>CAWUFW010000109.1:4833911-6155842 GCA_963921515.1 Calotriton arnoldi | reverse complement strand
AGGAAAATAAGATTGAACGCCTTTTTCGAAGGCAAGGAGAGACCACCGACAGATAACAAATCAGGTTTGAAACCTAAATCAACTTGGACACCTCAAATACATTTGGTTAATAAAGACATAGAGGTGTTTGAACGAGTGGTAGAAAAAAGTATAGACGATTTACTTAACAAGAAAATTTGGGTCAATAATAATCTCAACTCCAGAGAACGTTTAGCACTTAAATCTCTGGAACAATGCCATAGTCTTACCATCAAACCGGCCGACAAAGGCGGTAGTATTGTTGTGATGGAGACTGAAGAATATAATAGCAGAATGCACATACTTCTTAATAACAACCAACATTATCAGATTTCTAACAAAGATGAGTGGAACGCTCTGACCCTTAAAGTTAATAACTTACTGAGTCTTGCAAAAGAAGACGACATTATCTGCAGTGATGAATTTAATTTTCTTCACAATGCTAATCCTATCATCCCTGCACTGTATGGGCTTCCCAAAGTGCACAAGAATATAACTAACCCGCCCATGAGACCTATTGTTTCCAGTATAAATTCACTCACGGAACCTTTAAGCAAGTACGTGGATATTTTCTTGCAGCCTTTGGTAGTACAACAAAGAGCGTATATTAAAGACACGACTTCTATGATCCAGAAAATTGAGAACTTGGAATATAATCCTGAAATGCAGTGTCTCGTGACTTTAGACATAGAGGCACTATATACGAATATCCCTCAGGATAATACTATACAAATGATTGAGAATCTTCTTGGGAACGGTGAAGATGAGTTGTCTGAGCACGCGACTTTCATTGTAGAATGCGTGACCATCATATTAAAAAACAATATCTTCTTATTTGAAAAAGACTTCTATAAACAGATCAAGGGGACCAGCATGGGAGCAACCTGTGCTCCCAGTCTGGCCTGTCTGTATGTTGCCCAATTTGAGGAGAAGCACATCTTCAATGTATCGGCTCCATTTTTGAGAATATTTCTCATTGGTCCCGATATATTGACGATGTGTTTTTCATATGGACAGGTTCCAGAGAAACTTTGGCAGAATTCATAGAATGGATAAATCTTGGAGATGATAATCTTAATTTTACTTCCACTGCTAATAGAAATGTCTGTGAATTTCTGGATATCCAGATTAAAAATGTTGATGGGCTCCTTAATGTGGAATTATTTACCAAGCCCACCGACCGAAACACTATGCTCCATTACAATAGCAACCACCCTGCCTGTCAAAAGGATAACATTCCGTTTGGACAATTATTGCGTTTAAAACGCAATTGTACAAGTATCAAAGATTATAATAAACATGCTGATAAATTGACTAAAACATTTCTGAATAGGGGTTACCCCAAGAAGCTAGTGAAGCAAGCATATAAAAGAGCCAAATACTTCAATAGGGATTCCTTCTTTGAAAGTAACTCCAACAAATTGGCCTCAGATAAGTTGCCTTTAATATTTGTCACTAACCATAGTACAATCAGTAATAAAATTAAAAATATTGTAAACAGAAATTGGCACCTGGTCACCAACCAAAAGAAGGAGACCTTGCCTAAACCTATGTTCTCATTTAGGCGCAACCGTACCATCAGGAATTGTTTGGTACATACGTATAGAGATACGAATGTTAATAAGCAACCTTGTTTACCAAATGCCCCTTTACCAACGGGCACATTTGCATGTAGTGGTTGTAATAACTGTAACAACATTATGAAAGGACCTACAATGTGCCACAATGGTACCACCCATAAATTTAAAAATTTCATGAATTGCCGGACCAAAAATTTGATATATTTCATCATGTGCCCATGTTTTTTGGGTTACGTCGGTGAAACGTCAAGAGAAATAAGGATCAGAATCAACGAACATAAGTCTGCCATAAGAACAAAGAGAAGAACTGCCCCCTGGTAGAACACTGGCTTGAAAAACATCATAAAGTTGAAGATCTTATATGGTGTGGAATAGAAACCATTTACATGAACACTCGAGGTGGGGATTTAACCCTGAAAAGAAAAAAACGGGAACAATTTTATATGTCCCGTTTCAATACTTTTAGAAAAGGACTAAATAGTAAGGAAGACTGGGAGAGGCTTATTTAATACATTTTCCCTCCGGTCTGATAGGTCCGTTTTTTCACCAATTATTGTGTGGAAATAATATAACATTAGTACTGACTGTTACATGCAGAATAGCAGGTATGTCTTTGATATATGGATGTTTTTTGTCCCTCTGGATGAAGTGGATTCCTTTCCAAAATGGCTGATTCATTTTTCGGTCTACTATGGGGTTTCATGACGGTGTCATGACGATTCTGAATATACATCAATATCAACAGCACCACCAAGGTCCGCTTTTGACCAATAACTGTGTTGAAATAACATATAATTAGTACTGACTGTTACATGCAGAATAGCAGGTATGTCTTTTATATATGGATGTTTTTTTGCCTTTTCGATGAAGCGGATCCCTTTCCAAAATGGCCGATTTTTTTTCGGTCCATTACGAGGTTTTTAGACAAGGCATGACGCTTCTAGATTTATATCTAATTAGCCTTTTAATTATGAACAAACCAGAATAATTTTTATGCTATAGACCTATGCTGGCATATCGGATAAATTGAGAGAGCAGACGAACATTTGCTAATCATTTGGTCTAGTAGTCACGTGATTTATTCTAAACAGATATAAAGGAGTTCCGGGTCTGACACCAATGTGTATCCTGACCCGGAAGCTGTTCGTTGGTGCAGGGAGGCCGTAATATTTTCAACAGGTAAGCGCGATTGTCTCGTAGTTGGTTGCTACATATAGCATCAATAGAGATGTAGCACAAAGGATTTTTAGATTATAAAGTTTTTGGCCCCATATTAATCCTAGAAGTCTGAATATTGGGGTGGGTAAATGATGGATCGGCCCATGTGTGCTCTTCAGATCGTTTTTTTATATAATGTTGCCAACACATCGGGATCAGATAGCATTAGGAATAAAAGGAGCTCAAGCTTATAATGTACGAAATGCGTAACCCCGTGCAATTATTTGAGAGTGGTGGATAATGACTGTTATAACCGGGAATAAACGAGACACGATTAGAGAAACGGGGGTTTTTCCATCACAGATATGTATGCCCTAATTCCTGACCTTAGGATAAATACAAGCCTTTTATGTTTCATAGCCTAATTGGTTCTATACTTACTTTAGAAAAACACGTATGACGCTAAAATAATGAACTGTTCGGATTACTTATATCTTGCACGACATAGATAAGTAAATTGGCGTATTTTTATTACAGGTTTTTTATTTATTGGTTGCATGAACACTACAGCAACTATACCAGGTTTTAATTTTAATTTACCGGTTGCATGAACATTACAGCAACTATACCAGGTAAAATTTGAATACCTTCGTAGTATAGTAGGTGCCCTTATAACTGTAACATGGAGTGACGGTATTCTCCTCTCTCCCTCTTTTAAAATAGTCCCTTTGCCACTACCTGTGAAACCGACGGGGAAGTTTTAAATTTGATATCTCCAATCACGGCATATCTATTGGTGGTGTATTTGTACCAGTCCATTCATTTTTGGGTAAGCCTGTTTGTCTAACTGTTGCTTATCTATATTTGACGATTTGGTAGAGACAATCTAGGAGTAATTTTATCTGTAAATTTTTCCCTTAGACCTTTTAATCTATGAACTAATATATATTGGTGGCACCAACGAATCTAACAAATGCCAATTGGCTTTTAGTTTAAGGTATGTATACCATTGACGATATGGGGAATTATGTCTTTGGCATTACCATTGAGAGCATTGTTCTTTCTCCTTACCTCCTTCCTTTATTTTAGGGTTGCTACAGTAATCTTTAATACGAAGCGGGATATTTTCAAACCCCGTCTGCAACTCAAGCATATTGTTTCTACAAGTGCTTAGTGAATTTTACCTAAGCACCCTCCTACCTTTGGTAGGTTTGAAATTTAAATTTTGCTTTACTATACTAACACGGATCATGGGCAGTGACTAAATCATTAGGTGAAACGTGGTTTTCAGAAGATCATCTTTGGGGGCTATGTTTATTAATATTAGTTACAAATGATATACAATAGACATTGTAATTGATTAATGCACGCATTTTGTGTTTTTTTAGAGTCAGATGCACAAATTTTAATATGGAGTGTGTGTAGGTCAAGTGAGATGGAGACAGGACATATTAGATTGTTATTAATACAATGTTTCTGTTACATAGAAAACTGTCCTGAAGAAGGTGACCGATTACCAACTCACCGAAACGCAGCGTCGACTTTCTTGTTTTCTTGTGATATACATCTGTGTATTTTTGTATTTTATTATGAAATGTTTTTAACTTTACTTGTGCATTTGTATGGAATAAATTTGATATGTCCCATTTAGCTTGTTATTGGTTTTTCGTGTGGTACTGACTCTTTTATTGAATATTGTATGCTTATATGTAATTTCTATTTTGACCAATAGTCACAATACTGTGTAATGCCCAAGATCCAAATTAGGTTTCATAGCGATTAGGGACCCTTGTTTTTCGTGTGTATTCGCCCTGTCCCTTTTCTAAATAGAAGGGTATCTCCCCTGTTTTTTAACTTTTAGAGTACTTACCACATATTGGAATGAGATACTGGGCTATATTAAGGATATTGTAGGCTACCCGCTTCCTCCCTCCTATCTTACGGTTATCCTAGGCATTCGACCTCCAGCCTTACCCGCAATGACCCATGTGGACTGGAAGTTCATCAGCTACTTGCTTCTAGCAGCGTGACAACTCATTGCACCCAAGTGGAAACAGACAACCCCTCCCTCGATGGCGCAATGGTTTACCAGTATGTGGCACATCCTAGCAATAGAACGGATATCCCACAATTTAGCTAAAACGGAGACTAAATTCCAATATCTGTGGAAGCCCTTAATCCACTATCTTATGCGTATATAGTTCATTTGCTGCAACCCCACAAAGCTTCGGATGCTCCAGCTCTTTGAGTGACACTGCCTTTAATACCCCGCTTTAATGTAATAAACACTACCTTGTCAATGGGAACACCGCACTCTTTCCCGCTCCACGATGTCACAGCCCGTGCTCATGTCCTCCCTTCGGCAGAACATGACCTGTAATTGTTATGTTTGTTTTGGTTCCTTAGGTTCTTGTAAAACAGTTTTTTTCTCTATTTATTTGTGTACTGTGTCATGAAGTGCCGTCAGGCAATGTATCTTGCAAGGATAAGATGTTGCTTTGTCGATGTTTAATCTCGATCACAGATATGTTTTCAGCTACTCTGTTGTCATGACAGGACTGCCTATTATTCCTATGCGCCATTGACGGCATTGCCATGAACATGTTATGATGTACAAAATTCAAATATTTTAACAAAGAATTTTGTTTAGAACATTCCAGTGGGCGGGGAACCTTGCTGATTGTAAATTAAACAGCTGCACACTAACAAAAATGGAGTATTTTGATTAGCTCATAGTCGGTGATATCTACCTCGTAGATTCAAAGCTAGCACCTGAGACAAGCCTTGTTATAGTTTCATCCCACATATCGCTATGCTGTCTTCCCATAACAGTTGCCTGTGAGCATCACAGAGTTCTAATAAATTACTAGAATGTTCACCTAGCTCATAGAATGTGTTTGCACTGGTAGGCATGCTGTTTGGGAAGACAGATTTATATGAATCCACTTTCCTGAATGTGTACAAATGTTTCTTATCCCTGCTGCTACAAGTTCCTGGAATAAACAAGTCCACAAAAAGCATTCTCTTCCATTGGTTTATATTACATTCTTAAATTGCTCTTAGTCTGTGAAAATTATACATTTTCACTGTGTTAAAATAGGAGCTTCATTTTTCTCCCTGGTTTACACTGTTCATTATTTTAAAATGTTAATTAATGCACTTTGAATGTAGTCATTTATAGGTTGTACTGAAAACTCTTTCTTATAAACAATAAATATATATATTTTAAATGTGTTTTATCATATGAATAAATAATAATTTGAAGCTGGTGCATATTCATGTAGATAGATGCAACTACTGACAAGATGAAGTGGTAAAACTTAAAAGAAAAACATAAATGTCCCAACAGCAATTCCTTTGGAGGGTCTTGCCGTCCAATTAATCTCAAATTAAGTCATTTTAAATACAAGATCTGTCTATAAATAGCTTCCTGCACTTCTAAATCTACTTGAATGCATTTAAATGGAAGATTTTAAAAGAAACTTTGCTGTCTACCAAAATGTTACAATTATAAAATTAGGGAGGTATTAAATGACAGAGAATATGAGTAGCCCGAGTAAACAAAAGTGATAAGTGGAGGCTGAACTTAGGTATGGACCTCTTGTTAACTCCTTTTAGCCTCTTTAAATATAGGAGGCCTGATTCACAAACTGCACCTTTGAATATGTTTAAGCTTTTGAGTAGGTTTAAATATTTGATAAATAAATAATATATATGCACTATCAATATATATTTTTAAAGTAACACATATATATATATATATATATATATATATATATATATATATATATATATATATATATATATATATATAAGAGTTGCCCTCAAACGAAGGAGCCCACTCAGGTAAGTAATGCTGTTCCTTTATTCAAAGCGATACAAAGGGGATGATGGACGGACGCTTGAGCCAATCAAACACTCACCCCCAGTCAACTGATCTGGGTTTAATCCATCATCATTCTTTAGCTCACTCCACCACCCCAGTTCAGACATGGCCTTATGCAAATCAGTCTGACCCTGTGCCTCATGGGAACAGTCCAGCCCGAACTGCCAAGCCATGTCTTCCCTGGACCGGAAACAAGCATCCTAGGACCGGTTTCTGGCATTTCAGCCGTCATCAGCCAGGCTTGCTTGAATCCAGTGGCAAAGTGAGCAAGGGACCCACGTCTGGGCATACCCCGCCAACTTAGGGCGACCAAGCGATACAAAGGGAATGATGGACGGAACGCTTGAGCCAATCAAACACTCACCTCCAGTCAACTGATCTGGGTTTAATCCATCATCATTCTTTAGCTCACTCCACCACCCCAGTTCAGACATGGCCATATGCAAATCAGTCTGACCCTGTGCCTCATGGGAACAGTCCAGCCCGAACTGCCAAGCCATGTCTTCCCTGGACCGGAAACAAGCATCCTAGGACCGGTTTCTGGCATTTCAGCCGTCATCAGCCAGGCTTGCTTGAATCCAGTGGCAAAGTGAGCAAGGGACTCACGTCTGGGCATACCCCCGCCAGCTTAGGGCTGACCAAAGCGATACAAAGGGGATGATGGACGGAACGCTTGAGCCAATCAAACACTCACCCCCAGTCAACTGATCTGGGTTTAATCCATCATCATTCTTTAGCTCACTCCACCACCCCAGTTCAGACATGGCCATATGCAAATCAGTCTGACCCTGTGCCTCATGGGAACAGTCCAGCCCGAACTGCCAAGCCATTCCCTCCCTGGACCGGAAACAAGCATCCTAGGACTGGTTTCTGGCATTTCAGCCGTCATCAGCCAGGCTTGCTTGAATCCAGTGGCAAAGTGAGCAAGGGACCCACGTCTGGGCATACCCCGCCAACTTAGGGCGATCAAGCGATACAAAAGGGGATGATGGACGGAACGCTTGAGCCAATCAAACACTCACCCCAGTCAACTGATCTGGGTTTAATCCATCATCATTCTTTAGCTCACTCCACCACCCCAGTTCAGACATGGCCATATGCAAATCAGTCTGACCCTGTGCCTCATGGGAACAGTCCAGCCCGAACCGCCAAGCCATGTCTTCCCTGGACCGGAAACAAGCATCCTAGGACTGGTTTCTGGCATTTCAGCCGTCATCAGCCAGGCTTGCTTGAATCCAGTGGCAAAGTGAGCAAGGGACCACGTCTGGGCATACCCCGCCAACTTAGGGGCGACCAAGCGATGTAAAAGGGATGATGGACGGAGCAGCTTGAGCCAATCAAACACTCACCCCAGTCAACTGATCTGGGTTTAATCCATCATCATTCTTTAGCTCACTCCACCACTCCAGTTCAGACATGGCCATATGCAAATCAGTCTGACCCTGTGCCTCATGGGAACAGTCCAGCCCGAACTGCCAAGCCATGTCTTCCCTGGACCGGAAACAAGCATCCTAGGACCGGTTTCTGGCATTTCAGCCGTCATCAGCCAGGCTTGCTTGAATCCAGTGGCAAAGTGAGCAAGGGACCTAGGATGCTTGTTTCCGGTCCAGGGAAGACAGGGCTTGGCAGTTCGTGCTGGACTGTTCCCATGAGGCACAGGGTCAGACTGATTTGCATATGGCCATGTCTGAACTGGGAGTGGTGGAGTGAGCTAAAGAATGATGATGGATTAAACCCAGATCAGTTGACTGGGGGTGAGTGTTTGATTGGCTCAAGCCGTCCGTCCATCATCCCCTTTGTATCGCTTTGTTCGCCCCTAAGTTGGCGGGGGTATGCCCAGACGTGGGTCCCTTGCTCACTTTGCCACTGGATTCAAGCAAGCCTGGCTGATGACGTCTGGAATGCCAGAAACCGGTCCTAGGATGCTTGTTTCGGTCCAGGGAAGACATGGCTTGGCAGTTCGTGCATGGACTGTTCCCATGAGGCACAGGGTCAGACTGATTTGCATATGGCCATGTCTGAACTGGGGTGGTGGAGTGAGCTAAAGAATGATGATGGATTAAACCCAGATCAGTTGACTGCGGGTGAGTGTTTGATTGGCTCAAGCGTTCCGTCCATCATCCCCTTTTGTATCGCTTTGTTCGCCCTAAGTTGGCGGGGGTATGCCCAGACGTGGGTCCCTTGCTCACTTTGCCACTGGATTCAAGCAAGCCTGGCTGATGACGGCTGGAATGCCAGAAACCGGTCCTAGGATGCTTGTTTCCGGTCCAGGGAAGACATGGCTTCGCAGTTCGTGCTGGACTGTTCCCATGAGGCACAGGGTCAGACTGATTTGCATATGGCCATGCCTGAACTGGGGTGGTGGAGTGAGCTAAAGAATGATGATGGATTAAACCCAGATCAGTTGACTGGGGGTGAGTGTTTGATTGGCTCAAGCGTTCCGTCCATCATCCCCTTTGTATCGCTTTGTTCGCCCTAAGTTGGCGGGGTATGCCCAGACGTGGGTCCCTTGCTCACTTTGCCACTGGATTCAAGCAAGCCTGGCTGATGACGGCTGGAATGCCAGAAACCGGTCCTAGGATGCTTGTTTCCGGTCCAGGGAAGACATGGCTTGGCAGTTCGTGCTGGACTGTTCCCATGAGGCACAGGGTCAGACTGATTTGCATATGGCCATGTCTGAACTGGGGTGGTGGAGTGAGCTAAAGAATGATGATGGATTAAACCCAGATCAGTTGACTGGGGGTGAGTGTTTGATTGGCTCAAGCGCTCGGTCCATCATCCCCTTTGTATCGCTTTGTTCGCCCTAAGTTAGGCGGGGTATGCCCAGGCGTGGGTCCCTTGCTCACTTTGCCACTGGATTCAAGCAAGCCTGGCTGATGACGGCTGGAATGCCAGAAACCGGTCCTAGGATGCTTGTTTCCGGTCCAGGAAGACATGGCTTGGCAGTTCGTGCTGGACTGTTCCCATGAGGCACAGGGTCAGACTGATTTGCATATGGCCATGTCTGAACTGGGTGGTGGAGTGAGCTAAAGAATGATGATGGATTAAACCCAGATCAGTTGACTGGGGGTGAGTGTTTGATTGGCTCAAGCGTTCCGTCCATCATCCCCTTTTGTATCTCTTTGTTCGCCCCTAAGTTGGCGGGGGTATGCCCAGACGTGGGTCCCTTGCTCACTTTGCCACTGGATTCAAGCAAGCCTGGCTGATGACGGCTGGAATGCCAGAAACCGGTCCTAGGATGCTTGTTTCCGGTCCAGGGAAGACATGGCTTGGCAGTTCGTGCTGGACTGTTCCCATGAGGCACAGGGTCAGACTGATTTGCATATGGCCATGTCTGAACTGGGGTGGTGGAGTGAGCTAAAGAATGATGATGGATTAAACCCAGATCAGTTGACTGGGGGTGAGTGTTTGATTGGCTCAAGCGTTCCGTCCATCATCCCCTTTTGTATCGCTTTGTTCGCCCCTAAGTTGGCGGGGGTATGCCCAGACGTGGGTCCCTTGCTCACTTTGCCACTGGATTCAAGCAAGCCTGGCTGATGACGGCTGGAATGCCAGAAACCGGTCCTAGGATGCTTGTTTCCGGTCCAGGAAGACATGGCTTGGCAGTTCGTGCTGGACTGTTCCCATGAGGCACAGGGTCAGACTGATTTGCATATGGCCATGTCTGAACTGGGGTGGTGGAGTGAGCTAAAGAATGATGATGGATTAAACCCAGATCAGTTGACTGCGGGTGAGTGTTTGATTGGCTCAAGCGCTCCGTCCATCATCCCCTTTTGTATCGCTTTGTTCGCCCTAAGTTGGCGGGGTATGCCCAGACGTGGGTCCCTTGCTCACTTTGCCACTGGATTCAAGCAAGCCTGGCTGATGACGGCTGGAATGCCAGAAACCGGTCCTAGGATGCTTGTTTCCGGTCCAGGGAAGACATGGCTTGGCAGTTCGTGCTGGACTGTTCCCATGAGGCACAGGGTCAGACTGATTTGCATATGGCCATGCCTGAACTGGGGTGGTGGAGTGAGCTAAAGAATGATGATGGATTAAACCCAGATCAGTTGACTGGGGGTGAGTGTTTGATTGGCTCAAGCGTTCCGTCCATCATCCCCTTTGTATCGCTTTGTTCGCCCCTAAGTTGGCGGGGGTATGCCCAGACGTGGGTCCCTTGCTCACTTTGCCACTGGATTCAAGCAAGCCTGGCTGATGACGGCTGGAATGCCAGAAACCGGTCCTAGGATGCTTGTTTCCGGTCCAGGAAGACATGGCTTGGCAGTTCGTGCTGGACTGTTCCCATGAGGCACAGGGTCAGACTGATTTGCATATGGCCATGTCTGAACTGGGGTGGTGGAGTGAGCTAAAGAATGATGATGGATTAAACCCAGATCAGTTGACTGGGGGTGAGTGTTTGATTGGCTCAAGCGTTCCGTCCATCATCCCCTTTTGTATCGCTTTGTTCGCCCCTAAGTTGGCGGGGGTATGCCCAGACGTGGGTCCCTTGCTCACTTTGCCACTGGATTCAAGCAAGCCTGGCTGATGACGGCTGGAATGCCAGAAACCGGTCCTAGGATGCTTGTTTCCGGTCCAGGAAGACATGGCTTGGCAGTTCGTGCTGGACTGTTCCCATGAGGCACAGGGTCAGACTGATTTGCATATGGCCATGTCTGAACTGGGGTGGTGGAGTGAGCTAAAGAATGATGATGGATTAAACCCAGATCAGTTGACTGGGGGTGAGTGTTTGATTGGCTCAAGCGTTCCGTCCATCATCCCCTTTTGTATCGCTTTGTTCGCCCTAAGTTGGCGGGGTATGCCCGGACGTGGGTCCCTTGCTCACTTTGCCACTGGATTCAAGCAAGCCTGGCTGATGACGGCTGGAATGCCAGAAACCGGTCCTAGGATGCTTGTTTCCAGTCCAGGGAAGACATGGCTTGGCAGTTCGTGCTGGACTGTTCCCATGAGGCACAGGGTCAGACTGATTTGCATATGGCCATGTCTGAACTGGGGTGGTGGAGTGAGCTAAAGAATGATGATGGATTAAACCCAGATCAGTTGACTGGGGGTGAGTGTTTGATTGGCTCAAGCGTTCCGTCCATCATCCCCTTTTGTATCGCTTTGTTCGCCCTAAGTTGGCGGGGGTATGCCCAGACGTGGGTCCCTTGCTCACTTTGCCACTGGATTCAAGCAAGCCTGGCTGATGACGGCTGGAATGCCAGAAACCGGTCCTAGGATGCTTGTTTCCGGTCCAGGGAAGACATGGCTTGGCAGTTCGTGCTGGACTGTTCCCATGAGGCACAGGGTCAGACTGATTTGCATATGGCCATGTCTGAACTGGGGTGGTGGAGTGAGCTAAAGAATGATGATGGATTAAACCCAGATCAGTTGACTGGGGGTGAGTGTTTGATTGGCTCAAGCGTTCCGTCCATCATCCCCTTTTGTATCGCGCGGTTCCTTTATTCAAAAGCGGACTGCAGCATGCACAGGAAAGATGCCAAAAACAGTCCTTAATGGCCGACGCGTTTCGGGCTCCTGCCCTTCATCTCAGGCTCTGTTCAGCAAAATCGCACAAACATAAAGTGCTCCCATATTTAAGCAAAGTACCTGCCCCAGTAGGCGTGGCCACTCACATGGCCTTCTGGTACTTGAAGTTCACTGTAGTGTTCCTCGAGTGAGGTGGCGTGCATTTTGGCAAATAAAGTCAGTAAAAACCACAGTGGGTTGTTATGGCATCTCACCCCAGCGCAGCCGCTGACTCACAGTCCCCCTTTACAGCACCTGTCCCTCGTGGTGTACACCCCATGGCGTCACCGGGTCTGTTCTGGCACAGCGGGGCTCCTCCACGTTAAACCGTTAAACATCCAAACAAAGAAGTTGCCCTCAAAGGAAGGAGCCCACTCAGGTAACTCTACAGCTTACATTCCAACTAAGGGTCCGATTATGATGCGGGCAGGAAGGGCTCCGACCGTCAGTCGGAGCCCTCCTGCCCGCATCGTAATCACCGATTCGGATTCCCTTCCGACCGAGCCATTTCGATGGGCTCGGTCGGAAGGGAATCCGAACCAGTCTTCCGAATGGCTTATGATGGGCTCAGAGAGCCCGTCCGCCATTCGGAAGGCCCACAGTAAAGCCCCAGCTGGCTCTTTCCGGCCGAGGGATTACGATGACAGTTTCCTACTGCCTTTTTGTGCCAGCCTTTCTGGCACAAAAAGGCATTGGGAAACAGCTTTGGGGGGGCCCCAGCAGGGCCCCCTTGGGTGCAAGGCCACCGAATGGCGGCCTAGGGGGCACCTATGGTGCCCCCCTGTTGATCCCTGCACCCGGTGCAGCCACCTTGAGGTGCCTGCCACGGGGTGCAGGGATGAACTGCACCCCTGCTCTTTGCTATGAGAGCATGCATTCCGTTCGGAACGCATTCTCTCAAAGCAAAGTATAGGATTGCGACTGAACAGGGTTCGGTCGCATCCTAATTCCTGAGCTGGAACCGACGACTGGAGGTCATTCGGTTCCAGTTCCAGAACGATGCCGGACAGACTTGGGTCCGTCCGGCACTGTAATCGGCCCCTTAGTGGTGTTCAGAAGTTCCCCACTTTTGCCTTATATGCAGAATGTTGCCACTCTACTTCATTAGAGCTCTGTGGTGAAGCTATAGCGGAACAGTGGGGATTCAACTGACAGACTACTGCTGGTGTTGGAACTGCATGTTTTACTCAACATATCAGACTTTTTTCTGATATCGATGAAGAAGATATTTCAGAATTTATAGAAAACATGTCCTCATTTTAGCTATCTAGAACATTAACCATATCTTCCATGCCAAAGTGAAACCCATCATTTTCTTCTGTTTCTGCAGTTTCCTACTTAAGGAATGCTTTAAATTCTACATTTCTGATACTAGGAACATAGTGTTCAGGTGTGCCTCATATTTGTCATAAATATAGAATGCTAGTGTTCTAGTTGTTAATTACAACTCCAAAGTGATGATGCAGAAGAACATTGGGCAATCAACTGATAGACTACTGCTGTTGGAAGTATATGTTTTACTCAGCAAGTCAGACTTTTTACTCTCAAGGCAGAGGAAGAGGTTTGTGAGTTTATAGAAAATGTGTCCTCGTTTTAGCTTCTGGAGTACGTCCTATCATTTGTAGAAGGAAATCACTAGAGAAAATTGTTTTCCTCTCAAAAATGATCCATCAGATCAAATCCCAACAGAGGATCAACATTTTTCACAAGTTAAAATCACCTTAGAACTCACCTCAAATCCTAAAATTATTAAGATGCCACCAAAAAATGATTTATGTTTTGACTAAAATCTGCAATCACCCTTTCTATGTGTTCCTCGAGTTTCCCTCAGATCCAGTTTTTCACTACAATGCATCTGAATGGTATAAAAATAGGCCACTATGGGGCATATTTACAAGCCCCTATTGCCACCGAAGCGCCACTTTTTTGGATGCTCCGGTGGCGTAGTACCAAGATGTAGCTATATTTTAGCTACTTTCTTGTCTCTCCTAAAGCAATCTAGAAACCATGGGTACTGTTAGAATCCCCAGGATGTTGGAATAAAGGATGAAAATTTCGCCTTGATACCTTATCTGGAAAGAAAGTTGTGAAGGAGTAATCTGAAGTACCCAAAATATAAAAACAAATGGGGTCAGTGCTGGGGGTCAGTGCTGGGGGTAGAAAAGCCCCAGCAACTAAGTGTTTAAGATGAAAGCCGAAGTGCTGAGTGTCTGATATATTTTCCCAAGCCAAGATGGCACTCACGTAAAGAAGGTCCCATGTCAAACGAGAACAAACATGAAAAGTGCAGCAGCCATTTTTGCCCCTAGTATATCAGGGCACTTACACAGAAGAACCTTGCTTCCTCATTAGCCACATTGTTATCTGCTTGCATCTCGCTCAGCTGGAAGACTGATTATAGCTTTGACTATCCTGTGGAACCTTCTTGTTGTTAGAGTACCACCATCAGCAAATGTAAGAAGATAAATAAAGAGGGACATCGTTATCAATCTTTCACACAGGGCAATGCAGCAAGCCACCTTGCTGCGCTGGATGAAAGGGAAAGGTCAGGATAAATCTGACTTTAGTGTTGCATCGCCCTTGCGCCCCCTTGAGTGGCACAAGGGAGACACATCACTATGATAAATATGCCCCAGAATTCAAATGCATCTTTGCTTGGACTATCGCGAGCCACCAAAAATCGCCTTGAAACCCAGCAGTGGGTCGCGACCCACAGCTTGGGAAACACTGTCCTATACTAATATTTTAAATTATATGTTTCATGCAAAACATTTTGTATTCACAAGCACATGTAGCTTCAGTGTGTTAGTTCTAAAAGGTATATCATATACGCTATGTTGTATAGTTCAGTTCAGCAGAATAGGTAGTCTTTAGGACTAGAGCTTTGTCTATAGGACTAGAACACATGAGACAAATCCATACCAGGTCCAAGTGATCTGTGCTTTTTCCAATTCCCCTGTCCTCTTGGGTATTCAAGTATGGCTTTTAGCCTCCTTGAAGTACAAGGTGGGCGAGATGGAACAGCATCAAATTCCAGACATCCCCACGGATGGAACCGTGAGTTTGACAGGAACAGCCAGCCTCCATAGCTCAGAGCCCAGCTTTTGGGCCCCCTTCTAATATCCATTTCATTGATTTCATTGGAGAAATAGAATACAAAAATACAATAACTGACTGAAAAATATTTATAAAGCGCACTAATGCCGAGGCGTCTTGGCGCTGAGTGATATGTAATGCCCATGGCCGGGAATATTCATGGTTGGGAGAAGAGCCATGTTTTGACTTTCCTCCTGAAGAGCGATCTGTTAGGCAAGGACCTCAGGTTTGTGGGCAAGGCATTCCAGAGTTTGGATGCCAAAAGAGAAGCGTTTTCCTCCACACCTTGCTCTCTTTATCTTTGGGAGTTGTAAGAGCTCAAGTGATGCTGATCTTAAGGCTCTAGTTGGAGCATATCGCGAAAACAAGGTTTGCAACATCCTTGGATCCTCCACCAAACAAGGCTTTATGCACCATGCATAGAGACTTAAAGTCTACCCTTCGCCGTACTGTGAGCCAGTGGAGTTGTTTTATACTGGTGGATGTAGGATGGTGTTTAGGTAGATTGAGCAATACTCTTGCAGCCGCGTTCTGAATTGACTGCAATTTAGAGAATTGCGCAACATTTGCTCCTAAATAGATAGCGTTGCAATAATCAATTCTAGATAGAATCGTGGCTACTACCACAGTTTTCCTTAGGGAGAGCGGTATAAAAGGAAGGATCTTCCTCAGACCTTTAAGCATAAAGAAGCAAGCTGATGAGACTTGGTTGATCTGAGGAGCCCAGGAAAGATCATTATCTACCAAAATCCCTAAATTCCTAACTTTTGGACAGGGGTCGGACAAGAACCTGCTACATGTGGCCACCAAAATTGGTTCCATACCGAGATTTTCTGGCCAAACTCAATCACCTCGGTTTTATCAACATTAAGTTTTAAAAAGTTGACGTTCATCCAGGTCATTAGAGCCGAGATGCAGTTACTAAATTGGGTAGCCATAGCATCCACGGGTTGTGTTACCATCACTATAAGCTGCGTGTCATCAGCGTAAGACACCAGCTTAAAGCCGTGACTTTTTATTAGTCTGGCCAAAGGAGCCACATATATATTAAAAGAGTGGGGATAGGGCCGAGCCCTAGGGGACTCCCCGGGGAGTGTGAATTCCTTGGACAGATAACCATCCCAAAAATCACTTGTTCCCTGGATGATAGGAAGGAGGAAAGGAGGGCAAGAGCTTTGCCTTTGATACCTACATCCTGTACCCTTCGTATTAATACCGCATGGTTCACGGTATCAAAGGCGGCTGTCAATTCCAACAGGACCAGTACAGCCGCTCCTCCTCCATCCGTCACCTTACGAATTTCCTCCACTGCCATAATCAATGCAGTCTCAGGAGAGTGTGCTGATCTAAAGCCATGTTGGGTGGTATCTAGAATGCTGTTGTTCTCTAGATACGAGCCCCCTACCATCATGGAATTTCAAGAAACCACACATGTGACTTGAATTCAATTCTTTCTATGTTTCACTGAGGTTACTATGATATAAATATGGACATTCGAAGGATTAGGAAGAGCTTAGTATTTGCCTATAAAATCCACTGATAGAAATCCTGCCATCCCTATGAATTGGTAACAGACTGGGATCTGAAGATTTGCCCATATTACTGAGAGAAGCTGACAATGTATTTTTAAGTTTCAAAATTTCATTGGACTTAATATGCACACCAGAGTTGGACCAACCAGATCTACTATAGATCCCTGGGAGCATTTGGAATCTCTTCTGCTGGTTTGTAAAATGTACCTCCGGTGAGACAGGTATGGGCATTTATGAAGGTGGGAAGCCTCTTGTGTGTGTCTAGCTTTTCATTTGTTTGTTTTTTATTCTCATATTCACTGAAAGCAGAGTTTAACCTCATTGATATCAGTGCCACCCTGATCACTGTGCTGGATTTGAAATAAGTGGAATCACAGGAGCCCATCATAATTCAGAATAGGCTAATTTTCCTGGCACTAGTCAAGGTAATGCACTTTCATGCTAACTGTTCATTGAGTAAGAGGCTTGTGCTTGGAGGGTCCAATGTTGTGGGATTCAAGTTTGCACAACCCCAGCTGCAGATTTCTTTGGCAGTGTATGATACAACAAGGCTGTAAAACCTAACTTTTAAAGTAACACAGTGAAGTGCCTGCCAATGGAAGTACTCCCGCAACATCCAATCAATCAATCAGTGTCCTTATAGAGTGCGACTAATCACCCGTGACGATCTCAAGGAGCTGGGGGGGTTCTTCAGTTCAGTCGAAGAGCCAGGTCTTGAGGTCCTTACTGAATTGAGGCAATGCCGGTGATTGCCTGAGGTGCAGAGGTAGGGAGTTCCAGGTCTTCGTAGCAAGGTAAGAGAAGGATCTTCTTCCAGCCGAGGTCTTGCAGATCCATGGGATAGTGGCCAGAGCCAGATGGGCGGAGCGGAGATGTCTGGGCGGTGTGTAGAAGGAAAGGCGGTGGTTGAGGAATTCGGGTACGGTGTTGTGGAGGGCTTTGTAGGCATGCGTGAGGAGCTTGAAGGTGATTCTTTTGTTGATCGGGAGCCAGTGGAGGTCTCTCAGGTGACCAGAGATGTGTCTTCAGTGGGGGATGCCCAGGAATAAGTCTGGCGGAGGCGTTCTGAATGCACTGCAATTTACACAGTCCTAAACCTTTCCATTGCATTTTCATGTAAGCTGCATCAAAGACCAAAGACACGTGTAGAGATGTCCACTGTAGAGAAAACTGATCCGTGAAATCCACAAAGAGTGAGCTGACTGAGAGAAGCTAATGACACACAATTGACTGAGCTGGCAGGTGAACCTGATATCCATCAATCAAGCATCAGCTATCAGAAGACACATTTATTGCAAGGAGCTTTATAGATCCAGCTCAACAGCCTAACTGTCTGCAAGATGTATTGCTTTCAAGTCTTCAAAATATACATACATTGTGTTTTGGCTCCATACTGAGGATTATTTCCCCCTCACCTCATGCTACTGACTATTTGGTGTATCATTCACCTTACCAGGTAGTGCTTCAATTGGAATGCACGAGTGATTATTTCACATCTGAAAATCATACCTATTCATTATGCTGCTTGTCACATACAGTCCCTTGTCTCCTATAAGCATTCTATACAAAAAGCAATCCTATTTTGCTACTTTTTTCTAGCACTGTCGTAGCAAATAGGGCAGGCTTTAATGTGATATACATTATTTGTGCATTCAACACATGTAAGCAGCAATTGTGAATGCCTGTGTTTACATGCATTGCTACAACTACATTAAAGGCAGACCTACTGGCTGTATTCTTTTTTTAACTTGTTTTTTTCTTCTTCACCATGATGATTCTCACTAGCTGAGCTCCCGGTGACATTAATTGCTGTACAATGATGACCAGATCTAAAGGTAACTTTATTCACCAGGTTTAGCATACAACCCATAGCCAACTGTGTGGACCTGTAATACAGTTCGCTTTTTACCACGGTGCCAATAAAGCCACTAAGGTCCTGATTATGGTTGATTTGTGGTTTCCGATGCTTCTGTTTCCAAACTTCTGTTTGCACAGGGGTTGGAATTCTGATTCGTGGGATTTACAACTCCCATTAATTACCAGGTGCATTAAATACCGTATCTTCCCTTAAAGGTCAGCAGGTCAAACCTGTCGGTATTTTACTGGTGAAAACAGAATGGGATTTCTATAGCATGCAGATTTTTGTGCCATAAGCACGTAAGTTCGTATGTTGTTTCCGAAAAACTTAGAATAGGTGCTATTTATCACAGACAATACATTCAGAGCCCCTTGAATTCGGATCTTATTAGGTAGAATAAACAGCACCTACTCCTCGGACCCACTCATAATCATAGAGGCTCATGTCAACTGATGCTATACTAGACTTTTGTCAGATTTTTAAACCACTCCTATCTTATATTTTTTTCTGCAGATGTTTTGCAGTTAATACACGTCCCTTTCTTTTTCTCAGTTTTTCTTGGAGCCTACTTATTTTTTTAAAGAGTAGAACTTTTTCATGTGATAAATCCTTTTATGTCCCTAAAACCCCTGAAGGTAGAACTTTACATTTTGTTGTTCAGGTAGATGGTCCTGGTGAAACATTTCAAGAGTTGAGCCACCGAAGAACTTTGGCCCCAGTCCTCCCAATACTGAGGATATTGTGAAGATTGTCTCAGCAGTTCTGTTGTCTTTTTGTGACTGCCTGGTCGTAAAATATTACAATATTCCATCTATGACCCTCTGATGGGTCTCACAATGGGGGTTACAGTACCTCTTTATCAATCACACATAGCAATGGCTGGATCATGCCACAATACTGGATTGAAATATAATTCTAAAGGAGGGCTTAAAGTAGTGGATTAGGGTTTTGATATGTATGACAATGAATTATGCAGTTCCTAAAAATGGTCGAGGCCTGATAGACAAAGCCATTTTGTTGTCATAAACCCTGCGATTCGCAAATCACAGGGTTTGCGACCTCTCAATTGCTTTTCACTATGCCCTAGACCCATTTTGCAAGTCAAAAAAGCATTTCTGACTTGTAAAATTGGTTTAAAACCCCATTCTGAAAAGTAAATAGGAAGTGACTTGAAAGGTGTGTCCTCTTTCTAATTGCGATTCAGAATTGTATGTATCACTGCAGTTGAAAAGTTATTTACGCCTCAAAGGAGACGGTAATAGATTTTCAAATAGAAAGCTGTTCCTGTTGGACACCTTTTCCTTTGGGAATCATGTCAGATGACCTCAGCGAGAGCAGGTAGTGATTCTGGGGGCTTCTACTTTAGCAGTCATGGAAGCATGAGTTGCAGATTAATGGAGATGAGATGAAAAGTTGTGAATGTAGGTTGTGCACATATTTCTCCACTGTGAACATAATCCATAGAGCTATCTCAATGGGATGAAACTATAAGAAGTGATGCATTTCAATTAAGAACATTTCCATAAGAATTGTGCAGTAAATTCGATTGTATGCAGCAGAATCTCACACAACGAATGTTACATTTGCCAAATTCAAACTATTTTGTATGTTATCTGGACCCCAAAACAGAAAATCCAGTGAAATATCAAATTGAGCCTAGCAGCACCAATTATCTATATTCTTTTTAATTGTGCTTTATTGTGAGCAGTCCTACTTCACCACAATGACTAGTTCTTGATTTGATTCAGGCAAATATGGTAATCTGTAAACTCTGGCAAGAACATGGCCATTTTGATTACACTACATGCATGAGCACCCCTCTTCTTACAGCTAGGAAAAAACCCATTCATGAGGTGGACCTCTACCTGAAACTAACACTGTATGAGAAATGAGGAGCATGTCCTGACTTTAGAGGGCTGGAGTGGGCTTTCAAAGCACCATGCAGGCTCCAAATGTCTCCTAAAAACAGTGGTAGTTTACAACAGGGGTGTCCAATGTAGGTCCAAGAGGACCAACATCCTGTCAGATTTTCAGGGTCATACAAATAAGCTTATTTCTGTCCTCAGTGAAATGTACCCCAAGTAGCCTGAGTACCACAGTCCAAAACCCAGCTTGTCAAGCAGGGAGTGGGAGAGGAGGAATAAGCTACCAGAGTGAAGCGGCAGGTGTAGCACTGATGCTGCTTAGGAATCCAGAATTACTGAGGTACAACCAGATGCACCCAGCCTGGATCACTCTAAACTATGTTAATGCCACTGATCACTGCACTGCATTGTTTTGATATCAGTATTTATGCACTGGCCTGTCTGATGGGATGACTTGCTGTCTAATTCCTGTGAACCTTGCCATAAATACACTTGACACTGCTACAAGCTGTGATCAATCTGCAGCCTCTATCTGAAGGTTCCGATGTGTTCCAGGAGAGGTTTTGTAGCCTTTCTGAGAACTTCCTGACCTTCTTCTGTGATAATAGGAAGTGCTGCATCTTTGGCACTCCAAAATTCCTTCTACAACTGAGTTATGGTAAATGAAGTCCAGCTGCATTACAACTGCCTGGCTTTGTTGACAACATTGCCAATCTTCTTTCCTTCTAAAGTAATATAATTTTCAAATAGAGCCACTGCCTGTTTTATTTCACAAATATCTGTGTGTTTTGGCCACATCATTCAGGAAGTGAAGGAAGCCAATTCATTCAGAGCTGTGTTTGAATATAAAAGCATTTCAGATGTATGCATCATTTCCTTTTTGATATGAATGCAGCAGTGAAATTCAAAGCATAATTGATTCCAGACGTAGAGAATTTACTATCCATGAAAATCGAGTTAATGTGCCTGCTTTGACTGATGCAATCTCTTGGTACATATAAATATGTTTTAGTGAAAATAATGGGCCTTATTCTGACTGAATCTAAAAAGAAATATTTTCTTTTGCCTAATAATGTCTACCTGGAAGCAGGTACTACTGTGCAGGGAACACCTATTAGTATTATTTTGGAGTCATTAATGTAGTGCAATACATGATTACAGGCAGATCAGTGCTACGAGTAAGAGGTAGAGCAAGAAAAAAATCCAGAGTAGGAGTTCCTCCTCCATAAATACAGTGTGGTGGAAGACATGTGCCACCAGTGGATTCTTATCCAGAATTTGCATTTCCTCCTAAAAGTGGAGGATTTAATGGGAACCTGTTCACAAAAAGCAGTACGCCTACATCCATAACGCATACTTCTTTTTGCAATTTATGGACATTCTCATTAGTACACCTCAAATGCTGTGCCAGTTGCAGGTATTTTTGGCTACTACTGGGAATGTCATGCAACATCTGCTCCAGGCTCCTATACCTGTGCAGTGAGAATGAAGCCCACGGTGCAAACACACACTTTCTTCTGCTTTGTGTTTTGTCTCCACAGGGAAGACACCTTTTTCACCAAATCTGGGAGCGATCTGTGCACACTGCAAGTAATTACAAATTGGCTAACACTAGTGGTACGTAGCACACCCACAACTGGGAAGCTATATTTTACTTGATTCTTTGCATTGTCACTGAATTTAGAAATATCTTCAAATAAGGTTGGGCTTGGAAAACTGAAGATGTCATGGAATATTTCCATGTTCCTTTAAAATAGGATGATCTTCAGCCCAAGCAATGCCAAAAATGTTACATTTTCTGACTCACAGGACAATACTTTGCCAGGAGTTTTCCATATTTCATACCTCATAATACTTAGCTTTAAATTGTGAGTTAGAGGTTCTGATTTGTGTAACCATGGGTTTATACAATACTTACATAGTGTTGTTTAGCCATGATAGAGACACCTTCATACTTGAAGACCTACAGTTGCATCTGGCCAGTGCACTGTGCTAACTATTCAGTATGGGCCAGGTTCAAGTGGATCCCACTGAACACCAGATGAACGGTCACCCAGGCTCTTATCAGAAGTAGACTTGATTACGGAAACCCCCTCTACCTCGGAATCCCAGCCAATGTCCTACGCTGGCACCGCCGCCAGACTCATCCCACGAAATAACCACATCTCTTCACACTTTAACTATCTCCACTGGCTCCCAGTCCAGGATAGATGTAAGTTCAAGCTACTCCCCCATGCCTTCAAAGCTCTCCACAACACCGGCCCAGCTTACCTCAACCACCACCTCAACTTCAACCAACCCACCAGAAACCTGTGATCTGCATCCCAGGCAAGAGCACACCTCCCTTGCATCAAGAAGACTAAGAGTGGAGGACGCTCCTTCTCATACTTCGCAACCAAGAACTGAGACACCTCAGAACCTCCCCCTCCCTCATGGACTTCTGGAGGAACCTCAAGACATGGCTCTTCCAGACGAAACAGCAGTGGTTCATTTGTGAAAAAATAAGTGCCGGGGCTCTCGTCAGGAGGCAGGTTGCATCAGCACATTGCTCCTATTAGCGCCGCCTATAACAGAACAAACTACTAGCCATGCAACCCTACAACTGGGGACAGGATATGGTGTATAGGCCAAAGCTGCCGACTTTGGAGCAGTGGAAACAGGTTTGAATCTCGCGGAAGCTCAACATCCTGTGATTCTGGGTAATCACTTAGGGGCATATGTACAAGCCCCTATCGCCACGGGATTGTCACTTTTTGTGATGTTCCCGTGGTGATAGGGGCCTTGCCTTATGTACAAGGCAGCATTAAGCCACTTAATGTGGCTTAACGCTGCCTTGTACATAAGGCACCCTTTCACGCTATGTTTAGCGTGAAAGGAGCGTGCAGTGGGTGTTGTGGTGGGCGTTCCACCGCAACACCCATTGTATTTGACGCTGCCCCCTATGTACAAGGGTGTCGTACATAGGAGGCAGCGCCAAAATTAAGACCAGGAAAATCCTGCTCTTACGTTGGCGAAACGAGGAGAAATGCATTATTTCTCCTCGTTTTTGCTTTTTCCATGTGTGCTGCCTTGTGCAGCACACATGGAAAAAGCAAAATGCCATGGTTTGTTTATGTACAGGAAGGTGTCCCTTCCTGTACATAAACAAACCTTTTAAAAAAATGCCATTTTGTAACTTTCATGTGTGCTGCATGAAGCAGCACACATGAAAGTTACAAAAGGGCATTTTAGGATTGCTTATGTGCAGGAAGGGACACCTTCCAACCTTGTTATCTTCACATAAATAAACTGAGAAAACCGATTCTAGTAGTAGGTTGCCATTTTCATTTACTAAAATGTAACTTTCCCAGCACCATTTTGTGAGTTATATTATTGGTCATGAATATAAAACATCCAGATACATCCTAGCCTCATGTCTCATTATGACACGAAAGTTGGGAGGCTGCTATCCAAGAATTATTTGCATAAAGACAATCAATATGAAAAAGAAGTTATTTGGTGATGGGAGAACAAAGGCTCATGCTGATGCTATATTGTAACTGCGTCAAATCTTGGTATAAATGGGTGGTGATCATAAAGTACATGGGATGCACAACAGAATTCATATCCAAAGCTATGGAACAGGAAGCTAACAAGAGATGTTCATCTCAAATCTAGCTACACAGGCTTTGTGAATAAAGTACAATCAACCAAGCATACTTAGCCCAACAGTCGGGTTTTAGTGCAAGTGCTCCGAGACTCAACACATTATTTTGTTATCCGTTTGATATTACTATAGTGTATTTATATATGCATGTATTTGCTTGCTTGCCACCCATGCTGCCTTATGCCAACAATGAAGGCATTATATATAAGCATTAGGGACGAGATGTACCTACATACTGGTTGCAAATAGTGGATGCAATTTGTGCATCAACTTTTTGCGGCCTGTCTTCAATTTTGCTTGCTCCCCTCAAGACCACCAAATATAATGCCCAAAAAGAAAGCTGTCCCCTTTGCAAATAAGTTACCACCTCCTTTGAGGAATTAATAACTTTCGATAGTTTGCAAGTACAATTGCAGTTACACTCTACTGATACATATCGGAATGATTTGTAAATAGGAATGGATGCCTCTTTCAAGCTACTCATAATTGTGATTCAGAATGAGTTGCAAAACCCCTTTGCAAGTTGGAAAGGCATTTCCAAATCACACAAGGGGTTTAGTACACTGTAAAAAAATTATTTGTCTTTGTTAACCCTGTGTTTTGCAAAGCACATGATTTGCAACCACAAAATGGTTTTTGTACATCTGGCCATGGGTTAGCCAACGTATTTGGTTAATCTAGAAGTATCATAAAAGATGCCGGACTTTAGTTCACGAAAAGGGCTAAAAAAAAGGTAAATGTAGCTAAGATCATAGATATAAGGAACTATGCTGTACCTTTTACAAAATAATGAGGTAAGAAGTGTATGACACTCTATAAGGCATAGAGTATGGATTTTACAGTCCAGTCTCAGAAGTATGGGCTGTGGGAAGTTGTTCAGCATTACCCAACTGCTGTTTTTCATTGTTCTAGAGATCTGTCTGTTTTCAGGGTGGAAAGAGGCCAAGAGAAGTTAGGAAATGCCCACAAATATACGTTTTGTGGGCATTCCCAGATTTCTAAGGCAAGCTACACCTTGGAATGCCTACTTCCCACATCTTGAGTGGGATTTACTGCTGTAGATAGCTCCACACTTGTGGTTGAGAACCCCGTAGTGGTAAATGGACTTACGCCTGCCAGGAATCCCTTTGTGGAGTCTTGGCAGGTGTAAAAAAGTTAAATTTGGCTGAAAACCTACATTTACAGTTAAATTTATCTTTGTGAAACGGATCCAAAATGTGGTTAGATTGCTTTAAAGTGCAGCATTCTATACGTGTGTATTAGTGCAGAAGAGAGCAGCTTGTCCATGATTGAAAAATGTAAAGTGTATACACTAATTCTATAACTCTAAAATGTTAGATAGGGCACAGGCTGGATGAAGCTCAGTTTTGAAACACAGAGCGGTGCTTGCCACACCTTCTGAGCTGTAATGACCTGAGCTAATGCGCTAACCTACAGAGTTACTGCGTGCTTGTGCCATCCACAGAGCATGCCCTTAGTAACTAAAAACTTGAAAAGCGGTGATGCGGATCTCTATGCACAGATGCAGAACGGGATCATGGTATCACACTTAGGGGGTCATTACGATGGCGGGCGGAGGCACAACCGCGGTACTGGCGGTGGCGGAAAATGACCTTTTCCCCACTCCAGCAGCGGTTCCGCGCCCGCCATATTACAATGGGAAAACATAGCCCATTTTCCGTCCGCCGCGGAGCGACGTGAACCGCCAGAATTTTGCACACGCCACCGTGGCGGTGGGAGCCAATAGAGACCCACCGCCGTGCGCAATGACGTTCCGACCGCCGTACAAATCACGATGCCACAAACAACCCAGCACACCGCAGCGGAGAAACCACCAACCGAGAGACGGCGGAAGCACTACTGTGGAGCGCAAAACCAGACTCCCGGTCCCCTCCACCCGGTCCAGACCGCAAAGGATCCAGCTCTTCAAGCCATTCCGGTGCTGTACGTCATCCACTACCAGCAAATAATGGACCATCGTGGACAACGCCGCAGGTACGCAATGACACAACTCCGCACACAACCACAACACACAACTCCTATGCTGATATACGGTTCCTGTCCACATCAGACACTCTGGTGGGGACAGGAACACCTACCCAAGTGTACCCACACATGTTCCACCTGTCAGGAAATCACCCCTCCGCATCCGGGTCACCCATCAACCGCGAAATCACTGCAATGTCCCGGTCACGTCACCGCAGCGGTGAAGACGCGGGAAAACATGCGCAAAATGTAGTTGGCAGGGCCGGCACCAGGCATGGGCAGTCCACAAAGATTCACAGGGCTCCACCTCCACCCTTCCCACACTACGCTTCCCACACCCATTTGGGGCACATACTGTGTGCTCCTCCTGTGCCCCCCTGCACAATTCATATCCCAGGTGTAGCCAGACCTTGCACCTCACACACCAAAGGACCAGGGCGCCTGTCTTGGAAGGTGGGGGTGAAGAGGAACACCCTGCACAGAACCTCAGGGTCTGGACAACCCTCCTCCTCACACCTACCTCCCACTCATGTGAAGCAAACTGAGTCTAATTATAAAATGAAGACTCACACTGCATAAGAACATCCACTGAACTGTCCACACTGCCTGTCAAGTCACTCACAAACACCCCACACCGACACACAGCCATATACACACATCATAGGTCAGCAGCAATGGAGGACAATCAATGGGCCAGCCAAAAGTGAAGTGGATAGTGCTGGAAAACCATGGAGCAAGCCACATAGCATCTGTACATCACATGCAAGAGAAGGAACATATCACAACACCCTTAAGCCATCAAATCAGACATGGGTGGCACAGTGAGTGAAATTAAACCAAACTGACCTCTGTGCAACAACTCAGGGACACATCAAGGCAAGCCATGCATAGTCATAGGAATGATAGGAAGTGTCTGAAGTCATACAGTGAGCAGCCACACAACTGTCTCAACTGACTTGACATGTGTACATCATCAGTACAACACACATGGCCCATTGTCACACTCCTTGACTGTCAAACACAACTAGGACCTTCACACATACCCATTCTCTACCCACCTCATACCTGCAGCACTCAACACCTGTGAGAAGCACACATAAAGGCCAAAATGGTGTCCTGTGAGTTCAATGACAACCAATCACACTCCCTGTGGTGCACCCACAAACATCACACTAACACACAGGAATGCCTGAACCAATGCAGACACCAAAACAATAGCCAAACACAAAGCTCACAAACAACATACACAGAAGTACAAGCCCACACATGGGCAGCAAAACAGTGGAAAGGCAATGTGACCCTAGACAGAACAGGAATACACAACATTGTCACTCAGGACCAATGCACAGACACCATACCTCAACACAAACAAGAGGTGCATCATCAAAAATCTACCATGAACACTAACTGGGATCAATGGGACAATCAGCTAACACAGACACATACACCCCACCACCCATGAAGTGGACAAGGTGCCATATTGTACCAGAAGCATGCACATGGACAACCCTGAAAAGTGACAGGTCAAAAATAGGAGGACTAACCACCAATGTGCACTGAAAACAAGCCCAGCAACAAGAATCCTCCTTGCTGCATGTGACAGACACACAAGTAATGCACACCACACCTGCAACACACATCTGAATGTATCACACAGCAAAAACCACTCACACACAACGTCATGCAAATAGAACATCACACACACATAGCATCAGTCAGTACAAAGAGCCAACACAGGCCAAATACTGCATACATCCACAACAAAAACACAAAAGATGCACAGACCAATCCATCACAATGCAAACTCAGCTGCACATCAGGGGGATGCACAACAAGCAAGTACAAGGCAACATACACTGACAACACTGCATGCACACCAAGCAGTGTGTGCACACCAACCAAATCAGTAGCAGACACATCTGAGTGCCACACCATGAACTCCCACAACACAAATCATCACAGCACAAACATAACATCACACTCAGGAAGTGTAGCACTACCTCAGCAAACATACATACAGTGTAGCCATCACCCACAGATGCACAACTCAGGGACATCCAGGTGCAAACAACATGACCAGAGGACTGTGCTGCCCAAACATCTGCACTGCACATTAGCAACCATGACAGCAAACAAGTACAAGGAAATAACGCATAACTAATTTGCAAACTGTCCTGAGTAGCACATTGGTCCTGGACACAGATCAGCCTCACACAGCATAGTGTCACACTATGAAGTGGTGGGGAGGCTCACACACTGGCAAGCCATGGGGTGGAAGACATGAGACTGAAGTGGTGTGCACTTCAGTAGTGGACAGGTGAGCAGTGTACAGTACACAAACACATAGAGGAGTCACTCACAATGTGTAGGCATCAGAAGCACATATAGGGGATGGCATGACTCCACATTAAGCCTGGGCGTAGTTCGCGAAGTAGCGCTACGCGAAGCTACGCAAAGTGCAGTTCGCACTACGCGAGCTACGCGTAGCACTACGCGAACTGCGTAGTGCACTGTTCGCAATGATTGCACAGTGCCGGATGCTTGTCCGCACTGTGCAATCATTGAAAACGGCATCTTGCACAGTGCGAGCTGTCTTTTACTGCCGCTCGAGTAGATTTTTACTCGAGCGGCAGCTTTCTCAACGCGGACTGGTAGTTTCTCATCGCGAGCGGTCGCGAGCATACGCGACCACTCGCAATGAGAAACCTGACCTCCCCGCGTTGAGAATCTCGCCGGGAGGTTTATTTTCCACGCTCGCGATCGGCAACTTGATGTTGCTGATCGCGAACGAGGAAAAAGTCTCGCCGGGATGTCATTTTGCTTGCTCGCGGTCGCCAACTTGACGTTGAGGACCGCGAGCAAGCAAAAATGACCGCTGCACTACGCTACGCTACGCATGTTTGCACTGTGCTACGTGCAATTCGCGTTGTGCGAAGTAGCGCAAACTTCGCAAACTACGCGAGCGTAGCGTAGTGCTTTGCCCAGGGTTACTCCACATACCACATACCATACTGGAGCCAAACATGTGTCAAGTGAAAGCAATGCATGAGAAAACTCACAAATATTGTCAGTGTGGCTGAGCAGGTCTGTACAGTGTGCAAAACAGTAACAAGACACATGGCTGATCAACAAAACACAACACAGGCTTGCCTGTCACACACTCTGCATACTCACAACTGGCAGCAACAACAAGTAGGTGTCCCCCAGGAGTGCAAGGACACAACAAAACACTGCACACTGCCCAACCTACAACTCCCACATGTGCCCACAATCTGAAACACATGGCAGACATTTGAAACAAACAGGCACTCAGCTTCTGTGTCATACATGTGTGCAGTTGGCATTGCAGGGGCACACACACATCAACACTAATAACAAAATCACCCCTTCATACTTCATGACCACACAAGTGCACACATCCAAATGTACCCATGTGACTAGGAAGACAGGCCATCACAAGATGACCATACATCAACACTGCTGTTCACACATCAAGAAAGATCACACAGATATGATGGACCCTGGCCAGCTCGCAAGTAATCCTGTGGATAGAATAGACCTCTGTTCTGGTATTGCATCATAACATGACATGTGGACAATTTAGCAAACCTGACCATATGATGAGTATGATAATCGTAGTTCATCACAAACACCCATCATTGCACCCTCAAGCCTCAGAAGAAAGAAGACCTAAAGTGCCCCTCACCACTGCCAAACCCTGAAAAAGTAAAAGAAGCAATTGGCAATGTGAAGGTGGCATACAGAGCATTTGTCACATGCAACCATACACATACCAAAAACACTTTTATTTAGCAAGGACACTGACAAAGCAGACAAAAGGGGTAACTGTCTTTATTACATATCACCAAGATAGGCATCAAAAGTAGACAACAGCAAGGCCAGTGGCCAGTCCATAGTTCAAAGTATGTTTCTTTCTTCGGTCAGTTCTATGGGGCACTAGATAGCCCTCTCTTACAAGCATATATTTAGATGTCTCATGCACATTTCGTCACTTTTGTTGACCTGGGGGGCAGTGCAAGGTCCCCATTTTAGGTTCGTTGGATGAACTACACCTATGCCTGACGCAAAATGGCTGGCTTATCAATTTAAACAAAGATAGGACTACTCACTCATCACCAACTCAGGGAAAGAGACATAGGACTACGATTTAAGGATACAAAAAGAAAAAAGGACCAATCTCTGCAATCTGTGCAGGGAAAGTGACAGAGGACTACGTACCAGAGAAACATGATACAGTGAAAGAGTTATAGGACTACTCTCCAGATTGGAGCTTTCATGGCAGCCATCTTAGATAGGGCAAGGTATTTTTAAGCACCCACACATATAAATCTAATTACGCACCGAAATTAGTCCATTTTAATTATAGAGAACTATCGCACTGAGGAGATCAGATGAGCTTTAAGCTAGGCCGGTCCACAGATTTATAACTCATCTATGAAAGATAGAAACCTTGTCACTGTACTCTAAATAACCAAGGAAGCACACTAGTTACAGTGAATACCTCCCAGTTTCAAAGAATGGACTCAAAACTGGAACCATAGGGCCACAATGCCTATACTATCAAATACCCCCCCCAACCTCTCCAAAAACGCATCAAAAAAACTCAAACACCAATTACTCAAAGCGCATCCTGAAACGCTCATCTTAGACCCTTATTTTGTTATCACCAAGGGAACAAGAACTAATAACCTTATATTCCACACAAAAAAAGAGCCCAATGGAGAAATAATCTACACTCCATGTTAAGCATCACAGGGACCAGAAAACACCTCACGGACTTAGATTAACGGTATCTCCCTCTCACCTATGCAATGCAAATGCTACCATATCCATTTACAATAATGGGATTATACTAATTCAGTCTTCGAATGAAAATCTATCCATAATTGACAAAATCTTCCACATCCTAAAAAAGGGATCTACAACAAGCCCAATCTCCCCACCCAAAATCTCCCCAACGGGCATGATGGAACACCCTCAGCCTCCTTAACGTACATGGCCACTCCCAACTCAATCAACTTCACTCTGGTATCAGGGGATTGCCGACCCACCCTCGAGGCCACCCCCCCCCTCCAGAACCATCCTCCCAATCTATGACTGAGATCGCCACTAGGAATATTGCTACCAACTCCCCCGCTCACCCCCCCAACAACAAACTAGCTTAGACCTTGACTGCTTGGCACTTCATCCCCCACAATCACCCCCTCTTATTTCACCAGATCGCTCCAATGAGGGCTCTACCATCACGCCCTCACGGACCCCCATACAGGAAACAATAATTTGGCACTTCATCCCCCCCACTCACCCCCTCTTACTTCACCAGATCGCACCAATAAGGGCTCTACCATCACGTCTTCACTGACCTCCCAGACAGGAAACAATAATTTCCTCAAACCCACAGCCGCACACCAAATCAACCTTAGATCAGCTACATCCTTTAACATTGCCACTACCTCCAGTACTAAGCTTCCTATCATCTCATCCAATCAGCCTCACACATATACACAACATAAAGACCCAGCTAACAATGACTCCTGCTCTCAACTAGGCACCCCTGACGACAACACCCCATTATCAGATCTCGTGACGCAACCCACCACTATCCTTAAACCGGAGTACTGGGTAATGCGACTCAATGAGATCGATCGTAGCCTAAAAAACCTTATAGAGGATATGCAGAGACTTACTTCCATCACAGCCAATCTTTGGCCCTCTCACAACGCAAAAAGCCCCAAGATAACCAGAAAGGACACCCATACAGACATCACCCCACCCCAATCCACTCACACAGCCAACCGGGGATCGCAAAATACACCTTCCCACAACGATGATTCCAGACCAAAGAGATCAAAGCAAGACCTATCAAACAATGAGATCCATGAACTCCTCCTATATTATAAGTCGGGAATAAATACGAGAAAGGCTGATCAAAATCAAATCCAAGTGAACCTTTTCAGAGAACCGATGCACAATCACAGAGGAATAAACAAGAACAATCTTAAACGAATCACTTTATCACAAATGGCCTCTCAACACAATAATAAACAGCTAAAGTGCATGCTCCTCAACTGCAGATCAGCAAATAAACACGCAGCAGATATCTACGACCTCATTCTCACACATAAGTTCGATATAGTTATCCTCACGGAAACATGGTTAAACAACTCATCCCAGCCCATCATAGATCTACTAGGCCCACCTAGTCACAATATCATACGGCTAGACAGACCAGTGAAAACGGGTGGTGGAATAGCATGCATCTACCACAATACTTTATCACTACGCCAATTGGAAACAATAGATGTAACAACATGTGAATATCTCAGCATCAATATCTCTTGCAACAACAAAGTTATTTGTAATCTCCATGCCTTCTATCACCCTCTGGGTGATAACCCAGAGTTCATCGAACAAATCTTGGAAATCTTAACAATAAATGTTAATCTTCAAGGTCCACAGATCTTCCTGGGTGATTTTAATCTGCACTGGAATGACCTAAATGACCCCTCAGTGAATAGCTTAAAATCCTTCCTATTAAACTATGAGATGTCCCAAATCTGTGATAGTCCCACACACAATAAGGGAGAGACTTTGGACCTCATCATCTCTAAGTCGGACACTATCTCCTTAGAGTCTATTACCCCATGTGATTGGTCAGACCATTATCGTATCACCTTCCACATCAACTTAAAGGAGATCCCAAGGAATGGCCAACTGAAGAAAATCAAACAGTGGAAAAGGGATCTTAATAATATAAACCACAATGATCTAACCACTCTTTGCAACAACACCTTGATCCCACAGACCAATATGGAGGATGTCAACGACCTCACAGACTATTACAATACTTCGATACGAGAAATCATGGACTCTATTGCTTCCCTACAACAGAAGAACATCTCCATCAAAATCTCAAAGCCATGGTTTAACGACAACTTGAACACAGAAAGACGCAATCTAAGAACGGCAGAAAGAGCGTGGAAAGACTCTCCATCAATGGAATCACTAAAACGCTTAAGATCAATGAGGAACACATACAATCGAAGAATAAGACAGGCGAAAGCTAATTTTATCAGAACCCAACTCGACCAGGCCAGAAATAGGCCCAAAAAACTATTCGAAATAGTCAAACAACAATCACGTAATACATCAAACCCCGTAGACTCCGGACCCAGAACCCTACCAAATTGCGAAGAACTAGCCACCTTCTTCAAGGACAAAACAACAAAGATAGAGAACGAACTTCAACTAGCGAAGGTACTACTACCGGCCCTCCCAGTCAACCTATCTCACAATTCCCAATATACGGAAGGGATGGAACCACCCTGGCTCACCTCCAAAAATAATGCCACTTGGAACGCCTTCTCCACAATCAGCGAACAGGAAATCTACAATATTCTCTCGTCTTTAAACCCATCTAACCACTTCACGGACCCTCTACCTCCAAGCATATTCAAAGAGATCAAAACCTGTATACTCCCGCTATGTTCAAAAATTGTAAACGCCTCTCTACGCCAAGGCACTATACCAGACTGCCTAAAAATCGGTCAAGTAACACCCATTCTAAAAAAACCTGCGGCAGACTGCTCTGACCCTAACAACTTCCGGCCCATCTCCAACATCCCTACACTGGCAAAGCTATTAGAAAAATGTGCACAGAAACAACTCTGCAATCACATAGAAAAGTTTCAACTACTCAATCAATTCCAATCAGGCTTCCGCCACGATCACAGCACAGAATCAGCCCTTACTCATATTGTAGATGACATACTAAAAATGCTGGACAAGAACGAATCATGCCTTCTAATATTTCGTAAGGAGGAGGAAGGTGCACCAGAAACAAAGTCAATGAGCTTCAAATGTATCCAAATAATTGTTATCCTTTATTGTAGTTGTTGTTAAAATTGGACATCAGCCAACGCGTTTCGTTCCAAATGGAACTTCGTCAGGGCATCATGAGATCTCGACCCTGGTGCCGGTGTTGCAGCTCTCTTCTCGAGAACGAAGACAAAACAAAAGTCCAAGTGTTACTCCAATTTGTTTTCCACTGTTGGTTTATTCTTTATATTGGTACTTCCAGCACAGATCAGCCAACACGTGTTTCGTCTTTAGAGACTTTTTCAAGGCAGTTCTGTATTTCGGATCTAAGCGTTCTTGTGATTAGTCTGCAAACGCCACGACGCCATATGTCCAGTCCGGACCAGTATTATTAGCCCAAGATCTCTGAGTGTGGTCATAACGGAGCAAAAAAGGTCCTTCCGAAGGTTACGCCTTCTAATATTGCTTGATTTATCTGCTGCCTTTGACACCGTCAAACACAACACCCTACTAAAACTACTGGAACAAAGAATGGGCTTATTAGGAGCCGTATTACAATGGTTTGCTTCTTTCCTCCAAAACAGATCCTTAAGAGTCAAAATGAATCAATCTCTATCTAAGTCACAAGCGATAACTCTTAGTGTTCCTCAAGGATCCGCTCTCTCCTCCATTCTCTTTAACTTATTCCTGGAACCACTAGCAAACCTCCTAAAATCAGCTAACATCTACTACCATATGTATGCAGATGACACCCAGCTATATCTCAAAATTGCCTCTCCAGATGACATTATATCCCTCAACTCCATCCTACAAAACACACACCTCTGGCTCACGGTTAATCACCTCAAACTCAACGCTGATAAAACGGAATTTCTTCTCATCTCTCCACCAAATACCAACATCAAGATTGATCTGTGGCTGAATCATCTTACAGCCCTCAAATGCTCGCCCACATAATAGATTCTGCCAGATCCTTAGGTATTACATTAGACAAACACCTAAATATGCAGGGTCACATTAGTGCTGCCACCAAAGGAGCAAACTACCAACTGAGCATTCTGCGGAATTTGAAACCATACCTGCCTCATGAAGATCTAAAACTAGCGGTCCAAGCCCTAGTATTACCCAGATTGGATTATGGTAGTGGCACACTATGTGGCCTACTTAAATACAAACTAGCACCACTAAGAGCCTCTCTCAATGCAGCAGCAAGACTTGTCATCGGAACTAAAAGAAATGCACACATCTCACCAGCCCTAAAAACCTTAAATTGGCTACCATATGAAGCAAGAATCCAACTGAAAATTGCCTGCATGACGCACAAAGCGTTACACTTCAACACCCCCAGTTACCTTGCCCAAAAGCTAGAAAATCAGGGGGCAGCAGATCCTCACGAAGTACCCTCACCTTGTTGCTGAAACCCCAACGAACCCACAAAAAGAAAACTGGGGCTAGAGCATTCTCGACGGTCGCTCCCAAGATTTGGAACTCTTTACCGCCGGACCTTCGCCTAATTTCCTCCACCTACGCCTTCAAAAGAGAAGCCAAATCATATCTACTGACTAAGTTCTTACCCTAAGTCAACATATCGATGACATTGAATAGATTCAGATCGCAAATTCTTATGTAGACTATCCTGACTATTACTGGCTTTATTATACTCCATCCACAGTTAGCCTATTCTTAATCGTTGATTTGTTTGTCTCTCACGCATATGTTTGCATGTTGACCAGACCAAGTGCTAATCGTGTTATCTCCATGTAAAGCGCTCTGATACCCTCGAGGGTCACGTTCGCGCTATACAAAACTTTCTAAATAAATAAATAAAGTAGGTACATGTGTGCATGAGAACCTGCACAGGGAATGGGCATCCAAAGTTACAAACAGCAAGGCCAGTGGCCAGTCCATAGTTCAAAGTAGGTACATGTGTGCATGAGAACCTGCACAGGGAATGGGCATCCAAAGTTACAAACAGCAAGGCCAGTGGCCAGTCCATAGTGCAAAGGAGGGACATGTGAACATGAGAACCTGCACAGGGAATGGTCCCCCAAAGTGACAAACAGCAAGGCCAGTGGCCAATCCATAGTGCAAAGGAGGGACATGTGAACATGAGAACCTGCACAGGGAATGGTCCCCAAAGTGACAAACAGCAAGGCCAGTGGCCAGTCCATAGTTCAAAGTAGGTACATGTGTGCATGAGAACCTGCACAGGGAATGGGCATCCAAAGTTACAAACAGCAAGGCCAGTGGCCAGTCCATAGTTCAAAGTAGGTACATGTGTGCATGAGAACCTGCACAGGGAATGGGCATCCAAAGTTACAAACAGCAAGGCCAGTGGCCAGTCCATAGTGCAAAGGAGGGACATGTGTGCATCTGAACCTGCACAGGGAATGGGTGACACTGTTCACTGCCATGGGAATCACCACAGCTCTGAGGATACAGATGGGCAGTCCAGGCACCCCTGTGGGAGAGATGGCTTTGGGAGGGGGACTTTGCCTCAGACTTGGCTGTCAGTTGAACTGGGAGGTGGCTGATTGTCGGGGACCGTTGGCGGACCAGACCTGGGAGAGGGAGGAGCAGCTGAGGTAGAGGCATCAGTGGCTTTGTGAGCCGGAGGGCTGCTTGGACTGGGTGGCATGGTGGCACGGGGAGGAGGAGACATGCTGCTGTGAGACACAGTGTGTGAGGGAGAATGTGGAGGGCTGCCTTTCCACTTCTTGGGGATTCGATACTGAAGAATTGTCTTGGTAGGAGTGTGAAGTGGGGTGGGCACAACAGCCTCACTCCCCACCAATGGTGCTTCAGGTGCAGGTGGTGGCCCTCCCTCTGGTGATCTGCTGGGTCTGGTGGTACGCTTGGCCTGGCCTTGCCTTTTCCCCTCCATCCCCTGTTGACCAGGTGAACCCCCCACAGTGCCCTCCTGTCCCAGCTTCACAGGGGTGTGGGTGGGAGTTGAGGTTGTGGGTGAACCTGCCTTAGAGAGCCGTTTCTGCGGACTCTTTGCAGGCACCAGCTTCACAGCAGGGACGGTAACATTTTGCCTGTCTTTTGGAGCAGGTTTTGGGACGGAAGTGTCTTTGGATTGGACTGATTTGGATGCATGTGAGCCTGAGGCCTGCTTCTTGGCTTGATGCCCCTGAGTGTCACCCGAAGGGCTTTTGGCTTTGCGTTCCTGTGTGACTTCTTTTGGTTTTGGGGATGGTGTCTGCGCTCTGGCCCGCTTGGAGTGCTGCTTTGTTGTGCTTCGTGTGGAGTACTTTGAGCCTGAGGGCTGTGGTTTGTGGTCACTCTCGTCAGATGTGGCCACTGGCAGGGTGGTTGCCGAAGGGACTGGAGCTGGACCCTGAGCCTGTGCCAGCTGAATGGCTGCCGTCACTGTGGAGGACAAAGACTGGACAGTTCTGTGTAGCCCACCCACGTCAGAATGAATGCCCTCCATGAAGGCAACTACCTGTGCCAACTTCTTGTCATGATCAAGGAAGGCATTCAGTAGAGTAGTCTGACCCACACACAGCTGGCGCAAAAGCTCCACCGCCTCAACACTGAGGGCAGCAGGGGAGACAGGGGCAGTGGTGCCTGGGGGAAGGACACTCTACCCTTCTTACTGCTGCAGGCACGGGCAGCACTAGTGGAACTAGCGGGGAGGGTGGGCACTGGACGATGTGTGGTGGAAGAAGAGGCAGATTTCCCACTCCCTGTGTCCGCCAACATCGAGGAGTCACCGCTGGCGTCAGATGCCATTGAGGTTGGTGTTTCCGGGAGTGATTCTTGAAGGGCACTCCGGTCCCCTCCGAGGCGCTGGTCACATCAGTGTCAGTGAGCTCATGTGTTGCCGTCGAGCAAGATGCCTCATCCCCGGTGTCCGTACCCTGTCCTTCTGTGCCCTCTGTAGATGCTGCAAGAGACAGAGACGTAGGTTCAGTTTAGTGCCATACTCACAAACATCATATGTAAACAAAGCACAAAACAAGATGATGATAGCCCCATGTTGAACACACCCCTGTGCAGTATGCATGTGCAGCCACAATGCAAAAATATGAATGTGCATGGGAACATGCATACTTGGCATTGATGACCCATGGGATGTTCACACAGCCAAATAGCTTGCCCGTGCCTCCATGTAACCTGACATACAGATCCCTGTAAGCATACCCACGTGCCTGTAGGTGAAAAAGATGTACATCCCAACTTGTTGTCACAGTCACATATGGAGTCCCTTTAAGGGGACAACACAGATACAGACTCCAAAATGTCCATTTGCAATGGCCATGAGCTCCTGCCATCCACCATGTTGTGCTTTTAAGCACAACTACTGTTGCACATTGGTGTCAGATGTGTAGTTCTCACAAGTTCGAGGTCAGGCACTGCACACATCGCCGAAAACACACTAAGATGAGGCACACTGCCGTTCACTGCCCAGTGATGTCCATGACTCCCCTAATGCAGCAGATGCCATAAGGCCACATCTCAGCATGCAATGTCAAGGGCCATTACATGAAACACATGAGAAAGTACATGTACCGCAAATGCATGACAGCTGCACTCAACACAGAGGCCACTTACAAGCCATTGCATCACACTAGGATCATCACAGAGCTCTGCACTGGCTCAGGGTTGGAACACATGCAGTCACACACCCCAAAAGTCACCCTTCGCAGAATACTCACCCCCAACTTGCTGCTGATGGGCCCTCAAGCGTCCATCCAGCTCTGTCTGTGTCACTGCCAAGATGTGGGCCATTAGTGGTGTCATGCTCCTGCGCGCCAACCTGCCAGTCCGAGGGAGCAGCCCCAGCGTCATCTCTGCCACGTTCTTGCTCAGCCGGCAGATGTCATCCCACCTCTTGTGACAGTGTGTGTGCCGTCGGTTGGAGACACCCAGAGCCCGCACCTTGCGTGCAATGGCCCTCCATATGGCCTTACGCTGGTGGACTTTGAGCTGCAGGCATGGGAGACAAGAGGAGGAAATATCAGTAACAATGGGTTATGTACCATTGTGTCTCAGTACAGGAGCATGCACAAACTTAGCACAGCTATTCAGACATGCTTAGCAGGGACCATACAGCATGACACGTAGTACATTAGCATAAGACAATTGTACCCAAATGCATGCAGGTATGAGGATGGGCACAGTACCTGGACATCTCATGCACATGCAGAATGCCAGCACAGAAAGCAATGTGAAGGAGGCCCACATCTGAAATGCAGTTTGTGAGGGAGCAAGACAGACATCACATTGTAAATGATGTTCCGTGGCAGAACCACTGTGTCCAACAATGCATACCCCTCAATGTCCTTGGGCTGTGAATGGCTCACTGTGTCATGGCGGTCACATTTAGGGACATGATCTGACATTCTCACACCCTTCTCACAAGGTCTGTCTTGTGCAATCCACAGGCCTAAGATAGCTCATTGAGGAATAGGGTGGCAGACGACACATATGTCTCACTCTGTCCATTCAGTGATGGGTCCCTGTCAATTTGGGCAGTAACTGTGCAGGCCAGAGTGGCTCACACTGAGGTTTAACGTGGGCCATCATAACAGTCACATGCATGTACAATATGAGAGTGCAAACAGTGCCTACACATGCGAGTCAGTACACATAATGAGAATAAGGGAAGGGGGATGTTTCTGAAGTACAACAATCTGCTGTGTCATATGGGAATTTCCAACAAGATTGTCACCCTCCGGCAGTTCACTCTTGTGCATACTGCTCACAGATCCATGGTGGCAATAGAAATTCAAACACACTTCCATCAGTACCCTCTGGACGGAAAGACTTTGTAATGTCACAAATGAGCATGTGAAAACCTCCTGCACTCAAACATCCATTCGCACAGGCAATGTCTGTCCCGACTTCCACTTTCCAAACTTGCAGTGTCACTGTATGGCTGCAATAACACTGCATGTCCCCCCCATCCTGAAATGCAGCCCTGGGAATGTGTAACATAGGCGACAAACCCCATTTTCCTGAAGTCAGCATGCTAGGCAGTGTCTCACACAAACCCACACTCTCAGGCACATACTGCAGCAGATCAACCTGCACTCTCACTTCCACTCTGAGACACTTACCATGACATCTGGAGCACCATAGAGCCTCCCATACTGTGATAGCACCTCATCCACAAGGACCTCCAGCTCCTCTGTGGTGAAGGGACGGCCCCTGATGTTCTCAGTTCTCGCCATCACTGGGTCCAGGAGACAGGAACAGCAGCAGTTGGTGGTGAAGAGTGTCAGGCAGCAGTGTCTGGAAGCAGTGGAAATGTGTGGCTCTCTCCCACACATATATAGCCCCCTGGGGTTGTTTCAGTGGTACTCAGATGCTGCAATTGGTGTTCCGGGTCAGCTTTTTTCAAATGCATCCAATGAGCGGCCCCGCGGTGGCGGAGCACACCTACTGCGATTTTCAAAAGTGCATTTGTCTACCGCGATTGCGGCTCCCATTGGCTGTAAGGGCATGGGCATTGGCGGTGACACACCGCGGGGCCCAGGCAGTCGCTACCGCAATCGTGCATCTTTCAATTGCATCCAATGACCGGCCTGCGGTAGCGGAGCACGCCTACCGCGATTTTCAAATGTGCATTTGTCTACCGCGATTGTGGTTCCCATTGGCTGTAAGGGCATGGGCTTTGGCGGTGACACACCGCGGGCCCCAGGCGGTCGCTACCGCGATTTTGCCGCTTGGCATTGGTGCCTATGGCCGTGATTGTGGTGGCGGTGCACGCCAACCGCCATTTTCAAATGTGTATATCACTACCGCGATTGCGGTTCCCATTGGCTGTAAGGGCATGGGCATTGGCGGTGACACACCGTGGGGCCCAGGCGGTCGCTACCGTGAATTGGCCGCTTGGCATTGGTGCCTATGGCCGTGATTGTGGTGGCGGTGCACGCCAGCCGCCATTTTCAAATGTGTATATCACTACCGCGATTGCGGTTCCCATTGGCTGTAAGGGCATGGGCATGGGCAGTGACACACCGCGGGGCCCAGGCGGTCGCTACCGCGATTTGGCCGCTTGGCATTGGTGCCTATGGCCGTGATTATGGTGGCGGTGCATGCCAACTGCCATTTTCAAATGAGCATATCACTACCGCGATTGCGGTTCCCATTGGCTGTAAGGGCATGGGCATTGGCGGTGACACACCGCGGGGCCCAGGCGGTCGCTACCGCGATTTGGCCGCTTGGCATTGGTGCCTATGGCCATGATTGTGGTGGCGGTGCACGCCAACTGCCATTTTCAAATGAGCATATCACTACCGCGATTGCGGTTCCCATTGGCTGTAAGGGCATGGGCATTGGTGGTGACACTCCGCGGGGCCCAGCCGGTCGCTACTGCTAATTGCCCGCCTGGCATTGGTGCCTATGGCCGTGATTGTGGTGGCGGTGCACGCCAACCGCCATTTTCAAATGTGTATATCACTACCGTGATTGTGGTTCCCATTGGCTGTAAGGGCATGGGCATTGGTGGTGACACACTGCGGGGCCCAGGCGGTCGCGACCGCGATTTGGCCGCTTGGCATTGGTGCCTTTGGCCGTGATTGTGGTGGCGGTGCACGCTTATGGCACCTATGGACACATCATGCTGTAGCAATGGCAATGGCCAATTCTCAACATTGAACAGTAGACACTTACTATGAGTCATGCCACCAGTTAGTGCAAACCAATGCTAGTGTTACATTTGACTCGCTGATGACTACACATGCCATGTCAGTGCACAGGATTACATGCATTGGCATGTACTCCCTCACATGTCACTTATGATACTGTTGTGCATGTACACAGATCTGTGGTGTGATGGTCTCTCAAAGATGTACACATGTCAATGTGTGAGATGGCAAAGCAACACACAGTAATGAAGGTCTGGCTACATGATGTGCCTATTTCACTGTGTACATTGCTGAGCTCCTGTACATATTTGATCATTGTGCGCACACTGTGCTCATTGTGTTGTTAATATGTGCCCTGTCGGACTTACGCAAGAGGGTGTGGCAGGTACAGCAGCTACGTTGAAGCCAGCAGTGTTGCTGTTTCACACATGTGCTGTGTCAACTACTCTCAGGGCTGGTGACACAAGATGTTGAAATGTACCTTTTGGCATTCACATAGTCTGAATCTGTTTGGGGGGTACTCACTGTGTGAATACTGGACAAGTGTACGACTAGTTTAGATCAAGGTGTCCCTACATGTAACTTGTGGTGTAAGCTGTAGTTTCATGCCAGTCATTGTTGGCGCTGTGTCAGTCAAAACCTTAGATGTTGTGCCCATCTCAGAGGGGAATTGAATTGACATGTGTCCCCTTTCCTCTCACCTAGGAGGCGACCAAATGTTTTTCGTCCATTCACGGTGCTTGCGGACATGGAGGATGAGGACATCATACGTAAATTCCGTTTGGATCAACCTACCCTTCTGGACCTATGTGCTCAGTTGGAGCCCCATCTGAGGCCTCGCCGAACCTATCCAACTGCTCTGACACCAACATGTAAGGTGATGGCGGCCCTGCATTTTTTTGCAACTGGTTCATTCCAGCACACGGTGGCCAGCACAGGTGGGATGTCTCAACCAATGTTCAGCATGGTGCTACGTGATGTCCTGTCCGCTATGATGAACTACAAGGACAGCTACATCCATTTCCCCAGGAGACATGAGTTGGCAGCTGTGAAGGGAGATTTTTATGACCTTGCCCACATCCCTAATGTTGTTGGTGCCATTGACTGCACACATTTTGGCCTGGTTCCACCACAGGCACGTGAGCACATCTACAGGAACAGGAAGCATACACATTCCATCAATGTGCAAGTGGTATACCAGGCGGATATGATAATCTCCCATGTCTGTGCCAAATTTCCAGGATCAGCCCATGACTACATCCTGCGTAACAGCATCGTACCGCAGCTGATGGCAAATCTGCATCCAGAGTGTGAGTGGATTGTGGGTGAGTACGCAGAGTCAAGTAGTGTGCTGTATGTGTGACAATCAATCAATCAATCAATCATGTCACTTATAAAGCGCACTATATACCCGCGAGGGTCTCAAGGCGCTGGGGGAAGAGGGGGGTGGTGCTGCTACTGATCGAAGAGCCAGGTCTTGAGGAGTCTTCTGAAGGCCAGTAGGTCTTGGGTCTGTCGGAGGTTGGTGGGGAGGGTGTTCCAGGTCTTGGCGGCGAGGTGGGAGAAGGATCTGCCGCCGGCGGTCGTTTTCCGGATGCGGGGGGCTGTGGCGAGGGCGAGGCTGGTCGAGCGGAGCCGGCGGGTGGGGGTGTAGAAGCTGAGTCGTCTGTTGAGGTAGGCTGGTCCGGAGTTGTGGAGTGCTTTGTGTGCGTGGGTGAGTAGCCTGAAGGTTATCCTCTTGTTGACAGGGAGCCAGTGCAGGTCTCTCAGGTGGGGTGTGATGTGGCTGCGTCAGGGGATGTTGAGGATAAGACGTGCAGAGGCGTTCTGGATGCATTGCAGCCGTCTCAGGAGCTTAGCTGTCGTTCCTGCGTAGAGGGCGTTTCCGTAGTCCAGCCTGCTGGTGACGAGGGCCTGGGTGACTGTTTTTCTTGTTTCGGTGGGGATCCACTTGAAGATCCTGCGGAGCATTCGGAGGATGTTGAAGCAGGATGAGGAAACGTCGTTGACCTGCTTAGAAATGGAGAGGGTGGGGTCGAGGATGACCCCTAGGTTGCGTACGTGGTCGGTGGGTGGCGGGGCTGTTCCCAGTGATGTTGGCCACCAGGAGTCATCCCAGGCTGAAGGGTTGAAACCAAGGATGAGGACCTCCGTCTTGTCCGAGTTCAGCTTCAGGCGGCTGGTCCTCATCCATTCGGCGACGGCCTGCATTCCTTCGTGGAGGTGGGCTTTGGCGGTGTGAGGGTCTTTGGTGAGGGAGAGGATCAGCTGGGTGTCGTCGGCGTAGGAGATGATGTTGAGGTTGTGCTGTCGGGCGACGTGGGCGAGGGGTGCCATGTAGATGTTGAACAGCGTTGGGCTGAGGGAGGAGCCTTGGGGTATGCCGCAGATGATCTTGGTGGCCTTGGATCGGAAGGGGCGAGGCGGACGCTTTGTGTTCTGCCGGAAAGGAAGGATGTGGTCCAGTCCAGGGCCTTCTCTTGGATCCCGGCGTCGTGAAGGCGTGTTCGTAGTGTGTGGTGGCAGACCGTGTCGAAGGTGGCTGATAGGTCCAGGAGGATGAGGGCTGCTGTTTCTCCGTTGTCTAGCAGGGTCCTGATGTCATCGGTGGCGGCGATGAGGGCGGTTTCGGTGCTGTGGTTGCTGCGGAAGCCGGACTGGGAAGGGTCCAGGATGTTGTTCTCCTCGAGGTAGCGGGTCAGTTGTTTGTTGACGATTTTCTCGGTGACCTTCGCGGGGAACGGGAGCAGAGAGATGGGTCGGAAGTTCTTGAGGTCCTTGGGGTCTGCCATGCTGTCCTCTGCCACAGTTTTATTACAAAGTTGGTCTGTGTATCTCACACCTAGGTGACTCTGCATATCCCAACCGGCCTTGGTTGCTGAGCCCACTGCGGAATCCCAGGACCCCGGGTGAAGTCCGCTACAATGAGGCCCATGGGAGGACACGTTGTGTGGTGGAGCGTACTTTTGGTCTTCTTAAGTCTCGATTTCGGTGCCTGGACAGGACCGGAGGTGCACTGATGTACACTCCCCAAAAGGTGTGTCAGATCGTAGTTGCATGCTGCATGCTCCACAATCTGGCCTTGCGCAAAGAGATCCCCCTGATCCTGGACGATGATGAGCAGCAGATGCCCCCGCCTGCAAACCCACACATGTCCAGTGACGAGGATAGTGGAGAGGAGGAAGGTGTGTTGTATTCCTCTTAGGGTGTCCGTATATAGGTTTTCCTGTATCATGTCCTTATGTAGGCACAATTCGCACTGCCCTTATATAGGCATAAAATCCCAGTCCTTATTTAGGCATTAAACCGTGCACTCCAAATACAGGCATGGTCTCCGACATCCCTCCACCCTAACGTCACAACGAGTTCTTGAAGAACAGACCCTTAGGCTTCGGGAGTTTCCCTAGCACAGGACTATTGATTTCTTCAAGGACTCATCTATTATGCATGAACCGTTATACCTTAGGGGTTCATTCATGACGTCTTCCGCTGTCCGATTCACGTCAATGCTAACATTGTGAGGTACCTCTCAGGTATAAATATACCTTCCATAGCCCTTGTAAACTAGAGGAGACCTCGACTTCAGAGGAGCCCGTTTCCCGGCCTGACGCCCTGAGAAGACGCTGTCATCCCTGCACGCAGAGAGTCCAGCTTCCAGTGATCTGACTTCCCTTGCGGGGTGTTGGAGTTCGAGTCTGGAAAGAGATTCCTACCTCTCTCATTCTTAAGGTATGGAGCTGACTAGAACCTAGAGGGATTCTTGGCATACTAGGCATACTAGGCTTAACATACTCTTAGTATACCATAGTAAGGAATACTTCACCTACTTCATACCTCTCCCTACACCTAGGTTAGGTTAGGTACCTTGGGGTAGAACTAGTTTAGAAACGCATCGTATGAGTACTCGCATTTTTAGTCTGTGTTATTTATATAAATGAATATCTGCTAAAGATCATGCTAGCGCAGTATTATTTATTTCTACTGCTTACCCTGTACATTATTTATCTTGCATACTGTCTTGTGATCGTAACTACACACTTTACTTACACGAGAAACAAGACTGTTCAATAAATCTTTTATTGAAACGCCCATCTATTCTTTCTGTGTAACTTTGAAGAAAACTAAGTATGCACGATTGAGCTGAGTGAAATAGTTATCTATTGTTTCCACGACTCTGGGACACGTTCTGATTCTAAAGGGAAACAAAGTGGTCATGTTTTGCGGCTGCCAGAAACTACTCCCTTCTTGTTGTCAAGGAGTTTCTAGTGGCCTCTGAGCTAGCTGGCACAAGTAATTAAGTTTAATATACTCGATAGGGACATACTGACCTTAGTCCTATGTCAAACCTATAGGGGATATTATTCCAATGCGCAGAGCCTATTAGGGAAATAGGAGCTACACTACATGGCGCCCAACGTTTGGTAAGGCGGTAATTCAACGCTAGATACTGAGTAACTCAGCCGTGCTTTTTTCTCGCAGAGACCCCTACCCATATACTCCAAAAGACGTCTGGAGTGGGCAGGGTTAAGTATCCGCCACAGCAAAATAGGGAAGCACCCTATATATTAGCTGTTTGGTTTGCTCAACGTTGAAGGATACAATGTTCCAAAATATTGTGCACCTTATCTTTGTTTCCTTGAAACTTGTTCTACATTTTTTCAAAAAACAAATGCCTGACTCCGAAAACGGTGGAGCTACGGCTGATCCAGCCCTAGCAACAGCTTTTAACATTACAGGTTTAATTGAAACCGAGGAGGGTGTTATAAACATCCCTCCAAACTTAAGAAGAGCCATCACTCTAAAACTCATAAAACACGACCTACCACCAAGAGGCGGTAGAGCAGTTTTCGTGATAGAGGCTCACGAATCCTTTCAGACAGAGGTATTCTATTCATGGGTAATATTTCCTGAATCAAATCCAGTAACACACATGTTTCACTTCTACAAAGAAGATGATCCACCAGAGGAATATATTCCTTTCGAGGATATTGAAATTCCACTAACATACCAGGAGCATCAGCTCTGGTTTAAAGGCGCCCTAAAACATCACAAAAACATTACCAGGCTCGGTCCACTAGGTAGACCAGGAGCAACATGGCCGATTCTAGCCGGCTACACACCTCATCCTGACATTGAAGAGATGTCAGACAAGGAATTACTTACTCAACTCACAGAGTTAATAAAAATCTACAAACAATTGGTCCAATATGTCATGAGGACTTTCACAGTCCAACCACCATTAACCATTCCAAATCACACTCCTCAACAGGGGAATACACTAAAAATTACACCACAGACTCTATACGCAGTCATGGGTAAAATGCCCACAAAACGTGAGCAAATTCCATTCTGGATAGCTCAAAATATTACTCAAATCGAAGCAGTATTTCCAAATACTAGCCCGTATGAGAAACACAGAATCCTAACAATCAGTTTACCAATGGGGAACACACCACAACTGGAAGACTGCACCACTTGGGGCTCAGTCTTTGCTGCCATCTATACTAAAACACATGGCATTCCGTCAATTGCGGTAATACCAGATGTCCTGAAACAAATTCAAAATGAATACGGGGCAGAGCCTGCTCTAAATTTAGGTATGAAATTACTGAAAAATTTCGACCAGGTCTCAACAATAATATTATCTAATATTAAAGGGAAGGCAGCAGCAGTGGCGATCCGCCAAACATTAAGGGAATTCGATGTTACAGAACATAAAACTGAGCTACCCAGAATAATTGAAATCATATGCAGAATTAGGCAGAGATAGTTTGGGTGGAAGACCAGTGAAACCAAAACTATCTGAAAGTCCTGAGAAGGACTCAATTAAACAAACTCCTACAACTTCTAAAAAGAAGTGGGATACTAATAAACAAAATTCAAACGAGAAACGTTCTCAATCCCGAGGTAGGTCTCCTCAAAAGGAGCCCTCTGAAAGGAGGTATAACCTCAGGAATAGGGATAATTTGAGAAAACCTGACAGGTATCAAGATACTGATACACGTTCCTCTCGTCCCTTTCAGATCTCATCACAGACTTCGGAAAGAAGAGGACGATCAGAACATAGAGAAGAACGCGTGAAATCCAAAGAAGAAAAACACGCTCCAAAAAATAAACCAAAACCTCAATTCTCCAAAAGAAAGTAGCAGGTCTGAAGATCAGACATGCCGAGAATACTGAGAACACAACTCAAGAACGGAGAATGGGCCCAGACAATGCTGGACAGTGCAGCAGAAGTCACAATAGCTCGCCAGAACCTGAAGGGACTTCTGGAGATAGTGGACTTGAATGAGTACATTACAGTTGAGACTGTGGACAGCAGGGTTAGTACTCCACAAAAGTTATATGAAATAACACTCCGAATGGAGGGAGACATACCTAGACAGGTGAAAGCACTCTTTTGGGAAAAACTTTCAAGGGGCTATGACATACTTCTAGCAGAAAAAGACTGGCCACCACAATTTGTCAGGGAGTGCCCACATGGCGAGGACATTATTATGCCTGCCTTCTCTAACCATATTCCAATTCATCTAAAATATACATATGCCAGGAAATGGGCAGTAGCCCAGGCCCCAGCCTTATATAAAAATCATGTAGGATGGGATGAGGACTCACCTCACCATAAAATACATCTGAAACATGAACCAACTGCACAAAGGCAGTATCCAATAAAGCAAGAAGCTAAAAAACAGGTCAGGGAGATCTTAGACCAACTTGAATACCAAGGGGTGATTGAAAAATGCACCTCCTCAATGAACAATCCTTTGTTTCCTGTCTCCAAACCAGACAATACATATCGTCTAGTTTTGGATTACAGACACTTAAACACTTGTTCTAAAACATTTGCAGTGCAAAATGCACATAGCACAGCATTAATGAATAACATTGTGCGTAAAAAATATAAAACCACATTAGACATTTCAAATGGTTTCTTTTGTCAAAACATAGCACCTGAGAGCAGGTACTTAACAGCATTCTCCATAATGGGGACCCAGCGTCAATTTTGTCGACTCCCACAAGGGTTCAAGAACAGCCCAGGGTTATTCTCTGTGACAGTAACAGAGTTACTACAAATTTATGACAATGAGGCATTGTCCTATGTCGATGACATCTATCTGATGGACGATGACCTGGACAAACACTTGAACAGGGTAAGCACCATTATACTGGGCTTCGCCTCTGAGGGCTACAAGTTCAACTTTAAAAAGTCCCGAATTGCCCATCTCAATGTCCTATTTCTAGGATATGAGCTTTCAAGTGAAGACAAGAGCTTGGCAGCTAACTTTTTAGAAAAGTGTGCGCTGCTCCAACCTCCAAAAACGCTAAAAAACTTACAATCCATCCTGGGTTTCCTAAATTTTGGAAGAACATACATTCTAAATTACGCAGAATGGTCAAACCTCTCTACGCATTAATCAAACCTGATTTTTCAATGAAGAATTGGACACAAGAACACACAGAAATCTTGCGTTCACTACAGGCTAACATGTTAGCAACAAATAACTTACGAACACGCGTAAGTCAACGCAACCTGGTGATCCGAATAATTTCGGGTCAATGCGGATTCACCTACTTAACATTTAATGAGGGTGAAAAAATACCAATCGCATACAAATCTCATTTGTATACACAAGCAGAAATGCGCTTCACTTTAACTGCAAAATTCTGACAGCAGTTCAAACCGCTGTAGCAAAAGAAAGAGCCCTAGCCCAAGGGAAACGCATTATTGTCGTAACCCCAGTACCAGCTTTAGAAGCGGTCACAAAAGCAAGCATTCCAAATGCTAAAGCATTACATCCAAGATGGATACAGTGGGTTAATTCTCTTGCTGCAACAGATGTTGAATATGTTTTTGATCCTGATTTAAAAACACAAGCATTCCTGCAATATGAACAAGAATGTCCTCTGCCCACTGAAATTCTGCCTCTCGATCAGTACGAATTAATAATTTACACTGACGGATCCGCACAACCCGCAACAGGGGGTAAGCAAGCTTACAGTGCAGCGTGTGCAATTGTTAAAGGTCGCATGCGAGATGGTATCTTCAGACCTATGGTCACAAAAACTCAATCTCTAGGAGATTGTACAGCTCAGCGAGCTGAACTACAAGCATTCAAACTGGCACTTGAAAGTACAGATCGCGAATTCCCCACACTAATAGTGTGCGATTTCTTTTACTGTGTTCAGTCGTATAATGAATATATACAAAACTGGCTTGAAAATGGATTCAAAGATGCGAAAGGTGGCACAATAAAGCATAAAACGCTTTGGGAACAAGTAGTTCAGTTAAAAAACAAACTACCAAAGGCTCACGTGATCCACACACTGAGTCATCAACGTGATGGCGTTCACGTTGCAGGGAATTCATTGGCTGACGAAGCCGCAAAGGGGGCTGTTCAGACGGCTTCCGTAGCTGCGATCACTCGTTCAAAAACAAAAATAGACAGTGAGATAATGTTGGCTGTCAATGCTACAAGCAAAGGCAGTGGTGCAGCGTTACCAAAAAAAGTTTCCACTCAAGTACTCTTATGTAATTGATGCGAACAACGTTCCTTTTGCTCGAATCCCTGGAGTGGGGGATAGGGTAATTCCAAACATGGAACATAGAGCAGCTTTAATTTATGAAGCACATTTGGGGGAGGGTCTGTCACATCAAGGGATCTCTAAAACAATATTGACGTTAAAAGAGATGTACTGGTGGCCTGGAATGAATACACAGATTCACATCTTCATCAATGACTGCATAGACTGTAAGGTACAGCGTGATGCAGAACGCCACCAGACACCATGCTACGAATGTAGCTGCCCAGTACAGACACCACTGTTAGACAGCATTAGACTATCTACGCGCATGCGTCCTTCTGGACAAATGCAATCCCACAAATACTGAATTTAGGTTCCTATGGATATGGCCTCAGCGCTCGGCTGACGCTCGAACTGTTATAAAAGATTTGCGAGTCTTTATCGGCACATACGCAATAGGCACGCTACATTCTGACCAGGGCCCTGCGTTTAGCTCTCGGGCTTACAAAGAAGCCATGGCCAGTCTGGGCGTTGCATTGCGGTACTCCTCTCCATTCCATCCTGAGGGAAATTCGGTTGTGGAAAGGAAAAACCGGGACATAAAGCAGTCTATAACAGCTAGGGTATTAGGTTCGGGTGATGGGTGGGTCAAACATCTTTATGGGGTCCAACGCTCATTAAATAATTTGCCAAGAAGTTCTCTAGGGGGAGTCACTCCATCTGAAGTCCTATTTGGGACAAGAATGTGGGTACCAGATCTCGATGACGTAGGCACAGTGGTGGAAAATAAAACGTTTGATATCAAAGATCGTTTGGCTGTTTTACAGGAACTCAATGAACTGAGATCAAAACAAAGCAACGTATTCCTGCAGCCAACCACCACTGGGGAAAAACCGGCGGTCCCAGCAAGGCCTGTCTGGATTCCAAAAGTTGGGGATCTAGTCAGAGAAAAGATTGCGGACAAGAAGGAATTTGGACCTTCTTACAGACAACCAGTACCTGTCCTAGCAGTTCAAGGAACAAGAACAGTACTTCTGCCGCCCCTTGCTGGAAGAAAGGAGAAAAGATTTGTGTCCATCGACCTCATCAAACCACAGTATGTGGCCAATACTAAATAGTAGGCCTCGTGGACTCCGACCTAGTAGCAGACACACTCCTCTCACTCCTATCCAAGAGGTTCAGACTGAAAGACTGATAACAATTGGGAATTTAGCAGTAACAGATGAAGGACTAAGCAACAATGCAATGGAATTCATCCCTCTTGAAAATCAAGTAACAGTTCGTCCAAATACACCTGTCTACACCAATGTAGCACGTGATCAACTGGTTCCAGCGATTTCTACAAATCCTGATGCAATTCCAACAATTGATAGAACTGCTTCTGGCTATTTCATTAACTTTGATACGTTCTCAGAAGATCCGAGTGAACCTGAGACAACGCCAGCATCATTGAAATTCAAGCAGCAAGTACAAGACTTTCTTCACTTTCTGAAAAAGACTTATTTGGTTTCTCCATGGATTGAACTCTGGATTATTTCTGGAATATTTGTTTTCCTGCTTTGGCTAGCTTTGGTTATGACTATGAGCATGCTTATAAATGGCAGATACATCCATGTGAACACTGAAAGAAAAGATGTGAATTTACTTTTGAAACCTCATAAATCTTCCCATCGTGAAGCAAGAGACTTGTCAACAGTGAACATCACAGCCGTTCCTATACAGGATGGTATAGTGTGGGACAAAACAGATTTTGATATCTTTGGCCCGACGGAACAATTGAACATTCCACATTTGTTTAAAATTTCACTAAGTAATCTAATTTCGTCAAGTACCTATTCAGACGATTGGGACTTTGAGACTGTTAATGACATAAAGTTTGACCTAGAAAAATCTGCTGCATTTTCTAAAAATGAATATTTAGAGGGTTCATCAGATTATGAACAGCTGTATTGCTATAACCACTATGGTCATCATTATTTGCATAAATCTGCATACCCTAGAAATGTGTTTATGTTTAACCAATGGGAGCATTGTCCTACACCACCAAAAGGTAGTTTAAAAACATTTGTTAATAAGTTTCCATATTTTTCAGGTTACAATACATCTGATCCAGAAACGTTTTACTATAGAAATGTAAACAAGACAGGACTGAAAATTATGTTAACAAATACAAAACAGATTTACTCTGCAATATTTATTGCCCAACTGTCTAGACAGGGTTTCGGCTTATGGAAAGACACAATAGACACAAAAACTGTGTGGGGTACTAAAGATTGGCAAGTACAGGGGATAGAAGCATTATTTAGAGCCTGTATCATCCCTGAACAAATAATGTTTTTGAATGAAACTATCCAACAAACATTTTGTCTTGGTCTAGCCAAGATCAAAGAGATGAAAACACCTTCTGTACCAACACCTGCAAGTGATAACAATACACAGGCAGCGGTGACAGTTGACAATATACTACAACTCAACAGATCTAATCCTGATTGGAAAAAATGGTTGATCTGGCCGACAGACACAAACAACTGTCAGGAAAGATTCCTGAATAAAACTCAGGGCTTTACTATTCATAAGCCAGACCCAAGATACGTCCAAAGACAGCATCCGGGGGTAGTAACAACATACAGTGTAGGTAAATTATGCCTCGATTGGCTGCAGAAATCTACACTACAGGATGTGAAACAACACTTATGCTTACTTAAAGAAGACGCAGACCTTAGGGAATTCTTGCTTGGACCAAGAAAACCGCGTCAAAAACGTTTCATATATGCCGGCATTTATGCTGCCTATAATGAAGCATGGAAAGTGTCACAGATGGAGGCCGCAGAACGAATACATGATCTTGATCGTATTAATTTAGAGAAAACACTCACTGTGGTCGACAATGGGTTAACAACTTTGTCCTCCAGAATATATTCATTGGACAACATTGTATGCTCTGCTATCGACATACTAGAACAAGATTTGGCGATGTTACAGCAAGGCCAATCACAATTACGTTCTATTGTGTTGTTAAGCTGGACGCTGCAATCTTTACGTGCGGGCTATGTGCCTTGGCGTTTTATCAACACGTCAGCTCTGTTTGCAGAATACAATCTAACTGATAAACAGATCGAACTGGCACAAAGAGGAGCAAGGTATACAGTGTTGAGCATTGAAAAACTGGAAAAGTTACCATTCGCAGTGGCAGAAAAACCAGCTACAGAATGGCTTATTCATGGCAAAATCACACTACCTGTGACTACTTTTCAGTTTCAGGATTGCCTCAGACAAATGCAAGCAGGCAAATATGAAAGGTTGGGTAAGGAATACATTAAGACATCTCGGAATTTACTGTATACATATAGATGTTGGAGTGGGGATCGTGAAGTGTTTTTGAGCGGTACACACTGTAAAAGTGCACTGAGCGGTTCACTTATATGTCAGGACATTTCTTTACACGGGGCTTGTAATGGTTCTGTGGCAAATTTGTCTTGCCATCAGCAGGGTACACCAGCTGCTGTGATTAATCCAACGTTTGGACAACTTTCTAATGGGAGTTACGTCATGTTGAATGATCAGAGTTGCTGCTGCATGTTGCCAGGCATCCCATATCTAGTAACGGTCAACTCCAGGGTCACTTGCTATATGCAAGTATTGTTTGCCCCAATGAATACATTCAGGGAGTCGCCTTTGTGGCCTTCGTTGAACGTCTCTTTTATAAGGTTTGATACTTTGAGCAGAATGAAAGCCATGCTTTTACAACAAACAGTGCCTTTGACCTCGGCCAAAGAAACCTATGATCTACAAGTAGCAAGGACTTCGGCTGAGATACAGACTTTAATACGTACAAACTGCCCTATACATTTTGTAGAAATGATAGGACGTATCTTTAACATGTCAGATACAAGCGGAATTGTACATGTATTTAAGAGCATATGCTCCGGTCTGTTAACACCTTTCCAGGCAATACTCGGAATCATCCCAAACTTTGCACATTCGGTGTTTGGTGGCATGCCATTAATTCTAGCACTTGTTGCTGGAATTCTATTTCTCTTCCTGCTATTACGCTATGGCCAGCCTATTCGCAGACATCACTCCGAGCGAAATGGAGAAAGCTGTCCTTGAACGAAAGTGCCGTGAGCGAATAGTACTGCTTTTGGGCATGACTCGTCTACGGGACCTGAATACCACGTGGTTCCTGTCATTCAGACCAATCTGGCAAGATTGCATCTTACCTGTTCTACGATGCCTGCTATGCGGTGAAGAATGCGTGTTAGACACCTGTCTAACATTTCCATCAGCAACGCCAACGGATGTCGATACTCTGCTGGACCCGATAACGGCCCATGCTCTGTGTTGTCCCCAGAGGCTACCAATCCTGATGACAGCATTCATTGAGATCTCACAGACGCTTCCGGCTGCTGCTGAGGTACGAGAAAGATCTACAGGCACACAGGTAACAACGGACGCGAACATTGCTGCGGCCTCCTATGCTGAAAGCGATGCTTCACATCTCTGTGCAATTAATTTACTACACGAGGTGTTCCAACTGACACCAACTTCAGTGGACGATATTTTGTCTACAGAAATAGATGATCTCATGTTTACACCAGACCCGTAAACTGACTCTGATTCAGCCCACAGTGTTCCAGAGATGCAGTAACAATTTGGCCTTCATACTTCAAAAAACTTGGAACTCTTCCAAATTGAACTTTTTTCCATTTTTCGAACTAAAATGGCAATTCAATCTGCTTGAAGTAGAACTAGCCTTATAGTACAGACTTTGCGGTACTTCCATAGACACTTAGTTATCTTGTTTGTCTAAAAAGTTCATTAATTTCCATGACATGAAATGAATTTGATTTTGAACAACCTTATCGATCATTTTTTTGTCACATGTAAATATTACTGCTTCTTTCATTCATATTGCATTTTATTTAAAATTATATGCCTGAAATGAAAAGCAATGCTTAAAATGTACAGTACTTTTTGCATTCTAATAGGTTTTTTAAATGCCTTTTAAATGGTTTTAAGAAATATTTTAGCAATATGCGGTACTCCATTTAATGTTTAGCATTTTTTAAATGTTTAGCATTTTAGTATTATCGTATACACGAAAGTGGAGTGGGTGTTGTATTCCTCTTAGGGTGTCCGTATATAGGTTTTCCTGTATCATGTCCTTATATAGGCACAATTCGCCCTGCCCTTATATAGGCATAAAATCCCAGTCCTTATTTAGGCATTAAACTGTGCACTCCAAATACAGGCATGGTCTCCGACATCCGTCCACCCTAACGTCACAATGAGTTCTTGAAGAACAGACCCTTAGGCTTCGGGAGTTTCCCTAGCACAGGACTATTGATTTCTTCTAGGACTCATCTATTATGCATGAACCGTTATACCTTAGGGGTTCATTCATGACGTCTTCCGCTGTCCGATTCACGTCAATGCTAACATTGTGAGGTACCTCTCAGGTATAAATATACCTTCCCTAGCCCTTGTAAACTAGAGGAGACCTCGACTTCAGAGGAGCCCGTTTCCCGCCTGACGCACTGAGAAGACGCTGTCATCCCTGCACGCAGAGAGTCCAGCTTCCAGTGATCTGACTTCCCTTGCGGGGTGTTGGAGTTCGAGTCTGGAAAGAGATTCCTACCTCTCTCATTCTTAAGGTATGGAGCTGACTAGAACCTAGAGGGACTCTTGGCATACTAGGCATACTAGGCTTAACATACTCTTAGTATACCATAGTAAGGAATACTTCACCTACTTCATACCTCTCCCTACACCTAGGTTAGGTTAGGTACCTTGGGGTAGAACTAGTTTAGAAACGCATCGTATGAGTACTCGCATTTTTAGTCTGTGTTATTTATATAAATGAATATCTGCTAAAGATCATGCTAGCGCAGTATTATTTATTTCTACTGCTTACGCTGTACATTATTTATCTTGCATACTGTCTTGTGATCGTAACTACACACTTTACTTACACGAGAAACAAGACTGTTCAATAAATCTTTTATTGAAACGCCCGTCTATTCTTTCTGTGTAACTTTGAAGAAAACTAAGTATGCACGATTGAGCTGAGTGAAATAGTTATCTATTGTTTCCACGACTCTGGGACACGTTCTGATTCTAAAGGGAAACAAAGTGGTCATGTTTTGCGGCTGCCAGAAACTACTCCCTTCTTGTTGTCAAGGAGTTTCTAGTGGCCTCTGAGCTAGCTGGCACAAGTAATTAAGTTTAATATACTCGATAGGGACATACTGACCTTAGTCCTATGTCAAACCTATAGGAGATATTATTCCAATGCGCAGAGACTATTAGGGAAATAGGAGCTACACTACAGGTGTCGACCTGCTTCAACAGCTCATCAACCGCTACTTCCCTTGAAGGTGAGTGACATTGTACATCGGTGCCATTGTATGCTGTTTTTGTTGTTGTAGGAAATGCCTAGGGGAGCTTTGTGGCAGCTGCCTGTTGTTGGCTCTGTGCTGAGGGCTGATGTTTCTGTGACAGGGTAGTTATGCACAGCTACATGATGTCTATGTCGATATCGTTGCTCATTGTAATGTGTGCAGGTTTGAGTACCTTGATGACAAGTGTTGTGTAATGGGTGTGATGCCATCGCCTGACAAGTGAATGTTGTTCTCTTGTGTTTTCCTTGGTCCCTTCAGCCTCTCAATGCCTCACAACAATCAGTGCACCTGGTACATTGTAATCTGAGTCAAGATTGTACATCCTGTGATAAACATGGAGCTGACACGAAAACATAGGTGTGTAAAGAGTGTTTATTTACAATAAGTATATGTGACAGGGAAGTGATTATTTACAAATAGGTGGAAAGTGAATCAATGAGTTGTCAGTGATGGTAGACGAGACAATAGAGTAGTCACCACATTGATGTGGTGACACAGTCCAACAGATGCCTGCCATCAACATGGCAGTGTGGGTAAGGATAGTCAACCGAGTCAATGGCAAGGTGAAGGGAGGTGCCATCATGGCTGGCTCTCTGACTTGTGTTTGGCTGGTGCTTTGCCACATGATCCTCCCGTGCATTTCCTCGGATGGCCCCTTGAGTGTTTGGCAGGGGGGGACCTCTGCTGCGGTATCTGCGGTGTCTGAGGACTCATCCTGTTCCAGCTCACCCCTCTCTGTGGCCGCAGGTAAGGTGGTGGGACTGTCATCCTGAAGGCCACTGGCGGGAGGTTGAGCTGTCCTTTGGGCCGCAGGCCTGTCCCTCAGAACACCCACAAGCTGGCACAAGAGGTCCACGATTTGGCCCATATGCGTGTCCATGGACCTCAGCAGCAGACGGACCTCACGCACTTCTTCCAGAAGCTGGCCCATCTGTCCCTGGGTTTGTTCATAGGCCCCAAGGACTCTTGCAATGTTGGCCAGGGCTTCGGACCCAGTGCCCTGTTGGATTTGTCGCCCAGTTGCCCTCCCACCTGCCCTGCTGTCCTGGACTTGTGGCGTCACCACTCAACGCACCCGCTGACTCTCCCTGCCCTCCTCAGATTGTGGGGGGGGGTGTGGGTGTCCTCTGAGCCAGGGACAGTGTTGCAGGCAGCACTGGTGGTGGTGGTAGTGGTGCTGGAGGCCGCACAGGTCGTTATAGCAGGGGTCAGTGCAGTTGTTGTTGCTGAGGTGGTGGTGGTGGGGACAGTGGGGGCCTGGGCCCTGGTGCGCCCTGGCAGGCCTGATGTGCCAGGTTCTGTGTCCGCATCCGAGGAATTTAGGGAGTCTGCATCCGAGAGTCCAGGTTCCGGGGGGGGGGGGAGGGAGTGGCTCAGCAGGTTGGTGTTGTCATCTGCAGCAGTCTATTCTTGGTCACCTGTGGTACAGAGAAGAAATGGTCATTGAAGTGCACCCCACAAGCTTGTTGTTAGATGTTTGGATGTTACATGCTATACACCACACAGTTTACATTGAGATCACTTTGTAGGGCTGCACGGTCCTGAGCATCATGACATGATGTGGAGGTACATACATTACGTGTCCATGGTGTGACATGTCAATAGATACCATGCTGCACAAGGACATGTCATCATCTAAAGACTAGCAGCACAACAAATTTATGTGAAGAATATTTGTTGTTTACTCTGCATGTAAGACGTTCATTCTGCGCATGTACTGGCCATTGTTATCTCATGCATCCCTCTCTCATATCATGTGCTTTGCTTTCTTTTTACAACTGACCATGCTTGTTTTGTTTTCATATGGGCCTTGATGCTCTGCCCCCATGGCACTTTCAGATAGCATTCAGTGCTGTGCATGATTGTACCCTGAATTTCTTCAACATGTGATTTGGTGAGTCAAACTTAAATTTCTGTGCCAGTTACATACGCTTAGCTGTCTGCACACTGGAAGTGGCTATTGGATCTATGCCAAGTTGGGTGGGATGTGAGGGCTGGTGTGGTCATATGGCTCCATGCTTTTTGGGAGACATGGCAGGGTGCATGTACTGTCTACCTACCTGTTCAGTGTCACAGTTGGGGGGAATTGCTGCCACATGGTCCTGGGTGTGGGGGGTGTACCATCCTGCTGAGCTGTGGGACAAGGGTGCCTGGTGGGATTTGTAGTGCTGGCTTTCCACCCACAAACACCCCTCCCTGTTAAGATGGCTACCTACCTGTTAGGTGGAGGTGATCAATGCTATGGCTGCCACATGCTTCTGGGTGTGGGGGAGTGTTCCATCTTGCTCAGCTGTGGGACAAGGGGGCCTGGTGGGAGTTGTAGTGCTGGCTTTCCACCCACAAACACCCCTCCCTGTTAAGATGGCTACCTACCTGTTAGGTGGAAGTGAATAATGCAATCGCTGCTACATGCTTCTGGGTTAGGGTGAGTGCCCCATCTTGCTCAGCTGTGGGACAAGGGTGCCTGGTGGGAGTTGTAGTGCTGGCTTTCCACCCACAAACACCCCTCCCTGTTAAGATGGCTACCTACCTGTTAGGTGGAGGTGATCAATGCAATGGCTGCCACATGCTTCTGGGTGTGGGGGAGTGCTCCATCTTGCTCAGCTGTGGGACAAGGGTGCCTGGTGGGAGTTGTAGTGCTGGCTTTCCACCCACAAACACCCCTCCCTGTTAAGATGGCTCCCTACCTGTTAGGTGGAGGTGATCAATGCAATGGCTGCCACATGCTTCTGGGTGTGGAGGAGTGCTCCATCTTGCTCAGCTGTGGGACAAGGGGGCCTGGTGGGAGCTGTAGTGCTGGCTTTCCACCCACAAACACCCCTCCCTATTAAGATGGCTACCTACCTGTTAGGTGGAGGTGAACAATGCAATGGCTGCCACATGCTTCTGGGTGTGGGGGAGTGCTCCATCTTGCTCAGCTGTGGGACAAGGGTGCCTGGTGGGATTTGTAGTGCTGGCTTTCCACCCACAAACACCCCTCCTGTTAAGATGGCTACCTACCTGTTAGGTGGAGGTGATCAATGCAATAGCTGCCACATGCTTCTGGGTGTGGGGGAGTGCTCCATCTTGCTCAGCTGTGGGACAAGGGTGCCTGGTGGGATTTGTAGTGCTGGCGTTCCACCCACAAACACCCCTCCCTGTTAAGATGGCTACCTACCTGTTAGGTGGAGGTGATCAATGCAATGGCTGCCACATGCTTCTGGGTGTGGTGGAGTGCTCCATCTTGCTCAGCTATGGGACAAGGGTGGCTGGTGGGAGTTGTAGTGCTGGCTTTCCACCCACAAACACCCCTCCCTGTTTAGATGGCTCCCTACCTGTTAGGTGGAGGTGATCAATGCAATGGCTGCCACATGCTTCTGGGTGTGGAGGAGTGCTCCATCTTGCTCAGCTGTGGGACAAGGGTGCCTGGTGGGAGTTGTAGTGCTGGCTTTCCACCCACAAACACCCCTCCCTGTTAAGATGGCTACCTACCTGTTAGGTGGAGGTGAACAATGCAATGGCTGCCACATGCTTCTGGGGGTGGGGGAGTGCTCCATCTTGCTCAGCTGTGGGACATGGGTGCCTGGTGGGATTTGTAGTGCTGGCTTTCCACCCACAAACACCCCTCCCTGTTAAGATGGCTACCTACCTGTTAGGTGGAGGTGATCAATGCAATGGCTGCCACATGCTTCTGGGTGTGGGGGAGTGCTCCATCTTGCTCAGCTGTGGGACAAGGATGCCTGGTGGGATTTGTAGTGCTGGCGTTCCACCCACAAACACCCCTCCCTGTTAAGATGGCTACCTACCTGTTAGGTGGAGGTGATCAATGCAATGGCTGCCACATGCTTCTGGGTGTGGGGGAGTGCTCCATCTTGCTCAGCTGTGGGACAAGGGGGCCTGGTGGGAGTTGTAGTGCTGGCTGCCTGTACACATGCAACCCTGGGAATGTTGCTAGCTACCTTTGGGGTGATTCAGAGGGAGTGAATGTTAGATCTGTGAGACATGTGTTGGGGAGTGTGTGGTGCACATGAATGCATTTGGGCCTAGGAGGTGTAGCTTTGTAGTTGTGCAAGACAGTACATAGCAGTGTGATGGTAGACATTTGTTGTTACTTACCAGCCTCCACTCCCCGGCTATTCCTGTGAGACTCTCTGGATGCAGTATGGCAAGCACCTTCTCCTCCCATGCGGTGAATGTTCTTGGTGTAATGGGAGGGCCACCGCCAGTCCTCTGAGCCAGCTCACGGTTCTTGTTGTTCCTCTCTTTCACCTATTTCTTGAGGTCATGCCACCGCTTCACGATCTCCCTCTTGGTGCGTGGGACAGTCCCTACTGCATTGACCTTGCGGACTATCCTTTCCCACATTAGTGTTTTGGTGGTTAATGGTGTCTGTTGGACCATGCTTCCAAACAATTGTGGTTCTACTCTGATTACCTCATCTACCATGACTGACAACTCATTGTCAGTGAATTTGGGAATTTTCTTCTGTGCCATGGTGTGTGATGTGCAAAGGGGTTGAAAGTGCAGGTGTGAGAGTGGTGGTGGTGATGTAAGTGGTGTGTGTGTGTGTGTGTGTTGTTGTGCTGGTGAGTTGTGTGGTGGTTTGCCTCTCCTTTGTGCTGTAGGGTTGGTTCCTTCAGTGGTGGAGTATTGCAAAGGATTGTGGTCAGGGAAGGGGCTGGTTTTATACTCAGCTATGTGGGTGTGTCAAAATGGAGTATTGATGTCAAGTGTGTTGTGTGGGTTGACCTGGGATTTGTAGTTTTTTTACTTGCCATGGGGATGTGTCATTGGGGTGTATTAGGTGTTTTTTGAGGCTGAGCCAGGTTGCTGGGTACACTTGGTGGGCATGTTGTGTTTTTTTTTTGGGTCGGCCGCCATGATTTTTCCGGAGCGGCCGCGGCGGTGGGTATACGACCACCCTTCCGCCAGCTCTCCCATTCATCACTGGTTGCGATTGCGTCGGTTGGAAACAGCAGATCGTTCCGCTGTCACCTCAATGGTATCCAAATTTCACGTGCGGTCAATCCGCTGGCCGTGCAGCGGTTTGGGCTTTTTCCGCCGCGAATCCGACTGCCGCGGACGGATTTTCACCTGCTCCGCACGCTACCGGCGGTCTTTCGTGGCATTGTTCCGCCGTGGTCGGATTTTTCTGGCAGTTGATCCTAATCGGACCGCCGGTTTTCCTGCGGTACATGTGGACGGTTGATTCCCGCTACCATGGCGCTCCGGATGCTTTTCCGCCCGCCATCGTAATCAGCCCCTTAGTTACTTTGCTCTTCTGCCTTTACCACTTTCCCACTGATTAAAGGTAGGAAATATCGCAAACAGGTTTGTGAAAATAATAATGACATATTACAAGATGCCTGATGGTTAAACAGATAAATAATTTGCAAGATTCACTTGTATCTTGTTTAAAGTCACCATGAGCTGATACCTCAAGAGGTTGGAATAAGACTAAAGGTTTGGAGGCAGCTCACAAAGACGTTTATGTGTATGTTTAATAGTGCTCCTTTTTTTGTTCATTGTCTCGATACACAGGGGAGGAAAGTAGCTATTATTAACAAAACACATGAATCAAGAATTCGTATACTCTTTTATTAAATATTTTATTAGTTATCTCCTAGTTTATAATGGAACAGATCTTCTATAACAAATGTGGCAATTTGGGCTGATGCTTTCCTGAAGCCTAAAAATAAAATTGGACGGATGAAACCATGCAAAACAAATAAACTTGGACAGATATTGTGTTTTGTGGTGGGATGAACACATTTGCTTTTGTTAGCCTGCTCTCTGCCTTAGACCTCCAAACAGTTTCTTACATGTCTGTAAATTCTTGATGTGTGGTGCACAGATTACCCTTTATTTTTATTAGAAATAATGTGGTTTATCACATGTTCATTACATTAGAGCTGTTTTGCTGAAAAGCTATGGGATTAACAGAATGAAAATGTGGCAATGATTATATTACTGTTAAACACTGTTTTCCGCACTTTAAAAACTTTAAAATGCAACAGTTTATTGCATCACCACATGTGCTAAACGTGCTGTGAAAGCATCCATCCAGCATTCTTCCATTCCAGATGCCTGCCTTAGGGATTACAAATGATTGCCAACAGCAGCTAAAGGTTTCCTCTACTCCCACTCAGACTGTTGCAGCCTGGGTGACCAGCCTTTGTGGATCCTACTGCTTTAAAGCCACCAAGCCATTTTGTAAGGTCAGAACATTATAGCAGATGGTGGTGATCACATTTTGAAAAAAATGTCTTACCAGAATTGCCTGTACATTTATATTTCAGTCCAAATTCAAGCCTGGCAGATTTGACTAGATCATTTGTAAAACATCAACTAGATACAAAAGCATCCACTTTGATCCTCTTCCTCGTCACATTCCTTACATTATGCGGTTGAGTTCTTCGGAGAAACATCTTCTCTAGCCCCTTAAAATTAATAAACATGTTTAGACCCCCCTTCTTTGCTGTAAGCATCTTAATACCTGACACATCATCCAGAAGTCCTGTTTGACTACCAGAAGTAGGATCTGTTTTAGAAGCTGGATGCTGCTCTGTATGTAGCTAAATTTACTTTCTTTCCTTATTTTATTTGTTTGCTTAGTTTGGGATGTGTTGTGGAAAGGTTCTTTTTATGCATCTCTTCAAGGTGTACATCAAGATCCAATGTATTTTCTTTATTTTTTATTAGAATTGACCTAGACATTCAGTCTGATATCCTGGAGGTCTGGAATTACCTTTAAGTGTCTAGCCAAGAAGTCTAGCTGCACTGTATAGTTTGGGTTTGTGCACCAACTTTAATACCTCACTTGTCACCTTTTTAGGTTTGACATGTAATGGTGTGTGCACCATTCATGGTGGCCAAATTGTATCAATTCATACTCTAAGGGGATTTGGTTCAGCTTCCTTCAGCCACTGGCATCTTTGCCTCAGGAACCTTCAGTCACTGGCTTGATACATTGTCAATCACATCCTTGATTGGACCACAGTATTTTATTCTCACCTTCTTTCTGTTTGATTTTTGGTATATCCTTCTGCCACCATTTGAATGCATGAGGGGATATTTTACATCCGAAAAGTACACTCCTGTCACGCATTTAATTCTTTCACTCATTGATACATTGTATGAAACAAAAGTTTTTTAATTGTGTTGTACTGCATCAAAATTATTTGCTTTGCCAGTGCTGATTTACTAGCTGTAGCAAGGGCATTAGACGTTCTGTAATAGAGAGTGATCGTTTCTTTCCTCCCCTTCCGGTCTACTTCAAGTAGAACACCCCTTTCTAGGGGGGGAAGGGATTCAACAGGTGCAGTACTATAGGGCAACTCGTTTTGCAATGTAAAAGATCAGAAGATGTGTGAACCCCTACTTCTATGATCAGTTTTTTTGGTATACACTTATCCACACTGGGGCCCATATTTATTAAGGACTTGCACTGTCTTTGTGTGACGCAAGTCATCACAAGGCAATGCAAGTTCTTAACTGGGATTTACAAAGTCTTGCAAGGGGTGATTTGCACTGCCTTCCGTGGCTTTGTTGAAAAAAGGTAACACAATGCAGTACGTTGCACTGTCTTGCATTACCTTGTGCCAGCGAGGCGTCCCATTGGTGGAGTATAGTGTTCCCATGCATATGTCCGTGGATTTTGGTGCATTCCCAGATTTACAAACACTAAACATGGGAATGCATCAAAATGGTATGCCTGCCAGACCCAGGCATAACAAAGAGAAATATATTTGTTTCTCCTCCTTACTACTTTTTTCTATATGCGATGCATTCCGCATCATAGAAAAAGGAAAATGCCTTTCTGGATTGTTTTTGTGAAGGAAGGCATCCTTTGCTGCACAAAAGGTTCACTGGCAAAATATCGAAACCACAAATATTGTGGAACCACAAAATCGTGTAAAAAATATCGAGCACAAAAATATTGTTATCCTATACGTATAATGTAAATTACAAAAATATTTAAAAAAATATTGTTATACACTAGAATTGAATACAAACATATTTTTTAATATAAACATAGTAGACAAATATGCTAATATTAAACAGTAATATAATGTAAATTAAATATATTTAAATAATTTATAATTATATATAAATTTATACTTAACAAAAAATGTCATATATATGTGTATGTTCATTTAAACATATAATTTTAAACTATTATTTAAATTATAATTATAATTTATGTTACAATTTACTAATTTTTTTGTAAACTTGAAAAAAATAACAATATATACACGCAATACATTACAAACTATAACAAATAAACTGGAAAAGATTCTAAAAACATGCCAATTTAATTACACATAAAGAGTAAACAAAATAAAAAAATACATTGTACTACAAATATATTACATATTACAAACATTAATTAATAAAAATAATATAATCTTAAATACAAAGAAACATCATAATAATATAATTCTAAACAATATAAACAAGACTATAAAATAGTAGGAATAATATATATAGTATTCCCACTCCAATGTCTGCAACAATAGGGACCTCGCTGGACTCAGGAGGGGTAAAATTTACTATTCCCACTCCAGTCTGTGAAACAGTAGTGAAAGCGATGGACTCAGGAGGGATACAAATTACTATTCACACTCCAGTCACTGCAACAGCAGGGAAAGTGTTAGATTGCGGAGGGTTAAAATGTACTATTCCCACTCCAGTCGCTGAAACAGCAGGTAAAGTATTGGATTGCGAAGTGGTAAAATCTACTATTCCCATGCCAGTCTGTCCAACAGTAGGGAATTGGTTGGACTCAGCAGGGGTAAAATTTACTATTTCCACTCCAGTCTGTGCAACAGTAGAGAGAGAGTAGTTCACTTTAAACAAATAAAATATTTTAACAATTACATTAAATTCCAACAAATATAAATATTTAACTCTGAAAAAAAAAAAATATATATTATATATTCTTCCACCAAATGCCACTTACTGCCGAATCAACTTGCGGGCTGGTGCCGTTGGCGTGATTGTGACAATCACGAGTAAAAATTGTTCACCAACTCCCTCCATCGGGTTTTACAACGCACTCCACGGACTCCACCATTAATTCAAAACTCTTTATTTTGCAGGCAAAATAAAGAGTTTTGAATTAATGGTGGAGTCCGTGGAGTGCGTTGTAAAACCCGATGGAGGGAGTTAGTGAACATATATATATATATATATATATATATACATTATTTTAAATGAAAAAACGACATATGTATTTCAATGTTTAATAAACATTTTAAATTAAAACAAATAATAAAAATATAATTCAAATACCAATTATAAATACCAAAACAGATGTTATTTATAATTAAAAAGCATAACACAATTAACACAATACATAATAAATAACAGATGTTTTTAAACAATAAATAATAAAAATATAATTCAAATATCAATTATAACTACCTACAAATATGTTATTCATAATTAAAAAGCATAACACAATTAACACAGTACATAATAAATAACAGATGTTTTTAAACAATAAATAACTATTTTTGCGTGTATTTTTAGTTAAAAAACTAACTACCCTATACCTCTACAAAGTAAACAACACGCCCCAAAAATATATCTCAAAATTATAATAATTACAAATTTTACATAACTAACTATCAATTAGACGATTAATAGTAATTAACTAATAATAAAACAGTTATATTTATTTAACTTCCCACAATCTATCCCTACAAAGCCAACAACAAGCACCTAATATATATTTTAAAAAAATCTTAATTATATAATCAATGATCAATTAAATAATTAATTACAATTGACTAATAATAAATTAATTATATTTAATTACCATCCCACCCTTTAAACCTACAAAGACAACCCGCACCTCATATATAACTTAAAAAATGTCTTAATTACACAATGTACATAATTAATTAACAATTAAATACTTATTAATAATTAACATTCATTATTAATTATTATAATTAATTTCAATTTACCCTTACAAAACCCATACACCAGAAATATCAATAAATAATTACATTAAATAAACAATTTAAATAATTAATAATAAATAAAACATTATTAAATAATTATAATTAAATTACTTTCCACACTATACCCCTACAAACCCCACAACCCGCACCTAAAATTTACTGTAATTAAAAAAAAAAATTACATAATTAACAAAATTATCAATTAAATAAATAATATTGATTCATTATTATTTATAATTAATTTACTTCCCACCCTGTACCACTAAAACCCCCACAACCATCTACAGCACTAAAAATACAAATAAACTATTAAATATAGCAACTAAAACTTAACAACCTATATTAAAAACATTTTTTTAAAATATACAAACAATTTATAGCATATCCAATCAAAATATATACTAAAATGTATAAAAAATAATTAAAAAACGATATAATTGACAAGGATATTTTTGTAAATGATATAAACAACATAGATATTTTTAACATCGATATTAACATAGATATTTTTAACATCAATATTACTTACTTTTTTTATGTTTTCATTGGCAGCACATTTTGTATGTTACAGCGAATGTCAGTGGAGCTCTCATCATAGGACGTACATATACATTATGATATCAAGACACATATATACCATTGTACAATTCATGGTAATAAAATACAGGATGTACTGTGCTGCCTTCTATTTTATTAAGAGACTGAGGAGGGGAGGAGGGATGGGGGAAGGAGAGATAAGGAGATAGAAAAGAACAAAATTCAACAACTCAAGAGCTCTTAGGTCCATGAGAGACAAATTAGGGAATACAGAGTCAGCACATATACACTCCGTATTCACGGCAGATAACGGTACATCATGCAAATGAGAGTATGTGCTTCTAAATGGAGATGTCAAAAATGTGGTAGTCGTCGTGCATGCCACAGGAAGGAGATATGAGAGGTGACTGGGCAACTGGGGATGGGCATTAAGATGGAATGCGTTAAGATGCGGGGAGGATAAGGAGCGGTGCGGAGGGAGGAATGATGGTGGGGCCATCATGGTGCCACCTGTCGATATGCCATGCTTTAGTGTGTGTGTTATGCAGTGTGTTAATGTTGGCCGTATGTCAGTTTTGGCTTTGACTGCAATCAGATAAGTCTCCCAGCATTCACCCTCATGCGGGAATCACCCCTCATGCAGAATAGTCTGAGAGTATGCACCTCGGCTCTAGTCCACGTAAGCAAAGCGAAAAGCCATCCTCAGATTTCTGGAGGAGCAGGAGAATTCCAATCCATGGCTATGCTTCGCTTGAATAGGACGAAGGCCAGGTCACTGAAATGGTAAATGTGTCTATCTCCCTTCGCCCCGGGTCATAAACCCAATAGGCAGGATTCGGGGGTCAGAGTGAGAGGGTGTGTAGTCAACTCAGCTACAGTTGTGGTAACTTCTTTCCACATTAATGATAATGGTGCACATGCCCACACCATGTGTATCGAAATATGCATTCTGCAATTTACATCGGGGACACTCAGAGGAAAGCGTCGGGAACATGAATACGGCTAGGGGAGAGGTAAGTGTGGAACGCCCTTTGCCATCTGTAGGACTCGAGCCCAAGCTGCATCAGAGAGTGGCTACTGTAACACTCTGTTGCACCTGGCACACGCCCTCGTAACGTGATCGGGTGGGGGAGTATTGAGGGCCAATATACAAGAATGTGATGTCATGACGTGTACTGCTAGCTGTCAGTAGTGTGGTTAAGGCCTGTGATGTTGGTGGCTCGGTTTCCCCGGTACCCCATGTCTCATGAACCACCCGCTGTATAGTGCAATATGTTAAGAGCTGACCAGCGCTCAGTCTGTAAGTCTCAACCATGTCCTGGAATGACATAAACGCGCCCTCGTTGTAGAGATCACCCATTTGTGTGATAGCAACAGTAAGTCCCAGATGGTGATCGAGGGAGAATTGGAAAGGATTGGGCCATGAGGTGTAGGTATCTAAGCCAGCAGGAGAGGGCTATCATCATTTGTCGGAATTCATGTGCAGGGCAGATAGTAGGAACAGACAGCCAGGTATAAATGTTCATTCCCTGTAGTGCAGGCATGCACAAGCGATGTTTCAGGGTGGTTTGGAGTGCCCAACCAGGTCATTGGCCACTGTAGTTGTGCCGCGGTGTAGTAGAGCTCAAAGTTGGGGGCCCCCAGTCCGCCCTCAGTGAGTGGGCGCTGCAGGTTGGGCAACACAACTCGGAGGCGGCCCATACTCCAGATCAGCTCTAATAATAGACTGTGGATCGATATTACTTACCTTAAAAACAATATTCTTGTCAACGATATTTTTGCACACGATATTTGTGCATCACAATAGTTGGAACTTGATATTTCTGCTCCTCGCTAATTTCTTTTGATATTTTGTCTGAATACCTGCAAAAACAATCCTTCTCATAATGCTGGCACTCATGCAGCATGTCGCAAGGTTGAGTGCATTGGCACAAGGCTGCACACAGTGCACCAGCACAAGAAGGGAGCAGAAGAGCGCCATCTTAGTAGATATGGCAAAATTCTGCTCTCTCCCTTTTCGCACAACGCAGCGCAGGAAGTTCCCTTGCTGCATTGCGTTGCATGAAAAATTTGTAATTCTGGGCCTTGGTGTTGTTTGTTCCTCTATGACATCATGACTCTTACTTTTAGCCAGTGTACTGGTGGAAAAAGGGCATGTTATCTCCTTAAATTTTACTGTGACACAAGTTGCAGGAGCCTTCTCATTGATTTTGTGACTGGAAAGATCCCTGGTTGATAGTTATTGTTGATTTTTTGTGTCTGAAGGACGTCACAGGTCAGCTGTACATTTTCTGTGCTCCAGTGATTCTAGCTTTGAGCTAGAGTAATTTCCACCATTCCAATTTGAGACTACTCAAGCAACAGCCACAATTCTTGTCACGGTGATACACAAAAAGTCACCAAATTAACCCGTGCTTAACCCTATGGTAGCATGGCACAAAGCAGTCAGGCTTAACTTAGAGACAATGTTTAAAGTATTTATACAACACACAAATAGCAACAAAGTGAAATCACAACACAAGTACAATCGCCCACCAATTTAGAAAATTAGAAAAAATTTAATAAATTACATGACACCAAAAGAACAAATATCCAATTAGTGCAAATGGAGATATACAATTTCCAAAATAAGGTAAGTATAGCGCCTAAAAACACAAAGCGCCACTCACAGTTATCTGGTCCTGCTAGACCGAGGGAAAGTCACAAGTTCAGGCCAAATGCAATGGTGCATGGGCTGGATACAGGGACCAGGTTAGTCCCGTGGAAAAAGTTACCTTCTCAAAGTCCAGCGTGAAGAGTTCAGTTTGCAGTGGAGGAGGCCAAATGGAGCAAAGAGAGTGCCAAGGATGCTAATCACTGTAGCATGAAGAGCAGGCCGAGAGTCACGGATGGTCACTGATGTAATGTGAAGATCCACTTGGTCGTTATGGATAGTCATTGCTGGAACTTCGCTTTGGCGGTCACGGCAGGCTGCTGATGCTGTAGCAGAGTGCAGATCACGCGTTGCTGGCCATTGCTGGCGGTCGCTGTAGTGGGAAGAATTGGATTTACCGGAGCTACATGTTGGTGGTGGACGCTGGCGGCAAGATTATAGTGATAAAGGGCACTACAAATACACAAAGGTAAGTCTGTAGTTTTATTGTCATAGACAGGGACTGCGCCAGTCCAACTGTCACTTCAAACCCTTCCACATAAACATTCTAACAAGCAATTGCTTGACACCACAAGAGGCTTCTAACAATCTACAGGTGTCAGGAACGTCACTCCGATACTAACCACTACATTATCCTTCCCCTCTTGTTTTTCCAAACAACAACAAATTGAAGAACACAAAAACAGTAGTCTCATGCATGAAAAAAAGTGCTATATACAAAAAGAAACTTGAACAACTAGATAAAAATAAAAAATATAATAATATTACATCTCTATTGGTAAATACACATGTTGATAATGGAAACATGTTTTAGGAAAACAATGTTAGCGAAAACAATCAAAACAGTGAACTCATGACATTTACCAATGTCAGAATCCAACTCAGTTGACTTTTCACCTTAATCACTCTGGCCATGTTGCACCAACTTTTGTTGTTTACTCTAATAGCATTTCCACAAATCTTATTGACTACCATTGGTTCTGTATATTTCATATTGCCTTTCTTTGTGTGAACAGGCACCTTTACCCGTACCACATCACCTATTGCAAATTTGTTGCTATACCACTCTTTTCCTGGAATCAAAATGTCTTTTCTGGCACTCTTGGGCCATTCCAACATTCTGTCTGACAAACTCATCCACACCTTCCATGGCATTCATCTTCACCCACCTTGAAATCCAACCTGGACATATTTTGGATGAAAGTTTTCTTCCCTTGAATAATTGAAATGGTGAAACCTTAGTGGAAGAATGTGGAGTGGTACAGTAAAACCAAAGCATTGATTGCACTGTATTTTGTACCACCACTTATTTGCAATGGTCCACTGCACACAGTTGTTCAGCACTCTATTCATGTGTTCTACAAGTCAGTTCGTTTGTGGATGATACAACAAACTTTTGCAGTGATCAATTCCTCCTTGTTGTAGAAATGTTTGATATTCTACGATGACAAATTGTACTCCATTGTCAGAAAAAGGAAAGTTGGAAAACTCTCTGTTAAGGAAGATATCTTTCAGAAAATCAATGACACTCCTGGAAGTCATTTCACTTAAAAAACAAACTTCTCGTCACTTAGAATAGTAATCCATGGCCACCTCTGCAAATCAGGAAGACTGAGGCAATGAGTTAAAAGGGCCAACTAAGTCAATGCCCACTTTGTCCCATGGTCTGGTAGGAAGTTCTATTGGTTGCATGGGCGGAGTTCTTACCTTGAACCCCTTTTCTGCATTTGTATATACCACACAATCTCCCACAAAATCATCCAGCAGATTTATCCATGAGAGGCCACCAGAAAGCCTGGCGCACCCTACGTTTAGTCAATGTCTTGCCCAGATGTCCTTCATGTGCTCCACACACTAATCTTAATTGTAAACTTTCAGGCGGTATCAATCTTACACCATGCATCAATATGCCATCTTCAACAGAAAGTTCAAGTGAAACTTTAACTAAAGTTTGATACTGGTACATTGCATTTTTTTCTTTGGGCCAACCATTCTTCACGAACCACATGACTTGAACCAGAAATTCATCCTTGGCTAACTCTCTCCTCCACTCCATTTCACTTATAGCACACATGTCTTCCATATCAATGGACGCTTTAAAAAAGTTATCATGGTATTCGTCTTTATCTAATCCTGTTTCCTCACCTACAACAGGAAATCTCAATAAAAAATCTGCTTTACCATTCTTGTTACCTGGCAAATATGAAACTTTGAAATCATATTGCAAAAGTTTGGGGGGCAACCTGGCGATCCTTGGTGTGTGCTCTTTGATGTTATCCCCAGAAAGGATAGAGACCAAAGGACTGTGGTCTGTGCGCAGGATAAAATGGTTTCCCCAAATGTCAGAATGGAACTTTCTGATAGCCCATCTACAGGCCAAGAGTTCTTTCTCGATAACAGTGAAATTCATTTCTGCTCCTCTTAAGGCCCTTAAGGCATACCCCAATATATTCTCTACACCCTCCTTGTTCTGTGTGAGGATTGCACCCTGACCAAAACCACTGGCATCAACATTGATAGTGCATTTAACCTTAGGATCAAAAGATTTCACAAATTTGGGACCAACCAACTGAGACTTCACTCATTCAAAGACTTCTTGACAGCTTTTGCCCCATATGAACAGTACTTTTTAAAAATATGTTAGTGAGTGGTTTGACTCTGGATGCGTAATCAGGCACAAATCTCAAATAGAATTCACAAAGTCCTATAAAAGACTTCAACCCAACCTTGTCAGCTGGTGCTGTAGTATCCACTGTGGCTTTTACTAAACCTGGTCTAGGCTCAACACCATGCTATGTACCAAATATTCCACCTTTTCTTTTAGAAATAGACACTTCTCATTCGTAAATACAACTCCCTTTTCCTGCATAATGTTCAAAACTTGGATTAATGTTTTTTCATGTTTCTCCTTGGTTTCTCCATATGTCAGCACATCATCTTGAAAGACTGCAACCCCACTGACCCCCTTCAACATGTGACACAAAATCCTTTGAAAAACAGCTGCTGCTGACGCAGCCCAAACGGCATTCTACAATATAAGAAAGACCCGATGGGAGACACAAATGCCATAAGGTGCCTGGAAGATGGGTCCAATACAACCTGGTGGTAGGATGAAGCCAGATTTAATTTAGTGAACCATTTGCACCCATTAATCATTGTCAGCAACTCTGACATTTTCGGCAGTGGACGGTAATCAACCCAAATATTTGTATTCAAGGTCCAAAGGTCAGTCAACCCATGTTTCCTCAAACAACTCCTGAGTGATCATGTTTATCCTCGCACCAGAATCCACTAACAAATGTACTTATTTGTTACCGATACCAATCTCAACATAGGAATCCACACATGCAGAGGTATCACATATAATGACTAGCTCTTCACTCACAACCATAACTATTTCTCTCAACTCATCTTGAATATTCTGGATACTTTCTGGATCTTCATGAACCAGATCAGACACGTTTGCAATGCCAGAGGTATTACCATAACCTTTGTTGATCACCTCCCCCACCATGTTTTCCACTTTGGCATACTTTTGTGAATTGACCCATTTTGCCACAACCCCTGCACATGACATTTTTTGCTGGGCAGGTTTTACTGCCCTTGACATGAGTGACATTGCCACATCTAAAACAGATGTTGGGTTGCTTAAAGAAAGGTTTACTTTCCATACATGGCCCCACGTTAGACCTGAGTTCTTTGGCCTTAACTGCGGCAACAGCTTCATAGCTTTTGTCCTCTAACTCCTTGACACACGCTTTGGACAGTTCGATACTCTTGCAGTATGGATAGTTTCTTCTTGAGACAGGTTTCCCATAGATAACAATTTTTGCTGGATAGTTTTATCTGAGCTCTTACAGATATATTGGTGTCTGACCAGTTGTTCTGTGAAACCTTCAAATTCCAAATTAACAGTCTGCAGTCAATTTCCTGAGTGCTGAAACAAAAGCGTCCACATCTTCCCCTGACTTCTGCTCTCTTTTAAAAAACTTGTGTCTGATGACAACCAAACTAGGCTGAACATCAAAATGTAACTCAAATCTTTTTACTGTTTCCACATTCTCGTCAATATCCTTCTCTCCCTGAGTTCTCAAAAATGATGGTAAAGGTTTGAGGACGGATCTGCCTTTAAACCCTAGGGAATGTAACAGCAAAAATATTTTCCTCTCTGGTCTATAACGTGATGCACCTCTTGCTCTCAGATATGTCACAAGAGCATCATACCAGTTTTTTTACGCAATAGGTGGATTACCAGGTACCTCAAGGATGGATGGTGGTGGTGCTACCAACTGTATACTGTTTGATGTTGTGTTGACTGGACTGGAGAAAAAGTAAATTGCCTGAACAAAACAGCTTAACTAAAAAAAAAATCTGAAGCAAAACAAACAGACTCTAATGGTCAGGTTTCCTATTTTCCCTGTAAACGATTTGAAATGTATACCCCCCAAAAAAAAAAAATAGAGGTTACTTTAGGTGACTAACTACAAGTGTGCATCTGGAATACAATGAAGAAAAGCAATGGAAAAAAAACAAGAATCAAAAACAAAAAGAACATTCTCTTGTTCTCTTTTTCATTAGGAATTAGGTGTGCGCATCACTGTGCTGGACAACTGTTTGAAAAATCAAGTAAAGTTGTGCGTGCCACCGTGCCGTGAAAGTAAACAACTGAGAGGATGCACCTGGATGTGCCGCGATGGTCTTGGATATGTGTATCACCATGCGGCGATTAGTAAAATGCCAACAAACACCGGGGTGTGCACATCACCACTCTGAGCTTCAGACATGAACACACACGTGTTCAGGGTGTGCGCATCACTGTGCAAAGCTAGATACGCTATCTTCAGGGTGTGCGTATCAGTGCACTGTGTTGAAACGCAGCTGTAGCCACAATACACTTTACGTTGAGTGTAAGTGAAAAACTGGGCTGAGAAACTCCAACATATGTCTCTTTGAGTATGTCTGACTCCTGGCGTGAGCTTAAAAACAAAAGGGCCATAAACATCACACTTAGATGGCATTATAAAGAATCAAAATGACCGCGACATGGGCTATGACCGCCAGCCTACGTGAAACAGAATGAGACAGCACCCGGACGTTTCCTCCCAAAATAGCCGCTCTGGCGTACGAATTCAGCGAGTGCGTGAAAGACAGTTTGTGCCACTGCAACTAATGTTTTGCTCATGCACACTGACCATACATCTTCTGTTCTTCTAGTTTTAGTTTTTAATGCTGCACGATACTTTACATTTCCCAACGTGCTTGTCCTTGTCGAGAAGAAAGATTTCCGGCTGACTTCCATTAAGTTGCGTCGTTGACTTGGGAACTCCTTCCCCCGCTGTTGGCAGAGTGACGCTGTGGGGACTCCGAAAGGCCTCGCGGATTTTGCAGTCACCTGCCAACATGTCGCCATCATATTTGTAGTGATAAAGAATGCTACAAATACACAAAGGTAAGTCTGTAGTTTTTATGTCATAGACAGGGACTACTTCCACATACACATTCTAACGTGGAACTGCATGACACCACAAGAGGCTTCTAACATTCTACAGGTGACAGGAACGTCACCCCAATACTAACCACTACAAAGATCTTGGCACGAAGGGCCCGTTCATGGTCGCAAAGAGCCCAAAACTTCAGGATTTCACCTTTGTAGTCAGAGGAATTCCCTAGGTACATGTAGTACCACTTTACCAGGGATTTATAAGTACATTAAATGTGCCAATTGGGTGTAAAATCATAAAACAAAAGAACAGAGACCCCTCAACAAGCCGAAGGGGACAGGGTCGATGAGACAAAAATACAACAAGTGCCCCTAAGCAAGAAGATAAGTTAAAAAGAGCAAGGAACAGATTAGAGAAAAGTGTAACTGTGCAAAAATAGATATACAAAACATCAACATCCAAATATATATTATTTATAATCAATCTAAAATTCATAAAACATAAAAGACAAGACAAAACGTCTATATATTCTAGAATAAAATTCAATATATAATTGCATCAAGGTTTATCACTGAACTTTTCATAATACATCATAAGATTATGAATTTATTTCCTTACATTTCAACAATCAAATGTAGTCAACAGTGCACATTTTCAATCACATAATGATCCTCACAGGTAGCCAGTCCCATTATCTTTCCCAATGAGCCATAACTATATGCAAGTTGAAGCATCAAGGGCTATGAGTTCATTTTGGCAGTGCTGTATCCTTTGAATCTGTGAACATTCATTGATTTAAGGCCTCAACTATCTTTTTAAACTGGCCATGATCACAACTAACTGTGCCATGCCTGATCACCGATGTTCTCTCTATCAAAGCTCACATCATTCTCAGGATTTAGTACTGCAATACCTCCTGTTCACACCTTCCTGTTGAAGGCAACAGTGGCTTGCACATAGTGCCGTGCAGTGAAGACAGATTTGAATCTGAAATAAAGTGCTTTTAATTGACACTAAATTCATTGCCTGGAAGTGAATCAGTAGGTTCACGAAAAGAGGGCCTCATGTACACAGGGTTTTAGCATGCGCAAACCCTCTGATTCAGTAAATCTGAGGATTTGTGAACACTAAAACACTTTTTAAAATGGGACCACTTCCTAATCCTAAAAAGGTAACATTCCATCTATTTTGCTTTCTTTCTTTTTTCATTTTTTTAAACGCATTCAGTTTTTCTTTACATAAAATGGGCTGCATTTTGATATGGTGGTCTGCTGATCCCAGCAGGCCACCATCATTGTGATTGTAGCCAATCGTAGTGGGTCGCAATTTATGACCTACCTCATTAATATTGGTGAGGTAGGTCAAATTACGACCCATTATAATTCTGTGTTTTGTAAACTGACCTTTTTGTACATAAGTCGGTTTACAAAATACCAATGAATTCAGAGGAAGTTGATGAGCAAATTGTGACCATTTAATCTGATTTCATTTTAGTACATCCCAAATAAGAAAGCACAAATTGTGAATCGTTACTAATGGCAATTTACAATTTCTTATCTGTACATAAGGCCCAAAGTGTTTGTATTGCACTCTGGCCATACTTAAGTGTAAAGAAGTTATGATGAAGTAGTGGAGCAGTATGGCATGCCATTTTGCAAGGTGCAAATGCAAGGGATAAGTGGTCAAGTGTTGTCTCACTTTGGCTCATCATTCTCTTTCTTTGTTGAAGAAACATTTATGCTTATGAAAACAGACATGAATCATGAAGGTAATTGTAGCATGCATAGTCCCAATGTCGGATATTGTGTGACAAACCTGTGTTTTAAAGATTGTACATCTAGAGAAATACAATATGTACTCGGAAAAGGTAACATACTGTTTGGGTGTTAAGTAAAACCTATTTTGGGGCATAAGCTGGACTATATTTGTCAGACCCCTTTCAGAGGGCCACAGGGCAAGCAGGGGCTACTGGCCCCAACCGTGGAGGTTAAGCCCTTTTACTCCTTCTGTCCTAGGGCCTACCTTACTATGGGTCCAGAGCAACTGGACTAAGTACCACTGCAGCAATTGAATCTCAGTAGTAATGTGGATCGAGCAGTCCAAGGTATCTTGGGGAGAGATAGGTGCAGGACGGTGAACACATGCTCACAACTCAAAATATGTCCAATAGCAGCAATACATGATTGCCCAGTTAAATACTTGCTTTTATGAAAAAAGCAGTATTTATATACGACCACAAAGTAAGAAACAAATACACAAACCATACACACAAACCCCTGAGGTCGGGGCTCTAGTGTTCGATAGGCAAGTCTCTGACTCCCATCTCCCTCTCACTAACAGTAGTGGTTATTTCCCATTCATTATAGGCAGGGCCACTGGAATTATGAGGCAGGAGAGGGCCAAATTATACTGCAGGGCTGAGTAAATTATGCTGCAAGAAAAGGCAATTTATCCAGCATAATGCAGCACATTTTGTAATAGTATTACGTAACTTTTGTTCTTTTTTTTTAAACTTGTCTGCGCATTGGCTGCAACTCGTTAGTAACAGTTTAACACCCAAACATAACAATAGCCAACAGAAAGGTAACCAGTCCAGCTTCGTAAAGGGTCTTCCACTGTGTGGCAACACGTGTTGCTGCATTTTTACTAACTTTTGAACCGTTTGAGCTAGAAACACATTTATTTTGTTAAAATCTACAGATTATGCAGCAGATGATAGATTATGTGGCAAATCTTTAACTATGCGAAAATCAACGCGGCCCTGATTGCATGATTCCAGTGGCACTGATTATAGGAAACATTTAGGTTAAGCCCCATTAGTAGTCCGAAACTCAGGAGCCCTCGCCGACGCTTCCAAAAGTCATACGCTTTTCAGCACCCGAAGCGGTATGTGGAGGAGCAAGTCCCCCCCCCGGCCTTCCAGCCCTGCGATCAGTCTTACCTCTCCTATAGTGGTTGGCTGTTAGAGTCTCTGTGAGCGTTTCACTCTTCGACGTCGTAGGGCTGCAGAAGCTACTGATGGTAAATAGCACTCATGGCTCTGCAGGGACAGTGGCTGTTCATCTACAGCACTTCCTCCACATAGACAGTAAGTTTGTCTAATCCTTTTCACAGTTGGGGGGACAATGGCTTGGGTTCCAAACCTCAGTAGGGCTCAGGCACGCACAGGTCACCACACCATCCTCTCCTCTTGACAACAGCTGAACCAGGCAACATCCCTTGTTCTTCACGGTGGCCCTTTCTGGCATACAGGATCACCTACATTACTCTGCAGACAGCAGATTGCTCGATCGGCCCAGCAGTAATTTCCTCTTCATGGAGGTCACCTCTGGCATATGTGGTCACCGACTTCACTTCACACGCAGGCTACACATGGCAGTAATCTTCAAGGCCTCCCCCTCTGGCGTACGAAGTCGCCGACTTCACTTTGCACATGGGTTATGACCTGATCGGTGCAAACACAGTTAACTTCACAGCAGCCCCCTCTGGCATACAGGGTCGCTGATTTGAACATGCACATGCGCAATGATCTGATTGGTGCAGCAGCTGTCTCCTCTTAACTCGCTACAGGAATCCACTTGCTAGGATCCCCCACTGGACTGCACTCCCTCCAAGCGCTCTACTCTTTCTCACAGAGCACACTGGTCTTGGCAAGCAGGCAGGCACCGGTGCTCCAGGCTCCAAGAGTGGGTGGTCTTAGATTTCCCTGGGTGATATCCCCTCACCCACCTGGGAGACTGGCAGGCCTTAGCCTCCAGTCATTTTAACAGGATGATTTTTTGCAGAGCGTCTCCTCCTCGACATACAGCCCAACAGGCTGCTTGACAGTTGACATTTTGGGGGCCTTAAGCTCCCTTTCTTATAGTTCATTTCTAGACACCAAATGTAATATAGGGTCGAGTCTTTGAAGTTTGTGTTGGAGGTCTCCTTCCTTTGAAGTGCCCGCTCCGTTGCCCTGCCCTTCTTCCAGAAAGCAGTCTCTCTCAGCAGGAGGGACTCCAAATCTGACAGTCTGCAGCACAGGCCAAGGGAGTGATTAGAGTTTCACACATGGATTTTAGCCACAGGGATATGTTTGTCAAAAGGTTACCCCAGCCCTACTCTTTATGATTCTCTTATCAGCACCATCTCCTTCCTGAGATGTGCCATGGCCCCTTTCCAGTGACCTCTCCCTGAATCAAAGAGCACCTTTTGAAGTATACTGAAGACCCTGGCTCTCCTTCCTCCAATGTGTGTCCCACCCATGTCTCAGGAAGGCAGCAATCCACAAATATCTCTGGGGGATTCCTCTACCTCTTCATGCTCCTCCAGTCAGCCCTGGGTCTCCCAAAATTAAACTGAGAGTCTTCTTTGTATTGTACCTTTCACAGGCACACATACACACAGCATTCAACAACACACATGCTGCACAGCACTACATACTAACGATGAAGGCCAAGGGTGAGTTAAGCACACAGCAGCTGAACTTTACATGATAGAGCCTGTAGGCTTCACTCCAGTAATACAGGTAAAAAGGCCTGTTCACTCCTATTGTTCACTGCACAGTGGGCTTCTACCACTGCGCTTGTGCTACTTAACTCCTGGCAAAGGCAGTGGACCTTCACCACTATGAGGGTAGCACTTTGGGCGCCTCTCCCAGTCCAACAAGACTGAAATCTGTGAGGTCACCGCAAACATGCTCCGTGTTCACCAATGGCAAAAAATCAGCATCAGTGATCTAGATATATTTGCAGCTGGGGAACTCAGGGCAGGGGTACATGGCCATCACCATGCAAGGGACTTTTCCATCCCAAATAATAATCATCTTGATCAATTGTTGTAACAGGAGAGGAGGTGGTTTCTTATTTTTTAAGAGACAGTGGGAACATATCAGTTTCTTGGGATGCCATTTGGGTCTCAGCAGTTTCAGTGGTAAATGAATAGGTTTTTTAAGTGATGGAAAACGTAACATAATTTCTGGATAACATTTTAGTGCATACAAGTAGAGTTGAGAAATAGAACCAGAATTGGCAACGGTGTTGGAGGTATTTAGGGAAGCTGGGCTGATAGTGGCTAAGGAAAATTGTAAGTTTGCTATCGAAGGAGTGGGATGTCTAGACAATTTGATATCCAAAGCAGGGTTTAAGCATAATGATGCTCAGACCATTTGTGCACAAGTCCCAGGAATAAGGAACAATTGTATGTCAAAATAGTTCATAATAAAGTATCAATCTGTACAAAAGAGACTGCAAGGTTTCAACTTGCACATTATCGTCAAGGTATCCATGTATAGGAGAATGTTGATTTGCTACTCTACCTCTACTTCTACTTACCTGTCTCCTATTGAGGAAGCAGATATCGTGCAGTCAGACTTGCTGCAGACCGATATTTAGAAGCTGATATTTTGGTACCACATTATAAGGAACAATTACAGTCTTTCCAGAGATTATCGTAATATTATAGCAAACTCGTCAGGCATTTTATACTCTCAACAAAAGTAATTAGGGCATTTATGAAGAAGGGAGTTGCATTTGAGTGGATGGTTGAGCATAACAATGTTTTTGTGGGAGGTGAGGCCATTCCTTGTTCTTCACCTGTGAAGCCATTCAGCTCTAGAGATAAGTCAGAAATTGTTACTGATGCTGGTGATTACAGACTGTGTGCTGACCTATTGCAGGTGAGGGGAGGAGGAGCGGGTGATCCCAAGTCCAGAACTTTAAAGGAGGTGGAATGCTATTATTTGGTGTTTGGGAAGGAAATGCTCTTTATGATGTGTCCAACATTGAACTGTAAGTGTAGAGCAGACAGTTTCAAATTCGGATGATTCATAAGACAATTTCACTACGAGGGTTGCAAGCAAAGCTGCATCCTAAATTGCAGTGGTTGCACCGGTCGCAAGGATTTACATTCACCATGAAATATGCATCAGGAGTACAGAATATGCGTGCAGTTGCTGAAAAAGGATTAACTATTGATGATGGAGATAAATGTAGTGGTAAATCTATTTTCAAAGTCTGGCATGAAAATTAATTTAAGTCAAATGGCCTGGCAGATTAGCAGAAAGTTTGGTTAGAACTGTATGAAGCTGCGGGTGTTGTGATAACACTACTCCTGATGGTGGTACCATGCTTTCACTGTCAAAGTAACATTTATTTAGACCGCGGGTCTTTAAACAACATAAAAACATAACACTTTTTATAAGTATTTTTAAATCATCACAAATTCATCAACAGTCACCATTAAAATAGGCAGATTTCCAAACACTTCATTACAGAATTACACAATACTCAATGTATAGAACATAGGCACGCCTGTGTATTAACATTGATACTTTAAAAGTAATAAAAATTCCTATTACACATTATCTTTCTAAAAATGTATATCAGATGAACTATCTAAAACCCACTTCCATCATAACTTTCAACCTTCCATTTCATTTTCCATAAAAAACCTTTTTACGGCATTCATATATTTCCCAATAGCTAATGCAATTTCAAGGTTTGGCATATCTGTAAGAAGTTCAATGGCTCGTGCACACGATTCAGTACCATATTTTAAAAGGATGGGATGTAAAAACTGTTTCCACAAGGCTAACACTTTTAAGCAATCCAGTAATATGTGCAGAATATCGCATTTTGTGCCCAACTTACATGTACATTTACCATCGGGTTGCATCATTTCTATTTTTATTCTCCCATTTGTCATACAGGGGTTAATACCAATTCTCAATCTTAATACTTCTGATCTAAGCCATTGATTAGGTAATGTATCCAAATAGGGGTACCAGGTTTCTTTCAGCCAACTATTTATCATAAATTGCACTGATTTCTTTCTTTCTCAGATACTCCACGTCATCCGTCCTAGACAATTCCTTACCTAGAGTTCTGAATTCACTCTTTGTCGCTTCTATTTGTAATGTCTGCTGGCCAATTCTCATCTTTAGGTTGTCACATACAGAATTCAATTTCTTTCTGACCTCTTTGGCCCATTTTAGGTCGCTATGCTGGGTCTCATTTTTACACCATTGCGACACTTTCTGGGCCTCTCCCGGACCCAATCTTTTCCAAAATCTTAATAGAGCCAATTGAGCCTGTACATTCCATGACGTCATACCCAGCTCTAATCTAATTGCCTGGATCATGGACAGTGGCGGCCTCTCCATTAGGGCGTCGGAGTGCCGCCCCACTGCTTTCTCGCAGTGCGAGAAGCAGAAAATAAAATGGTATTTAAAATACCATTTTATTTTCTGCTTCTCACACTGCGAGAAAGCAGAAGGCAGGGGTATGCCTGGTTGGGGGCGTGTGGGAGGGTATGCCTGGTTGGGGGTGGTGGGGTGGGCGGGTCGGGGAGGAGTGGCTTGCACCACTCTGAGTGCCCTGACTGTTTGGTCGGCCCTGGGGCCGACCAAAGCAGTCATGCGCACTCTACATTTTCTCTATGTAGGCTGCATGCACCAATCACAATGCTGCCATTGCAGCATTGTGATTGGCTTACAGGAGGGGAGGGAGCATGCCTGTTCCTGTCCAGGAGCAGAGGCGGTGTGGGACCCGGCCCAGGAGCAGAGGCGCGGGACCCGGTCAGGTAAGTAATTAATTTTTTGTTTTACCCCCCCCCGTGTATTGCGAGCCGCGACTGCCATTCCCCACAACAAAATGTCTATGCAGACACGTTTGTCTTTCACAGCGGCACCACGAAGATTCCTGTCGAAAGGTCTGCAGTGTCTGTTCCCTTCTCAGCTTTTCACTAAACTAAGTAATGTGCACCTTTTCAATTTCAACAAAGTCTGAGAACGTGTGACGAATTTATTGCTCTTTTTGGCAGTTTGTTGCTTGAATAAATACTTCTTTTCGCACCGTCTTTTACTGCTTTTACACTTTTCCAAACACCACTGTTGCCTTGCGCTCATGCACGCGCTGTGATTGAAGCGAAGCCACGAGGCATGCGTCTGCGCCACAAGTTGCGCGTATTTGGGCAAAATATATCTCTGGTACAACTATGAATAGGAGTCTGTGGAATTTATGAGTATACGGCATGCAGTGGTGCAGCAGGGGGCATACAGAGGGGACATATCGCGGTATCATCGAGTCTGAGAGTTTGCTGAGAGATGGGAGCCATGATAGGCATGCTGCAACATTGAGCTCTACCAGCTAATTCCGGAGGAATGGTTGAAACGTTTATGAGGAAACATGAACAGCTGTACACAATGAGTGAGAGCGAAGGGAACCCAACATAAACTTCTCATCTGTTGTTATCAAACCCAAGAAAGATTTTAGGCTTGGAACAAGACAAAGATCGAATACAAGCTGGGGACATTTGGGGTGACGAGAATCCTCTAAAATGTACTCAGGCCTTGCTCAAAGCTGCGTAGATATAATGTTTTACAGGAAGAAAACACAATGTTCGAAACCCATGCACCATATGACCTGGGAGTGCTCGTTACTTTCCTGTATTTTCAAGAGAAACACTCCCCTAACTTGCAAAGGGGCAATCACTTAATTATGGCTGCGGCATTAGGACCTCAAACTCAAACCATGCTAGCCCTCTGGGGAAACAGTGCATGCTGGAATTAAAGCACTGGCTGTTTTGGCTCTGGGATGTTTTAGCGATGGAAAAGATTATATACTCATTAAAAGACAAACTTAAGTGATTTGGAGCCAATTGGCAGCCCCTTCTGTCTTTCCTCTCTCTCCAGAGAGAGAGTTAAGGGAGATCATGTGCCCCTGCTGCCTCTGAGTGCCAGTCATCATCTCCTCAGAACTGTCCTAGCTTCTCGCGACCAGATTACCCCCTTAATCACATGGTCATTCTCATCCTTGTTGTGAACTTTGGAAATAGTTGCAAATAAAGTTTGGTCTTGAATTTGGTCTTGATCTGTTCTTCAGGTTATCATCTGACCATACACCTTGTAATGTTGGGGCAAGTGGAACGGGGAATTAGTAGCTCCAGGATTTTATTGATCTGCGTTCTCGCCAACCAGTTGTTTATAGAAGATGGTATGTGCACTATAAAAATGAAAACCAGCTAATCCCAAATTATGAGGCAAGAAACTGAAAATGATATTGCTCATTATGAGCTTAAAGGGAAATTATACAGTGCATATGTGGCACGGCTGTCTAGCTGTTGTGACATCTGAACAAACTGATGTAAAATCCAGTCCAGTGACATGAAATGATAAAGTTTGTTTAAATACCTGTACATATTCAACAGACCCTAGCCAAACTGTTATTCACTGAAAAATAATAGCCCTGTATTACAATGAAGTCCAGCAACACTATTTTATTAACACATTTATATTTTTTGTATGTATGTATGTGGGTATTTATAAAGCACAAACCTAACCAGGCACAACGGAGCACTGTACAACTAGTAAAGTTAGTGAGCACTATTAGGATGGAGGGGTGAAGAGCTGCTGAGTTCAGATTAAGAAGGTAGATCTTCTAAAGTGTTGTGATGTACTGTTCTTTAAAAAGATAAATCTTTAGCTATTTTCTGAATTAAAGAAGGAGTTTGGCAATTCTGGTGGTCATAGGGATGTGGATGGTAAAGGCCTGTTTCCTGATAAGGCCTGTTTCCTGGATTTTTTTCACCTTGGGCCTGATTTAGGGTTTGGCAGGCTGGAGTCTAACAGTGAGGGTGCCAAGGACTGTATATCTGCCACCATGACGGACAGCTGTCTGCCAAATTTTCCGCCGGCCCAGGGGTTACATTGATTGCACTTGTGTAGTATCTGGCTTGGGCTGATGTGATGAATTGTCTGCGTTTTGAGCAAAGAGATTTTAGTGTGACGTCCTTGGTGATCTGCTTTTCTTTCATTTTCATTCTAGTTTGCAAACGGTTTACTTATTGTCCCTAAGCTATTTTAAGTTCTATGGGGTAGAGGGTTTACATCTGCACTTGTGTGTTTCACTGGTGCATGGACTGTTAAGCTAAAAATCTGTACTTAGCATAGTGTGCTGCCCCACTGGTATTGTGCTTCTTCTGTCATTGCCTCCAGATATATAATACGAGTGACATTAAACCTACAACCAGCCAGGACTATAGGCTTTGTTAATGGTTGTAAGTTGCATAAGATAAATAAGAACAAACTGCAGCATTTTCATTATTATATACAATGAAAACATAGGTGGTTCAGAGATGTGTTACAGGTGGGAAACACTTAGAGGGCCTGTTTCCGTTGGTTGTATGTGCTTGGGGGTCAATTTGCAAGCAGACCAGTTTGAGGATTGGGCACATTTTTGATTTGATTCTAATGTTTTCTTCACACTTGTGCTTCAGAATGCTAGATTTGGATCCCCCTTTTTTCAACAATTTGCAGTAAATATGTGGTGTAAAACCCACCATTTTAATCAATTTTTTTCAAACCCCTCCGCACCCTCCTTTTGCTGTTCGGGCTCGCTCGCTTACCTCGCTCGCTTATTACATTAGAGTACAACATTTTTTGCCCCACCACTTTCAAAATCCACCAGCCGCCACTGATCATGGATGAGCCCGATAACGACATTAAGGATTTTATGCATTTCCCTTCCTCAATATCCCATCTGCTTTTGCCACTTAAGCAGAGAACTTCTGCTCCATATTGTAGTTGGGGGGGGTATCATGGTGCTGTAGGCATTTATCAGTGGTCTATGGGACATTTCCCCATAGACACGAGTGCATTGTTTCAATCCACACACTGATATATGGGCCTTAGCTTTCAGGGCCTCAAGATGCGTGTGCCACTTTAGGGACTTGTCAAATCAGACTCCAAGATATGTGTATTCGTTCACTATTTCCAGTTTTGTTGGGCCCAAATACCAATTACACCTCTGATCTCTTTTTCCGAAACACAGAATTTTAGTTTTATCCATGTTTATAGTTAAATGCTTTGCCACACAATATTCACTGAATGCATTTAACTTCCTTTGTAGGCATACCTCTGTCTGGTCAAGGATTACTAAATCATCGGCATACAGTAAGCACGATAATTGTTTCCCGTTCATTTTCGGACTTGCACTTCTATTTACCTCCAGGATAGTTGGGAGATCTGCTAGAAATATGACAAAGAGCAGAGAGGCCAGCACACAGCCCTGTCTTAGGCCATTATTAATCGCTGTTTTCGGTGTCAAAGACCCCACCCTACCCTTAATGATTTTGGCCCAATTCTGTCTATGTTACACCTGTATTACAACCAGCAGTCCTTCTCGGATATCATATTTTTTCAGGGTCTCCCAAGGGCATTTCCGATCAACCAGGTCGAATGCCGCATGGAAGTCTACAAAGCAACAATACAACTTCCCTCTTTGCTCCATAGACTTCCGTGCAGCCGCCCATAGGGCGAAACAGTGGTCAATCATAGAGTGTCCTTCCTTAAAGCCACCCTGTTCCACAGGCACGATCGACCATTGCTCCACCCAATCCTTCAATCTACCCAGGATTATTTTGGCAAAGACTTTCTCACCAACATCCAGCAAGTTAATCAATCTGTAATTCTTCGGGGCTTTCATATCTCCCTTCTTATGTATAGGTCCAATTACTCCCCCCCTCCAATTTTTGGGGATATAGCCTGATTCTAATATGGCTAAGAATATATGAGATAGAAATTCAGCCCACCAGTTTGACTGTGTCTTTATTATGATAGCGGGAAGATTTTCGAGTCCTGCTGCATAGGTTAACTTTAGTTTTCTTATAGTATCGTTTACATTTTCTACTGTGAAGAACGATTTTATCTCTTCAACAACCCCTACCCAATGTAATTTTTCATTTACTTCGGACGCTTTACTGACACCATACAGTTCACCTAGGTACTCTTCCCATGCTGCTTCTTCCACTACACAGCTCATAGCCCCGGGGGGGGGGGTGTGGGGGGGGCTGTCCTGAGGCTTCCTGTACCAGCTTCCAATACATCCGTACATTTTCTGTTTCAATTGTTTCCAACAAATTTTCCCAGCATTTCTCTTTGTAAATCCTCTTCTGATTCCTTACTAACATTTTGTATTCCTTGCGCAACTTATTCAGTTTTATAAGTCTACCCTGGACATATCTAGTTCTAAGGTTTCTCTCTTCTCTCCTCATTAACCTTTTCTAATTCATGCATTGAACCACCTTGTTTGTCTTCCTTGCTTTGATTGCTTGTCAACATGGCATACTTTCTTATTTTTTAGTTCTACTCTGAGGCATTGTACAACATGTGCAATTGTTTCTTCAAACCACTCCACTTTCTGACCCCTAACAATTTCCATGTTTAACTTCTGTTGAAAGTTAGCCAATTTTACTAGATATTCATCTGTTAGTCTTGTTGTCAAGCGTTTAGGGTACTCTAATTACTGGGGAAGTACTATATCACAATGGCTCATAGACCCCCTAAATAGATTCAAAATGCAGGGGATTATGATCACTACCTTCTCTTTAAATTACCCGAAACCCTTTTACTGTTGCAAAATTCCATGCGTGAATAAAAACATAATCAATGGGGCAATGTTGTGTGCCTATCCTAAAGGTTTGTTCTGCTGGGCAATCGGTTTCTAGCCTACCATTCAGACAAAATAACCCCTTTGTCCCCAGATACTTCCCTAGTGTTAAATCTTGTCTAGAAGAAATACAGTTAGGGAAATCCGCTGACATTATATTGTATGAGCTCAATATTTCTTTAAACCAGGGATCTAGTCTTTTTGGATACAGTTTGTGATTGAACTCTCCCATTACAATGATCAAATCATTACCATGCTTTTCACACAGTGTGTCCACATCTTCCTTAAAGTGCCCCATCTCTACCCCATACTCCTCGTGGGACCCCCCATTGCATGTAGACATTCATAAGTACCACATTTTCACACATCCTGTCTGTGGCCAACAGGGATACCCTGCAGGCAAGCAACCATTTGCATGTTACGTTTATTGGTGCACCTTTTTCACAATCCTGGTTGATATGAGTGTCATAATCCCCACCGATGGTCGACCAAACATTTTTTTTCTAGCTGGCATATGGAGTTGGACAAAGCCTTCAATTACTGGGGTTTTGTCACATAGCCAGGTTTCTTGTAAACATATCATCTCTACGCACCGGGCTAGTTTTTTTATATTTTCAACTTTTATCTGTCCTCCTAGCCCATTTATGTTCCATGATGTAAGTTTAAGGCTATGCAACAACCCATTTTCCTAGTCAATTTTGCTAAGGCAATCAATCTCCTCCCGATTCCCCTGGGGCGGGCCTAGATAACTGTTTTCTAGGTTCCAGTTACCCCAAAATTTACCAGACTCTGAGTTATCAACAGCTATTTTGATATTTTATTTTTCCCCGCACTCTCCAGCTATCAGCCTTACCTGCCTTTTCCCTAACCCTGCGTGACATTTCAGAAAGGAACTTCCTTGTTGGTTACCCCCCTCCAGTTCCACTTCTGGGATTAACCTTATCCCTTCTTTCAGTACCACCATTTCTGCTTTTACAATGGCTGCCTTCACCAGCCCTGAATACACTAAAACCTTGGTAATTTCCTTCCCTTTATTATTGCAACTGAAGCCCACCTGTCTCAGATCCTTTGTCCCAATTTCTCTCAGACTTGGACATTTTGAGAAAGAGAATAGAAGCTGGGACCGATTTAGGGGTAGGATCTTCCTTGTTTTTTTCTTCCCCTTCTCTATTTCGGATGGTTCAAAGTGTAACCACATATTACCGCCTGTTTTCACTTCTACTGTGCTGGCATTCCCTCTTCCCCGATGGATCCTCTTACTGGTAATTGCTTTTGATTTTCTTCCCCCCTCAACTATGTCCCTGATGTTATGATTTCCTCCCTGACCTTTTTCACGGTTTTTATCCATTATGTCCTCCCTGATATTCTTCAAAGTGGTTTTTGGTTGACCCTTCTTTATTCCCACTTCAACATGCACCTCTGTTGATAAGCTCTTTATTCCCCCCATTGCCCTACTAATTCTTGGAGCTCTCCTCTTTTGAGGGGTTACTCGTTGAGAACCCCCTTTATCCCTTCCTTTCTTTAAGGCCTTTGCCTTCTCCTGTTGCCGAACCTTCCTCCCTATTTTTCTCTGTGGGTTATGGTGCCTATACCAAGTGTGTTCTCCCCATCTCTTTATCAACATCTGACATCTGGAGATATACACATTCTGCAATTTATTGACTTTCTCGATTTCCCCGGCACTACCCAGGTTCTGGGTGTCAGAGACCGGACCCTAATCCCTTGTAATTCTCCCACAATTTTCTGGCATTGGATTTCTAGGGTTTTTAGAGTATTATTGTTAAACATAGTGACTTCTAACAACCCTTGCAAAGTTTTTTGCAACATCAACATTATGTCCAGCATTGAGGCCGAGGGTGTTGCCGAAATATCTATGCCCAATGCAATGATACACGTCGATCCGTCTGTAGTCTCAGTTCCTTGATTTACAGACTGGCCCGTGCTCTTATCATGCTTAGACTTTGTAACTGGATCTGAATCGTCTCTCCGATCGCTCCTTATTCCCTCGGTGATATTCCCCTCATGTTCCAGTTCTTCATCGCCCCGCAGAGGAAAAATCTGTGGGGATAAAGACAGTCTTGGTTCCAAAATGGGTTCAATTTGATCATTTAAAAATGTACATCTGAATTTAGTGCACAATTATCAGTAACCTCGTATTCATTTAGTTGTTCTTTATTAGTGTCCGGGATTTTCACTGGGGATTGTATCCTCTTAAAGTGCTTGCCCACAAAGTCCTTTATTGACTTCAACACTAGCGCTCCCCCTTTCACTCCCGGTTGGGTGTTTTCAATTATGACTTTCTTCCTTATATTTCTCCTTAATGGCCTCTTTTCGTTTTCCTTGGGGCTTCCCAGACTCTCTACCAAAGTCCCATTTTCACTTGAGGACTAATTGATCATCGGGGAAGCCTCTTTTCGCGCTTTACATACTTTTATCTTCCTTGGAGCCATCTTTGAATATCACGTGCTATTTATGTGGTTGTTTGTATATTGGGTTAGATTTGGGTTTAAGTTATAGATCTCGATCTTCCCACACTTTCACGGCAAAGTGTTACTTCACTATTAGCCTCCACCACCCTTTTCAGGCTACTACCCGGTGTGAGTATTTCTGCAGCGATAATTAAAAATACCGAGACCTTTATATTCTATCAGTATCGTAACATCAAGGTACAAAGAGCACTTACCTCTACTGTGCCAATAGCTGACTGACCGTGTCCAGTACTAGGGTGCTGAAGTGACTGCAAGCCTCAATTCTTTTTTCTTTGACTGTCCAAACACCAGGTAAACTCCAATGTGTTATTTATCCTGCTGTATGCTGCAGTTACCCACGTTGCAGCTTAGCCTGCTCCTGAGGCTGTTTAGGCTATACTCTGGCGGGGGGAATAGTGTCAGAGAGCTGGGGTCTTTAAAGCCCCTACTGCTCCCTTTTTCTTAACGCTCGCCTTTCGTTTCCCCCCCTCTTTCGACTTCTGGTCGGCTCCTTTACTCAGGCACAATTACTGCCTGCATCCAACTCCGATTGCTCAGTCTCCTGGGCTCGGACGCGTGCACCCTCCGCATCCGCGTCTTCCCTAGGTCTTCTGCCGGCGTGTTGGATTGCCTCTCGGAGGCTCGGGGGCTCAGGGGCTCCTCCGGCAGCGTTGAGGCAGCGTTGAGGTTACACAGCGTCACGTTGCGAGGAGTGAGGAGGAGGCATGAGGCGTGGCAAGTTGACGGCTCGGCAGCTCGGTCTGCAGTCAACGGTCAGCGGCACAGCAGAGAAAGGCGGCACAGCTATCATGCAGTTTGTGGTCTAGATTATCAGAGATAAGAATGGCAAGGCTGAATGACTGCAATTAAAAGAAAAGTTAGGTCACAATGTATATAGTCTAGGCTAATGTCTTCCAAGGAATGCAATTGGCTTTGTTTTCGGTTTAGGGTGTCCCAGAAATATTTGTTAAAAATAAAATTTAGGTTCAACAGTATTTTTGTTTAGAGAATGGATGTGCAAAGAGTAGATGTGTAAACACATATGCAATTTTATAATATCTGAAATTCAGATTATTCGGACAAATTGACAATAGCCCTGCCTAAAACATAGCATCTGATTTCAATGTGTTTTTTTGCCCCTACTAGCTGTAATGGGTTTGCAATTTTTTTAGATACTTTATAAGGTCGCAAACATAACATAGTAGAAGTGATGAAGGATATCTGCAGAAGTAATACATTAATATTCCAAAAGTAGCTAACATCACAGACCTCTTTTTGAGGTAAAAGTCTAATAGTGCTGCTAACTTGGAAACATTGGACTTTCTCAAAGTTTCCATCCCATGTAAGGGTATTACCCTTCAATACTGCTGTCCGTTACCCTTGATTGGCGAAATATTGGACGAAACAGATATCTCCGTGTTGGATTTGTAAGGGGGCAAGAGACTTACGCCCTAATAAGAATTAAAGAGATTTGTGAAGATTGCTTTTGCAACTAGATAGGGTGATTTTGGACATACTGTAAATGTAATTTGGCCTCTTCAATCCACCAATTGCATTTCAACATGTTGTAAAATACATCCTTTGAAAATATTTACATGCATTAACATGTGTTTCTGAATCCTCAATGGTAAATTGATTTATGCTAATGAACTAGAAGAACATAAGCTGCATCAATCAATCAATCAATCATGTCACTTATAAAGCGCACTACATACCCGCGAGGGTCTCAAGGCGCTGGGGGAAGAGGGGGGTGGTGCTGCTACTGATCGAAGAGCCAGGTCTTGAGGAGTCTTCTGAAGGCCAGTAGGTCTTGTGTCTGTCGGAGGTTGGTGGGGAGGGTGTTCCAGGTCTTGGCGGCGAGGTGGGAGAAGGATCTGCCGCCAGCGGTCGTTTTCCGGATGCGGGGGACTGTGGCGAGGGCGAGGCTGGTCGAGCGGAGCTGGCGGGTGGGGGTGTAGAAGCTGAGTCATCTGTTGAGGTAGGCTGGTCCGGAGTTGTGGAGTGCTTTGTGTGCGTGGGTGAGGAGCTTGAAGGTTATCCTCTTGTTGACAGGGAGCCAGTGCAGGTCTCTCAGGTGGGGTGTGATGTGGCTGCGTCGGGGGATGTCGAGGATAAGACGTGCAGAGGCGTTCTGGATGCGTTGCAGCCGTCTCAGGAACTTAGCCGTCGTTCCTGCGTAGAGGGCGTTTCCGTAGTCCAGCCTGCTGGTGACGAGGGCCTGGGTGACTGTTTTTCTTGTTTCGGTGGGGATCCACTTGAAGATCCTGCGGAGCATTCGGAGGATGTTGAAGCAGGATGAGGAAACGGCGTTGACCTGCTTAGTCATGGAGAGGGTGGGGTCGAGGATGACCCCTAGGTTGCGTACGTGGTCGGTGGGTGGCGGGGCTGTTCCCAGTGATGTTGGCCACCAGGAGTCGTCCGAGGCTGAAGGGTTGGAACCAAGGATGAGGACCTCTGTCTTGTCCGAGTTCAGCTTCAGGCGGCTGGTCCTCATCCATTCGGCGACGGCCTTCATTCCTTCGTGGAGGTGGGCTTTGGCGGTGTGAGGGTCTTTGGTGAGGGAGAGGATCAGCTGGGTGTCGTCGGCGTAGGAGATGATGTTGAGGTTGTGCTGTCGGGCGACGTGGGCGAGGGGTGCCATGTAGATGTTGAACAGCGTTGGGCTGAGGGAGGAGCCTTGGGGTACGCCGCAGATGATCTTGGTGGCCTTGGATCGGAAGGGGGCGAGGCGGACGCTTTGTGTTCTGCCGGAAAGGAAGGATGTGGTCCAGTCCAGGGCCTTCTCTTGGATCCCAGCGTCGTGAAGGCGTGTTCGTAGTGTGTGGTGGCAGACCGTGTCGAAGGCGGCTGATAGGTCCAGGAGGATGAGGGCTGCTGTTTCTCCGTTGTCTAGCAGGGTCCTGATGTCATCGGTGGCGGCGATGAGGGCGGTTTCGGTGCTGTGGTTGCTGCGGAAGCCGGACTGGGAAGGGTCCAGGATGTTGTTCTCCTCGAGGTAGCGGGTCAGTTGTTTGTTGACGATTTTCTCGGTGACCTTCGCGGGGAACGGGAGCAGAGAGATGGGTCGGAAGTTCTTGAGGTCCTTGGGGTCTGCCTTGGGTTTCTTGAGTAAGGCGGTGATCTCGGCGTGCTTCCAGCTTTCCGGGAAGGTTGCTGTCTCGAAGGAGATGTTGATTATTTTCCGGAGATGGGGCGCGATGGCTGTACTGGCTTTGTTGAAGATGTGGTGAGGGCACGGGTCTAGCGGTGAACCGGAGTGGATGGTGTTCATGATCTCGCTGGTGTCCTCGTCGTTGATGTTGGTCCAGGAGAGCAGGCGGTTGGTGGTTGTGGGGGCAGTGGTCTCGGTGGTTGCCGGGGCGGTCGTGGTGTTGAAGCTGTCGTGGATGTCGGCGATTTTGCGGTGGAAGAAGGTGGCCAGTGAGTCGCACAGGTCTCGCGACGGCTGGATGTCGTTGGTGTTGGAGCTGGGGTTGGAGAGTTCCTTCACGATGTTGAAGAGCTCTTTGCTGTTGTGTGCGTTGTTGTCTAGGCGGTCTTTGAGTGAGGCCCTTTTGGCGGATCTGATGAGGTGATGGTGACTGCGGGTGGCGCTCTTGTGGGCGGCGTAGCTGTCCGCTGTCCGTTCGTGGAGCCAGATCTTCTCCAGTTTTCGGCATGTTCGTTTGGAGGCCTGGAGGTCTTCGGTGAACCAGGTGGCTTTCTTGCTGGTGTGGCTGTTGGGCGGATTCTTGAGCGGGGCGAGGGTGTTGGCGCAGTCGTCGATCCACTGTCTGAGGTTGCGGGCGGCGGTGTCGGGGTCGGAGGGTTCGGCGGGTGGGCTCAGGGCGAGGTTGTGGTTAGCTGGTCTTCCGTGACTCTGCTCCAGCAGCGGCGAGGCATTTGTTCGGTGCGGTGGTGCGTGGTGGGCTTCCTGTAGGTGAAGTGGATGCAGTGGTGGTCAGTCCAGTGGGGTTCGGAGGTGTGGTTGAAGGAGACGTTTGGGCTTGCGGAAAAGATGGAGTCGAGCGTGTGGCCGGCGGCGTGGGTGGGTGTAGTCACGAGCTGTCTGAGTCCGAGGGTGGCGAGGTTGTCGATCAGGGTGGTGGAGTTGGTGTCCTTGTTGTTCTCGAGGTGGAAGTTCAGGTCCCCGAGGAGGATGTAGTCCGTGGAGGCGATGGCGTGTGTGCTGACGAAGTCAGCGATGGAATCGCTGAACTGTGGTCGGGGTCCGGGGGTCTGTAGATGAGGGTTCCTCTGAGGGTGGTGTTGGGATCGGTGTGGATCTGGAAGTGCATGTGTTCGGCGATGCTGAGGGTGTCGTCGGTGTTGGTTGAGACTCTGAGGGTGTTCCTGTGGACTATGGCGATGCCTCCTCCGACTCCGTTGGTGCGGTCCCTGCGGGTGATCTTGTATCCGTCCGGGATGGCAATGGCGATGTCGGGGGCTGAAGCGGGATTCAGCCAGGTCTCCGTCAGGAATGCGACGTCTGGGGAGGTTGAGTCGAGAAGGTCCCAGAGTTCGATGGCGTGTTTGCGGGCGGAGCGGGTGTTGAGGAGGATGCATCTGAGGTAGTTGGGTTCTTTCCTGGGCAGTGGTTTGGCGGGGCGGGTGCTGGCGAAGCTGCAGTTCCGGCAGGTGAAGGGCCCTTGGGTGCGCTTCGGGGTGGCCTGGTAGCAGGCGTGATCTTTTCCGGGGTTGAGTGCGTGGAGGGTGCTGGCGTCGTATCGGCGTCTGTTGATGTGGCGGGCGCGGGGATGCCCGGACCAGGGGTCTGGCGCTGGGCGCGGTCACGGCGCAGACGCGGGCTCAGACGGGCTTGCCTTAGGCGCGCCTTCGGCGCGCCAGCGGCGCGGCCGCGCAGCGGCCGCCATAAATGGGGAGGTGGGAGGGAGGAGCAGGGAATGGGGCAGCGAATGGGCAGTGAGGGGGCGGGGCCGCAGGGCGCAGCGGCGGGAAACAGGCACAGAAGGGAAAGCGAGCACAATCAGGGCATCAAGGGGGCACAGAAAGGAAAAAACTAGTACAATGAGGGGCAGCAAGGGGGCACAGAAAGGAAAAAACTAGCACAATGAGGGGCAGCAAGGGGGCACAGAAAGGAAAAGCGAGCACAATCAGGGGCAGCAAGGGGGGCACAGAAAGGAAAAAATGAGCACAATCAGGGGCAGCAAGGGGGCACAGAAAGGAAAATCGAGCACAATCAGGGGCAGCAAGGGGGCACAGAAAGGAAAAAAACTAGCACAATCAGGGGCAGCAAGGGGGCACAGAAAGGAAAAAACTAGCACAATGAGGGGCAGCAAGGGGGCACAGAAAGGAAAAACGAGCACAATCAGGGGCAGCAAGGGGGGCACAGAAAGGAAAAAGCGAGCACAATCAGGGGCAGCAAGGGGGCACAGAAAGGAAAAACGAGCACAATCAGGGGCAGCAAGGGGGCACAGAAAGGAAAAACGAGCACAATCAGGGGCAGCAAGGGGGCACAGAAAGGAAAAAAGCGAGCACAATCAGGGGCAGCAAGGGGGGCACAGAAAGGAAAAACTAGCACAATCAGGGGCAGCAAGGGGGCACAGAAAGGAAAAGCGAGGCACAATCAGGGGCAGCAGCAGGGCACACAGACGGAGCTGTGTGGTGGGGGAGCGACCTACCAGTCAAGGTCAGGGGTCGCTCTCTTCACCACGGCGGCCGCCATAAATGGGGAGGTGGGAGGGAGGAGCAGGGAATGGGGCAGCGAATGGGCAGTGAGGGGGCGGGGCCGCAGGGCGCAGCGGCGGGAAACAGGCACAGAAGGGAAAACGAGCACAATCAGGGCATCAAGGGGGCACAGAAAGGAAAAAAACGAGCACAATGAGGGGCAGCAAGGGGGCACAGAAAGGAAAAAACTAGCACAATGAGGGGCAGCAAGGGGGCACAGAAAGGAAAAACGAGCACAATCAGGGGCAGCAAGGGGGCACAGAAAGGAAAAACGAGCACAATCAGGGGCAGCAAGGGGGCACAGAAAGGGAAAAAACGAGCACAATCAGGGGCAGCAAGGGGGCACAGAAAGGAAAAACTAGCACAATGAAGGGCAGCAAGGGGGCACAGAAAGGAAAAACGAGCACAATCAGGGGCAGCAAGGGGGGCACAGAAAGGAAAAAACGAGCACAATCAGGGGCAGCAAGGGGGCACAGAAAGGAAAAACGAGCACAATCAGGGGCAGCAAGGGGGGCACAGAAAGGAAAAAAAACTCATGATGGGTTGATGCTTTAAAATACAAAACAAAGCTCTATATGCTAAAATTGATCAATGTGAACCGTGTGTGCAACATTTGAAATTACTACTAGAATATATTAGTTCACTTTGAGAGCTGCTAATGGATCAATCAGTTTAGGAATAACTGTGGTAGGATTAGTTGCAACCAAAATGAAAGGAATGGGAAAGCTGTAGTCTGCTCATGTTTACACATTTCTGTAGCAGATTAAATTCTAGTTGTTGGCAGAGCTAACAAAATTCATTTGGAATATTGTGAAGAGAAAGTGAGAAAACAATGATTGCTTTTTGCTCAATAACAGGATGTCAATAACACAATTGTTCCAAGAATTCTGCTCTAAAACTGACGCTTTAAGCATTGATCTGAAAGTAGTGTTGTCACTCGAACATGAAGATTTTTGCAGTATTTTAACTACTCCATAGGGAAAGAGTACTAGCATTGGCTCCGTTTTGTATGAAAATGTTTGATTAAAAAAATCACCCATTTCACCTTTAATCTTGGGTTCAAAATGTTGCCAAATATTCTTATTAGTAATCCTGGGCCAGAAAGTTAATCTGCTCAAAGTAAATGCTTTTATTTTATTCAAATATTATGTTAGCTGGGGCCATATGTACCAAGCCATTTTGCAAGTGGAGCCCCTCTGATTCACATAATCACAGGGTTTTGCAAACTACAATATGGCTTTTAAGTATGTATTAAGCGACTTTGCAAGATGGAAAAGACTTTATGGCCCGCAAAATGGATTTAGCAAGCCATACCAATTCACAAATAGGAAGGGACATGAAAGGGTCATCCCATCCTACTTGGATCTCGATATGGCATAGATCAATGGTTTGCAACTGCAATTGTGGTTGCAAACTATTGATCCTTTATATACTACCCAAAGTAGGTAGTAACCGATTCGCAAAGGGGAAGGTGATTCAGAGAGTAAATGATGTGGGGTGAATTCAGAGAGAGCAAGCAGTGGTCTTTAAGCTCCTTGTCTGCTCCTCCAGAAGTTTCTCAAACAGGAAACTTTTTTTTCAAACAGCACCAGTTGCTTTAAGAAACATGGGTTGCTTAAAAAAGGGTTCCTATTTCAGAATGCAAGCACAGTGATGGTGGTCTGCCATGCCTTGGAAGTCACCATCCCTGTGTCTGTCAAACACAGGGGTCGTAAAACGCAAACTGCCTAATCAATATTTATATAGAGGATCATTCTGCGACCTCCTATAGTAGATTTTGCGATGCAACCTATTAGCACATAGGTCGCATGTCAAAATTAGGGACATGTTAAAAAAAAAAGAAAATCAGTGCGCAATTTGCAACAACTTCTTTTGACCTGCCTCTTAGTACATCTGGCTCCTGGTCCTTGTTTACTTTTTATATGGTTAATTCTGTCCAGGTTTTAACATTTTTGTGGCTCAGTAAGTAAAGATTGCCTAGATTTCCTTTTACTTGGCCATGCGTTTTGGACATTTTCATCACCAAAAGAAAGAAGTTTATCAATAATATTAGTATGTGTTAAACATATCTTCTGAGGGTTTTAATTGTCTGGAGTCTGTTGTGCAATTGACAGAGACTGTTGCAGAATTTAATTCTCTCCATGTACATACAGTTATGTTTCATTTTTCATTTATTTGTATTTAAGAGTTAGTTTACAAACTCAAATGAATTGGTTTTTAGAGCAATGTACAGTCCCTTATAAGACAGACATACACTATTTAGCTTATGTTAAGTGGTGGTCCATCGCCCTCTTCAATAGCCCTCTTTTTTTGCACTTGAATCAGCCCTATTGGTTGATCACAAAATACGGGAAAAGGGGAAATAACAGATTGAAGGCAGGAAATGAGGTAAAACATTATGCATGCAATGAACAGGGAACTGTTACATCCCTATTGAGAATTGCAAGAGTGTTAGGAGCTTTCCACGTGCTACAAGCATGAAGGAGGCATGTTTTTTTGCGTGACCTTAGCTGTGTGTGTCTGAAGGCCTTGCTCAATAAATCCTCGGGCACTCCTACATTTCCACGCTCTCAGTAATTCTGAGGATTTTTCAGCAAGTTCTATGGAACATCAGGAAGGAACTGAGCTACTGGAGTGAGTTCAACGTGGAACGAAGGATGTCAAATTTGGACTCCTTGTTCATGTCGCTAACCAACAACATGCATTTCAGGAAGGAGGAATGATCAAGCCTTATAATCTTACTGTTGCAAGATGGAGGCATATCAAGGAAAACCAATCCAAGATTCGCACTCTAAGATGGAAGAAAGTGTTTTCCTGATGTTCCTGTTTAAATCATGTATAAGGAGGCCACTGCAAGTGATAGATAGAGTAAGAAATTGGGTTATTAGTTGAGAGCGGTGAAAGCCCCACTCAAAAAATAAACACAATTCTTGTCAGAGCGAACCGCAAAAGTCACTAAATCAACCTTTGCCTAACCCTCTGGTAGCTTGGCACAAAATTAGTCAGCCTTAACTTAGAGGCAATGTGTAACATATTTATGCAGCACACAAACAGTAATAAAGTAAAAACGCAACATACCATACTACCCAAACTAATTTAGAAACATGGAGTAGATTTTAATAAATAAATGACACCAAAACAATCAGAATTCAATCAATAGAACCGAAGATAAGATTTTTTAAACTTTTAGGTGGATATCCAAAACAAAGCACCGCTCACTGTTACAGGGGGAAAGTCACAAGTTCAGGACAACTGCACTGGAGCACGAGGCAGATAGAGGGACCAGGTTAGCCCCACTGAAAAATTACCTTCTTTAGACCAACATAGGAGGAGGCGGTCAGCAGGTCATTCGTCACAGATGGTCATTGCTGTAGCGCGAAGCGCTGGTCTTTGCTGGAGTTTTGCATGTGTTATCGTCGCTGACAGTCACAATAGGCACGAAATGCAGGTCTTGCATTGCTGATCATCGAACATGGTCACTGTTGGTGCGCAGGCGGGGTCTCGCTGAAGCTTTGCATTGCCACTGGTCATGGGCAGTCACGAGGAGCCCAAAACATCTGTAACTTCACCTCTTCTTCAGGAGTTCTTACTGACACCAAACCATGGTCCAGGACCTTGGGGTTCACCTCTTGGGGATCAAGACACATTCCAGCAGAGGCCAGAAGCAGGGCTTAGATAGGCCCAGGCAGGTCCAGATGGTGCTGGTCAGCCGGGCAGTTGCAGGGAGGCCCCTGGAAGCTTGTTGTGTCACTGTAGCTCAAAAAGGGAGTCAGCCAACTGACCTCTGGAGAGTCTGGGTTCAAAGCAAACAGGTTCAATCGTCCCATCTCAGACAGCAGGACAGTCATTCTTCTGAATCTTCCACAGGTCCAGGAGTATTCTGATGAGAGGTTGTGAAGGTCCCACATTTATGCCTGGTGCCAGCTTTGATGTGGGAAATTCCATGGCCTACCCCCAATACTGGGTTTGATCAGTTCTTCCCCTTGCCCTGGGTTAGACTCTAAATGGTCTAGGCTGACAAAGACAGGCCTGGTGCCAGGTTGTTAATGTGGTTTCCCCTGTCTTTTTGCCTCTACCTTCTGTATTTTTGACTGTGTGCTGGATTTCATTTTGCTGGTTTAGGTTATTGGCACTTTGCCACTGCTGATCAGTGCCAAAGTGCAAGTGCCCCCTGTGTAAATTGTGATTATGATTGGTTATCCCTGATTGGCATATTTGACTTACTGATAAGTCCCTAGTAGTGTGCACTGTGTGTGCCCAGGGCCTGTAAATCAAATGCTTCTAGTGAGCCTGCAGCACTGATGATTATTTAAATGTATATGATACAGAAAGCTTGTATTGAGCAGCTGGTTTAGACGTCTTTTTTCATTATTTCAGTTACCCCTGACGAAGGGCCTTCTGGCCCGAAATGCATTGGGTGGAATTACATGAGCCTACTTGATATGAATGGTTCATCCCTACGTGTCACTGTTGAAAGCCTGGATGGGCATGCAGAAGGCATTTGAAAATGTTAAATAAAGAACCATCGTGGAATCACGCTGTCTTCATTGTGATTGAGAACTTATGGATTAATTTTGAAGTAAAGTTTTGATAAGAATATTGGTTTACTTTTTGGATCTAATTTGGAGTACTTCACGAGGAGAAGCCTATTGTGAGGTAAAACTCCTGCACCAAGCAGTGCAACTGATGGGTGCGTAAGCCACGTGCCTTTGTGGATATTTATTAATATTTCTGTGACCTTTGGGACAGATCACGGCATCTGTTCGCATGCACTAATCCAGTTTCATAAAAAAATATTAAATACAAGCTCAACGAAAGGCGTGCATTCTTTCACCCTTCTTTTGCATCACAATTCTCTGTCCCTACGCTAGTTTGCACCCTGTAGATCACAATGTTGAAATCGAATAAAGCAATGACAGTGAATAAAATATTACTCCAGAGACAGCGAGTGAACACGGATCGCTCAGAGTGGAATTCATGTGGTTACGTACGAACACTACTGAAAGTAACAGCAACATTCGTTTTGTGGGACATTTAAATCCTGTTCATACTTGTGACTTTTCTTAACCAACATGGAATTTGAGTTGTTGTGATTTTATTAATTTTACGGATATTATTGGTTGTATTGCGTGGCATTTACTTTGTTGCAATATATTGGTCTCATTTTGATGTCGGGGTGGGTGGGCTTGTAATAAGGCTGGGCACGTACGCATGGGTAGGATGGAACGTTTTGTTTGCGTTTTCCTTTTTTTTCCTTTTGGCAGTAGCGGCCCGTGGAGGGAGTTCTGTGGGGCGGTGAGGCGGGGTGGGGGAGGGACAGGGTGGGGGGTAGTAAACACCGGAATATGGATGAACGGAGGTAAGTAAACAATTAAATAAATAAAATGAATTTCGTTGCAGTGCGCTGCATCGCAAAATGCGATGCAGCGCGCAACAAAATTCATTTTATTTATTTAATTGTTTGCTTACCTCCGTTCATCCATATTCCGTGTTTACTACACCCCACCCTGCCCTCCCCGCCCGCCTCACCGCTCCACGGAACTCCCTCCACGGGCCGCTACTGCCTTTGGGGTCGCACAGGGATACAGAGAGACTGCACCATTCCTTTAAGATTCTTAGCTTTAATTGGGACGGGTCACTGGGTCAGGGCTACACCTCCTCGGTTGAAAAACTGATTGTGTTCACGTGGGAGAGTTTATAACTAGCACGCAAAGAAGAGGTAACACACATTTATGGCAGTTTCGAAAGAGCAAGGAGGAGGAGATTAGGCTGCCGGCCGTGGCTTTTAAGGTAGTTTTACAGGTCCATAATTTATGCTATAAGGAAAGGGTTGGTATCGGGTTTAAAAGAAGGGAACTTAGGGGATGATGACAGAGGTTTCAGAGTATGGTATGCTCTGAGGATTGGAAGGGGCATTTTACATTAGTTCATCATAGTAGTTTGGCATTTTTTTGCATTTTTGTGCATTAATTGGATTTCTGGAGCACTCAGTCTTGGTTGGGGAATTCGTACAGTAGGCATGGGGGACACTATTATGTTGATACAAGCATGGTTGTGTAAGGGTGTGAGGTGGGATAGTGGAAGGGTGAATCACTGGGGGCTGTATAGTTTTTTAAATGTATATGAAACAGAAAGCTTGTATTGAGCAGCTGGTTTAGACGTCTTTTTCATTATTTCAGTTACCTCTGACGAAGGGCCTTCTGGCCCGAAATGCATTGGGTGGAATTACATGAGCCTACTTAATATGAATGGTTCATCCCTACGTGTCACTGTTGAAAGCCCGGATGGGCATGCAGAAGGCATTTGAAAATGTTAAATAAAGAACCATGTTGGAATCACGCTGTCTTCGTTGTGATTGAGAACTTCTGGATTAATTTTGAAGTAAAATTTTGATAAGAATATTGGTTTACTTTTTGGATCTAATTTGGAGTACTACACAAGGAGAAGCCTATTGTGAGGAAAAACTCCTGCACCAAGCAGTGCGACTGATGGGTGCGTAAGCCACGTGCCTTTTTGGATATTTGTTAATATTTCCGTGACCTTTTGGACAGATCACGGCATCTGTTCGCACACAATAATCCAGTTTCATAAAAAAATATTAAATACAAGCTCAAGGAAAGGAGTGCATTCTTTCACCCTTCTTTTGCATCGCAATTCTCTGTTCCTACGCTAGTTTGCACCCTGTGGATCACAATGTTGAAATCGAATAAAGCAATGACAGTGAATAAAATATGACTCCGGAGACAGCGAGTGAACACGGATAGCTCAGAGTGGAATTCATGTGGTTACGTACGAACACTACTGAAAGTAACAGCAACATTCATTTTGTGGGACATTTAAATCCTATTCATACTTGTGACTTTTCTTAACTAACATGGAATTTGAGTTGTTGTGATTTTATTCATTTTACGGATATTATTGGTTGTATTGCGTGGTATTTACTTTGTTGCAATATATTGGTCTCATTTTGATGTCGGTGTGGGTGGGATTGTAATAAGACTGGGCACGTACGCATGGGTAGGATGGAACGTTTTTTGCGTTTTACATTTTTTTCCATTTGGGGTCGCACAGGGATACCGGGAGACTGCACCATTCCTTTAAGGTTCTTAGCTTTAATTGGGATGGGCCACAGGGGCAGGGCTACACCTGCTCGGTTGAAAAAACAGATTGTGTTCACGTGGGAGAGTTTATAAGTAGCACGCAAAGAAGAGGTAACACACATTTACGGCAGTTTCGAAAGAGCAAGGAGGAGGAGATTAGGCTGCCGGCCATGGCTTTTAAGGTAGTTTTACAGGTCCATAATTTATGCTATAAGGAAAGGGTTGGTATCGGGTTTAAAAAGAAGCGAATTTAGGGGATGATGGTGGAGGTTTCAGAGTATCGTATGCACTGAGGATTGGAAGGGGATTTTACATTAGTTCGTCATAGTAGTTTGGCATTTTTTTGCATTTTTGTGCATTAGTTGGATTTCTGGAGCACTCAGTCTTGGTTGGGGAATTCGTACAGTAGGCATGGGGGACACTATTATGTTGATACATGCATGGTTGTGTAAGGATGTGAGGTTTGATAGTGAAAGGGTGAATCACTGGGGGCTGTATGATTATTTAAATGTATATGATACAGAAAGCTTGTATTGAGCAGCTGGTTTAGACGTCTTTTTAGGTCTCGCATACGCAGCGCGCATGCGCTGCATAGGAGAGACCTTTTGGAATCGATTCAGTTTTTGCCCTAAAAACGTGCACGCGTTGCATTGCTTTCAATGGCAACGCGTGCACGTTTGGCGATTCCCTTGCGGGAGCGAGCAGCGAGCTTTAAAACCATATGTTTACTGCTCGCTCCCACAAGGGAAACAGGCCCAGGCTCCCTCCTCTATCCCCTCCCCCTGCTGCTTTTTACTTTGCCCAGGCTCCCTCCTCTATCCCCTCCCCCTGCTGCTTTTTTACTTTCAGCGCGAGGCGCGCGCTGATGTTTGAAATGCATTTGTAATGTTGCAGCAGCAAAATTCTTTAGAGTGGCACTGTGGCGTATTAGATCTGCTTTTCTTTAGCGTTTTCCAGCTTTGCTGGGGTTGTGTGTGGTGTATTAGATCCGCTTTTCTTTAGCGTTTTCCAACCTTGCTGGGGTTGTGTGTGGCGTATTAGATCCGCTTTACAATGCCATCAACATGCATTCATAGAGCAAACATTACGTACAACAAATTCATTTTTGTTTACACTCTACAGAAATTAAAAACGGCATTTTGTTTAAAACAATAATTAAACGCTGGTATCACAGCAAGCTGAGGCTGGATCTAAGGTACTGTCACCTCTTTTATTTAAACATATTTACCATTGGGCCATTTTGCAAAGCGACACGAAGCCGCATACCACCGGCAGCTCTGAACAGTAAACCGAGCTGAGACACAAATGGACTATGTTTGTTGGAAAAAAATGATTTAAACAAACAACTATGTCTGGGATTGCAACGTCGGGAGTGAGCTTCAAACTAAAATACTTGCTCACACAAGTCACACATTCCACATTGGCAAGCAGCGAGGCAGCCGTGTATACTCTCCCGCATGCTGCAGAGAGTTGGTAAACATTCGGATTTAAGGGGGGCGTTTCAGAAAGTACTTTTCAGATAAATATACAAATAACGTAACTGTTTAAAATGTAGAACGTGGTGAAGTTGTCAGGAGCATTCAATGCAGCAAAGAGGATGAGCTATAAAATTACAGACCGTTTAAGTATGTCCAAATGTGACCTAGAAACACAGTGGACACAAGCTGGAGAACGTGGTGTTGTGTCAAAGAAAGTAAACTTGGTATGTTACTGAGCCTGTGCCCAAATGGCAGTTTTGTGTTTTTTCATTCATATGCTGCTGCCTTTCCCTCGCCTGCAGCCACATGTGACGAAGGGAGAGGCATTGCCTCCGGACCCCAGGGACACGGCACGCATTGAGAACTAACACAGACCCACCCGGCCGCGACCCCTTGTCGCACAGAGGAGGTGGTGATAACAATGCCGGGTCTGTTCCATGCCCAGGTACCCAGTGGAGCCAGGCGAACACAAACTTATTCGGGCCCTTTCTGCAGAACTGTGCAAAGTGTGCAGCAGTGATGGCCCTACCTGCACTGTGTGTACAAGGGAAGAGTGCAGTGCTGCTGGCCTTACCTGCACTGTGTGTACGAGGGAAGTGTGCAGTGCCGCTAGCCCCTTACCTGCACTGTGAGTGGCCTTATCTACAATCAGTGTGCGTGCGAAGGAAGTGTGCAGTGCTGCTGGCCCCTTACCTTCACTGTGTGTGGCCTTACATGCACTCTGTGTGAGAGGGAAGTGTGCAGTGCTACTGGCATTGCCTGCAGTGTGTGTGGCCTTATCTGCAATCTGTGCGAGGGAAGCATGCAGTGCTGCTGGCCCCTTCCCTGCACTGTGTGTGGCCTTATCTGCACTCCGTGTGCGAAGGGAGTGTGCAGTGCTCTCTGCCCATAAGTTACATTTTATAAGAAGTGTACAGGGCTCTGGGCTGCTTAAAAAAAAAAAAAAAAGCACTCCTGGCAGCAGCCCTAAAGCCATTCAGAGGCTTAATTTAAACCGGTGTCTAACGCAACGCTTATACGCAAAAGGACTGTTCAGGGTTTGGAAGTCGTACCTTTTAATCTATTTTCTGTTAGTAGTCTGTATTAGTAATGTCTCGCACAAACCCTGTACTTTTTTAAGCCCCAGCCTTTATGCTTATCCAAGCTGCCAACATTTCAACACAAGTGAGTCCCTTAAATTAAAAAAAGGTTACCCTATTTACAACATGTGGTTCTTTCACGGGTCGCTCAGGGAACTGTTTTAACTCTCTCTCTCTTGTCTTTTCCATCTTGCACTTCCTCCATCCATTACACTCCGTCTGTTTGTAAAACCGTTTTGTAAATACCAACCAAAAAAAAAACACCACAGCGCGTCTCTTGTTTCACTCCCCTGCCTCCTGCACTGTCGCGTACTCTCGCACAAACCCTGTATTTTTTAAGCACCAGCCTTTATGCTTATTAAAGCTGCCAACATTTTAACACAAGGGAGTCCCTTAAATAAACAAAAAGCCCATTTATTATGAAGGTTACAAAGAGAAAAACTTAGCGCTCCTGGCAGCGCTCCTAGAGTTATTCCGGAGCTTTGTTTGTTTTAACCGGTGCCACGCCGTTTCAAACAGATGCAGACGTAATTTTTCCAAGGAATACCTCAAATAAATGTATTTGCAGAGGGATATACGTTACACCTATTTAATTCATATGGAACATCCTCTTACAAATTTTATATAGCGCAAACTCGACCTGAAGGTATCAGAGCGCTTTACATGAGCACCAGTTGCATTACAGAAATAAAATACGTCGGCAGGGGTGATCGAGTTCCAGTGGTAGAACCAGCTTGTGGTCCTTGGGCTGTGGTCGTGTCAAACAAGCCCCAGAAGGGAATTCCAGCTTACTACCGAGGAGCGCGAGAGGCAGCGGTTAATGGTGGCCTCTGTCAACATTATCGACTTTTGTCACAAACTCCCGGTCACCTCCATAAGTCTCAAAAGTGTACATTTGTCAAATATAACACGTGTGTGCACTTTGTGAATGTGCCTGATGTAAAACGTGATTGTTGTGTAATACTATCCCAAATGCATGACCGCGCCTCAGCTTGATATGTACAATGGACACGGTGTGGATGTGACGTAAGGCCAGAGCTGCCGACTATGGAACTGGGGACCCCGGTTCGAGTCTCGGCGTAGGCTGAACAGCCTGTTAGTCTGGGAAAAATCACTTAATTTATCGTGCCTAAACATAACAAGCATTGGCATAGCCAATAGGTCTCGCTTTTGGGACCTTATAAGTATTTAGTTATGCAGCACAATATCCTTGGTGCAACAACATCAACTGTTGCATGGCTAAACACATATAAGGTCCCAAAGGCGAGACCTATTGGCTATGCCAATGCTTGTTTCATTATTTCAGTTACCCCTGACGAAGGGCCTTCTGGCCCGAAATGCATTGGGTGGAATTACATGAGCCTACTTGATATGAATGGTTCATCCCTACGTGTCACTGTTGAAAGCCTGGATGGGCATGCAGAAGGCATTTGAAAATGTTAAATAAAGAACCATCGTGGAATCACGCTGTCTTCATTGTGATTGAGAACTTATGGATTAATTTTGAAGTAAAGTTTTGATAAGAATATTGGTTTACTTTTTGGATCTAATTTGGAGTACTTCACGAGGAGAAGCCTATTGTGAGGTAAAACTCCTGCACCAAGCAGTGCAACTGATGGGTGCGTAAGCCACGTGCCTTTGTGGATATTTATTAATATTTCTGTGACCTTTGGGACAGATCACGGCATCTGTTCGCATGCACTAATCCAGTTTCATAAAAAAATATTAAATACAAGCTCAACGAAAGGCGTGCATTCTTTCACCCTTCTTTTGCATCACAATTCTCTGTCCCTACGCTAGTTTGCACCCTGTAGATCACAATGTTGAAATCGAATAAAGCAATGACAGTGAATAAAATATTACTCCAGAGACAGCGAGTGAACACGGATCGCTCAGAGTGGAATTCATGTGGTTACGTACGAACACTACTGAAAGTAACAGCAACATTCGTTTTGTGGGACATTTAAATCCTGTTCATACTTGTGACTTTTCTTAACCAACATGGAATTTGAGTTGTTGTGATTTTATTAATTTTACGGATATTATTGGTTGTATTGCGTGGCATTTACTTTGTTGCAATATATTGGTCTCATTTTGATGTCGGGGTGGGTGGGCTTGTAATAAGGCTGGGCACGTACGCATGGGTAGGATGGAACGTTTTGTTTGCGTTTTCCTTTTTTCCTTTTGGCAGTAGCGGCCCGTGGAGGGAGTTCTGTGGGGCGGTGAGGCGGGGTGGGGGAGGGACAGGGTGGGGGTAGTAAACACCGGAATATGGATGAACGGAGGCAAGTAAACAATTAAATAAATAAAATGAATTTCGTTGCAGTGCGCTGCATCGCAAAATGCGATGCAGCGCGCGCAGCAAAATTCATTTTATTTATTTAATTGTTTACTTACCTCCGTTCATCCATATTCCGGTGTTTACTACACCCCACCCTGCCCCTCCCCCGCCCCGCCTCACCGCCCCACGGAACTCCCTCCACGGGCCGCTACTGCCTTTTGGGGTCGCACAGGGATACAGAGAGACTGCACCATTCCTTTAAGATTCTTAGCTTTAATTGGAACGGGTCACTGGGTCAGGGCTACACCTCCTCGGTTGAAAAAACTGATTGTGTTCACGTGGGAGAGTTTATAACTAGCACGCAAAGAAGAGGTAACACACATTTATGGCAGTTTCGAAAGAGCAAGGAGGAGGAGATTAGGCTGCCGGCCGTGGCTTTTAAGGTAGTTTTACAGGTCCATAATTTATGCTATAAGGAAAGGGTTGGTATCGGGTTTAAAAGAAGGGAACTTAGGGGATGATGACAGAGGTTTCCAGAGTATGGTATGCTCTGAGGATTGGAAGGGCATTTTACATTAGTTCATCATAGTAGTTTGGCATTTTTTGCATTTTTGTGCATTAATTGGATTTCTGGAGCACTCAGTCTTGGTTGGGGAATTCGTACAGTAGGCATGGGGGACACTATTATGTTGATACAAGCATGGTTGTGTAAGGGTGTGAGGTGGGATAGTGGAAGGGTGAATCACTGGGGGCTGTATAGTTTTTTAAATGTATATGAAACAGAAAGCTTGTATTGAGCAGCTGGTTTAGACGTCTTTTTTCATTATTTCAGTTACCTCTGACGAAGGGCCTTCTGGCCCGAAATGCATTGGGTGGAATTACATGAGCCTACTTAATATGAATGGTTCATCCCTACGTGTCACTGTTGAAAGCCCGGATGGGCATGCAGAAGGCATTTGAAAATGTTAAATAAAGAACCATGGTGGAATCACGCTGTCTTCGTTGTGATTGAGAACTTCTGGATTAATTTTGAAGTAAAATTTTGATAAGAATATTGGTTTACTTTTTGGATCTAATTTGGAGTACTACACAAGGAGAAGCCTATTGTGAGGAAAAACTCCTGCACCAAGCAGTGCGACTGATGGGTGCGTAAGCCACGTGCCTTTTTGGATATTTACTTCTAAAAAGTGGGCATTTTCTTGTTTAACCATTGTGTGTCTCTGCCTGCTTGTGGAATCAAAGTCTGGTTTAGGATGATAGGGGCTGTTTGTGAATTCACTCTAGTCAGTCACACAAAGGAAGCTGAGCTGTGCCTCGCATATCCTGATGGGTCAACCTGCACTAGAGTGGTGGGAAGAGTTGTGACTGACACCTGAATAGGCTGTGGCTGCCTTTCACAATGCTTTTTCCACCTCCTGTAGTGTGCCTGGCCAGGGTAGGACAGAACTGGTTCTGGTGAGCAAGAGAGACTTTCTTTGAGGTGAGCCGACGTCAAAGGCTAAAAATTGTATACGTTTTGGGGCTCTGACCCCAGAACTTTAGAACACTTCTGGATCAAGAGGAACCTTTGCCAAGAGCTGAAGAGCTGTGAGGAGGAGTACTGCTGCTTTGCTGTGTTTTGCTTTGCTGGGTTCGCCTGCAGTTGCTGCTTCTGCTAGAGAGGACAAAGACTGGACTTTGCTGTGTATCCTGCTTGAGAAGATTCTCCACGGGCTCGATGTAGAGCGTGCCTCCTGTTAAGAAGTCTCAGGGACATAAAAACTTCACCTACAGCATCCTGGAACTCCACTGCTGGGAGTTCTGACCTGCTTTGTGGTGCCAATTCCAGTTCTGGGCCCTTGAGGGTCTTTTGCTGTTTCTCCTGGTGAAAATCCATGCATCGCCCTTCCAGAAGCATTTTTCCCGCCGCAAAGTTCAGTGCGGCCAAAAAACACACGCATCGTCGAGGTGTGCCTGAAACGATCGATGCAGCGCCTGCCCACAGCCCGAGAAACCACTGCATGCCTTACAGTCCGGAGCCAATGCAACCTTTCTCCTGTGTGCAGAAGAATCGATGCATCACCTCCCCAAGGACTCAGGAATCGACGCTGTAAAGGTTTTAGCGGGTTGACAAACAGACAGAGAGCATGAGTTGCTTTGTCTCTCACTATTTTATTTCATAATAGACAATCTTGATATCACTATTAAATTGTTCCTCTTTATTTTCTTTCCCTTCAGGGTCCTCTGAGGTTCTTCTTCTTCGACATGCCAGACGGTGTTGTTGCCTCGGAAAGAACAGAGACCCCGGTAAGTATTTTTAGCTCTTCTTTCTATACAGTGTCTTAAGGGGGGTGGTGAGTGGAAAATATTCACCCTTAAAAGAAATTTCCTCCACTAGTGCGGTAGTTGTTTATTTCAAAAACATTTCTCTCTTCCCTTATTCTCTGTTATGCCTTGTTCGCCCTTTCCTCCCACCTACCTGTCAGGCCCCGTAGACGAATACGTACCTGGGAGAGCCACGCTCCTCCAGGAACGTGGCTGGACAGCTTGCTGCACTGTCGGCTTCTCTCCGCTGAAGAAAAGTGTTCTTCTGATCGGCATCATTTGTACCGGGACTCCATTGTTTTTCATTGCCATTTCGTGTCAAACACTTCCACACGACCCACCTGGTCGTTTCTGCTGATGCCTGAGGAAATTCTAACTAACACGACAAAAACCATCTTGCAGCCTGCATTTCTGCCCAGGAACTGTCGCACACCCAACCCCCTGTTCTTTGCAGTTCGACAGAAAACCATGAGACACTCACGCCTTGTGTAAATGATTTGTTTCCCATCTCCTGCTCCCTGCCTGGTAAACATCCTTGACACCGTGATCAGGTTATCTGGACAATGGTCTGACTGCTGGGCCTTGATCAGGGTGATTGGACAATGGTTTGAATGACCGAGCTTTGATCAAACTGATCGAACAATGACCTGAATGACCGTGCTTTGATCAAGCTGAGTGAACAATACTTTGAGTACCAAGCCTTGATCAGGTCACCAACTACAAACACCGTCTGGATCTGGTTATCAACTGCAAACACTGCCCTGATTGAACAATGGACTAACAGCCAAAAGACTGGAATGAAAAAGTATAAAAGGCTTGTAAGCTGCGGAGTAAAGCAGCAGCCTCCTCTGTCTTGTTTCTAACGAGCTTGGGACTCTGTTCCATAGCCCGGGCTATTGGAATAAATCTGGGTTCCTCCTGCAGATGAAGGCTCCTGTGTCTCCTTTTACTACGTATGAAGGGTATGGAAGACTTGGGCAAATCCCCCGCCGCCGAGACCCAGTGAGTGGGTTATTCCGGTTCTTCAAATGGCGCCCGAATAGGGACTCCACGAGTACGAAGGTCAGGCCCGGTGGATGTGAGGAGGTGCACGGAGAGACTCCGACGGAGCGCCCTACCCGAGGGATTCTTGCAATCCGGTAAGCCGAACGACTCGCCCGCTGTTCCTCCCCACCCGGTCTGGGCCACATGACCGTGTCCTCGCTGGAGTCCCCTAGCAAATAATTTCTGGAGCAGGACACAGCCCTACGTCTGCAGAAGAGAACTACCCCTGTAAGGTAAGGGTGGACTGATCACCCACCAAATCTGTATGATTCTGCTGTTATTGACCTTTGCAAAAGCCAAGCAGGCGAGGTGAATTTTAAAACCCGCCGGTGTCTGTTACCTATTTACAAGCATGCCAGTCAGTAGTAAGTTCAAGAAATTATGTTGTTGTATGTGTACGCAGGACTCCCAGCTGGAGGCGGCTTGTCCGCTTCCTCCAAAAGGGACCCCTGGCCATACGATGTATGTTAAATATGGCCCTTCTGCCATAATGTTTTCCTCATTCTGGGTAAAATATACGAAACAAAGTAACGCGGAATTACAGTGGCCACTTTTCGGCTCCTTTAATTCCCAAGTTCTCGCCAACTTAGAGGAACAATTAATGAAAAGAAAAACGCGCCCGTCTATGTTTGAATCTGTCCGATTTTGGAGGAAAGAGATAGAGCAGAGAGCTAGAAAGCAGAAGGCTCAAGAAAGAAAACAGGAATGCATGTCAATGGCCGACCACGCCAGAGTAAATTTACAAAATCAAATGACAAAATCGGTAGAAATAGCCAACAGGGAGCATGGGGCCCGGGTACAAAAATGCTATCCAGCTCGTGAGGAGAAAAGAAAGGGCCATATGGATGGGGAGAAGAAGGTGATTCCTTGCTTGATACCATGCTAGAAAGCCCTCCTGCATATGCCCCAATGTACCCTGCCCTGACGCCTCACACCCCACATGTCCCCCGCCACCGCCCACTCCTGCCCCCACTGCCCCTCCTACTGTTCTTCCTGTCACACCAACCCTCCCGATTTTTCCTATGACACCGACCACGCCCGCTAACACTGTCCTCACTGCGGGAATGACAACAAGTCTCCATCCGCCCAACCCCTGCGGCTTTACCCCTACCCGCCCTTTTCCTACTTCCCCGTGGTCTACAGTTAAGCAGGATTTATATAAAATGTTGAATTCCCCCCGACTGGCCTCCTTGCGCTCTGCAGTCAGCTTTTCGTCCCTTCGAGAAAATGACCTACAGAAGCAACAGTGTGAATGTTGGATAAAGAACGGGAATATTTATGCCTTTAAAGACATATGGTCCACCTTTTCCCAGTGGACGATTATGGAACAGACCACCTGGGCTGAATACATGTGTACGCTGGTCATGCAAAAATTTGAGAATGCGCTTATGCAGATACCCACTGGATTAATGGACCTTAGGTCACAAATAAGAAGAGGCGATGTTCAGGGAGAGGGGATGTTTGGTGCTGTGTCTGCTTTAATGGCTTACCGTGATATGACCGCTTTTCCAACACCCCTCTAGAAACAGCTATGCCAATGAGAGAGGCGGCCCCTGTCTTTGTTAACGCACTTACCGATGCCCAAAATAATGGCCGAGGGGCTGTTGAGGCACACTGGCGCAGGCTTTGGGTTCATGTTCCTTGGAAAAGGTCAGAAGTAATGCAGTTAAAAGAACAATTACCAGATCCCCGGAAGAATCCGGCTGCCTTTTACAGAGAATTAGGTCAGGTTATATCTGCAGGTACTCTCGTTCTTGAGGATATAGATTTACTTTTTGGTACGGTTGTCCCCACTGAAATTTGGGACAAGATTCGACATACTGCTCATGAAGTGACGTTGGGAGGTAAATGGGCTGACCTAGAGGCTATGGAAGAAGCAAGGGTAGGAGGGACTAAACCAGAAGCTGCCATCCTGACTTTGCCCGGTAAAATAATAACGTTTATGAAAACACTTTTGCCGGAAACTGTCATTAACTGGGATAAAATAAACGCCTGTAGGCAGCGAAAAGATGAGAATGTGGCTGACTTCTTTACCCGTTTTGAGACAGAATACAAGGGACATAGTGGTTTGGATCCCCGGACCCCAGGTTCTGGCCCAGTGTTTGTCGATAAGTTTGTCAGCAACTTGCTTCCTGAGATTTCCACCAGGCTTAAGAAAGTTGAAAGTACGTGGTCTGCCCAAACTATGACTGGTATCTTGGCTATGGCACAATATCATGAGAATAGGGAGAATGAAGATAGAGACAAGGAAAGTAAGAAGGTTAGGGATCTTAAGACTAAGGCACTTCTGCAGCAGGCTTACCCTCCCGAGGTCCCGATGCCCGCGGGAATTTCAGACCTCAACCCCAACACCCTCCGAGGGCTCGCCAGTCTACCCCCTCCAGCCCTCAACATACGGGAGCCCTCCAAACAGATCAGTGTGCTTATTGTAAGGGGTACGGCCATTGGATAGACGAGTGTCCCGTGTTAGCTGAAAACATCCGAACAGGGAAGACTCGGCCTCGCGCTCCCAGGGAGGGAAGGCCGACTAGGGACCATGGCCCTCCCCATCCACAGGATAAAGAACGTAGGCCCAGGGATCACGTTCCCGTCCGGCCGCGCCCGGCCAATAGGTTTGATGGGTACGAAGCAACACGCACTTATTACAATGATGATTATGACGAAGTTGATGAGATAGGGTCCTACCAAGCATAGGACAGCCAGGAAAGGGTATTACCAGAGTGCAAATTCCAGTGGATCAAAGGGGCCCGTATGTTCAAATGTCAGTTGTGGGGAACGATCAGAATTTTCTTTTGGATACTGGGGCCACCAGGTCTTCTATTGCACGTCTGTCAGTCCCGGAGGCACCCCTTTCTGGCAAAATAAATGTCTCCGTGGGTTTTGCAGGAACACCTGTGACGAGCCCTGTCTCTGAACCCCTCCCTCTCGATATTGGCCCTGCACATGTTGACGCTCCCTTGGTCCTTACTACAGGTTGCAGTGAAAACTTGTTAGGCATGGATTTACTGAAAGCTCTGTATGCGACCATATCATGTAGTCCCCAAGGTGTATCCCTAACAATTTCCCCCACCGCAGCTTCCTATATGTATCTGTCTGGTCCCCTCCCACCAGAATTGCAGTCTTTACCTTCCTCCCTCTGGGCATCATCAGACACTGATGTAGGGTGTCTCAACATATCCCCTCATGTGGTACGCATCCAGCCAGGTGCACTTCTCCCCCGCCTCCGGCAGTATCGACTACCCGCGGAAGGAGAAATGGCCCTTTTAACAATAATATCTGAATTAATGGACAAGGGCGTAGTGGAGGAAACACGTGGCAATATCTGTAACAGTCCCATTATTCCCGTTCTTAAAAAGACCAATGGAGATGCTCTCTCCCCTAAAATATACAGATTCGTGATTGACCTGAGAGCCCTTAACAAAATAACAATCTCCCAATATCCTGTTGTCCCCGACATTACAGCCCTCTTAACGATGGTCCCTTCTGACGCAACGCACTTTTCTGTCATAGACCTGAAGAATGCTTTTTCAGCATTCCTATACATCCTGACAGCAGACATTTTTTGGTTTCTCCCTTGGTGGGCGAAGCTTTAGATTCTGCCGCGCCCTCAAGGTTTCACCGAGAGCCCCAGTATCTATAGTCAAGCCCTCAAAAGTCAACTAGATTCCTTGGAACTCCCTGATAACTCCACACTATTACAATATGTAGATGACCTCCTCATTGCTGCAAATTCTGCCCCATCATGTAAAGAAGCTACTCTCTGTTTGTTACGCCACCTTGCCCTCCATAATCACAAAGTCTCTTTAAAAAGCTTCAGTTTTGTCGAGAGAAGGTGACCTATTTAGGTCATCTCCTCTCGAAGGAGGGAAGGCAGCTCACCGCTGATCGTGTAGCCATTATCAATGCTATGACGGCCCCACGAACACAAAAGCAGGTGCGAGCCTTCATAGGCCTAACCTCATACTGTAGACAGTGGATTTCCAACTTTTCGGCCATGGTCAAACCTCTTCTTGCCCTCACCACTAAAGACATATCAGACAGTTCCTTTCCATGGACTAGAGAGCATGCGCAGGCCTTCCAAGATTTAAAGAGGGCTCTGTGTACTGCTCCAGTCCTCGGTACTCCTGATTATAGCAAGCAATTTTTTCTTTTTGTACATGAGACAGACGGCTGTGCATGCGCTGTCTTGACCCAGATGTTCGGAGGTCACCATCGGCCATGTGCCTATTTTTCAGCCACCTTAGATCCTGTTGCAAGGGCTCTCCCAGGATGCCTACGGGCGACCGCTGCGGCCGCCCTCATGGTCCGTCAGAGTGCGGGGATCGTCATGAACTCCCCCTGACTCTGATGGTCCCCCATTCTGTAGATACCCTCCTTAATAACACCAAGACACAGTACCTCACTAGCGCACGACTCACAGGATATGAACTGACACTCTTTTCCAGCCACATTAACATCAAGAGATGCACTGTACTGAACCCCGCAACATTACTCCCACTGGATACTCAGGATGCCCGCTTAGACCCACATGACTGCATATTAAGGACAGAGGAGGAGACGAAGGGACGGGTTGACTTACAGGATACCCCGATAGCAGAACCAGAAGGTACACTATATGTGGACGGATCATGTCTCAGAGGGCCAGATGGTAACACCTCAGCCGCCTATGCCCTCACGACATTAGGACAAGTAGTAGAAACAGCTCAGATTCCGCAGTGCTCTGCTCAAGCAGCAGAATTAGTGGCCCTCACTAGAGCCTGTGAGTTAAGCAAAGGGATGACGGTAAATATTTATACTGACAGCCAATATTCCTTCGGGTGGCCCACAACTTCGGGAGGTTATGGAAAGAAAGGAATTTCCTTACTTCCCATGGGACCAAGATTCAACATGGCCCCCTAATTCACCGATTGTTAGACTCCCTGACACTCCCCAGAAAGGTGGCCATTATAAAATGTAAGGCCCATAAGAAAGTGACAGATGATGTTGGGAAAGGCAATGCCCTGGCTGACCAGACGGCCAGACAAACAGCTCTTAGAAAAAGGGAAGGAATGTATGTAGGAGGTCCCGCTAGGTGGGTGGCAGACGAGGGCATGGTTGAAAACACAGTACAAAGTGTGATCGATATTCAGTCCCATACTACTCCTGAGGAACTACGGGTGTGGAAGGAGCAATTAGCAAAGGAGGGAATTGATGGTTGCTGGGTCCGCACGACTATGGAAAGACAATGGATGTTACCTGACAGTCATGTGCTACCAGTAGTTACGATGGCCCATGGTCCTGCTCACATTAGTGCAAAAGGGATATGTAAACTGTTGGAACCTACATGGTACAACTCTAAGATACCAACATATGCTGAAAAGCTGGTTAAAACATGCATGATTTGCCTAATGTATAACCCAGGAAAAGGCACAGTTACTCCTAAGGGAGGATTCTCTCCTCCTACCTTCCCTTTTGAAGTCCTCCAAATAGATTACATCCAGATGGACCGATGTAACAATTTAAAATATGTCCTAGTGGTGGTCTGTACCTTCAGCCGATGGGTGGAGGCCTACCCCGTCAAAGACTGCACCGCTATCACTACCGCCAAAATGCTATTAAAAGAGTACCTCCCACGATTCGGTTTGCCCCGCTTGGTCTGGAGTGACAACGGGACACACTTTACGGCTCAAATTATGGAATATATCTGTACAGCATTGGGTATAAAACAAAAATTTCATGCAGCTAACCACCCCCAGTCAGCAGGTCTAGTGGAGGTGTACAATGGCATCCTAAAAACTAAAATGGCCAAAATAGTAGCCGAGACAGGTGTCACTTGGGTTGATGCTCTGCCCTTGGCCCTATTGTCTACAAGAACAACAGCCCACACCAGGATAGGGCTATCCCCCATGAGATTGTGTTCGGGAGGCCTGCCAATGTATGGGGTGTCCCGCGGCCTAAGAAACTGTCTGATGTTGAATACCCTGTATTAACTGATTACCTGTACAGTCTAACTAATACCTTTCGTACTCTTTATCACCAGGTGCATGAGGCCATACCTGACAAAAGCGAGGGCCCAGGACACGTTATCCAACCTGGAGATTGGGTCTTAGTAAGAAACTTTCAACGGACTAAGAGCCTCGAACCCCGCTGGACACAGCCCCGTCAGGTGTTGCTGGCCACCCGCACCGCCGTGAAAGTAGAAGGTCGGAAGAATTGGGTGCATTCGTCCCACTGTAGGCGTGTGCCTCTGCCCCTCCCCTATGATCAGTGGGTGAGGGAAGGACAAGGAGACTCAGAAACAGAAACAGTCCCGACGTTTGTCCCATTCAGCGATGCCAGACTGCATTTTACATCTACAGAAGCAGAGAGTGACAGCGTACTGAAAGGAAGGGTGGAACCCTCCCTTAACTCTGCTGAACATCAAGAATAATTGTTTCCCGACCATACTGTCCCTACTTCCGACCGATATAACTTACGCCCCGAGGGAAAGCTTGCCCTTTGACTTCGCCAAGTGCCTATAGGCTGTAGAGCTGTGATCTCCCCGGCCGAGAGTAGTGCTGGTGTGTCAGACTAAGGTACGCCATAGGGCTCTTGGCACCTGCGCCCAGTGAAGCAACCACCAATCACAGACAGCCACTAGAGGTCCCTGGCTTAGCACAATGGCTGCCGTCCAAAACACTCGAATCCAGAAACAATATGTCAGTCTCCGACATAGTAAATGCTTCATGGCCACCGTGGTGACGCTGTTTGTCTCCCTCATCCTGTCTATCCTTGGTTGGCTGTTACTAATCTACCATCCTGTTACCTCACCAACCCCTATCCCGACTCCTGCAGAGCACCAGTATTACACGCTACCAGCCCACGAATTACCCCGCCGTGCAGAATTCTTCAATAACACCTTCATCCAAATGTTGCATCATCATCAGCTGATCATGAACACTTCCAACTGCTGGGTTTGCGGACTGATGCCGCATTCCATGATACACCCTGTCCCATTCTTTCCCTACCCCTTTTCCATCTCTGGGTCTTGTCTTGCATGGTGGATGTTGATACAGGAGGCCTACACTGTCAATGGTACTGCCAATTCTGCCCTTGGAACATTTCAGGATGACTTCTGGCGGAACAGATCTGGCCATGCCAATGCTCCTTTTTGCCCGACCAGCTCATCCACATCGCTACTATCACCAGATGAACTCGGTGAGATGGTAGTATTCAACTCAACCACTCGACGAACATTTTCCAGATTCCGCACAAGAAGGATACTGCCCGATGAACGAGACACTGTGAATGTCATAAATGTGCAAGGCCGTGTCTGCATCCATGGCCTAGGGACTAAGAAAGTTGGTACCAGTACTTGTAATATCACAAAATCTTTAAACTCTACATCTCCTCCGAAGCTGGTGGCATCCCCCAACACCTATTTTATCTGTGGCACTGCCGCCTACACTTGGCTCCCCCGTAACTGGTCTGGTACCTGCTATCTGGCCTTCCTCCTTCCGCCAACGTATTCTACCCATGGGAGTTACCACCTGTTGATGAAGGGCGCTCTGCGTCGCTCACGTAGGGGCGCCATATCAGCCGAGGATACAGCAGGCCAGGAAACCGGGGACTTCCTTAAAGGTTTCCTTCCATTCTGGGGCCCCATGGCAAACAGTCGGGCTGTACGAGGACTGACCAGGGTCCTTGAAGCCACCATCACAGTAACGGCTGGTGCCCTCTCCAACATCACTGCAGAACTACAGGCGGACCGCCTTATAACACTGCAGAACCGCATGGTCCTAGACGTCCTCCTTGCTGATCGTGGTGGTGTGTGTAAATTGATCGGCTCCAGCTGCTGCGTGTACATCCCAGACAACGCACCTACCGTATACAATGCCATCCAACGCCTGCATCGCCTTTCCTCCGAAATTCATCTGGATGAAGGCAACTGGTCCCTCACAGGCTGGATCTGGGGCCTCCTTTCCCAGTGGGGGTGGAGGGTCCTCATCTTCCTTGCCTTGGGAATAACTGTCCTGGTCTCCTGCTGTTTGTGCTTTCAGTGCCTGCCAGTGCTCTGTACAATGTGTGTCCAGACCATCCAGCCTCCACCCTCCAACATTCACAACACCAATATGATGATGATGCTCCAACAAGAAACCGATGGCCTTATGAACATTGACATTTCTTAAAGTATTTGCCACTCAATGGCAAAAGGAGGGTCTGAGGAAAAGTGTTCTTCTGATCGGCATCATTTGTACCGGGACTCCATTGTTTTTCATTGCCATTTCGTGTCAAACACTTCCACACGACCCACCTGGTCGTTTCTGCTGATGCCTGAGGAAATTCTAACTAACACGACAAAAACCATCTTGCAGCCTGCATTTCTGCCCAGGAACTGTCGCACACCTAACCCCCCTGTTCTTTGCAGTTCGACAGAAAACCATGAGACACTCACGCCCTGTGTAAATGATTTGTTTCCCATCTCCTGCTCCCTGCCTGGTAAACATCCTTGACACCGTGATCAGGTTATCTGGACAATGGTCTGACTGCTGGGCCTTGATCAGGGTGATTGGACAATGGTTTGAATGACCGAGCTTTGATCAAACTGATCGAACAATGACCTGAATGACCGTGCTTTGATCAAGCTGAGTGAACAATACTTTGAGTACCAAGCCTTGATCAGGTCACCAACTACAAACACCGTCTGGATCTGGTTATCAACTGCAAACACTGCCCTGATTGAACAATGGACTAACAGCCAAAAGACTGGAATGAAAAAGTATAAAAGGCTTGTAAGCTGCGGAGTAAAGCAGCAGCCTCCTCTGTCTTGTTTCTAACGAGCTTGGGACTCTGTTCCATAGCCCGGGCTATTTGAATAAATCTGGGTTCCTCCTGCAGACGAAGGCTCCTGTGTCTCCTTTTACTACGTATGAAGGGTATGGAAGACTTGGGCAAATCCCCCGCCGCCGAGACCCAGTGAGTGGGTTATTCCGGTTCTTCACCGCCTCCGCAGCTTCCCATGGTAAGTCCGGAACGGGCACCTCTTCTTGCCTCGAGTCAAGGTATGGTGGGTCTCGTCGTCGCTCTTCCAACATAGTTCTCTGGTCACTCTAGACTCTGCAGGACCCACACGTGTCTCTCTTCTTCTGTTCTTGCGGTGGCGGCGTTTTCTCCTCGCTCCCGATGGCGAAGCCCTTCTCTGCTCTTCCGGGTTTTAAAAAAAACTTCCTGTGAGGGTTGATTGTGATTGGTTCCTCGGTCTCTGAGACGCTGTCAGAGAAAAAGGTACGGAAGTCTTGGTTCTTAAAGGGACCATCATCTTTGTAGCGTTTTTCTTCCCGAAGGACAGTGGTAAGTGAACGGTGAGGCTGAAAATAAAGGAGAGGTGTAATATAAGGGGGGAATTGATCATCTTCCCCTTCCCTCTCACACACGTCCTGAAGCAGATTCGCCACTTCGTGACAGACGCATGCCTGTGTTTTCCCTCGCTCATCTGCGGCTGCTTTGTTTGGTGAATTTTGATGCATCCTAAGGTACCTCATGAAAAACACACGCATCCATAGTTTTCTAAGGACTGGATTGCTAAAACATTTTAAAAGTCGTATTTTGAGTTGTGTATGTTAAATTAATGTTGCTTTGGTTTTGTTTGGTTTAGATAAACATACTTTATTTTTTTCTCAACTGGTGTGGTGTCCATTTGTAATGTTTTCACTGTATTACTGTGGTCTGGGTACAAATGCTTTACACATTGCCTCTGAGATAAGCCTGTCTGCTCGTGTCAAGCTACTAAAGGGGTGAGCAGGGGTTATCTAGGTGTGTAACTCCCTTATCCTGACTAGAATGAAGGGTCCCTACTGAGACAGGGTACAAACCTCTGCCAACTAGAGACCCTCATTTCTAACACAGGTTCTTTTGTGTGTGCTACAGGTAATGCCTTTTGAAGTACAATCAGGGCAGGGGGCAGCTCATCCTCAGCCATCCTGTATGGAATACCCTCTCATCTCACATGTAGGCTTCCTTTGTCTCACTGTCTGGAAGCAATACGTAACCCACAACAGCAGAACCATTCACAGTCATGTGACCCAGGACACGGGCAAAAAAAGCATATTTGGTTTGGGCAGAAAATGCCAGCTTTCTAAAAGTGGTATTGTTAAAATTGTAGCTTAAAATCTGACCTAACCATTGAAGACAATTTTAAATTACAATTCATTTGAGTGTAAACATAATCTACTCCCAATCTGAAATTAACACTTATTAAGTGTATTAAGGCAACCCAGTGGTAGGCAATGGGAGAGATAGCCTTACAGCAGTGCAAAACGCCTTGAGGAGTTTGTCTCTGCTATGACATTCAAAACTTAACCCCATATATCCTACTTTTTAACTACCAGATCCTGCCCAATGAGCCTTTAGAGCCTACCTTAGGGGTGACTTATAAGTATTCAAAGAGAAGGATTAGGCTCAGCAAAAGGTTTATTTTGCCAGGTTGAAATGGCAGTTTAAAACTGCCCTACAGGTAGCAGTGGCAGGCCTGAGACATGTTTAAAAGGCTACTTTGTGAGTGGCACAATGAGTGCTGCAATCCACTAGTAGCATTTAATTTACAGGCTCTGGGTACATGTAGTACCATATTCTAGGGTCTTACAAGTAAATTAAATGTACCAATCAGGTGTAGGCCAGTTTTACCATGTTTTTGGGAGAGAGCACAAACACCCAACTTACCACTGATTAGCAGGGGGAAAGTGCACAGAGTCCTAAAGCCAACAAAAATGTGTTCAGTCAGCAAAGGAAGGTAGAGAAAGGTAAAAACCTGGAGTGACCCTGCAGAACGAAAGAGGTCCAACAGCTGCATCACAACATAAATTCCCCAATTTATATTGCATTAATCCCCCATCTGCTAGCATTTATGTCCCTGATTTTTAGCCTTTGTTCCTGGAGATACTTTCTGGATTTCTTCTGGATTCTTCTTCCTTGGGTCTTCCTCCTTCTTGAAGTCAGTGGGATCTTGGTGCTCTGTTTTTGAGCTCTTTTTTAATCTCTATTAATTATCAGTGGCTACATGATTGCCCAAGAGTTTTTCTTTTTACCCTTTATGTTTTGTTCCTCCTATTTGTAATCCTCTGAATGAGACACTTGACACATTATATGTGTACTATTAAGTAGCACTATGGCTTCTGGATGTTGCTGTAATGTTTGGCAATCAAGCTTCTCAACGTCCAGTACTTGACAGGCAGAAGGACTAGGTGTATGTGAATGAGACAGATGTGCAGTGTAGACAAGGAGTGGTTGAAAGGCACTCTTCAGAAAGTGAGTGAGTAACCAACAACTGTGATACTCTAGTGGAGTCCACTGATCCATGTGAACCTGGCTTACCTGCATAGGAGTGCTGGCCAGAGAGCGACTCACAGCCACTTGTGCTCATGTCGTCCTGCCCAGGTTGTCTGTGGCTGTCCTAGCTCAAACCCTTGCTCATTCCCCCACCTTTTTGCTGGGATTTTGGTGGGAGAGGGTGTTGGAGAAAACGCTGTGCTGGGGGCCGGGGCATACTCCGGTTCAACATTGGGAAGCCGGTGAGGGGGAGTGGGGAGCTGGGGACCACGGAATTGTCGAGCTGAGTTGAGGCGAGGGCAAGAGAATACGGCGTCGACAGGAAGAGAGGCTTACCTGCTGTTACAGTCATTGGGCTCTTTTGGTCTGTGCTAGGCTGCCGTGGGCTCTTACAGGTCTCCTGTTAGGCTCCATAGGGCCCAGTTGGCAGATTTGGACTGAATGCATAGCCCAGGAGCTGAGGTGTTCAGAAACCAAGTCGACAAGCTGACGGAACAAAAGAGTCTACTTACTGGGACAAACAAAAACGGTCCTGTTGCCTGGAGCCCGAGGAGAGGTCGGAGAGAGGAGAGAGGTCTTGCTGGTCCTGCTGCCGTTTCCACCCACTGGACCAGTTGAAACTTGTTAGCGGAGACAGTCAGACGGGGATCACATTGGGGCTGGTTAGGAGGGGTGAGCAGGCCCAGAATGAGTCCTTGGGGGGATTTAAAGTTGGAAGAGAGTCTTCGTGGATAGGCTATGAGGTAAGCGTACAGAGCAAACAGTGCATTAGGCATGGGGCCCGTGACCACAGGGTGCTGAGGCGGCCAGCATAGTGGTTGGTGCAGCTTGCAACTGTGTTTGGTGGACGTCTGCAGGCTTGTACTTAGGCTCACATTTAAACTCCTCATCCCCAACTCCTTGCCCCCTGACCGTCAGACGACATGGACCACCTCTTATTGACTTGATACACACCTTATATGACTTGAGTATACTGTGGTGACAACACTTCTCACCATTGCGGCTGGGAGTGTATACTCCCGGGGGTTTCAGTAGTAGGCAGCAAGCCACATGAGAAAATACAGGTCGAGGAGGAATGGCTTGGGGAACGTTGGAGGCAAAAGGTGGAGGTGGCAACTCTAGTCTACAGCAACATCCTCAGATAAATAGAGAAGAGTGGGTCCAACAAAGGTGTCCTGATGGGTAAACCCAAGTACTCTAAAATCCAAGTTCACCAAGTATACAGCGAGGACCTGCAGCCGATGGAGAGATGCCAGAAAGCAACTGTGGTATACAGAGGGAATTGAGAGAAGAAAGCAGTGCCGCTATGATGGAGGAAAGATGGGGGGAAAATGACTGAGCATAAAATGGAAGAGCAAGCAAAAGGAGAAAACCAGAATAATAGGGATCTTACAAACAATGGTTCAAGAATCAATGCCCTTATAAGCTAAGAACAAGATTGAAGTCCGCTTCTCAGGATACGGATGAAAGGCAAGTCAATGTAGAATTGAATAAAAATGCCCTGTGGGAAAGACTGTATCAATTTGTAAGACCTGTCCTCGTAGTAAAGACTACAACGCAAGAAAAGATAAATCAATAAGAGATCATATGTTACCAAAATCAGAATTAGAAGATCATAGATCTGGGCAGTTAGCAGAGGTAGACTTAAAATTGACAGTGAATACGTTAACAAGCCCTAACAGTGGTATACAACTTGAGATGCAAAGAATTGAAGTTGTAGACCAGGAATTGGAATATCTGGTGTGCAGACAAAAATTAACCAACCTAGTAGTTGGGAAGCTGGGACAGAGAGAATATCCTGAGGGGAAATTTGAAGTTCTTGCCTAATTCATCCAGTGCCAGACGATAAAGGGGTATGGGCCTTAAAAAGGTATGGCATCAGAAAACAAAGATGATCCGATTGTAAAGTTAGAGATGGAGCTAACAGAACATAACATCAATGCACTGGATACAGGGGATGTTGAGGTGTAAAGATCAAAAGTACAGTTGTGGTTCAACAATCCAAGCGGCAAATCACTTCTGGAAATTTATCCTAAAGAGAATACACAAACGGGCATTATGGAAATGCCGTTTAGCTCTATGGTTTCAGAGAAGATAGAGGTGGAGACATTACAAAGAACATCTAGCCCCAAATAAAATAGTTCATCCTTTCGAGGGTGCACAGGAGTGCAACGAGGCGGCAAAGCAACCAAGACAATACTCTACCATATATGGAGGATAATTTGTTGGAGGAAGAGAGTGTAATATTGGGGTACAGCTTGAGTAATACAGGGATTAAGGAATCAGCAAAAGGGGTTATACAAAGCCTGAGTGATTCTGGTAACAGAAAAAATAAGAATTTTAGAAGTCATGCTCTAGCTTAACAAAGGTGGTTAGAGACTCTGACATAAATATTGAAAACATGACAGCAATCTTGAAGCACTTGGTAAATAATAAACCAAGGGACAAAAAGTGTGAGAAGTTAGATCTATTGCATAACAACAGATCAAATGATAGGCAAATAATTGGTGCTGTTGAAGGAATAAAGGTAAAGGAAAACATGGATGAATGATCAGATGTATTTGCTGAGGATCTGCTGGTCGAGCAGAAAGAGCTCTTAGATAAAAGTGTGCAATCCAATGTTGCGGCCAGTGAGTGCAATCTGTGGGACAGTATCAGCCAGATAGGGGACATAAGCCAGGATAGGGGCCAAGTCACTCACAGATAAGAAGCTGCAAAAAATGGTGGAAAGACAGGTTGTCGACAATTTAAAGATACTCCCTGCAAACAAAGGTCTTGAGGTGATAAAGGACAATGGAATAGAAGTGAAGGAGGTTTTCCTGATATTTAAAAACATGAAACATGTAAAAGTCCCACAAAAGTCAAGGAAGAAGAAAATAAGAAAGATTAACAAGAAACCCTGTAGAAAGCTGTGCTTTAGATCTTCCTATGATAATAGCTTGGAAGAAAAAGAGATAATTAAAGAGAAAAATCCAAATACTCTGCAAGAATTAGAAGGAAGTAATATAATTAAATGGGAAGTGGTGAGTGAAGTGTCAGCTTATCACAAGGAGGGTGATGGCTTGGAAGAAAAAATCAAGGAGCTGTGGAAAAGACCTTAGGAAAGTACCTAGAGAAGAATGTGCAAGTTTCAAAGATAAGGGAAGAGCGGGACTTGAAATTTAGGACCAGAGCATTGACTAAGGATATTCAGCAGTAGAAAGAGGCAGAAGCCTCTAATTAGGAATTTAAAACACATCGAAAAGAGTTACTTGAGCTGCAATTGGTCGAAATTTTTAACAGTAAGGAAAATGAGCAATTTCTTAATCGCTCAAGAATATTGACAATGTTCCTTGCCATTGCAAAATTAGTTAACATCTCTTCTAGAGATATCAAGCTAGTCCTACTCCTGAAAAGGGGCATGACACGTGTAGATCGATAGGACACAACAGTAATAATGTTCCACTCAAGGATAATTGTTGATTTGGTCCTGTCAGCTATTGATGAATTAAGATGCCTAGGATATGATGTGTATGAAAATGTATGTAAACTTTTAAAGTGGAGAAATGGCTCTTGTCAGGCTTGGGATGATATAGGTCGCTGTCAGCAAGCAAAGTAAGCCTAATGTAATATCTGTAACACATACATTGTACTCTGAGAAAATTAATGCTGAAAATAAAATGAAAGAGTGATTAGTTATTTTTTTTAAAAGATAGGGAATGAAAGAAGGATATATTCAAGTAAAGACCAGTTAGCAGGAGTCAAAGAAGTAATTCAAGACTGGGATTGGATGGAATAGAGACAGAATATCGAGTTGAAAATGTCGACTTACACTAATATCGAGTTGGTAATATCGAGACAGAAATATCGACAGCAAGAATATCGTGGTCAAGAATATCGAGTTTAAGGTAAGAAATATCGTTTTTTTAAATATCGAAGTCATTAATATCGTTTGCAAGAATATAGTTGTTAAAAATATCGATTTTTTAGTTAGTGTTATGTATTTTAGTATGTATTTTAAATGGATGTACTCTATTTTTGTGTCTAAGTATTGCTTTTGTTTTTTAATATATGTGTTATATTTTTAGTGGCTATTAATTTTACTTTAATAAAATTTAGCGTTTTAGTTCCGTAGCGGGTTGTGGGTTTATAGGGGAATAGGGTGAGAAGTAATTTAATTATAATAAATTAAATATTAATTTTTATTTATTAGTATTTATTTAATTTAGATTTTATAGTGTTAAGTGTGGGAATTAATTTATCATTAATTAATTAATAATTGGTGGTTAATCTTAATTAATTAATTAATTGGTAAATATGTTAATTGTGTCATTTTTTTAGGAGCGGGTAGTGGGTTTATAGGGGAAAAGGGTGGGAAGTAATTTAATTATAATTAAATTATTATTTTTTATTAATTAATATTTATGTATTTAATATTTTATACTGTTAATTGTGGGAATTAATTTATTATTAATTATTTATTAATTGGTTGTTAATTATTATTAATTAATTGGTAATTATGTTAATTGTGTCATTTTTCTAGGAGCAGGTTTTGGGTTGATAGGGGAGCAGGGTGGAAAGTAATTTAATTTTAAGAAATGTATTAATATTTTTTATATAATATTTATTTAATTTTATTTTATAGTGTTAATTGTGGGAATTAATTTATTAATAATTAATTTACATTTGCTTGTTATTTGTTATAAATTAATTAATTGTTAATTAATTATGTTAATTGTGTCATGTTTTTAGAAATGGGGGTGGGGTTTATAGGGGAATAGGGTGAGAGGTAATTTATTTATAATTAATTAATTATTTGTTAATTAATGCTAATTAATTAATTAACATTTAAATATGCAATTTTGTAATTAATTTGATGCGTGAGTTGTGGGGCTTATAGTGGTAAATGGTGGTAAATGGTGGTAAATGGTAACAAGTAAAAAAAATTAAATTAATTAATGATTTGTGGTTATTTGATATTAATTTATTAATGTAAAATTAGTTATGGAAATTGTGTAATTATTTTTAGGTGTGTGTTGTGGTGTTTATTGGGGTAGAGGGTGGAAAGTAATTTAGTTTAAATTAATTAATAATTACTTGATCATTAATATTCATTTATCACTTGATAAATATTGTAGGTAATTGTTTATTTTTTGTTTGTTTGTGGATTTTGCTTCTATAGGGGTAACGTTTGGTTAGTACATTAATTTTTATCTGTTTTAATGTGTTTTTTAATTAATAATATTTGTTTAATTGATAATTAATTGTGTTAATTATGGAGATACACTTTTTTTATAGATTTACATGTGTGTTGTAAATTGTGTGGTGTTATAGGGTAGGAAAAAAAATATTAAATTTATTTAATAATTAATGTTTTTGATTAATAATAATTTCTATTACAAAATATTTATTTGTAAATTATTTTCACATTTTTAAAAATTAATGTTTGTATGTAATTTTTATATTTTTTTAACATTATGGGGCCGATTCTGATGCGGGTTGGAAAAGCTTCCCGACCGAATCGGTTGGGAAATGGTGTCCGACCCACTCGGATCGGGAAAGTCCGACCGGCGGAGTAGGATGCATCCGGATGCTTCCAGATACGATTTGGTTGAACTCCCATTGACTTCAATGGGAACATTTGTTCCTAACCGCATCAGAATTGAGCCCTCGGTCGGGAAGACACGTTCCCGATCCAATTTGGAAGGAGCAAATGCCGTTAGGAGGCCTTCCTAACCGCATCAGAATCAGGCCCTCGGTCGGGAAGCTTTTCCAACCCGCATCAGAATCGGCCCCTATATGTTTCTATCTTCTGTAATTTTTTTATATTTTTATATGTTTTGTGTTTTTTGTTTTTTATTACCTTTTGTATTGTAGTTGATATTTTGTTTGTTTTTAAATTTGAATTGTCTTCAGTGGTAATAGTAATTTTTACCCCTCCGCTATCCAACACTTTCCCTACTGCTGCATTCGCAGGAGTGGGAATAGTAATTTATACCCCTCCGCTATCCAACACTTTCCCTACTGTTGCACTCACTGGAGTGGGAATAATTTTTTTTTCCCCTCCACTATCCAACACTTTCCCTACTGTTGCACTCGCTGGAGTGGGAATAGTAATTTTATACCCTCCGCTATCCAACACTTTCCCTACTGTTGCACTCGTTGGAGTGGGAATAGTAATTTTTACCTCTCTGCTATTCAACACTTTCCCTACTATTGCATTCACTGGAGTGGGAATACTAATTTTTACATCTCTGCTATCCAACACTTTCCCTACTGTTGCACTCGCTGGAGTTGGAATAGTAAATTTTTCCCCTCCGCTATCCAACACTTTCCCTACTGTTGCACTCGCTGGAGTTGGAATAGTAAATTTTTCCCCTCCGCTATCCAACACTTTCCCTACTGTTGCACTCGCTGGAGTGGGAATAGTAATTTTTACCTATCCGCTATCCAACACTTTCCCTACTGTTGCATTCGCTGGAGTGGGAATAGTAATTTTTACCTCTCCGCTATTCAGCACTTTCCCTACTGTTGAACTCGCTGGAGTGGGAATAGTAATTTTTACCCCTCCGCTCTCCAACACTTTCTCTACTGTTGCACTCAATGTAGTGCAAAATGTAGGTTTAAAAAATATTAAATATTTTAATATTTGAATTTATAATATAATTTTTTAAATTATTTTTTATGTTACAGGTGTATGTATATATATATTTATTTATAATTTTTTATATATTTATAACATTTTAAAATTAATTAAAATTATTATTTATTAATTGTTTTTAAGTAAATATATATATATTACATTTTATATATGTATGTTTAATTTTTTTAAATTACATTTATTACTTATAATTGTTACAATTTACAAATAAATCTAAATCATTTTTTTAAAGTTAAATTTATTATTTACTTTGTTTTACATTATTTTTATACATATAATAAAAACGATATTTTGTACATCGATATTTTTTACAACGATATATTTTTTCGATATTTTTGTACATTACAATTATAAATATAGGAGGTTGATATTTTTGACAATGATATTTATGTCCTGATATTTGTGTAAGTCGATATTGTGGTGGTCGATATTCTGTCAGTGATCCGGGTAATGATGGGGAATTCATAAGTAGCAGTTGACAGCAAATATCATATCTCAAATAGAAGCAAATGAAGATTCCAATCGGAACAATGTGCTTGTACAAGAAGCTATCTCTGCAAGAGCAAAAGGAGCATGGTGTCTCAAGAGTAGGAAAGAGATGTTCACCTCCAAGGGTGGACAGAAAGGGGTCTAACTGCCTAATACCAGAAACATGCAAATAAAATAGAACATTTAGAGAAAAGACACAATTCCTACAGTTGGTGGGTCGGCCCACTTCTCATAGCTGACACAAGACAAGTTTCTATCTCCTTCACCTTCATGGTTATAACATAAGGTAGTATTCTCTCCTCCATCTCTCTTCTCTGACAGAAGCTGGGAAACACTGTCCAACTTGTTAAACTGCAATAATTAATGACCTTCACACATAATTCTTACAACAACAAAATACAATTAGCAAGACTGCAGCAGCTCTCGGTGCCTGGAACAAGAAAAATATTATGCGCAGCAGACAAGAATGCAACAATTTAATTTAAAATGGAGTTGCTCATCTGAGGCCTATTGTGACTCCTGTTAAGGTAATGTGACCACACTCTAAATCTAGTTAACTATTAATGTAAAGTCACTCATTATACTAGATCTAAGTCTGAAATCTTATATATTGATATGCTAGCAATGAATATACATGTTAAACATCTACATGTTACTTAAATGCAAAATAAAAATATATCACTGTGTCACTGATTTACCCTCTCTGATGGTTCACAGAACCTTTACACATAAAACATTAATTCATGACAATTCAGAAACCAGATGTTGACCACTGTTGTTTACGTCTAGATTCCTCTAACTCCTTTAACTCATCATAAACATAAACACAGCCTCCCCTCTAGTTTTATTTCCTTACGTTTTCTTTTCATCCCTTTGCTCTCTGCAGCTTTCCCTCATCCCTCTTTATCTGAAACTCTCTTCCCTTTCATCAACTTAAATCCCTTATCCTTTAAAAACAAACAAATCACACACACTGCAATAGTCAATCAATGTCTGAAGAACCATACGAATCCCAAAAAGCCATTTGCCTACAGTAAAAAATCCCTTCCCAATTGCCTCCCTGGCACTTGTAAAGTAAATAAGTAAGTCCGTTTTTATATAGCGCAGCTACTCACCCTTACGGGTCTCAAGGCGCTGTGGGGGCCGTCGTGGAAATTAAGGGGCCCATTAGGATGGCGGGTGGAAGCACCACCGCCGTGCTGGCGGATGCAAAAAGCACCAGTTACCGTCCGCCCGCCACAGCACACACGCCCGCCCAATTAGGATGCGAAAAGACAGCCAAACACCGCCCGTACGCCAGCGACGCCGTCCGCCATCAAAGTGCGCCCGTTCACGGAGCGGCGCGGCCAATGGAGACACACCGCCCAACGAAATCACGTACCGCCCGGCGTACATATTACGATGCCAGAACCAAACAGTTCCTCCGGCTAAGAGACACCGCACGTGAAAGCAAGGCGGAAAACCGAACTCACAGTACGGATAGCAAAGAGGCGGACCCCCGAGCATGAATCCAGCACTGCAGGCCCTCCCCATGCTCTACCTGATGCAGCACCCAGGAGTCAACGCACCGCGGCGACGCAGGTAGGCAGACACACAACAGGGGCACGCAAACAGCGCACACAGTGCAAGGGCGGGACAACTGCATATGGCCCCCACCCCGACACCCCTGCGTGGACACGACACATCCACCACTGCACCCACACATGCGCACAACGCAGAGGCCAACGGCAGCGCAATGCATGCGCCGCACACAAACAACACAGGGTCACAACCAAACACCACACACACCAGCACCACCCAGAACGCACATGTCACGTGACAGCCCTGCCACAGTCATGTCCCCAACCGGCAATTCACTGTTGCCAACCTGACGTCACACAACTGACCCGAATATGTCAGTGACGTCACGCCACATTAGGACACACCCCTGTGTGCAAAACACGGCGAAGCACACAGCGGAGGCAACATCACCCAGCAGAATATGGACCCCGTCGGGAAAAGGTACGCCAGTACCACACAGAAACACCGGTGCCACCCTGCACCCAATAACAAGACATGCAATACGTAACATCAAAGATACCGGGGACAGACAACAGGTGGGACCAATTATAACACAAGGCCCAACGTACAGCGGAAACGCAGCCTGCTGCCCACACACGGGAGAGGAGACAGCACCGAATGACCTTCCATTCCCACTCTGAAACCACATCCCGACTAAACAAGCCGGAGGAAACAGTCATTGCACCAAACAAAGCCCAACACAGGCATGCAGAGGGAAGCGGCCACAGGGCAGATAGCGCAGAACACCAAAGAACATCCACAACGGAAAGAAGAAATGATAACACTCCCCCATGTGGTTCACATGCAAGTTATCTGGAAGGAGTCAGACACCACTGACCTTGACCATTCAGAGAAGCATGTGGGATGAGGGCCCGTGTCCTCCGCACAAGCCAACATAACACAAGTCCTGCCTCCCTACGACCATTACAGAATTCCCAGCAACATCGGAGGTTGCACTCTGCAGACTGCACAGACAGCCGGAGCACGCCACCACAGCGCCCTGCAGCAAAATGGCACTTGCACCACACCTACCCAACTACGCCGGACAGATCAAGCTGTACAAACATAACCTGATACAGATATTGGGATGTGACAATCTGGCCCTGCTGAACGTAAGTTACCGACTAACTTACCGCATCGCATTGTTCAGCTGCGTCATCCCCGTCTTCTACTGTCGGAGGTGTCCCTTCTACTATCCTGTGGATTTATGTCTCTCCAACCCGGCATGTCCAAGGGCGGACCTGCTACAACTATTCCACCCCCTGGACGCCCACGACAGGGCCTGTTCAGCCTATGGGGGCATGGCGTATGTGGCGACTATCGGACCCACACTGCAATGGGACCACTGTGCCTCCACACGACGGATAATGGATTACAGTTACATCGAATGCCATCCAACATGTCCCATCATGCTCCTACAAGGGACAACTCACGACCAACACCTTGACAGCCACCATCCGCTACATTGGCTGGCAACCATGTCCACCACCAATGCCATGGAAGCCCTGCTGGAAGGTATTGCATTCCTGACAACCTGTCAATTCGTCGGGCCCCGTCGCCAGACCCCCAATTGAGCAATGATGTCCCACACCGTACCCATGCTTGGCTTACGCACGGACTAGGCAGTTACCAGTACAACTACTACACCATGCAACCTGCAACTGACACCACAACAACAACTACACTGCCATGACATCTGATACTATTTGGGAAATGCACCCTGTACCTCATCACATCCAGGAACTCTGCATGAACAGGGGGAGGCAGAGGCATGGGATTTGTGTATGGCAACCACATGGACAGAACTGCACGTACAACCATGCCATGATATGGATCCTGCGCCCATGAACATATGCACCGGTCAGTGGACAGCAATCGTCCTGCTGTAGTATGTGAGAGCTGTCACCACACCTCCCACTGAACGTCCGTGCCAGGACCTTTGCATGGACACCAAGTGCATCCACCAACAACATGAGCCCAGTGACTGTGACATGGCCAGTACCCACCACATCGCAACAACAAGTGGGACGCCTTTGCATGCACGTAAGCCCATGCCCTGATGTCACCTCCACGCACGTGTGTATGAGTAACCATAGCAGCAAACCTGTAACATGGAACTGAGATGCACTGTGCCCATGATGACAAGCGGACTGGTAGGCTAAATGTATACTGTCTGTGTCAGTCAGCAGCACCACAGTAATCAGCAAATGTACATTAGCACACCAACGGCTAAGCAGTTGTAACTCTGAAGCCCACATCCCACAGTCAACAACTAAACACTGTACCCCTACACCCTATGCTATGTGTAATCATGCTGAGTATATCCTCCACATGCACTTCGCTGCCAGTAGTGTTCACTATACTGCATCACAGAGGACATTAGTCCCAATACATGGCTTGAAGCAACAATGTGTCTCTGCTGATTCATTTCACAAGTACGAATGAGAGAGGATGAGAGTGTGTGAAGTACACGGCAGTCGTGAGATGACCATGTAGTCCACTGTCATTGGATGTCAACGCAAATGAGTAGCACAACTGTGGAAGACACACATGTGTCATGTGAAGCGGGAGTTACGCATGGCTCAGGTGGGTCGGTGTGACGGGTAGGTGCGCACATGCAATCTTGAAACACGCTGTGTTGGTAGGACTCAGGACCAGTACATTGGCGCACTGCTGGGAATCTGTAAAGACCACCTGTCTGGTGACGAATGTGAACTCGTGTGTGCACAACAGGCGGGCACACGAACAATGCCGCATCAAGTGTAGACGTCAGCCCACCCTCCGTGGACATGCCGGATACTGCTGCGCGTCCGCCAGGCCCTTGCCAAGGCACTCACATCCCCTGTCGACCTGGTGTATCCCCAACATTGTCCACTTGCACAGGCAATCCAGGGCACGGGATGGCAGTTGAGCATGGTGGGTGAGAGGTCATGGCGCGCCCATCCTTGTCACATCACGCAGGCAACACATCCACAATGTGTAGTATGGCACAAGTCAAATGGAAGTAGTGGGGGGACGCACACATCACAAGCAGCAGTGACGTCACGGAAGGTGGCTCGCACCATCCCACCCATTGACAATACACCCACACACGTTACATGCCATTGCAACAGAGAAGCCAGCGCGTGCACAAGCAGCTCCAAGCTCGCTCCAGAGAGGCCAAAGAGTGAATGTGTGGGGCCATGAGCTCCAGTTGAACGCGGACTGGCCCGCTAGGGCAGCTACAGCCTCTGTGTGTTGCAGGTGGTGTATCCGGACTGCGGAGCCTGTCATGCATTGTCAATGTTGCCCGGGTCCCGAGTCGGGGCACCACGCATGTGGACGGCGTCACGCCACTAATTATACCGTGAGACAGACCACATGTACAAATGGACCCACACATACACTCCTTGGCCTCTCTGGGGCGAGCTTGGAGCTGCTTGTGCATGCGCTAGCTTCTCATGTGCAAATGCATATTGGTGTGAGCGAGGGGAGGCCATGAGGACAGTGTAAAAGATAACTGTTTGACTTCCAGTTAGTTTAAGGAATGCCCCTGATGTGGTCGGAAAAAGACATGTCTCGTGTGTATTGCAACTAGTAGATAAGCCGATGACCTACCCATGTCTTGCATGTAGCCCCGCACCTAGCCCCGCACACCCGACACAGCGTAATGAGTACCAGCACCACATACTTCCCATTCGAAGCACTGACTGGGGGTGACAACCATTGGACAGTCTTGTGTAGTCCACCCACGCGTACATGTGGGCCCTCCATGAACCATGTCACCTGCGGCAAAGTGATGACATGGGCAATGACGGAAGTGAGCAGAGCTGTCTGCCCCACGCACAGACGGTGCATCAGCACAACAGACCCAGCACTGAGTGCAGCAGGGGTCACATGTGCAGGGGCAGTTGTGCCTGGTGTGAATGCACATGCACATAGACAGCACATCGAGCAATGTGTAGCCTGCCCACATCTACTGTCCATTGTCAGGCTGACCTAGAAAAAGATCACAAGGCAACACATCTGTGTGGGTGTACCCACTGTGACCAACACTGCGCAACCATCAGCGTACTCGCCCTGTGCATGGCCCACCCCGCAACGAAGGTCACATTCAGTGCCACTATCCCTCACACACATCCCTATCACGAGTCATGGTGTGTCCAATCGACAGTGCAGAGTAAGCGCTCATCCGGGGGTCCTGAACAGGAGACACATGTAACCCACTAGGCAGTCTGTGTCGGCACCGACTGGCATTGTGCAGTCAATGTGCAGGCCAGGCCTGCTGGGACTGAGAAGGGCAGCATGGCCCCAGCCTGACTTCCACACGACCGACAGGTACACTGAGACCTGCATTGCCAATTGTCTGTGTCACTGGATGTCTGACATGAAGTTGCCATGTACCACCACTCGGGTGGGACAGACAGGTCAAAGCGCCCGAGAGCTCACATACCCATGCCACCTGCGGCCAGCATGGTGTGCAGTGCATGTCTGTACTCCACAGGCTCTGACTCATAGTGCTGAGGAGCAACGACATGTGTGTCCCCCACATGCACACCCACACCCACTGCAGTTGTCTCTCACACACAACTTTCGCAAGGAATAGCCATGTGCAGTGTGCGTGGAGCACGGAATCCAGGTTCTCCAGCTCCTCGCCGGTGAGTGGACCTGGACATGTCCTCAGCGTCATCCACGTGTAGGTGGAGTGGTGGCAGCAGCAGGTGTCGTCGAGGGGTGCCAGGCTGCAGTGCCAGGTAGCTGTGGTTATGCCTGTCCCACTCACACACACATATTACCCCCTGGGGCCGTTTCAGTGGGTACAAGCTGCTGCGATTCGTGTACCATGTCTGGCAGCTTCAATTGCAGACGTTGGCCTGCTCCCAGCTGGCCATGGACGCCTACCTCCACAGTGGAACACGCAGGGTGCAACCGCGAGGGTCATTGGAGTTGCCCGTAAGGGCCTGGCCCATGCCGGGTACAGTCCGCTGATGCCATGTGCACCACACAGTATAATGTGCGCAATGCATCTGCAGGTGTGGCCATGATTTGCGTGTGGGTGCAGGTCCACAATGGACAGGGCCACAACATGCTGTGTGCATTGGCAGGGACGGCCAGTGCTCAGCCTCCACATGTATGTAGGAACATCATCATGTACACATTGGCATGGGAGCATGGGATATGCATATGCACACACATGCCATCTTTCACTATGTACATCTGCCACTTGGCACGTGCAATGTTACGTGTCACTTGTGATGTGTAGTTGCAGGCACACAGCCGTGTCGGCATGGGGCTGTCAATGTGTACACCTGTCAATGTTTCAGGAGGTGTGATCCGTACAGTGCTGTACTTAGGGTGCAGTAGGGACATCAATGACTGTCTCATATCCCCTCGTGCCACCGGTCCCACTTGTTTTGGCCGCTCAGCCTGTGTCCATAGCGTTGTTGGTGTGTGCCCTACACACCCAGCCTCGGAAGCAGTGTGATGCACAGCAGCTAGTTATGTTGCCGTGGTGTTGCAGCTTACCGATTATGCAGTCTGTTGCCTTCAGCATGCCGTACAAGTTGTTAATGCCTGACTCCCCATGTGCATGCTCATAGCAATGGTGTGTGTCACTGCCCATTGCTATTGGTAGGGGACCTGTGTAAGTGTATTGTGGCTGTGCTGTCCCTACTTATCAGCCGTTCTGTCATTCAATTGCCTGCCCAGTCATTTATGTTCTGTGCATGTGAATATGCCATGTGGCGTGTTGCTTTGACATGTGTACACTTCCATCTTTCCTAGGCGGAGACCAAACATTCATCGCCCCTACCAATTGCTGTCAGACATGGTGGATGTTGAGGTCATCCGCAAATATCGTCTGGACCGACCCACCCTGCATCGTCTATGTGTCTTGTTGGAACCCCACCTCCGTCCTAGCAGGGTGTATCCAACAGCATTCACCCCCACGGCTAAGGTGATGGCTGCACTGCATTTCTTCGCCACTGGGTCATTCCAGCACACAGTGGGCAGTGGAGGTGGGATGTCCCAACCCATGTTCAGCATGGTGCTCAGGGATGTACTGTCAGCCATGATGCTGTACAGGAACAGATACATCCGCTTCCCCAGGGCTCGTGAATTGGCGGCAGTGAAGGGTGCATTCTATGCTCTTGGACGAATCCCCCACGTCGTTGGTGCAATAGACTGCACCCATGTTGGCCTTGTTGCACCACAGGCCACCGAGCACCTCTACCGCAACCGGAAGCACACGCACTCCCTGAATGTGCAAGTGGTGTGCCTTGCGGACATGGTGATCACACACGTGTGTGCGAAATTCCCAGGATCGGCCCATGACGCGCACATCATGCGCAACAGCATCCTACCACGTCTGATGACCAATCTGCAACCGGACCGTGGCTGGATTGTTGGTGAGTATGTGGAGTAGTGTAGCGTGCTGGCTGTGCGATGCTGTCTTGTGTCCAGTTGGAATTGCAACGGTTCTCTGTGTCCCTCACACCCAGGTGACTCTGCTTACCCGAATGGAGCCTGGCTGCTCAGCCCATTACGACGTCCTGGGAGCCCAGCAGATGTACGCTACAATGAGGCACATGGGAGGACCAGACGTGTGGTTGAGCGGACCTTTGGCCTCCTCAAGTCCAGGTTCAGATGCCTGGACCGCACCGGGGCGCACTGGCATACTCCCCACAGAAGGTGTGCCAGATAATTGTGGCTTGCTGCATGCTGCACAATCTGGCGATCCGCAAGCAGATCCCCCTAATTGTGGATGACGGAGATCAACCAGGGCCCCAGCCTGCAGACCTGGACAGCTCCAGTGAAGAGGACAGTGGAGAGGATGAAGCTGTGAATGTGCGTCAGCAGCTCATCGCCCGCTACTTCACTTGACGGTGAGTGACCATGTACGACGGCTGATGTAGCTGTAGTTGTGCAGGTGTATGTGTGCTCTGTTACGGGGGCCTTTTGTTCACTGAGTGCTGTGTGTCAATGGTCCATGTCCAGGTTGGTATGCCACTGACAGTGGCTGTAGCATTGTGCCCTGTTGCTCTGTGAGATGTGTGTGCATTGCTTGTAGTTGGTGACAAGTACTGTGTGATGAGTGTGTGACACACTCATTGAATGTACTCTTGTTCTGTTTCACACCCCTAGGTCCCTGCAGCCTCTCCTGTCCCATCGACATGCCACACAGCAGATGCATTTCTGCTCATGGTGGCGATTGCACATCGTGGAATAAACCCAGGACACATTAAGCCGATTGTGAACAAGGTGTATTTATTAACAGCGGTGACATGTGATTGTGTGCAAGGTGATGACAAATGTGGTGCATGCTGTGACAATGACTTGACGGTCATGGCTGCGTGATGGTCAAGGTGTACCCATGGAGTTCTATGTCCACAGTCCAACAGACACATGCCATTCACATGGCAGTGTGGGGTAGGATCGTATTCCATGTCAATGCAGTAGGTGGTCAAGGTGGCTGGCTGACTCACTGGCGTTTGGTGCGGGCGAAGTCCTCTCTGGACACCTGTTTCCTCTTCGGACGGCCCCTTCCACGTTTGGTAGGGGGGTGTTGATGTTCCGCTGGTGGTGGCTGAGGAGTGCTCACTCGCTGTGGACGCAGGGGAACGCGAGGCTGCACGAGCCTGCGCCACAGCAGGTGGTGGCGGAGGTGGTGTTGCTGGCCTTGCTTGTGCCCTCCCCCCACCACCAGCTGGCCCATGAGTGCCGCGATTTGGGCCATATGGGCGTCCATGGACCTCAACACCGCAAGGACCTCCCGCGTGTCGCTTGCCGACCTGGCCCATTCGCCTTGGGCCTCTTCATAGGCCCCAAGGACTCTGTCGATTGGCGGCAGGGCTTGGCTCCCAGGCACAGTTGGCGTTGGCCTGACCCTGCTCCTCCTACCAGTACTGCTGCCACCGACCTGCCCACTGGCCACATTGCTCACCACGGTCCTCGCTCTGGCTCCCAGGTTGGAGCCCGACGGCCGTGCCGACCCTTGCACAGGTGCTGTGGCGAGGGATGGCGTGGTGGTGGTGGTTGCGGCGGTGGTGGTGGCCGCAACGGCCGTGGCAGCAGGGGTCTGTGACTGGTCAGCAGCCCTGGGTGATGGGTTGGTAGGCAGGAGGGGCCCTGGGGAGCGGTTGTGCCCTGCCACTCCAGATGGGCCTGCTGGGTGGTCCGTGTCCGGAGAGGTGTCCAGCTCCTCTACATCCGTGAGTCCGGGTCGGGGGCTTGCAGACTGGCTGTGCTGGCTGCTGTCACCCTCTCCAGCATCCAGCAGTTCGGCACCTGTGGGGAGGATGAAATGGGTCATTGTGTTGCACCTAGCAAAGTATGTATTGGTTGTCTGACATTCACAGTTCGTGCACTGTCGTGCACAGGTTTCCCAGTGGCGTGTGTGGATGTACGATGTGTGTATGCGTGGGCTAGGCAATGGGTCTGTGTGATGTGGACATGTGGCATGGGACGGATTAGCAATGCCGATGGGTGTGTGTTGCTATGCTCCTACATTTTGTGGCTCGTGTGTATGCGTGCTCCAGGGCCATCGGCGATGTTGGGTTGAACGATGGTTTAGGGGGAGGGATGGTACGCTTAGGTACGCTGATGCCAGAAGGGGGTACAGCCCCCTACACGCTCTTGGGTTGAGATATGCTTTTGGGGTACATGCTGTGGGTGATGGGTGCAGAACGTGACATGTGTTCTGGCAACGTGACAGTGCATGGACAAAGGTGTGTGTCTGTCTCACATGGCCGGAATATCTGCTGACTGTTATCATTCATGGACATCACATTGGTAGCAATGTTGTGAGTTCGTGCTTGTTGTGTGCCACACGTCGTATTGAAGATGGGCCAATTCCTTTGTGTGCGCGCTGCCCTGGTACATGTGCATCAGTGCTGTGCTCTTGGGGTGTTGACTATGTTATGTGTGTCGTTATTCGCAGTGTGACGTGCGCTTCGGTCACTGCAGGCACTTGTTTTGTCATGGGCAGGTATCTTTGCATGTCTACTGGATGTGGGCCAGCTGTTCGGATGTCATACCTATCATGACATTGTGGCTGTGAGATGAGATGGATGATATGTTGAATGTGCATTGTGTGCCTGTGTGTTTCATGGGTCCGGTTGTCTTTGTGTGCAATATTGTGGTTCCAAGCTGGTACTTCTGGTACGGTCTGTCTTACGTGGGCGTTGTTGTACGATGTGTGGGTGACAGGCAGTGAGGACTACATGGACAGGACTTCGATGGTGTTGCTGATGTGTGTGATGGGTGGCACAGTACCTGCCGTGTGGGTCTGTGCTCCAGTGGGACTTGTACATGCAGACGTGGCTCCTTAGGTGTTGCTGTATCTGTGATAGGTCATGTGGGGTTTGACTCTGTCGAACATGTCCGTGTGCACATTGGTCTCATGATTGTGACTGGGAGCAGTGCTGCGTGTTCCTCTGCTACGTGTCATGTCCCATGTGTCAGTCGTAGTACAGTCCTCATGCCTACAGACGCCCCGCCCTGTACAGTTTCCCACCTACAGGTTGTTTCTGAGTGCGCAATGCAATGGATGCCACATGGTACTGGGAGGGAGGGGTGCTCCACCTTGCTGGTCTGTGGTAGTGGGGGCCTGGTGGGTGTTTGACTTCAGCTGTCCCCCTCCGACTCACTGTCTTTGTGTTCCGGCTACTTACCTGTTCATTGTCGGTCAGTGCAGCTATGGCGGACACATGGATGTGGGGTGTGCTCCACCTTGCTGGTCTGTGGTAGTGGGGGCCTGGTGGGTGTTTGACTTCAGCTGTCCCCCTCCGACTCACTGTCTTTGTGTTCCGGCTACTTACCTGTTCATTGTCGGTCAGTGCAGCTATGGCGGACACATGGATGTGGGGTGTGCTCCACCTTGCTGGTCTGTGGTAGTGGGGGCCTGGTGGGTGTTTGACTTCAGCTGTCCCCCCTCCGACTCACTGTCTTTGTGTTCCGGCTACTTACCTGTTCATTGTCGGTCAGTGCAGCTATGGCGGACACATGGATGTGGGTGTGGGGAGTGCTCATTCTGGCGCATCTGGAGTACAAGGGGACCTGGTGGTAGTTGCGGTGCTGGCTCACTGTGCACATGCCCCCATGGTTTTGTTGGTTGGTAGCTTTGGGCTGAGTGTGTATCAGTGTCTGTTGCATGTGTGGGTGATGTCTTGTGTATTGTGTGCTGGACATGGGGGTGTTTGTCCCTGGGAGCTATGGCATGGTGGTGGTGCATGTGAGTACATAGCGGTGTGCTGGTATACGTTTGTTTGTACTTACCAGCCTCCACTCCCCCTGGTAATCCGGTGAGGATCTCCGGATGTATGATCACTCGCACCTTCTCCTCCCACGCCTTGAAGGTCTTGAAAAGCGCGGGATTCCCTCCGCCAGTCCTGGCAGCCAGCTCTCGATTTTTGCTCTCCTTCTTCTTGACCACGCTTTTGAGGTCGTTCCACCTTTTGTTTATTTCTCCTCTGTTGCGTGGAACGTTCCCGACTGCATTGACCTGGTCTACGATCCTGCTCCACAACCGGTTTCTGGTGGATAGTGGTGTCTGTTGGACCTGGTTGCCATAGATTTGTGGGTGCACCTTGACGATCTCGTCGACCATGACCGTCAGCTCGGTGGAAGTGAACTTGGGCATTCTGTGTGATGCCATGGTGTGTGTTTTGGTGTTTGTGGTGCTGGTGCGGTGTGTGGTGTGTGATGTGCAGGGGGTTTGTGGGTCAGGTGTTTGGTGGTGGTGGTGATGGGTGTGATAGGTGCGTGTCTGTGGTGTGCTGCTGTCCTTTCTGTCTCGCTGTGTTGTGTGCTTTCGTCCTCAGTTTGTAATGTTGCAGGGGGTTCTGGTCTGTGGAGGGGCTGGTTTTGTACTTACCTATGTGGGTGTGTCATGGTGGTCTGTTGTTTTCAGGTGTGTTGTGGCTGGTGTTCTGGGATTTGTAGTTGATTTGTATGTCCAGGGGGGGGGTGTTTCAGGGATGTGTACTGTGTTTGGGTTTTTGTGCGTGGGTTGCTGTGTGGACTTGTTAGCCATGTTGTGTGTGTTTGTTTTCGTCAGCGGATGGTTTCTGTGCATGGAGGTGGCCGCCAGGGCTTCCGCCGTGTCCATTTTCGTCACTGTTGTTTGCGCTGGCGGGCGGTGTATTTGTGGATTTTCCGCACTCATGTCGGTACGATCCTAATTTCACGGGCGGTGTCTCGGTCGTCAGGGCGGGCGGTTTTGGCTTGTCGTGCGTCTTTCCGTCCGTGGCGGGTGGATGGACTTAGACTCGGACATGGGCGGGCGGTATTTTCTGTTTATTTTCTGCCTCCGGCGGTTTTCGGTTCGCGCCATCGTAATTGCTCGGTCGGTATTCAGGGGGTGTAGGCGGGCGGATTTTAGCCACTGTGGTTGATGGCGGATTTTTATCCGCCCGACATCGTAATGGACACCTAAGTGAGCTATTGCCCAGAGTCACATGGTGCTGAGCTGAGCTGCCGCCGGAGCAGAGGATCGAACCGTGAACCCTGTGCTCCGAAGTCAGCTGCCCTGGCCGCTGCACCACACCTCTTGTCTCTTCTAACACCTTCTTGTCTTTTGGTAGACTTGTTATATTCTTTACATACTTGTTGATGTTGATGCTTGTATTAGACACATACGTGCAGCATTGTTGGATGCGTAGCATTTTACAAACTCTGCCTTCTTTTGCAAGCAAAATGTCTAAGGCAGGCCTGTTCTCTAAAACCACAGCTCCAATGGCAAATAATTCTGTTTTAACGGATAAAAGCGCACCAGCGGTGCTGGTTGAAAGCTTATCTAGTAAAGTGGGCAATTTACAAATCTTCAGGTCTAGGAGGGGTTTTCAGTTCATGCAACACTCTCAACTTCTCAATAATGCTCAAATAAAGGTACTATATGCGGAGAACTGTAAGGACCCACAATAACAACAGAGAGGCGTAAAATTGCAGATCATAAATGTTTATTAACACATTAGTAAAGTTACAATCTCAATCAAAATTAGTTGGTTATAAATCAATAATCTCCTGAATACGGCAAATGTGAATAATCCAGGCAAGTCTAAAGGCAAATGCAAAGAAGAGTTATTTAGAGATACAATAGGCAAAGTATATAATTTCTGTTCCCTTAAAGGTAAGCTCCCTAGTACTAAGGTAGAACTGCGGGCAAAGTCAGGGAATTCATAAGCTCAGGTGTCAGCATAAATAATATCTCAAATAGAACTATATGAAGGTTTCTCTCAGGACAAGGAGAAAAGTGCTTGCACAAGTAGCTATCTCTCGGATCAAGAAAATAAGGAACATGGGGGCATAATTATTGAAAAATCATTCAGCTCTATGATGCATTGCGTAATGGGGAAGGGGCAGGATTGCACCTTCTTTAACATTATACAACGCATTCCAGTCTTTTTCCTGCGCTGGCACACCATGCTGCAAGGGTGCCAGTGTTGTAAGCAGGATTGTTTTTGTTTTGAGGCATTTTCCTCTTTCTATGTGTGTTGCAGATATTTCTCCCCGTTACGCCTCTCCTGGGGCAGAGTAAGGCAACACATCGATTTGCGCTGCATTGCGTTACTCCAGACTTATCAAGCCACTCAGGGCCATGCAAGGTGGCCTTGCGTGGCTTGATAAATCTAATTTAAGAGTTGCATCGCTTTTGCTCTCCATTGCGTGGCACAAGGTCAACAATACTCTTTGATAAATATGCCCCTTGGTTTCTCAAGAAAGGGAAAGGGATGCGTGGACCGAAGGGGGTCTAACGGTGTAATACCAAAATCACACAATTAAAACAGAACATTCAGTAAAAAGATATAACTTTTACTGTTCCCACAAAAGCACAAACCAATCAAAATTAACAATCCCTATGTGCCTGGTGTTGGCCCACTTCTCCCACTTAATACAATGCAGAATTTTCCTTCTCAGAGACCTTTATGGTTATCACATGAGGGAGTAATCTCTCCTCTGTCTCTGTTCTCTCACAGGTGGTGAGAACAATACTGTTAACAAGACCGCGGAAGCTCTTGGTGCTTGGAATGAGAAAAAGATTATGCACAGCAGACAAGAATATAACAATTTAATTTAAAATGGAGTCTTTAATCTGAAGCCTACAACAACTCTGACTAAGCTAATGTGACCACATTCTAACTATAGTTAACTATTAACGTAAAATCACTCATTATAGTCAATCTAAATATAAAATATTATGAGTAGATATGTAAGCAATGATTATATGTGTTAAATTTTACAAAAAACGAAAAAGGTGACACTGCGTCACCATCCACTCCCAGCTGGACCTCAATATATTCGGGCTCTATAAATCACTCTCATCTGAATTTCAAAATGAACAGGATTCTGTCATTGGTAATTTTCTTTTAACTGCATCTGAGTATGATCATAAAGTCTCTAATCCACTCTCATATAGATTTTGAACTAGTACAGCTTCTGTGATCTTCTCTCAGCTGGATCCTAACATCGTCAAGATCTGAAATCCACCCATGACTCAGTCTAAACATGGAAAGATTTGTGGAATCCATCCTCAACTTCATCTCACCATGGACAGTTTATGTAAACCACTCTCAGCTGAATTTTATTGTGGTCAGGAATCTATAATCTACTATCAATCAGATAGAGACATTGTCAATATCTGTAAACCACACTTAGGGGGTCATTAGGATGGCGGGCGGTTCGTCCCCGCCGGGCCAGCGGTAGCCACCACCGGCCCGGCAGGGGCGAACCGCCCGCCATCCACACCAGAAAGACCCCCGCCATATTATGATGGCTGAGGGGTCCGCGGCGGACGGAAAGACCGTCCGTCGCTTTTCCGCCGGCCGACTTGTCGACCGGGCGGAAAACATGCATAATATGGTGGCGGTGTCTGCAAGACACCGCCATCCATATTATGATGATGGCGGAAAGCAGCCCTTCCATGGCGGCGTTGCCTCCATGGAAAGGCATGTGGTCTTCGCTGTTGGGGGCCCGTAGCGGGCCCCCTGATGTTGAGGGGGGTGGGGGGTGCACATGGGGGGTACCTATGGTACCCCCCTGCATTGGCATGGACAAAGTGCCTGTCACCTTGTGCATGTCAATGCACAACGTGCATTCCCAGCATTGTGGCGGGCGGTGCTGTGAGCACCGCCTGCCACAATGCTGGGAATAGGGGATGCCACCGCCACGGTGGCGGTGGCATAATTGCAGGTGCGGGACCGCCGCACCTATAGCGGGCGGTCCCTTTGGCCGTTGCGGTGGCGGGCGGACTTTGTCCACCCGCCATCGTAATGATGCCCTTATTTGGAACTGGACATGGTTAGAATTGTGTGAACTGTAATTTTTCCACAACTGGATCTGAGAATGTTCATGTTCAGTATGTTATGTTATGCTAGTTTTTATAAAGCGCTTGTGTACCTGAGGGCGTCTTGGCACTGCCTTGTTTGAGGAACCAGTGCCTTGTTTAAGGAACCAGTGAGAACTTTAATTTTTTGCTAAAAGAGATCCTAACACAACTGATTTATTGATTGAAGAGCCATGTTTAAAGTGCTTTCCTGGAATTTAAAAGATTGGTCAATTCTTTCAATTTGAGAGGGAGAGAGTTCCATAGATTGGTTGTGCAAACAACAAAACGTTTGCCCCCCCCCAGTGGAATTTCCTAAATTTGAGAACTATAACACTTTTTGCTGCCATTGCGATTAATAGTCTGCTGGGGATATATCAGTAGAAATTTTGCATTAGATACTCTGGCCCTGTATTGTGAAGTGCCTTAAAGGCAATACATAAAGCCCTGAAGGCTATTCTTTTTTTATAGGTAACCAGTGTAGCTCTCTGAGTGCAAAGGTTGCTGACTGATGTTTAGGTAGTACAAACAAAAGACGTGCTGCAGAATTTTGCAGTGTTTGCAATTTGGTCAACAGTTTTTGTTGCGATTTAATGAACAGGGTGTTGAAATAGTCCACTTTAGACAGGATCAGTGATATCTTTTGAAGATTAGTTGGTATAAAAGGGAAATTTTCCTGATTATTGTTAGGATATAGAAAATGGATGAGGCAATTTGATTAACCTGGCTGATGAAAGTCAACCAATTGTCGAAAAGTATGCCTAGGTTCCTTTCTTTTTTGACTGGAGTTGGCAGTACACCCATGTCCTGGGGCCTCTAACTAGAGGACCAAAAGGACGGCTTATTTCCAAATAGGAGGACTTTGGTCATTCTTTTTAATTTTAAACAATTGTTATTCATGCAGTCTCCTGTATTTTTCCTAAAGTCATGAAATTTGGTGGCTGTGTGGTCTGGGTTGCCTGAGACCGAGACCACAATTTCAATTTGTAGTTCACTTTGAACTAGATCTCATCATTATCTCCATTCTGATATGGTCTGGTACTATAAAACAATCTCAGCTGGATCTCAACATGGTTAGGATTCTGCAATCTATTCTCAGCTGGATTTCAACATGATCTGAATATTGTAATCCACTCTCAATGTGGTCCTGCCATGCTCGTATTCTATAATATACTTTCAACTGTACCTCGTATAGTCAGGAGACTATGATCCACTCAAGACTGGAGACCTCAATATGAGCAGGATTCTTTCTTACAGTCTCAAGTGAGTCTACTTGTGGTCAGCATCTTTAAACCACTCCCAACTGGATAACAACAAGTTGAGGATCTGCAATACACTATCATCTGGATCTCAAAATAGTCAGATTCTGTAATCCACTATCAATTAGATCTGAACACAATAACAATTCTTTCATTGGTAATCTAAGCCCAACTGGATTGCAAGAAGATCAGGAATCCATAATCATTTTTCAGGAGGATCATAATCATGACTCTAAGCTGGGCCTTACATATTACCTTCTCCTCAACATGGTCCAGATTGTGTTTTCACCTCTAAGTTGAATCTTTACACTCTGTTGGATCTCAACATGGTCAAGACTCTGTAATCCACTCTTGGATTGCTACATGGCAAATATTCTCTATTTTGCTCTCCGATTAATATGTTGACGTAAAGTCCATAAGGTCCGACTCCATCTTGGGTAGGCCCCGACTCCATTTTAGGCTAACTGAGTGTTCTCTATTTCTGCAGAATCATTGTCATGTCTGCCGTTGACACAGATGTAATCTGACCGTACCTTTCTGAGAACTGTGAAAATGTCAAGTCATTCATACAATGACAAAGATAAAACACCTGATGCACTATCAGTCTGGAACAAGTGTCTTATTATCACAATGTCAAGGTCAAATAAGAACAAATACAAGCAAAGAGTCAAAACAGTGTAGTCTGAACTGACGCCATTTACCTTATATGATCATCAGGATATGTCTAGGACAAACACCTTGATGCAAATAATCTATGTCAGAAATTCCGGAATATTAGAAACCACTGCATGTTACTCAGCCCCCTCCCCTTACATACTACGCAGCGATTAAAAGATTTAATCACTGCAGAGTATGAAGGGTGCCGACGAGTGGGATATGCAGTGGTTTCTAAGGTATAGAAACCACTTCAAATATCACTCAGCACCGTTACAATACTCTGCAGTGATTAAAAGTTAATTACTGCAGAGTATTCAAGGATGTTGAGAAGTGTGCAGTGGTTTCTAAACTTTAGGAACCACTGCATACTTTAATTCCGCCGACGGAGCGGCACAATTTAACTAACCAAGCAATTCCACGTTACAAGAGTAAAACGGAATTACTAAAATTCCACTGACTCCTCTGGCGGAATTAAAACCTCTGCTCGGGCCTAGTCTTGGCCCTGCTCCAATGAGAACCGTCCTGCCTGAACTACCATGCCAGGTCCTTCTTGAACTGGCACACAAGCAACCCAGAACCACTTACATCCTTAATAGGGCTCATCAGCCATGTATAGCTTGGTTCCAGTAGCACAGTGAGCACGGGACCTAAGTCTGGTCATACCCATCACATTTAGGGCATCAAAAACATGGTGATGGATGGAATGCTTGAATTAATCTTAGCCACTGGCAATTGTTCGGGCCGCATCCCAATGCATCGTTTTTTGCCCACCATACAACTTAAGTTTAAACTCATCCATATGCAAATTAATCTTGACCCTGCTTCAATGGGAATAGTCCAGCAAGGACAGACAGTCAGGTCCTCCCTGAATGGGAACACAAGCAACACATGACTAGTTTTGCCCTGACTAGGACTAATCAGCCAGGTATAGCTTGGTTCCAGCGGCACAGTGAGCACTAGATGGATGGAATGCTTGAATTAATCTCAGCTACTGCTAATCCCTCGGGCTGCATTCCAATCCATAGTTATTTGCCCACCATGCCACCTGAGTTTGGACACAGTCATATGCAAACAGTTTAGAACCTGCTCCAATAGGAACAGTCCAGTCAGAATTCCAGGCCTGGTCTTTCCTGAACCGGATCAAAAGCAACTCAGGACCGGATTCACCCTTAATAGGGCTCATCATCCAGGAATAGGTTGGTTCCAGTGGCACAGTGAGGACGGGACCAGCGTCTGGGCACGTTTTTCTTACTTAAGGCACCAAAAACATGGTATTGGATGAAATGCTTGAATTAATCTCAGCCATTGTTAATTGTTCAGGCTGCATCCCAAGCCATCGTTGTTTGCCCACCATACCACCTGCCACCTCAGTTTGGACTCAGCCAGATGCAAATCAGTCTTGACCCTGCTTCAATGGGAACAGTCTAGTTGGAATGCCACACCAGGTCCCTTCCTGAACCGTATGAAATGCATGGAAATCAGTCTTGATCCTGCTCAAGTGGGAAATGAGTTTTCCTGTAATTGCAATGTCCCGGAGATTTGCCCCATAGGTAGCAGTGGGAATACATTTACTGCTATATAGCTGCAACATCTCACATATTGGTTTATTTCCTATTTTTGTGACTAATCTAAACAGAGTCTCTATTGTCCTTTTAAATGTAAGATTTGCTAGACCTATATGGGTTGCCCAGGATCCAGATTTTGAGAAAAGTACTCCTATGTAGAAAAAAAAAGTGGTGAACTTCTTCCAGTTTATGGACCCTCATATGATGTTTTTTTTCTTCGCTTTCCCCCTTCCACACGTCATAGTGAAAGTTTTTTCTAGATTTCATTTGAAATCTTTCTGCTCCATATTTGTGACAAATTCATTGACATAGTCTTCAAATCTTTTCTTCTGAGTTCAAACTTGATTCTACACAATTTTCACTCACTTTCACAATCCTTTCATAATTCTACCAATTACTATTCGACAAACTCACTTCACTGGCATTTTCACTTACTTATTGCATCATTGCACCATATGTGGAACACTGAACCTCACATCTCCCTTTCTCAGATTACTTTGGGGTAATTTCATATGTAACCAATCTGCATGGCAGATATCTAAATTTTGGTACGTTTGATAGAATCAGAGCTGACCTAGTTTCTCAACCAGTGTTCCTAAACTTTACTTAGAGATTCATCAGAACTAACACTTTTCCAAAACACATAAATACCAACCTCACCAGATCTACACAACCATGCTCGACTCAGAACATCAAACGGCCCTCTTCACCTATGTTCACACCTACCTCTCAAACTGGCAAAGTGCTGCAAAGTCATCCGCTCATGACAAGGGGGTACGTCACAGATAGACTCGGACATGGATGCTTCAGTTTTAAGCGTTGAAGTGCCCTGGCTGAGTGCTCATCAATGATGCTCGTCACAGAGTAGGTGTGATCAGCAAATCTCACTGACCGCAACCTACTCTGTGACAGAGTAATAGAAGCCCCCCCTCTCACTGGCTGATCCATGACAAGATCAGCCAATGCTAGGAGGTGGCGATATCGTCCTATTTCCCCTTCCTAGAATCCTCCAGGAAATATCAATGCTTCTCTCCTGCCACTCGAGATCCCCTCCACATCACCGCCAGCCCGAAAAGCTTTTTTTATTGTGGGGTGCATGTTTGTGTGTGTGTGTTTGTAAGAATGTTTGTGTATTTGTGCCTGTGTGTGTTGTGTGAATAGTGGGTGCATATGTTTGTGTTTGTGAATTGTGGGTGTTTGTGTGCGTTCTTATGACTGGATGGGTGTGAATGAGTGTGTATGTGTATGGCTGTGAGTACGTGTGTGCACATATAGAAGAGAGTATGCATGTGGTGTGCCCGCCCCACCACTACTCCACATTATGTGCCTCCACTGAAAATCTCTTTAGTGGGAATATTATCAATGGCAAAAATCACACAAGCCTCAAAGCTGACTGCACACTTTTCTCAACAGCTATGTCACTAGAGCTCTTAGAAAGAGAGAAAATCCCCCATGTCCCCTAGAGTAGCTAGAGAAGTGTTTCAAAATATTGGACCTAATACAGAGAGCGCAACCTTTATAGGATTTATATCTAAAGCAAGGAGATCTCTGACTGGAATAGGAGGATGGGTCCGGTCTTTCAAGTTTCCTGGTGTATTGTCATAGAGCACTGCATGCATGACATTAAGGGCCAGATGTACGACCATTTTTGCAATTGCGCAAACGGGTTTGCGAACCCGTTTGCGCATGCAAAAACAGCATGGGGAATGTACAAACCCTATTTTGCTAGTTGCAATTTTTTGCGACTCGCAAAATAGGGTTTTGCGACTCGCTATTAGGAAGGGGCGTTCCCTTCCTGATAGCGAGTACAACCCTATGTAAGAATGTTTTGCGTCCGCAATTGCGGGCGCAAAACACTCGCAAATTACCACCCTCTTCAAGAGGGTGGTAATGGGGTCGCAAAAGGGAAGGGGTCCCCAGGGGACCCCTTCTCCTTTGCAAATGCAGGGGGAAATATTTTTTAAGGGCAGGCAGTGGTCCCAGGAACCACTACCTGCCCTTAAAAAATGAAACGAAAATGTTTCATTTTTTTCTTTTTTAAATGCATCACGTTTTCCTTTAAGGAAACGGGCAGTATTTAAAAAAGAAAAACTTCTTTATTTAAAAGCAGTCCCAGACATGGTGGTCTGCTGAGCCCAGCAGGCCACCATACCTGGGAGGGCCTGCCATTCCCAATGGGGTCGCAAATTGCTAGAGGCTCATTAATATTCATGAGCCTCTCTATTTGCGACCCCATTGGGAATCGCTAACAGTGTGAAAAACACTAGTATACATTGGAAATAGCGCCTCGCAAATTGCGAGTCGCAACAAACTCGCAATTTGGAGGCGCTATTTCACGGTCGTACATCTGGCCCTTAGACCCTTATCACATGTCTCATTCAGAGGTATCCCCAGGTGGGCTACCACACTGCCTGATTGGGACTGACCTGATGCACTCCTACCTAGTTTTTCCAGGTGCTGGAACACTTGACCCTATTTTGTCGGCTGGTGATTCCAACCAGTTAAATTGCATGAGCCCATGACTGCAACAGCACTCAAGCCTCTTTCCCTGCCCATACATGTTTTATAGAGCACAGCACCATTTTCCCCTTCCTTGCCTTACCCTCCAAAATCCTATTGCTACACCTCTACCCAGCATCTGCCTCAGGTCACATTCATCATCTGCTCACAGCAGATGGTAAATATTACCTTTATTCCACCTTCAACAGGGAAAACCATGAGGAATTCTGCTAGGTAAAACCATATCTGAGCTCTTACCCATTCTGGGGAAATTACACTTTCAATTGCATTTTACTGATGGTAGCTGTAATCTCATGTTACATGGTAATGTTAATTTCATGTGCAAGAGGTTGCATCATGTCAATACAATGGGTCTAAGATAAGGTGGCCTTGCATGGCTTAAAAAAACTATCTTAAGAGTTACATCGCTCTTGCTCAGATTGCGTGGCACAAGGGCACCACTACTCTTTGATAAATATGCCCCATGGTGTCTCAAGAAAGGCAAAGGGATATCCGCTTTCATGGGTGGACAGAAGGGGTATAACTGTGTAATACCAAAATCACACAATTAAAACAGAACATTCAGTGAAAAGATATAACTTTTACTGTCCTCACAAAATCACAAACCAATCAAAATTAACAATCCCTATGTGCCTGGTGTTGGCCCACATCTCCTAGTTAATACAATGCAGAATGTTCTTTCTCGGAGACCTTCATGGTTATCACATGAGGGAGTAATCTCTCCTCCGTCTCCGTTCTCTCACATGTGCTGAGAAACACCTTCCTACTTGTGAAGCAATGCAGTTAACAAGACCACGGAAGCTCTAAGTGCCTGGAATGAGAAAAAGATTATGCACATCAGACAAGAATACAACAATTTAATTTAAAATGGAGTCTTTCATCTGAAGCCTACAACAACTCCGGCTAAGTTAATATAACCACATTCTAACTATAGTTAACTATTACAGTAAAATCAGTCATTATAATCAATCTAAATATATAATATTATGAGTAGATATGTAAGCAATGATTATACATGTTAAACTTTACAAAAACAAAAAGGCGACACTGCATCACCACCCACTCCAAGCTGGACCTCAAGATGTTTGTGTTCCACAAATCACTCTCCTCAGGATTCTGATCTGGGTAATTTACTTTTAACTGCATCCGAGTATGATCATGAAGTCTCTAATCCACTCTCAGCTAGATTTTTTAACTTGTACTGCTTCTATGATATTCTCTCAGCTGGATCCTAACATCATCAGGATTCTGAAATCCACCCACAACTCAGTGCCCGATTCTGATGCAGGTTGGAAAAGCTTCCCGACTGAGGGCCTGATTCTGATGCGGTTAGGAAGGCCTCCTAACGGCATTTGCTCCATCCAAATCAGATCAGGAACGTGTCTTCCCGACCGAGGGCCCAATTCTGATGCGGTTAGGAACAAATGTTCCCATTGAAGTCAAAGGGAGTTCAACCAAATCGTATCTGGAAGTATCCGGACACCATTTCCCAACCGATTCGGTCGGGAAGCTTTTCCAACCCGCATCAGAATCGGCCCCTCAGTCTTAACCAGTGGCGTAACGAACGTTTAAGGGGCCCCCCTGCAATGTACATGGAGGGGCCCCCCTACAGATTTAATCCAGATCGTTCAGGCCTGAGTACTGTGCTGAGGGGGCCCCCTGCAGCTCTGGCCCCCCCATACCGCGGGGATGCGGGGGCCTGTGTTACGCCCCTGGTCTTAACATGGTAAGATTTCTGGAATCCATCCTCAATTTCATCTCACCATGGACAGCTTCTGTAAACCACTCTCAGCTGAATTTCGTTGTGCTCAGGAATTTATAATCTACTATCAACCACATAGAGACAATGTCAATATCTGTAAACCACACTTAGCTGGAGCTGGACATGGTTTGAATTCTGTGAACTGTATTCTTTCCACAACAGGATCTGAGAATTTTCATGTTCAGTATGTTATGTTAGTTTTTATAAAGCAATCGTGTACCTGAGGGCTTCTTGACGCTGCCTTGTTTAAGGAACCAGTGAGACTGTAATTTTTTGCTAATAGAGAGCATATCACAATTGAACACAATTGGTTTATTGATTAAAGAATTTTCCCGGAATGTAAAAGATTGGTCAATTCTTTCAATTTGAGAGGGAGAGAGTTCCATAGATTGGTTGTGCAAACAACAAAACGTTTGCCTCCACAGTGGGATTTCATAAATTTGGGAACTATAACACTTTTTGCTGCCATTGCGATTAATAGTCTGCTGGGGATATATCAGTAGAAATTTTGCATTAGATACTCTGGCCCTGTATTGTGAAGTGCCTTAAAGGCAATACATAAAGCCCTGAAGGCTATTCTTTTTTTATAGGTAACCAGTGTAGCTCTCTGAGTGCAAAGGTTGCTGACTGATGTTTAGGTAGTACAAACAAAAGACGTGCTGCAGAATTTTGCAGTGTTTGCAATCTGAACAATAGTTTTTCGTGCATAATAATGAACAGGGCGTTGAAATAGTCCACTTTAGACAGGATCAGTGCTGTGAAGACTGTCTTTTGAAGATTAGTTGGTATAAAGGGAAATTTTCCTGATTATTTTTAAGATATAGAAAACGGAGGAGGCAATTTGATTAACCTTGCTGTTGAAACTCAACCCATTGTCGAAAAGGATGCCTAGGTTCCTTTCTTTTTTGACTGGAGTTGGCAGTACACCCATGTCCTGGGGCCATAAATTAGAGGACCAAAAGGATGGCTTATTTCCAAATACGAGGACTTTGGTCTTTCCCGAGTTTAATTTGAAACAATTGTTATTCATGCAGTCTCTTGTATTTTTCGGTTCACTGACAGAATATCGACTACAAAAATATAGGTGAAAAAAATATCGAGATAAAAATATAGAATGCAAAAATATTGACTCCCTTTACTTAAACAGGTAAGTACAAAAATATCAGGAAAAAATATCGATGTAAAAATATAGTTGTACAAAATATCGATTTTTATATATATAAAATAAAATAATAAATATTAAATATATTAAATAATAAAATAAATTTTAAAAAAATTGATTTAATATACATGTTAACAAATATAACAAATAAACTTAATTAAAAAAAGTTAAGCACACGGACATAATAATTAATATATATTTATATATTTACTTTAAAACAATGAATAAACTACTAATTTTAATTTATTTTATCATTTTAAAATGATATAAAATTTACAATATATATATATATATATATATATATCACACACAGGAACAACGAACTGTCCGCACTCTCGGGTACACTGAGGTAAACATCAGTCACACGCTATGGCACTATCCACGTATACATTACGATAAATCTTACAGCTCACTGTCTTTTATTCTTGACTACACATCCTCATTACCTAAGTGGCACTTCCTCAGGCACCATGCCTCGAAAAGAATTGCAACCTGAACTGCATTATGTGTTACATGCAAGATTTATTATTTACATATACTGATGACGCAATCAGGAATGTATTATTCTATAACCTCATGTCTACAGAAGGTACTCTGGTTTAGAAATGTGTCCAAACACGTATCGTTTCCTAATTCTTGTTAATTAAATTATTTTTTTTTGGGCACTTTTCATGGGCACTTTGCCGTTACAGTTAAGTTTAACAATGTTACAAGATGGCCGCCACAGTTTTGGTCTATTTTGCATTCTGCTTCTGCACATGCGCTATGTACCACTATGTGTAGTCCGCTTTCTATTGCCATACACCTTCGTAATCTATGTAAACTGTGCAGTCGGGAGAGACAATTGTGTGAACAAGACAGCGTTGCTGTCGAAACGCGTTACCCCTGTTAATTAAACTTCACTGCAAACCTACCTGAGAGTGCGGACAGTTCGTTTTTCCTGTGTGTGATAAATCGACGGCGTGCTCCGCTGTCTATCCGCGCCACTTGCCTTAGGCCCGTGATCTCAGCAGGAGCCTTTGCAAGTTGTGAATATATATATATATATATATATATATATATATATATATATATAGTTTAGTTCTCCAATACCCACAGAGAAGGAGAGAGGCAAGCATCCAATCCGTTTATTTTCACCAGGACATAACACAAAGAGTGCCTCCCCGATGCGTTTCGGTCACCTGACCTTATTTATGGGTGTAACCGGCAAATCAACTTGTCATGTGACTGTTGTCCTTTATACCAATGGCACTTCTGATACGCCAGCCAATCGGAGTTGCAATGATGCATTGTGGTTATTATAGTCTAAAATAGAAAATCAGAAACAATCATGTTTTAGCAATCCGACTGAAATATATCTTTTGGTATAAATATCACAGTTCTTGTAATTAATTTCAGTCAATTCCCTTAGGTCATATCCATAAAACAATCACTTTGCTTGCTGTCCCATGTATAGCCCTACTCCAAAGGCAAACACGGGCCCTCTACGCAGTAGAATCCGCAGCAGCACAAGTCACCTCCAATCCTCCAGGCGACACATTGCTGACATTAACGAGGTGGTGCCGTCCCGTACCGACTTCGGGCTACGCCGTCAAATATAGTTTAGTTCTCCAATACCCAGAGAGAAGGAGAGAGGCACAGGACTGCAAGCATCCAATACGTTTATTTTCACCAGGACATAACACAAAGAGTGCCTCCCCGACGCGCTTCGGTCACCTGACCTTATTCATGGGTGTAACCGGCAAAGCAACTTGTCATGTGACTGTTGTCCTTTATACCAATGCCACTTCTGATTCGCCAGCCAATCGGAGTTGCAATGATGCATTGTGGTTGTTATAGTCTAAAATAGAAAATCAGAAACAATCATGTTTTAGCAATCCGACTGGAATATATCTTTTGGTATAAATATCACAGTTCTTGTAATTAATTTCAGTCAATTCCCTTAGGTCATGTCCATAAAACAATCACTTTGCTTGCTGTCCCATGTATAGCCTTACTCCAAAGGCAAACACAGGCCCTCTACGCAGTAGAATCCGCAGCAGCACAAGTCACCTCCAATCCTCCAGGCGACACAGTGCTGACATTAACGAGGTGGTGCCGTCCCGTACCGACTTCGGGCTACGCCGTCAAATATAGTTTAGTTCTCCAATACCCAGAGAGAAGGAGAGAGGCACAGGACTGCAAGCATCCAATACGTTTATTTTCACCAGGACATAACACAAAGAGTGCCTCCCCGACGCGCTTCGGTCACCTGACCTTATTCATGGGTGTAACCGGCAAATCAACTTGTCATGTGACTGTTGTCCTTTATACCAATGGTACTTCTGATGCGCCAGCCAATCGGAGTTGCAATGATGCATTGTGGTTGTTATAGTCTAAAATTCTAAAATAGAAAATCAGAAACAATCATGTTTTAGCAATCCGACTGGAATATATCTTTTGGTATAAATATCACAGTTCTTGTAATTAATTTCAGGCAATTCCCTTAGGTCATGTCCATAAAACAATCACTTTACTTGCTATCCCATGTATAGCCCTACTGTAAAGGCAAACACGGGCCCTCTACACAGTAGAATCAGCGGCAGCACAAGTCACCTCCAATCCTCCAGGTGACACAGTGCTGACATTAGCGAGGTGGTGCCATCCCGTACCGGTGTTGGGCTATGCCGTCAAATATAGTTTAGTTCTCCAATACCCACAGAGAAGGAGAGAGGCACACGACTGCAAGCATCCAATCCGTGCCTCTCTCCTTCTCTGTGGGTATTGGAGAACTAAACTATATATATATATATATATATATATATATATATATATATATATATATATATTTTTTATTATTTTTTTCTTCAACTCACTCAGCAGCGGCAAAGCTACGATACGCACACTCCTTCCGCTCAATGAGAGGCTCAATCCATTAGGTGCATGGGGTGGTTTATTAGAAGTTCTAAGCCGAAAACCAAACGCGTTTCGGCGTTTGTGAGGCCTTGATCACGGGTAAAGGAAACAAAGTTTTTCGGCCCTTTTTCAATTCAAATTGCGTGCAACGTAAAAACGTGAAAACAGTGACAGTAGAGAACGGACTGTTGGAAGTCATGCACAATTTATTACGTGAGTCGGCCATTTTATAGTAGCAATCTATGTCATACTGCAATACATATTAATGCAATGTGAAGAGAATATATATGCACATAATGATCATGATAATCATAAAGATCTTATAGATGCCACTCATGAATATATACAGTTGCATCTGTGAAACAGAAAATGCACCTCGATGCAGTCTTGATAACCATAAGACAATAAAGCCATGAACTATTACCATATTCCTACGCATCCAATACGTTCAGTACATCATTACTAACGCAATGGTCTCAATATCCAAATGTACAATGGAATATGCCTGCCAACATACTTATAATTGAAATTATTGAAGAGGTAATACCATATATTTAGACCGCTAGCAAATTATAAAGCGATCACTTGGTGATTATCTTTCAGCGTAGGAACATGCGTAATGCTAACAGACTGTCTGGCTCACAAAAATGCACAATCAATTTGCGATATTCAATAATATGCAAAATACTCAGAGAGACAATGTCTATAACGTGATATGAAAAGATGTAAACAAAGATAATGTCTAGAACAATCCTGCCCAAGTGGGCTAAGTCCATTCTCATGTCACATTTCTCACTGAAACTCCTGGCAAGTGCCCAAACAGTAATAATTTAGGAGTTTTCAGAACCAATATAATCTGCATTAATTCAAAATAAATCTTCAAGTGGCAAATTTCATGATCTCATAAAAATCTCTCACTAAGGTGCTTGTGCATATTCAGCTCCACGGTTGAACCTATGAAAAACATAGAGAATAACATATAATCACTATTGAGACCATCAGTCCAAGTGAAAGAAAACGATAAAGATGAAACATTTCTCACAATATTTCAATAGAAATTACTATGTCAACATGATAAAAAATTATAAACTGAAAATAAAAATAATAAAGTTGTTAAAACCTAGCAGCAGAAGACTACTATTTCATCATATAGAAAACCAGAAATGCAGAAATCACAATCCAAGTGCATAGACCAGGGGGATACACCTGCATGAGCAAGTGTAAATCATTCCCCCAAATACCACGCCAATTCCTCTTCAGAGTTAAGACCCTGAGGTACTCTAATATCTAATTCAAGTATATACTTGGATTCTAATTGTCTTAAATTACGGATCCGATCACCCCCTCTAATAGTTTGAGGAACACGATCAATTACATAGAAGCGCAAAAGGTTTCTATTGCTTTTATGCTCTTCCTCAAAATGGCATGCCACTGGATAAACTTTATCTTTATTTTGAAAGGCACGCATGTGTTCCAGGATCCGTTTTTTTGCAGGAAACATGGTGCTACCCACGTAACTTTTGGGACATGGGCATGTCAATACGTAAACGCAAAAATCTGATAAGCATGTTAAATGTTTTTCAATCTGTCTATCAGTATTGGTAATCGGGAAAAAGGCTTTCTTAACATTGGTGCTATACCTACATGCCTTGCAAGACATGCAAGTATAAAACCCTTGTATGTTCGAGCCTATTTGTTTTGCAACTGATATTTCATTAACACACAATTTATCCCTTAAGGAGTTCCCTTTCCTATAGGATATATTGGGATAATCCGCTAACACAACAGTCAGCGTAGGCTCAGTTTTTAAAATCCCCCAATGCTTTGTAAGACATTTTTTAAGGTCTTGCGAGGTGGTATTGTAAGTGGAAATATACCTGATGACATTTTCATTAGAGATAGCATCCTTCATTTTGGGTGCGAGCACACTCTCTCGGCTAAGATTAATAGCCTTTAAGCGAGCTTTCACAATGGCACATTCTGATTAGCCACGATCTTTAAATCTGGCTGCCATGCGGTCACATTCATCCTAGAAGTCCGGGTCAGAGCTGCAGTTCTTCCGAGCCCGAAGGAACTCGCCATACGGAATACTGTTTATCAGTTTCCTGGGGTGGCTACTTTCTGCATGAAGCAGTGTGTTGCCAGCAGTTTTCTTATGAAACAATCTAGAAGTAACTTGATTGTTAACCAGAGTAATCTGTGTATCCAGAAACTCTATACAGTTGTCGCTGATGTTCCCCTCAAATTTAAGATTATACTCATTAATGTTAAGTAGGGAAACAAAATTGGTAGCCTGTTCCTGACTTCCTTGCCATATAATAAAAAGGTCATCAATATAACGTAACCAAAGTTTTACATGGTCGCTATACTGTTTGAAGACCTTGGGCACCTGCTGCTCCCACCACCCCATCAGAAGGTTGGCATAACTGGGAGCAAAGCAAGTGCACATGGCAGTCCCTTGTTTCTGTCTAAAAAATGTGTCATTGAAAATGGAGAAATTGTTCTCCAAGCAAAATCCAATCATAGATATTAACATATCTGTATGCTGCAGAAAAGAAATGGAACGAGATTTTAAAAAATATCTGCAAGCCTGAATGTCATCCACATTTTTTATTGAAGTGTACAAACTGCACACATCCAAGATTATCAGAAGAAAGTTGTCTTCCCAAGCTACACCCTTGATCTTGTTTAGAAAATCTTCATTGTTTTGTATGTAGGATGGTAACATCTCTACATAGGAACGTAAAAGTATTGCAGTATGACATAGATTGCTACTATAAAATGGCCGACTCACGTAATGAATTGTGCATGACTTCCAGCAGTCCGTTCTCTATTGTCACTGTTTTCACGTTTTTACGTTGCATGCAATTTGATTTGAAAAAGTGCCGAAAAACTTTGTTTCCTTTACCCGTGATCAAGGTGTACAAACGCCGAAATGCGTTGGGTTTTCGGCTTGGAACTTCTAATAAACCAACCCATGAACCTAATGGCTTGAGCCTCTCATTGAGCGGAAGGATTGTGCGCATCGTAGCTTTGCCGCTGCTGAGTGAGTTGAAAGAAATTCAGGGTGTCCTCGTACCCTGGCGAGCACCATTGCTGTTGAGTCCCGGCTTCCAGGATGTGTGGCAATTCAATATATATATATATATATATATATATATATATATATATATATATATATATATATATAGCGTATTTCGTCCAGTAAATCCAGCTCAACAGGAACAGACGAATACGGACCCAGAAGTCAGTGCAAGGTTTATTTTATTTTGTAACACCCAGCACTACCGCCATGACGCGTTTCGTCCTTCAGGAGGCCTTGATCACATATATATATATATATATATATACCAATATCATAAAATCTAATAAAAAATATTTTATTATAAATTAAAACATTAAACTATTAAAAAATCTTTAAACTTAAATTTCTCACTACAGTCCTTTCAACAGTAGGGAAAGTGTTGGATAGCGGAGGGGTTAAAATTACTATTCTCACTCCAATGAGTGCAACAGTAGGGCAAGTGTTGGATAGCATAGGGGTATAAATTACTATTCCCACTCCAGTGAGTTCAACAGAAGGGAAAGTGTTGGATAGCGGAGGGGTAAAATTTACTATTCCCACTTTAGTCATTGCAACAGTAGGGAAAGTGTTAGATAGCGGAGGGGTCAAAATTACTATTTCCACTCCAGTGAGTTCAACAGAAGGGAAAGTGTTGGATAGCGGAGAGGTAAAATTTACTATACACTTTAGTCATTGCAACAGTAGGGAAAGTGTTGGATAGCGGAGGGGTGAAAATTACTATTCCCACTCCAATCAGTGCAACAGTAGGGAAAGTGTTAAATAGCGGAGGGGTAAAAAGTACTATTCCCACTCCAGTCATTTCAAAATTAAAAACAAACAAAATATTAACAATTAAAAAAAAAAGATATAGTAAAAATAAATATATAAATATGTTAAAAATTAAAATACAAATATATTCAATATTAAAAATTAAAAAAATTAAAACATATTATAATGTTAAATACATATCACAAATACCTACAAATATTATATTAAATAAAATAAAAAAATAATTTCAAACAAATAAATATTTTTTATTAAAAATATTTAGAAACAAAAACATAAATTATTACATAAATTTAGTTTTTTTATATTTCCTACCCTATAACACCACACAATTCACAACCCACATCTACATTTTTTTAAGTACTTCCATAATTAGCATGATTAATTACCAATTAAAGAAATATTATTTATTACAAAACAAATTAAAACTCATAAAAATTAATTAACTTCCCACACTTCACCCCTATAATCCCCACAACCCACAGCTAGAATTAAACTGTAAAAATTAATTACACAATTAAAATGTATTTTCAAATAAAAAACTAATAGTATTTAACAACTAAATATAAAGTAAGTAAAATTAATTTACTCCCCACCCCTTACCCCTATAAAAGTAAATCCCACACACAAAAAATAAACAATTACCCTAATTAAATATCAATTAATTAATAGCAATGATCAACTAATTATGAATTAAACATAAATTACTTCCCACCCTTTACCCCTATAAACCCCACAACCCGCACCTAAAACTAATTACACAATCCCCATAATTAATTTTCAATACATTAATTAATATCAATTAACAAATAATTATTAATTAATCAAAAATAAATTGCTTCCCTCCCCTTACCCCTATAAACAGTAGTAGTTCACTTTGAACTAGATCTCACCATTATCTCCATTCTGATATGGTCTGGTACTATAAAACAATCTCAGCTGGATCTCAACATGGTTAGGATTCTTCAATTTATTCTCAGCTGGATTTCAACATGATCTGAATATTGTAATCCACTCTCAATGTGGTCCTAGCGTGCTAGTATTCTATAATATACTTTCAACTGTACCTCGTATAGTCAGGAGACTATGATCCACTCAAGACTGGAGACCTCAATATGAGTAGGATTCTTTATTACAGTCTCAAGTGAGTTTACTTGTGGTCAGCATCTTTAAACCACTCCCAACTGGATAACAACAAGGTGAGGATTATGCAATCCACTATCATCTGGATCTCAAAATAGTCACATTCTGTAATCCACTATCAATTAGATCTGAACACAGTAACAATTATTTCATTGGTAATCTAAGCCCAACTGGATTGCGAGAAGATCAGGAATCCATAATAATTTTTCAGGAGGATCATAATCATGACTCTAAGCTGGGCCTTACGTATTACCTTCTCCTCAACATGGTCCAAATTGTGTTTTCACCTCTAAGTTGAATCTTTACACTCTGTTGGATCTCAACATGGTCAAGATTCTGTAATCCACTCTCAATTGGATTGCTACATGGCAAATATTCAGTATTTTGCTCTCCGATGAATATGTTGACGTAAAGTTCATAAGGTCCGACTCCATCTTGGGTAGGCCCGACTCCATTTTAGGCTAACTGAGTCTTCTCTATTTCTGCAGAATCATTGTCATGTCTGCCATTGACACAGATGTAATCTGACTTTACCTTTCTGAGAACTGTGAAAATGTCAAGTCATTCATACAATGACAAAGATAAAACACCTGATGCACTATCAGTCTGGAACAAGTGTCTTATTATCACAATGTCAAGGTCCAATAAGAACAAATACAAGCAAAGAGTCAAAACAGTGTAGTCTGAACTGACGCCATTTACCTTTTATGATCATCAGGATATGTCTCGGACAAACACCTTGATGCAAATATTCTATTTCAGAAATTCCTGAACTTATGTCATAAATTCCAATCCTTAACAAGAGACAGTATAAAAGGACTGTCATTTAACCACTTGTCAGGAGGGGTTCTTCACCCAGATTATAACCCAAGATACTGCCGGAGACGGTCTTGGCTGTGTCGTATAGTTCCTATAAAAAGTATACAGGATCTGCACGTTTAGACAACATACACTGTAGGATTGGTGTCCGACTGACTCTGAACACCCCCACTGGGTATGTTGGCCCTTTTGTACCAACTAGCTTGCAGTGCCACTAAAATCTCCTCTTACCAAGGAGAGAATAGTTCCTGGCAACCATCGAACATGACAACCCTGATCCCTTAGGACCGTGGAAACAATATACTACTTTTCGTACAGTCACTCGTGCTTACTTAGTCTGTCTCAGAGAGATACACAGAACAAACAGGCTGGGCGTTTTCAATAAGCATTTATTGAACAGTTGTTATTCTGGTGTAAAATAGATGAGCTGCAACAATCGCTAGACAGTATAAGATATAAATGATTAGCAGTACTATAAAAGTAAATGGATGGTATAGTTCTACCATCTTACAATAATCATGAATATATTAGAGTATATAAAACACATGATAAAAGATGCGTACTCCTACGATGCCTTCCTAACCAGATGTACCTAGCATGTATGTAGGTGTTAAGCCAAGAATCCCACTAGGATTTAGTCAACCCCATTACCTGAAGTGAGAGGCTGTGGAACCCCGTCCTGGTCTTGAGCTGGACACCCCACGAGGGATGTTAGACCACTGCGAGCTGGAGTGTCTGCATGCAGGAACCTCAGCGTCTCTGGTCAGTGTGTCGGCCGGGAAGTCTCGGTCTCCTCTTTCCTATCTTACCAAGACGTGATGTATATATACCCATAGGTCTCCCCAGGGGTCCTAGCTCGCTGTATTACTGTGTCGGCCTAAGGATGACATCGGGCATGAACTTTGTACATAGATTTTATACAGGAGATGGTAGTCCTGCTGTGCTTCCAAGAATCCTCATGCATAACGTATGAGATTTCGAACTAGGGAAAACCCGGGTTCTGAATGCAGTGTCGTATCTAGGTAAAAGGTCAGTTCCTGTAAACCGTGACAAGTGTAATGTAGGGAAAAATATAGGTGAAGGGTAATGAAGTTACCGGGGCCTATATTATGGTACCTATATGGAATATAACAGCTGCTGGTAGTGCACCCAGAAGATGCTACATCGCACCTGATACAGATAAAGAGCTGAAGCCAGGAGAAAGGACACTGCTGCATTGTGTGTTTTCCTTTTGCAGGAAACACTGCCTTCATGCCTCACTGTTATCCACAGCTTTTGCTGTCAATAAGGTATGCAGTGCGTTGCTTCTCCCTAAGAAAGTCTAGATTTCAAGTTCTACTTTTCATGCTCTCCTAGTGCAGTGTTTAGAAGTAGGCTTTAGGGTGTTGGGTTTTAAAAGACATTTTAACAATGTTAGAAATGTTCATTTTATTCTTGTTGTTCACAACATGCCTATTTGCTGTTTTTATGATGTTCTGTGTGGTTATTTTAGATGTGCTGAGAAACAGATTCACCCTACTGCAACCAAAATTGGTTTGTTTTGGGTACCTTGGTGCCCCAGATCCTGGTTTAGGAATTGTTAGTTACCCAAATGCAATGATTCCACTTCAATAATGTATTGGGTGGGATTCTGCAGGGCTACAGTAACATGTCTTTCACATTCAGCGCTGCTGCATTGAACCAAGTTCACCTGTGTCACCCGTTGTTGGGAAAGCAAATCTTGTAGAGGTATGCCAGATATATAGTTTATGCAGCAATGTATATGGCTAGAATTCATTTTTCCATGCTCAATGGGATTTTGACATCATCAGAATTCTGTAATCGACTCTCAAGTAGATCTCAGTACGGCCAGGATTCTGTAATCCATTGTGAATTTGAATTTAACCTGATCACGATTCTGTAATCCACTCAACACTCTGCTGAATCGCAAAATGGTCAGATTCTGTAATCCCCTCTCAGATGGATCCTAATATGGTCAGGTTTTTGTAATTCACTCACAACTGGATCTCATTCTCAGAATGGGCATGATTCTGCAATCTTCTCTCAACTGGATCTCAATATAGTCAGAATTCTGTAACCCATTTACAAGCAGATCTCATTGAAGTCAGGATCTGTAGTCTATAATCAAATTGGATTTCAGCATGATCAGCATTCTTTATTACACTCTCAGCTGCATACCATACCAATACGGCCAAATGACTCCTAACAAGGTCAGAGCTCTCAGTTAGGTCTCAAAATGGACTGGGTTATGTAATCCACTTCCATCTGGATTTTGCCATCATTACGATTCAGCAATCCACTTCAAGAGGCTCTCAACATGATTATGATTCTATAATCCATTCTTAAGTCTACCTGTAATTTGTCTTCAACTGGAGCCATCATAATCTGGATTCTGTATGCCACGCTCAACAGGATCTCACCATTCTCTGTGTTCTGTCTGTTTGCTCTCAATAAAACAGGTCACAAGCTGATTTTCGTTGGTTCGCGAAAGCCCAAACGTACTAAAGGTGACTTAAAAATCTGCATTTATCTTGTCACATTTGCTGCACTTTAATGACACAGGTCAATTGTCAGGCTATGTCCTCTGACAAAATGCTGCATTTTTAACACGAGGATTGGAGTATACAAATGCCTCTGACTTCAGAGTCAGATAAAGAACAGTAAAAGGAATTACGTGACAATAATGCTGGGTTACAAGGAGTGTGAAAGGATATAATTTTTTGGAACACACAACAAAATGTAAATATCGTAACAAATTAAGACATTTTACTTTGCTGCACAAATAATAAATATTCACTGAAACCAGATTTCCACACATTATCATTTGCATGCAAAATAGTTTTATCAGTGAAACTGTAGATCTGTGCAAATTTAGTGACCATTTCAATGGAAAATATGTTGTCGGTTAATGACAGTGGGCTACCACATGGTGCTTTAGTTAAATTTAAAAAATCGCTGGCCTAATGTTCATTAAAGCTGGGTGGGCCGCAAAGGTTTTTAGTTCTAAAAATTGGGTCGTGGTTTTAAAAAGTTTGAGAAGCACTGATCTATAGTTTACCATCAACTGCATCTCAGCAAGATCAGGGCAGTGTAATCCACTCTTAGCTGGATCTCAACATGGACACTAAGAAATTCACTCTTAGAGTGTCATAAATCTGTAATTCACTGTCAGTTGGAAGTCACAGATATTGCTGTTGTATTCATAGTAACTCATGTTCGAAAGTATCCTACTTTAACAAAAATAATGTTGTGTGTAAAGCCCGAACAGTCTCCTTGGAGTATGAACCATGCTACGTCAAGTACTCAAAATTGACAAAAAATATAAAAACCATCTCTCCTGTCTGAAAGTAGTAACGGACGAGCAATCTGTATTTATGGACATGTGTCAATACCAATCCTGAAACCGAAATTCCAGTCAACCAGGCCCAGACTCCAAAATTCTTCCGATCAGATTTTTATTTGAAGTGTTCACACATGTCCATGACACATTTTGGCCACCACAAAATGGCCTTGCTCACATACATATATGTACATGTAAAAATTCACTTGTTTGGGTAATAGGAATAATGCCCGGCACTAATATCCTCAGTTCCTGGTCCCCACCAGTTTTATATTAACAATATGCAAACAACCATACACTGAGAATCTATAAACACGGCTTCTTCTTAAATCTTTGTTCAAGATTCCTTTTATTGTATTCTTTGAATCTTTTTTTCATACAGCAATCAGCCTCCAATATTGCAATTAGCCGCAAACAGCCAGCCAACACGTGTTTCGTGCCAAAACGCGCTTCTTCAGGGCTGTTACAAACAAAATAATAAATCAATATGTTTCAAAATGCTAACACACAATAAATCACAAATTTCTACTTTGCTATTTATAAATCAATTACTACCTCTCTAGAAATAACATTTCCTATTTAACAACACTCTCATAAAGGTTGATGTCCTATGGTTAAGATTCTGATATAGAAAGGAAAAAAAACAGTTGTTACGTTATAACAATCATCCTATGTGTTACTTTAATAGCTTTTTTCAAGTATATGATTATTATATCTCCATGTTACCTAAACTATATATGGTTTTTAGTGTCACAGTGTGGACATGCATCATATCCCCTTACTCCTCTTATAACCAATTATCAGTTTATTGTTCATATTTAGAAAACCCACATAATTACCTCTTACGTCAGTGGCTTCTAATTTCATACGTCTTTATCTTTCTTTTAGTGTTCTCATCTCAAGTTGTGGCATAATAATTAAGGCTGTAGTAAATCAAGAGTACATGAGCAGAAGTAATACCCGTTCTTACTTCTAAAATATGCAGTCCTTATACTAAATGAATATCACAAGTCTATATATATTTTCATGTAGGTATTTAGGTTTCTCACCTTTTGGTTTATCAGTTAAGTCTATCTCCTATTTTCGTATTTCATTCTTTTATTCGTTCTCATCAAATATCTAATCCATGTTACAGTTCCCATTGATAAGGGTCTGTGAAAGGAACAGAGTAATCATCACCTCCTGTTCAGTATGTTTGAGAGTTTCTGATCATAATAGTTCTTATAGACTATTAACCATGATAAGTGGGTTCTTAATCCCAAATTTGGTTAGTTATCTTAATCAAAATGAATTCCTCCAATTGTGCCTTATGGGATAACCCACTACAAGTTCATAATATTATTGCTAGATTTAACCCTCTGCTTAGTGCTATGCTGCTGTTTGTTATAGTCGTGGAAACCTCCGGTTTAGCAAGCAAACCTGGTTTCTATTACACAGATTGATTATTCTTTAAACATTTAATGCTATCAATATTTCAAGCCCAACTAAAAAAGCTTAGCACGCTCTCATTAATAACTATACAGAGGCCCAGTCCCCTTAGTTATAAAAGGTTTTCATATATAGAGTGCATAACAGTTAGAGCGATTCACAGATCGAAATACTAGTTGATACACAAGATTTTTACACTATGAAATATCTGAGGTGACATATTGGGTTGTGAGCACCTAACTAAGATGTAATACGCTGTAAGAATCTGACTGGAGGTAGTGCAAAGTCTCTCTGTATTATTTGTAAATGGTATTGATATGTAATATGAAATGTGAAAATATTAGATGCAGTGTAGGAGGAGAATACTCACCTGTTAGGGAGAACAGAGTAGAATAATCAGGGGCGAAAATTAAGAACGTAATATGCTTTAAAATTTATTAAGTGTTATGTTAAGAAACTGGGTAATTCCTAAATATCATAATCATGAGATATAGAATAAAGGAAGAATGTGCTGTTAACGTAAAATATATATAGCTGCCTATAAGTATGTATTTAGAGAGTGATAAATATTGAATGACTCTTGTCTTTAGACAACTGACGAGATAGCACAAGATATTGGACATAAGTATTAAGGTTAGTAAAACTGAGAGTTCTTGTTCCCTACCTGGCATAGATACACATAAATCTACTTTTTAACTTTTTTTCTTTCTATACTTTTATTAAAAAGTTAGCCGGTGTACTCGTTTTAAAGAGTTACGCACAAATAAATTAGAACTTAATGGAACAAAGTGCTGATAACGTCGAATTCTAGGGCTTTCCCTATAGACAAACGAAGATAGTGATATATACCTATGGACCACAGTTGGATTGCAACAGACGTGGTAGCACTAGATACTGAGCAGGAGTGCTGAAAATAGGAAGACCTGGAGTTCGAGTCCCAGACCCGGCAAGGATGCACATTAATGTATTCAAAAGTAATTTCTTTTCAGTTTAAAGGAGTTTTTAAGTAATAAGTTAACTATTTTTAATAGCTCCATAATGGGTCCGCGCAAACAGATGTAATCACAGTAGCGGGTTAAAATGTGACTATATTTTTTTTTGAGAAACATGGTAGGCTGTAGTGCGTATTTTCTTAACTTGAAGTGCAAAAACGCAAAACCCCGTTTTCGCGCGCGCATAGGTGATGTCAATTAAGCCAGGGTAGCGTATATGAATCACTGACAGAATATCGACGACCACAATATCGAGGTCCCAAAATATCGGGACCTAAATATTGATGTCAAGAATATCGACATCCTATCTACATCATGGTAAGTACAAAAATATCGAAAAAAAATATTGTTGTAAAAAATATTGTTGTTAAAAATATCGTTTTTTTAAAATGTTTAAAAAATAATATACTATAAAGTAAATAATACATATAATTAAAAAAAAATAGTTATAATTATTATAAAATGTTTATAATTTGAAATAAAAATATAATGTTAAAAAAATTAAACATACATATATATAAAATATAATATATATATTTACTTAATATTATTAATAAATAATTATTATAATAAATTATAAAATGTTAGAAACATATAAAAATTATAAATACATATATATATATACATATACCAGTGAAATAAAAATAAAAATAAAATATATATATATAATAAATTAAAATATTAAAATATTTTTATTCTTTTACATTTACATTTTACACTACATTAAAAGCAATAGTAGGGAAAATATTGGATAGCGGAGGGGATAAAATTACTATTCCCACTCCAGGGAGTGCAACAGTAGGGAAAGTGTTGGATAGCGGAAATGTAAAAATTACTATTCCCATTCCAGCGAGTGCAGCAGTAGGGAAAGTTTTGGATAGCGGAGGGGAATAATTTACTATTCCCACTCCAGAGAGTGCTTTAGTAGAGAAAGTGTTGGATAGCGGAGGGGTAAAAATTACTATTCCCACTCCAGAGAGTGCAACAGTAGGGAAAGTGTTGGATAGCGGAGGGGAATAATTTACTATTCCCACTCCATGGAGTGCAACATTAAGGAAAGTGTTGGATAGCATAGGGGTAAATATTACTATTCCCACTCCAGAGATACCAACAGTAGGGAAAGTGTTGGATAGCGGAGTGGAATAATTTACTATTCCCACTCCAGAGAGTGCAACAGTAGGGAAAATGTTGGATAGCGGAGGGGTAAAAATTATTATTTCCTCTCCAGCGAGTGCAACAGTAGGGAAAGTTTTGGATAGCGGAGAGGAATAATTTACTATTCCCACTCCAGCAAGTACAACAGTAGAGAAAGTATTGGATAGCGGAGGGGAATAATGTACTATTCCTACTCCAGGGAATGCAACAGTAGAGAAAGTGTTGGATAGCGGAGGGGTAACAATTACTATTCCCACTCCAGCGAGTGCAACAGTAGGGAAAGTGTTGGATAGCAGAGGGGTAACCATTACTATTCCCACTCCAGCGAGTGCAACAGTAGAGAAAGTGTTGGATAGCGGAGAGGATTAATTTACTATTCCTACTCCAGGGAGTGCAACAGTAGAGAAAGTGTTGGATAGCGGAGGGGTAACAATTACTATTTCCACTCCAGCGAGTGCAACAGTAGGGAAAGTGTTGGATAGCGGAGGGGAATAATTTACTATTTCCACTCCAGTGAGTGCAACAGTAGAGAAAGTGTTGGATAGCGTAGGGGTAAAACCTACTATTCCCACTCCAGCAAGTGCAAAAGTAGGGAAAGTGTTGGATAGCGGAGAGGAATAATTTACTATTCCCACTCCAGCAAGTGCAACAGTAGGGAAAGTGTTGGATTGCCTAGGGGAATAATTTACTATTCCCACTCAAGCAAAATAATTAAAATTAACAAACAATTAATTAATTTTAAAACAAATTGCCTCCCACCATATTCCCCTATAAAGGACACCACCAATGTTCTAAAACATAACACTATTAACATAATTAATTAATAATTAATTAATTAATTAAAATTAACAAGCAATTTAAAAACAATAAATAATAATTTAATTCACACAATTAACAGTATAAAACAACTTAAAATACATTTTATAATAAACATTTTTTTAAAATATATTAAATTTAATTACTTCCCAGCCTACTCCTCTATCAACCCACAACCCGCTCTTTAAAAAATGACACAAAAACATAATTAATAATCATTTAATAATTATTAATAACCAATTAATAAATAATTAACAATATATTATTTACCACAATTAACAATATAAAATTTTAAATACATAAATATTAAATAATTAAAAATATTATTAAATTACTTCCCACCTTACTCCCCTATAAACCCACTACCCGCTCCTAAAAACATAACACAATTTACATATTTACCAAGTATTTATTAATAATTAACAAACAATTAATAACTAATTAATAATAAATTATTTACAACAATTAACAATATAAAATCATAAATACTTAATTATTAATTAATAACAATTATTAATTAATTAATTATAATTAAATTACTTCCTACCCTATTCCCCTATAAACCCACAACCCGCTCCTAAAAAAAAGAACACAATAATTTTATTTACCAAATAATTATTAATAATTAACAACCAATTAATAACTAATTGATAATAAATTAATTACCACAATTAACAATATAAAATATTAAATATGTAACTATTAATTAATAAAAAATTATTAATTATTATAATTAAATTACTTCCCACCCTATTCCCCTATAAACCCACAACCCGCTACGGAATAAAAAAGCAAAATTAAATTAAAAATAATTAATAACTTCTAAAAATTATTATTAAATTGATTATAATTAAATTACTTCCCACCCTATTCCCCTATAAACCCACAACCCGCTACGGAACTGAAACGCAAAATTTACTTTAAATTTTTTTTATGACTTCTAAAAATCTAATACATATATTAAAAAATAAATACAATACTTAAACAAAAATATAGAACACATACATTTAAAATAGATACTAAAATACATAACACTAATATAAACATCGATATTATTAACAACGATATTTTTACAAATGATATTACTGTCTTCGATATTAAAGAAAACGATATTTCTTACCTTACTGTCGATATTCTGGTCCACGATATTCTTGCAGTTGATATTCTTGGACCTCGATATTTAAAACTCAATATTTTTGTACTTTGAAAAAAACAACTCGATATTCTGTCTGTTCACCGGCGTATATAAAGGGAGGAGAGCAGAGTTTGAACTAGAGCTGCATTGATCTTGAGACGGGAAGGACGAGGCTGTCATGGCCAGATACGGTAAGCGGGAAAACCTTTTATAACTAAGGGGACTGGGCCTCTGTATAGTTATTAATGAGAGCGCGCTAAGCTTTTTTAGTTGGGCTTGGAATATTGATAGCATTAAATATTTAAAGAATAAGCAATCTGTGTAATAGAAACCAGGTTTGCTTGCTAAACCGGAGGCTTCCACGACTATAACAAACGGCAGCATAGCACTAAGCAGAGGGTTAAATCTAGCAACAATATTATGAACTTGTAGTGGGTTATCCCATAAGGCACAATTGGAGGAATTAATTTTGATTAAGATAACTAACCAAATTAGGGATTAAGAACCCACTTATCATGGTTAATAGTCTCTAAGAACTATTATGATCAGAAACTCTCATACATACTGAACAGGAGGTGATGATTACTCTGTTCCATTCACAGACCCTTATCAAGGGGAACTGTAACACCGATTGGATATCTGATGAGAACGAATAAAAGAATGAAATAAGAAAATAGGAGATAGACTTAACTGATAAACCAAAAGGTGAGAAACCTAAATACCTACATGAAAATATATATACGCTTGTGATATTCATTTAATATAAGGACTGCATATTTTAGAAGTAAGAACGGGTATTACTTCTGCTCATGTACTCTTGATTTACTACAACCTTAATTATTACGCCACAACATGAGATGAGAACACTAAAAGAAAGATAAAGATGTATGAAATTAGAAGCCACCGATGTAAGAGGTAATTATGTGGGTTTTCTAAATATGAACAATAAACTGATAATTGGTTATAAGAGGAGTAAGGGGATATGATGCATGTCCACACTGTGACACTAAAAACCATATATAGTTTAGGTGACATGGAGATATAATAATCATATACTTGAAAAAGCTATTAAAGTAACACATAGGATGATTGTTATAACGTAACAACTGTTTTTTTTTTCCTTTCTGTATCAGAATCTTAACCATAGGACATGAACCTTTATGAGAGTGTTGTTAAATAGGAAATGTTATTTCTAGAGAGGTAGTAATTGATTTATAAATAGCAAAGTAGAAATTTGTGATTTATTGTGTGTTAGCATTTTGAAACATATTGATTTATTATTTTGTTTGTAACAGCCCTGAAGAAGCGCGTTTTGGCGTGAAACACTTGTTGGCTGGCTGTTTGCGGCTAATTGCAATATTGGAGGCTGATTGCTGAATGAAAAAATATTCAAAGAACACAATAAAAGGAATCTTGAACAAAGATTTAAGAAGAAGTCGCTGTTTATTGATTCTCAGTATATTGTTGTTTGCATATATGTACATGTGTATGGAGGTACTAATGATTCTCATATCTTGCCTATAACTCATAATGCCTCTTTCTATTTCATCTTTCTTTTATTACTATGTTTAAAGCTTCTTTTTTGTGACTCTGTTCATTGAAGTGGCTACTCGTTTATTAACAAGGAAACTACAATTTTACATTCTTGACATTATTACATAACAGCATTATTACACCACTTCAATGTGATTGTTATAGTTTCAAAAAATAAACTGCTGTGTTATATTTTTAGTTATTAACATATAATTATGTTACAGAAAATCACAGCAGTTATGATGCATTTTTTGACAAGTGGGAGCAGTGTCGAATTGCGCTTCATGCAGAATATTTCATATTTAATTTCTGTATAAATCTTGTGTCTCTTGCTATGAAACATCAAGCGCGAGATGATAGAAAGGGGGCACAACAGTGTTTGGTCATATTTGTCCAGTCTCATGACATTTGGTTTCATGCAGGGGGTTGTGCACGCACTTGAGTGGTCTGTGATGGAATACTCATTGTAGTTAATGCTTGTGCACTGTAGTGAGCCCAAGTGCCTCACCCAGGTGGACCCTGCTCATGCCTTCCTTGAGCCATGGCCGGCTCCACAGGTGGTCTTGTGTGCTCACCCCATGAGTGTCTGTCGTGCTGCATGTGCCAGTATGCGGCTCTCACCACCCACCAGCCACGTATAGCGTGATGGCTTCCTGTACCACGGTACCTGCGTGCGCCCCCTGCTGCTGCTCCTGTGGAAGGACAACAAGGACTACTAGGTACCCAACTACGCAAGCTCAAATACCTGCGGGCTTCCACTGGGCATGGCTACCTTTAGCTGCATTAGCCACTTATACGTAAACCTTGCTCTCTGTTTTGCATTTTCAAGAATAGCTGCAATACTTGGTAAAATGATTGCATATACACCCCTGGGTCTTGTTGACCTCCATGAACTAATTGATCTGTCTGTCTGTTCGTCCCTCTGCCATCCATCTTTCCATCCATCCATCATCCACCCGTCCGTCCATCCGTCAGTCAATCCATCCACTCTATCTATCTATCTATCTATCTATCTATCTATCTATCTATCTATCTATCTATCTATCTTGCAGTTTCAACACCTTTCAGACAGGCAGTAAAATCTCTTCTCTGTCACCAAAAAAAGCTAATCATGATCTACTTTGTGCTGCTGGTATTCTGGTTCTTAGTACAATCTTGGGGAAGGTTGAGAAAGGCCAACTCCAGCACCATCTTCTCTGCCAGAATTTCTTGGATGCTAAACATTCTGGGTTTTGCCTTGATCATGAACCAGAGGCTACAATTATTGATATAGAGGATGGTTTATTCATTTTTTCATGACAGCGGCCTAGGATTACTGGCTTTTTAAAGCTTACAGCTTCATTTGACGCAACTGATCATAGACTATCTTTGGGAAGTTTCGAGGGATGGATGTGCCTACAGACAGCGAGTCTCATCCATCCTGGATAGTCAGCCTCAGAAGTTTAAAATGGGTGCTGCTGCTTCTTTTGATTGGTCTGATTAAACTGCAGGCTTGTCTTTTTAATGAACGCATTCAACCTCCTATTGGTATTGTTCTATGATTCACTTGGGTTAATTTCCTACACAAGCATTTCTGAGACAATAATGGTCAAAGCTCTCCATTTGTCCCGCTAACTTTATTCCTTAGTGAATGGATTCCCTGGATGAATCAGAGCTGGGTGCAGCTGGATAGGAGAAAAGTAGAGGTGAGCTTGTTGGTACTGATGCTTGGGTCACCAAATGTCTTGCCTTTCTTCTGTCCCATTGTTGTGCTCTTATTTCTAACTCCAAGGTAAAGCCCCAGGTGTCTTACCAGATGTGGGAGTAAAAGTGATACCACAAAATTTAGACAACCCAAAAATTTCCCTAAATGAAATCCAAACTCCCACATTTGCTGGATTGGAGGCAGTGTTAAGCCTCTATTTCATGAGGCAATTTGTCCCCATGTTAAGTCACGTCCCCAAATATCAAATCAGCAGAGTAAATAGCTCATTAAGTAATGGGTTAAATTAATTGAATGGCCCTCACGCAATTCTGAGTTCTTGATCAATGAAAAGTTAAAGGGTTTTATTGCAAAAATTCAAAGTAATCAGTGCAGAATCAATGCCATGAAGGCTTTCAGATGCAAAGTTATATAGAGTATGTAAAAATCAGAAAATATTCTAAGACCCTACGAGGAGCAAAATCAGAAAGAAATTGGGCAGCATCCCTGGTAGACCAGGAAAGTCTTCTGGCTCACCCCCAAAATCACGAGGTATTTATATATATATATGTAATTCTTACATATTATATCAATAATTCTGCAGTTTCATTGTGGTGTGAGCAAATGTATCATTTGTTCAACTAATTAGAGCAAACATCAAATTGACGCCATATTGCCTTAGCACCTAAGCACTACGCAAATGTAAAATATTTATTCAACACCATCTATGCTAATATCATCCGGAGATGTTCAAACAAAATATGAAACAAGACTTTCTTCCAGTGAATAGGTCTAGTGTAGAAGTGGAAGGTGTGGTTATAAGTAACACATTTGCAAATGCACCATGGAAAGTTCATCGTAAGCAAAACAATACAGCAATGAAAGTAAACTAATTTGACCTCAGCCTGACTGTATGCTGCAGAGCTTATGGAGAGAGGATGTGCGCTGGGGTGGTGGAGGTTGGAGGGGGCAAGCACGAGTAAATAAAAGATGGCATCCATCTTGTCCAAGATGGTGTTTTACACAGAAATGTGGCATACCAACATCACATTATTAAATATACTTGTGCATATCATAAGAAATTTGTTTGAAAGGTGTAGGAAACTGGGTCTCTATATAGTGTACTAAAAAGAAGTACACTGTGCAGAGAGTCCACTGAATCCCCAATTGGTTTACAAAGCCTAAGTAGATAATACGAACGCTCTCTTTTGTGGTAGTGTGGACGAGCAGTTAGGCTTACCAGAGGGTAGTGCTAAGCATTTGTGGTACTCACAGAGGCAATAAATGAGACACACACTCGAAGATTAAATTTGAGAAAAATTTAGAAAAATAACACTTCTTTATATATATATATTGCATACTCAAGGACTTCGTATCAAGGTAAGTACAGTTTTCGATAAAAATATATACATGTAAGTAAACATTTCAAATCTGTGCTCTTTTATGCACAATGCAATCCTATAGAAGGAAAAGTCAAAGATGCATAAAGGTAGGTACAATCGGTTTCAGAGGTTAACCTTCTGGGACCGCCGTAGTAGTAGGCTAAGATTCAAAGTACTACCGGCAGTTCGCCGGGAACAGTCCGGGTCCTACCGGGAGCAGAGTGCTGGTGAGGCTGGTAGCTGGCACGCTATGGAGAGGGGGGCCACATGAAAAGAGGCTGCACAGGGGGACTTGTGGGCAAGTCCGAGGGCTCCCAAACCGGGGCTCAGGTTGCAAGGGGTCTTGGAGCACTGCGGCACAGTTTATCGGGACCAAGGATGGGCGGGTCAGGTGCAGAGTGGTTAGGTTGACTGGGCTGGGTGGACAAAGATGCACTTCGCGGTCACTGACAAACAGCTGATGGGCAAAATCAAAGCAGCTGGCCTTCTCTCGAAGTGGATCTCAGTGATGCTGGCGCCCCTCGGCGTCTGCTTGGTCCTGGTGCAGTGAGGATCCAGACACTCACGGTCAGTGTTTGGTGCAGGGCATCCGGTACCATGGGGTTGGTATGGAATGGCTCTGCTTGGTCCTAGTGTTTTCACCCTTGGTGGGAAGACAGGTCTGACCTTTCAGAGCACGAGTACCTTTTCCTGGTCGTCTGAAGCATTGGTAGGGGAGAGGAGCTGCAAGCCGGTGGACCGGACTCTGCTTGTCGGGGCCTGCGGACTGCAGGGGAGCAACTCCTCTACTCCAAGGGAGATTTTCAGTGTTTGTTGAAGTGCTGGCAGGCTACCCAAGGCTTTGGTAGTTCTCCAGCTCGCAGGACGAGTCACTCTGTTGCGACAGTTGAGAGAGGGCTGAGGACGGCCGAGTTTCGCTCCAAAGTTCTGCTGCAGTTCTCACCAGGCAGTGACTATTCTTTGCTTGAAGGTCTGTCAGGACAGATTTTGATCGTCACTCTTTTCTTGAACAAATTCCAATACAAGGTTGTGTTTATGAGGTATTTATGAGGCTTGACTCTTTCCAGTACTCAGAGTCGTATGCAAAAGTAAATACAGGATCAATGATCCATAAATCAAAGTGTGAAGGTTACAGCCAACACGTGTTTTGCCCCCTTTAAGCGGCCGTCCGGCCTGGGGCTCAGGGCTGTACATACATGATCATAATATACAAAGATCAAAATTGGGGACATATTCATAAAGATGGCAACGATACAGTAATCAGCATGTATCACCCGTGATAATGCAATAGATGTGCCGTCAGGTGAAATCGAAGGTATCGGAAAACGGTTTGAGGGAAGATGAAGGGAAGGAAAATAGCAAGTGGGATATTCATAGAGAAGAGAGAGAAAAGAAAAGAAGAGATATGAAAAGATACCAGCAGTCCCAGATTATACAGCAGTAATATCAAACATTTTCATTTCAAGATATTTTTACAATAATATTACAGTATAATTACATACGTCACTCGATGTCCAGGTCACATGGCCATGTGTCATGGGAAAAGAATTTGGAGACAAATAGATATTGTACATTTCTGTTAGTTTCGGGTCTATGTTTATAGATCATAGTGAGGTGGGTAGTGGACCAAGGCAAAAGCTTATAACTATAGAACTGTCATGGCCCAGTGGTCTAGTGAGCATAAGGAAGCCTGTGGCTTCCGTGGTGGTATGATGTTCTGCGGCCTGTGTGGGAAATAAAATGTGGTTCAAAAAGGCCTGTTGGTTGCATAAATGGGACGGAGTGCGCAAATAGGAAGATACATGTGGTGAGTGACGTGCAGGACTCTAGGTGGGGGCCAAATAACTATGAGTGGGGATGGGTGTGCCTAAAAGGTAACGTGCTCGGTGGGCTCACGCTTACCATTTATATTTGTACAGGACCTTAATTCGTCCCGTAATACACGCTGCAATTAGAAGGACATCTATAATGTGGGAGACAGAAATACGTAACAAGGATAAGTGAAAGTTACGGTCTGCCCACATTGTAGAAAACTGTCACGGGACAGATATTGTGGGATAGGTTTGAGACTGCTAGGGGTCCCAGTGACTATTCTTTATCCTTCTTCTGTTGATCCATCGAATTTGAGTTCTTGGGTTAGGGGTGCCACCTAAATACTCATTTTAGGGGCTTTATGGGGAGTGACAGGTAGCAGCAAATGGGCTACCTACCTTTAGGGTATCTACATCCTCTAAATGATCACTTCCTGTGGGAAGTGGGCATAACGCTGACCCCAGAATGCTAATTCCATTCTAAACAACATGGAGGAATCTGAAAAGTGGGTTCCACATCTGCTGGCCTGCACTAGGAGTGTCGCTGGCTGAATGTAGGCACTCCTCTTAATCTAACTAATGTTCCCACCTGTCTTGCCACCAAAAAGTGGGGTGAGGACAGGGCGGTGGCATCTCCACTATCTGGAAAGGACTGGGGTTGCATAACAAAGGCAGCAGTCCCTTGAAGCTTCCCACCCTGGAATGCCCATCCTGTTTGGAGGAGGTGTGAACACCTCCGCCCAGAGCAGGCTTTGTTCCTGTCCTCTGAGAGCGAAGGGTCTCGCCTCAGGAGGTCAGAAACCTGTCTATGGTGGCTGGCTGGTCGAGACCAGTCAGTCAACACACTGGTAGTCAGTAGGTCTTCAGGGGGCTCCTCTAAGGTGCCCTCTGTGTGCATTGTTTAATAAATCCAGCATTGGCATCAGTGTGGGTTTATTAAAATGAGGTGTTTGGTACCAAACACCTTGGGGTACAGTGAAGCCATCATGTAAGTGGGGAACTCGTAATGTCGAGTGCCCAGCCCATGTACTTGTTATGGCTTCCCTGTGGATTGGTAATATATATGGGTGAACTTAGATATCACCAGTACATATCCACTCTCGCAGATATGCCCTCACATGGGCATAGGGCCCCCTGCCTTAGGGCTGTAAGGCCGGCCATAGCAGTGACCTACCTATGCCACTTGTGCTGGCAGGCATGGCACACAGGTATGTGTGCCATGTCGACTCTTCGGTTTTCTCTGCACCAAGACACACAGGCTGCAATGGCAGTTTGCATGAGCTTGGCGGGGGGTCCCTTAGGGTGGCACAATATGTGCTGCAGCTCTTAGGGACCCTCTTTAGGTCCAATGTCCTAGGTACCAGGGGTACCATTTACTAGGGGCTTGCATGGATCCTAAAGGGTTGCCAATTGTGGAACAATCGTACAGTTTAGGAAAGAACACTGGTGCTGGGGACCTGGTTAGCAGGAACCCAGCGCACTTTCAGTCAAAATTGTACTAGATACCAGGCAAAAAGTGGAGGGCAACCATGGCACTTTCCTGCAAAAGGCGATTACACTATATCAGTATGTAGATGTGAAATTGTGTGTAAAAATGCACATTACACTTTGGTAATAATATGCAAAATATAAATCTTTAAAATACTTTATCGCGGATGACTCCCAAATGGGAGCCTAGATTACGAACATGATCAATAAAACGTCTCTTTTTCATTCCTCAAGCAGATTCTTAACTTGGTTCAGGGGCGGCTCCTCCTCAAGAGATAATTAATATGCCAGGTGCAGTTTTCTTTTGTTATTGGGGGATAGGGTGGTCCCCGGGCGCCAAGAGGGAGTGCCCCGGTCGACCACTACTGATGTGTTTTTGTACGTTGTCTCAGCAGAAGGTAGACCCCGCAGGGTAGGGTGGTCCCCGGGCGCCAAGAGGAAGTACCCCAGTCGACCACTACAGATGTGTTTTTGTATGTTTTCTCAGCAGAAGGTAGACCCCGCAGGGTAGGGTGGTCCCCGGGTGCCAAGAGGAAGTACCCCAGTCGACCACTACAGATGTGTTTTTGTATGTTTTCTCAGCAGAAGGTAGACCCCTCAGGGTAGGGTGGTCCCCGGGCGCCAAGAGGAAGTACCCCAGTCGACCACTACAGATGTGTTTTTGTATGTTGTCTCAGCAGAAGCTAGACCCTGCAGGGTAGGGTGGTCCCTGGACGCCAGGAAGGAGTGCCCCGGTTGGCCGCCACAGATGGGTTTTTCTATGTTGTCTCAGCAGAAGGCAGACCCCGCAGAGTAGGGTGGTCCCCGGGCAACAGGAGGGAGCACCCTGGGCGTCCCCTACAGATGTGTTTTTGTATGTTGTCTCAGCAGAAGGTAGACCTCGCAGGGTAGGGTGGTCCCTGGACGCCAGGAGGGAGCGCCCCAGTTGGCCCCTGCAGATGGGTTTTTCTATGTTGTCTCAGCAGAAGGCAGACCCCGCAGAGTAGGGTGGTCCCCGGGCAACAGGAGGGAGCACCCTGGGCGTCCCCTACAGATGTGTTTTTGTATGTTGTCTCAGCAGGAGAAGGCAGACTCGCAGGTCATTCAGTTGCCCTCCTGCAGACTGGGTCCCTCCTTCACCTGCTGTTTGTGCGGTTGAAGTAGGCCATGGCAGTCGAGAGTTGTTATCATGTGTCATTTGGGCTCCCGATCTGAGGTCAAAGTGTCATCCTGACATCACAATGTCATGAGCACATCCTAGTACCATAATTACAATTTGACAACACCACCACCACCCCACTATATGCAATGCAAGCAATACTTCCAAACATAGAAAAACCCTTTTTATACCTACTAAAGAAGTATATTTAATACAATAAAGTATTGATATCATTTATGCAAATAATTTTACATCATACATAAACTACACTTATAAACATCTTATTTAAACACCCACAAACTTAAAATATCACGACAGCTTGAAATGTAACAAGACAGCTGATAAGTCCATTGCAGCAATCAAAATGCAGTGCATGTATGTGTGAGCCATTCACTCCCTGGCTTGGAAGGTGCTGTCCCCGGCGCCCACATGAAGAGCACCAGGTGGCACAGAACAGACACTGTGTGCCGCGCCTTGCCTCTCCAGCATCCACCTTGCTAGGGTCAACTAACTTGCCTTAAGACTGTTTCAAGGCAGAGGACCACTTTAATAAATCAGATGCTTAGTTGGTTTTTATTCTCCTTAGCCCAGATTGCAAACTAAGGGGCTTATTTACAAGCCCCTTACGCCGCCGGAGTGTCACTTTTTATGACGCTCCGTCTGGGCAGACTGCTGACCCATATCTATGAGGCCATGCAAAGCCACTTTGCGTGGCTATTCATGGCCTCGTAGATATGGTGTAAGGCAACGCAGCACAAGTCTCTACGTTGCCTTACACTGCGTCAGGGACGCAATACCCAGATTTACAACGATCTATAAACTGGGGAATGTGTTAAAACTGTACACTTCCTCAGGGCAAAGTGCCTTGCTGCGCTGCCCTACGCCAAAATGCCATAAATGAGGTCCTGAGTTGTTTAAGGAAGAACCTGGAGTTAGGATTTCAAGATGAATGATAGGATATCTGGTAGTCGGCAGTTCCTTAAACTACCAATAAAGATGGCAGCATTTGTTGTTGTAGAACAGAAAATATCCCTCCTGAACAGGCGCCCCCGCGCCTAGGGGAGGGGCGCCCTTAGTAGCGCCACGGGACTGCGCCTCCTCCGGGGCCAGAAAGGGGGCTGGATGAGGTGATGTCATCGGGATGCGCTGGAAGGATACTTAAGGCCGCGCCCTGGGATCTTCAGCCTCTTTGTCCCATTGGACCTCCAGCAAGCTGCAGGGGCGTGTCGTCGACGAGGAACGAGGTTTCCGGTCGGCGGTGTGCAGAGTGTGGCACAGGAGGTTTGAGGGGGCCTAGGCGTAGTGTGTCGCCAACATAATGTGGGCGTTTAGTATTAGGTGTAAAAATCATAAAACTTTTGCAATAAGGGTATTGAGGTATGGATTAATTATTGTGGTTCCGCTGCAATAGGCGGGGGACGCGTCCTCGGAGCGGCGGTGATGATTGACAGATTTCGAGCCATTGGGGGCCTAGCGGCCAGGGCGCCGGACGTTGGCGGTAAAGATAAAAAGAAATAATTCCTTTTTAGAGGCCTGCGTTTTATCACAGTTTTATGGGCATTTCGTTTCTTTCAACCGGCTGTTTTCGCGGAAGCGTAGAGGTATGTTGTAGGAGCCATTGGGGGCCCAGCGGCCAGGGCGCCGGACGTTGGCGGTAAAGATAAAAATAAATAATTCCTTTTTTAGAGGCCCGCGTATATCACTGTTTTATGGGCATTTCGTTTCTTTTAACCGCTTCTATTCAGGCATCAAAATTATGTATTGAATGTTTGCACCAGAAAGGATTGTGGAAAAGAACTTTTCTTTCAGACACCATAAAAGTTTTCAAATTCCTTTGTACCGATCTTTGATATTAAAGGCACGTGGTAAGCCTTATTAGAATGAACCCATAAACTGCCATGAAAAATACAGTTACCTCATGCGACGTGCGCTTTTCTTCCACCCAATTGCAAGGTTTCTCATATGCAGCCAAAAACAACATGCGGTGGCAGTGTTTGAGTAAACCTTGCTTTTGCAAAGGGCCGTGTCGTGACTCAGAGTTGTGCGTTTGTTTGTTTGTGTGTGTGTTGTCCGGGGTTCGAACGGATAGCGGGAGTTTTCTGAGTTAATTAACGAATGAGCTTTAAAGAGAAACTCCTGAAACAATGAGCAGAGTTTGCCGCTTTCGGCTCCGATTTCTTCTGTCCAGGGTTCGTGCATTGACTCAGAGAAGTTCCTAGCGGTGTTGTTTGGAGCTTTGGACATGGCAAGAGCAACACAATAGGCCCTCAGTCCAGCGCAAAGAAGAGGGAGTATATCACTTGGTAAAAATGTATAGCGATGAGTAGAAAATGATACCATTTGTAAGGGGGTCAAATGCAAGCTTAGACAGACTGGAGTTTTTAATTATTGTTCGCATAAACCTTCGTCCCAAACTATATTAATCCTTTGAAAGCTCGACAACTTTAGTTTTACGTAAGAAAGTCAGTTCTTCCATTTGACAGCTGCATCAGCATATGGTGTAGCGTGCAGAAATGATTTTTGAATAGACGCAATGATAACACAGCAAGGAAGCTCATATGCAGGGCATGAAATAGTGGGATGGAGGAAACAAAAGATGAATGGAAAATGCAGGGAATTTCTCGTGTAATCCTGTGCTAATCCAGGCTATATTTCTAACCTTTTGATTCGAGTTTAAAGACCCGGAGAGCATCCGGGGGTTGCTGCGTTAAGCGAGGCAGAGCTCGTAAGGGGGGGCGGCGTAAGATGGTGGATCGCTGCTTTGCCCTCGAGGCCCCGGTTATCATCGTTTTATTTTCTTAAAAACGTTTACAATATGGCTAGTTCATACCAATATTAGAATACGTTTAATAGTGAAGGCTTTACATGTTAATAACTTTTCAAAGTCACAGCCAGCAGTTTTCCAATGCTTGTTGTAAATGGAAGTTGACTTGTTTAACTGTCGCATGCATGAAAATGATTATAGCGCCTTAGTTGTGACCAGGTTTCCTGTCTGTGATGAGGAAGGGGAACCTGGTTGGAAAGGTGAATTCCTTGTAATATTGGTTTCTTTAGCCGTCTGCGCTAATTTTGAAACAAAAGTTCAGGGGGAGTCAGTCTTGACTTTGCTTTGGTAAGTGAGCAGGATTTTGTTGCTTGACTACTCACCTAGTGGGTCACGTGATCCTTGGGGAGGCTAGTGATGCTGTTTTGTGGGATTAGAAAAGTTTTTATTTGAGGCTCAGGGACTATGTGGTCACAATGCTCCAAAGTTATCGCTGTATGTCAAGTACTTTAGTTTGCGTACCAACACTAAATCTAAAGGGGCTAACAACCAAAAACTGCGGTAGCAATCAGTTAAATTGCGAGAACTTGAGTGGCACTGAAGCCGATATTCTCATGAGCAGTTTTGGGGTTTCTGTTTTCCTCGACCCAAACAACATTTTGAAGATACTGAGCACAAACCTTTCATTTAAGTACACACTCTTTCAACATATTTGCTAAAAAATGTAGGGGCATATTATCAAGAACTGCGTTAAAAATTATCGCCGGTTTAGCGGCAGAAAACTTAAACCGGCGATAATTTTAACGCCGTTCTTGATAATATGCCCCGTAGTTTTATGGATAGTTCTGAGGGGTAACAAAATATTCCAAAAATAGTTTAGTCTGCCATGGATGTAGTGAGCCACCTGACCATGTGGGGAGACAGTGCATGAGCTTGTGTGTGAAAAAAATACAGTAGTGGGGCGATGTGTTGGCGTCCTGTGCGTTATTATTTAGTACATTCCTAATTTGGGTTGTTTTCCAGTTTATTTAACGCGTTATTTGCATGGTTTGTTTCATTCTCCGCAGAACTATTTATAGTTCAGGGACAAATACGGTCCGAATGAAACAGGCGTTGACATTAAGGTTGACATGTCTTAAAATAACTGCAACAAACATGTAGGGGCATATTATCAAGGGCCATTTCGCCGCTTTTTTGGCTTTAAAAGCCAAAAAAGCGGCGAAAATGACATCGCCCTATCTACAAGGGGATGCTAACATGCATTAGCGCATGTTAGCACCCGTTTTCCCGACGCCTCGCTTTGCATCTCTAATGAGATGCAAAGTGGGCGTCACTGGGCAGTACTCCTTGTAAATTATCGCTGATGTGCACATTGCGATATTTACAAGGAGGCCCACGCATTTTTGCAGACGTTAGTTTTTGGCAAAAACCGTGGTTTTCGCCAAAAACTAACGTCTGCAAAAATGCTGACTTATGTATACTTACCATTGGCGGTGGATTAAGCTGATACGACCACAGGGTCGTATCAGCAAGGTTATCGCCGTTTTCCATGGAACATCGCTGAAAAACCAGCAATGTTCCATGGAAAACACCGCTATCGCTGGAAAATTATCGCCATTGCGCTATGTGTTGTTGATACAGCGATAGCATGGCGATAATTGCCAGCGATAGCCGGCGATAAATAATTTCTCGCTAAGAGCGGCCAGCGATAATTATCGCTGCCGCTTGATAATATGCCCCTTTGTTCTTTTTCTCTACAATTTAATGTGTCAGGAATTTGACATAATATGGAACGTGTGCACGTTTTATCGAATTATTTTAAATTGATGGCTGGTTCCGTCGTCAGGCCGGGCTGGGTGGGTTAGTGGATTAACGCATCCATTGCAGGGCCCGGTATTCCACCTCTTGGGCACAGGTTCAATTACCGGCGGTTACACTTAGCCATTCATTTTGGCCATTCATGTAAACACCATTCAGTTGGGAAAATAAGCACCGGTTATTCTGCGCCAAGATGCCCCTTTGGGGGTGAAGGTGCACGGTGCAAATATAAGTCATGCTATATGTCACAAATATGCACGGGCAGTGGCGACCTAGTGGTGACCCCTAGCCGGTTAGGATGGTGGTTTGAACGTTTTCCCAATTTTTCGGTTGCAGCCCTCAAGCACAACCTTTCTTTGTGGATATGTTTATAGGGTTCTCGTCCACCTCTTGACCGTGTGGTGTGAGAACGAATTCATTGGAGGTACACAAATAAGCATCATTCAGTTGGGAAAATAAGCATCTGTTATTAGGCGCCAAGATGCTCCTTTGGGGGGTGAAAGTGATTGGTGCAAATACTAGTCATGCTATGTGTCAGCAATATGGATGGTCAGCTGCGACCTGGTAGTGGCCCCTTGCCGGTTGGGATGGTGGTTTTGTCCTGATTTGTACAGGAACTTGCGCAATAGTGCTTGGGGAACTGCTTCCATAAAAATTATCACAATTGAGTACGGGCCATCACAAAGCCACACCCGTAGCTGCTCTAGCAAGGTACGCTGGGCGCTACCGGCTTCACTTGGGTGGCAGGAAGACAAATCCCTTTCTCTAGGGAGTCGGGGAATGGGTAGCCTATGGATAGATCATCTCCCCAGGGTGTACCAATGAATCCCAGTGCAGGACAATACCCCGGAGAGCTAGTAAGGATGTTGCAGGCTATGGCTATACGTTGTGTTGTGCGGCTGGGTTTGAGCGCATTATCACCCAGGAAGGTGTCCTGGCTTTGCTATAAGGAGCTTGCCTTCTTACAAGAGCTAGCAAGGATGGTGCAATCTATGGCTATACGTTGGATTGTGCGGCTTGGTTAAGCGCATTAGAACCCAGGAAAGTCCCCTGGCGTTGCCATAAGGAGCTTGCCTCCTTACGAACATCCAGCTGTAGTAAATGTTTGCTCAAACACACAGGCAAATAAGGGCATACCGCCATTACACTGCATGTGTGCTTTGGAGAAGCACATGTGGATTGGTTTTCCAGAATTAGCATAACAACCCCAGCTGTGGCGACGAGTGGGTTTACCTACACCGGAAGCACTTTTTTCTGTTAGCCGGCTCTACGGGTTCGGCCACGAGCTTAACCCAGTAAGTAAAGGAAATGCATAGTAAAAGCTCTTCCCAATAACAAGTATAAATTGATTGGTGCCATAATCCACAGGCAATGTGGGGAATTGCGAAGTAATCACGCAATATTAGGGTAGTTTTACTTAATTTGCCAAATATGTATATGCAGAGTTTCTCTTCTCCTTTCAAGGGTCAGCAGTCCTTAGTGAGGACAGAGGGTGTACAATGCAATCAACATGGAGGGGCCCTTGGGAAGGAAATGCAATTTAAGAGCTCATCCCAATAACGGGTAGCGATGTAGGTGTGACAGAATCCACAGGCAATGGGTGGAATTACTAAGAAATTAATAAACATTAGGGCAGCGTTACGTATTTGCCAAATGATTCATGCAGAGTGTCTCTTTTCCGGTTAAGAGTCAGCAGTCATTAGCGAGGAAGGAGGGTGGGCAACACAAATAACATAGAGGGGAGGCCGTGGATACTCCACCGGTTTGGGAGGATAGCTTTCTCTTTCATCTCGCTTCCTTATTTCTTACTTAATGGTTTACCCGCATATTCGGTGCGGGTCTCACCCCTGGAGTATGTTAATTTTGCATTGTCGTTATGCAAGACGATTTGAGACATTCTTTGCGGAGGTGATGCATACGGATCAGTCTATCCAATGTGGGGACAACAGGAAGGAGGGCCTACGGTAACGGCTAACATCCCGTGGTTTGGCTGTTTGGTTTCGGATATGGGTGTCAGTCACCCCCAAGAAGAAATAAGCAGGGAAATTGCGGGCCAGGGTCCCACTTTGGTGGCATCAGAGTCCGGAACAGGGGAGACACTGTTTTCTGATCTGTTTCCTTTCAGAGCTGAAAGCCCACTCTAGTGGGAAATGGGGAGGCATTGAGTGACTCAGCCTCCCTAGATTGCGGTTGGAGCCGAACCATTCGATCAAAAGAATAGTAGCAGGTTCCACGATGGGCACAATTCGGCACAACTTGCTCCAGCTAGAAAAAGGGAGCTGTTCCATCAGGATGGGATGCATCTGTCAATAAAAGGGCAGGAGCTCTTTATACAGACTATGATGGGGGTTATGGTGGAGCACAGTCAGCGCCGGGGTGGGTGGGGGAGGGCGAGTGCGCCAGGGAGCTTCTCACCCTGTGGCGAAACGCTGACAGTTAACAACAAAGGGGGATGCACAACAATGGAGGTTCAGCGACTGGATGGCCCCAGGAGGGGGTAGGATCCGCGTGTGCAGAGGGTAGGTGGAAGGGGGGACTGACCTGCTGGTGGTCCTGGATTCTACTGCCCTAACCCGCAACGTATGGACTGAGTTGAACCTTGGGGAGGCTGCCTCTGTGCAGGTACCCCGGTGGGCCGGTGCGCTATGCGGGGCCCTGGTTTTCAAGTAGTGCAAGGGTTTACTGTAGCGCGTTGGGGCCTGCTGGCACAATGTGCGCAGCAGAGGGGGTCTTGGTCAGCCGAGACGGCCAAGTTCAAGTGTATGGCCAAGCCCAAGTTCAAGTGTAATGTGGTGCCTACTTTCTTTACTGCCTTTGACAGGTCAAGGCCACTAAAGTGCACGGCCAAGCTCAAGTTCAAGTGTAATGTCGTGCCTAATTTCCTTTCAGCCTTTGTCATGCTGTAAATAATTTTATATATCCAAGTCGGATACTGGTACTCTCGTGTTGGTTTGTGGTGAATTACCTGGTTTGAGGTGAATAAAAAAGGCTACGCCATGAACAACACGCTCTGATTCTGAGAGTTCTTGGGCAGGCGGGGAGGTAAGGTGGCGGCAATTGGGGAGGAGTGAATGTCACGTTGTGCGCGTACTATGAACAGGCGCCCCCGCGCCTAGGGGAGGGGCGCCCTTAGTAGCGCCACTGGACTGCACCTCCTCCGGGGCCAGAAAGGGGGCTGGATGAGGTGATGTCATCGGGATGCGCTGGAAGGATACTTAAGGCCACGCCCTGGGATCTTCAGCCTCTTTGTCCCCTTGGACCTCCGGCAAGCTGCAGGGGCGCGTCGTCGACCACCCACCCACCAGGCAGAAGAGCGATGCTTTACGGAGTGCTGACAGTGGCGGAACGCTGACAGTTAACAACAAAGGGGGATGCACAACAATGGAGGTTCAGCGACTGGATGGCCCCAGGAGGGGGTAGGATCCGCGTGTGCAAAGGGTAGGCGGAAGGGGGGACTGACCTGCTGGTGGTCCTGGACTCTACTGCCCTAACCCGCATCGTATGGACTGAGTTGAACCTTGGGGAGGTTGCCTGTGTGCAGGTACCCCGGTGGGCCGGTGCGCTATGCGGGGCCCTGGTTTTCAAGTAGTGCAACTGTTTACTGTAGCGCGTTGGGGTCTGCTGGCACAATGTGCGCAGCAGAGGGGGGGCTTAGTCGGCCGAGACGGCCAAGTTCAAGTGTATGGCCAAGCCCAAGTTCAAGTGTAATGTGGTGCTTACTTTCTTTACTGCCTTTGACAGGTCAAGGCCACTAAAGTGTACGGCCAAGCTCAAGTTCAAGTGTAATGTCGTGCCTAATTTCCTTTCAGCCTTTGTCATGCTGTAAATAATTTTATATATCCAAGTCGGATACTGTTACTCTCGTGTTGGTTTGTGGTGAATTACCCGGTTTGAGGTGAATAAAAAAGGCTACGCCATGAACAACACGCTCTGATTCTGAGAGTTCTTGGGCAGGCGGGGAGGTAAGGTGGCGGCAATTGGGGAGGAGTGAATGTCACGTTGTGCGCGTACTATGGTGGCACTCTGGCTGTTTAACACTACATTGTACTATACAATTTATTTCCTACTGTACAATTTTCTCGTTTTTAAAAAGATAATTCTATTAATCTTCCTTGTACTCTAAAATAAAGTACTATTTGTACCTCACTTCAATAAAGAAGTAATTTGTGTCATCATTTCATTTTCCACCCAAACAACCTTTTATTATAAGTGGAACTTGTTAACAGACTAAAGTGGAACAAGCGACATTTAAACATAAAAATCTATAATAACCTACGTTTTCCTGTTTAAGACAAACAACTAGAAAGGCTGAAAATTAAACTTTATTCTTCCTGCTCAAAAAGGTTTATAAATGCGTTTTTAAAAATGTACTCCCTATGTTGCTAAGACGAAATAACAAGCTAATATTCTTTTATATACATCAGTAAATTAAAGGTCTCTCTTTTATTTAGCAATAATGTTTGTTTAAATTGCTTCTGTACATGCAGATACTACCGCATTACAGCAAAGCATAGTGCTAACTTTATGCGAAGAAATGTGGGAATTTTTTGCTGAATGCTATTATACCCCATGTATATGCACAATGGTATTATACTGCACTTTGCAGGACAAGTAAACGAATTGGGGGCATATGTATCAAATACCGTTAGTGCGATTCTCAAATAGCGATTTTTAGAGAATCGCTATTTGAGAATCGCAAAATGGGATGTAATAAAAAATTCGCAAATATCCCTCGCAGATTCAAAAGTAAAGATGCTTCAATTATGCAGATGATACTCAAAGACAACATCTGTAGAGGATATCCAAATGTTGCAGTCTTAGCTCATAAAAATACAGCAATGGATGAAAATTTACTGATGTAAAACCCTCGTAAAACCCTCAAAATACCATATTCCTCCTATATTCCCCGAAGCACCATGGGAAACTCGACCTATTGTTACTGCCTGAAGTAACTCTTTCTCTCTCCAAACCTATGGCCTGAAGTAAACACTTCATCCTGAACAACACACTGTTCCCTTCAGCTAATGTTAACAAAATCACAAAATAAACAACTTCCTCCACTCCATCCGGGAAATAAAAAACGACTTCACACAATAACAAATGAAATCAGCCCGGCTCGCAGGAGACCCTCAAGCAACCCCTGCACTGCTACAAGTAGTATTTGGCAGGCAGCGTGGTTTTGTGCCTCCTGAATTTACCTTACTGCACCCATACATCAGCCCTTAAGTGACGGTATATCATCATGATGGTAAGGCTCTGCCATATACTTCCTCCATAAAGCAGCTCTTGCCATGTATGAGATAGATATTCTGCAGGGAACACATCTGCCGACAAGCGAGACCGCTTTAAATGAGATGGGGTGGATGTGGCTGTGTTAGTGGATGCACAGTCTCCGCTACACCGCAGTATACGCTACACCAGCCGTACAGTGGACAGCCTACCAAACTTTGTGACCTCACTATATCTGAGCATCATTGAGATGCAGTCTTAGCACACAAAATGGCTTCTGTGCGCAGTAAAGTAGGCCATCAGTGGGCTCAAGAGAAGGGAATATGCAGTGGTGCTGGGCCTGAACCGAGACTGCAGAGGCAAGTAGAAGGGGTTCTGCTATGGCAGCATTTGGGCAGAGGTGGCTTGTATCCACCCAGGCTCAGTGTGCACACGGCACTGCATGATTGGCTGGTGGTATTACAGCTGTGTACGTTGCCTGAGAGCATGAAGCGGAAGCCAGCATTGGAAGATCAAGCTACGATTGATGGAGGTGAACTTTCTTTGTTCTTTGACAAGTCTGGTGGTGGCTTAGAGACCTACTCTGATGTGGACTAAGGTGAATTCTGCCATTGATGAAAGACATTACAGTGGCTGGACTGGTGTCTGGATATTTGAAGCTAACCAGAAGAGCCTAATTCTGCTGACTTGAAGTGAGCCTTAAAAGCCTTCTTCCTACAATAATGTGGTAAATCAGGCACCCAAACGCTTGTTTCCACCAGCCAATTTCGACACAATAGATAGGTAAAATTCCATACTTTTTCCCACATGTAATATTAATACAATTTACAGATTTTACAGTATTAAGCTTGGGTGGTAGACAGCATAGAAATGTTATAGGAGGTATGCTGTTGCATGTGAAAAGCACGCAGGAGACCATCTGAATGCATTGTCCGTCTAGTTTCGAAAGCCATGAACATGAGGACACAACCAATGTCACAGCTCAGTCACGATGTCTTTGCCCATCAGCATCCAATGAAGAAACTTTGACTCTCCACTAATTTTGAGAAACTGAAGGAGACACAAGTGATGGAAAGGTCAGACTTTCAACAAGAGTTGCAATGCCTTAATAAGGGCAGCTTATGTGCTAGGCAAATGACAACACCGAAAACGAACACCAAAGCCGGGTTTTCACAACAAGAGAGGGTGCTGGGCAGAAGCCTGTGTCTTTGGGTTCTCATGAGGAGACATTGGGCAAAAGCTACAAACGCATCAACCTGGGATTCGAAATTTGTTACTCGTAAAATACGAATCGCAAATTGATATGTACGTAGAGTAGGGGATCACAGATTGCGCTGTGTTGACTATCTCAGATCCCAGGTTGTGAAACGCAATGATTCCTACACTGGATCGTCATGACATACTCTTATTCACAAAAGAGAGTGAGAGAAGCAGATCAGTTGCAATCTCCCAAATACAATCGCATCACAAAAGGCAACTGCTGGTGTCTGTGTATCCATAAGGGATATTCAGACAAATCTAAGAAAAGGGACATACGAAGAAGACAGGAAGAGTGTAAAAGGGTCCCACTGAGGTCACTTGTTAAGTCTCTGACTATCTTTGGGTGATGGGATATCCAAAGATATTGGAGAAGACGCCTCACTCACTTGTCGTGACATGCTTCATCATAGGCGTCTTTCCACACCCTGGTAAGATGGTACTACCTGGGCGGACTCAACCAAAAGATGTTATGGGAGTTCTTATATAAAATATTAACTGGCCATGCAGGGAACCAGATGAGTGAAGTTAAAAATACCGACAGGTATACCCAAACAGTAAGTTTATTCATAGGGTACCTGGGGTACTGGATAAAAACGTGATACAAAAAAGGGGTTTTCTTTCTGAACGTTATTGATTCAGGTTTACCCACATCAGAATGCCAACATGTTTCGGCCCACAACTTGAGCCCTCATGGGTCTGGGGCCTTCTTCAGGGCTAGAATCTCTACTCTTGGGGGTCCCTGCTCTAAAAAATATATCAGCATGTATTTCATGCAAATGAGGCCTAATGCGCTCACCTGTTTCTTTCGGTTTTCCAGTAGTTTTTCTAAAGGAAAGAAAACAAGAGAAGCAAAAAATATATATGTAGTGGAATAAACTTTCTCTGCTCACCTTAAAATTAATTGCTTCCCACGTAAAACTCTCCATCACGCGTGTTCAATTTAAGTGTTCTAAAAAATCACTTTTATCTTCTACTGTGTGATAATCTGGGGGACTGTCCCTCAATACCACTCCTTCAAAAAAAGAATCTAGATGTGAAATTACATACCAAAAGAATATAATGCTTATCTGACCTCACACCAGTCCCTTGTGAACTATAGTTATCAGTGTCTAGTCCCAGCCATTTAATCATTAATGTACAGAGACGTTGTGTACTATATCGTGGAGACTACCCGATATCACTGTGCCTCTAATGTGATCACATTATTACTGGTGGAATCTTGTATTATCTCTGGGAAGCTTACCTACTGGGTATCGCTATTTAGCACCATGTGAGTCAGGAGTTTGGTGCTGTCTTATAGTTACACACTGTGAAGGTTAGTGAAACACAATATATATGGTATGTCATTATAATGGTCTTTCGTGTTTCTGAGAACCCCTATGTCTCAATCACAGCTCAATCCTTTCACCCAAAGCTCCCTCGTAGTTAATATTATTCCGAGGATGTTTAGTTATTTCAGTCATATCGCCCCACTTGTTCATTCTCTTGATTGATTGCAATGTAAACAAGGGAGTACCCAAACTTTAATCTTAATCATACACGAGACGTGCTGGTACACATGTCGCATATCCCATTCATGATTAAATGATGTTTATAATGCCGGACCTTGTCGTTTTTCTTAAATGAGGCAAAAAAACAAACAAAGAAAAATAAAGTTGCACCCAACATGCTTACATTCCTTATTGTAGTCGGAGCCCGCAACCCTTGTCAAATCATCCAGTCTCACTCTCTATGCCAGTATATAGTGGTTCGTAAAAACATCCTTTCATCTATCGTACGTCATCATTCACATCTCAGCCAGACGACTTACTTCCTCAAAGTAAAGGCACCACCGGAGTACCTATCTCTCTCGTCCTGCCCGCCGCAGTGTGTTAATGCCAGAGGAGCAGGATGCTAAATACGCATCGGCATCTACGGATGACGTCAGGACATCGCGCGGGCGCCCCGATGCCATAGAGCTACATGGGATTTGTAGTTTCCAGGGCGTCCGGTTTCTGTTTCAGTACACGGATTGAGGCTAAGTACGCCTCGGTGTCTGCCGTTGCATCACACCATCGCGGGGGCGCCCTGTTGCCATAGAGCTACATAGGATTTGTAGTTCCCAGGACTTCCGGGTTATGTTTTGATATACGTGCTGAGGTTGGTGGGAATTATACTCGCCCCAATATTCAGTGTCTACTTATTTATTCTTGCACTGTTGTTTTCAGTGGATTACTGAACTAACTCCGGGGTTGATATTAACCTGCCTAAATGTAGTATCGCTACTAGTGCCTACTATTACGTGTGGACCATACAGTTTTTTTGAAAACTAGAGTTGATGGTTCACGTAAATTACATGGCCATAGTTGGTAAAGTATTTAATCATCTGGTCAGAATGATGAAATAGACCTTCAACCCCAATTAATATATGATGGTAATTTAATAGACATAGGAAATCAAATGTTTCCCTGCTTTAGTTTTTCTTTTATCTTTTTTCTGCATTATATCTATTGTCCCTATTTTCAGTAGGTTATCCATTAGTATTGCCCTTGACTGTTATTTTCTTCTTTCCATGTTGTTAACTCAGCCAGGGACTACATTAGCATAGTCCATGAAATATCCTCATTTAACCCATGAACTGAGGTGGATAGACGATATATCCATCGTTGTTCAAGTTTCAAGAATTGTTTTTCACTGAAGGTAGTTGGCATCTTCTCAATAACTGACCAAGTAAAATCATTTTCATCATGTCCTGCTATCTGAAAGTGGCGCATCATTTTCGTGACTGTCTTGCCACATCGGAATGTACTGCGGTGTTCATTCATTCGTGTCTTCACCTTGCGTGTCGTCATTCCGATGTATTTCAACTGACACTTACAGATCATAATATATACAACGTTGCTGCTGTTGCAGTTGGAAAACTTTCTCTGTTCTCACGGTGTTTTTAGGCCCACGTCAATTTCTTTGCTGGCCTTTGTTAAGCGGCAGATGTTGCAAGTTCCGCATGGGAAATGTCCCACTACTTCGGGGAGATTCCATAATGTATTTTTCTGTTGGCTCCCTCCTTCCTTCCTTTTGGGGCGTGTATGTACCACCGAGTCTCTTAAAGACCTCCCCCTCTTAAAGGCAAACAATGGGTTTCTCCATCTTCAGTGGCCCTGAATTTAAGGTTTTCCAGTGGCGTAGAATTATCCTCTTCACCATATTGGATTCAGTTCCATCTGTCGTCACACACACCAATCTCGTGTTTTTGGGCTTTGGGTATGTCTCCAGTAGAGTTTCTCTTGGATTTGTTTTACCAATTTGCGCGGGTAAGACTTCTCTTCCAGTTTTTTTGTGAGCTTCTTAGCATGGACTTCGTAAGTGTCTTTTTCTGAACAATTTCTACGCAGTCTCAGAAACTGTCCTACCGGTAAGTTATCTTTCAGAGTCTTGGGATGAAAACTGTCGTATCTGAGGAGATTGTTCACATCCGTCGGTTTGTAGTACACTTCTGTTCTTAATATTCAATTTTCAGGCCAGATTCTTAAATCTAGAAAAGTAATGGAATCTCTACTCACCGTCATGGTGAATTTCAAGTGCTGGTCTCTGGTGTTCAACCACCCGAGGAGTTCCCTTGCTTCGGTTTCAGTCCCTCTCCAAATTAAAAAAATATAATCTATGAATCTTTTCCACACAACATGCTTGGTGTGGTACGGGTTGTTGTTATCATAGATGAATTTAGTTTCAAAATCATGGACGTACAGACAGGCAATACTTGGGGCAAAGGTACTGCCCATCGATGTTCCGTGGGTCTGTAGAAAATACTCCCCCTCAAATTCGAAGTAGTTCCTGGTCAACGCAAGTCTGGCACAATCAATGACGAACCTTCTTGGGGTAATCGATGTCCAATCCTCATTCCTTAGCAAGGTTTCAATTACTTCTAGAGATGACTCCTGAGGTATGCTGGTGTACAGCGCTTCGACATCTAGAGTGATGAAGATGTCGGTATTCGCGGTTAAATGATAATGTTTGGAATTTAATCAAGATATCCCTGGTGTCTTTGAGATAAGACGGCATCCTTTGGACCATAGGCCTGAGGAAATAGTCTGTGAACTTTGATAGGGGTTCTAGTGCTGATCCGATCCCGGATACGATTGGCCTGCCGGGAGGGGGGTTCTTATTTTTATGTACCTTTGGCAGGATGTAAAAGTAGGGTGTCTTCGGGTTCTCTTCTTTTAGGAATCCTGCCTCTGCTGCTGTGATCCATCCTTCCTCCATTGCTGTATTCACCATTTCATGTATGATCCTTACCAACTCTTTGGTTGGATCACATGTTAGACATTTGTAATTCCGGGGATCATCCAGCAGTTTCCTGCATTCACTGCGGTACATTTCCAGTGGCATCACCACTGTTGCACCACCCTTGTCGGCTGGTTTTATTATGATGTCACTCATCCTATCAATTTCGGTGATAGCATCTCGTTCAATTTTTGTCAAGTTGTTGAAGACTCTTTTTTCATTGTCCTTTAGTCTGTCAACCTCCAAAGTCACTGCTTTCTCAAAAGCCAGCAGTGCTGGTGGCATCGTATGATTTGGTGGAGTAAAAGAGGACTTCCTCCTTAAGCCTGTGTTCTTATCTTCCTCGGTTTGGGATGGTATTTGGTCTGCGAAAAAAACTGAGTCTTCGCCTACGGAAGAACTCTGCTAGTTCAATTCTGAGGTCAAAAAGATTTGATTTTGTAGTGGGGGACAAACCCCAATCCTCTATTGAGGACAGTCTGTTGGGCCGGTGTCAGGATTCTATTACTCAGGTTTATTATTCCCGAGGGCTCTTGCTGGTGCTCGGTCGAGCATCCTGAATCATGGGGTCCTCTTGGTCTGACTGCCATTGTACCCTTGGACCTCTCCGTTTTCCCCTTCCCCAATTCTGGCCTCTCCCTAAAAAAGGAGGTTGAAAAGGTTGCCATTGATACCCATATTGTGGGGGTTGGAATGGAGGTTGGACATAAGGTCCCCATCCAAAAGGTTGTTGGGGATACGGGCCCATGGGTTGGTAATTTCCTCTGTTTCTATGGGGACGACCGCCTCTCTTCTTCGTGTTCCATCTCTGATTCTGTCCGTCAGATGATGAGTCACTTGAATTCCAACCAGACCCCGTGCTATCTGTATCTGAGAAATCAGATTTGTCTCTCTCAGTTGCATTATAATCCTCTTTTGAATACGGGAAGGTGTTTTCATAACTAAACCGTTTCAGGTCCTTTTGAAACTTGGTACTTTTTGCCTGTGTAAGGTACTCCTTGTATTCATTTATGGTCTTATTATTCTCTTCCAATTTCTTTTTGAATGATCCAATGGTGACTTGTGTTTTCAATCAATCAATCACAGAATTTGTAGAGCGCACTACTTACCCGTGAGGGTCTCAAGGCGCTGGTGAAGAAAAGGGGGGGGGCCGCTACTGGTCGAACAGCCAGGTCTTGAGTAGCCTCCTGAAGGTCAGCAGGTCTTGGGTCTGTCGTAGGCTGAGTGGAAGGGTGTTCCAGGTCTTGGCGGAGAGGTGGGAGAAGGATCTGCCGCCGGTGGTTGTTCTTCGAATGCGAGGGACGGTGGCGAGGGAGAGGTCGGCGGAGCGGAGCTGGCGGTTGGGGACGTAGAAGAAGAGTTGTCTGTTGAGGTAGGCTGGGCCGGTCTTGTGGAGTGCCTTGTGTGCGTGGATGAGGAGTTTGAAGGAGATTCTCCTGTCGACGGGGAGCCAGTGCAGGTTCCTCAGGTGGGGGGTGATGTGGCTGTGGCGTGGTACGTCGAGGATCAGGCGTGCGGAGGCGTTTTGTATGCGTTGCAGTCGCTTGATGAGCTTGGCCGGGGCTCCCGCGTAGAGGGTGTTCCCATAGTCGAGTCTGCTACTGACGAGGGCCTGGGTGACTGTTCTTCTTGTATCTGTCGGGATCCACCTGTAGATCTTGCGAAGCATGCGGAGGGTGTTGAAGCAGGAGGAGGAGACTGCGTTGACTTGCTTGGCCATGGAGAGCGTTGAGTCGAGGATGACTCCCAGGTTGCGTGCGTGGTCGGTGGGTGTCGGGGCTGCCCCCAGTGTCGTTGGCCACCAGGAGTCGTCCCAGGCTGAGGGGTTGGAGCCGAGGATGAGGACCTCCGTCTTGTCCGTGTTCAGCTTTAGTCTGCTGCTCTTCATCCAATCGGCGACGGCCTTCATTCCTTCGTGGAGTTTGGATTTGGCGGCGAGGGGGTCCTTGGTGAGGGAGAGGATCAGTTGAGTGTCGTCGGCGTAGGAGATTATGTTGAGGTCGTGCTGTCTGGCGATGCGTGCGAGCGGGGCCATGTAGATGTTGAACAGTGTTGGGCTGAGGGATGATCCCTGGGGTACGCCGCAGATGATCTCGGAGGCTTCGGATCGGAATGGTGGGAGGCGGACTCTCTGGGTTCTGCCGGCGAGGAAGGAGGTGGTCCATTCCAGGGCCTTGTCTCGGATCCCTGCGTCGTGGAGGCGTGCGAGTAGAGTGCGGTGGCAGACAGTGTCGCAGGCGGCGGAGAGGTCCAGCAGGATGAGGGCTGCGGTCTCACCGTTGTCCAGCAGGGTCCTGATGTCGTCGGTGGCAGCGATGAGGGCAGTCTCAGTGCTGTGGTTGCTGCGGAACCCTTACTGGGATTGGTCCAGGATGCTGTTTTCTTTGAGGTATCGGGTTAACTGTCTGTTGACGATCTTCTCGATGACCTTGGCTGGGAACGGAAGCAGGGAGATGGGCCGGAAGTTCTTGAGGTCTCTCGGGTCCGCCTTGGGTTTTTTGAGTAGGGCGTTGATCTCGGCGTGTTTCCAGCTCTCTGGGAAGGTCGCGGTCTCGAAGGAGAGATTGATGACGTTGCGCAGGTGGGGTGCGATGGAGCTGCTGGCTTTGTTGAAGATGTGGTGCGGGAAAGGGTCTGACGGGGAGCCGGAGTGTATCGTGTTCATGGTCTTGATGGTGTCATCGATGTTCACGCTGGCCCAGGCTGGTAAGGGGTCATGGTCGATGGTGTGCGCCGGGTCTGGTGCATCGGTCTCAGTTGGGGCTGTCTGGGTGTTGAAGCTGTCGTGGATGTCGGCGACCTTGCGGTGGAAGAAGGTGGCGAGGGAATCGCATAGGGCTTGCGACGGCGGGATGTCGTTGGTGTTGGAGCTGGGGTTGGAGAGTTCCTTCACGATGTTGAAGAGCTCCTTGCTGTTGTGTGCGTTGTTGTCGAGGCGGTCTTTGAAGGAGATCCAATTGGCGGACCTGATGAGGTGGTGGTGGTTACGGATGGCGTCTTTGTGGGCTGCGTGGCTGTCCGGTGTCTTTTCACTGTGCCATTTCTTCTCTAGTTTCCGGCAGGTACGCTTGGAAGCTAGGAGTTCCGGGGTGAACCAGCTGGCTCTTTTGGTGGTGTAACTGTAGGTGGGTTTTTTCAGCGGGGCGAGGGTGTTGGCGCAGTCATCTATCCATCGTCTGAGGTTGCAGGCAGCGTCGTCCTTGTTGGATGGGTCGGTGGGTGGGCTGAGAGCGAGGTTTGCCCGTAGTTGGTCTTCGGTGACTTTGCTCCAGCAGCGGCGTGGGATCTGTTGGGTGCGGTGGTGTGTGGTGGGTTTCTGGAAGGTGAAGTGGATGCAGCGGTGGTCGGTCCAGAGGAGTTCGGTGGTGTGGCTGAAGGAGACGTGGAAGCTTGAGGAGAAGACGGGGTCGAGCGTGTGGCCGGCGGAATGGGTCGGTGTTGTGACGAGCTGTCTCAGTCCGAGGTTGGCGAGGTTGTCGATCAGGGTGGTGGAGTTGCTGTAGTTGTTGTTCTCCAGGTGAAAGTTCAGGTCTCCGAGGAGGATGTAGTCGGTAGAGGTCAGGGCGTGCGTGCTGATGAAGTCGGCGATGGAGTCGCTGAACTGGGGTCGGGGTCCAGGGGGTCTGTAGACGAGGGTGCCTCTCAGGGTGGTGTTGGGGTCCGTGTGGATCTGGAAGTGCATGTGTTCGGCGGTGCAGAGAATGTCGTCGGTGCTGGTCGAGACCCTGATGGTGTTCTTGTGGACGATGGCGATTCCTCCTCCTACTCCGTTGATGCGGTCTCTGCGGGTGATCTTATAGCCGTCTGGGATGGCTATGGCGATGTCGGGTGCGGAGGAGTCTCTGTCAGGAAGGCGACGTCTGGTGATGATGTGTCGAGCAGGTCCCAGAGCTCGATGGCGTGTTTGCGTGCGGAGCGGGTGTTCAGTAGGATGCATCGGAGGTGGTTGAGGTCGTTCTTGGCGGGTGCTTCGGCGGCTCTGAGGCTGGTGTAGCTGCAGTTCCAGCAGGTGAAGGGACCATGAGTGCGTTTCGGGGCGGCCTTGAAGCAGTTGTGTATCCGTCCGGGGTTGAGAGCGTGGAGTGTGGTGGCATCGTATCGGCGTCGGTCGTCGAGGCTGGAGCGGAGGGCGCGAGGACCAGGGGTTCTGGCACTGGGCGCGGTCCAGGCGCGGACGGGCCATTCAAGCCATTCTCCATGGTTTTGATTTCAATCAATAAGGCATCGGAGAGTCTTTTGGCTGTCTGTATAATCAAGACGAGCCAGTCTCTCATGCATTTCCATGCAATGAGAGACCAGCTATGTCTGAACTCAGGGTTGTTCAAGAAAATGCGAGGTGCATTAGCTACAATGAGACCATTAGGGGCTATATTCCCCCGGAGGTACTCCGTCATTACTGCCCCATGTAGGAGTGTCTTGAGTTGGGTCCATTTGAGTTCCGTCAGGGATTCCCAATCGCCATTATTCTGGATGGTTTGTGTCAAAGTGGTATCGGAGATCAGGGGTGGTAGTGCTAGGATAGACGATATTACGTCCTCACTGAATGCTAGACCATCTGCCATTCCTATTTCTTTTTTGGTAAATGGGCAAGGCGGTCAATTTATCTCAAATCTAATTGGATTTGGACCCTCTAGAAACCTCTTTGGTTTTGTTCAAATCTTTGATTTTACTCTCTGGGCTATGGAGGCCCCTCTAAACTCTTATTCACAAAAGAGAGTGAGAGAAGCAGATCAGTTGCAATCTCCCAAATACAATCGAATCACAAAAGGCAAATGCTGGTGTCTGTGTATCCGTAAGGGATATTCAGACAAATCTAAGAAAAGGGACACACGAAGAAGATAGGAAGAGTGTAAAAGAGTCCCACTGAGGTCACTTGTTAAGTCTCTGACTATCTTTGGGTGATGGGATATCCAAAGATATTGGAGAAGACGCCTCACTCACTTGTCGTGACATGCTTCATCATAGGCGTCTTTCCACACCCAGATAAGATGGTACTACCTGGGCGGACTCAACCAAAAGATGTTATGGGAGTTCTTATATAAAATATTAACTGGCCATGCAGGGAACCAGATGAGTGAAGTTAAAAATACCTACAGGTATACCCAAACAGTAAGTTTATTCATAGGGTACCTGGGGTACTGAATAAAAACGTGATACAAAAAAAGGGGTTTTCTTTCTGAACGTTATTGATTCAGGTTTACCCACATCAGAATGCCAACATGTTTCGGCCCACAACTTGAGCCCTCACGGGTCTGGGGCCTTCTTCAGGGCTAGAATCTCTACTCTTGGGGGTCCCTGCTCTAAAACATATATCAGCATGTATTTCATGCAAATGAGGCCTAATGCGCTCACCTGTTTCTTTCGGTTTTCCAGTAGTTTTTCTAAAGGAAAGAAAACAAGAGAAGCAAAAAATATATATGTAGTGGAATAAAATTTCTCTGCTCATCTTATAATTAATTGCTTCCCACGTGAAACTGTCCATCATGCATGTTCAATTTAAGTGTTCTAAAAAATCCCTTTTATCTTCTACTGTGTGATAATCTGGGTGACTGTCCCTCAATACCACTCCTTCAAAAAACGAATCTAGATGTGAAATTACATACCAAAAGAATATAATGCTTATCTGACCTCACACCAGTCCCTTGTGGACTATAGTTATCAGTGTCTAGTTCCAGCCATTTAATCATTAATGTACAGAGACGTTGCGTACTATATCGTGGAGACTACCCGATATCACTGTGTCTCTAATGTGATCACATTATTACTGGTGGAATCTTGTATTATCTCTGGGAAGCATACCTACTGGGTATCGCTATTTAGCACCATGCGAGTCAGGAGTTTGGTGTTGACTTATAGTCACACACTGTGAAGGTAAGAGAAACACAATATATATGGTATGTCATTATAATGGTCTTTCGTGTTTCTGAGAACCCTATGTCTCAATCACAGCTCGACCCTTTCACCCAAAGCTCCCTCGTAGTTAATATTATTCTGAGGATGTTTAGTTATTTCAGTCATATCGCCCCACTTGTTCATTCTCTTGATTGATTGCAATGTAAACAAGGGGGTACCCAAACTTTAATCTTAATCATACACGAGACGTGCTCGTACACTTGTCGCATATCCCATTCACAATTAAATGATGTTTATAATGCCGGACCTTGTCGTTTTTCTTAAATGAGGCAAAAAAACAAACAAAGAAAAATAAAGTTGCACCCAACACGCTTACATTCCTTGTTGTAGTCGGAGCCCGCAACCCTTGTCAAATCATCCAGTCTCATTCTCTATGCCGGTATATAGTGGTTCGTAAAAACATCCTTTTATCTATCGTACGTCATCATTCACATCTCAGCCAGACGTGTTACATCCTCAAAGTACAGTCACCATCGGAGTACCTATCTCTCTCGTCCTGCCCGCCGCCGTGTGTTAATGGCAGAGGAGCAGGATGCTAAATACGCCTCGGCATCTACGGATGACGACAGGACATCGCGCAGGCGCCCCGATGCCATAGAGCTACATGGGATTTGTAGTTTCCAGGGAGTCCGGTTTCTGTTTCAGTACACGGATTGAGGCTAAGTACGCCTCGGTGTCTGCGGTTGGCATCACACCATCGCGCGGGCGCCCTGCTGCCATAGAGCTACATGGGATTTGTAGTTCCCAGGACGTCCGGGTTATGTTTTGATATACGTGCTGAGGTTGGTGGGAATTATACTCGCCCCAATATTCAGTGTCTACTTATTTATTCTTGCACTGTTGTTTTCAGTGGATTACTGAACTAACTCTGGGGTTGATATTGACCTGCATAAATGTAGTATCGCTACTAGTGCCTACTATTACGTGTGGACCATACAGTTTTTTTGAAAACCAGAGTTGATGGTTTACGTAAATTACATGCCCTTGACTGTTATTTTCTTCTTTCCATGTTGTTAACTCAGCCAGGGACTACATTAGCATAGTCCATGGAATATCCTCATTTAACCCATAAACTCAGGTGGATAGACGATATATCCATCGTTGTTCGAGTTTCAACAATTGTTTTTCACTGAAGTTAGCTGGCATCTTCTCAATAACTGACCAAGTAAAATCATTTTCATCATGTCCTGCTATCTGAAAGTGGCGCATCATTTTCGTGACTGTCTTGCCACATCGGAATGTACTGCGGTGTTCACTCATTTGTGTCTTCACCTTGCGTGTCGTCATTCCGATGTATTTCAACTGACACTTACAGATCATAATATATACAACGTTGCTGCTGTTGCAGTTGGAAAACTTTCTCTGTTCCCACGGTGTTTTGAGGCCCACGTCAATTTCTTTGCTGGCCTTTGTTAAGCGGCAGATGTTGCAAGTTCCGCATGGGAAATGTCCCACTACTTCGGGGAGATTCCATAATGTATTTTTCTGTTGGCTCCCTCCTTCCTTCCTTTTGGGGCGTGTATGTACCACTGAGTCTCTTAAAGACCTCCCCCACTTAAAGGCAAACATGGGTTTCTCCATCTTCAGTGGCCCTGAAGTTAAGGTTTTCCAGTGGCGTAGAATTATCCTCTTCACCATATTGGATTCAGTTCCATATGTCGTCACACACACCAATCTTGTGTTTTTGGGCTTTGGGTATGTCTCCAGTAGAGTTTCTCTTGGATTATTCTTTGCCATTTTGTATGCCTGTTTTACTAATTTGCGCGGGTAAGACTTCTCTTCCAGTTTTTTGTGAGCTTCTTAGCATGGACTTTGTATGTGTCTTTTTCTGAACAATTTCTACGCAGTCTCAGAAACTGTCCTACCGGTAAGTTATCTTGCAGAGTCTTGGGATGAAAACTGTCGTATCTGAGGAGATTGTTCACATCCGTCGGTTTGTAGTAAACTTCTGTTCTTAATATTCCATTTTCAGGCCAGATTCTTAAATCTAGAAAAGTGATGGAATCGCTACTCACCGTCATGGTGAATTTCAAGTACTGGTCTCTGGTGTTCAACCACCCAAGGAATTTCTTGCTTCGTTTCAGTCCCTCTCCAAATTAAAAAAATATAATCTATGAATCTTTTCCACACAACAAGCTTGGTGTGGTACGCGTTGCTGTTATCATAGATGAATTTAGTTTCAAAATCATGGACGTACAGACAGGCAATACTTTGAGCAAAGGTTCTGCCCATCGATGTTCCGTGGGTCTGTAGAAAATACTCCCCCTCAAATTCGAAGTAGTTCCTGGTCAACGCTAGTCTGGCACAATCAATGACGAACCTTCTTGGGGTAATCGATGTCCAATCCTCATTCCTTAACAATGTTTCAATTACTTCTAGAGAAGACTCCTGATGTATGCTGGTGTACAGCGCTTCAACATTGATGGAGCAGGGGAAACGAAATAATTTTTGTACCCCTTGGAAACTAATGACCCCATAACGATTAATGATACTAACCGTTTGAAACGCATGAATTAATCAACAAATGCACCTTTTTATTAAACATTACACGTGGGCAATTGCTAATGTTGCAAAATCTAATTTAAATACAAATGTGAAGCAAAATAATATTAGTATTGTGATTTGCGTAGTAAATAGAGTAAAATGCATGATTTGTGTTGCGTAGTAAAGTTGCACCGTGGTAAAGAATGCAGATGGTGAGTAAAATGGCTTTAAATGTCGCTTCTGCTAGGTAATACTTAACACGGGTCATTAGAATGGCGGGTGGTAAACAGAAAGGCTTATTTTCCTTGTTTTAATTTCTATTGTGTTTGTTCTTATATTAGTTTCGTTCGGGCCTGCTAGGCCATGCTTCTAAAATGGCCGCTGGAAAGGACGAGATCGCGTGCGCTGAATAAGATGGCCCCCGCGCAGGCTCAGTGTGAATGCTCCAGTCATGTGTATGCGGCCTGAGCCCGGAGCCCGGAGTGAGAGATGTCAAGGCCAATCTGACCTGTAACGAGGATCGTGCCAAGAGTTCAGCATATATGCCTGGGAACGGATGAGAAAAATGAGCGACAGGGGATGAACTAATGTGTGACCATCAAAGTTTGTTACAAAATGGATTAACAAATTGGACTACTTTTGGACATCGTGATCATGAGACTTAATGTGTGCGTTATTGTCCCCAAACTGGTTCGAACAAGGAGGGCAATGAGGTGACCCTCACCACCCCTCCAATGGACCAATTAGCGTGTTTCTTGCCCCTAAAGATTGCAACTTTTAAGTGTAGAGAGCCAGAAAGTAGGGTATAAGAGAGTCTGCTCTTACGTTGTGAAAAAACTTCTTCGTTTATTCTATCCTGATGCTGCGAGAGACTCTGTCATTTTGGACTAATAAACTTTGACTGGGGAAGGAACGAGACCGTTGCGGGAGTTGCCCGGGAGGAGTTTGCGTCCGAGGAGGTTAGCGGGATAGTCAGTCAGTTTTGGGAGTCCATCCTGTGATCTGCGGTTCATTTTCTTTCCTGATGAACCATTCTTGTCATCGCCCTATGGCCGAGGGTAATGAGTATTTCTCATCTTTATTTTTAACCTTTTACTTAAATGCTTACTGATTTAATAAATGTTTTTGCCTAAAAACGAGCTTTACTTTTGCTTAAAGAATTTCGATAAAACTATATGCTGACTTTAAAAGAGTCTGTGGTTCTTTAAATAAAACTGTGATTTATAAATGCTAAAGGTTTTAATTGTGATTGAGCTGGTCTTAATCGCCATCAACTAATTCTACTTGTTGGTCCATCGAACGAATAGCGGAGTACCTTGATGTTTAGAACCGACAAGATCCGAAGTTAATGTATATAATGTATAGGTTATAATTCTGTCATTTAATAAGGTATCCCGCTTGTCCAGCAATTCATTTTTCCTTAGCGTTTGATCCAGAAAATTTAATGAATGTATGTATGCGGTACTATGGGCCCCACCGACATAAGTTTTAAGTGATAAAGGTTGCGTAGGTCTTTTTTTTTTTTTTCTCTTCTGGATTAGTGTCATAAGGAGAAATTTATATTAGCCGCGCTGGATCAGATTTCTTGGTAGCAGAGTTATGGTTACTATAGATTAGTTCGGTGATTATTGATTATTGATTTTTCGTGTCTAACACTCTATGTTGAGTTTGTATTACATTATGTGTAAGTCGAAATTTTGAAGCTTCCGGGAAGTAGGAAGTGGACACGTGTGGCAAGAGAAGTCACACGGAAATGTGCATTGTCTGATTTCAAAATTGGTGATAACACAGGACTGTGTTATGTTAGGGAAATTTCACGTATGAATTGCATTTGAGCGAAATAGCAACAGGTTTTCTTGTGAAACTTTGGCCTTAATTCTCAGGAGCAGTGTAGTCTCCACATGTGTTTTATCCCCAGAGAAACGGGTTTACCTCTTGCTTGAGAGAAGGGTAAGGTAGAGAGAAGTGCTACACTTATCGAACGAAACAGTATTCTTGTAAGTGGGAATAAACTATCTCTTTGTTTAGAGAAACAGACAATGGTAATGTGTTTTACGTTGTAACTAATCGATTTTAGTTGAAAAGAAAAGCTAAGAAAACTGCCAATAATTTTTGTAAAGGAGGGGTCAGTTGAAGCAGGAGTAGAACTGACGTCAACAAGAACCGCGCTGGGATTGGCTATTTGTGGAAGAACGAAGAGTTTCCTGGTTGGTGCGTTAGTGTGAGACGCGCTGGGATAGGTTAGTGTGAGAGTGAAGTAAAAGCTTTCTAATTGGTGCGTTGGTGTGAGCCGCGCTGGGATAGGTCCGAATAGCCGAGCAGTAGAAAGAACCGATTGGTGAAGGATTGTGTGAATTGCTTCGGTAAAACAACAGTGAAATGGCTTATTATAATGAATATGATAGAGAGAAACGGTCATGGTTTGCGAAGCTTAAAAACTTTTTTAAGAAAGATAAGAAGGTTGTGACTAGGGAAGGAGAAGTACTTCCTCCACCGAAAACGCCAGCATCTTATATGATGTTGAAATATGGCAATCATACTTGCATTTGTTTGGAAAATTGGGCGAAGTATACCAAAGACGATGGAGTATTGGCATTTCCAGAAAATGGTTCGTTTAGCACAGCGGTACTTCGAAATTTGAGAGAAAAGATGATGAAACTTGAACCGAGACCTAGACCTAGACCAACACAATTTGAAGCCTTAGGTGAATGGGAAGATGAGATGTATGAAAGGGAAAGACACAGAGGTGCAAAGAATTATAGTTTAGTTCATGGAAGAGTATGGGGTTTGAATCATGAAGACAGGATGAGACGATGGCGGTGTGCTAACATGACGGATGGCATGTTTCCTGTCAGAACAGTTGAAGAAATTACAAGGAAAAAGTGTACGGAGAAAAAGAAGCATGCAGTGACAGAGAGATATGGGTATGGAGTTAGCGACACAGAGGATGAGTTGCTGGAGGACATTTTAAATAAAAGACCCCCTCCATATTAACAGGATTCTGTGGTGGTGACACCAAATGCACCGCCAATGAGAACTGTAATAAATCAAAGTCCTGAACAAATGTCTGAAATAAATAGTCCATTTAATAAACTAGAAACACCACAGACTGTGAAACATGATAATGGTAATACAGCCGAATTAGCTAGAACCACAAGAGAATTGACTGAAAAGATAAGAGAACTGACAAAGAATATGGAAGCTGTGACTGTGCCAGTAACCATAGGGCCAGTAATCCCAGTATTTGAAAACCAAAAGATAGATGAACACTCCTTAACAATTCCATTAAATTCAAGTATGCAAAAAGTAAGAGAAGGTATAATTCCAGAAAATAGAGAGAAAGAGGATTCTGTTGGACCATTTAGGTCAAGTCCACCTGTAAATTTGACAATTAATGAGAGTCCGGTAAATAAGATTCCTATAGGAGCCGAGTCAGCAACTGAAACTCCGGAGAGAAGTGTAAGTTGGACTGAAGTAAATAAAACCCCTGTGGGTCCGACTGCAGAGGAATTAAATGATTGGGTGAGGAGCTTGCAGAAAAAGGATGCTGAACCACAACTTTTGGATGTGGTCAGATTAAAGATAGATATGGAAGAATTGATTCTAGGGACTATTGGTACAGATCGATTGAAGTCCTATCAAGATGATGAATTAATGTTTATGTGTAAAAGCATCACTTGGAGAGCTAGGAATTTGCATGAAAAACTGGAAGAGACAGCGAACGAACTAGGGGTAGAATTTGGAAAAATTAGAGGATTGCAGAAACCGTACAGGGTAGATTTTAGTGAAAAAGACATAGAAAATCGGAACACTTCAGGACGACTAACGCAGATAAAAGAACTGATTGTTTTTTTGAGAAAATGGGGAGATGTAGACAAGTGGAGAAGTAGGTGGATAAGGAGAAAGGAGGTAACAACTGATAAAGCATCATTGGCTTTTCCAGTAAAAGAGAAAGAACCAACGGTAATAGAATGTCCAATGAGAGAAACTCCAGGAGGAAGTTATGTACATGTCCCATGGTCCAGACAAGATATATTGTCATTTACAAATGATTTTCCAAGATTGAGAGAGAAACCTGTAGAGTGGTATAGACAAGTAGAAAGGTTTGTAAAAGTTTCAAAAGTGTTGTGGGAAGATCTAGATGGATTGTTTGAGATTGTTGTTCCTGCAGATTTATGGACAGAGTGTAAAATTACGATTGACTGGCCGAAGGAAGAATATCCTAGAGATGCAAAAACAGGAGCACCAGGTTCAGAAGTAATGAGAAAATATGAACAGGCAATCACGTTTCTGAAAAATAAAATTCCGCCAAAAGAAACGGACTGGGTAAAGATTGATAGAACAACTCAGGAAAGTAAGGAAACTGTACATGCTTATTACGAGAGATTGCTTTTGGTCTTCAAACAGTATAGTGGATACGAGAATTTGAGTGAAAAGGACATGAGTCATTTTGTATATAGATTTGTGTATGGCTTGAGACCTGAGATAAGTGAAATGATTAAGCAGCATATGTTATGTTGGCAGAATAGCACGGTAGATGAGGTACTACGGTATGCAAAATATTGCAGTGACGATATTGAGTGTAGACAGCGTAAACTCAAGGAAAAGGCAATGTGGGCACAAGTAAAGGTTGCAGAAAAACAAGAAGCTCAGATGAATAATCAGTCTAATGACGCAGGACAGACCAAGTCCAAACCGAATATTGGTAAGGGAAGAGGTCAGATGAGTATAGAAGAAGCTAAAAAGAAATGGCCATGTCATAATTGCGGAAAATTAGGGCACTGGAGAAACGAGTGTAAATTACCTCCAAGAGTTAATGCCGAAAATCAACCATTAAATCCACAGGTGCAGAATGAGGTGAGTTACCAACAGACACAACAGCCGCAGGTAGTTACTCAACAGTGTCAGGTGCCGCAACCACCTCTTCCAAAGAGTGTAAATCCTCAAAGATACAGTACAGAGGCAGGATTCTACGGAGGAGAACTGGTAACAAAATTGCTGCGCGCAGCTGCAGTTTCGCAGTATTGGTTACGGCAGGATGGAGATGAATCGGATGAAAGCTTATGACGGTGCCTAGGAGAGGAAGAGGAGTGCGTGCTTGGCACAACTCTAGAGGTAGATCAGTCAGGTCCATTTGTGGATGGAAAGGTGAATGGTGTAAATGTTACATTCCTTGTGGACACTGGTGCTACCCGTTCTACTGTTAGATCAGTGGAAATTCCAAACCTTCCTCTCTCAGGAGAATACATCCAAGTTGTAGGTGTTTCAAACAAGCAAATTAAAACCCCTCTTACAAAACCAATAGAGGTGGAAATTGGTCCGTTCAAAGAGATGCATCGCTTTGTGGTGTGTGATTGTACTCCTGTAAATTTATTAGGACACGATCTGCTTTGCAAAATGAATTGTACCATGTACTGTACCCCAGATGGTATTGCTTTCCAGACACCAGATGATGATGTTCTGTATAAAATGACAATGGCAGAACTAGAACCAGGAGTGAATGATATGTTTCCTGTGTTTGATGCGGAGAAAATCCCTATTGAGTTTAAAGGAATAGTAAGGTCTGAAGTGTGGTATTTCACAGGTGAAGATATTGGACTCATGAGAGGAGTTGATCCTGTAAAAATTACTGTAAAAGAAGGAACGAATTACCCAAATACCCCGCAGTACAAATTGACGCTAGAAATTATTGAAGGAATAACACCTGTAATTAATAAGATGATTGAACAAGGAATTTTGAGAGAAATAGTGAGCAGTCCATGTAATTCTCCGATAATGGGATTGAAAAAGCCAAATGGAACATATAGGATAGTACAAGATTTGAGAAAGGTAAACAAAATTGTTATTCCTTGCTGCCCAATTGTGCCAAACCCTGCTGTAATACTGTATCAAATCCCACATGATGCCGAATGGTACACAGTTATTGTTTTGTGCCATGCATTTTTCTCTATCCCATTGCACCCTGACAGCCAGCCATTATTTGCGTTTCGGTTCGGAGAGCGTATTTTGGCATGGTGCCGAATTCCTCAAGGGTATACAGAAAGTCCTTCTATATTTAATCAGATTTAATAAGAAATCCTTAGAAGATTTAAAAATGCCTGAAAAATCTGTGATGGTCCAATATATTGATGACCTATTGGTGGCATCAAAGACCAGAGAAGCATGTGTTACGGACACAATTGCTTTATTGAATCATTTGGCAGAAGGAGGACACAAGGTGTCCCCAACAAAACTGCAATTCTGTCAACAGGAAGTACAGTACTTAGGTCATAAGATTGAGAAAGGGATGCGAAAAGTGACAACTGAAAGAATAAGGATTATTAAAGGAATGAGAGCCCCAATGACACAAAGAGAGGTGAGAATGTTCCTTGGAATGGTTGGTTATTGCCGACTGGATAAGTGGATTTTCATTGATTGCAAAACCTTTACAGCGATTGACAAAGAGGGATGTCAAAGATCCGATTGCACTGGATGAGGAGGAAATGAAGGCTTTTGAGGAACTGAGAACAAGTTTGTGTGAGGCACCAGCTTTGGGAATGCCTGATTATGAGAAAGAATTTGAGCTGTATTGTAGCGAGAGAGACGGGTGTGCACTTTCAGTATTAGTGCAAAGGCATGGAAGAATGAAACGACCAATAGCTTATTTTTCAGCTGTTCTAGATCCGGTAGCAAAAGCGTTGCCTGGATGTCTGAAAGCAGTAGCTGCTACAAGTGTGAGTCTGGAACAAAGTGAAGGCATTGTGATGGGATATCCTTTGAGAGTATATGTCCCACATTCAGTTGAAATCCTTCTGACCCGAACAAAAACCCAATTCATGACACATAGTCGGCTGACTAGGTATGAAAAAGTGATCTTGGGTGCAGACAATGTAACCATTGTAAGATGCACGAGTGTGAATCCTTCCACTTCACTACCAGATGCAGTAAATGCAGAAGTCAAAGATGACGTTGATCATAACTGTTTGGATGTGCTTGAATTTTGCACAAAGCCTCGCCCTGATATCAGGGATGAACCTTTAGAAGAGTCAGATTATGTGATGTTTGTGGACGGGTCATGCCTGAGGACAAATGAAGGAGTTTTAAGTGCTGCGTATGCTGTATGTACGGTGGCTACCATAATGGAAGCATCCTGTTTGAGAGGAATACGTTCAGCCCAAGTTGCTGAGCTGATTGCTCTGATTCGAGCGTGCAAACTGGGAAAGAATTTCCGAATTACTGTGATCACAGATAGCCAGTATGGCTTCGGAGTGGTCCATGATTTTGGACAGATCTGGTCCCAGAGGGGATTCCTGACTTCCTCAGGGTCTCCTATTTGGAATGGTGAGTTTGTGAAGAAGTTGCTAGAGGCGATACAGCTGCCTAAACAGATTGCGGTGGTAAAATGCACTGCTCACAAAAATGGAACTGATTACATTGCAGTGGGTAACAAATTTGCTGACGAATTAGCTCAATATTGTGCCAGAAATATGACCTCAATGAATCGGAGAAGGGAAAAAGAAAATGTTTCATGTCCCTTGCTGTTTACTAACCCAGTTGAAACATGGGATGAGGTGAAACAATTGCAGGAAGAGGCAAGTGATGAGGAAAAAGACGTTTGGATAAAAGCAGGTTGCAGACGGAGAGAGGAAGATGAAGTCTGGGTTTACAGGGATGAAAGACCAGTTATGCCTGATAGCATGATCTCTAACATGGCACGGATGTACCATGGACAGGCACACATAGGTAGAGATGCCATGATCAGACTTTTCAAACAGACCTGGTACAACCCAATCAATCAATCAAATGAACTTTATTCGGTTATTATAGAAGAAATAACCATAAAAGCACAATTTATAAATCACATTAAAGTTCCATGATAAAAATAGAGATATTAGATAAGGCTAAAAACATGTACAAATTCATACCACAATTGATTTACGAAATTTAAAAACATTTTTTAGAAAAGCAGTAACAGAGGCAATAGTGAATACATTATCCAGATTCTGTAACGCCAGGAATGCGGGGTCACATCGTCTCAGTTCCAATCTCTTTAACACTGGGACAATCCATCTTTTTCTAGGTATGGAATAAAATGTGCAAAAAAACAAGATATGTATGGACGACTGGACTGATACGCCGTCACATGGGCAGTTACAAAGTGTTCTTGACCAATCGTTTACCTCAGGAAAACTTAAAGTTCTATGCAGAATGTTCAATCTGAGACGCGTTAACAGAAACCTGTCAAAATCCCTAGTGGTTAGCAAAATATATGGTTGTATCTTTACAGTGATCAAAGTAAGATGGTGTGCTGCCACCGTGGTTTTGGCCATTTCACTAGTAATTCTATGTTCACTCATGTATGACATACATATATTTTTAAGGTCCTTTCTCGGTGCCCGGCACATAGTAGAGGGGTAATTAAAATATTCTTTATGGCCTATTTGCGTTAAAAAAGTCTTAACATATTCTAGCCATCTTATATGTTTGGCCCCATCAATTCCCAGTGAGTCCTTTAAAATATGGCGATTAAAAACAGACTCTTCAGTGGTCCAAACCCTGTGCCACAGAAGAACAGGTTGTATCTTGATCACATCCTCAAGGTAAGGCAGGCCCAATTCTGTATGACAGATAAGTGTAGACGTACTGTCCGGTACTGCCAAGAGATACCTGAGGAAGATGTTTTCTGCCACTTGGAGTGAATTAACATTAGCATATCCCCAGATACCTGCTCCATAAGTGGCAATCGCTACACATGTTGCCCTGTATATGCGTAACAATTCCCCTGGAGAGCGTCTTACCATTTTCCTACTAAAATTTGTTAGTGCCATCAGAGATTTACTGAATAGGAGCCTTCTCGCTTTGATTGCCCTGCACCAGGAGCCTGACTGATCGAACAAAATCCCTAGATAAGAAAAAGTATTAGTATTCTCTAGTGCCTTGGTATTGATAAAAATAGTATTTTTCTTTTTATTTACCCCAGTCCCACATTTCATCGAAAACGTTTTTGAGCAGTTAATTGTAAGGCCCAAGTTTGTCATAAATTTCGTAAAAGAGGTTACAACCCTTTGGAGACCAATAGGCGTGCGGGCCATCAGGACCGCATCATCTGCATAAAGGAGTGCAGGGATCGGGCGAGAGGCTGCCAATGGCAGGTCCCTGCACTCCTTAATTAAGGTGCATTCAAGATCATTAATATATAACGTAAATAGGAATGGGGCAAGGACGCAGCCCTGCCGCACTCCTCTCGAAACTCGAAAGTTCCTAGTGCAGTCTCCACCCTGTCCAAAGCGGACCCTCGCCCTAGCCCCTGAATAAAGCTGCCTTAAAAGGAAACTATGGAGTTGTCCACCCCCAACCCTTCCAAGATTACCCAAAGCTTTTCATGAACAACACAATCAAATGCTGATGTTAAATCAACAAAAGTTAAAAACAGCCTTTCCCTTTTAGCTTTCGTATATTTATCTAAAAGAATATGAAGATTCAGGCCCTGATCTATAGTGCCTAGACCCTTACGAAAGCCGTATTGGAGATTGCTTAAAATTGAGTGCTCAGCTGCCCACTTTTGGAGTCTATCTAAAACCACACGCCCTATTATCTTGACTGTAGAATACAATAATGAGATTGGGCGATAGCAAGCTGGATTTGCCCTATCGCCCTTTTTAAAAATAGGAACGATAATGGATTCATACCATGACGTTAAAAGCCCCATAGAACAGCAGGCATTAAAAAGTTGCGTTAGAAGAGGTCCCCATAGTGCCATGTTGTTTTTGAACAGGTCAACCGGGACACCATCCGGGCCCGGAGCCTTACCGCCCATGCTAGCTGTTATAGCCACGTTGACCTCACTCAGAGTGAAATCCATTCTAGAGTTATGAAAAGTGGGTAGAGACGCCGAGTCGGCCTCAATCTCCACAGTTACCTGATCATCTGCTATTTGATTAGTATAAAGCTTAGAATAGTGGGAGTGTGTTATATCTAGGTTTCTACCTTACATCTTCCCTGTTTCTCTGCCTCTGCTGTTCAGCCAGTGAGAGTAGAATGTTAGTGTGAATGTGATGTCATTGGAATGTTGGGTATGCTGTGAGTGGGACTGTCAGTTGGATCCTGGGCTGAGCGGCAGAGAAGCTGCTCCTGGTGGGGCTTTATTACATCTATACTGGAAAACCTATCTGAACATCTAAGATCAATAAACTTATCATCTGTAACCTAACCAAGACTACTGGAACTACTTACCTACGATATAACATAAATTGGCGACGAGGGTGGGATTCGAACCCACGCGTGCAAAGCACAATGGATTACTTCAAGCTTGAAAAGGTACTTTTATACAAGATTTTACTTAAAAAAAGAACTTACCTAAGGATCTTACGCCCTCCCGCCCCACCAGTGTCCATATTCACCGGACAGCCCATAGACAAGGCGTAAATTTCCTGCTACCTGCTTCTTCCTGCCTGATTTCTACTGCCTGCTTCTTACTGGGCATGTTTCCTGCTACATCTTCTTCCTGCCTGATTCCTGCTGCCTTTGTCTGCCAAATACTGCCTGTACCTCATCCTGTGTACCTACTCTTTCTACATGGGAAACACTAACGTTTGCACCCAGCAAGCAATTTGAGCAAGCGCCATCCATACAAACTGCCGATGTACTCCTGGCTCTACATCAGAGGTGTACCTTCTCTTCATTTTGCGAGCACTTCCCAAACCCGTTGTGTATTTTGGGATGCTTTCGTGGAACCAGTGACTAGCATCAACTATGCCAAGAATCAACTTTGGACACCCCAGAAACTGAGCTTTGCTTACTCGCTGACACTTTACATGGATCCTGTTTGGTGGCAAGTATTGTGAACATTTTGAGGTAAATCATAATTGATTTAATTATGGGCCTCGGTTTCCCCTCTACATTTGGCAGTTCAACCGTCCTGTCGTGGTTTGAAAACAACGCGCGCCATGCTCAGCACGCGCTCTTACCTTCTCGTGGATCCTCTGATCTTCAGTGACGCTTTCGAATCCTTCTCCGTCTCAGCGTTACCGTGCAGCAATTTTGGGTGCACGCACTTGCCTACAACCACCCAGCACTGCGTCACCGAACGTGCCGCCATCTTGCGGTTGGACTCATCAAGCTGTTCTCAGCATATGAAGTGTCTCGCAGGATTCAACGTACTTCAGCATCTTGCCAACCACGTTTTTCTTTTCTTGCGTGCCAATAAAGTATTTCAAGCGTTGATGTCATGCAGCACCTGGGCTTTGCTGACAGTTTCCTCTCCTGGCCTTGCTGTCTTGTGCACCTCCGCAGTGCGCTTCAGTTACACTGCCTCCGTACTTCTCGTCTGAGAAACTGAATTTTCAAGGGATCCATCATTTATTTGGAGCTGTCACTTTGCCTTACATTCTACATGCCGGAGCAATTGTATTTATTTAGATGTGACATATCTCAAGGAGTGAAGTCACTCTTCTTCATTTTTACCTTACAGCGCTTTACTGCCAGCGTCCTCTATAGGGTAATCTTCAACCAAGGTACTGTTTTCTTATCGCTACATCTTCTTTAAGCCCAGCATGTTTTCTTACGGACCACGGTGACTACTTTATTTGTTTTAGTTCATTGTTTTGAGACTTATACCAACTTTATCATTTTTATTTCTGTAACTAATACTGTGCTACATTTCTTTAATGTACTGCCATATTGCCTATTCCATGTTCATTTTCTCATCTTTGGCTCCCATTACTACGGTGCTCTATTATTATGCATTTTTATGTTTCTACGTATACCTACATTGATTTTTTTGCTATGTTACCATGCTAAAGTTTACTTATTTACCTGTATTGATTTACTCTTGGATGTACCTTTGAGCATATTACTTTATACATGCTACTGTATTAGTAATGTATTTTTGCATGGCATGCAGGTTTTCTTACGTTTTGCAGTCTGTACTTTGTTATGGAGCATTTTTCTTGTTCCTTTGATTCTTTACATGATTTTTACTTACGGTGCATTTGTTATATTGTGCGCAAGTTTTCATACGTGGTCTAACTTGAGGTGTGACTGAATTTTATTTGCTGTGTAGTTCAGTTCACCCAGATCGCACTTTCCCTGGAGCATTTTTCTTTTCCTCTGATTCTTTACATGATTTTACTTTCTGTGCTTTTGTTTTATTGTGCGCAGGTTTTCATATGTGGTCTAACTTGAGGTGTGACTGTACTTTTGATTTTTATGTTGTGCAGCTCTCCCTGATCGCATTTTCTTTGCACTTTCATGCGTGGTCTAACTTGAGGTGTAACTGTACTTTTGCTTTATATGTTGTGCAGCTCTCCCAGATCGCATTTTCCTTGCACTTTCATGCATGGTCTAACTTGAGGTGTGACTGTACTTTTGATTTACGTGTGGTGCAGCTCACCCAGATCGCATTTTCCTTGCATTTACTGCTTGGGGATTCACTATTTTGTGTTTTCACCTCTGCTTGATTTCTGGTAGGGTGTAAGTCACCCGTTATTTACTTATGATTGCTTTCTGTTTGGGTGTTTTTCTCTTCCTGCTTTTGGAATTCACCTTTACTTGCTTTCTGTTTTGGGTGCTGGTCACCTTTTGCTTACATTTGTTCTTGTCGTTTTCCTTCTTCCTGCTGTGTTCAGTGTTTCCATCCTCCTCGCCAGTCTGGCCAGTTGGTGTGGTTGTGGTGGTTACATTGGTGCACTATTTCTTTGTTAATTTTTCATGGTATACCTCTTTCTTGTTCATGTATGTACGTTCTTTTACAATTTCCTTCCTTTGAAACTTCTTGCTTCAATTTTTTTGTTCTGCTAAGGAAGGAGATGTGTCTTTTCTAGTTTTCGATTTCCTTTACTCTATCTTTGTGTTTACTCATTGCATTACTGTTTACATTTTGCAATTTCTTTTCCTTATTGCTTCCTTTTACATCACCTTTCTACTTGCTTATTTTAGCATGTTTTTCATAACTTATGTGCAATTTGCTATACTTCTTCTGGCAAGTTTCTTCAGTATTACTGTGATGTTACTGCAATGTTACTATTTATATTTGCTTTCTCTTTGTTCATTTTATAAAGAGGGAAGGTGTGTTATATCTAGGTTTCTACCTTACATCTTCCCTGTTTCTCTGCCTCTGCTGTTCAGCCAGTGAGAGTAGAATGTTAGTGTGAATGTGATGTCATTGGAATGTTGGGTATGCTGTGAGTGGGACTGTCAGTTGGATCCTGGGCTGAGCGGCAGAGAAGCTGCTCCTGGTGGGGCTTTATTACATCTATACTGGAAAACCTATCTGAACATCTAAGATCAATAAACTTATCATCTGTAACCTAACCAAGACTACTGGAACTACTTACCTACGATATAACAGAGACCCACTCTTCCTCAGAGATGGCAATCCCTATGGTGGCTTTAGATTTATCGGTGAAAAAAGGCGCGTTAACCGTCTTCCAGAAGGCAGCAGAGTCACCCAAAATTTAGGGCTATAGCTGAAAGTCTTTGCCAAAGATGCCTTATATGCCAACAGATAAATCCTGGAAGGAAAAAAGTAGTGAGTTTGGGAACAATAGGACGTGAAGGAGGTCCTTTTACCAGAATGCAATTAGATTTTATTGAAATGCCCCCAAGTAACAGATTGAGGTATGTCCTGGTGGTCGTCTGTTTGTTTTCTTATTGGGTGGAGGCCTATCCGACAAGAAGGAATGATGGAGTTACTGTAGCTAAGCTCCTACTGAGAGAATTCATTCCTAGATATGGCTTTCCAGTAACGATAGAAACAGATAGAGGAACGCATTTCCAGAATGAAATCATCCAACTGATATGTGAAGCACTAGACATTCAACAAAAGCTGCATTGTGCCTACAGACCAGAGGCTTCTGGAGTGGTAAAGCAAGTAAATGGCACAATAAAGAATAGGTTAGGGAAAATGTGTCAAGCCACAGGACTCAAATGGCCTGATGCCTTACCATTGGTGCTAATGAGCATAAGAAGCATACCTGACAGAAAAACAGGTCTGAGTCCTCATGAAATAATATTGGGACGAGCAATGAGACAAGCATACGTACCTGTCAACAAACTGCTGACTATAACTGATGATCTCATACTGGACTATTGCAAAGGATTGGCTGATGTGGTGCATTCTGTGTTTCATCAGGTTGGGCCGGATGCGACCACTCTTGAGAGAAAACCAGCTCATGATCTGAGTCCAGGAGACTGGATCCGCATAAAAGTCCACAGAAGAAGAAATTGCTTGGTTCCACGCTGGGATAAGACACGTCAAGTGATCCTAGTTACAACGACTGCAGTAAAGTGTGCAGGTGTGAAAAATTGGATTCATGCCAGCCATACAATCCGAGTTCCAGATCCTGAAGCTCGACCTGTAAGTCGACATCTGGAAATATCAGATACCAGCTCAGCATCTGAAGCAGAGACTGAAACAATCAAAGTTCCAGATCTTGAAGCTCGACCTGTAAGTCGACATCTGGAAAAATCAGGTACCAGTTTGACAACTGAAGAAGAAACTGAAACAATCAAAGTTCCAGATACTGAAGCTCGACCTGTAAGTCGACATCTGGAAATATCAGATACCAGTTCGGCATCTGAAGCAGACCAACCTGAATCCAGTGAAAGACAAAAGGAAGAATCCAAAAGCAAAAGAACTGATATTGAAACAGGAGAAACTGAACTAATAAACAGTGACAGTGAACAGCCAAGTATAAGCTTTGGGGAAATTCCTCCGGAAATTGTAGAGGTAACTCAAGAAAATTTAGATTTAGATAGAGAGATTGGGGAAATTGCGGAAGAAACACGAGGAGGATTAGACTCAAAATTACAAGCAGAAGAAACACAGGGAAATTTAGATTCAGAAAGGAGATTGGGGAAATTAGTGGAAAAACACGAGGAGGATTAGACTCAGAATTTCAAGCAGAAGAAACACAAGAAGATTTGGATTCAGACAAAGAGACTGAGATCATAAAGTTCAAAGTTAGAGGAAGTGAAGTGAGATCTGAGACAGAATCTGAAGAAAGTGAAGAAGAAAGAAGGCAAAGAATAGGACCATGAAAGAGAACTTGGAGAGCAGAACGAGGAGAAAAAGAAAGTGAACTGAAAAGGCCAAGAAAAGGAGACAATTGGCCCAACGAAATTAAAAGACTGAGATATAAACTAATACATTTGAACAAAGACAATGCAGAACAAGTAAATGAAATAACAAGTCAGGAAAAACAAAGAAAAACAGATAAAAGACAATTGCAGAGACCCAAAAGAGTAAAAAGACCTAACTTGAAATACAAGTCACCTGAATGGGTATACATAGCACTGTTTGACATTAAAGAAGTGGATAGCAGTCACGAGAACCCAAAGACTGTGAACAAGTGGGTGAGAGTGAACTGCGCCAATCCTGAAAGGCAAAGAAAGAAAACCGGACTAGACACACAAACTGATAAGGACAAAGAAAGAAAACCGGACTAGACACACAAACTGATAAAGTCAAAGAAAAATTTCTGAAAGACCGAAAGGTGCGCTAAAAGCAGTTGATCTCAGTCAACACTAAGTCATTTGAGGTGTGGAAACACATTTCTGTACATATAATTAGATAATATTTCAACATGGTAGACACAGAGAATAGAAGATCCAGATGTGGGTTTTTCCGTAGATGGTGTAAGATGTGTTTCTATTGTACAGGTTTTCTAATGCTTATTTGGTTCATTTTAGCAATAATAATTCCACTAAGATTAGTTGTAGAAAATACATCTGCAATCATGAATGACACAAATAGTGACAAGAAATCTAACATAAAGAACACTGCAACACTAATAAATAGCACTGAATTTCATAGAGACAAGTCAATAACTGATTTCTCCAAGAATGTCTTCACGAAACTCTTGTATGAATATGTGGAGACAATGGATGTGAGAGATTGTTATGTATGTATGCAGTTACCTGCGTCTGTAACAGAATGTGTGACGTATCATCACCTTCCTTTGACGTATGGAATAACTTGTAGTGTTTTAGCTAGCTTATTTTACAGAACAGGAAAATTAGAGTATTACTACACTGACACAGATGCTGTTTTTGCTAAAGTTCCCATAGTAAATAATGCAAAGATTTTTGGAGAATTTTTCTTAGAAACAAAAGAATTAACATTAGAATATGCATTTAGACATAATCTTACTTGTGGGTTAAGAAAGGAAGAAAAGGTTTTCTTAGACATGGTAGAAGACAGAAGGGGTAAGTTTCAAAGAAAGGCAACAGGAGAAAAGACAAAAACCCCACCTTGGGCGTTTGAAGAAGGAAGTTATGACAAAGGCGAAGCAAATGCAGCTATGGTTCTAGATTGGCCCCAACAGGAAAAATTGTGTATTAGTAGAGATAACACTATGTATGATAACTATTTAGTGGGTTCTAGTGAGTGCCGAGATACATACAAAATTCTAGGGGGATGGGGATTCAAAGGAGGAAGAGATCCAGTATTTCCAGGGATCTATTATATTTGCGGAAATAGAGCTTATTATAGGTTGCCGGACCATTGGTACGGAACATGCTACTTAGGCCTGGTCTTTCCAAAGATTTTTCACGTAGAAAGAGGAACGAAAGGAATTCACGAGATAGGTAAACCATTAAGCCGTAGGAGAAGGGAAAGCTTCTCAGAGATAACAGGTGACATTTTTGGAGCATTGATACCAGCAGTGGGTATATCTTTGAATGCATACAAGATTCGGAAATTGTCTACAGTAGTAGATCGTTTATCAACGAATACTGCTGGAGAGTTCTTGATGGTAAATACCGAAATGGTTGCCATGAGAGCTATGGTAATGCAAAATCGACTTGCCCTTGACATTCTTTTGGCAAAAGAGGGTGGAGTCTGTGGAATGCTGAAAGTACAACATTGTTGCACTTTCATTCCAGACAAAAGTCAGAATATACAAAATTATATAAAGAACATTACTGATTTGCATAAAGAAATTGCCCCACTGGAGGTTGAAGGTGCTTGGGAGAGACTTGGCAAGAGTTTTTCCTCAGTGAAGAAATGGTTCACCGAAATAGGTAGTTCTCTTATTGGGAAAATACTAATTCCAGTGACTTTAGTAATAGTGATAATACTATTATTGAGATTAGCATATGTGTGTGTTAAAAGAAAAAAAGACAAAATAAAGCAAAAAGAGAAAATGAGAAAAATAAGGAAAGAGAACGGGAGATGGGAGAGATCGAATTGGAAGAGTTTGAAGAGAACATGTACAAAAGGTCTAAAAGACAAGATGATAAGAACACGATTGTCTAAATTAACAAATGCAAGTGGACAAGAAACATTTATCTGATAAAATTTTGTAGGGATAGGTTTTAGTGGTGATGTTAAAAATCACCAAAGGGGGAATTGATGGAGCAGGGGAAACGAAATAATTTTTGTACCCTTGGAAATTAATGACCCCATAACGATTAATGATACTAACCGTTTGAAACGCATGAATTAATCAACAAATGCACCTTTTTATTAAACATTACACGTGGCAATTGCTAATGTTGCAAAATCTAATTTAAATACAAATGTGAAGCAAAATAATATTAGTATTGTGATTTGCGTAGTAAATAGAGTAAAATGCATGATTTGTGTTGCGTAGTAAAGTTGCACCGTGGTAAAGAATGCAGATGGTGAGTAAAATGGCTTTAAATGTCGCTTCTGCTAGGTAATACTTAACACGGGTCATTAGAATGGCGGGTGGTAAACAGAAAGGCTTATTTTCCATATTTTAATTTCTATTGTGTTTGTTCTTATATTAGTTTTGTTCGGGCCTGCTAGGCCATGCTTCTAAAATGGCCGCTGGAAAGAACGAGATCGCGTGCGCTGAATAAGATGGCCCCGCGCAGGCTCAGTGTGAATGCTCCAGTCACGTGTATGCGTCCTGAGCCCGGAGTGAGAGATGTCAAGGCCAATCTGACCTGCAACGAGGATCGTGCCAAGAGTTCAGCATATATGCCTGGGAACGGATGAGAAAAACGAGCAACAGGGGATGAACTAATGTGTGACCATCAAAGTTTGTTATAAAATGGATTAACAAATTGGACTACTTTTGGACATCATTGATCATGAGACTTAATGTGTGCGTTATTGTCCCCAAACTGGTTCGAACAAGGAGGGCAATGAGGTGACCCTCACCACCCCTCCAATGGACCAATTAGCGTGATTCTTGCCCCTAAAGATTGCAACTTTTAAGTATAGAGAGCCAGAAAGTAGGGTATAAGAGAGTCTGCTCTTACGTTGTGAAAAAACTTCTTCGCTTATTCTATACTGATGCTGCGAGAGACTCTGTCATTTTGGACTAACGAACTTTGACTGGGGAAGGAACGAGACCGTTGCAGGAGTTGCCCGGGAGGAGTTTGCGTCCGAGGAGGTTAGCGGGACAGTCAGTCAGTTTTGGGAGTCCATCCTGTGATCTGCGGTTCAATTTCTTTCCTGATGAACCATTCTTGTCATCGCCCTACGGCCGAGGGTAATGAGTATTTCTCATCTTTATTTTTAACCTTTTACTTAAATGCTTACTGATTTAATAAATGTTTTTACCTAAAAACGAGCTTTACTTTTGCTTAAAGAATTTCGATAAAACTATATGCTGACTTTAAAAGAGTCTGTGGTTCTTTAAATAAAACTGTGATTTATAAATGCTAAAGGTTTTAATTGTGATTGAGCTGGTCTTAATCGCCATCAACTAATTCTACTAGTTGGTCCATCGACCAAATAGCGGAGTACCTTGATGTTTAGAACCGACAAGATCCGAAGTTAATGTATATAATGTATAGGTTATAATTCTGTCATTTAATAAGGTATCCCGCTTGTCCAGCAATTCATTTTTCCTTAGCGTTTGAGCCAGAAAATTGAATGAATGTATGTATGCGGTGCTATGGGCCCCACCGACATAAGTTTTAAGTGATAAAGGTTGCGTAGGGTTTTTTTCCCTGCTTTTTTTCTTCTGGATTAGTGTCATAAGGAGAAATGTATATTAGCCGCGCTGGATCAACATCTAGAGTGATGAAGATGTCGGTATTCGTGTTAAATAATAATGTTTGGAATTTAATCAAGATATCCCTGGTGTCTTTGAGATAAGACGGCATCCTTTGGACCATAGGCCTGAGGAAATAGTCTGTGAACTTTGATAGGGGTTCTAGTGCTGATCCGATCCCGGATACGATTGGCCTGCCGGGAGGGGGGTCCTTATTTTTATGTACCTTTGGCAGGTTGTAAAAGTAGGGTGTCTTCAGGTTCTCTTCTTTTAGGAATCCTGCCTCTGCTGCTGTGATCCATCCTTCCTCCATTGCTGTATTCACCATTCAATGTATGATCCTTACCAACTCTTTGGTTGGATCACATGTTAGACGTTTGTAATTCCGGGGATCATCCAGCAGTTTCCTGCATTCACTGCGGTACATTTCCAGTGGCATCACCACTATTGCACCACCCTTATCGGCTGGTTTTATTATGATGTCACTCATCCTATCAATTTCGGTGATAGCATCTCGTTCAATTTTTGTCAAGTTGTTGAAGACTCTTTTTTCATTGTCCTTTAGTCTGTCAACCTCCAAAGTCACTGCTTTCTCAAAAGCCAGCAGTGCTGGTGGCATCGTATGATTTGTTGGAGTAAAAGAGGACTTCCTCCTTAAGCCCGAGGAGTATTTAGCATCCTGCTCCTCTGCCATTACCACACGGCGGCGGGCAGGACGAGAGATAGGTACTCCGGTGGTGCCTGTACTTTGAGGAAGTAAGTCGTCTGGCTGAGATGTGAATGATGACGTACGATAGATGAAAGGATGTTTTTACGAACCACTATATACCGGCATAGAGATTGAGACTGGATGATTTGACAAGGGTTGCGGGCTCCGACTACAACAAGGAATGTAAGCATGTTGGGTGCAACTTTATTTTTCTTTGTTTGTTTTTTTGCCTCATTTAAGAAAAACGACAAGGTCCGGCATTATAAACATCATTTAATCATGAATGGGATATGCGACATGTGTACGAGCACGTCCCGTGTATGATTAAGATTAAAGTTTGGGTACTCCCTTGTTTACATTGCAATCAATCAAGAGAATGAACAAGTGGGGCGATATGACTGAAATAACTAAACATCCTCGGAATAATATTAACTACGACGGTGCTTTTGGTGAAAGGTTCGAGCTGTGATTGAGACATAGGGGTTCTCAGAAACACGAAAGACCATTATAATGACATACCATATATATTGTGTTTCACTTACCTTCACAGTGTGTGACTATAAGACAGCACCAAACTCCTGACTCGCATGGTGCTAAATAGCGATACCCAGTAGGTAAGCTTCCCAGAGATAATACAAGATTCCACCAGTAATAATGTGATCACATTAGAGACACAGTGATATCGGGTAGTCTCCACGATATAGTACCCAACGTCTCTGTACATTAATGATTAAATGGCTGGGACTAGACACTGATAACTATAGTCCACAAGGGACTGGTGTGAGGTCAGATAAGCATTATATTCTTTTGGTATGTAATTTCACATCTAGATTCGTTTTTTGAAGGAGTGGTATTGAGGGACAGTCCCCCAGATTATCACACAGTAGAAGATAAAAGTGATTTTTTAGAACACTTAAATTGAACACGCATGATGGAGAGTTTCACGTGGGAAGCAATTAATTATAAGGTGAGCAGAGAAATTCTATTCCACTACATATATATTTTTTGCTTCTCTTGTTTTCTTTAATTTAGAAAAACTACTGGAAAACCAAAAGGAACAGGTGAGCGCATTAGGCCTCATTTGCATGAAATACATGCTGATATTTTTTTTAGAGCAGTGACCCCCAAGAGTAGAGATTCTAGCCCTGAAGAAGGCCCCAGACCCGTGAGGGCTCAAGTTGTGGGCCGAAACATGTTGGCATTCTGATGTGGGTAAACCTGAATCAATAACTTTCAGAAAGAAAACCCCTTTTTTTGTATCACGTTTTTATCCAGTACCCAAGGTACCCTATGAATAAACTTACTGTTTGGGTATACCTGTAGGTATTTTTAACTTCACTCATCTGGTTCCCTGCATGGCCAGTTGAAATGTTATATAAGAACTCCCATAACATCTTTTGGTTGAGTCCGCCCAGGTAGTACCATCTTACCTGGGTGTGGAAAGACGCCTATGATGAAGCATGTCACGACAAGTGAGTGAGGCGCCTTCTCCAATATCTTTGGATATCCCATCACCCAAAGATAGTCAGAGACTTAACAAGTGACCTCAGTGGGACCCTTTTATACTCTTCCTGTCTTCTTCGTATGTCCCTTTTCTTAGATTTGTCTGAATATCCCTTACGGATACACAGACACCAGCAGTTGCCTTTTGTGATGCGATCGTCATGACATACGTCACCAAACCAGGTAGTGAGCTAGAAGGCGAGCTGCAGCGTTCAAGAGAGAGGCCACAGCATCTGCAGAACAGGAGGACACTCATCTACTGGTCCAGCGGTCAGAGGAGGAGGCTGGGAGAAGAAGCAAACACAAGCTCAGCTTAGTGCAAATTGAGATCTGAGTTCCAGTGTATGTGGCTGGACATTATAAGTCTCACAAAATGCACCATAATCCGCACAAAACATGGAGTAGAATACAAAGATGACAAACAGATTAGTGGATTAAATCCAGAAATAATGGTAGGACCTTCGTTCCAGGACAAAGGGCAGACTAGCAAACGTGGGGCAGGAAGTAGCAGCAGCAGCTGGGGGAACCAGCACCAAGCCATCACCTTCTCCCATGAAAGTACCGTCAGCTTTTACCAGTCACACACGTTCCCCCGGAGCACCCACAATCGACATGTCAGCTCATGTAGTCACAACACCAAGCCACCACCTTCTCCCATGGAAGAACTGTTAACATCTCCCAGTCACACGCAGTCATCGGGGTGCCCACAATCGACATGTCAGCTCATGTAGTCACAACACCAAGCCACCACCTTCTCCCATGGAAGAACTGTTAACATCTCCCAGTCACATGTGGTCATCGGGGTGCCCACAGTCGACATGTCAGCTCACGTAGTCACAACACCAAGCCACCACGTTCTCCCATGGAAGAACTGTTAACATCTCCCAGTCACACACGGTCATCGGGGTGCCCACAGTCGACATGTCAGCTCACGTAGTCACAACACCAAGTAAACCCCCTCAAAATGTTCTAAGTGACAGAGAAGTAAGGCATTCATTTGGCATTCATGCAATGAGCTAAACTGGTGAAAGACTCATAAGTCATTGTTTGCAAAAATCCCTCCTAGAACCATAACAGGTATAGGCATAAGCGAAGAGACATCGCCTTTCATACCAATAGAGGGCCCGATTCACAGAACTAACTTAAGACAAAATCCTAAACTTACTACAATTTTGGTATTCACAGAAGGCACTTACTCATTTTGGTATTCACAGAAGGCACTTACTTACTCATTTTGAGTAAGTTACTCATTTGAGTAACTTACTCATTTTGAGTAACTTACTCATTTGGTATTCACAGAAGGCACTTACCCATTGATGAGTAAGTGCCTTCTGTGAATACCAAAATGAGTAACTTACTCATTTTGAGTAACTTACTCATTTTGTGTAATTTTGTGAAAGGTTTTGGACCTGCCAATGTTTACGTGATTTTGTACATCTAAGGCAGCGTCAAAATCCATGGGCATTGCTTGGGAACACCCACCACAATGCCCATGGAATGCCTGCTTGACGTAGAGTAATGCAACGCAGCGCTTTTCCTTACTCCATATCTATGAGGCAGGGTGGCTTTGCGTCGGCTCATAGATATAATTAAGAGGCCTGCACCACAGGAGCATCATTAAAAGTGACCCTTGGAGGCGCGGGCCTCTTGTAAATAAGCCCCTGGTTTAGGGGAAGAAACCCAAGTGCAGCACAATTCCATGCCTTAGAATCTTCAATGCTGCAAACACAGCACAGAGAACCCAGGGCCAAGTCTGTACACAGAGAGAAGGGGATTATGCAAAGCCATGCCTGAGGGCAATGCCACAGTCAGATCTCGTATGAGTGAGCCAGCACAGGCTGCCAATGAAGTCTGCAGACTCTTTACAGAGCACTCACCGCACAGAGGTGTCTCCTACTCCACAGTGACAACCACCTAGAGGAATCTGGACTCTCACCAGTGTAGACAAATCTACAAATATGTGCCATAATTCACTATACAAGCAAGTGATGTGCACAAGCTGTCAATCAGTGGCGTTCACCACTCCTAATAAGGCAGATGAGCGGTGGTCACCGGGGAAGTGAGCAGTCTAACTGCACGCGCATCAAAAATTCTTAACATGCAAATAAAGGTGTGAAACACGCACACCTCTTCAACAGCTGTACTAGCTTCAGCTGTGCCCCTTTAACTCCAGAAGGGACCAGACCCTGACATGCCAAAGCTCGCACCAGCAGGCTCTTGCAAGAACTGTCACGTGACACCAGGCACAGCAGCACTGGACCATCCCCACCGTTTGATCGAACCCCCCAGTGTTGCACTCACTGACAACTGGGCCAAATCAGATACATCCAACTCTAGAATGAACACCTTCAGGGCTGCCGGGGGCAACCGGACGCTACTGGACCACAAACAAGGTGGATGGGGCCTTTTAGCGCTGCTGTCCCATGACCAGACCTAAAATGGCATCAAGATTGAGCATGCGGGTAGTGTGAAGTGCAAAGACTAAGCACTCAACAATCTAAAATATTGACTGTCCAATCCAGTGATCATCTTTATGTAAAAGAGAAGGACATTATTGACTACTGGGCAAGAGTACAAAAAAAGGGTGTAACATGAGCTTCGACAGGAAAAGCCGCTAACGTAATTAGCAAGGTAAAATTACAGGTGCCAGCAGATTGTTGTATGTATGATTCTTAGGGCAGTCTCTAGGGAACTTGAACTCAGTTCACTTCTCAATTAGGGCTCAGTCTCAGATCTAGGCCTATGGGTCAGCTTAGGCCATCAGAGGTTCAGGTTTACCTTCTCTTCAGGCAGTAGGATCCCTGCAGGGGACTCTCGCTGTGGTGTAATGTGCACAAGCAGCCCCTGCCTTTCTTCCGATGGCGTCGGCGAAGCTCCAGATGCTGTGCGTGGTCAGAAGGTGCAACAGCGAGTTCTGGAGGCGCTACTAGGCATCCTGCAAGCTCCCTCCACCCTCAGCTAAACAACAAGCCTACCCTCGAGTCATTGTTGAGGTTGCTTGTTCCAGGTAGTTGGAGGTCAAAAGTTGTGTTAACTGCAGTCACCAGTCCTCAGGCGCAGCACGGGCTGTGGTCAGGTTTGTCTTTTTTGGAGCAGTGCACCAGTCCATCACGGGCCACCGTGTCGGCTCGTCCCAGATCTCACTAGTCGGGGGCGACCACAGGCAGCGGTTGAATTATCTTGCACGTCCTTCTCGTTGGGGCAATGCACCTAATGTGATTACAGAGATACAGGGAGATGGACTCCAGCACTCAGGTCATGTCCTGTGATGTCCCTATTGCCTGGGTGACCATGGACAATGGTCATGCTCTCTTGGTTTTCTTTGGTGCTGTAAGCCAGTTACAATTACATGGATGCAGCAAGACCCACTCCTGCACATGGGACAGCTCCTGACACATCCCGCTATTCAGTTTGCAGTTTTCTCCTAATGGACACCAGAGATGGACTTCTCCTCCGGGTACCCTTTCTTCTGTGGGTGCCCTCCAGTCCCCTCTCTCAACAGGCCAGGAGGGCTTCACAGCTCCCCTCCAGTGCAAGATATGTCCTTCAAGGTGATGTCTCAGTCACACCAGCCCAGGACTGCAAACGTTCCATGACATTCTGCAGAGAGCCCCTAAAGTCAGAAATCATTTCTTGAGCACATCTAGAGGATTTCAGTGCCTTTCTTATTGTCAGCTGCCAGACAGGGAATGCTGATTCTATTGTCACTGTTCTGGAAGCGGTTTGAGGTGGTTCGCTCAGATAGCGTATCCCACCTCAGGATGCAGACACAGTCTTTGTTGCCAGTTGATGGTTTCACAGCAGAGAGCACAGGCAGGAGCGAAGCCATCTGCCTTTTGGGAGTAGCATGTCTGGGAGAGGCAAAAGGCAGACCCTGACAAAATGATTTCCTCTGCTCTACAGAGGAGACAGCTGACTCCATCTCCCCACTTTCTCCAATTCATCTAATGCCAGTGCTCAGGAAGGAATAATCAGGCAGACACCTGCTGAAAGGTCACTGTTCAGTTTCTAAAGGCAGCCCTGTCTCTATCCCAGTGGCGGCTGGTAATTTGAGCAGGGGTAGGAGCTGGTGGGTGGGCCACACACGCACAAACTTACGTACTCACACTCAGCCATCTACATGCACATCCATACATTCACAAGCAGGCATTCATACACCCACCATTCACAAGCACATACACACACCTATTCACACCACTCATGCACATACATGCATTTATCCACACACACGCATGCAAGCAAGCACACGCTAAACATTAAAAAAAAAAACTTACCAGGCTGCAGTGGTGAAACCTCAGAGGTTCCTGGAGGGTTGACACTGCTGCCTCCTCTCTTTCGCTGACCTTAGGGACCTAGAGACCTTGCTCGTCACAGAGTGGGATGGGGTCAGTGAGAGTTTCTGCCCTCAACCCACTCAGTGATGAAGTGTCACTGATTAATGCGCAGCCTGGGCACTTCCGGGCTTAAAACTGAAGTGCCAAGGCTATTAGTGACGCTCCTGCAGGGGAGGACTTTGAGGCGCTTTGCAGGGACGAGGAGGTCACGTCCACAGGGCTTTGAAATCCTCAGCCCGGTATGATCTGAACTGTGTCTATCAGGCTCACCTTTGCTCTGCCTGACACACAATCTTTACATCTGAAAAAAGGTGGGGGGAACTGGGCCCCTCTGCCCTTAAGGACGGGCCACTCTTGCTCTATCATCCAACATTTACATTTCTATTGCATTTCAAAAGCCTCAGGAATGGCGCAATACACCTTGTCAGTCTGGAAGCCTCAGACCCAGCCTCCATCTTCTGTCATGTGTTACCAGGACAATTCGTAATGGATCCAACTGGCATCATACTGCTCGTTCATCTGCCATAGGGCTCCACTTTACCCGTCATCCTCATACTCTCAGCGCTGACATAGAACACAAAGGGAGGTCAGTGAGAAGACCCGTTTATGGCTTTTCAGAGGAACTTTACAAAGCGAGGCCAGTACACTGCAAAATTGTAATTTGGAGCTGAGAAAATAGATCCCTTCTGTAACTATTGATGGATAAATGATATGCTGCTATCACTGCCAAAAACATCGAAGGTAGTACATGTTATGAAGTTTCATATAGTAGCGAAAATACACTTGGTATACACCTCCATACCATAGAGCAGCCGCGGCCCCACCAAGGAGAGTGTCCGTCAGGCTGAACAAAGGTCAGCCTGAGAGACACTCTTCTTGTTCAGGTTAGGCAGCCAGGACCTAGGCATGCGTTAAATGCCCAGGATAAAGGGTACCTGAGCTAAACTTTACCAGGTTGAGCATTTCACAGCCCTATGGGTGTGACCTCCCCAGCCTTTCAAAAGTGCCTCGAGGCCTCTGTGACAAGGGGGAGCGTCACTGATTGCCTCGGACCTAGGAACTTGAGTTTTAAGCCCTGAAGTGCCCAGGACCGAGTGTCAATCAGTAATACCTCGTCACCTAGTAGGGTTGGGTGAGCAGTCCGACTGACACTATCCCACTCTGTGACAATTGAGGGACTGCTGCCTTTCCTTAGACACCTGCACGACTAAGGCCTAGGAGTCACGTCTGTGAATGGCCGAGGCATATACTGATAGAAGACAGATGATGTGGACAGCAACACTATGGGCGCCAAAGCAAAGGCTGCAGGAACGACTCAATCAAGGACATCTTCACCGAGTAAAGAGGTGGCTCCGTGCAGTGCATTCTGGGAACTGTAGTCCTGAGTCAGGTTCACTTCAACTGAACCAACTGGACTGAAGCAGCAGAAATTAGAAGGTATGTAAAGGAAAGATCAGTCCTGGAAACTGTGAAAATGCCAAAGAATCTAAATTTCGATAAAGTTCAGAGGTAACGAAAAAAGCCTGCAAACCTTCAAGTTCCCATTAAAGCAGAAGGCGCAAATAAACAGTTTTAAAATGAATTACCAAAGACAAAAACAGATTTAACCAAGCCCAGCCAGGCGGAGTAGGAACGATGCACAGAGAACTGTTTCATACAACGTCAACCAAGTAATGAAAGAACAATCCAAAAAAAATGGAAAGACTTAACGTGAGAATAAGAGGAAAGAAACTGGGTGATCACCAGGGTGCACCACTGCAATCCGTGACTGGTAGATTTCTCCTCACAAATCAGGACTTGGGCACAAGCCAGAGAAGGGCTCTTGGTGGACAAACAGTTGTAAAACCCCATCTTTTAATTTCAAAAACTTCAGGTAAAAGCTACAAAAAGTTGCTATCTAAATGACTGTCTGCCAAGATACTTTTTCTAAAAGCCCTTCAAAATTCACAGATGTATCGCCCACTTTTGGGCTCATTTGGGTGATGTTGCTTACACACTTCCAGACTAGTAAGATAAAAAAACATACAGGCTAAATAACCCAAGCAAAAAAAATGAAAACAAAATGAACACTGTGGTTTGCCATTACTAATATCTAAAATCCTGCATTAAAGTTTTTTAAAAGTTCTACTTTTTAGTTTGAATGCCAAATTTTATCAAAATTTAAAAGGCAATCACATTAAATTGCTTTCGCCCGAAGATGTTCAACAATCAATGCCTCGCAATATTTGGGGTTCCGCACTAGATCAGGTAATCTAAGAAATACTTTCCACAATGAAATAGAATTACTTCTAATAATAGTTAAAAATATAAAAACTGGGAATCATGTGCCTTACAAAATTTGTTGTCAATAAGCAGCAGATAAGGTAGCACGAAAACGATGTGTATGGCTCCTTAAGGATCAAGGACCGCAACAGCCCTTTGCACACAGCAGCGTAGCATCAACTGCCAACAGTCACTCTATTGGCACACACCGTTGAAACCAAGGCTTGAATATCAAGGCCAGCTATGACACTATCTGCTTACAGCGGCAAGGACTAGACTAGAAGCCAAAAGACAGCTGTGACCCTATCGGCATACATTGGCAAAGCCTCGACTAGAAGTCCAAAGCCAGCATGACCCTATCGGCATACATCGGCAAAGCTTCGACTAGAAGCTCAAAACCAGCCGTGATCCGACTGGCATACACCGGCAAAGCGTAGACTAGAAGCCCAAAGACCGCTGTGACCATATCAGCATACACCGGCAAAGCCTAGGCTACAAGCCCAAAGCCAGCCCTGAGCCTACGGCATACACCGGCAAAGACAGTGTGACCCTATCGGCATACTCCAGCAAAGCCTCAACTAGAAGCCCAAAGCCAGCCGTGATCCTACGCCAGTAGATCACCAGCAAAGTCTAGACTAGAAGCTCAAAGCCAGCTGTAAACCTATCGGCATACCCCGGCCAAGCCTCAAATAGAAGCCCAAAGACAGCTGTGACTCTATGGCTATACACCGGCAAAGCCTCGACTAGAAGCTCAAAGCCACCTGTGACCCTATGGGCATGCACCGACAAAGCCTCGACTAGAAGCTCAAAGCCAGCTGTGACCATATCAGCATACACTGGCAAAGCCTTGACTAGAATCTCATAGCCAGCTGTGACCCTATGGGCATACACTGGCAAAGCCTTGACTCGAAGCTCAAAGCCAGCTGTAAACCTATCGGCATACACCAGCCAAGCCTCAACTGGAAGCCCATAGACAGCTGTGACTCTATGACTATACACCGGCAAAGCCTCGACTAGAAGCTCAAAGCCACCTGTGACCCTATGGGCATACACGACAAAGCCTCGACTAGAAGCTCAAAGCCAGCTGTGACCATATCAGCATACACTGGCAAAGCCTTGACTCGAAGCTTAAAGCCAGCTGTGACCATATTGGCATAAACCGGCAAAGCCTCGACTAGAGTCTCAAATCCAGCTGTGACCCTAGTGGCATACACTGGCAAAGCCTCGACTAGAAGCTCAAAGCCAGCTGTGACCATATCAGCATACACTGGCAAAGCCTCGACACGAAGCTTAAAGCCAGCTCTGACACTATCGGCATACACCGGCAAAGCCTCGACTCCATGCTCAAGGCCAGCTGTGACCCTATCGGCATACACCGGCAAAGCCTCGACTCGAAGCCCAAAGCCAGCGTGAACCTATCTGCATTTATCGGTGAAGTCAGGGTTCGAAGACCAAGTCCAGCAATGACCCTACCAGCGTAAACCGTACAATTAATACAATTAATGTAATCAGTGTAAGTGGCTGACTCATTGCTTCATTTGGACCAACAGGGCGAACAGGTTCAGGAAACAATTATTATGGGCATTAGCGGTGTTGGTGGAGATACCTAAAGCGGGGTGGCTGTTGTAGCCCAATGCAGGGGATGAGCCACTCCCAAAACTAGAGTGCACCCCTCAAGAGACAGTAGATAAAGGGTACCACTAGGAAGTTGGGGGACAGGGACACCGACCCCACTGAGCTCAACGACACTCCTGTAAAACGCAGCCCGGTGGGAGTTAAAGCACTTACTGTGACTTGGGCTCACAGCTTCCATTCCAAACAATTTACCTACAGAAGCGGGATTTGGTTGGAGAGAGTGAAAAAACCAGGGCTTGCCAACTCGTGAGCTCCCCTCGTGTCTGTACACACGGTAGGTAAGCTGAGGAGTAACATTTTAGAACATTTTGTCCCAGAGGACAGTCAGTGCATGCAACATCCCAGGAGTAGCGGGGGAGATTAGCAGTGGCAAGGGTTTGGAGAGAAAGCAAAAGTGAGGGTAGAGCTGGAGACCAAGTGGGTAACTGAGTAAAGAGCAGGAAGGAATGTGAGCTTGGGAGCCCCTCTCCACTTTCACTTCTACGTTCCTAAGCACTAGCAAATCGTAATCATCAGCTTAGCGCCTTGACCTCTGAAAGGGAGTTTTTAGGTCTCGCCTTAGCAGCGCATGCGCTGCATGCGCTGTCTCAGCGAGACATAAAGTAATCTGTATGTTGGGGTAAACTTAATGTAATCTGTCTTTCCGCTTGCTATTGGCTTAGTTGTGGTTGTGTTGTTGTTATCTCCCTTTCTGTTGGCTGTTGGTCATTTGCTAACTTTCGTGTAGTCCCGAAACAGCGGAGCCTAACTACAGTGTTAGTTCGCTCTGCTTGCACTTCTTTTAATTGAAGTGCAGTGTGCCATCTGTTTTTCAGCTGTAGCCTGGTAACTGAAGACTTTCGCTTTCGTGTATGCTGGTTTAATTTGACCGTTTTACAGCCCTGCTTTGTCGAACTGTTTTGCTTGAGAAAGTCCTTCGAGATTAGGAGTTTCTGTCACAGGCCAGTGCCCCGAGCTCTCCCTTATTTGCAAATGCTTGAGTACAGACTTTCAGTGAGTGTTTTTTTTTACATTTGCTTTTGTCCGTGTCTGTTCAGCTTCAGCGCCCGTCTGTACTGCCCCCATCCCCATCACTTCGTTATTGTTGTCTGAAAAGCAGAGCAACCGGATCCCAGCCGAGCCGAAATCCCAGTAGATCGACGTACACCACGTTGAGGGAGTTGGAATTTCAAGTCCGTTTCATGTTAGTTTCCAGTTTAGTTTCAATTTAAGTTTTCAGTTTGGTACAACATTTTTGTCGTTCATAGTGCCACTTAAGAAGTGCTTCATTTTTTCATCTGCAGAATCGAACCCGTGACTTACAAGTAACACATCACTGCATGGTCTCTTAGCTCGTTAAAGCACGTTAAAACTTCAGAGCACATTTACCAATCCCGGCTCAGGCGCTTTGGTGGCGGTGATGGGGCAATGAAATATTAATTTGGGTGGTGTGAAGAGGCCACCTCTTTGGGTCTACAAAAAGAAGTCTGCGCATCATGTGTGCTTTGATATGTGGAGTGCAGAAATCATTCAATTAAGCATATGCCCCAGAAAGTAAAAGCATTTTACGTGCTTTCACTCGTCAAACTAAAAGCAAACAAGCATTTGCAATGCAATAGGTCTCGCTTTTACGCTGAGTTTAAGCTATTGGCATTGTAAATGACAATGCCTTTTATTTATGTTTTGAAAACCAAAACATAAATAAAAGGCATTGTCATTTACAATGCCAATCGCTCAAACTTGTTTTTAACGAGGTGTCTCAACAACGCCTTTAAATGTAAAACGCTTTTCTGATGGGGCAAAGAAAGGGGTTGAAGTTCAAGCACACCTGGCACGGTGTTTTAACTCCGTTACCATTTAAGGATGTGAAAAAATGGAAAGCTTCATTTCCTGCCGCCCCCAGATGTTTTGATTAGTGGCACAACGTATGCTGGTCAGATTCCGGGATTAATGATGCCTAATTTGCCCGAGGTTGGTATGGCCCAGGCGGCTGTAATGCCAGCACCAGATTTCACTGCTATATGGGTACAAACAGCTGTTTCAATTACTTTCGGTGCCCAGATGTGTCAGACAATACGCCAGTGCTCTGCGGGGTACATTCAGCCGCTTGGCAGCTAATTACTTCAATCGCGTGTCGAAGCCTGGTGCTGCGTGCTGTAAAAGGGCTTTCTGAACGCAGACAAATGCCAGCTGTCATCGACTCTCATAGTGATGGGAGAACGGCAATTGACAGTCAGATTTTAACTTCAGCTCTCTGGCAGAAGTGGCAGGAAGATAGATAGGTAGGTAGGTAGGTGTGCAAAACAGCGGAGATTTTTAAAGCAAGAAGCATTTCCAATTCCTTCTAGTAAAAGCTTACTTGCTTACTTTTTCTACACAGAATTTTCAAAAAATATTATTCCTCAAACGATGAACGCACAATTTGTTTTTCACAAATAGTTTGTTTATTACTTTACTTAGCATTTCAAAGGATGATGGGCATGAACGCTCTATAAAATGCCACTGTATTACAATGCAGAGGAGCCGCTGTAGTTTAAAGGACAGTCAATCGATCACTATTTACTTCCACATCTTGTTTCGTGTGTATCGCCGTGTTGAGTGAAACATGTTGAGTGAAACATGTTGAAAGCGTTCTTTGTTCTTTGCATCCCTCTCCCTTTTATACCAAAAACAGGTAAATAAGAGATCCGTTCATGAAGCTGGGTCCACATATTTGTAGTGCCAAAATAACCCCTGAAAATGTGCTGAAACTGACCCGAATCTGAGAGCTAAAATCCGTGATGTTCGAGAGTTCACCACCGAGTTTACTTTTTCATGCCTGACAGGAGTCCACAAAGAGATTCCTGGTGCGTATCAAGTGCTTTATTAGTGCAGACATCTCCACCTGAACACGGGCGGAGGCGTTGTTTGCCGTGAAAGTTCAGGAACACCCAAAAACATGTCAATATGTGGACATCCCTAAGCTCCTCTCTGACCTTTCCCAACCAGGAAATAGGCCAAGATTTACTCCAGCAATGGATTAAAGTAAATTAATTTCCAAAATGAGAATGGGAACTGAGGAAAACAAGCATTGGCATAGCCAATATGTCTCGCCTTTGGGACCTTATAAGTGTTTAGTTATCCAGCATAATATCCTTGGTGCAACAACATCAACTGTTGCATAGCTAAACACTTATAAGGTCCCAAAGGCGATACCTATTGGCTATGCCAATGCTTGTTCTTCGAGGCACTATTCAGGAAGACACTGCAGGATTTCCACGCAGATCTCTCACTGCAGTGAGACACCACAGATTGGGATGGGACAGCAGTGAACACATGCTGATGGGCAAGAAGGTTTACAACAAAGCATTTGCAATGCAATAGGTCTCGCATTACGCAAGTTTGAGCTATTGGCATTGTAGATGACAATGCCTTTTATTTATGTTTTAGGTTTTAAAACATAAATAAAAGGCATTGTCATTTCCAAAACAATAGCCTAAACTCTCGCAAACGCGAGACATATTGCATTGCAATAAAGGTTCCTCTCAAATATCAGAGGAAGAGACTCTCCTGCGACGTCTTCAAAGTAGTGATAAATAGTGAAGTGAAGAAGATGTGTAAGTGTTGTAAATTACACAGACACAAAGGGGTATATTCACAAGAACGTGTGCTAAACATCTCCAAAAAATGTTAACGCAACTTTACACATCGCAGCCCATCACGGGGAAATAACCCTGTGTTTACGTGGAATTCACAACACGGCGGTACCATGCGATAGTCTCCCGAAACAGCGGCCAATGTCCGCGATACAACCACCTCGACGGAAATAAAAACACAAACCCCAACACCAAAAAACACGCGATGAGCCCATTCGCGAGGAGGAAAGCAGCGATAAGCAGCGGAAGGCCTGCGACACATTTACGGCATGCGGGAATAAGCACAACAAAAGCAGGAAAAAGAAAGACAAACCAAACAGAAAACAGCGAAGCACAATGGAGGCAGTCGGAGCTAGCACACAACCCCACAAGCACCATTGGCAACAAAACATTAGACATGGCAGGCCATCGTGGACAAGGTGAATGCAGCCGGAGAGCGGAGGAGGACAATGGCAGAAAACCAGAACAGCTGGAATGATGCGAAACACACAAACAAACACAAACACGCCAACAACCAGAAGGCAGCAATGCACACCGGAGGTGGGAGTCCAGCGCCACACCAGGAGCTGGATGACATGGAGGAAATGGTGTCCACCACATCAGTCTGGAGATGGTGGCAGGAGTCGGGGACCGGAAACTGCTCAAAATCAACAGACACAACAGCAACAGGGAGAGGAACGACCAGGGACGGGGGTGACGGGGGGAGATGGGCACAATGGCACACATGCACAATTAAGCACAGCACAACTGCAGACAAACCATGCCCAAGAGGAACAACACCAACCAAGAGCACAAGTCACACAAGTCGGCAATATCACACCACTGAACAAGCACAGAAGTGAAAACCACACTGCCTGAAAGGGAGAAGGGTGAGCCAAATCAGAGCTAAAGGGACATCTCACACACAATGCAGCACACACACAAAGGAAGCAGAGCACCCCAACATCCAACACAATGTGGTACAAACACCAACATCGGCACAACCCAACACAGGACACAAGTGCACCCGCTTGTGGCTGGTAAATGGCCATACGCATCTGGCAAAGCACGAAACAGGGACATGATAATGCACAAGTACCAACCCACAGCCCTGATGGGGCAGCAATGCATGTAAGGCAGGGACCCAGATAGGCCGTGACACACAGATTGGCATACAAATCAACACTCATCACAATTGGAGACAAGTGAACGTGCGGAAACTTTATCAACAATTGCGTGTCAGTACGGCCAAGGGAAGTGCCACGACATGCAGACCAATGCAGCAGCATGTCTGAATGAGGAACGTTGGAAAGCGCCCATGTCCACCCCGGGGGAGTCCATCACCAACACAAGTCATTGCCAACCCACGTATGTTGTCCGCGCATGGATCAGGAGTCCAGGCCAATGCAGCCATGTCCACTGTCTCCTAGGGACATGTGACCAGATCCCCAACATGCAACCAGGCATCGGGACACGTGCAATGGGTCACATGCAGTCCTGGCTGCAGGTACCTTGTCACTCGTCCATGAACGCGAGTGCAGCAGCGTAGGCCAACATTTCCAATGCGAGATCGTTGTCCACCACATCTGACATGTCGGCGACGTAACCCATCACCTGTCCCGGACAGATGTGCTCACTCCAACCCCTGGCCCCAATATGCACGAAAGCCCAATCAGGGAGTGGCTCAATGTGGTCACTGCACACGACGACTCCTGCAAGCTCCCTGGTCCAGTTCCCAGCATGCATGCCAAACATCCAGGCATGCCATAAACGGGCATCATGGTGACACTCCTGGTTGTGGTCCAACAGGGGGCGCACACACACGTCGAAATCCAGGTCAGCTACCGTAACGTTGGAGAGGCAGACATCCATGGACCACTCGAATATGCACGAGCGACAGTGCAACACAGGCTGAACGCAGGTGACGTTGGCAATGCGGAAGCTCAGCCTGTAACTGATCAGCAGCACTGCCAATGGCAGTGCCCCCAGTACATGCAGCAGACGTGCACGGTACAGGTCCACATGACTGGAGTAGAGCATGAGTCCGGGATGGTCTGCCATTGCGTCAGTGGCTCTGCTTGAAGCAGCACTGTGAGGACCTGCGCCAGTCCTGTGGATGAAACGCCACAGCTCGGAGCAATGAGCAGTGTCTGTGTGCAACGGGTGCAGGCCTGGGGTGTGGTGGGAATACGAGTGAAGGACATTTCACGCACGCAAACTATGACCAAGGACTTCTGCGTGTGGGATGTGTACACGTTGGCCTCACGTCTGGCAGTGCGTAGTGTGGGAGTCACCTGGAAATGCTATCCTATCTGTCAGGGGGTGCTGGGCACATGCAAGTCACATCTAGGAGCTGCAGATATGCTACCGCCCGATAGTGCAGACAAAGGACCATTCATCCCTACAGTAACTTCACCATCTGCATGTATTCAGGAGACGTACAGAGGCCTGCCGTGGGTGTGGTGGGATGTCTGCGACCTTGGGAATCATGGATGATATGCCCAGTACGTGGCACATGTGCGGCCTCATTGTGTGTTACGTTGCCTCACAGCAGCTCCACCCTCCCACGAGCCCCCACACTTGTGTGCCCTGCGCGGTTGTATCACGTGCACTCCTACGGCACACCATTGTAATGCCTGTCCGCGCATGTCCAGCGGCATGCCACCAACACCGTGACACTGGCCTTTGAAGGTGTGCGGCCAAGTGAGTGTAGGCCAATGGTCCGGACAGTGCGGACACAAGTGTACAGTCCATGGCTGGCTGTGATCACGCTGCGAATGAGGCTAGGCAACTGACTCATGCAGCCGCAGGACTGATTCACATAACACTTGGCATGCATGTGCCAAGACCCCGAGCGGTCTTGCACTCCTACATTTCCCTGTCCGTGCGGGCCCACCCTCCTGGTGCATACTGCATTGCAACATTATCTACTGTGGCCCTGGTGGCGACAACACCCCAACACAGAGACACACTTACCGCACATCCTGCCCAAGGCCAGGTCCGAGCCACGCCCTGCTCCCCCTGCCGATTCAGCACACCCCTGCGCTGAACTGATGTACGCCGGACCAGCACACGCCGCTTGTGCATGCAGGGGGGGCCGGGCGAAGCTACATGTCCAAGATCACTGCCAACGCTGAGGTGACATGGTATCGTCCGCTGAGGATAGCAGTGCCGTGCCCATCATGCTGACACAATGACCACACAGACACACTTGCTCAGATGGTGTGAATGGCTACGGGCATGTGCGCCCGGCCACATTTATTAGCAGGCACACATATCGAGTGACACCTGTGTTGGATGTGTGTGGGGTGTGTGCACACCAGCCGGCAAGGGCTGCCTGGTGCAGTCAGAAATCGTCAACAGTGTACATCGTAAAGGACACAACCATTCAACCATAAAGGCCCCATGACTTGTGCTGCACAGAGTTAGTGGCCCCTGATGCACAGCGTCCTGCACGGGCCTACCGCCATGGGCCGCTGACTTGCGGGGCACTGGGGCAGGGTCACGAGTGCAGAGCAGGTTTCCGTAGATGACAAAGGGGCTTGTCGCGGAGTGTCTCGGTGGACAGTGGAAGGTGTGCCCCCAGGGCATGATGCAGAGGGCAGAACCACGCTGAAACAGTCACTATGGTGGAGATGAATGGACCAGACACATGTCGGACACCAAGTCCGGTCCAGCCAGATGAAGATGCAGAAAACCACCAGGCCATGGACTCAGATGCCACCAAGGTCCAACCAGATAGTGCCCATGACTCATTGCGCACAGAGTTAGTGGCACCAGTGCTGTTAGGGGATGCCGCCTGCGATGAGGCGTGTCCAATGGTGTGGACTCCTCCACATCTTACCCAAGACACAGTTCCACATGTGTGACCTACTGGACCGCAGTGTTGGCCTGAGGCAGCGGTCAGCGCGGGCCATTCAACGAGTGTCGCCGGCTTAGGTTGGATGGTCCCACCGGCCTGCGTAGTTCAGGTTCAGTGGCACCAGGGGACGCGGACTTGCGGTGAACAGGGTTGATGGCACCAGGTCAGTTGTTGATAGTGTTCGATCACCTCTGTGACTCTGATCCGGCTTTCCTCTGGACTGAGCTGCATCTTCCTCTTACTCCTCTCTGTGTGTTCACTGATGTGGACTCTGCCATTCATGATTGGCGACTAAGTGCTGGATGTGGAACCTACTGGTCCGCAGGATAGGCCTGAGCCCTCATCCACGTGTCGCCGGCTTGCGTTGAACAGGGTTAGTGGCACCACGGGTTGCCGGCTTGCGTTGAACAGGGTTAGTGGCACCACGTGTCGCCGGCTGGCGTTGAACAGGGTTAGTGGCACCACGTGTCGCCGGCTTGCGTTGAACAGGGTTAGTGGCACCACGTGTCACCGGCTTGCGATATGGAATTATGCCTCACTGATCGAAGGGAGTCTGGTGCTGTGGCCGCTGCCATGGACTTGGGGTCACTGCCATTCAAGACTCAGGACACAGTTCCACATGTTGGGCCTACTGGGCCCAGGAGGACGCAGGTGGAGTATGTAAATGGGAAAGGAGTAATGTGGGCCAGCGTCGGGGGGGTCAGCGATGGTCTGCGGAGGCTGCAGAGGTCGCGGGACTGGTGCTTGGAGCTTGCACCGGCACGTGGTGGGCCCTCATTGACACACGCCGGTGTAGGCAGGTGAGCGGAGCCTCGTTGGTGCACTGTGGCCAGCATGATGGGTCGGGGGACCAGCGGCCCGGGGTGCAGCAGGCGCACAGGGATGCAGGCTCCACCGTGCTCGGCGCAGGACTCGTGGCGGGCCGAGAGCCGTCGCACTGGCAGATGCGTTGTCCATTCCGAATGAGAACCACGCCCAGTGCGACGGGGTTTTTGTTCACACCCCTACGCAGGCCTGGCGTACGCAGGTCCAACCCACTACGCACGCGCATGCAGGGGGGAAGTAACGTGCGACATTTCCGCGTTCTGCCCCACAGCCTGTGGGGACATGGTAGCGTCCACTGGCCACTGCACTCCATGCACCAGCAGTTGATCTCCACATGGCCATTTCCATGGTTTGCACTCTGTGGTCTGTCCGGCACCTCCACGCCACACCTGGCATTGGGTGGGTTCACATTCCTTGATCACTTGCCGCTCTCGCACATGCCTGCTCCATGCCTCTCCTCGCATCCTGCTATTGTGTGTCTGTGGTGCCATGCCGTGGCTGGGTTGTGGGCATGGCAAGGCCAGCTTCACAATGGAGTCGTGTTGTTGTGTCTGGTTGGTTGGCATGTTGTGTGTCATGTTGAATGTAGTTGTGCTGTGTGCCCATTGCCAGTGTCGTGAGTTGCATGACTGTGGGCTGGAGGTGTGTGGTGTGTTCATTTTGGTCTTACCAACAAGCACTGCATTTCCATGGGTGCCATCCTGGGAGCGCTGGGTGATGCTGGACTGTCCGGAGATGTGAGAATCATGCACTCTGCTTGGGGAGTTGGCCAAGACATTGTTGAGGAGTCCCGGGCGGTCCACTGTTGCCTGCACATTCATGATATGCGTGTGATTTCTGTTGTGGTAGTTGGGTGCAGTGTCGGCAGGGGCACGAGGGGTACATGTGTGCAGTTGATTGGCCCGGACACGTGAGGGAATCCAGCTATAGGGGCCTTGCTTGGTCTCCAGCAGCTCCTGCGCAGTGTGGGTGAAGTGTAGGTGCTGGGGTACCAGGCTGTTATTGGCATCCAGGACAGGTGTGATGACCTTGTATGGGGCTGGCTGTGTGACTCCTCCGACTCTGGCAGTTGTGGGTTGGATGGTACCAGAGGCCGACATGTGCTGCGCAGCCAGCATCTTTGTCTGCGGAGGGATGTTGGTAGTCCACTGGGTTGGTACCGTCAGCAGGTGGGGGATGTTTGTCCTTTTGGGCCTGTAGTGGGCAATGTCCTCCTCTGGCGTTGGGTCTGGGTGGCAGGTGCGTTTCAGGTGGGTCCGCTGTCTTTGTGTACGCTGCCTCTCTGGTGTTCTGGGGGGGGGCAGGACGGGTCCTGGGGGTCGTGGCGGGCCTGGGGTGGGTGGGGATGGGTGTTGTGTCCCTCAAGGGTCTCGGAGCTGCATGGTCATTGTCTCCATGGCATCTGTGGGTCTTCGGGTGTGGCTCTTGGCTGGGCTCCCTTTCATGCTGCAGGTAGTCATCCTGCTTAACACCAGCAAAAGGCAGGTGTTAAATCACTGGTGCTACAGCGGCTTATCGCCTGTTTTTGGTTCGCTTCGCAGATCTGGCAGTTCGTTGTGAAAGTGGTGTTGTGGTTTTTTCGTGTGTTTTTGCACGGGAACGCCTACTCTGCATCTCATTAGGGTTAGTTGGTGGTGTCCACCGTGGTGTTAAATTTTGGGGCAGTTGTCGCGGGAATACTGGTGATGTCTACAGTTTGCACCCGCTTGTGAATGGGGTGTTAAATCTATCTCCACTTTTGATGGGTTAAGGTGGGGATAAATCGGCGGTAGGTCGTTGTGAATATGCCCCAAAGTGTGAAGTGAGAGTTACATATGATCCGAGCTATAAGCACTAACAAAGCGCTCCAACACCTTTCGCTCTGTGATCCCACTGTCACGGCTCAGGAGGAAGAGCAGGGGGGCTATTTCCTGCCCTCTCTGTGATTTGAGTGTGCAGTGTGGCATTGCGTAATGTCATTGCTATCTTTGGCCTAATAAAAAACACTCCAGCTGTAGTAGGGCCCTGGCTTCACCTCCTGGTGCAGTGCGGACAGTGCTTTATGGCAGGCATGGAGGGAGGGAGGGATGGTCTCGGCTGCAGCTCTGGCCTCGTACAGTGCCCATGCTATTACTAGTGAGCGAGAGGCGCTGAGGTGGTGGTATTGGTGGTGGTGGTATTGGTGGTGGTATTGGTATTGGTGGTAGTGGTGGTATTGGTGGTGGTGGCATTGGCAGTGGTGGTATTGGTGGTGGTGGTATTGGTGGTGTTGGTATTGGTGGTGGTGTTATTGGTGGTGGTGGAAGTGGTGGAGGTGGTGGTATTGGTGGTGGCGGTATTGGTATTGGTATTGGTGGTGGTATTGGTGGTGGTGGTACTGAATGAATGAATGAATGAATGAATGAATGAAAAAAAATTATTGTTCAGTTAATAAAAACTTACAATTAAAACACCTTTGTACAATTCTTCTTACATTTCATGCATAATCAATTCCATTTCCTTATATAAAAAACCACGTAATTAAAAAGTATTTTTCATCAATTCATAAAAGGCCGAGGGCAACGCCAAGAATATTTAAAACAATCCTCATTGTCCGCAGTTAAGCAGTTTCTTCTCCACTATTTCTATAAACTTCAAAAGTCTGCCCGTAAATTGCAAACTTTCTCATAGTAAACTGGCTATGACTGCTTGTCGACATGTTCGTGTCATTTGACTATTAAAGTCCGACCTCAACAGCCTCCTACGTTCACCTATTAGAGCAGGGCAGCTACAAATGATATGACAAATATCTTCTCTCTTATTGTTACAGAGGCGACACAACCTCTCACTACTCCTCAGTTTCCATGCAGGGGCGTCTCCAAAAAATTGGCTATTTCCAAATCGGAGATTCATAAACTTCAGCTTTGCCCTTTGGCTATTTGAGTCTCCTAGATAGCTCTGTGGTTTTAACATACCATACGAAGCAATAACTGTCCACGCATGGGATCTGTTTGCCAATACTGCTTTATCCCATAAAGATGACAATTTTTTACTGTACCCATTTATAACTTTATTAAAAGCCACTTGTGAGAGGGGTAAGGCCCATAGTTGTTCCGCCTTGAACGTGTCTATCGCCAGTTTAAAATATTCATGAGCCTGCTTATGTTTACTATCACATATTGCCTCCCAGACCACTGTCATAAGCGAGGAGTTATTATCCCTTCTAATTTTGTGGCAAAATTTTAAAAATGCTCCTAAGCTGTTTCGGTTCTGTCGTTTATGTCCGAACTCAAGTCGGATTTGTGCTGGTGAAGTTTGTCGTGGAAGATTAAACAGGCGTCGGTAGGTCCCTGTTACTAGTTTGTCTATGGTGTTGTCAGCACATCCTCTTAAAGTCTCTACTCCATATGCGAGAGTTGGAACATGTTTAACTGACATGATTTGTAATAATGGATTAAAGGAAAGCCCTTTTAAGTTATTCTGGAGTGTGGAAAATTCTGCAATTAATGAGTTATTTCTTCTCTGTAGTGCAGCGCACTGATTTTTACCCGTGCCCCTAGCATCTATTATAACACCCAGATATCTATACTCAGTAACCGATTCTAAAACAGAACCTTCCATTCTCAATTTTGGTCTTGCAGCCAACCCCCTAGTCACCAGCATTGTTTTTGTCTTTTTTAAGGTAATCTTTAGCCCATGAGTACAGGCATAATGTGCACTTTCACTAATTAATCTCTGCAACCCCACCTTGGTGTATCTTATTAATACAATATCATCGGCATACAGTAAATGCGAAACGTTAAAACCTGCCACAGTCGGGGAGTGAGAATTAATTTCATTAAGCCCTGATGAAATACCCGCTAAATACAGGTTGAATAAGGTTGGGGCCAAAACACATCCTTGCTTCAACCCGTCCCTTATCATCATTTTTTTTTACAGTACTGTGCCCTGTCCCAACCTTACCCTCGTCCAAGTATTGGTATATAACAATTGTATCGCTCTCAACAGACTCGGTGCAATTCCCATTTTCGTTAATTTGTTCCAAAGAATATTTCTATGTACAGTGTCGAAAGCCGAGCTAAAATCAATAAAACACAAATGAAGATTCATCCTACGGCGCCTGGCCATTTCCATAGTAAGAACTAACATTTGAATGTTAATAATCGTCCCCATCCCTTTAATAAACCCTGTTTGATTCTTTGGAAGTAGATTACTGGCATCAACCCAAGCCGTTAGTTCAATCAGCAGACATTTAGCAAAAAACTTTGCTTCACAATCCATTAAAGCTATAAGTCTATAATTAGCTGGATCCGAAGCTTGACCCGCTTTGTAAATCGGAGCCAAAATTGAACCCCTCCATTTATCTGGGACTTCGTCTTTCGTCAAAACATGATTGAATAAGTTTGACAGTTTCTTTGCCCAATATTGTGGATTTTCTTTGAATAGTGCTTGAGGAAGGCCATTTGGCCCTGGAGCACTACTCCGTCTGCTAGAACTTATAATTTTTTCCACTATTATCTGCTGGGTCATAAGCTGGGTATTTTCCCTTGCCTTGTCATTGTCCCTTGTATTGTCCGCTGTACCTACTTCTGTTGGCTTTGTTATATTTCTTGTGCCACCTGTTGTGGATCCCAAATGCTTCTCCCAGACATCTTCCGATATATTTGTAGTTACTTGTTGTTGTTTTCTACCATTGGCTTGATTAACCAGTCTCCAAAACTCACGTGCATCTTTGCGTTTTGCTGCATAATTGATTTTACTCCAGAACAGATCTAGTTCGGCTTTTGTTTGTATCCATACCTCTTTTTGGTAGAGTGACCTCAGTTTTGGTAGTATCTCACTCCTGACACTGGAGGATGCATGATTTCTTAGGACCCTCAAAGCATTGTTCAATTTCCTTTTTGCTATCTTTAGTTGAACAGTCATTTTTTTTGGAAAAGACGTAGCCGTTGCTACAATACCTTTCGAACGTACAGCATTTTTCTCTACCAGGTTAATTATGAACTGCTCCCAAAGGGTCAAAGGATTTTGATCTATTCTATTTAACTCTTCTTCCCACTGGTCTCTTGCTTGCTGTTCGATGTTTTGTATACTATTCACTGACCAGTTTAACCTCCTATAGTTCAGACCAATAGGCTCCCCTAACTCTGGGGCACTCTGTTCGTATCGGGTAATATTTAGATTGACGCTGATCATTTGTGGCTGGTGATCACTTTCCAGCCGATTTCCCAGCTTGTAGCTTATTATTGATTGATATAATGGGAGGGATACTAAAGTGTAATCAATAACAGCTTTGGATTGTGCCGCGAAATGGGTCGCTTGAGCTGGAATGTCTGGTTCCACCCGGCCATTCAAAACTCGAAGGCCGTGATGCTCCAGATTTCTCACCACTTCTTTGCCCATTCTATCAGATCTTTGATTAATTGCATCAGGTACCGGGATATGCCAAATTTGATCAATCACATCCAATATTTGATCCCTAGGCATCACCTGGAAGAAATTCATATTAAAATCCCCTGTCAAGAGGATCCAAGGAGCTGGATTCATCATGCTTTGTGTTAACAATAGACTCAGTATCTTATCTATTGTTTCTTTTTTGCTACTACCAAGGGGATGTGTATATACGTTTATTATCATCAAAGGAGTCTTATTTCCTGGGTCAAGAGGCCAGACCTTAATTGCTTGAATGTTCGAATGGTCAATTTCCACTTCTTCAATCTTTATTTTTAAGGCCACTGTTACATATAAAGCCAAACCTCCTGCTGCTCGCCCCTTCAATTTTGTTTTAATTGCTGGCTTGCTATAGCATGAGTATGCCGGAAGCTTAATTTCCTCTTGTGCCCATGTTTCTTGAAAGAGGATTATCTGAAACCTTCCAATATATGTTAAAAATTCATGATCGTCTACCTTTGCTGCCAGACCCTCTATATTCCATGAGCAGATGTCTACCTTTGCTGCCAGACCCTCTATATTCCATGAGCAGATGTCTACCTTGTTTCTGTGACCAACGAAATGGTTTTTATCCTGTCAATGTCTTAAGTCTTTGTCTGTCCTGACATTCAAGGCACTCGGGAGCCAGGACCAATCCAATTTCGAATAAAGAGTTTTGCTCCCCTTGACGTCTGTATGGTTATCTGCCTGAAGGGTTATATTATCCCTTAAAGGAGTGATTGAGCTACTCCTTGCCCCTTTTAAGATCGTCGTTATGCCCGATTGCTGATTTTTATTGCCCATTTGTGAACTTTTCGTTAGTTTCTGACTTCCCCTACCACATTCCTCACCGACCCTCTTAAACCAATTTTCGCCACCCTTCGGTTTTAGGAACTGTGGATAGGGTTCCTCCTTTTCCCTTATCATCTCAATACCCCATGTTTCAAATTTCTCCTTTTCCGCCCACAGTTGGTCCGCTACCTCAGCTGTCGCCCATGTAATCATTGTCGATTCCTCACCTCCCCAAATCGGGTAACTTACAAATGTAACTGAATGTATATCCGTGGACTCTATATGTTGTAATGCCGCTATTTCTTTGGTCATTCGTATCATAGACCCTCTATTTATTCGATCAAAGTGACCCCATGATTTATATTTTGGTACAAATGTCATTTTACAGTGAATACTAGGCGAGCTGTGCTGATTTGACGTATCTCTTTGACCCTGCTGAATCGTGCAGACTATTTCCTGCTGAATATTCTTAACCTGCCCTATTTCATTTCGGTCATTCTTTACCAATTGACGTTCGTCCTGCGGTCGTTGCCTCAGCTCCCCTTGTGAGTCATTATCTTTCCTTAGTGATTGTTCCCATACTTGCATTCTGTTCTCCTTTTCATCTTTCTCTTCCAAGCTTTTCTCTACTTCCGGAGCATTATGCGTTGTTTCCAAAAGCTCCACCATCTTAACTGTTTTAATTTGGTTTGTAAGATCATCTTTTACCGATTTGGCCTGGACTAATCCCTGTTGGTTCTCTTCCCTTTGTCCCTCCTTTATCTTCATCCTTTTCCCTTTCGCGCTAGCTGGTATATTCTCATTCTCCTTCTCCACCTTATTTTCTCTTACCTCATCATCACTCTTTTTTGTTCCGAAAGAGCCACTTGATTTCCTAATTTTGGGCAAAAAATTGGATACACCTTCCCTTGAAGACCTGGATTATTCTCCACCTCTTTTTTATTGTGGCTTTTCCTAAGTCTTTTTCTCTGTCTCTTAGAGAGCTTATATGTCTTGATTGCTTCCCCTTGTAAGGACAGTTCTAGGGCTCCCTGCTCCACAGACCCATTCCTACCTGATATACTAGACGATGTCTGATCACTTGAAAGTCTTTCACATATGGCAATGTTTTTGTCTAAGTTTTTTCTGAATTACACCCCTGCATTATATCCACTTTCTTCCTCAACTGTGTCTTCTCCAAACTTGAAATTTCCCCCCCGAGGTTCCTCTTCACCAGTTCGCTTACACGGGCAGGTTTATTTCCCTCTGGTTTCCTACTGTTGTTAACTATTTGATCCACTGGGCTCATCACTTCTTTAGCAGATCGTAATTGCCCCTTTATCTCTGCCAGAACCTGTTCCAGCATCCCAGGCAGCGAGGACAGTTTATCCAATACTGGGCTACATTCACAAATATTCTCAAGCAATATCTCCACCTGCGCTTCTGCCTGCGCCCTTAGGACCAGCTGATTCAATGCTCCAATTTTTGTATCAATCGCTGTGATATATAACGCCATTGTATTTAAAAGTTCCACCTGGATATCCAACTTACTTGATTGATATGTCAATGCATTGACCACTGATTGAAATGAATTAAGAAAAATCTCCCAAGTGTTGCTATCCATGCCTTTTTCCCCCAATGATTCTCTAATTGGAGGTCCAACTTGCAAGCCATTAGCCGGGGGACCCATTACCGGGGACCCAACAAGTTCAGTCCCTGGCAATTCAGTTACCTCAACCCTGTTCTCTCTCTGTGTTTGTTCATATATAATTTCTGATTGAGCTTCTATCTTTGCAGGTGTTGTATTATCCCCAATGGCAACATTTCTCTGAGATAAATCATGGGATGATTCACGAATTAGGTCGTCCAATGATTCATATACTTTTTCTGATTGTGCTTCTATCGCCACAGGTGCTACAATCCCCCAACAGTATCCAATACCTCCGTCAACTCTGTTTCCAATTTTAATTTCCATACAGGATCTATTCCTTCTAAGTCGTCTAATTCATCCAAATTAGCCATGTATACCATCTTGTTATCTACTTGTTGGTGCACCTCAACTTGAATCTGGATTTCTTTTCCCAAACAAGTCTGAGTCATTCGTTCCTTTTGCCCCACTTGCTCCTTACTACTATTAGGCGACTCTGAGTTCAATTGTGGATCACTGTTATCACCTACTTCCTGAATGACTGGAATCTCCCCTTGCTGGACCACTATTGCGGTACCTTCCTTCTCACTTTGCCGGTCACTACTTAGATGCCAAGTTTCCCAGTTAAACTAGGGTTTTTTTGTATTTAACCCCCCCACGGGAGAGCAAGGTTTCAATTCCTCTCTTTTGCTCATGCTTTTGCTGGGGACCAATTTGGAAGGCCCCGTTGCCTGTGGTTGAATCGGGCTTTGTAGCTCTCTAATATGCATGTATTTTCGATATGTAAGCAGTACATCCACCGGGTTCTTCAAAAAGTCCGTCTTCCTTACCCTTTTGATTTGTTCGCAATTTGGAGTTCTATCAAGGCACGGTGCTATTATGCTGGTACTGGTATTGGTGGTGGTAGTATTGGTGGTATTTCTGGTGGTATTGGTAGTGGGGTATTGATGGTGGTGGTGGTATTGGTGGTGGTGGTGGTATTGGTGATATTGGTGGTGGTGGTATTTGTGGTATTGGTGGTGGTGGTATTTGTGGTATTGGTGGTGGTGCTAGTATTGGTGGTGGTATTGATATTGGTGGTAGTATTGGTATTGGTACTGGTGGTTGTGGTATTGGTTGTGGTGGTGGTATTGGTGGTGGAATTGGTTGTGGTGGTGGTATTGGTGGTGGTGGTATTGGTGGTGGTATTGGTGGCGGTGGTGGGTATTGGTGGTGGTGGTATTTGTGGTGGTGGTATTGGTGGTGGTAGTGGTGGTATTGGTGGTATTGGTGGTGGTGGCATTGGTGGTGGTGGTGGTATTGGTGGTGGTGGTATTAGTGGTGGTATTGGTGGTGGTATTGGTGGTGATGGTGGTATTGGTGGTGATGGTGGTATTGGTGGTGGTATTGGTGGTGGTGGTGGTGGTATTGGTGGTAGTTGTGGTATTGGTGGTGGTGGTATTGGCGGTGGTGGTGTTATTGGGGTGGTGGTATTGGTGGTGGTGTTGTTGGTGGTATTGGTAGTGGTGGAGGTGGTGGTATTGATGGTGGTGGTGGTATTGGTGGTGGTGGTGGTATTGCTGGTAGTGGTATTGCTGGTGATGGTATTGCTGGTGGTGGTATTTCTGGTGGTGATATTGGTGGTGGTGGTGGTATTGGTGGTGGTGGTGGTAGTGGTATTGGTGGTGGTATTGGTGGTGGTAGTGGTGATATTGGTGGTGGTGGTGGTGGTATTGGTGTTGGTGGTGGTATTGATGGTGGTGGCATTGGTGGTGGTATTGGTGGTGGTGGTTTGGTGGTGGTATTGGTGGTAGTATTGGTGGTGGTGGTATTGGTGGTGGTGGTATTGGTGGTGGTGGTGGTATTGGTGGTATTGGTGGTGGTATTGGTGGTGGCATTGGTGGTGGTGGTATTGGTGGTGGTATTGGTGGTGGTGGTGGTATTGGTGGTTGTGGTATTGGTGGTGATATTGGCACTTGCTGTGGTATTGGTATTTGTGGTGGTGGTGGTGGTAGTGGTATTGGTGGTGGTGGTATTGGTGGTGGCATTGGTGGTGTTGGTGGTATTGGGGTGGTATTGGTATTGGTGGTGGTGGTATTAGTGGTGGTATTGGTGGTGGTATTGGTGGTGGTGGAGGTGGTGGTATTGATGGTGGTGGTGGTATTGGTGGTGGTTGTGGTGGTATTGGTGGTTGTATTGGTGGTGGTATTGGTGGTGGTGGTATTGGTGGTGGTGGTGGTGGTATTGGTGGTGGTATTGGTGGTGGTGGTGGTATTGGTGGTGGTATTGGTGGTATTGGTGGAGGTGGTGGTATTGATGGTGGTGGTATTGGAGGTATTGGTGGTGGTAGTGTTGTTGTTAATAAAACAGGCTTTTAAAAACAACCCGTCAGGTGGCTTTAGTACAGATGACATGTAACACAGATGTGCTGTTGTCAGCTTCAGCCGATTAGCACAGCATTATGTGCTAACTGGAATTCACATGAGTTAATTTGCTAATCATTTCTAAATCCATTTTACTTAGGGGGCGGGGGGTGGAAACAGACACGAGATAATGCCGGGTTAAAGTGATTGAAAGCAGGCACCCGTGTTACGGGGGCGGCCGTGCTGCTTAAAAAAACATAAGCGGTTACAGCTGAAGCAGCGCATGTCCGGCCTGCAGTAAGAGAAACTCAATAAAGTAAATAGTGCTTACAGACTAAATAACAGGTCCCGTGAAACAACCGAAGTAAAGAGGTCAGTCGCCATGGGAGGGTACAAATGAAGACAAGGCCGTACTAAGGAGGGACTAACAAGCCTATTAACGAATCCGAAGGCAGTATTTACGAAAGACAATGACACAAGCCAATGAAAAATATGGGAGGAGAGTGGGCGCGGCTTCTCTCCCATACTCTACTACAGCAGTCTCGCAGAGCAAGCAGCGCAGGCGCGCTGCCGCTAGGCTCGACCTAAAAACTCTAACGGCATGAGGGCTGCAAAGAGTTGTAACCTGAGGCTCTATACTCTGCCAGACACGGCCTCTCAGTTCCTCCCTCATGGAAGCCACAAGCAGTGCATTCCTGACACGGGTGAGTTCACTACATCTCGGCTAGTAAAGCGGTGCGTGATTATAGCACGCCTGTGACCATAGAGCGCAAAGAGTGGGCCAGGACTCTGAAACATGACATCAGCAGTGTGCAATATAGAAATATGATTGTGCTGTTACATAGGCATCATTTGCACTTCCATGGTGTGGGTTGAAATACATACATATATGGGCAAACAGCGTCTTCCACAGCAGACCCCCGCTGTGTTGCACAGATGAAACTGAAGCGCCAACTCACCCTTTCATCCTCCCGAAGTTAACAAATAAGTACGAGTGGATGGGATGACTGCAGTAATATTGTATTAGCAACAAGAAATAGCTCTGTGTGTGGTGAGCATTGCATGAGTGGTGACTGAAACCGTGAGCACCATGTCCAAGGCACACCACGACTGCCGGTGGGTGGTGTAGGTAGTAGCAACAAGGCTAGGTGAGGTGAGACAAGAGTAGGGCAGTTAGTCTCAGTCATGAAGAATGTATATTATCTTGGGGTAGGTTGGCTAGGGGGTCAACTGGCCAACATGTCCTTGTAGGAGAAGCTATACACAAACCAGTCTTGACCCGGCTCCCCATGGGAACGGTCCAGCCTGAAATGCCAGGCCAGGTCCTCCCTGGATCTGTGAATGGGGGTGAATGTTTGATTTGTTCAGCATTCCGTCCATCATTTGTTCTTTTGCTTTTTTTGCACTGAGTGAGAAAAGTATGCCCAGACGTGGGTCTCATACTCACTGTACCATTGGATTCAAGCTAGCCTGGCTGATGAGGGCTGATGCCCCGAAACAGGTCCCAGGATGCTTGTTTACAGTCCAGGGAGACCTGGGCTGGCAGTTTGGGCTGGACTGTTCCCATGAGGAGCAGGGTCAAGACTGATTTGCATATGGCTTGATCCGGACTAGGGTGGCGCAGTGATCAAAAAAACGATGGATTAAACCCAGATCTGTGACTGGGGGTGAATGTTTGATTTGTTCACCATTCCATCCATCATCTGTTCTTTTTACTTTTAGAAAGTTGGCATTTTTCTGCCTAACGTTTCAGATAGTTTTCAGCTACCTGGGCTGGTGATGGCTCTCTCACTGAGAAGTACATATTGGTGCCAGACAGTGCACAAAAAGGCATGGACGTAGAGAAAATTGGGTCTTCCTGACAGGAAGACTGGGGAGGAGTTTGGCCCTGCCCTGATTACAGTTCAAAGGTATTTACCCTAGCACACCCAAAGAGATCTGACACCTGCCTTTTGTGTCACAAGCTGCCCTGATCCAAACCCAGTTAAGGGGGAAGATTAGACAAAGGGAGATTTTACCACCCACAGTCCGGACTGGACATAAAAGTGCCATCTTAGAACATGCAGGAGAGCAAGACACTGACCCAGACTGCAATAGCAGCACCACTGTGGAAAGCTGGAAGGACAGTCCCACTGATGTCCTAATGGACTGAGAACCCAGGACTAGTGGATCTCTTCAAGGGCCAGTGTTGTGCGTCCTCTTACACCTCCTTAGGATCACTTGTGAGAAGACTTGGCTCCAGTGCCCCCAGATGCCCTGGGAGCTGGTCAAGAGCACAGGGGTGCTGTGGAGGGCACAGAAGAGGAGAAGCTGGTGCAAGAAGCCAGTGAAACTTGCTTCCTGCAGAGTGAGCCCTTTTTGAGGCTAGGAGACCTGCATAGAGTAGCCCTGGTGGCTAGAGCTCACCACTAGAAGTAAAACAATCCCAAGATCATATCAATTGTCCCAATGGAGATATTCAACTTGAAAGGATTTGACTCCTTGCAAGGGACGTAGCATGTGACATTTCGCTGTAAATTTAGATTTACCCTGGGTAGGGGCGTGCATGGGGCCCCACTAGCCAGACTTCTCCTCTGCCCGGGGACCCCATCCCCGGGCCAGCATATACTTTAAATGGGGCCTGAAACCCCAGCCCACGGCCCCGAAGAACATCACCAGGTCCCGTGACTCCATTCCCCAGACCCAACGCTAAGAAGTCTGGTCCCTGCCACGGGAGCACAAGGGAAGTGCTTCTGTGTGGCGGGAGTAGAAGAAGAGATGTTACCAGCTCCCACCCAGCATAGAGGTGTGCTTGGGGAACCGGCAGGGTCGTGGGGGCCATGAGGTTCTCCCTGCAGCCCCCATTGAAAAATCAGCATTTAGGGTGTCCCTGCTGGAACCGTTTAGAAAAAAAACCTAAGAAACAAACACATATGGCAAGGCTGTATGAGGCGCAGCACCGCAGGGGAGCAATATTCACTGCTCTGTGGAGGGAGACCCCATAATGCTTTGCAGGGCTTATTTTGCATATCTTTCCTCTGCTTGTGGTGGCCGCAGCATGACATGGTCCCCACCAATGCAATTCTGAAAGTGTTTATGGGCTGCAAGAGTGCCGAATCCCCCCGATTCATTTTGAAATGTAACCCTATGTCTCCCATGTCAAAGGAAGCACAACCTACTGATAGTTTGGTGGAGCTTTTGTTTACAGCCTGGGACTGCAATGAATTTTAGTCGTTGGTTCTATGGTTGCATTTTATGTGACCGAAATGTGCTACAGAAAGACACAGACACATGCTATGCTGATTTTAAATGTTTGTTGACAGTGTATTGCACAGAGTGATTTTTGATAATCACTTGAATGCTTTATTGACAATATTGATCACATTTAAACAGGGTGGGATAACCTGCGAAGATGGTTACCTAGGCTCCGAACTCTGCTGTGCTGATACTTGGTTCAGCTTTTCCCGCTGCCTACTGCAGTTGCTCCCAAGCGCCAAATTCAGAATAGGAGGTCAGAGTATGTTACACACCATTTGGGCTGCTTTCTGCCCAGTTTCTCTGACTCCTGCAGTGCATGTCAAACAACACACTGCCCCTGAGTAGTTGCCTGTCCCCAAAATGACCATTGTGAGGACAAAACCATCCAATACATAGAGACCCGAGCAACTAGCAACTCAACTGTACTGACCCCTCCCTCTGCAAGATATGACCACCTACAATTCCTGCTCTGAGAAGGGTACGTTTTACCCCCCTCTTCCACTCTGTAGACTCACTTCACTAACAACTTTTAAGACCCCAACAGCAAATTGTCAACGCGCTTTGCCTGACTTAACGATGAAGACCAGATGATCAACTACTAATTCTGGACCACATTCTATACCTTCAGCCCTGGTCTTCTAATTAGTCCAAAGATCTCCAGTCTACAATACTACCTTAAAGCTCTACTACCCTGTTATCTGGCACCCTCCAAGGTATATATTACTCAGATAAATCACTAAGTCTTATTACCTTACTTACTAAGAAATAATTATTTTCTCAGTTATGGTTACTACTCCTGCTACTACTAACAACTACCTCTTTATACCAGTCATGGATTTATCTACCAGGATGGCTGACAATAAGTTACACTCCTCTAAAGACCCCAGAGGGGGTCACCAAGACTTCAAAACTAGAAAAAAAAGATTAACACATAAAACCCCTACTCTAGACTCACCAATTGAACCCAAACAGAATTCTGACCCTGTACTGGGTCTCATCATGCAGAAGCACTGGCACAGTTCACAAAAGCCAGCACAGACATGATGTAAAAAATCTTATGTGCATCAAACAAGACATCCAGCTACTCGGAGGAAGAATTTCGAAAGCTGAATCACAGATAAGCATCCGTGATGACTACAAACAAAACTCATCCAAAGCCCTAACAGCTACCACACTAAGGATTGCTCAACTAGAAACATGGAAGATCGCCACAGAAGGGGAAATGTCCACCTCTTTGGGCTTCCTGAAGGCTCTGAAGACCACGCAATACCCTGTTCTGTCTTTGTGGGAAAACAGGTACCTCTATAGCTTTGGGTATTAACTTCAATAAAGATTTTGAAAAAAACAGGGCCATAATATTTCTAAGCATAAATACAAAAACAGCCCCTATCCCAGAGCTCTAATCTTTAGACCTCTCTGCTACTCACACACAGAACAGATTCATTTCACACATGAAAAAAGTGCAGAAAAGTAAGTGGCAAGGTGCCTCTACAGGCATTACTTAAGACTACTCTAAAGACGCTGTATGAAAAAGGAAAGCTTTCTTGACAAAGAGGAAGACACTCAAAAACCTTGCTGTACATTTGTACTTTAAAGGCAAGAAAACAATTTTCGACGATCCTAAAGATTTGGGCTCTTTCATTGCTGATATCCAGGACTCCTGATCGTGCTTTCTTATTGTCTATTAACGTCTCTCTACTACCACACTTGCATGCTCTTCCTAACCGGGCAAGATAATAATTAGTTAACTGTTTATTGATGACAGATAAGACATGCTATACTCTCAACACCTAATCCTACAACGCTCAGCTACAGCACCGACCTTGCCAACTTCCCACAACTCCCTGGTGGATAACCACAACGGGGCCCAACCCATCGGAACATTTCTACCCATCTCCACTGTAAACTACATACCCCGTAAGGTCTGCTGATTACTTACAGCCAAAGCCATCGTAAATACTCCCTCCTACACCACACTCCTTAAGATGAGTTGAACCAGACAAATGTGCTACATACTCCCTTCAGGTTTCGTTGCCACCCTCCTGATATTCACACACCTATTACTTATGGATCAATCTTACAACTCCTCCCAGTTTGATCTTTTCAGAACAGACCTAATAAGGATCCAGCCTTTCCTTACGCTCACACCCCTCCTCCTGCACTACAGGGTGATTTACTTATCTTCAACTATTGTTTGGTGCAACCTTTACCTTTATTCTAGTTTACACATGGTATAGTTATTAAACCTCTGTGTTCTAATCTGTGAGCTGTACACCAATACTCCCAGCTCATATTGACTACAGTTTTAATTCCATGTACTCTCTTCACACCCATTTGCATGGAAAATTATATAGTTAATTTTTGTTTTCTTTAATACTAGGGTAATTACACAACACACCGTCAATCAATCAGTCAATCATGGAATTGTAAGCACGCTACTCACCCATGAGGGTCTCAAGGCACTGGAGGGGGGGGTTGCGTAGCTCCATTCAGTCGAATAGCCAGGTCTTGAGTGTCTTCCTGAAGATGTTCAGAGAGGGGGTGCGTCTGATGTTGACCGGGAGCTTGTTCCAGGTCTTGGCCGCGATGTAGGAGAAGGCCCTTCCGCCTGTTCTGGCTCTGCTGATGTGCAGGGTTTCGGCGAGGGCGAGGTCTGCGGATTGGAAGTTTCTCTTGAGTCCGTGGAAGGAGATTCTCTCGTTGAGGTATTGGGATCCAGTGTTGTGGAGGCATTTGTAGGCGTGGGTAAGTATCTTGAAGGTTATTCTTTTCTCGACGGGGAGCCAGTGGAGGTCTCGCAGGTGCTGGGTGATGTGCTCTTGCCGAGGGATGCCGAGGACAAGTCTGGCTGCGGTGTTCTGTATGGTCTGCAGTTTGCGCAGTAGGGACTTGTTGATTCCTGCGTAGAGGGCGTTTCCGTAGTCTAGTCTGCTGGTTATGAGTGCGTGGGTGACGGTTTTTCTTGAATCAGGGGGGATCCATTTGAAGGTCTTGCGAAGTATGCAGAGGGTGTTGAAGCAGGTGAAGGCGACGGCGTTGACCTGTCGGGTCATGGAAAGGGAGGAGTCGAGTTCGATGCCGAGGTTCCAAGCGTGGTCAGTGGGGGTGGGCGGGCTGCCGAGGGTGGTGGGCCATCAGGTGCTGTACCAGGTGGTGGGGGAGGGTCCGAGGATGAGGACCTCGGTCTTCTCCGAGTTGAGCTTCAGGTAGCTTTTGCACATCCAGGATGTCAACTCTTATGCTGTGCTTAATATTACCTCTTGCTCTTTGTTCACAATGTTTTCTTTGGATAAGCCTTTATTATTATCTACTGTTAATACTTACCATGGCAAAGTTCTCCAGCATCATAGCTAATAGGCCTGACCCCTCGTGGTCTCCACAGCCTAACTGATTTGGTGGGATGGGTTAGAGTGCGTTATGTGTCCTTTGAAATGGGGTTTTATTTTTTATTTTGTTCTTAATTGTATTCTCCAATTCTTCTTCCCTTCTTCTGCCCTTGCCCTCTCTATCGCCCTTCTCATCCCAACCTATGAGCCCACACATTACTCATGTGGCCTCTTTCCCCTCCCCTCCTACCACTTCCCCACAAGGTGGACGTCTCTACCCCTCCCTCTAGCAACCGTGCCCACCTGCTATATCACAGATACCACTGCCAACCTCATTAAATACATACCTTAAAGGTCCAATCCATCAATGTGAAGAGATTAAATCACCCTACCAAATGTCAAAAACCCTAGAACACCTCTACAAACTAAAAAGAGACATAGTACTCCTACAAGAAACAGACATTGACCTCAAAGAAGCCATCTTACTACAAACACTCAGTGAGCGACTTGACATGCGCTCCAGCCAATAAAAAGGAAAATTGTGTCATTACACTCATCTCAAAAGCATCTGCTCTACATGTCAGTTCCTCTGAGATGGATTCAGAAGGCAATTGCCTCATAACCAGAGTATAAAAAAGATGTTACTGAACTTTATGTCGTAAATATTTACAGACCTACTAATGACCACCCTGATTTATGCATTTAACTGAATAAAAAAATCTGTCTCATTCCTGTCAGATCTCGAATGATCATAGGCGGCGACTTTAATCCGCCATGGGACGGAATCCTTGATAGATTCTCCAGTTCTACCTTCAGCCTAACAAACCCCACAAACAAATGCCTAACCTCTGCAACACCCCCAGAATGAAGGAAATTTGAATGCTGGCTAACCCCTTCGGCAAGGATTACACTTTTTTTTCCCATCCTCACAATCCAGTCTCTCGCATTGACTATATCTTAGTGGACGAGACATATGTGCCTAGTATCTTTAATCCTTCTATTGAACCAATAATTATATCGGATCACACATGCATCTCATTCTCAATATCCTATGACATTAGTCAGTCCGTCCCCAAATCGAGATCCTGAAGAATGAATAATCTACTCACCGAAATACCATAATCTTAGGGAAGCAATTAAACAAGTCTCATACATTACCTAGACCTCAATGGTAACTCAGGGCAAACCCCCAAATAATCTTGGATGCCCTTAGAGTTACCACTTGTGGTCACTTGATTAAACTAATGTCTAGGAACAGTAACCAGGACAATCTAAAATTAGATGATCTAGAACAGAATATCAAAATCCTGGAGGGAAAGCTAAAACAAAACCCAGACGTCACAATTAACACATCTGACAAAACTAAAATATGAATACAATAAAATATTAAGTAATAAAGCACTTCTTATTGTCAAAACAAAGGCATCACATTCTGTGGCTGCAATAAATCTAGGAAACTACTTGCATTCTTCTTCAAAGAAAACTACCAACACCCGAAAATAATTTTCATTACCAAAAACCAGGTTTTCCCACTAGCAGAGATGAAGATACGCTTAGCTCCTTCTAACGTTTCTACCGGATTCTCTACTCTAAAAGCAATCATACTCCTTATGAGACATGCCTATAATACCTCTCAACCAGAAATTGAAAAATACATAAAATCCCTTCAACTTCGTAAAGCCTCAGGGCCTGATGGGTTCCCTGCCACCTTCTACTACACATGGGACTCTGAAGTAATTAAATCCATGACGCAAGGTAAAGTTGAAGGTAAGTGGATTTATTAAGTTACAGAGGTTTCCCAACTGCTCAGTCTAACGCTCTTCAACTCCTCAGCCAACATTCTATTGTGCACTCCCAAGAGTTCCAGGATGGAACCATAGTTCCGGTAACTCAGGGGTGGAACATACCATTAATATAAATAAATACCATGAGGTAAAAACTATATACATGAAAAGGCAAAAATGACAGCCGTATAAAATAGGTATTTATAACACATCTCCCTTATCACAAAAACAGAGGAGAGAAGTGAGAGGGGAAGCACAAAGGAGGAAAGAAGAAGGAAAAGGGAGAAGGAGAGAACGGAGGAGAGGAGAAAGAAAGAAGAGGGGGGGAAAAAATGAAATACGGATCCCAGAGAAGGTCCCAAGGCTACATAGGTGAAGGAGCCTTCCGACAGGTTACCTGAAAGAGAAGAGTTATTTCTTGACATAATCCCCATGCCACTTAGGCAAATTTACTTTCCTTCCACTGCGTTTAACATCAGAGGTGGTACAAGTATCATTTGCGCAATCAACATTCATGTTACCACTATCTTGCACAAGATGTGGAACCAACCTATCCATACTCCACATGCGTCCATCTGCCATGATAACTACATTTTTTCTCACCTCTTTTATTCTCTCTGGACCATAGTATTTATTATACTTGTTTTGGCTAATGTCAGGTTTCTTAACTAAGACCCATTGTCCTACTTTCCAATTGCGTTGTTTGGCACCCCATTTGTAGTCGTAGACTTGTTGGTATTTATTTTGATGATGCACAATTTTTTCCTTGACCACTTGTCTATCCCATACGAATGAGTTGTTTTCGAATAGCCAGTTAGGTGTAAGTTTAGAGCCGGGTTTACGCCCTCTCAATAGACAAAAAGGAGAATAATTAGTCACACTGTTGGGTGTAATATGATAAGACCATTACATGTCCTTTATAGACTGAACAATGGGCTTCTGAGCAACCATTGCTAATTGCAAAGCGTCTTTGATCAATCTGTTGCAGCGTTCCACCAACCCATTTGCACGGGGCAATATAGGGGAGTGGAAATATGTTTGACGGCCAGACTGATAAGGAATTCCTTCATTTCCTCTGACACTAACTGGACACCATTGTCAGTGATAAGGGTGTGGGGAATACCTTCATTGGCAAACACCTCAGACAGAAAACAAATTATGGTTTTAGTGTCCACTTTATTGACAAACTTGATAGTAATCCATTTGGAGAAATAGTCCACCAAAACTAAAATGAATCTTTCCTGCAGACCTGAGATTTGTAAGGGACCAATAATGTCTAAACCTACTTTTTCCCAGGCCTTAATGGGAATTTGCACCGGTTCCAGAGGTGCCTTCCTAGGGTTTTTAGATTTGTCACTGAGACCACAGGCGTGACAATTTTTCACTAATTCCTCAATCATGGTGTCCATATAGGGGAACCAATATCCAGAGCGCAACTTACTTTTAGTAAGATTTCTCCCCAGATGACCCTCATGGGCTATTTCGCAAATGTGCCTTCTGAGTTTTTCCGGGGGAATGATCTTGTCAGACTTAAAAACATTGATCCCTACCATGGACAGTTCCTCCCTTACATTCCAATACGGCTGTATTTCACTAGGAAGATCACCACATTTCTTGGGCCATCCTTTTTTTATATTTTCAGTGACCACTCTTAACGCGGCATCTCCTGACATGTGGCTTTCCCAATCCTCTTTTAAAATGGCAGGGATAGCAACTTGTAAAGCTTCAAAATCTTCAACAGCCTCCTCCTCATGCTTATCCAAGGGGAGACGAGAAAGAAAGTCTGCTACTTGATTCTTAATGCCAGGTACATATTCCATTTTAAAGTTGAAACTCTGTAAAGACACCAGCCATTTGCTAATTCTGGGCGTAGTTTTCTCAATGTCCTTTGAAGCAAAAAATGATACTAGCGGTTTATGGTCCGTTTTTAGAACAAATGGTATTCCCCACAAAAAATACTTGAAATGATTGGTGGCCCAAAAACATGACAGAGCCTCCTTCTCAATAGTGGAATAATTGATTTCCGCCTCTTTCAAAGTCCTGGAGGCAAAAGCTATTATCTTTTCTTTGCCCCCTTCCATTTGAGATAGCGTTGTCCCAATGCCCTTATTACTGGCATCTGTTGTAAGAAAGGTGTCCCTGGTACTATCAAAATTTCCAATGCAAGGTGCTGAAGCAATGGCTTTTTTATATCCATGAACGTACAGTCCTGGACCGGTAACCAATCGAAGTGTGACCCTTTTTTCAACAGATCTCTAATGGGTTGTACCACCTCTGAAAAATTCTTAATGAATTTCGACATATACTCAGTTAAACCCAAAAAAGATTTGACTTCTTCTTTGTTGTTGGGAGTAGGAGCTTCAAATACTGACTCAAGTTCATTTTAGGTTTCATGCCTTCACTGGACAAAGTGTGACCTAGAAAGTCTACAGATGCAACCCCAATTTAGCATTTTTCCTTCTTAATAGTAAAACCAGCATCTCTGAGTTTAGCACAAACTGTCCTCAAATTGTTGTTGTGTTCTTCTTCATTTGAACCATAAATGAGGATATCATCCTGAAAACAAATAGTCTTTTCTACTCCTCCCAGTACATGTTGCATAATTCTCTGAAAGGCCGTTGCAGCGGAAGCCAGACCAAAAGGCATTCTTAAGAATTGATATGTACCGAAAGGAGTGGTAAAGGCCGTCAGGACCTGGAAGTCCGGATGCAATGCAACCTGATAGTTTGCTGATGAGAGGTCCAAGACAGAAAAGTATCTAGCTCCATTAATGATAGACAGCATTTCATTGATTTTAGGCAACGGATACCTGTTCATCCAAATATTGGCATTTAAACTCCTCAAGTCTACACACATGCGGATGTCTTTTCCCTCTTTTTTGGACGTTATCACAATGGGGGCCAACTATTCCGAACTTTCCACAACTTTCATGATACCTTGCCCCTCTAATTTTTCCAGTTCTCTCTTTAATGGTTCACGCATCACCAAAGGAATGGACCTTGTCTTGTGTGCAACTGAAACAGCATCATTTTTTAATTTAATCTTGTGTACATAGTTTCTTAACATCCCAATCTTATCAGTGAAAACTTCCGGAAATTCTTTACAAACATCCACTGCTACCAAAGATCTGTCAATAAGTAAAACTTGTTCATTGTTATTGGGGTCCAGCGTGATTCCTAAATCTTTCTGATGGTTCCACCCCAGTAAATTACTCCCCTTCTCTGTAATATAGACCTTTCCAATAGTGTGCCTGTCTTTAAAGGTGATGCGCATCCTCACTGTTCCTTTTAAAGGAATGGGGTCCTTGTTATACCCACCAGGATGTATATCTGGCTTCTCCAAAGTGTACTCATCTTCCTTGAACATTCCCTGGAAAGTTTCTTTGTCAATTAAGGTATAAGGGGAACATGAATCTGCGAAAGCGCTCACTTTTTTGCCATCTAAGTGTATATCACAAACAGGGTATCTGACCTTCTCTTCATTCTCTAGACTATGCACTTGAAATATAAATTTATCATCTCCAAACTCTGTGTTGGGTTCTTCATGTACAACATGTATATCTTTACCCGCTTCCTTTGACTTGCACCACTTGGCAAAATGCCCAATTCTATTACACTTCCTACAATGAACCCCTATGGCAGGACACTTTGGGAAATTGGCAAGATGATTAATATTCCCACATCTGTAACATCTAACATTTTCATTTCTTGGCTTATTTTTAACAACTGTGTGGGTATTCTGTACTCAAAATACTTTATTGTCATCTTTTATTTCATTAATACCCTTGTAATCACTCAGGGTCTCCTTGTTAATCTTCATTTCCTTCACACAATAGGCAGTGTGTTCGATGCTCTTGGCTATCGATACTGCTTCATCTAGATCGGGATTCTGCGTCAACAACCTTTCTTGTACTTTGTTGTCATTGGTACAACGAACCAATTGATCCCTAATGAGGGAATCTGTGAGGGCTCCGAATTCACATGTAGCAGACAACCCCCTCAAAGCGGCAATATATGAAGTAACTTTCTCATTTTTTCCTTGCACCCTTTTAAAGAACTTATGTCTTTCCAAAACAACGTTTACCTTATCCTTAAAGTGGGTACCCAATTTTCTTAAAGTGGTAGTAAACACATCTACATCACCCTCACCCTCCTCTTCAGCACAGTCAGCTAAATCTTCATAAAGTTTTCTACCTTGTATTCCCAAATTATGTAACAAAATGTGTTGTTTTCTCACAGATGAAAACTTTTCTCCACCTATAGCAATTAAATAGGAATGGAGTATTTTGACCCATCTGTCCCAAGGGATTTCAGGTTCACCCTCTTCATTTAAAAATGGAGGGGTTGATTCATGTTTGTTATTGACATGACTGAAAAGGGACCGATGAAATATGCAAAGAGGGAACAGTACAAATCTTAGATATACAACAAAAATTGTATAAGGGGAATGTCAATCAGAATAAGAAGACAAAACAAATCTAGAGTTGAGTAGGATGAAGTGCAGAGCTGTAAATGATGCTTTAGGTATGCTGTGCCAATCAGCGTATGAAGATAACTGAGCTGTAGGCAATTCTAGGCAGTACCTGTCAGCGTGTAAAAATGAAGTTGCAAGGTAGGAATATAGGAAAATTAATGCCAATAGGTCTTCTGTGCTGTGCAGAGCTTGTAAACGATGCTTTAGGTATGCTGTGCCAATCAGCGTATGAAGATGACTGAGCTGCAGGCAATTCTAGGCAGTACCTGTCAGCGTGTAAAAATGAAGTTGCAAGGTAGGAATATAGGAAAATTAATGCCAATAGGTCTTCTGTGCTGTGCAGAGCTTGTAAACGATGCTTTAGGTATGCTGTGCCAATCAGCGTATGAAGATGACTGAGCTGCAGGCAATTCTAGGCTGTGCCTGTCAGCGTGTAAAGATGGAAGTTGCAAGGTAAGAATATAGGAAAATTAATGCCAATAGGTCTGCTGTGCCAATCAGCGTATGAAGATGACTGAGCTGCAGGCAATTCTAGGCTGTGCCTGTCAGCGTGTAAAAATGAAGTTGCAAGGTAGGAATATAGGAAAATTAATGCCAATAGGTCTTCTGTGCTGTGCAGAGCTTGTAAACGATGCTTTAGGTATGCTGTGCCAATCAGCGTATGAAGATGACTGAGCTGCAGGCAATTCTAGGCTGTGCCTGTCAGCGTGTAAAAATGAAGTTGCAAGGTAGGAATATAGGAAAATTAATGCCAATAGGTCTGCTGTGCCAATCAGCGTATGAAGATGACTGAGCTGCAGGCAATTCTAGGCTGTGCCTGTCAGCGTGTAAAAATGAAGTTGCAAGGTAGGAATATAGGAAAATTAATGCCAATAGGTCTTCTGTGCTGTGCAGAGCTTGTAAACGATGCTTTAGGTATGCTGTGCCAATCAGCGTATGAAGATGACTGAGCTGCAGGCAATTCTAGGCTGTGCCTGTCAGCGTGTAAAAATGAAGTTGCAAGGTAGGAATATAGGAAAATTAATGCCAATAGGTCTGCTGTGCCAATCAGCGTATGAAGATGACTGAGCTGCAGGCAATTCTAGGCTGTGCCTGTCAGCGTGTAAAGATGGAAGTTCCAAAACGAAATAAACAAAGGAGACTCACCCAAATGTTGCGTGGAAAACAAGCCAATTTACCACACTCACTCTAAAAAGAATCACGAGGTGCTCGTAAGGAGCGATAATGACCCAGGAGAGTAAAGGCAGAGATAGCAATTTGAGGTGGAGAGAAGCTGAGGCGGTGAGCTCACGAAGGCAGGCGATGTAAATGAAGCTCCGGAATAGACGCGGGCCTGAAACGCCTCCAGTAGGAAGACTGGTTGTGAAGAAACGTGGAGGAAGAACAGAGCAGGCGTGAGAATCAGACACCTCCAGTAGCGGGGAAGGTGTTGAGCAGGCGCGGAAGAGAGACGCTAATTACGTCTGGGAACTTAAAGTCAGAGTAGGAGCTCTAGAGCAGAGTTCTTCAATCTGTGGGGCGCGCCCCCCCCCCAGGGGGGCGCGACACCATGTCAGGGGGGGCGCGCACTCCACCCTAAAATCTTACCTTTGTTGTCTTCCACTGTCCCCGGGTCGAAGTCTTCACCCATTTCAAATCGGAATTTTTTTTCATTAGCGAACTCCAGTAACAGAGGGTTGGAGGGGGGAGGGGAAATCATGGGGCACGACGTGCCCATGCCTTTGTCTGTTAAGAGTTAACAGTTCACCGTCCCAGGAGGGGGTTAATTGGTAGAGCTGAAATGCTTCAGCTGCAGTGGGAGGCAGGAAGTCTCCTCTGCTAAAACCGAAAGCAAACGAACAGGCAGTCTTCCTTTGCGTTCGATTTCATAGCAGAGGAGACTCCTTGCCACCCACTGCAGCTGAAATGACTGATACTAAGCGAGATGTCCAATGAAATCATATGGGACGAAGGAGACTAAAGTGTATTCATGAGCCATGTTGTGGGTTCCGGACTCAAGGGCTCTTCTGTTGGGTTTAATAGCTCTGTCATTGTCCATTGTATATGCCAATTTTTTTGTTGTTTTTGGTATAGTTAGTGCTATATATATATTCTGATTTTATCATTCGTATTTAAATGCATGTATATATTGCTTGAACATGAAGTGATAGTATATAAAACTGATCGTACTTTTGTTTGGTTCATCCCCATGTGTTCATTACCCAAGCACCTAACCATCCATTCACATCCACCCATTCTTCCATCAACCCACAACTAAACATATATCCATACACACATTGAATCCATTCATGTATATAACCACACCCATCCATTTTGTGCTCAGGCAGCCATCCGTTTATCCTTGCATACAGTCATTCAGCCATCGATCCATCCATCCAGGTATCTAACTAACATCCACCTAGTGACAATATGGATTTTCTGGCTGCATGTGCATCTGTGTGTGTTTTGCTCTGCATGTATGTTTTCTTCTGGGAGTGGTATGTTTGCATATACATCTCTGGAAGTGTGGTTTCTGATTTTGTGTCTAGTATTATCAAACAACATACACCCATTCCAACAAACAACACATAGACCTAAAAAACGCAAGACAAAAGGCTTTACCAATGCTTGTTTCATTAATGCCCAACTGCAGCATCTACACTCTATTTAAGATGCAGACCGCCACAGAGTATGCATTCCTTTAAAGACTAGCGATGGCAGGTTTGTCTGCACTGCTGATCCCATACAGTAACTATTTTCAGGAAAAAATGTCTTCCCCACCCCACGGCCTTTCTTTCCCATTAGTCGAGTAGATCCTTCCAGAAAACTTCTCTACAGACAGGCCCCAGCGTCTGCTAGGTATTGCTTTCCCTCCTTTGGAAAAGGGGGTGTTCAAGTGCCTCTCCCCTCCCTCCTTCTTTCCCTGTGTTCCCTACATACATGGCCAAAGTTTCCTCTCATTTTGTGGAAGGATGCTCTGGCCTCGTGCATCTGTTGTCTGCAATGAACGTGGTAGTAGCTTGACTAATGCTGCTTGCTTTCTTGTACTTGTTTCTGGTGTGAGGGGTGTCTATACTGTTCTCGTTTGTGCTTTTCTGGTTCTTTGGATGTTTGAGGCTCTGCTGATGCTGCTGGACATTCCATGTACATTCCATGTTTGCCCTGCTGCTGCTTGTGCTGTCCTGCCACATGTGTGAGGCAATCTTACTGTGTTGCTGCCTGTGCTCTGCCTGTCTCGTCTGGCTAAGGAAACCTGGCTTACTGCTGCATTTGCTGTACTTGTTCTTTGCTTGAGGAAAGTATTTCCGGCTGCAAAGCGAGTTGTATTATTTGGCTAATGAAAGTTTGCACTGCCCCATTCTAGGGTGTATCTGTTGTCTTTGCATAAGTAAGCTTATAGTGCTGGTTCTGATACCATGCGTGTTCGTTGTGCGTAATGAAAGCTTGGGCTGTTTATGCTTACACCGCCTACTTGAGAAATACACTTGTGCCTTTTTTACAGTACTTGTTCTATGTGACAGAGATTTGCATTGCTGCTGCCTGTGCTGTACCTGTTCTGTGTGTGTGAGAGAAGCTTGCACTGCTGCTGTCGGTGATGTGTCTGTCTCGTTTGCACTGCTTCTGTCCACGCTGCACTTGTTATGTGTGTGTGAGAGAAGCTTGCAGTGCTGTTGTCGGTGATGTGTCTGTATCGTCTGCACTGCTTCTGTCTGTGCTGCATTATTCTGTGTGTGAGAGAAGCTTGCACTGCTGCTGTCGGTGATGTGTCTGTCTCGTTTGCACTGCTTCTGTCTGTGCTGCATTATTCTGTGTGTGAGAGAAGCTTCCACTGCTGCTGTCGGTGATGTGTAAAACAAAGAATCCTAGTAAAAACTATTTGCGCACATTTTATCTTGGTATAGTGTGTTTTGAGCTGTGTAATAAGCCTCTGTCATTTCACCACAACCACTCACAAACCTGAAGTTTACTAAACACTCTTATTGTGTAGAACATTATTTGCCGGATATGGCCCGTGATATGCGCGTGGCGGTCGATTATGTAGTGTACCAGATTCCTTAAATTTCTGTCAGGTGATGGGGGGGCCCAACATCTAAAAAAATTCAGCTGGGGGGGCTCAACCTTCAAAAGTTTGAAGACCTCTGCTCTAGAGGAAGATCGGGGTGAGGAGTTCACTGGGAAGTGAGGAGACGAAGGAGCTCTTCCCTAGGATGCGTGCAGAAGCAGATCCAGCAAATTAAGATGCCACCGCGAAAATGTTCCAGAAGCATGTGGAATGCGCTTCCAATGGGGTATAATGTATAAGGATGAAATGTAGAGCTCTGGTAGATGACGGCAGCATCCGAGGAAAACAGGAACTGAGGAGAAGTTCGACAACTGAAGTAAACAAAGAACTACCAGAGGCAGGTTAGACTGGCGAAGAAACAGGAAACAGGGGTAGGAAACCACAGCTGCCCCCTGCGCAGCAGTACTCACTCGTCGCCAAAATGAAGTAATTAAATCCACGACGCAAGGTAAAGTTGAAGGTTAGTGGATTTATTAAGTTACAGAGGTTTCCCAACTGCTCAGTCTAACGCTCTTCAACTCCTCAGCCAACATTCTATCGTGCACTCCCAAGAGTTCCAGGATGGAACCATAGTCCCGGTAACTCAGGGGTGGAACATACCATTAATATAAATAAATAACATGAGGTAAAAACTATATACATGAAAAGGCAAAAATGACAGCCGTATAAAATAGGTATTTATAACAGACTCTTTTCTAATTCACCTGCTCAAAGATTTTCTTCTTCCAGTATGCTAACGCTGGGGCAGTTCAGGCAACAGCCTCAGGGGCCTCAGAGGCCACCATTATTGTCATCCCAAAAGAGGGTAAAGACCCTTCTAACCCTAAAACCTACAATGTTTGCTGGTTTCAGAAAGGAATGCTGAGTGAAGAAACCATGCCGCTGGGTGGAGACTTTTGTTGGATAATAATCATGAACTGAGAATGATTTTCTGGCTAAATTATAACTCTGATTTATTAACTAGGTGGTGTACAACAAGTACTGTTGGATGTTATCCAAGCGTGAGTGATTTGGAATTCATACCAGTCGATTCGCTACATATATTATCTCCTGACCAATTTGAGAATGAAATGATGAAGTCTTTGAAGAAGCCCTGAAGAAGCAAGTAGATTTCTGCAAACACATGTTGGCTGTGGCTTAATTGTTCATGATGGAACTGTTGTGAAAGTAATTCCAGTTTTGGATGTACAAAAGAAATATCATTTAGAAAATATGAAGATAAGGGCTCGGATTATTGTAATCTTCAGAGGAACTCAGACTGTCATGATTTAAAATTACAATAAATGTGTTGTTCCTAATAAAGAACATACAGATGTAGTAAATGATTTAATATTAATGATTATTTGGCTTCCTATGAATTAATATAGATGCAATTTAAGGTATCAGTTAGTTGGGTTACTGACAATAGTGGCTAGAAGCCAGCGTAGGGTCCAATGCATTTTTAACCCAAGACAGAAACTTACATTTCACTAATAAACAGATTGCAAAATGTATGCCAAAATCCTGGCCCTTAGGTTGGAACCTGTCCTTAAAACAAATATACACCCCTCCCAAACAGGGTTCGTCAGAGGCAGATTCAGCACAGACACTATTAGATTATTTATTCATGCTATTGAGAAGGCACACTCTCACACAATTGGCTTGCACGATAGCTTTGGACGCTGAAAAGGCCTTTGATAAGGTCTCTTGGTCTTTTCTACATGCAGTAGTTTCGGCTTTCAACCTTGGCCCAAACTTTACCAAAAGGTTCTTGCTCTATACAAAGGCCCTGAAACCAATATTAGTATCAGTGGGAACCTATCAAAAAGATTGAATCTTTACCAAGGCACAAGACAGGGTTGCCCCCTCTCCCCACTATTAGTCCTACTATATATTGGACCTTTACTCATCCGCTTTAGGGAAAACGCACCATCTTGGGAATCCCTTTTGTCACCGGCTCACCAAAGGTTGTGCCATACGCAAATGATATTTTAATTTTCACAACACAAGCAGCATTCCAATGTAATATCTGCAATCAATGATTATGCTATAGTATCCGGCTACACCCCTAATAAAGCGGAAATTCTCCCCCTCAATACACACTGCAATGGCTCAAATATAGGGAACACTTATATGGGTACAGAAAAAATAATTAGGGATATGGTTTAGTTAGAACCTAAAAGAGTCTTTTGAGCACAATGAAAAAATAACTCTATATAAGATCAAGGACCTCGTGGAATAGTGGATGGTGAGATTCATCACTTGGTGGGTCGAATTGAAACCATCAAGATGATCTTTCCACTTATTAATTTTCTAATAAGTATGTCGCACATCCCTGTATTTTCACAAAGATCGACCACCTCCTTAACAAATTTCTTTGGTGCTTTAAAAAGCCGAGAATTGTTCTTAATTGCTCTTAAAAAATTAAGACTACCTAAAAACCTAGGAGGCCTAAAACTCCCAGAGTACTGAAGGTATTAAACTGCGTACCTTGCGAGACAATGCATTTTCTGGCTTACCCTTATCTCTAATCTCTCACCAGCCTGGCTCACTATAGAACAAAATCTTGCCCTACCACTCTCCCTTACATCCATAATCACAACTAAGTAGATTGTGGCAGAACACACTTTTATCATCATTATTGGTACTTCCCAGGCCCTCTGAAAAATTGACAATAAACTAGTAAATACAACGAAATACTCCACCCTAGCCTCACTATGGCACAATAATAACCTCAAACAGGATGGTAAATCTATTCTCTACATAGAGGACCTAGGGACTCCCTCAAACTCTCCACCCTTTTCCCACATTAAATGCAAATTGAATCTAGAAGATATACATTTTTACAAATTTTAGAAAATTAAAGCTGTCCCAGCTAAACATAAACCGCCAAACTCTCCTGACCTCCCCCCTCTTCTTGAAAAATTCGGCTTAGGCGGGCACATAGCATCCAAATTCTACTCCTTTTTATCACCCAAATAATCCGTCTTTACAAGACCATCCGAGAAAAATGGGAAAATATGTTACATAATGCATATACCCCTCCCCTCACTAACATAAATTGGCCTTCCATTTGGTCTAATTTGACAACCAATACGATCGCTCCGTCTTTGGCCCAATGCAGACTATTACATGTCTCACTAGACCCCCTCCAAACTCTTCAAACTCGAAGTCCGAGACACAGATCATTGCTAGAAGTGCGAGAAGGAATCAGGAAATCTACAACACTTGCTTCTATACTGTTCATTCTCTACAATGTTTGGTCTGAGGTCACTGATAAGATATCACAGATTTCCAGTCGTTGCTGCTGCCAACAGAAAGTTTTGGGGCACCGTGGGGGGAAACAATAATAATGTAAAAACACTTACCTAAAGCAGCCGCTCTCCATCCTGCTGCTGGCGCCTCAGTGCTCCTCTGATCCCGACGGCCACGCAGCACAGTCTCCCAGACTCCCCACCCAATCCAGATACTTATCTCATGCAATTACCCAGCATGAGAGCAGCGCTGGGATTGACCTGAGCAGGCTGGTTTAACGCTCACTCAGGCACAGGAACTCTGTGCCTTTTCTCCATCCCGCTGTGCAACTTAGCTGGGCTGGAGAAATGTTAGTGTGCATGTCGGTTTGGTGGGCCTACGACCGCCGGCCAAACTGGCATGTGCACTTACAAGTGCCCATCACTCCTCCTCCCTGCCATGGCCCGGCCCCGCCTTAGACTACTACATCAGCTTTGGCGCTCAGTCAGACAGTGATAAATAAAATGATAACAATATTGTTTTATTATCATTTTATTTATCATCTGCTGGCTCTGAGCAGTGTGGTGACGCCCCTCCACCATTACGTAGGAGCCGCCGCTGCATATTATGCATAGTAAATTGGCCCCTGACCTTGCTTCTATTGCTCTAGGCTCTTTCCTCCCTGAAGTTACCCAAGTTCTTAACAAAGAGGAACTTCTCTTAGATATACTAGTTTGATTGGTCTCAAATCCATTCTATCAGAATGGAAGGAAAATTATCAATATGCATGAGGTGAGCTTGGACCAAATTTCCCAGAGGAGCGACAACTTCTTAACCACTTTTATGAAACTATCCTCTGAGAAGAAACAAAAAATCTGGGTGGAATTGATATGCTTCTGACCTCAATCCACCATAAAGTCTTCCCTTTTTGCTGTTTTTATTCAACCTTATAAACTTCTTAACATCCATCCCCATCTGCACATCCTTCCAATAACATGCTCTACAATGTCATCCACTCATCTTCCCCAGATGCCTACCCCATCCCTTTCCCCTTCCCCCTTCCCCCTTACCTGCTTCCTCATTCTCCGTTCCTTATTAGCTCTCCCTTCCCTGTTCCCCTGTCTTATCCCCTTCACCTGGTTCCCTCCCCTAACCTCTCCTCTCTATCCTCCTCTCTTCTATTTTTAGTTTTATGTTCTCCCTCTTTCATTTTGGATACAAGCATTAACTCGGGGTTCTCCACATTGTATACTGTAGTTTTATCATTAATGTTCTTGCCTATACATGTATCACCCGTACGTATACCCTGACTTTAAGATCTAACCCCACTATGCCAGAGAATTATTTTTGTTGTATTCTCTTATGGGAATTTAACAAATTTGTTTTGAAATGAACATGATCAAATTTAAACATGGTTATTCATTCCAGTGATTAGATGATGCTTTTAAACATATGGATTATTGTTTTTTTTAAGTGGTTAACCTTTGAGAAAGCTTGCTTTATCCATTGTTGTGGTAACCCCTTGACAAAGCCAATAGGCTTGCCTTATATTTTGATGTGGTGGCTTTTGACAATTAAAGTGATAGCCATCTATTGTGATGATCTATCTGGTATAGGTGGGGGGTACTGTGATTTCAGGAGGTCACCAAAGGTATTGCCATCTGCCTGTTGTACATATTTGTAAATTAATGTGTAGTAGTTAGTAGTGTGCATTTGTAATAAATGTACTTTTCCTTTTCAAAGAGAAAGCACTCACTGGACAATCAATTACGTGTTATTGTTGTGTGCCAGCAAGTGGTGATTACCTGCCCGCACCACCTTCCCTGAGTAGGTCTTGGACTGCTCTGCTTCGCTACCCTGAGATAGTCAGGCACTACAATGGGGTACTTGTTTTCCAGTGAGGAGAGGATTGTGGACCTTTTACTTGTAATAACCCCATTATTTACACTATGTCTCTAAATTCCCACCATGAAGAAGTCAAAATCACTGAAGCATCCTTCTTGAGGAGGGACCCCACCCACCCAGGTCCTCCTACACACACACTAGGACAGTAGAGGAATCTTTTCAGACTGATCTGAAGTCTCTCCTTTACACGGACACCTCTAACAAGTCACAATGCTTCGAGATCAGATTCCCTCCTTCCTCCTGCCGCACAGAAGCCATCATGGTGGGTCCAATACATCTCTCCTTTCTGCATTCTAGCACTTCCTTCGCTAGGTGAAGTGCTCTGATGCCCTTGTATATTTTACGTGTTATATAAACGCTAAATAAGTAAAAGCTGTGGTTGCAGCTCCATGACTCACCACAGGACTGTGCCATGCCCACTTTAGGACTCACCTCTAGCACTGTGCGCCATAGGTCCCAACTCCAACTGGTAGTGCTGAGTGGTACCAGCTTCATGCTTGTCAGCTTGTAACCCATTGGTAGTGATCTGTAGTAACAGTTCCATGGCTCCTCGGTACTGCTCTCTAGTACCAGCTCCATGGCTCCTCTGTAGTGCACTGTAATCACAGCTCCATGGCTCATCGGTAGTGTGCTGTAGCAGCAGCTCTATGGCTCATCAGTAGTGCTCTGTAGTAACAGCTTCAGGGCTCATCGGCGCTTATCTGTAGTTACAGCTCCATGGCTCATCGGTGCTTATCTGTAGTAATAGCTCCATGGCTCATCAGTACTCCTCTGTAGTAACAGCTTCATGGCTCATTGGTAGTGGCTCATTGGTAGTGCTTTGTAGTAACAGCTCCATAGCTCCTCTGCAGTGCTCTGTGGTAAAGGCTCCACGGCTCATCTGTAGTGCTTTGTTGTAACAGCTTCATGGCTCTTGGGCGTGCTCTGTAGTAACATCTCCGTGGCTCATTGGTAGTGCTTTGTTGTAACAGCTTCATGGCTCTTGGGAGTGCTCTGTAGTAACAGCTTCATGGCTCTTGGGAGTGCTCTGTAGTAACAGCTCCATTGCTCATTGGTAGTGCTCTGTAGTAACAACTCAGTGGCTCATTGGTAGTGCTTTGTAGTAACAGCTCCATAGCTCCTCCGCAGTGCTCTGTAGTAACGGCTCCACAGCTCATCGGTGCTTATCTGTAGTAACAGCTCCACGGTACATCAATACTCCTCTGTAGTAACAGCTCCATGGCTCATTAGTAGTGCTCTGTAGTAACAGCTCCATGGCTCATTGGTAGTGCTTTGTATTAACAGCTCCATAGCTCCTCCGCAGTGCTCTGTAGTAACGGCTCCACAGCTCATCGGTACTTATCTGTAGTAACAGCTCCATGGCTCTTCAGTACTCCTCTGTAGTAACAGCTCCATGGTTCATTGGTAGTTCTCTGTAGTAACAGCTCCATGGCTCATTGGTAGTGCTTTGTAGTAACAGCTCCATAGCTCCTCCATAGTGCTCTGTAGTAACGACTCCACGGCTCATCAGTACTCCTCTGTAGTAACAGCTCCATGGCTCATTGGTAGTGCTCTGTAGTAATAGCTCTGTGGCTCATTGGTAGTGCTTTGTAGTAACAGCTCCATAGCTCCTCCACAGTGCTCTGTAGTAACGGCTCCACGGCTCATCGGTAGTGCTTTGTTGTAACAGCTTCATGGCTCTTGGGAGTGCTCTGTAGTAACAGCTTTGTGGCTCATTAGTAGTGCTTTGTTGTAACACCTTCATGGCTCTTGGGAGTGCTCTGTAGTAACAGCTCAATGGCTAATTGGTAGTGCTCTGTAGTAACAGCTCCGTGGCTCATTGGTAGTGCTTTGTATTAACAGCTCCATAGCTCCTCCGCAGTGCTCTGTAGTAACGGATCCACGGTTCATCGGTAGTGCTTTGTTGTAACAGCTTCATGGCTCTTGGGAGTGCTCTGTAGTAACAGCTCCGTGGCTCATTGATAGTGCTTTGTTGTACCAGCTCCATGGCTCCTCTGTAGTGCACTGTAGTCACAGCTTCATGGCTCATCAGTAGTGTGCTGTAGCAGCAGCTCTATGGCTCATCAGTAGTGCTCTGTAGTAACAGCTTCATAGCTCTTGGGAGTGCTCTGTAGTAACAGCTTCGTGGCTCATTGGTAGTGCTTTGTTGTAACACCTTCATGGCTCTTGGGAGTGCTCTGTAGTAACAGCTTCATGGCTCTTGGGAGTGCTCTGTAGTAACAGCTCCATGGCTAATTGGTAGTGCTCTGTAGTAACAACTCCAAGGCTCATTGGTAGTGCTTTGTAGTAACAGCTCCATAGCTCCTCTGCAGTGCTCCTTCGTAACGGCTCCACTGCTCATCGGTGCTTATCTGTAGTAACAGCTCCACGGCTCATCAGTACTCCTCTGTAGTAACTGCTCCATGGGTCATTGGTAGTGCTCTGTAGTAACAGCTCCGTTGCTCATTGGTAGTGTTTGTAGTAACAGCTCCATAGCTCCTCCGCAGTGCTCTGTAGTAACTGCTCTACGGCTCATCGGTAGTGCTTTGTTGTAACAGCTCAGGTTCTCATTGGTAGTCCTGCATGGTACCAGCTCCATCACTGACCAGCAGGAACGTGAAGTTCTGTTAGCACAATGTGGTGCTTGCTACTGACATTCCAGGACTATGGGTCGCTGGTAATGCTGTCTGGTGGGAGCTATAAAGCTGACCTACCAGGGGTGCTGTGCCTTCAGCTCTAGTAGTTACAGTTGATCCAGCGCGATAGCCAGGGATGGATATTTCACACACACATACAACTTGGAGAAAAATGCTTCAATGGGCCCATATGCCTTTATCCTGTAATCCAAAAACAACTCCCTGGCTAAAAATCACTCTGGGGGTCAATTTTATTATTCTCTTAGAAATTCTCTTGAAATTCACATATTGGAATAAATACCATTTCGAGATCTAACTAATCTTCACAAATCAACAATCTTCCTTTGGTCGATGGACCATTAGTTGAGTTAGTTGATGGTGATATTAACAATTTCTTAACTAACTTTTAATGGAAAATAACCACAGACTCTGAATAAGATTTATAAGTTTTATCTAAAGTTTCAGTCATAAGTTGAACGCTCATTAATACAAATTCACAGTGCAAACTCCATCAACTTTCATGGGAGAGAAAAATTCTTTTAGCAAATACATTCAAAATCACAGACACATTCAACAAATCAATGCATTAAGAGTGGATAGATGTAGAGACAAAAGGCATAATAAATCATACATTTGCAAATTTATGACAGAATAGTAGTTACCCAAAAGTGATAACGGGAAACCAACTCTCTGGCCAAAAAGGGCTGGTGGAGGTCCCCTGATGAAGAATCAGGTGACAAAGACTATAGAACAGAATCAGGACAGAGTAATACTTACTAAACTTCTCTACAGACCCGACGCACCGGGGCGCATCCCTCACTTACACTCTCTCCCTCCTCAATATTCTTCCGGAATCTTCAATCTAATCAGGTTGTCATTCAGGTATGAATTTTCCCAGTCTGTTCTCTCCTTTCCTCATCAGTAGCAGCTCTAGCCTCTCTCTCTTTCTCTCTCTTTCTCAACAAAGTCGACCTCTTCTGCTTCTCGCTCTCGCTCAGCAAAGTCGGCCTCTTCTGCTTCTCGCTCTTCCATTCCACCTTTCTAAACTTAAGTCACTCTAGTTATAGTCTTTATTTCTGCATGTCCCACCCTCAAAAGTTACAATTCTAGAAGAAATACGAACTCTGATTGGGCAGTGGCAGGGGAGTTGTCATTCATCTCATGCTGTCATATTCAATTTAATAATTATCCTTTGTCTAACAAACCCTTCCCCTTTAGCTCATTCATTATTCTGTCTTATTTCCTTTCCCATACATTTAGGGGCCCATTCCGATCTCGGTCGGAGGCGCACCCAATACCATTCGGTCGGGAAAAAAGCCATGCGAATGCCTGTTTCCCGACCGATCCGTACATCATTCCGAACGAGTAAGTACGATGCGCACAACAGCATAGAATCCGGCCGAGTCGTACTCACCCAATCCAGGTCCTGTTCTCCGACCGAGGCGAATCCGGAAACGCAGAATCGAGTCGCACAAAAGGGAAAATGCAGCCCGTCCGGCCGAACAAGTACGATGCGCTTTCCGTACGCGCCGAACCCGTCGCTACGTCCGGCACGTCAAAGCTTCCGGGAGAGGCACACATAAGCTCCGATTCGCGCCACAACACGATCCACGGCTACGAGGCGAACACGCCAGCGACGAGGACGATGCGAAGCAACGAGAAAGACGAACGACACGAACCAACCATGAATCCCTTCGTCCCGATCCTACCAATATTCTACATTTACTACCGGAACAGGCACGGACGCGTACGGCGCAGAAGGTAAGTCAGACACCAACCACAAAAACATACAACACGTACACGACACATCACACACACACAGAGGGATGCAGAATTGACTTACACCAGCAACAGCAGCACCATAGGGGCGGGATGCCCATCACCAATGCCACATATGCACACAGGACCCTGGATGCGCACCACCACTACCACCCCTACCCAGGGGGGGCTGGATGCCAACCACTACTACCACCCTTAGCCATGGGGGTGCCAGATGCCCACCACTACTACCACCCTTACCCAGGGGGCTGGATGCCTACCACTACTACCACCCATAGCCAGGGGGTGCCAGATGCCCACCACTACTACCACCCTTACCCAGGGGGCTGGATGCCTACCACTACTATCACCCTAAGCCAGGGGGCTGGATGCCTACCACTACTACCACCCTTAGCCAGGGGGTGCCAGATGCCCACCACTACTACCACCCTTGCCCAGGGGGCTGGATGCCTACCACTACTATCACCCTAAGCCAGGGGGCTGGATGCCTACCACTACTACCACCCTTAGCCATGGGGGTGCCAGATGCCCACCACCACTACCACCCTTACCCAGGGGGGCTGGATGCCTACCACTACTATCACCCTAAGCCAGGGGGCTGGATGCCTACCACTACTACCACCCTTAGCCAGGGGGTGCCAGATGCCCACCACTACTACCACCCTTACCTAGGGGGCTGGATGCCTACCACTACTATCACCCTAAGCCAGGGGGCTGGATGCCTACCACTACTACCACCCTTAGCCATGGGGGTGCCAGATGCCCACCACCACTACCACCCTTACCCAGGGGGGCTGGATGCCTACCACTACTATCACCCTAAGCCATGGGGGCTGGATGCCTACCACTACTACCACCCTTAGCCAGGGGGGTGCCAGATGCCCACCACTACTACCACCCTTACCCAGGGGGCTGGACGCCTACCACTACTACCACCCTTACCCAGGGGGTGCCAGATGCCTACCACCACTACCACCCTTAGCCAGGGGGCTGGATGCCTACCACTACTACCACCCTTACCCAGGGGGCTGGATGCCTACCACAACTACCACCCTTACCCAGGGGGGCTGGATGCCTACCACTACTACCACCCTTAGCCATGGGGGTGCCAGATGCCCACCACCACTACCACCCTTACCCAGGGGGCTGGATGCCCACCACTACTACCACCCTTAGCCAGGGGGTGCCAGATGCCTACCACTACTACCACCCTTACCCAGGGGGCTGGATGCCTACCACTACTACCACCCTTACCCAGGGGGTGCCAGATGCCTACCACCACTACCACCCTTAGCCAGGGGGGCTGGATGCCTACCACTACTATCACCCTTACCCAGGGGGGCTGGATGCCTACCACAACTACCACCCTTACCCAGGGGGCTGGATGCCTACCACTACTACCACCCTTAGCCATGGGGGTGCCAGATGCCCACCACCACTACCACCCTTACCCAGGGGGCTGGATGCCCACCACTACTACCACCCTTAGCCAGGGGGTGCCAGATGCCTACCACTACTACCACCCTTACCCAGGGGGCTGGATGCCTGTCACTACTACCACCTCTACCCATGGGGGGCTGGATGCCTACCACCAACACCACCCCCACTCATAGGATGGACAATGCATGACACAACCAGCACACCACAACCTAGGGAATGCAAGAAAAAGACATCCCCCAACACCATGACAAGCGTGTGTAGACTGTGTCAAATGCCTACAACACTGAACATGACTTTGAACATACAATGTGACCCCTATCACATGTGCCACACATATATGTGTGTGGCCCCCACAATGCAAGCAGGCCATGACCATTGTGGCAATGGGGTCCAAACCCCCATCATCACAGTGACCAAAAGGTAAGTGTGGGGTCCATAGCTGAAGCACATTTTGAACATTGTGGCAATGGGGTCCAAACCCCCATCATCACAGTGACCAAAAGGTAAGTGTGGGGTCCATAGCTGAAGCACATTTTGAACATTGTGGCAATGGGGTCCAAACCCCCATCATCACAGTGACCAAAATGTAAGTGTGGGGTCCATAGCTGAAGCACATTTTGAACATTGTGGCAGTGGGGTCCAAACCCCCATCATCACAGTGACCAGAAGGTAAGTGTGGGGTCCATAGCTGAAGCACATTTTGAACATTGTGGCAATGGGGTCCAAACCCCCATCATCACAGTGACCAAAAGGTAAGTGTGGGGTCCATAGCTGAAGCACATTTTGAACATTGTGGCAATGGGGTCCAAACCCCCATCATCACAGTGACCAAAATGTAAGTGTTGACAAAGAAAAAGCTGCAACTGCCAAACTGCATGGATGATTCCTGGTCACAGAACATAAAACACATCAGTGGCAAAGTAGTGCATGTGTCCCATTGCAACATAGATTGGGGGAGGCAAATACTGCAGTGCAAATAAGACATACCTTTGGCCATGTGCAGACAAACAACACCCATGGGGGCTGACACTGTCAACATTCATCAATGACACAATGACAGAAGTGACCATCAGAATGCAGACCCACATATTTGCACCAATGGGCACACAAATGCAGATACCCTGTGGAAACTGTAGATGTGAGGTGAACAGATACCATACCATGGCAGCAATGGGACACACAAACCATGATCATTGTGCTGACTGATGACCTAGGAGTCCCAGGGACAGCAGGGGAAACCCACCAAACAACACACAGCCAATGGCACACCTAAGATATGCCAATGCAGTGGTGCAGATGCACAAACACAAACAGGCAGACCCACACTGCACATCAAACACAACAGGTGAGGGGGGGGGGCAGTGTCCCCAGGCAACCACACAACACATGAGGAGGCCTGAATATCAATTATACAGATGTGCATACAGTGCCACACAAAGGTAACTCATGGATCCAAATCCAATATGTGGGCAATCAGGCATTGTCAGATGAGAGGGAGCACAAATCACACATGTCACACAGGCACGTAGGAACAGCAACTGACACAGCAAGACACAGACACACCACAGCACTACCCCCAGGGCCCCCACAATGTGGTGACCCTGGGCTGCATTACAATCCCACTGTGATGACAAAGCTAAATGTCGTTCACACTGTGAACCACAGTCATGTGTCCTGAGCAACAAACTACCATCACACCTACACAAGCACAAATCAATCAGCACGGCCAGTAAGCCAAGGCCAACATGGAGGCAGGGGTCTAGCCGGGCAACAACTCTCATCTGCACACACTCAACACCACACACCTCGACCTCCAACAATGTGCAGCAGTGAAGCACACATGCACTGGTGACATTGCACATGCACCCATGACAATCCCAGGGTGGTGGGTGGGAACCAAGGTGCAGAAACACATCACACATGGCCACTCAACAAGACTCCTGAATGTCTGACACACTGCACACTACGCTGTACATGGACATGACGGCAATACCACACCAACCAATGGGATCCCAGCCACAGTCACACACCAATGAAGAAGCCAAGGTCACCCACAAAGAACACACATAGACAACAACCAACATTGCAGCCCGGACCCTGAGGAGTGCCAGCAGTCACACACACAACGTGTCACAATCACTGAAAGATAACACAAACTGGAAATCACAGGACAGGTGTAAACAACAAGTGCCAAGGGGAAACCTGACTGTGACCCATCTGCGTCTGCACACAAACTCAGCCCTGACAGCAAACACACCTATGGGTGACACCCTGATGACCAGTAATGTGCCATGCACCCACATCACAGAGAACCCAGGGAGAAGACTTTGGGGGAACATAGGTCAACTCAGCAAGCATCACAAACAGGTACAACACTAGGGATCCCAGCATGCACAGCAAAACGGAAGTGAACACACAGACATGCTCATACAACACACACCTTGGGCGCAGGCAATGTCACAGGAGTACACACTGCCATGAGGGGACTCCACTCCTGTGTGAGGAAAGCTGTGCCATATGTTGCCTCAGTAGGGCCCCATCATGTCAGCTGAGCACTTGGTCACACAATCAACAATTAGCACCAAATGAAGGCTCCCGTCACATCAGCCTGGTCATGGGAGTGCCAACGAAATCATCAGCACAAATCCAACACACTTGTATAGCAATGTTGCACTGACAACACAGATGAGTCCTTCCCCATTGATGCCCAAACCTGCATGTCCAGTGGAGAAGGCCACACGGTCAGGGAAGTAGACGAATTGAACAATGGCAGGCACAACAGATGTGCAGGGGTGGAAGCCACAGATGTGAATTTGCTAATGTAAGTAGGAAATCCCATTGCCAAATACTGAACACATGACACCCTCAGATGCTGCTAAGGATGACATTGATACACCACAGGATAGGACACATTCCCCCTTGACCACATGTGTTCCTGCACAGTAACACTTCATTATCATGAGACCAAATATCACCATCACTGCAGCAAGGGCATGGTTAGCATCATCAACAACATGTACATCAGAAGCAAAAGCACTAGAGAACAGAAAGTTGCTTTATTCAGCATTTGGGTGAGAGAAGTGAAAGAAAATATATAACAAAGGCCAATGGCCAGTCCATAATATGAGTCCAAACAGGGTGCCAGTGCCAGATGTCACCCTACGCATGCCTGCACTGCTACACACCAGGGACAATCCCCTCGGAGGGGCCTACGGGGGGGCAGGCCAGGCACCGCAGGGACAGGATCAGGGCTCACCAGGAGGAAGCAGGGAAGTGGTGGTGGGTGCTGGAGAGCCACTGACAACTGCAGTGGAGGTGTCTGACATGGTGTGTGCCGGCACAATTGGGGGGCATGACTCAGATGTTGTGGGTGCCGGCACGACTGCAGTGGACCCTGCAGATGGAGTGGACAGGTCCGCCACTGCAGTGCCCAAGTCAGACAGGGTGGTAGTGGACTCCACTGCAGTGCCTACCACCAGGGGAGGAGAATGGGGAACAGGCAAGGTGGGCTGGACAGAGGGGAGGACACCCTCACCACATCAGTGGCACAGACAAGCGCAGCGGGGGTGTGGTGCCAGGAGAGCAAGTGGCAGGGGGAGAAGGCCGGATCCTCTTGGGGATGGTATATCTGTGGGTGGGGGAACCTGGGGCAGGGTGTGGTGGGGGCACCTGTGGAGTGGGGGCCTGAGGGATGGAGGAAGGAGACCTGGTGCTTGAGCTGCAGGGCGGCGGCGGGGTCTTGCTCTTACGACTCCGGGGGACTTGCGGGTGGGGGCCTCAGTCTGTCTGCGCCTGGGGGAGGGTGTCCAGGGGCGAGGGGCACTCTCCTCCGTGTGGGTGGGCTTCCTCTTCCCCCTGAATGCTGTATCAGCTGTATCAGAGGGGAAGAGGCCGAGGTCACTGAGGAAGAGCCGCTGGGTCTTTGGGGTTGCAGGTGAGGCAAGGGAGGGTGCTTTGGAGGGAGAGGCAACTGAGGACTGCGCAGTGCTCGTGGATGCGTGTGTGTGTTCCAGGGCCCCATCCCCTGTGAGTCTGGTTTCAGTCCCCTGACTGTGCGTGCGTGTGCGTTTTGTTTGTGGTGTGTGTGTCTGTGTGCTGGACGTGTGTCTGCTGGTGTGTGCCTGTGCCGGTGTGTGTGTGCTTGGGACGGGTAAGGTGCTGGGGAGTGTGGATGGAGCAGAGGCAGGAGGGGTGAGGGACTGTCGGAGGAGGGACACTGCTGCCGTCAGGGAGGAGTCCATGGACCTATTGCCCCTCTGTAGGTCAGACATGCCCGATGAGATGCCCTCCATGAACGATACCAGCTGAGTCAACAGAGCGGTGTGCGCATGGAGGACACTCAGCATGGCTGTCTGCCCTACATGGAGCTGGCGAAGGAGGTACACAGACTCCTCACTCAGGGCAGCAGGGGACACAGGGGCAGGGGGTGCGGTGCCTGGCCCAAAGGAGACACGCTCCCGAACATGGGAGCCTCCACGGACCTGGGGAATGGGAGCCGATGGGAGGGCGGTGGTGGTGCTGGTGGTGGCGGGGACAGCAACACTAGCTGGGGTGTGGTGGCTGCTGACACCCGCCTCCATAAGGGAGTCATCCTCCGAGCCGCTGTGGTCCTCAGCTGAGGTGGATGCTGCTGAGGACTCCTCGGTGTGGCTCCCCTCGCCCTCCGTGCCACTGGGTCCCTCCGACCACTCCTCGGCTGCTGACCCAGTCTGGCTCTCCGGCTCCTCCTGGTCCGTGGAGCTGTCCCCTTCCGTGGCCGTGGATGTATCTGCAAACAATGGGGAAACAGACAGACATCAGTCACCTGCACCAAACGCACACACCACTGTGAGCACAGCACATTACAGAGCAAGCCCTGGCATCATTAGTTGAACATTGCTAAAAGTGCCCTAACTGAACAGGAGAAGCCAATTGTCAGTCTGATGCCAACCATGGCTCTCACATCCCACATGGCCTTGCACCCATCTGTCTGGTGTCTGTTGGATAGCAACACCCCAGTGTGGACACATGCACCACCTACACAGTAGTTGGACAGTGCAGAGGACACGGTGTAGCATGTGGACATGCACACATCACAACTCTTGCCACTGAGTCAGTACAGGTTTCCGGATGAAAGGGATGCCCAGAGTCAAATAGGAAATGCATGTGATGCATACCAGCGACAGACACCATGATGCACCCATGTCCTGATAGCCATCGCCACAATGGTGTGCATGTAGCACATGTCACTCCCCTGCAGGATCACCAATAAGTAGACACATGCCATGGCGGAGGCATGACTGCTAAGTCATACATCACTGTCTCAGTGATGTATGACTTGGCAGCCAGACAACAACACTCTGCACTGTGTCACAATAGTAGGTCATGGGGAATGCAAGTCCTGGAGCTGCACAAGTGCACATGTACATCCCCCACACAACACATCATCTTAACCCTCATCTGTCCAGGTCATACCGATTGGACATATGGGAGACCTGTGACACTACCCTCTGAACCTGAGCCCCTCACAATCTGCTGTGAATGGGAAACAGCTGCCTGAACTTCACATTCGCATACCCCAGTCTGCACGGGCAGCTGATCAAACACCTATGTGACACACAAGTATCGTCTCCTATGGTCACATCTCCAGTGGCATGCTGAGCCCCTACCGAGAAACACCCCAGCAGTCCTGGCAACAAATCCACAGCACACTGACACAGAGGCAGACACCTGAGGGGTCAAATCACTGCGCACAACGTGTCAGCTGATACCCGGGAGTGGGAGTACAGGTGTATTGGATGGGCTGGAGTAGGCATGACTGTCCTGCCCCACATGAATGAGGGATGAGCCCTGGACAGTGGATAGCTGGCTATGTATGTGTGACACACGTAATCTGCACACTCCTGGGGCCCAAACATTGTTCCCACCCGCTGCATGGGTGTGTGCCAGATACCCCAGGCACATGTGGTGGCTCAGCTCAGCAAGTGGACCGCATATCAAAGCAACACGCAGATTACATGTCCGAACACAGGCATTGTGTGAACAATGGACCCACCCATGATGCCCACAACAGAGTTAGGGAAACATATGCTGTCCCCCACCTTGAGTGAAGCAAACTGCAAGGACACAGTCCCAAGTGACACAATTCCCTGAAAGTAAGGGCCACACCTGGGTATCAGATGAGAAGTGGGCAGTGCACAATAGAGGGACATGGCTCCTGGACAACATGACTGCTGTACTGTGGCAGTTTAACCAGGCCAGAGGAGGGCACATAGCATGTAATACAGAGTTCACAGTGCAGTCTTTGACTCATCCCCTCCTTGCTGCTGTCTGGCCTTCAGCTGCCCATCCAGGTCTGGAAACACCACCGCCAGGATCTGGAGCATGTGGGGGTCAGGGTCCGTGTTCCGCCCCTCCTGCGAGGAGGCGACAGCTTCAGCTGGACCCGTGCAATCCTCCGGGTCCAGCCCCGAAGGTCCTGCCACCTCTTCTGGCAGTTGCGGATCCGGCGCTTGTAGACCCCCACGGACCGGACAGCCCGGACAATGTCCTTCCAGATCTCCTGCTTCCGATGGGCATTAACCTGTCAGGATGACAAAGTGAAAAGGCCATTACTACACATGCAACATATCCGTGCATGACACAGTTGTATATACATGTCTCAATCACAGGGGCACATGATGTACACAGGCAGTGCAACGCTGCCCATGGACAGTTTGCCAGAAGTCACTACATGGTATCATTGCATGGGAAGTAAAACCTTGTTCAAATGCACTGTCACTGCACCATACCTGTCCAGTGCATGTCACTACACACTATGGGGGTGACAACTACTCAGTGAGCCTGCTAGCCAGTGGCGTGCAGACTTTCAGCCTTGCTAGTCAGACAAAATGCACATTCTGAAAGGCAGTGCACAGAACACTCACCTGCTCCCCTGGTGTCCCATACAGCTTGCTGAACTGTGGAAGTAGGCTGTCCAGGAGGGCCTGGTTCTCCTCAAGGCTGAAGGCTGGGGCTCTCTCCACAGTACGTGCCATTGCAGGGTCCAGAGGGGGCAGAGACAGCAGCAGTGCAGTGGCAGATGTCGTCCTGGAACATGTAGTGCAGGCAAGTAAGCTCTCAGGGGAACAGCCAGCAATATATATGTGCTGCAGAGGCAGATACTGTCCCATGTGTCCAAAGTGATAGGTCCAAGTCGTTTGCATCCTCTGAATCTGGCCAATCCATGGAATAGCAGCACCAATACACGCCCACAGCATCCTTCAAATCTTCAACTTCATGACATACATGATTTTGCAACATTGTTGTGGGTGACCAACTGAATTTCCAGCAACCGACTCGTTCGAATTTCGAAAACACGTCCGTTGCCAGGCTAGGCCATTGACAATGGGTGCGCACCGATCGGTCCATTGCTGTTCAACGCGTACAGGGGTACAACGCGTACCCGCACACATTGAATGCAATGGGCCGGCCGGGCACACCAATCGGTCCATTGCGGTACAACGCGTACAGGGGTACAACGCGTACCCGCACACATTGAATGCAATGGGCCGGCCGGGTGCACCGATCGGTTCATTGCGGTACAACGCGTACAGGGGTACAACGCGTACCCACACACATTGAATGCAATGGGCCGGCCGGGCACACCGATCGGTCCATTGCGGTACAACGCGTACACGGGTACAACGCGTACCCGCACACATTGAATGCAATGGGCCGGCCGGGTGCACCGATCGGTCCATTGCTGTTCAACGCGCACAGGGGTACAACGCGTACCCGCACACATTGAATGCAATGGGCCGGCCGGGTGCACCGATCGGTCCATTGCTGTTCAACGCGCACAGGGGTACAACGCGTACCCGCACACATTGAATGCAATGGGCCGGCCGGGCACACCGATCGGTCCATTGCTGTTCAACGCATCCCTGTACAAGTGACTGGCATATGTCACCATGCCTGTCTCAGATGAACATATGCCAGCCACAGATAGCTCCCAGGGAGTGAGGGGCACACCTACAACACCACAGCCTGTCCAAACTGTATCATAAGGCATGTAAGGCTGCATTTCCTATTGTGTGTATGTTGGTGTACATGTTGTCCTGTGGGTGTCACCTGGGGGCAGCCACCGCCAGGCTGTGCACGTGTTCATGGGGACAGGATCCTGGGTGTTACGTGTACATGACCACTGTGATGTGCAACTGTTCATATCTGTGCATGTGCCGTGGTCACATTTCACGGTGGTGTATGTGTATGTCATGTCACATACCCCGTGAGTCCCATGTGGGATGGTATGTTTGAGCCAGGGTGTCCCAGTGGCACAATAGTGATGGTCCTCCACAGTCTGTGTGCATGTAGTGTTTACAATCTCTCTGATTTCATGTGCACAATGGGAGACAGTCTCCACATCCACGTTGTGTGTGCATGGACTTTGATGTTGTGCGTGTGCGTGTCACAGACGTCCATGTCTGTCCTGCAGAGGCAAGTGGAACCACTACCTGTGGGGGTCATGGTTGTTTTGCTGTGGTGTATACCTGATACTCCATGTAATGCCAGTGTCCATGTGGCAATACAGGGTCCCTGGGAATCTACCTGTCGTTGAGCTGTGATGCCTGGGGCACATCTGTCCTCACATGTCACTGTGGGGGTGATTGTGACATGGCAGCAGGAGATGGGAACTGTGACACGGCCTCATGATATCCAATGGGCCAACCTGGGACTTATTGATGCCACTTGTTGAACCGTGATGACAGATGTTGGCCATGTATGTACCATACATGTCCTTACGGAACTGCACACTTCATGTAGTTGTGCCTCATAATGATGTATGATGTGATATTGAGTGTGTTCAATGCCACATATGTGGGGTGACTGACAATCTTGCTTTCTTCTCCTCTGCACTGCAGGGCTCCTGCTGTCCATAGACCATTCCCAGACCTGGCAACGATGGTGGAACGGGACAGCATCCGACGGTACCGCTTCACCAGGCAGCTGATTGAGGATTTGGCAGTGCAGTTGGCCCCACATTTGCAGCCTGGCCGGCCGTATCCTACAGCGCTGACCCCCAAGGTGAAGGTGATGGCAGCCCTACACTTCTTTGCCACCGGTACCTTTCAACATACTGTGGCGACTGCTGGTGGGATGTCACAGACCATGTTCAGCCGTATGCTCCGCGATGTTTTGGAGGCAATGTTGCTATACCTGAACCGGTACATCTATTTCCCTAGACTGCAACGACTCACTGACGTGAAGAGTGACTTCTATGCCCTGGGGAGGATGCCGCATGTCATTGGCTCCATTGATGGGACACATGTGGCTTTGGTACCACCACAGGCCCAGGAGCAGGCCTACCGTAACCGCAAGCACTACCACTCGGTCAATGCACTGGTGGTGTGTCTTGCAGATATGACCATCTCACACGTGTGTGCCCGTTTCCCTGGTTCAGCACACGATGCCTTTGTGATGAGGAGTAGTCGCATCCCCAGGATGATGGCACAGATGCAGAACCAGCGTGCCTGGCTTGTCGGTGTGTACTGGCTTTGTGCCATTGTGTGTGATCTGATCTGTAGTATTCCGCCCACTTTTCCAAGTCAGCTAATGTGCACTTGTCTGTCCGTAGGTGACTCGGGATACCCCAACATGCCGTGGTTGCTGACACCCCTCAGGAACCCTGTGACACCAGCCCAGATGCGCTACAATGAGGCACATGGTCGGACCAGGAGAGTGATTGAGCGGACATTTGGTCTCCTGAAGAGCCGCTTCCGCTGCCTCGACAAGACAGGAGGGTCCCTCCCATATGCCCCAGCGAAGGTGTGCAAGATTATCATCGTCTGCTGCATGCTCCACAACCTGGCAGTGCGGAAGGAGTTGCCTCTCATCCAGGATGACAATGACCAACATCCGCCACCTGTGGAGGATCCTGGCCTGGACCACGATGCCAGTGATGATGATGATGATGGTGATGTCCGCACACAGCTCATCACCAACTTCTTTAGCTGAATGTGAGTATCCTGAGGTGTCATGTCAATGATGTGAGTTGGCATGATATGTGTAGGTGGTGCTCTGGTGCTGTTGGAGTGTGTCCATGGGCTACTTGACTGGATGTGTGTAGCGATGTGTGCTTACAGGTGGTCTGTACTCCCCAACAGTGTTGACATGCTAACTTGGTTCTGGGTGGGTATCTTGTAACATGTATTGTGCATGAGTTTTGCTGTTCTGTCCTGTTCTCCATTGCTTTTGACTGTGTGTCATTTCTGTCCTTCACAGGGTACTTTCAGATTCGTTTGGTCAACTGTGTCCACCGACGACGTGATTGTACTTCCAGGGTGGTAGCTGTTGTGTCCCTACAGGTGATGTGCGCCACACCCATGGACTTACTTCCGTCTACAGTTGTTGACTGTGTGCCCGCTGCCAGGTGGGATTACCTTGCATCTGTAGTGGTTACGACATGTTGCAACTGTGTAATAAACCTGTGCTTCACTTTGTGATGTGCGTTGTCTGTGGTCACACATTTGACTGCCATTTGCTTACTGCACCTGTGGGCTACTTGACTACAACTGGGAATAGGTGTGGTGTCTGTGCATTGCACCGTCTTTCCTGGCAACATCAGTGTAGGCAATGAGTCAGAATGGCCTAGGTGTGTATGTGTTGTGTAGCCCTGGTGGTGTGTCTCCCTCATATGTGTCACGTTGCCATTACTCACATGCCTGTGTTGTACTTGCTGTTGCAGTTCGCATACACAGTGTAATTTTGCAGTTCATCATCCCCATGACAGCACCCACGTTGGAATCACAACAGAGGCAAGTATGGTGTATTAGTGTGTTTATTGTGATACATTTGTGTGAATAGTGCATAGGATGGTTAGTGCTGTACATTTATATTGCAATCAGAAGTTCCTAGATGAATTGAAAGTCCTGGTAGACAAAATCCCCAGTATCGGGGCCACAGTTGTCTGAGACATTGGTCCAACTTGTACTCCCCATGTCATGTGTGGGAGTTGTGTTGCCGTCAACAGGGTGAACAGTTTGTGCACAAAGGTGAACATCCAGAACAGGTTCAGGCTTCCTGGGGTTGCACTTGGCCACCGGCCTCTCACTTGCCCCTCCTCGGACAACCCCTCTTCTTTGGGGGGCCCCTCAAGTACAGCCTGCTGCGGTGCAGGGGACTCTCCGCCAGAGTCATCCTCCCTCCCTGTGGCAGTTGCAGTTTGTTCAGCACCAGATGTTGTTGGCACACAGGGAGGTGTAGACTGGTTGCTGTTCATCTGGCGGAGGCATTGTAATATGTCCCTATGCACCGCCGTCATCTCTTGCAGTGTGTCCCACTTGGACTCCACGCGGGACATGTGTGAGTCCAAGCGGGCATGATGGGCAGCCTGCTGCTGTTTCATGTCTCTGAGAAGCCCCACTACCTGGCTGAGATCTCCGGTGCTGGACTGGTACGCATCGGCTATGCATGCCAGTTGTGCGTCATCATGCACACCAGACACCTCTGCAAGCAGCGACCTCTGTCTCCCACCCCTCCCACCACCCCTGCCGACATGTGCAGTGCGTGCAGTGGCACGCACAGATGACCCTGGTCCCCCTTGGGGGTTGGTGGTGGTGGTGGTGTCCATGGCCCCACGTTGGTCCAGGGTCCCTGTGCTGGTGGTGCTCCTTGTTCTGTCCATGTCGGCAGGGATGGTATTTGTGGTGACAGTCGTTGGAGGGGTGGGTGCAGGGGGTGCAGCTGGTGGTCCTGCTGGTGCTGCAGCTGGTGGTCCTGCTGGTGCTACATGATGACTTGCACCGGAGGTGCCAGGTTGGTCTTCTTCATCCGAGGAGGGCAGAGGCTGTTCGACACCAGTGAGCTCCGTATCCTCTTGAGCCTGGGACTGGGACTCCTCAGCGTCTGCTGCTGTGTCCCCATCATCACCTGTTTTTGGGAGACACACACAATGTATGTTATGTTTCTGCAGGCATCAATGGTTGACACACCTGACAGTTGTGACTGTGCCTCTGGGTGCGGGCCTGTACATTGCATTGTCCTAAGTTGTCACAGTCAGGGGTTGATATTGGTGTAGCACATTGTCCTGCATTATTTGGGCATGTCTATGTATTTGTTGGGGTGTGAACATGGTCTGCATTGGTTGTATTTGGTTGACAGCCGGCCCTCCTTCCCACCCAGCCAGTCAGTTATCCCACCATGGACTGTGCTTGCATTGCAGGGAGTGAAAGCTGTCTTTCAGGATGTCAGTCAGTGGTGTCCTGCTGTTGGTTGTTGCACAGTTGCCAGCAGGGCCTTGTGCTCCCCACAGCAGTAGCCAGTGTCAGCCATCTTGTGAGTCCTTTTCCACTCCCTGTGATGTGAGCATGGTTGTGGGTGGTGTTGATGGGCCAGTTGTGAGGCTGAGCAATATCTGTGCCTACTACTCCCATCATGCTATTGCCTCCACCCCCTTCCCAGCATGCCCATCCTTCCTTCCTTTTGACTCTGCTTCCCTGTGGGGTGGGCTGCCTGTGCTGACAGGATGGCTGGGAGTGTTGTCCTGGCAGTTGTTTGGCTAAAAGTCCCAAGAGTGTCCCTGTGCTTCACACAACATAACCCAGGGTGGTGGTTCTTTGTGGGATCTTGAGTTAGGATGTGAGGCATTGCATTCTCCCAGGTGGGTTATGTGGAGTTTGTGTTGAGGGGGTGTGTGAGGGGAGGTGCTTGTGACTATGGTCAGTGCTGCAAGTCCTCCTTCCCACCCAGCCAGATATCCCACCATGGAACGTGCTTGCATTGCAGGGAGTGGAAGTTGTCTTTCAGGATGTCAGTCAGTGGTGTCCTGCTGTTGGTTGTTGCACAGTTGCCAGCGGGGCCTTGTGCTCCCCACAGCAGTTGCCAGTGTCAGCCATCTTGTCAGTTGTTTTCCACTCCCTGTGATGTGAGCATGGTTCAGGGTGGTGTTGATGGGACAGTTGTGGGGGTGAGCTATGTCTGTGACTATGACTCCCATCATGCTATTGCCTCCACCCCACTTCCCAGCATTCCCATACTTACTTGCTTTTGTGGGGAGTTCAGTGTGTGTGGGTGTGAGAGCAATGGCAAGATGGCTGACAGTGGTGTCCTGCTGTTGGTTGGTGTGCAGTTCCCAGCATGCCCTTGTGCTCCCCACGACACAGCAACAGTGTCAGACATCTATGATGGGCCTTTCCACTCTCTGTGGGATGTGCATGCGTGAGTGTGAGCTTGCTGGGCCATGTGGTGGGGGATGTTGAGCTGTGACTACGACTCCCATCATGCTATTGCCTCCACCCCCCTTCCCAGCATGCCCATACTTCCTTCCTTTTGACTCTGCTTCCCTGTGGGGTGGGCTGCCTGTGCTGACAGGATGGCTGGGAGTGTTGTCCTGGCAGTTGTTTGGCTAAAAGTCCCAAGAGTGTCCCTGTGCTTCACACAACATAACCCAGGGTGGAGGTTCTTTGTGGGATCTTGAGTTAGGATGTGAGGCATTGCATTCTCCCAGGTGGGTTATGTGGAGTTTGTGTTGAGGGGGTGTGTGAGGGGAGGTGCTTGTGACTATGGTCAGTGCTGCAAGTCCTCCTTCCCACCCAGCCAGATATCCCACCATGGAACGTGCTTGCATTGCAGGGAGTGGAAGTTGTCTTTCAGGATGTCAGTCAGTGGTGTCCTGCTGTTGGTTGTTGCACAGTTGCCAGCGGGGCCTTGTGCTCCCCACAGCAGTTGCCAGTGTCAGCCATCTTGTCAGTTGTTTTCCACTCCCTGTGATGTGAGCATGGTTCAGGGTGGTGTTGATGGGACAGTTGTGGGGGTGAGCTATGTCTGTGACTATGACTCCCATCATGCTATTGCCTCCACCCCACTTCCCAGCATTCCCATACTTACTTGCTTTTGTGGGGAGTTCAGTGTGTGTGGGTGTGAGAGCAATGGCAAGATGGCTGACAGTGGTGTCCTGCTGTTGGTTGGTGTGCAGTTCCCAGCATGCCCTTGTGCTCCCCACGACACAGCAACAGTGTCAGACATCTTTGATGGGCCTTTCCACTCTCTGTGGGATGTGCATGCGTGAGTGTGAGCTTGCTGGGCCATGTGGTGGGGGATGTTGAGCTGTGACTACGACTCCCATCATGCTATTGCCTCCACCCCCTTCCCAGCATGCCCATCCTTCCTTCCTTTTGACTCTGCTTCCCTGTGGGGTGGGCTGCCTGTGCTGACAGGATGGCTGGGAGTGTTGTCCTGGCAGTTGTTTGGCTAAAAGTCCCAAGAGTGTCCCTGTGCTTCACACAACATAACCCAGGGTGGAGGTTCTTTGTGGGATCTTGAGTTAGGATGTGAAGCATTGCATTCTCCCAGGTGGGTTATGTGGAGTTTGTGTTGAGGGGGTGTGTGAGGGGAGGTGCTTGTGACTATGGTCAGTGCTGCAAGTCCTCCTTCCCACCCAGCCAGATATCCCACCATGGAACGTGCTTGCATTGCAGGGAGTGGAAGTTGTCTTTCAGGATGTCAGTCAGTGGTGTCCTGCTGTTGGTTGTTGCACAGTTGCCAGCAGGGCCTTGTGCTCCCCATAGCAGTAGCCATTGTCAGCCATCTTGTGAGTCCTTTTCCACTCCCTGTGATGTGCGCATGGTTCATGGTGGTGTTGATGGGACAGTTGTGGGGGTGAGCAATATCTGTGACTACGACTCCCATGATGCTATTGGCTACACTGACTTGCCCAGCATACACAGAATTCCTTTCTTTCAGTGGTCTTCACTGTGTGTTGGTGTTGTAGTGGTGGCTACATGTCTGGATGTGTTTGTTAGTTATATTTGTGCCACTGCCTAGCTCTAGTTGTAGTTGTGTTTGTACATGTGATGACACGGTTAAATGTAACTTTGAGATGGCATGTGTTGTGTTTATCTGACTGACATACACATTTTGGGATGATTCTGTTCTGGTTGCTGTGTAATTGCTAAGAGTGCATGGTTTGACTCTCCCCTTGACAGTGATGTGTGTGTGTATTGTGGCAGAATATTGTGTACATTTGTTGTGTACTCACCAAGCTCTGGGATGTTTTCTAGTCCATAGACGCTCACTGGCGGAAGGATGGCCCGCACCTTCTCCTCCCAGGGCCTGAGGTATACTGGCTTGGCAGGAGGGCCACTGCCGGTGTATTGGCTCAGGAGGTAGTCCTTCTTCAGCAGCTCCCGTACCCTCCTGCGCACGTCATACCACCTGTTCTGGATGTCAGTCTTTGTGCGCAGACATGGTGATTGTGCGTTCACCCTGTTGATGATCCTCTCCCACATCTTTGTTTTCTGGGAGATGGGTGTCTGTTGGACCAGTGCGCCAAACAGCTGTGGCTCTACCCTGAGGATCTCGTCTACCAGGACTTCCAATTCACAATCTAGGAACTTGTGATTCTTCTTTGGGGGCATGGTGATGGGTGGTGATGGTGAGTAATGTGTGTGTTGGTGTGCAGGTGAAGGTGTGTGAGTGTATGTTTTGCTGGGTGTATGTGAGGTAGCTATTTGTTGGTGTGCTGATGGTGTGTGGCTTGTGTGAGGGATGAGCTGTGGGTGTGTGGTTGCTGTCTGTTGAGTGCTGGCAGTAGAATAGCATTTGCAAAGGATCATGGTTGGGATTTGTGTCCTTTATATGGGTGGAGTTGTGGGTGTGTCTTTGTTCTCTGTCCCCACCCCCCAGTATTTATTGGCTTTGTAATTGCTTGTTTGGCCTTTTTTGTGTATTTTTCCTTAGTACTTTCTGTGCATGTTGGAAACGTTCTTGTGACCGAGTCGGACCCTGCAGTTGTCTCGTACGGTCTTCTCCGTTTCGTTCACGCTGTGTTTGTGCTATTTTCTATGCTGTGTACGCGTCGGTCGCGGTGTTTTGTGTTACTTCGGCTCGCAGTTTTGTATGCGTGTCGGTCGTACGGCTTGTCCTCCGTACGACTCGGTCGTGGTTTTCGCTCCTTGCATCGTACTTTGCGGTTTGGAGTTCGCGTGTACGTTTCGGTTGGATTTGTTCCGGGTGCGTGTCGGTCGGTTCGATTCGCGTGTTTTTCCGGCCGGATTGCTGTTTTCCGTGCGGCTCGGTCGTTCGGCTTGGGTTCAGTACGTGTCGGTCGGATTTTGCACGCTTTGCATCGTACTTGGCGTGTCAGGTGCCACAGGTACGTGTCGGTCGGAATTCATTCCGGCTCCGAGTCGGTCGGTGCTTTTTCCGGCCCGAATCGGAATCGACCCCTTAATGTTGCAAATCAAAATATCAGTCTGAATGTAGTTCCACAGTTGAGAAGAGGTTTCACACGTTCTTTCGTCCTTGGCTCCTGGCAGCCTGTCAGCGACACGGTCAGCGGGTCACATCATGATTTTTCCGCACATGCGCAGCTTGCTTCCATTTTCACCGCCATCTTTTTCTCTTGCATGTTATAACGGGCCCAAACGTACACTATTAATAAAGGAATCATAAACAAATGTTAATTTCTCAAATATGTGATTTTCACTGTTCACAACCCACTTCTACTCTATCCCATGTTATTATCTCTTTCGTTAAGCAAAAGCATTAGCAGCAACAGCTCTCTTTAAATTCAGGCAAACACATGCCGGGCATGCAGTGCCTCAAGACCTAATGTTAGTAACTCTTGCGCATGCGTGAGGGTTTTTCCCTCTCAAAATGGGTTAGTCACGTTACTATCTACGTAATTCTAATTCGCACATGCGCAAAAGCGTTTTCCAGTTTGAAGCGGGTTTTAGTCGCGTTGCATTTTATTTTCATTAATTAAGCATGCATAAAGCTTTTTCCCATATGTAAATGTTGTGCGTGTGTATTCATTTTGTTTTCTTTATTATTTCTAACAATTAGTACTGTTAATGAGGGATTTCTCCGAGCAAGTTTCGTTTTCTTGAATCCTTGCTCCATCAATCCCCCTCTGATGGCATTTTAGAGCCATCATAAAATATCCATCATTACCAAGTGCCAACTTTATCTATTTAAATTTTAGTATCTTCTTTTCTACTATTTCTTCTATTTTTCTTTTCATTCCCACTTCTTCTATTTTATCATATAAATTTCCTTTCATTTCCTCCAATTTGACTTCTTCCCTATTTTTCTTTCTTCCCATTCTTTTATTCTTTATTTCAGCCACCATTTTTGCTCTTATTTTGTTCTTGCAACATCTATACATCATCATTAATATCAGTGCTATTACTGTTATTGAAATTACTGGTATTAGGGTTTTCCCTAATAAACTACTTCCTACAGTGGAAAACCAACTACTTATAGCTGAAATACTTTTACTAAGTCTTTTCCAGACACCGTCAACCTCCAGTTGGGTCAAATTGTCATGAATCTTTGTAAAATTCTTAATATATCCCTCAATTCCTTTACTTTTGTCTGGGATATATGTACAGCAATGTTGGACTTTCAACATGCCACAGTCTCCACCCTCTTTTGCCAATAAAATATCAAGGGCAAGTCTATTTTGCAAAACCATAGATCTGATTGCGACCATTTCAGTATTGATCATTAAGAATCCTCCAGCAGTATCTGTTGATAAACGATCAACTACTGTAGACAATTGACGTATTTTATGTGAATTCAATACGACTCCAACTGACGGTATCAGTGCACCAAATATGTCACCTACTATTTCTGAAAAACTTGCTCTTTTACTTCTTGTTAGTCCTTTACTTATTGCATCCATTTCATTGTTCTTAGTTATGTGATATACCTTTGGGAATACAATGCCAATGTAACAACTACCATACCATCGTGCGGGCAACCTGTAATAGGCATTTTTACCGCACACATAATAAATACCTGGGAAAACAGGATCAGTTCCCCCTTTCAGTCCCCATCCCCCATGATTAGGAAGGTATGTTCACATTCACTAGTACCAATGAAAATGCTGTTATATTCTGTTTTTAGTCTATGTAGGCAGAATTTTCCCAATTTCATCAAGTCTAGAGACATCGCAGCATGAGTCTCGCCTTTCTTATAGTCCCCCTCCTTATTAGCCCATGGAGGTACATTTGACTTCTGTTCAACTGCTTTCTTTTGAAAATCCTGCCTTCTTTCTTCTACTAAATTTAGAAAATCCTTTTCTTCATCACGCAATATGCAAGTTAAATTTTTCTTATGCGCATATGTTATATCTATTGGGTTCGTTGTTAAGAAGAACTCGCCCATAAATTCTGCATCTTTAGCACTATTCACTGGATTCATATTTCTTCTAATAGGGATTTCTGAAAAGACCAAATCCATATTAGAATAATAATATTGCAACTTGCCAGTAACATAGAACAAACTAGACACAACACTACAGGACACACCATACGTTAATGGAAGATGGTGATATGTCACACCTTCTGAGACAGAAGTAGGCAGTTTCATACAGACATAACAGTCACTCACGTCCATCGTTTCAACATACTGATAAAGAATTTTAGTAAATACATTTAACGACGAATCACTATTTGATTTGTCATGATGATACATTTTCTCATTCTTTTGCTCCAAACTTGTGGTAGTCGTTCTTTTAGTAACTGCATTCATTCGATCACTTGTATTAGTGTTATTTCTGATATTAGTTACCATTAGAACAGGTATCACGATAGTTAACAATAACCACATTAGCATTAGTAAAAAGACACTGCACAAATAATATTTAACACATCTTCGTTTTAGACTAGATTTCGGATGTTCAGTCACTTTTGTTTCTGCCATTTTTAGTATTCTTAAATTATCAATATCTAAATGTATTTCTTCTAAACTCTAAATTTCTTTCTAAACATTTTTTTTTTCTAAATGATTCTTTGTGTGATCCCACACTTCAACAGCTTTTCAACTTTGATTCCCCTTTTTCTTTCTTTTCTTTTCATCTCTGGTTTCTTTATTCTTTTCTTTATTTGTTCATCATTTTCCACCTTCTTATATCAAAGTCTTTTCTTTTAAGGTGGTTTCAATTTACTTTCATCAATTCCTTCAATAGTAAGACTTTCCTGTTCTTCGTTTAGATCAAGATTTTCAAAGTTCTCAAGGATGACATACGTCCATTCAGGAGTTTTATATTGTCTGTTTGGAACTTTCACTCTTTTTGATCTTCATAAAGATTTTCTTCTCGATTGTTCTAGCTCAGTTTGACTTGATATTTCATTTACTTGTTCTTTCCCTGTTCTTTTTCTCAAAATATATCTTAATCTTTTTACTCCACTTGACCTGTGACCTTCTTTTCTGACCCTCTTTGTTTGTACGGCTTTTTCACCTTCTTCACCTATCTCTAATGTTCTTTTATTTTCTTTTTCTTTTAGCTGAACTTTTTCTGGACTTTCAAATTTTTGTCCTTCTGTTGATTGGGTCTCTTCTTGGTCTTTCGGTCCTTCTTTCCCTATCTTGTTATATGGGGTTATGTGGCCCTAAGACACATTGTCGACATTGCTAAGTTAGCATGAGTTTTGCTTGCCCTATGCTGCTGCTTTTGCGCACGCCTCTGCTCAGCTTTCCCTTCAATTCTGTCTGAACATAATGTGCAAGGTCGGTCAACAATGTCTCTTGTTATTCTGTTCTGGTCAGTCCCTATTACCTAGACAAAACATGTTACCAACAGCTGCAATGTGGAAGAATCGTGCTTTGATATAACGTTGTTGTATGTTTTTGAAACACACTCGAAGAAAGCAGTTCCATGGAGCTGAGCTCTGCTGTTCCTATGATGTAAACCTTTGCGTTTAAGCTTTGAGGTAGGGGTCTGCTGATAACGCCTAGAGATCTTCTGTTATATAAAATAACTTCTTACTGCCGTGGGGAGAGTGATTAGGCCCAGTTATTTTGCCTTTTTCACAGTCTTTATAAAATGACGACTCCTTTTATATTTTATGGTATTGTAACAATGCTAATGATTCTTGCCTTATGCATTTGGCTGCTAGTTGTGGTTCGCATACTGTTTTATGAATCACTATAGTCAAATAAACATTTTGAACTTATTTAGTGACTCTGATTATTTTTATTGTGGACAAGTACGTGAGAGCGAAAGAGTGTCTTGTTCCCGCGACTCTGAGGTGAGTCGGGAGTGCTCGTGCTCTGGGTTGTCTAAACATTCGTAGCTTCTTGATATTTGTAGGAGATTGAATGAGACACTATTGCTAGTCGGTTGGGATTTTGGGTACTAAGGTGATAGGAGGTACACCCCTATTTACTGAGGTCCTGTTTTCTTGTGCATAGTTCTGTGTATGAGCAGAATCCCCGCAACATGGCGCCACCAACGTTTGGTCTAGTTCTTATCTGTGAGACGCTTGAGTAGTGCTCGTGCTGGTCCACAATTCCCTCACTTCTGTTTCCGGAGACAGCTGTGACGGAGTAACCTCCTATATTGACATTTTTATAGGTTTATTCAAGCTTGAAGTTTTAAAAGGTATTTCTTTTCTTATAACCTGTGTTTGCGCTGCCATTCTTTAAGTTGTTCTACTGTCTTCTCTGTAATGGCTGTTGATATTCCGGCTCATAGCAGAGCCGTGCTGAGGGCGCACTTGACTCGTTATGCAATTCCTGATGCTGGGGCCGCGCTTATTTTTGTGGTGGAAGCCGATCCGGCTCACCAGTTTGAAGTTTTTTACTCTTGGGTCACCTTACCGGCGGTGGATGGAACAGATGATATGTTTCACACATATACTGCCACTGCCGTTCCTCAGCAATATCAGCCTTATAGAGCTCTTGAAATTCCACTTACAGCTTGGCAACACCGTATTTGGTTTAATGGCGCCCTTCCTCACCCATTAACGGCAGTCCGTTTAGGCCCTTTATCTATAGATGGGCCACATGGCCCGTTTTGGCTGGGTTTACCCCACACTGACGTGCTTTTACAACTGCGACTCTGGCAGAGCGCCGCGTCTTACATACATCGTTGGTACGCGTATATAGAGCTGTAATACAGTACGTAACCCGCACTGTCCAGGTGGGACCACCTGGTGCTGCAGTACAACCTGCGGGTCCTCGTGGCGTAACCATCAGTCCCCTTATGGTTATGCTGTCATGGGCAAGCGCCCACAGAATAAGGATGAATTTCCTTATTGGCTTGCCGAAAAATTTGGACAGATAGAAGCTCTCTTTCCTAATACCACTCCTGTGGATAAACACAGGATTTTAACTATTAGTTTACCCTAAGACTTAATTCCCGAATTAGCTGATTGTAACACCTGGGGCAGGGTGTTTGCAGCGGTATATTCTATGTGTTTCGGCACACCCTCCATGACCGTGCTCTCCTCTGTGATTAAACGCGTTCAAGATGAACACGGAGCAGAAGCGGCTGTTGAGCTGGGGATGAGACTGGTGGGAGTGTTCGACGTGGTTGCTGATATGATCCTTGCGAATGTCAAGGGCGATGCCGTTAGCTTTCAAGTAGCAAACCGCTTAGAAGCGGTCGCGGAGGCTGACAGACCACGAGAATTACCAAAGATTATTGCGAAGGCTTATAAAACCATAGGCCGCAATAGTCTGGGAAATAAGCCTACAACTCAAACAAAAACGCAGTCTCATATTCAACAGAAATCCCAGCCTGACAAGGATGGGCGCCCTTTCTTTCCTAAAAAGAATTGGCAAAGAAATAAGAAACAGAGTTCCAAACAGCAGAAGCAGGGTTCACGTGCTAGTTCACCGACCCCTGATGCTTCTGAACGTACTTCTGACTTGCGCGATCGCGCTAAAATTAAGTCTCCTGATAGATTTCAGGTTCCTGATCAGCGTTCTCCTCGTTCTTTACAGGAAACATCAGGCTCACAAGCCGGTGGAGGTGATCGCCAGGATCGGGGTAGAAGTCAACCTGCGTCACAACCTCGTGAACAGCCTCGACATTTTGAAGTCAAGGAGAAGCAGGGTGATTTCGCTCGAACCCGACCTCCTTTTCAAAAGAAAAAGGTTGCCGCTTTAACGGCGAGATATGCCACAGACGGTGAGGACGCGACTCCTGGATTGGACTTGGGCAGTGACTCTGCTCGACAGCGCTGCGGAAGTTACCATAGTCAGGGAGGCTCTACGTCCCCGTCTGGATGTGACAGCAACTGACACATTTGTTACTATTGAGACTGCAGATACCCGGGTTGCCCCCCCCAGATAGACTATACGAAGTACTTTTCCAAATTGAAGGTGATATACTGCAACCCATTAAGGTTGTTTTCTGGGAGAATCTAACCGCTACATATGACATTTTATTGGCGGAGAAAGATTGGCTGCCACCCTTTGTGTTAGCCTCTTCTAGAGGGGAAGATGTGATTCTTCCAAGTTTTTCACGTTGTGTCCCTGAGGAACGAGCACAGGCTCTCGCGGAGGAATGGGCTTTGGCCTTGGCCCCAGCGGTGTATCGCAATAGGTGGGTTGGGACGTTGATTCGCCAGCTCATGAAATACCATTGCGCTCTATGCCACAACCTCAACCTCAATATCCCATCAAACGTGAAGCGAAGGCTTCGGTTTGTGACATTCTAAGACAATTGGAGTATCAGGGGGTCATTGAGTCATGTGTATCACCTATGAATAATCCCCTCTGATGGTTCTTTTCGGATTGTATTGGATTATAGAAACTTGAACAGCCATTGCCGCACCTTCGCGGTACAAAACACACACAGTTCAGCACTGGTGAATAATATTGTTCGTAAAAAATACAAAACGACACTTGACATTTCCAATGGTTTCTACAGTCACAATCTCGACCGTGCGAATGGTGACCTGACAGCATTCAGTGCCGTCAGAGATCAGCAAAAATTTACACGGTTGCCTATGGGGTACAAGAACAGCCCCGGGGCATTTGCGGCGCGCATTGTGTCTTTCTTGCATGACATTGACCCTGAGGCCTTGTCGTATGTTGATGACATCTATTTGACTGACGACGACCTCGCCCCGCATCTTGACTGAGTCGACCACATAATATTGTCTTTTGCCGACTACGGTTATACATTTAATTTTGCAAAGTCACACATTTCCCATCTGGCAGTGCTCTTTTTGGGCTACGAGCTCAATAATGAGGGAAAGGGTCTAGCACCTCACTTCCTAGAGAAATGTGCACATTTGCAACCACCTTCTTCTTTGAAAAAGTTACAATCCCTGCTGGGTTTTTTAAACTTCGGGAAGACTTACATTCCCGATTATGCCCAGCGTATCAAACCGCTTTATGCGTTGATACAACCTAAGTTTTCATCTGCCATCTGGCTTCCGGAACATACTTCCGTTCTGCAGTCTTTGCAGGCGGATTTGCTTGCGACTAACTTCTTAATGACTCGTGATAACACCACCAGCCTGGTAATACGTATCGTTTCAGGGGCAGTGGGTTTCACGTACTTAACATTCAATGAAGGTGACACAATACCTATTGCATACAAATCACACTTGTACACTGCGCCTGAAATGCATTTTTCCTCTGTAGAAAAAATCTTGACGGCAGTGCAGATGGCGATTCTAAAGGAACGCTCACTGGCGCAGGGCAAACGTATTCTTATGGTCACTCCCTTCCCTGCTTTGGAAGCGGTGACTAAAGCTAGTGTGCCTAACTCGAAGGCATTGCACCCACGTTGGATTCAGTGGGCTACTTCTTTGACGTCTTCGGATGTCACATTTGTCTTTGATCCTTCTCTTCAGACTCAGGAATTTCTGCAGTATGAATTTGTTCATCCTCCTCCTTTGTCGCTTCTTCCTCTGAGTGAATACAAATGCATCATTTATACCGATGGCTCGGCGCAACCGGCCACGGGTTCCAAACATGCTTATTCTGCGGCTTGCGCTATTGTGGCTGGCTCCATTGAAGATGGAGAGTTTAAGTCATCCATTGTGCACACACAGGCACCAGGAGACTGCACAGTGCAATTGGCCGAGCTGCGTGCTATTGTTCTAGCTCTAGAGTTTGCTGATCCTCTTGTGAATACTCTTATTGTATACGATTCTTACTATTGTGTCCAGTCGTTCAATGACAACTTATTCTTTTAGTCTCAAAATGGTTACCGTGATTCTAAAGGCAGCACAATTAAGCATAAAACACTTTGGGTTTGAGTCGCAGATATTAAACAACGTCTGCCTCTCACACATGTTATTCACACTCTTGGCCACCAACGTGTCGGAACGCACGCTGTTGGTAATTCTCTGGCTGATGAAGCAGCCAAGTCTGCAGTAGCCACGTGTTATGTAGTAGCAGTTACAAGATCTATGACTAAGGTTGATAATGAGATTCTGGCAGCGGTCGCTGCAACTAGGGAGGGAGGTAAATATCCTGCGGGTTTCCCTTCTAAATACTCTTATCATGTAACTCCCGAACCAGTTCCTTATGCTACCATTCCTTCGGTTGGGGAGCGGCTGATTCCCAACTCTGACCGCAGACAAGCTTTGATCAAGGCCGCACACGAAGGCATTGCTTCGGCACATGCTGGTGTGTCGGCAACAGTCTCTATTCTTCAGCAACGTTACTGGTGGCGTGGTTTATATAAACAGACTCGTAATTATGTTCTTTGCTGTGATGTTTGTCAACAAATCAAGCCTTTTACAGTCCCACGTCCGCCACAAACATAGCTATGTATTTCTAATAGACCTTTTGGCTCTGTCTATCTTGATCACTGCAGTCCTCTTTCTTCTGATACTGCATACAAGTATATCTTGGTTGCGGTTGATTCGTGAACTCGATTCCTGTGGGTATGGCCACAACGTAGTGCTGACTCTCGAAATGTCATCAGGGAGTTCCGTGTCTTTATCGGGATGTTTGCCTGTGGTACCTTCCATTCTGACCAAGGTCCAGCATTTGCCTCTAAGGCTTACAAGGATGCGATGAAGTCGTTGGGGGTACAGGTGCAGTTTTCATCTCCATACAGGCCTGAGGGCAATTTAGTTGTGGAGCGAATGAACCGTGACTTAAAGCAATCCTTTACAGCTAGAGTCTTAGGTACTGGCAGGGACTGGCTGTCCCACTTGTATGGGGTCCAACATATGCTAAATAATCTCCCTAGAAGATCTCTGGGTGGGCGGACCCCTTACGAAATGCTCTTTGGCTTTCACATGTTTGTTCCTGACCTTGATGGTCTGGACATTGTGGCGGCTGCCTCTAAGTTTGACGTAGATAATCATTCTGCTATGTTACAGGATCTACAAAAGTCACAAGCTACTCTGGCAACTGAGCATTTACCGTCTTCGCCTGCTGATGCACAACTGATTCCTGTTACCGGTTGGCTTCCTAAAGTTGGAGATCTGGGGCGGGAGAAGATTGATAACAAAAAAGAATTTGGTCTCTCTTACCGTGCTCCGGTTCCCGTGCTTGGACTAAAGGGTACTCATACTGTCATTCTACCACCATTGCCAGGTCGCAAAGACAATAGATACATCTCAGTGGACAATGTCAAGTTACACTGTGTGGCCGATTCTGAATAGTGTGACACCTGCAGTTTCGTGCAACGCAATATCCTTAGCACCGTTAACTTTGTCACCTCCTGCCACAAGAATGTCTGCTCATATGATGGACACTGTAATTGATCTTCAGCCTTTGTGACAAGCCTCTTCTGCAATGGATATTGTGTGCCCTTTTCCGGGAATTGATTCCGTGAGTGAGATGCCAACTAGCCCACGAGTACGGATGGACGATTCGACGCTTTCACCTTTGCTTGCGAATCCAGTGAGTGCCTGTGAGGGGGAACCGGCACACCTTTCTTCTGCCTCGTCCTCCTCATCATCAAGTTTGTCTGGTGCACCTAAGTCTAAGTTGCGTATTTTTTGCTCCTGGTTCAAAAAGACATACTTCGTTCCCCCATGGACCTACATTTGGTTGGTGCTTATCCTGTTATTTCTCTTCATGTCAATTGGATTTGTGACAGTGTTCTTTTTACTTCTAAATGGCCATTATCTCCCTGACCGCTCTGCAGTAAAAATGGTCGATGGAACTTTGGCTCCTCACACATCGTCCCATATCATGAAACGTGACCAGTCTTTTGTGAACATTTTAGCTTTCCCAGTTTCCGGTGGCATCGTTTGGGACAAAGTAGCTTACGAAATCCATGGCCCGCCTGAAGTCCTTAGAGTTCCGTACGTATTTCGCGTCTCATTAGGAGATGTGGTGACATGGGACATACATTCGGATGATTGGGATGTGCAGGTAGTTCATGCATTGTTTTCAGATTTAAAATATTATGCTGCCTTTGATGCTGAAGATTTGTATTTAAATTCTGCCAATTATGGTGATCTCTTTTGTTACCAACATTATGGACATCATTTTTTACACAAAACAAACACCATGAGACCTGTTTTTAATTTTACCCAATGGGAACATTGCCCAACTCCCTTAGTGGGGAGTTCTAAAACTCTTAGAAATAAGTTCACCTATTTTTCAGATTATGATTTGACTAATCCTGAATCCTATTTTTTTCAGCTTCAAAAATACCCTACATCAAAGTACCTGTTATCCCACACTAAACTGCTTTACGCCAACTCGTTTAGAACACAGTTGGCCACACACGGTTATGAGTATTGGAAACAGACTATAGATTTAAAATCAATCTGGGGCACAAAGCCATGGCAAGTTCAGGGCAATAAGGCCCTACATCGTGCCTGCCTGATCCCGACTCAATTGCTGTTTTTAAATAGAACAATTTACCAAACATCCTGTTATGGCCTTGCAACTGTCATAAACCTCAATACCCCCTCCATTCCATCATTAGCTGAATATGACAATTGGCAGTTACATAATAACTACACCATTGAGGCTTTGCAGGCTCTCCTTCAAAATGCCTCCTTTAATGTTTCTGAGGTTGATTCATTGGGATGGTTGTTGTGGCAAACTAATGCAAATGCATGCCAGTTGCGTTTCTATAATGTTACACCTGGTTTCATTCAAACTAAGCCTGACCCTCGTTATCCACCTCATAATTCTGTGACTACATACTCGGTAGGTAAATTGTGCCAGCAATGGTTAGAACACTCTACCCTTGCATCTGTCAAACAGCACCTTTCGATCCTATCGAATGATATAGATTTGGCTGATTTTCTCCTAGGCCCACGTAATCCAAGGGCCAAGAGATTTCTTTATGCCTCTTATAATGAAATTTGGAAACTTTCACAGATGGAAGCCGCTTTCCGTCTGCGTCAAATTGATCAGGCAAACTTGGAAAAAGTACTTGCTGTAGTGGACAACAGCATTAACACGCTTTCTTCACGCATTTACACCTTAGACAATATTGTTTCTTCTGTAATAGATATTGTGCAAAGTGATGTTTCTGTGTTATATCATGGTCAGAATCAGTTAAGGTCGGTCGTGCAATTTGATTGGACGTTGCAGACACTGAAAATGGGTAAAGTGCCTTGGGATTATTTGAATGCCACTGCTTTATTTTTACCTTTTAACCTGACTGATAAACAGAAGTTTATGTCCATGAAAGATGCTGTATACACGCTGTTACATATTGAACAATTGGAGCCTTTGCCGTTCTCCGTAGCGGAAACGGACTCTGCTGTTTGGATAATTCATGGCGTTATCACTTTGCCCTTTTCGCTTTTTCAATTTAAATCATGTATGCAACACTTTCCTGTTGGCCGCTTTGAACCGCTTGGCAGTGCTTTTCTGCATGAATTTTTGCTTATCAGTGTTTGAGGGAAGATAGAGAAGTTTTCCTCACAGGGGAGGAGTGTGATTTGGTAGTGGGTCACTCTCTTGTGTGCAAACACGTTAAGTTGCACGGCGAGTGTAACGTGTCAGCACCCAAACTAGCTTGCTTTTTAAAAGGGACCCCAGTACCATCCATCACGCCTGTCTTTACATTGCTTACTAACGGCAGCTATCTCATTTTAAACAATCAAGACTGCTGTGGTTTGCGGGCGGGTATCCCATACTGTAGTGTAGTTCTTATTTCCCTAATAGGCTCTGCGCATTGGAATAATATACCCTATAGATTCGACATAGGACTGAGGTCAGTATGTCCCTATCGAGTATATTAAACTTAATTACTTTGTGCCAGCTAACTCAGAGGCCACTAGAAACTCCTTGTAAACAAGAAGGGAGTAGTTTCTGGCAACCGCATAAACATGACAACTTTGTTTCCCTTTAGAATCGGAACACTCTCAGAATCGTGGAAACAATAGATAACAGTTTCACTCAGCTAATCGTGCATGCTTAGTTTCTTCAGAGTTACACAGAAAGAATAGACGAAGGATTTATTGAACAGTCTTGTTTCTTGTGTAAGAGATATGAGCTGTTATGATCACAAGACAGTATGCGAGATATATAATGTACAGCGTAAGCAGTAGAAAGAGATAATACTGCACTAGCATTATCTTTTAGCAATGACACATATATTTATATACATAAATAACATAAGCTAAAAATGTGAGTACTCATAAGATGCTTCTCTAACTAGTTCTACCCCAGTGTACCTAACCTAACCTAGGTATACGGCAAGGTGAGAAGTAGGTGATGTATTCTATAGTATGGTATGCTATAGTATGCCAAGAGTCTAGTATGTCAAGAGTCTAGTATGCCATGAGTCTAGTATGCCAAGAGTCCCTCTAGGTTCTAGTCAGCTCCATACTTTGAGAATGAGAGAGGTGGGAATCTCTTTCCGGGTCTCGAACTCTAACACCCCGCAAAGGGAGTCAGAACACTGGAAGCTGGATTCTCTGCAAGCAGGGATGACACGTCTCTTGTCAGTGCATCAGGCCGGGACATAGGCTCCTCTAAAGTCGAGGTCTCCTCCTACTTGCTTGGGTAAGGGAAGGTATATTTATACCCGGTAGGTGCCTTGGAATGTTAGCATTGACGTAAAGTCGGGCAGAGGAAGACGTCAGGAATGAACCCTTAAGGTGTAGTGGTTCATGCATAATAAATGAGTTCTTGGAGAAATCAATAATCCTGTGCTAGGGGAACTCCCAAGAGCTTATGGGTCTGCTTTCTAAGAACTCGTTGTGACGTTAGGGTGGACGGATGTAAGTGACCATGCCTGTATTTGGATAGCATGGCTAATGCCTAAATAAGGACTGGGATCTTATGCCTATATAAGGGCAATGCGAATTGTGCCTATATAAGGACATGTTTCAGGAAAACCTATATACGGACACCTAAAGCGGAATATAACAATACTTGGTAACTGTTTCCCAGCGCATAACTTGCTGTAGCAATGCCCTTTTCCTGCCCCCGCAAGGGAGTTTAGATTCTTCGCTTTGGCCTTCCATTCCGACCTTAAAAACAGAGTTCAACAAGTTGAGCAGGCTCAAAGCACTTTTATTCCAACAGGGGGTGGCCCTCACTTCCGCCCGTGAAACGTTCAGATTGCAGGTGGCTCGGACCTCGAGTGAGATACAGTCTCTTCTTAACACTAACCTCCCACTTCATTTTGGGGAACTAATTCACCAAATATTTAATGCATCTGATACGACAGGCCTTGCCCATTTTTTTAAATGTGTGGGATCTGGCCTGGTCTTTAACTTTCAAACTATATTCGGGGTAATACCGGCTTTTATTCATTCTATATTTTCCAGCATCTTCGGACAGTTCCCCTTAATATTGGCGCTGGCAGCTGGTGTCCTGCTTCTCCTCCTTGTGCTTCATAATGGCTGCTCACTTTGTGGCTCTGCACAGACCGGCCCAGCTACAACTGTGCCGTGATCGCCTATATGAGGCTTTTGGATGCTTGCCTTTAGCAACGCTTGGCGTGAGTTATGACTTGACATTCCGCTTTGCCTACTTTACTTGTGTGCAGCCAGTACTTCATTGCAAAAGATGTCATTTCTCCTGAGCGATGGAACTTTGCTTATCAAACACATGGTGTCCAATCCCTGATTTCAGCCGGTTGATGGCTCCCTTAGAGAAGCATGACGGGGCTTGTTCTGTGGATGGTCAAATGATGCGTGCAGCTTTACTTGGAATCTTGGATCAATGGGATATCTGTGCGGCTGTGCAGACTTTCCTACAACGAAGTTTCATTGAATATCAAGCAAGTTTGCCTTTTTTCCTTCTGGATGCTCCTGCTTGTGAGGAACATGCTTGTTCCTTCGACTTACTAAATTGGATGTCATTGCTTTTTTCTACCAATGATAAATATGTACTATTGGAAGGAATTGCTTTCCTTTGCACCCAAACCTTCATGGATTGCCTACTTGGTTCATCCCTATTCCACTGTCTGGCATACAGACTCTTTTTTTCAAGCTCAAAGTGCCTTTAGCTTTTCTCGAACTTTACCTTTTTTTTCCGATTTGGTTTTTTAAGAAAGTCCCTCACCAATATTTTAAACAATGCCTGACTTTTGAACTTTGTTTTTGTTCTTCTGTCTATGTCCTACTGACTTACCAGAGGGAGGGTGTTATATGGGATTATGTGGCCCTAAGACACATTGTCGACATTGCTAAGTTAGCATGAGTTTTGCTTGCCCTATGCTGCTGCTTTTGCGCACGCCTCTGCTAAGAGTTTGTTTTTGCGACACTTTGTCTCTGCCCTGTACATGATAACAGATTGTTTTTCACGTTCTCAGCTTTCCCTTCAATTCTGTCTGAACATAATATGCAAGGTCGGTCAACAATGTCTCTTGTTATTCTGTTCTGGTCAGTCCCTATTACCTAGACAAAACATGTTACCAACAGCTGCAATGTGGAAGAATTGTGCTTTGATATTACGTTGTTGTATGTTTTTGAAACACACTCGAAGAAAGCCGTTCCATGGAGCTGAGCTCTGCTGTTCCTATGATGTAAACCTTTGCGTTTAAGCTTTGAGGTAGGGGTCTGCTAATAACGCCTAGAGATCTTCTGTTATATAAAATAACTTCTTACTGCCGTGGGGAGGGTGATTAGGCCCAGTTATTTTGCCTTTTTCACAGTCTTTATAAAATAACGACTCCTTTTATATTTTATGGTATTGTAACAATGCTAATGATTCTTGCCTTATGTATTTGGCTGCTAGTTGTAGTTCGCTTACTGTTTTATGAATCACTATAGTCAAAATAAACATTGAACTTATTTAGTGACTCTGATTATTTTTATTGTGGACAAGTACGTGAGAGCGAAAGAGTGTCTTGTTCCGGCGACTCTGAGGTGAGTCGGGAGTGCACGTGTTCTGGGTTGTCTAAACATTCGTAGCTTCTTGATATTTGTAGGAGACCGAATGAGACACTATTGCTGGTCGGTTGGGATTTTGGGTACTAAGGTGATAGGAGGTACACCCCTATTTACTGAGGTCCTGTTTTCTTGTGCATAGTTCTGTGTCTGAGCAGAATCCCTGCAACAATCTCTAATTGAACTTGATCTGAACTTCCTGCAGTAGATTCTTCTGTTGACTGAATTTGTTCTGGACTTGTCAGTTTTTCTGTTTCCTCTTGTGTTTGAGCTAGATCTGGTTTTTCTGTTTCAATTCGTTCCGGTCTTTCAATTTCTTGCTCTTTTTCGGTCTCTACAGCAATTTCATGAGACCCAGTATCTGGTGCCCACTCTACTTGACTTGTACTTGGTTGTTCATCATCGATGTTTTCTTCAGAGTATGTCTCTCTGGTTTCTTCAACTTCACAACTTTCAGCTTCTGGCTCTTCTCTCCGCTCTACCAGTGGCTGCTCTTGTCGTTCGAGTGGACTTGGGACTCTTTGTGTATGACTGGCATGTATCCAATTTGGCAAGCCAAAACACTTCACTGCTGTCGTTGTGACCAATATAATCTGATGACGTCCCTTCCACCTGGGTTCTAAACACGACTTGTGTGCTTCTTTAGCATAACCCAGCCTCCTGGACACAAATCATGAGCTTGATTCGGCTGTGTTGCGATTCCATCTTCTCCAACCTGGTGAGACACAGAACGTACCAGATCAGCTAGTCCCTTACAATAGTCCAATATTAGATCATCAGTTATATTCATCAATTTGTTTCCAGGTACAAATGCTTGTCTCATTGCTCTTCCCATGAGAATTTCATGAGGACTCAATCCTGTTCTTCTGTCAGGAATACTTCTAAGGCTCATCTATACAAGGGGTAAAGCATCAGGCCATTTCAGTGACGTGGATGCACACACCTTTCCTAACCTAGATTTTATTATGCCATTGAGCTGTTCAACCACTCCAGAAGCTTCTGGACAATAGGCACAATGTAATTTCTGTTCAACTTTGAGAGCTGTACAAATCAGTTTGATTACCTCCTTATGGTGTGCAGGTTGGAACCCCAATTTTTGCATCTTATATTACTTTCAGCCTACTTCCCAACCAGCACCCAGAACATAATGTCGTTTAAAGAAATAGCGGATTTAACCTCTAACCAAGCTGAGATAAAAGTTTACTCATCTGAAGATGCTGAAAGCATCTACTCACTTATACAGGAAGCCAGAACATTTAGTACCACCCCTGGAACAGCTCAGCAATTGCTACGTCAATTAGAATATACCATGCGCAAAGAAATAAATCAACGTTTACATGCGACCACACTCATTGAATACCACAAGGTGAAAAGAATACCCAGGGGTCTCAGGATTGCCCTAAAACCAATGCTTTTTAAATTTAACAAAACTTTTATGGCACGTTGGTATGCCATTTTGAATAAGTGTTCACTGGATCATATTCTCCTAATAATTGAAGAACTGTCATCTATTCTAGGGGAACTAGCCACTGAGATTGATACACTTAAAGAGGAAATTTCAAACCAAATGGCCACTGAAGATTGGACAAAAACTCTCAACGACATCAATACGAAACTGGATCAACATGCGAAAGAAGTACATGACCGCAAACTACGCAAATTCAAGCGTTACACCATCGATTATAAACTTGACGAAGTGTACTCTTGGGCGGAGGCATATGCCCAAAAAAGATTTTTTAGGAAACCGGGCACAACATCTTCGGAAAAAAGTATTGCGAATGACCAAGACCTTTCTTTCCAAAGACCTCCGGCACCAACCATGCAGGAACACATTCCCAGAACCCAAGTGGGAGAAGGACCTTCGACAAGTAGCAAACAGTATTTTTTAGATCAGGGACGCACCACGAATCATCCACCGGACAAAGGGGAACCCCCTCGAGGCAACGGACAAGAAGGGGACAAGGGAAAAAAAAACACGGAATCATCCAGACCACAACGCAATTTGAAGAAGACAGTGACCTAGTGATGAACATCTCACATAGAGTCCTTAAACCAGAGGAAATAGCAGTATTAAGCAAAGGAATGTCCTTCATTCCATCTTACACTTCAAATGCTCTGGAATCAGAAATAGCGCTATTCAAATTTATACGGAAACTACGATTGAGGTGGTTCTTTCACTCCTGTTCCGATGTACAAATGTCCACCCAGACACAAGAAAAATTTCGCCCGAAAAGCAAGTTTATGGCGTCATTTTCGCACAAAACTCTAGATACCTTCAAATTACTTGTCAAAAAAGACATACTGAGTATTCCATATCAACAACCTAAACAATCGAATTTATCAGCACAAGAACAAAAATTTTTACAATCTCTAGGCTCGGATACCAGTCTCATGTTTCAACCGGCAGACAAGGGAGGTGCTATTGTAATTATGGATAAGGAATTCTATGACTTGAAAGTCAATGACCAGGTACTCAACACAGACACATACATCCCATTACCATCTGATCCCACGAAGGAATTCATGACTGTCTTGGAACACATTCTCAAACATGCAGAAGAAATAGGATGGATTACCGAAACTACGAAGCGGTTCTTACAACCATCAGCAAATCCACAAATACCACATCTGTATATGTTGCCCAAGATGCACAAAAATGTGGTAGATCCCCCTTTTCGCCCCATCGTTGCGGGATGCAGCTCTATACATGAATCGATTGGTCAATACATTGATTTTTATTTACAACCATTGGTCCAAACATGGATTTCCTATGTCAAGGATACTACTGACTGTCTCAACAAACTGCAAAGCATAAGTCATAAATTTGATGATGAGACTTTACTATGCACCATAGATGTGGTGGCACTTTACACTTCTATCCCTCATGGAGAGGGAATAGAAGCAGTAGAATGGCGATTACTCAATCAGAAGAAGTTCATGGTATTTTTCTATTAGAATTACTAGAATTTTCATTGTACCATAGTTATTTCACATGGGATGACAAATACTTCTAACAACAAACTGGCACATCTATGGGCTTTCCTGGAGCACCTTCGTATGCTAATACCTACATGGCATCTTTTGAAAACCAACACATTTTGAACAATGAGCAGTGGCAGCGACATTTAGTTATGTATATGCGATACATTGATGACATTTTGATTATATGGCAAGGGAATCGAGCAAAACTGGAGCATAATATCTCACAGCTCAATCTATGCATCCCACGTATAAAATTTACGCATAACATTCAAGTACACAAAATTCAATTTCTGGACATTGAAATACGCAATACAGCAATGGGTCTAGAAACTTCAGTTTATCGTAAACCTACCGACAAAAACAACGCTTTACACTTTTCTAGTTTCCATCCGATTTCATTAAAAAGACACCTTCCAGTTTCACAATTCATTAGAATCAAAAGAATTTCTTCTAATGCAGCAGAATCAGATAGACTTATCCAAGCTCAAGCAGAAAGATATCATAAACGGGGATACCCATTAGAGATACTTGAAAATGCCAGGTCCACTGTGGATAAGAAAACGTGAGGATCTTCTTCTGAATAAACCAAAAACAATAAACAAACGGGAAGTATTTGTTTTGAAACATTCTCGAGAAGCTACAAAAATCAAGAAGATTGTAAGGAAGAGATGGGAAATCGTGGAACAAGAGCCAGACTTTAAGAAAGTATTTTTGGATAAACCCCTTTTTGCGCACACTCGTTCTAAGAATTTGAGAGATCTTTTGAAACCAAGACCTGCACAACCGTCCTCAGCATTCAAGGGCATGAGAAAATGTTTTAATTGTGGACAATGTGGAAATGTCATTCTTGGTAACACATTTCACCATCCACTATCAGGGAAAACAATCAAACTTAAACATACTTCAGATTGCAACACGGAAGGAGTCATATTCGCTATACGATGTCCATGTGGTCTCATTTATGTGGGGAGAACTTCCCGTAAAATTAAAACACGCATCATTGAACACAAAAGTATGATACGCAATAAGAACAGACATTCTTCCCTGGCAGCACACTGGATAGACAAGTCACACACGATTCCGCAACTCAGATTCACCGTTCTAGAAAACATTAGGCATAGAGCTGGTACTGACACTAACACTCAGTTAGCTCAACGAGAAACTTTTGGAATAAAATTTTTAGATTCAATCATCCCCAAAGGGTTAAATGATCACTATGAAATGTTATGCTTTTTATAATAAGCTACAGATCTGCTTACCAACACTATCCTTGTATGTTTTCTTTGTACCTGTGGTGACATATTTTTGTACATCTGGACTTGCACCCACTATCATTCAATCTGATTCACATGCACTGGACGATCTGTTTTATTGTCATTTTCACCTTTAAGCACCCTTGAGCATGACCTGTCATTTTTAGTTTTATTCTCACAGTGTTTAGACAAAGACTTTGATCTTAGAGACACATTCCTTTTCTCACAAGGATGGTAGGTTCCCTAACTTTGAGCATCATTCAAGGCATGGTTTCTCAGGTGAACGCGATATTTTACTTTCGTAGTGGCCTTAAAACGTTAAAGTTTGGGGATATTTGTTTTAACCTTTACACTTGAATAAACACTTCGTTGTGCCTCCTGTTCGACTTAGCTTGGAACCTCGAATATCGATAAAGTTTGTTGACACTTTAGCATTAAGGTGCTTACACCTTTAAGATTTTCAGCACGCACCTAGATCACATGGGGCGTATTGACGTTGCGCATACGTTTTTATACCGGCGTTCTGGAATTAGAGTCACGCAGGAGAGTCGGTGATTGAAGGTTACGAGCGTTAATCGTGGAAGACCCGGTAGGTGGTAATGGAGGTCCTTTGATGCGGTACGGGCGGAGTTTTGTCCCTTGAAGTGATAGCTGTCAGATGGTTTCTCCTTCTTTCAGATTTAGATCGGCAGTCCAGTTTGTTTCTGGATATCAGCTGTAGATTTAGTGGTACAGGTAATTCTCCTTCGCTTTCACTGTAGGATACTAGCCTTTTTCCTTTTTTTTTTACTGGCAGACAATATGGAATGGTTTCTAAACATAAGTCAACAGTTCAGTTCAGTTGCTGTTCCTTGTTTACTTAGGAAGAAACACGTCTCGAGGGGAACACGGCTTTACCATGACTTTCTTTGAATCTTTTTGAGGTAATTCTATCTCTTTGATGTAACGGTTGACTTGCATTGGTAGGATAATCATTGGATGATACGGTTACAGCCCATTTCAGAGATTTCAAACAATAATTTTTCGTTAATGGGTTACACTGTCCCAAACTGTTTAAGTTTCACACACATCTTGAAACACATTGACGGTAATTTGTACACGGTCATCACAGCAGTGTAGTAGTGGTTTTCTTCCACACGTTTTCTTTCCAGTCACTTTCCTTTCTCTTTTCCATACTATTGGGGATAAGGCTCTTTACTTCAGCGTGCACGCTTGATAGTGGCGGCAAGAACAGATACCTACTTTTTATCCTAACTTATATAAGATTTTCTCTTTGTTCCAGCTGGTGGTTACAAACATTTGAAATCATATCGGCAGAAGTCAATAACTCCAAAACATTATGCCCCTGAAGAAGGGTTTATACCCGAAATGCATTGGGTTTATGTTAATATTTGTCACAAGTCTAATGTAGAGGTTCAACATATGCCTTGTACATTGACCGTGTTTATGTTTTGTTTGTATTTGAATCTTCGTTTCGATTGAAATAACCTCTTTTGAAGAGGGTTGTTAAAATTCATGAAAATAAGCAATGAATAAAATGAGTATGTCATTGATTATGTGAAAGATATAGTTTTAGTGTTTATACTGTTATAATATTGGAAGAAGCCCTAGGGACTTTATAACAGTGCGCTGTGTGATAGGCACAGAGGTTTCTGCACCTTACATTACAATTGAGACACAGAACGTACCAGATCAGCTAGTCCCTTACAATAGTCCAATATTAGATCATCAGTTATATTCATCAATTTGTTTTCAGGTACAAATGCTTGTCTCATTGCTCTTCCCATGAGAATTTCATGAGGACTCAATCCTGTTCTTCTGTCAGGAATACTTCTAAGTCTCATCTATACAAGGGGTAAAGCATCAGGCCATTTCAGTGACGTGGATGCACACACCTTTCCTAACCTAGATTTTATTATGCCATTGAGCTATTCAACCACTCCAGAAGCTTCTGGACAATAGGCACAATGTAATTTCTGTTCAACTTTGAGAGCTGTACAAATCAGTTTGATTACCTCATTATTAAAATGAGGTCCTCTATCTGATTCCAAAGTGACTAGAAATCCGAATCTAGGTATGAGCTCTCTCAACAGTAGTTTGGCAACTGTGAGACTGTCATTCCTTCTCGTGGGATAGGCTTCTATCCATTGAGAAAACAGGCACACAATGACAAGGGCATACTTCAAACCGTTGCACTGTGGCAGCTGTTTTTCTACCTGGGTTTTGTTGTTGCCATATCAAACACCGCTGGCAGAGACTCTCTGCAACGAGTCTAAACTTGGGATTATACCATGTCTGCCTAAAATGTCTATCCTTGGCATCCCTCCCAATGTGTGTAGCTTCATGATATACTCTTGCCATTTGTGATAATAGACTGTCTGGCATTACTGATCTTCCATCTGGACACACCCATACTTCATCATCTGTTCTTCTTGTGCATCCTGATTTAATCCAGAGTTCCTTTTCTTTTGGATCTGCCTCATCCTGTAACTGTCTAACTTAATCCCATGTTTCAAAAGCAGAGAAAAACATTAGTTGGCAATTGGTAGCTTCTTTTTCTAACCCTCTGTTCAAAGACATTGTATTTCGAGCACAAAATTGTGCAACTTGGTCAGCATATCTGTTGCCTTGTGTCACATAATCATTTCTTGACTTATGTGCAGCACACTTGACCACTGCAATTTCTTTTGGCAATTGTAGTGCTTCCAATCGTTCTTTGACATTTTTACTGTTTCTGATAGGAGACCCTGAAGAAGTCGGAAATCCCCTTTGCATCCATATTTGGCCAAAGTCATGCACAATCCCAAAACCATATTGACTATCCGTGAATATGGTTACTCTCAACTTTTTCCCAATTTTACATGCTTTAGTTAAAGCTACCAATTCAGCTATTTGTGCAGACTTGACTCCTCTTAAACAGGATGCTTCTATAATAGCAGATATTGTACATATAGCATAGGCAGAACTCAGTTCTCCATTTTGTTTTCGCAAGCATGACCCATCAACAAACAATACATAATATGATTCTCCCAATGGGACATTAAAAATGTCCGGTCTGGGCTTTGTACACATTTCTGTCAAATCCAAACAATCATGATCCACCACTTCTTTTATTTCTTCACAGTATGGGTCTGGCAACAACGTTGCTGAATTTACTGTGGTACATCTTATCACACTTATATTTTCAGCACCCAAAATTACTCTTTCATACTTAGTCAGCCAACTAGGGGTCAAATGCGGAGTACGAGTCCTTGTTAAAAAGATCTCGACAGAATGTGGCACGTATACCTTTAAAGGATGTCCCATCACAATTGATTCACTCTGCTCCAGACTCACACAAGTAGCAGCTACTGCTTTTAAGCAGCCAGGCAATGCTGCAGCCACTGAATCTAGAGTGGCAGAAAAATATGCCACTGGACGTCGTGTCAATCCATGTCTCTGTGTTAAAACTGAAAGTGCACATCCTTCTCTCTCACAGCAGAACAAAGCAAATTATTTGGTATAATCAGGCATTCCTAATGCTGGGGCTTGACACAAACAATTTCTCAGTTTTACAAATGTGTCTTCACTTTCATCATCCCATTCAATCGGATCTATTTGATCCTTTCGTGTCAATTTTATTAGAGGCTTTGCAAGCAGTGAAAATGCACTGATCCACTGACGACAGTATCCAACCACTCCCAAAAACATTCGTACTTCTTTCTTAGTTTTAGGTAAGCTCATTTCTCAAATCACTTTTATTCTCTCTGGTGTCACTTTTCTAACTCCTCTTTCTATCTTGTGTCCTAAATATTGAACTTCTTGTTAGCAAAACTGTACTTTTTCTGGTGACACCTTGTGTCCACCTTCTGCCAAATGGTTCAGTAAAGCAATTGTGTCAGTAACACAAGCTCCTCGTGTCTTTGATGCCACCAATAGGTCATCAATATACTGAACCAAGACTGAATTTTCTGGCATAACCAAAGTCTCCAAACATTTTTTCAGAATCTGATTGAAAATCGAGGGACTCTCTGTGTACCCTTGAGGAACTCGGCACCATGCCAAAACACGGTCTCCGAACCGGAATGCAAAAAGATATTGGCTATCTTGATGCAATGGAATTAAAAAGAATGCTTGGCACAAATCAATCACTGTGTACCAACGCGCATCCCAAGGTATCTGACAAAGGATTACTGCTGGATTCGGTACTACAGGACAACAGGGCACTACTATTTTATTGATTTTCCTCAAATCTTGCACTATTCTATATTTTCCAATAGGCTTTTTAAGTCCCATGATTGGCGATTTACAAGGACTGCTCAATATTTCTTTTAGAATACCTTGTTCAATCATTTGATCAATTACTGGGGCGACTCCTGCTTTTACTTCGGGACTCATTCTGTATTGTGGGGTGTTCTGTAATATCGCACCTTCCTTCACTACAATTTTAATTGGGTCTACATTTGCCATTAGACCAATTTCCTTTCCTGTAAAATCCTACACATCTGATTTAACTGTATCTCTCAGTTCATCAGGTAAACTGCTTTCAGTAAGAAGTGAAAACATCTCATCCACTTCTGTTCCTTGTTTTGCTAACATCATTTTGAAAGCGATATCTTCATCAGGTGTTTGGAAAGCAATACCATCAGGTGTACAATAAGATGGTACAGTTCATTTTGCACAACAAGTCCCTCCCTAACAAGTTTACTGGACTCAAATCACACACCACGAACTGATGCATGTCTTTAAAATTCCCAATATTCACTTCTATTGGTTTAGTAACTGGAGTTTTTATTTTCTTATTTGAGACTCCTACAACTTGGATAGTTTCTCCCGAAAGGGGTAGGTTTGGTATTTCTGCTGCTCTCACAGTAGAACGGGTAGCACCAGTATCCACTAGGAAAGTGATGTCATTACCTTCCACTTTTCCATCAACAAATGGACCTGACTGATCTACCGCCAAGGATGCGCCAAGCATGCACTCTTCTTCCCCCGCAGGCACCGTCATTGGGACATTTCTGCATCACTCTCATTACTTTGCATCCAATATTGTTGAACTGTCTGTGTATTCTTACCACTTTCTCCACGAAATCCGGTGTTCACACTGTATCTCTGCACCTGAGCGTTCACATTGTTGGGCATAGGGGCTTGTGGCACCTGCAACTGAGGAGTAACTACCTGTTGCTGTTGTTGTTGATTCACAACCACCTCATTCTGCATCTGTGGATTTAAAATTTGATTTACCCCATTATTCTGTTGAATAGTTCTACACTCGTTCTTCCAATGTCCAAGCTTTCCGCATCCATGACAAGGATATTTCTTTTTCGCTTCCTCTCTACTCATTCGTCCTTTTCCCTTGTTCCTATTTGTCACTTGACTATTCTGATTCTGCCCATTCATCTGGTTATCATTTTGAGAACCAGATGTTGCCTCTTGGTGTTCTGATAACTTCACTTGTGCCCACATCATTTTCTCTTTTAACTTTTTGTGTTTGGCATCAATGTCATCACTGCAGTACTTTGCATATTTCAAAATGTCGTCAATCGGCTTACTTTGCCAGCACAGCATATGCTGTTGAATCATCTGACTAATTTCTGACTTTAATCCATGCGCAAACCTATACACAAAATGTCCCATATCCTTATCACCAATATTTTCAAATCCACTATACTGCTTAAATACTTGTAATAGCCTCTCATAATACGCGTGCACTGACTCTTTTGGTTCTTGGGTTGTTCTATCTATCTTTACCCAATCTGATTCTTTGGGAGGAATTTTCCCTTTCAAGAAAGTAATCACTTGTTGATACTTCTTCATCACATCCTCTGAAGGTGCACCTGTCTTTGCATCTCTGGAATATTCTTCATTTGGCCAATCAATGGTAATTTTACATTCTGTCCACAAATCAGTTGGTACCACTATATCAAACAAGCCATCCAAATCCTTTAATAGTACCTTTGAGACTTTCACAAACCTCTCTACCTGCTTGTACCATTCAACTGGCTTCTCTCTTAATCTGGGAAAATCATTTGTAAAAGACAAAATATCCTGTCTAGACCAAGGAACATGAACATATCCACCACCAGGAACTTCACTCATTGGACACACTCTTTCCACCTGTTCTGTTTCTCTCAATGGGTATGCGGATGTTTCCTTTGTAGCTGTCTCATCCCTTTTCTTTGTCCATCTACCTCTCCATTGGTCTGCATCTCCCCATTTCTTCAAAATACACATTCATTATTTTATCTGTAATCTTCTTCCTGATGCATTCAAGCTTTCTAAATCCTTTTCAGTAAATTCTGATCTATATGGTTTTTGTAATATTTTTGACTTTTCTACATCAATTCCAAATTCTGAAGCCACTTTTACTATTTTCCCATGAAGATTCTTTGCTCTCCACGTTATACTTTTACACAAGAACAACAATTCTTCATCTCTGTATGAACCTAATCTTTCTGGGCTTATAGTACCAATAATCATTTCTTCTAAATCCACTTTCAATTTGGCTACATCTATGTTTAGTGTTTAGGGTTTTTTCTTGTCTAATCCTTTTGCCCACTTCTCTAAATCTTCTGGCGAAAATCCTTTAGAGTTTCCTGCTACTGGTTCAACAATCAGTTCCTTTCTCCTTTTATTTACTGGTGAATTTCTTTTCGGAGTTTCAATCACTGTTTCAATATTAGGGAGATCTAGTAATGAGACATTCGAATCGGTTTCACTGGTTTGATCTTCTGACACAACTATCTCTTTTCTCACATTATTATGTGAGACTGTCCCTGTTTGCAATCTCGGGGGGTCTCGTTTATCCCCATATAATGGAATAACAGGACCAATAGTTACTTGTACTGTCAAGGCTTCAGCATTTAAACCTAACTGATTTATTTTCTGTATTATCTCTTCTTTGGTCTTATTCAATGTATCCCTTTCTTTTTCCTGTAATGCTCGGGTAACTGTTGGATCATATAAAACCTGTTGAACTAATGGAGTTCCCATCATTGGTGCACTTGGGGTTGTTTCTCTAGCATTTTCTTGGTAAGGTGGAGGTCTTTTGACTAAAATGTCTTCCAATAACTCATCATCAGATTCATCACATCCTGTTCCTGTTATACCTAAATGTTTCAATTTTTCTTTACACTTGCTCCCTACTTGATCCTCAGCCATCAATACTGGATACAAGCCTTCCGTTACTACAGCTCTTCTCCATCTCTTCATCTGATCTCCTCGTGTATCAAACGGATATCTGAGGAAAAATCCTCTATTTATTCTTCTACCTCCTCTGCATTTCTCTCGCTCAAATGCTTCGACTTCCCACTCCTCTAAAGCTTCATACTGCGTTAACCTTGGACTAGGTTCTAATGTATTCATCCGATTTCTTAAATTCTGAAGAATCCTCACATTAAACGTACCATGTTCAGGAAATGCTAAAACACTATCATCTTTCGTATATTCTACCCAATTTTCCAACCAAACACAAGTATGATATCCTCGTTCCATCATCATAAAAGAAGCAGGCATATCAGGAGTTGGCATAAGAATTCCTTCTCTGGTCACTACACGTTTATCCTTTTTAAAGAAATTCTTGATTTTCTTAATCAACTTCATTCTTCCGATCCTTGCGTCTAAATATTTTCAGTAAACAAACCCAAAGACTCTTCCGTATTTCTCACGTATCCTATTTGCCAACACTAGTCCTATACCAGCGCGACTCACACCAACAATCCAATCAGGGCTCACTACGTTTTCTCTTCCACAACCAATACCAGTGCAGTTCTTGTCTACCAACCAATCAAAGCTTTCAACACACCCTCGTGTCTGACCAATGTCAGCGTGGCTCTTTTTGACGTCAGTATTACTCCTACTACTGACCCTCCCTTTACAATTTGCTCTTGTCACACGCCCGCTGTTTCAACCAATATCAGCCCGGCTCTTGTGACGTCAGTATGACTCCTGCTACTGACCCTCCCTTCACAAGGTAATATGACAATGTATTTTCTGATTTTCTTTATAATTTTCTTGTTAGTAACAACATAAAAACAGCGCTACTCTGTCTGCTCCGCTAAACCAAAGATAGTTTATTTACTTACTTCAAAGAGAAAGTACTTCCTTACACTGCGAGTAAAAACCACTGTTTACCCTTCACTTAAGCTCGGGGAGGACCTACCACTCCTCTAGGGATACTCCTCCTTTGGGTAAGGCCAAAGTTTCATAGGTGGGCCCTCTGCTATCATTCACTCTCAACTCTTATACAATATGGTCCCTAATAGAACACCTACAGCCCTCTGTAGCTTTTAGGTATTATGACAACAGACGAGTAACCTTCTGCAGTGTAATTTCCTTACCACACTCTTCAAAATTCCATTCCCGGGATTCCCAGGTATCTCTGTACCTGTACTTCTAGACAACATAGAACAGGACACTAACTTTTCATGTTAAGAACATATAATCAATAATCAATAATCACCAAACTAATCAGTAATAACCATAACTCTGCTACCAGAAAAACTGATCCAGCGCGATAGCCAGGGATGGATATTTCACACACACGTACAACGTGGAGAAAAATGCTTCAATGGGCCCATATGCATTTATCCTGTAATTCAAAAACAACTCCCTGGCTAAAAATCACTTTGGGGGTCAATTTTATTATTCTTTTAGATTCTGATTAGTTTATTCTCTGGAAATTCACATATTGGAATAAATACCATTTCGAGATCTAACTAATCTTCACAAATCAACACTCTTCCTTTGGTCGATGGACCATTAGTTGAGTTAGTTGATGGTGATATTAACAATTTCTTAACTAACTTTTAATGGAAAATAACCACAGACTCTGAATAAGATTTATAAGTTTTATCTAAAGTTTCAGTCATAAGTTGAACGCTCATTAATACAAATTCAGAGTGCAAACTCCATCAACTTTCATGGGAGACAAAATTCTTTTAGCAAATACATTCAAAATCACAGACACATTCAACAAATCAATGCATTAAGTGTGGATAGATGTAGAGACAAAAGGCATAATAAATCATACATTGGCAAAGATATGCAAATTTAAGACAGAATAATAGTTACCCAAAAGTGATAACGGGAAACCAACTCTCTGGCCAAAAAGGGCTGGTGGAGGTCCCCTGATGAAGAATCAGGTGACAAAGACTATAGAACAGAATCAGGACAGAGTAATACTTACTAAACTTCTCTACACACCCGACACACCGGGGCGCATCCCTCACTTACACTCTCTCCCTCCTCGATATTCTTCCGGAATCTTCAATCTAATCAGGTTGTCATTCAGGTATGAATTTTACCAGTCTGTTCTCTCCTTTTCTCATCAGTAGCAGCTCTAGCCTCTCTCTCTTTCTCAACAAAGTCGACCTCTTCTGCTTCTCGCTCTGCAAAGTCGGCCTCTTCTGCTTCTCGCTCTTCCATTCCACCTTTCTAAACTTAAGTCACTCTAGTTATAGTCTTTATTTCTGCATGTCCCACCCTCAAAAGTTACAATTCTAGAAGAAATACGAAGTCTGATTGGGCAGGGACAGGGGAGTTGTCATTCATCTCATGCTGTCATATTCAATTTAATAATTATCCTTTGTCTAACAAACCCTTCCCCTTTAGCTCATTCATTATTCTGTCTTATTTCCTTTACCATACATTTAATGTTGCAAATCAAAATATCAGTCTGAATGTAGTTCCACAGTTGAGAAGAGGTTTCACACGTTCTTTCGTCCTTGGCTCTTGGCAGCCTGTCAGCGACACGGTCAGCGGGTCACATCATGATTTTTCCGCACATGCGCAGCTTGCTTCCATTTTCACCGCCATCTTTTTCTCTTGCATGTTATAACGGGCCCAAACGTACACTATTAATAAAGGAATCATAAACAAATGTTAATTTCTCAAATATGTGATTTTCACTGTTCACCACCCACTTCTACTCTATCCCATGTTATTATCTCTTTCGTTAAGCAAAAGCATTAGCAGCAACAGCTCTCTTTAAATTCAGGCAAACACATGCCGGGCATGCAGTGCCTTAAGACCTAATGTTAGTAACTCTTGCGCATGCGTGAGGGTTTTTCCCTCTCAAAACGGGTTAGTCATGTTACTATCTACGTAATTCTAATTCGCACATGCGCAAAATCGATTTCCAGTTTAAAGCGGGTTTTAGTCGCGTTGCATTTTATTTTCATTAATTAAGCATGCGTAAAACTTTTTCCCATATGTAAATGTTGTGCGTGTGTATTAATTTCGTTTTCTTTACTATTTCTAACAATTAGTACTGTTAATGAGGGATTTCTCCGAGCAAGTTTCGTTTTCTTGAATCCTTGCTCCATCACAGTAGTGCTGTTTGGTGCCAGCTCTAAGGGTCATCTGTAGTGCAGAAGTGCTGTGCACCCAACTCCAGGGGTCTTTGGTAATAATATGTGGTGGCAGGCTGGTTAGGGTCTGGGACCTCTTTCGACATTATTTGCTGTCAAGAAACTTGGCTGTTGGAGTCATTACATATTGATGGGCCTTACTCCTTGGTAGAGCCCGCCCTTTGGTCCCCAGCTGGAAGACTTAGCGGCGCCCAGTTACTTTGTTACTTTTGTTTCCATTCGCCTTGCAGGCCTTCAAACCTCGCTAGTGGGGTCTTCTATCATCTTGGTATCCATGTTATCTTTTCCCACTGAGCCCGACGTCCTTCTGATTAATTTGTTTAATGATATTTCTATCCAAAGAGTGTGCAACATAATAGATGAATTTGACTGTTTTTTGGAGAATTTCCATCGGCATCTGAAAAGTAAGGTCGTGGTAATATGGGTTGGGGATTTTAATACTTCTTTATGTCAGTTTATTGGGAAACAGTTGTGTGGTTTTTTAGACTTAGATGGTGAGAATTAAAGGCATACAGTACTTGGTGAGCCAGTGAATGCTTTTATGCTGAAATATGATTTAATGTTCGCAGGTGATATAGTTTGTAGGGAAATAGCAAAATAATGTCCCTACTCATATGGGAAACTCCGCAGGTAGTATAATTGATTTCATTTTGATATCAGCTGAATTCTCATCTTTTCTTTCCAATTTCAAAGTTGTTCCAAAGTGTTTTAGTTATAATAACCTTCTGACTATTATTTTAAAGTGTCATATGGGAAAAGGATCATGGGAAAAAGATTTTGAGATAGACTGTTCAAAAAATTAAGGTTTGAGAATCAAGTGGTCTAAACTCAACCCAGTGGTTTGTAATCAAAATTTGTCAAAGAGAATATGCAGTCAGTTTTAACCTGTTTATCGGAGAATCTGGATTATTTCTCCATATTAGCGGGGTTTGAAAGTTGATGTAAATCTATTTCAAATAATTTTACCACAAACAGGGCGACTTCAGAGTCCCAGTCACATAGTTTGTTCAATAAGGCATGTACGGCTGCCCATAAACACTTGAAGGCCACTCCAGCATTTAGCAGGTGATATGAGGAACACCAGGGGCTTATATGAAATTACATTCGAGAGCAGGAAAAATGAGAATAGTACTAAAGCCTGGGAGGCCTTCTGGTTGCAGCAAGGGGAAGGGGCAGTTCTAAGTCCTGGGAAGTAGTTAAACGTCTGTTTTTCGCAGACTTTGATGTCCTGAAGATCGAATCTTTGATCCAGAAGAACAGTGGGTGTCTCATTTTACAAACTATTTCTAATCAGGAGGTGACCTGTCACAAGCTCCTGGTGTTTCAGGTGTTTTGAGGGGATGCTGTTGGTGATAATACACAGAGTTTTATATCCCGCTAGAACTTAGTGAAGTTGGATTGGCCAAGAATCAATGCACTTCAGGGAAAGCAACAGGTCCAGACAGGGTCCCCGATGATTTATATAAATCTTATGTTCATTTATGGGCCCTGCTGTTAACTAATGTGTTAACAAGCGCTGTAGCGAGCCATATTCCGATATCTTGGGGGACAGCCATTATCGTCCCTATTTTTAAAAAAGAGATAGAGCCTCACCTGCCTGTATAGGCAGATCTCCCTGTTAGATTCAAGTGTCAAGATCCTGAGGTGAGCGCTGTTGTCCCAGTTGGAATCCTGGGCCAATGAACACAAGATCTTGTCGGATGTTCAGTTCGGCTTTAGACCATGTATTGGCACAGTGGAACAATCTTTGAACCTTTATCTTATTTCAGGGAATGATGTCACGGCCAAGAAGGGAGCTCTACACATGGGATTTATAGACCTAACAAGTGCCTTTGATTTAGTCAACCGGCAAAGGTGTGGGGGATAATGGAGAATATGGGAGTAGAAATTGAATTGTTGACCCTTATAAAACGCATTCACTATGATTTAACAGTGAGAGTCCGATTTGTCCCGCAGGGTGAGACGACCTTCAAGATTAGTTCCTTACGGGGTGTGAGTCAGGGGTGCATTTTAGCCCCCTTTCTTTTCCTCCTTTACATAATTGGGATTAGCAAGCATTTAATAGGGGCAGGAAAGGCTATGCCCAGGATGGAAGATCAACATATACCCATTTTGCTGTATGCGAATGATGCGGTAATGATTTCCCGTATTGCAAATGGTTTTCAGGTGCTATTGGATTCCTTTTTGTCTTATATGAAATTATTCTAAAACATAATCATGACCTGTGGCCATCCCAATACAAAAACAAGCATTTGCAATGCAATAGGACTTGCATTTAAGCGAGACCTATTGCATTGCATCACGGACAACGGGAGGGGGGAAGTACGGACAACGGGATTGCGGGCGGGGGGAGGGGGAGAAGGGGGCGAGAAGGCAGGGACAAAGTAGTGCTCACAGTCTAAATAACACGTAACGTACTGTGTAACACTCGAAGTAAAGGGGCCAGTAGCCATGGGAGGGTACAAATGACGACATGGTCAAAATAAGGAGGGACTAACAAGCCTCATAATCAATCAGAAGGCAGCATTTACGAAAGGCAATGACACGAGCTAATTAAAAAAATGGGCGGAGAGTGGGCGGAGCTTCCACAGAGCTTCCACTCAATACTGAATACTGCATGCCTCGCAAAGCGAGCAGCGTATGCGCGCTGCCGCTATAGGCTAGACCTAACAAAGCTCTTTTCAATGGGGGGTACTCCTCTGGAGAAGGTAACATTTTTTAACTATTTAGGAAACAATTTCAGCTCATCTTTTTCCAAGAAAGGACTTCTTAATGGAAGAGTGCAGCAACTTGAGGGGAATACTGAGGCCATTCTTAGATTTGCTCAGAAATTAAATCACAAACCCATCAAGGAGATGATGAATTTATATAAAAGTAAAAGCATCTCAGCAGGATTATTTTTTAGAGCATGTTTGTGGGGGTATTGTAATGCGGGACCCTACAGCGTATAGAAAATGTCTTTGCTCGCAGACTGTTGGCAGTACCAAAAAACATTCCCACTCTCATCTCCCATGAGGAATTAGGCTCCCATATATTGAGGACCAAATTGGGCCAGCACCGTTATTATTGTGGATTAAGTGTTGGGCGACACCGGAGGCAGCCCTAGTTAGATCCTGCATGGCTGAATGTTTACCCTTTGATGGCGATAATCGAATCCCCTGGCTTGCATATCTGAAGAGAACTCTTCGGAAACTAGGTCTGGTGGACGTATATACTAATCTGCAAAACCTTAAGCTCAACTGTACAGAAGGTGAAAAGTTTCTTTCTTGAACACTGTTTGGAAGCGAAACTGGTGAAGGTGCAGGATCTACAAACAGTCGTGAGTTAGTCATTGGTGTCTACTACTGGCACCCTTGAACCATATTGACTTTGGCTTGTTGACCCAACCCATGGATTTTATTTTGTTTATTTTAGGTTGAACATTGTGCACTGTAAGGTGGCCTCCCCAATGCAAGAAGTCTGACAGCATGATGTACCCCCACGTCATTGTAATAATGTTTCGAAACAAAGCACAAGTCACTTTATACTGTTTTGAATATCATATCCGGTACCACGCTTATTTCCTGGTCACTGTAGCGCCTAGGTCAAATATCAGATATCACCAGTTAGGATGGAACCCTTGCAGAGACTTTTTATATTAGAGATTTGTCATGTAGTTACTAAATTATTTTAAGAGGGTTTTTTTGTAATCAGAAAAGCTGTTAATGATTCTGTTGGTTTTATTTGTCCTTGATTCTCATGGAGACTTTGTATTTTAATGCTTTATTGTTGTATATGTCTGTGCTGTTTTATGACTTTTATGGTTTTCGCCGAATTAAGAGGCATAGTTACATAGAAGTGACGGAACAAGGCATTAGCCTTCTTGGCTTAACGCCGTGCTCCGCCACTTCTTAAAACACAGGGCTGCACTGTATTTACAACAATATGGGGGAGCCCTGTGTTTCCCCCTGTGCTGGCGCTAATTAGAGCTGCCTAGCGCCAACGCAGGTACCCTTGCACTATGGTGCACGGGTGCCTGCGTTGTGGGAATGATTGTTTATGTGCAGGAAGGTGTCCCTTCCTGCACATAAATAATCTTAAATGGCGATTTGTAACTTCTATGTGTGCTTTATGCAGCACACATAGAAGTTGCAACTCGTCATTTTTTAAATGATTGTTTATGTGCAGGAAGGGAAACCTGCACATAAACAATCATGCAAGGCGTTTTGCTGTTTTTATGTGTGCTGCACAATGCAGCACACATAAAAACAACAAACACCGAGGAGAAATAAAGCATTTCTCCTCATTTAACCGTGTTAAGACCAGGCTTTTTCTGGTCTTAATTTTGGAGCTGCCCCATATTTACACCACTCTTGTAAATGTGGGGCAGCGTCCAAATAAATGGGTGTTGCGGCGGAACGCCCACCACAACACCCATTGCCCACCCTTTCACCCTAAGTATAGTGTGAAACGGTGCCTTATTTACAAGGCAGCGTTAAGCCACGTTAAGTGGTGCCTTGTAAATAAGACGCAGCTCCTATCGCCACCACAGCGTCAGAAGAAGTGACTTTCTGGTGGCGATAGGGGCTTGTAAATATGCCCCTAAGTTTATTGAACTGAACTGCTATGTGCTGCTAGCTCTAGGTGTCATGAGCAGTAGTATGCATTCCTATTTATAGAGAGGGGGGGGACGGTAGGAGCTGATTGTTAGGCCCAGTGACCCTTGCTCCCGATTGATAACTAGTACAATAAAGGGAGTCACTGTTCCTTATAAAAGGAAGTCAAAGAATGAAGTTTTGTCCTGTGCTACTCTATGTGTGGGGATAGTGTGTCCTCATCATGATGCCCTCACACACCCCGAAGGATGTCATGCTTCATCATAGGGCTTGTTGCTCCTCGTCGGGCCGGCGCTGCAATGCCCTACGGGTCCCCCGAAGGGTCTCTTTATCGGAGATCTTTTGATGAAGAAGCCGTATAGGTGCGTGCGTGTGAGTGGTAGTGAGGTCTCAAGTAGTGTTTTTCTAAAAAATGACTGGAACAGTGACTCCATTTATTGTACCAGTAGTATGCATTGCCAGCTTCAGGTGTTACTGATACTGCCATGGAGTGCCAGCTCCTTCTGTCACTGGTGTGCTGTTGCGATGTCAGCACTAGCTGTCACGGGCAGTACTGAAAAGTGCCAGCTTCAGGTGTCTCTGATACAGCTATGTGGTAACCAGTGGTGATGTGTAGCCATCTCTAGGGTTCACCAGCAGTGCCATGCAGTGCAAGCTCGAGATGTTACTGCTAGTGCTGTGCAGTGCCAGCTCCATGTGTCACTGGTAGTGCTGTGCAGTGCCAGCTCCATGTGTCACTGGTAGTGCTGTGTGGTTTCAGCTCCAGGTGTCACTGGTAATTCTGTGTGGTGTCAGCTCCAGGTGTCACTGACAGTTCTGTGCAGTGCCAGCTGCAGGTGTCAATGGTGCTATTTGGTGCCAGCTCTCGTGCTCTATCACTGGTGGTGTAGTGCAGTAATCTCTATGGGTTACTGGTAGTGCTGTGCAATCTCTAGAGCTGGGTCACTGGTGATGTTGTGTAGTCATCTATGGGGGATACCAGCAGTGCCGTACAGTTCCAGCTCCAGGTGTCACTGATAGTGCTGTGCAGTTTCAGCTCCATGTGTCACTGGTGTGCCTTTACGATGCCAGCTCTAGCTGTCACAGTCAGTACTGTGCAGTGCCAGCTCCAGGTGTCACTGGTAGTGCTGTGTGGTGCCAGCTCTAGATTTGGGTAACCAGTGGTGTTTTGTAGCCATCTCTAAGGGTTCACTAAAAGTGCCATTCAGTGCCAGCTCCAGATGTTGATGGTAATGCTGTGCAGTGCCAGTTCCATGCGTCACTGGTATGGCTTTTGCGATGTCAGCTCTAACTGTCACGGGCAGTACTGTGCAGTGCCATCTCCAGATGTCTCTGGTAGTGCTTTGCAGTGTCAGCTCTAGCTGTAACTGGTAGTGATGTGCGGTGTCAGAACCAGACGTTACTGCTAGTGGTGTGTGGTGTCAGCTCCAGGTGACACTGGTAGTGCAGTGTGGCACAGATTTAGAGCTGGGTCACCAGGGGGGGGTGTTGTGTAGCCCTCTCTAGGGGTCACCAGCAGTGCCGTGCAGTTCCAGCTCCAGGTGTCACTGGTAGTGCTGTCTGCTGTCAGCTCCAGGTGTACTGGTAGGGCTATATGGTGTCAGCTCTAGAGATGGGTCACGGGTGGTGATATGTAGTCATCTATGGGGGCACCAGTAGTGCTGTGCTGTGCCAGCTCTAGGTGTCACTGGTAGTGCTGTGTAGTCTCTGCTCCAGGTGTCACTGGTAATTCCATGTAGTGTCAGCTCCAGGTGTCACTGGTGTGCGGTGGAGTGCCAGCTCCATGTGTCACTGGTAGTGCTGTGTGGTTTCAGCTCCAGGTGTCACTGGTAATTCTTTGTGGTGTCATCTCCAGGTGTCACTGGCAGTGCTGTGCAGTGCCTGCTGCAGGTGTCAATGGTGCTGTGTGGTGCCAGCTCTAGTGCTGTATCACTACTGGTGTAGTGCAGTCATTTCTATGGGTTACTGGTAGTGCTGTGCTGTGCATTCTCTAGAGCTGAGTCACTGGTGATGTTGTGTAGTCATCTGTGGGGGACACCAGCAGTGCCTTACATCCCAGCTCCAGGTGTCACTGATAGTGCTGTGCAGTGTCAGCTCCATGTGTCACTGGTATGCCTTTGCGAAGCCAGCTCTAGCTGTCACAGTCAGTACTGTGCAGTGCCAGCTCCCGGTGACACTGGTAGTGCTGTGGGGTGCAGATCTAGAGTTGGGTTACCAGGGGTGTTGTGTAGCCCTCTCAAGGGGTCGCCGGCAGTGCTGTGGAGTCCCAGCTCAAGGTGTCACTGGTAGTGCTGTGTGGTGCCAGCTCTAGATTTGGGTAACCAGTGGTGTTTTGTAGCCATCTCTAAGGGTTCACTAAAAGTGCCATTCAGTGCCAGCTACAGATGTTGCTGGTAATGCTGTGCAGTGCCAGTTCCATGTGTCAGTGGTATGGCTTTTGCGATGTCAGCTCTAACTGTCACGGGCAGTACCGTGCAGTGCCATCTCCAGATGTCTCTGGTAGTGCGTTGCAGTGTCAGCTCTAGCTGTAACTGGTAGTGATGTGTGGTGTCAGAACCAGATGTTACTGGTAGTGGTGTGTGGTGTCAGCTCCAGGTGACACTGGTAGTGCAGTGTGGCACAGATTTAGAGCTGGGTCACCGGGGGAGGGGGTGTTGTGTAGCCCTTTCTAGGGGTCACCGGCAGTGCTGTGCAGTACCAGCTCAAGGTGTCACTGGTAGTGCTGTCTGCTGTCAGCTCCAGGTGTACTGGTAGGGCTATGTGGTGTCAGCTCTAGAGATGGGTCACAGGTGGTGATATGTAGTCATCTATGGGAGCACCAGTAGTGCTGTGCTGTGCCAGTTCTAGGTGTCACTGGTAGTGCTGTGTAGTCTCTGCTCCAGGTGTCACTGGTAATTCCGTGTAGTGTCAGGTCCAGGTGTCACTGGTAGTGATGTGCAGTGCCAGCTTCAGGTGTCACTGGTGCTGTATAGTGTCAGCTCTAGTGCTGTATGCCAGGGGTGTAGTGCAGACATCTCTATGGGTCACTGGTAGTGCTGTGCGGTGCCAGCTCTAGAGCTGGGTCACTATTGATGTTGTGTAGTCATCTTAGGGGGGCACCGATAGTGGTGTGCTGTGTCAGCTCTAGGTGTCACTGGTAGTGTTGCGCTATGTGAGCTCCAGGTGTCACTGATAGTGTTGAGCTATGTGAGCTCCAGGTGTCACTGGTAGTGCTGTCTGCTGTCAGCTCCAGGTGTACTGGTAGGGCTATGTGGTGTCAGCTCTAGAGCTGGGTCACCGGTGGTGATATGTAGTCATCTATTGGAGCACAGGAAGTGCTGTGCTGTGCCAGCTCTAGGTGTCACTGGTAGTGCTATGTGGTGTCAGCTGAGGTATCACTGGTAGTGCTGTGTGGTGTCAGCTCTAGAGCTGGGTCACCGGTGGTTTTGTTTAATCATCTGCAGGGGCAACGATAGTTCTGTGCCAACTCCAGATGTCACTGGTAGCGCTGTGCAAGCCCCAGGAGTCACTGGTAGTGCTGTGTGGTGTCAGCTCCAGGTATCACTGGTAGTGCTGTGTGGTGTAAGCTCTAGAACTGGGGCATCAGTGGTGTTGTATAGTCATCTGCAGGGGGCAGCGGTAGTGGTGTGCTGTTCCAGCTCCAATTGGCACTGGTAGTGCTGTGTGGGTTCAGCTCCAGGTATCACAGGTAGTGCTGTGTGCTGTCAGCTCTAGAGCTGGGCCACTGGTGGTGTTGTGTAGTCATCTGCAGAGGGCACTGGTAGTGCTGTGTTGTGTCAGCTCCAAGTGTCACTGGTAGTGCTCTGCCAGCTCCAGGTGTAACTGGTAGGGCTGTGTGGTGTCAGCTCTAGAGCTGGGTCACCGGTAGTGTTGTGTAGTCATCTGCGGGGGGTACTGCTAGTGCTGTGTGATGTCTCCTCAAGGTATCATAGGTAGGGCTGTGTGGTGTCAGCTCAAGTGTCACTGGTAGTGATGTGTGGTGTTAGCTCTACGGCTGGGTCACCAGTGGTGTTGTGTAGTCATGTGCGGGAGGCACTGGTAGTGCTGTGTACTGTCAGCTCCAGGTATCACAGGTAGTGCAGTGTGGTGTCAGATTTAAAGTTGGGTCACTGGTGATCTTGTGTAGTCATCTACGGGGGGACTGGTAGTGCATGTGTGCCAGTTCCAGGTGTCACTGGTAGTGCTGTGTGGTGTAAGCTCGGGTATCACTGGTAGTGCTGTGTGGTGTCAGCTCTAGAGCTGGGTCACCGGTGGTGTTGTGCAGTCATCTGCGAAGGGTGCTGCTAGTGCTGTGTGATGTCAGCTCCAGGTATCACAGGTAGTGCTGTGTGGTGTCAGCTCTAGAGCTGGGTCACCAGTCATGTTGTGTAGTCATCTGCCGGGGCACTAGTACTGCTGTGTAGTGCCAGCTCCAGGTGTCACTGGTAGTGTTGTGCTATGCGAGCTCCACTTGTCACTGGTAGTGCTGTCTGGTGTCTGCTCCAGGTGTCGCTGGTGGTGTCAGTTCTAGAGCTGGGTCACCGGTGGTGTTGTGTAGTCATCTATGGGGGCACCGGTAGTGCTGTGCTGTGTCAGCTCTAGGTATCACTGGTAGTGCTGTGTGGTGTCAGCTGAGGTATCACTGGTAGTGCTGTGTGGTGTCAGCTCTAGAGCTGGGTCACCGGTGGTTTTGTGTAGTCATCTGCGGGGGCACTTGTAGTGCTATGTAGTACCAGCTCCAAGTGTCACTGGTAGTGCTGTCTGGTGTCAGCTCCAGGTATCACTGTTAGGGCTGTGTGGTGTCAGCTCTAGAGCTGAGTTACAAGTGGTGTTATGCAGTCATCTGTGAGGATTACTGCTAGTGCTATGTGATGTCAGCACCAGGTATCACACGTAGTGCTGTGTGGTGTAAGCTCTAGAGCTGGGTCACCAGTGGTGTTGTATAGTCATCTGCAGGGGGCACCGGTAGTGCTGTGCTAGCTCCAATTGGCACTGGTAGTGCTGTGTGTTGTCAGCTCCAGGTATCACAGGTAGTGCTGTGTGGTGTCAGTTCTAGAGCTGGGTGACTGGTGGTGTTGTGTAGTCATCTGCGGAGGGCACTGGTACTGCTGTGTTGTGTCCGCCCTAAGTGTCACTGGTAGTGCTGTGCCAGCTCCAGGTGTCATTGGTAGTGCTGTCTGGTGTCAGCTCCAGGTGCCGCTGGTAGGGCTGTGTGATGTCAGCTGTAGAGCTGGGTTACAAGTGGCGTTGTGTAGTCATCTGCGGGGGGTGCTGCTAGTGCTGTGTGATGTCAGCTCCAAGTATCACAGATAGTGCTGTGTGGTGTCAGCTCTAGAGCCGGGTCACCAGTGGTGTTGTATAGTCATCTGTGGGGGTCACTGATAGTGCTGTGTAGTGCCAGCTCAAGGTGTCACTGGTAGTGCTGTATGATGTCAGCTCAGGTATCACTGGTAGTGCTGTGTGGTGTCACCTCTAGAGCTGGGTCACCGGTGGTGTTGTGAAGTCATCTGCTGGGAGTGCTGCTAGTGCTGTGTGATGTCAGCTCCAGGTATCACAGGTAGTGCTGTGTGGTGTCCGCTCTAGAGCTGGGTCACCAGTGGTGTTGTCTAGTGATCTGCGGGGGGTGCTGCTAGTGCTGAGTGATGTCAGCTCCAGGTATCAATGGTAGTGCTGTGTCGTGTCAGCTCTAGGGCTGGGTCACCAGTGGGGTTCTGTGGTCATCTGCGGGAGGCACCGGTAGTGCTGTATAGTGCCAGCTCCAGGTATCAGAGGTAGTGCTGTGTGGTGTCATTTCCAGGTATCACAGGTAGTGCTGTGTGGTGTCAGCTCTGGAGCTGGGTCACCGGTGGTGTTGTGTAGTCATCTGCGGGGGGTATTGCTAGTGCTGTGTGATGTCAGCTCAAGGTATCACATGTAGTGCTCTGTGGTGTCAGCTCTAGAGCTGGGTCACCGGTGGTGTTGTGTAGACATGTGCGGGGGGCACTAGTAGTGCTGTGTAGTGCAAGCTCCAAGTGTCACTGGTAGTGCTGTGCCGCCTTCAGGTGTCACTGGTAGTGTTGTGCTATGCGAGATCCAGGTGTCACTGGTAGTGCTCCCAGTGTGGTGTCAGCTCAGGTATCACTGATTGTACTGTGTGGTGTCAGCTCTAGAGCTGGGTCACCGGTGGCGTTGTGTAGACATCTACAGGGGGCACTAGTAGTGCTGTGTAGTGCCAGCTCAGGTATCACTGGTTGTGCTGTGTGGTGTCAGCTCTAGAGCTGAGTCACAGGTGGTGTTGTGTAGTCACCTGCGGAGGGCACCGGTAGTGCTGTGTTGTGTCAGCGCCAGGTGTCACTGGTAGTGCGGTGCAGTGCCAGCTCCATGTGTCACCGGTAGTGCTGTGCGGTTTCAGCTCCAGGTGTCACTGGTAATTCTGTGTGGTGTCAGCTCAAGTTGTCACTGGAAGTGCTGTGCAGTGCCAGCTGCAGGTGTCAATGGTGCTGTGTGGTGCCAGCTCTAGTGCTGTATCACTGGTGGTGTAGTGCAGTCATCTCTATGGGTTACTGGTAGTGCTGTGCTGTGCAATCTGGTAGTGGTGTGTGGTGTCAGCTCCAGGTGACACTGGTAGTGCAGTGTGGCACAGATTTAGAGCTGGGTCACCGGGGGGGTGTTGTGTAGCCCTCTCTAGGGGTCACCGGTAGTGCCGTGCAGTTCCAGCTCCAGGTGTCACTGGTAGTGCTGTCTGCTGTCAGCTCCAGGTGTACTGGTAGGGCTATGTGGTGTCAGCTCTAGAGATGGGTCACCGGTGGTGATATGTAGTCATCTATGGGAGCACCAGTAGTGCTGTGCTGTGCCAGCTCTAGGTGTCACTGGTAGTGCTGTGTAGTCTCTGCTCCAGGTGTCACTGGTAATTCCGTGTAGTGTCAGCTCCAGGTGTCACTGGTGTGCGGTGGAGTGTCAGCTCCATGTGTCACCTGTAGTGCTGTGTGGTTTCAGCTCCAGGTGTCACTGGTAATTCTGTGTGGTGTCAGCTCCAGGTGTCACAGGCAGTGCTGTGCAGTGCCAGCTGCAGGTGTCAATGGTGCTGTGTGGTGCCAGCTCTAGTGCTGTATCACTGGTGGTGTAGTGCAGTCATCGCTATGGGTTACTGGTAGTGCTGTGCAATCTCTAGAGCTGGGTCACTGGTGATGTTGTGTAGTCATCTATGGGGGACACCAGCAGTGCCGTACAGTCCCAGCTCCAGGTGTCACTGATAGTGCTGTGCAGTGTCAGCTCCATGTGTCACTGGTATGCCTTTGCGATGCCAGCTCTAGCTGTCACAGTCAGTACTGTGCAGTGCCAGCTCCTGGTGACACTGGTAGTGCTGTGGGGTGTAGATCTAGAGTTGGGTCACCGGGGGGTGTTGTGTAGCCCTCTCAAGGGGTCGCCGGCAGTGCCGTGGAGTCCCAGCTCCAGGTGTCACTGGTAGTGCTGTGTGGTGCCAGCTCTAGATTTGGGTAAAAAGTGGTGTTTTGTAGCCATCTCTAAGGGTTCACTTAAAGTGCCATTCAGTGCCAATTACAGATGTTGCTGGTAATGCTGTGCAGTGCCAGTTCCATGTGTCACTGGTATGGCTTTTGCGATGTCAGCTCTAACTGTCACGGGCAGTACTGTGCAGTGCCATCTCCAGATGTCTCTGGTAGTGCTTTGCAGTGTCAGCTCTAGCTGTAACTGGTAGTGATGTGCGGTGTCATAACCAGATGTTACTGGTAGTGGTGTGTGGTGTCAGCTCCAAGTGACACTGGTAGTGAAGTGTGGCACAGATTTAGAGCTGGGTCACCGGGGGGGTGTTGTGTAGCCCTCTCTAGGGGTCACCGGCAGTGCCGTGCAATTCCAACTCCAGGTGTCACTGGTAGTGCTGTCTGCTGTCAGCTCCAGGTGTACTGGTAGGGCTATGTGGTGTCAGCTCTAGAGATGGGTCACCGGTGGTGATATGTAGTCATCTATGGGAGCACCAGTAGTGCTCTGCTGTGCCAGCTCTAGGTGTCACTGGTAGTGCTGTGTAGTCTCTGCTCCAGGTGTCACTGGTAATTCCGTGCAGTGTCAGCTCCAGGTGTCACTGGTGTGCGGTGGAGTGCCAGCTCCATGTGTCACTGGTAGTGCTGTGTGGTTTCAGCTCCAGGTGTCACTGGTAATTCTGTGTGGTGTCAGCTCCAGGTGTCACAGGCAGTGCTGTGCAGTGCCAGCTGCAGGTGTCAATGGTGCTGTGTGGTGCCAATTCTAGTGCTGTATCACTGGTGGGGTAGTGCAGTCATCTCTATGGGTTACTGGTAGTGCTGTGCAATCTCTAGAGCTGGGTCACTGGTGATGTTGTGTAGTCATCTATGGGGGACACCAGCAGTGCCGTACAGTCCCAGGTCCAGGTGTCACTGATAGTGCTGTGCAGTGTCAGCTCCATGTGTCACTGGTATGGCTTTGCGATGCCAGCTCTAGCTGTCACAGTCAGTACTGTGCAGTGCCAGCTCCTGGTGACACTGGTAGTGCTGTGGGGTGCAGATCTAGAGTTGGGTCACCGGGGGGTGTTGTGTAGCCCTCTCAAGGGGTCGCCGGCAGTGCCGTGGAGTCCCAGCTCCAGGTGTCACTGGTAGTGCTGTGTGGTGCCAGCTCTAGATTTGGGTAAAAAGTGGTGTTTTGTAGCCATCTCTAAGGGTTCACTTAAAGTGTCATTCAGTGCCAGCTACAGATGTTGCTGGTAATGCTGTGCAGTGCCAGTTCCATGTGTCACTGGTATGGCTTTTGCAATGTCAGCTCTAACTGTCACGGGCAGTACTGTGCAGTGCCATCTCCAGATGTCTCTGGTAGTGCTTTGCAGTGTCAGCTCTAGCTGTAACTGGTAGTGATGTGCGGTGTCAGAACCAGCTGTTACTGGTAGTGGTGTGTGGTGTCAGCTCCAGGTGACACAGGTAGTGCAGTGTGGCACAGATTTAGAGCTGGGTCACCGGGGGGGGGTGTTGTGTAGCCCTCTCTAGGGGTCACCGGCAGTGCCGTGCAGTTCCAGCTCCAGGTGTCACTGGTAGTGCTGTCTGCTGGCTGCTCCAGGTGTACTGGTAGGGCTATGTGGTGTCAGCTCTAGAGATGGGTCACCGGTGGTGATATGTAGTCATCTATGGGAGCACCAGTAGTGCTGTGCTGTGCCAGCTCTAGGTGTCACTGGTAGTGCTGTGTAGTCTCTGCTCCAGGTGTCACTGGTAATTCCGTGTAGTGTCAGCTCCAGGTGTCACTGGTGTGCGGTGGAGTGCCAGCTCCATGTGTCACTGGTAGTGCTGTGTGGTTTCAGCTCCTGGTGTCACTGGTAATTCTGTGTGGTGTCAGCTCCAGGTGTCACTGGCAGTGCTGTGCAGTGCCTGCTGCAGGTGTCAATGGTGCTGTGTGGTGCCAGCTCTAGTGCTGTATCACTGGTGGTGTAGTGCAGTCATCTCTATAGGTTACTGGTAGTGCTGTGCTGTGCAATCTCTAGAGCTGGGTCACTGGTGATGTTGTGTAGTCATCTATGGGGGACACCAGCAGTGCCGTACAGTCCCAGCTCCAGGTGTCACTGATAGTGCTTTGCAGTGTCAGCTCTAGCTGTAACTGGTAGTGATGTGCGTGTCAGAACCAGATGTTACTGGTAGTGGTGTGTGGTGTCAGCTCCAGGTGACACTGGTAGTGCAGTGTGGCACAGATTTAGAGCTGGGTCACCGGGGGGTGTTGTGTAGCACTCTCTAGGGGTCACCGGCAGTGCCGTGCAGTTCCAGCTCCAGGTGTCACTGGTAGTGCTGTCTGCTGTCAGCTCCAGGTGTACTGGTAGGGCTATGTGGTGTCAGCTCTAGAGATGGGTCACCGGTGGTGATATGTAGTCATCTATGGGAGCACCAGTAGTGCTGTGCTGTGCCAGCTCTAGGTGTCACTGGTAGTGCTGTGTAGTCTCTGCTCCAGGTGTCACTGGTAATTCCGTGTAGTGTCAGCTCCAGGTGTCACTGGTGTGCGGTGGAGTGCCAGCTCCATGTGTCACTGGTAGTGCTGTGTGGTTTCAGCTCCAGGTGTCACTGGTAATTCTGTGTGGTGTCAGCTCCAGGTGTCACTGGCAGTGCTGTGCAGTGTCTGCTGCAGGTGTCAATGGTGCTGTGTGGTGCCAGCTCTAGTGCTGTATCACTGGTGGTGTAGTGCAGTCATCTCTATAGGTTACTGGTAGTGCTGTGCTGTGCAATCTCTAGAGCTGGGTCACTGGTGATGTTGTGTAGTCATCTATGGGGGACACCAGCAGTGCCGTACAGTCCCAGCTCCAGGTGTCACTGATAGTGCTTTGCAGTGTCAGCTCTAGCTGTAACTGGTAGTGATGTGCGGTGTCAGAACCAGATGTTACTGGTAGTGGTGTGTGGTGTCGGCTCCAGGTGACACTGGTAGTGCAGTGTGGCACAGATTTAGAGCTGGGTCACCGGGGGGTGTTGTGTAGCCCTCTCTAGGGGTCACCGGCAGTGCCGTGCAGTTCCAGCTCCAGGTGTCACTGGTAGTGCTGTCTGCTGTCAGCTCCAGGTGTACTGGTAGGGCTATGTGGTGTCAGCTCTAGAGATGGGTCACCGGTGGAGATATGTAGTCATCTATGGGAGCACCAGTAGTGACGTGCTGTGCCAGCTCTAGGTGTCACTGGTAGTGCTGTGTAGTCTCTGCTCCAGGTGTCACTGGTAATTCCGTGTAGTGTCAGCTCCAGGTGTCACTGGTGTGCGGTGGAGTGCCAGCTCCATGTGTCACTGGTAGTGCTGTGTGGTTTCAGCTCCAGGTGTCACTGATAATTCTGTGTGGTGTCAGCTCCAGGTGTCACTGGCAGTGCGGTGCAGTGCCAGCTGCAGGTGTCAATGGTGCTGTGTGGTGCCAGCTCTAGTGCTGTATCACTGGTGGTGTAGTGCAGTCATCTCTATGGGTTACTGGTAGTGCTGTGCTGTGCAATCTCTAGAGCTGGGTCACTGGTGATGTTGTGTAGTCATCTATGGAGGACACCAGCAGTGCCGTACAGTCCCAGCTCCAGGTGTCACTGATAGTGCTGTGCAGTGTCAGCTCCATGTGTCACTGGTATGCCTTTGCGATGCCAGCTCTAGCTGTCATAGTCAGTACTGTGCAGTGCCAGCTCCCAGTGACACTGGTAGTGCTGTGGGGTGCAGATCAAGAGTTGGGTCACCGAGGGTGTTGTGTAGCTCTCTCAAGGGGTCGCCGGCAGTACCGTGGAGTCCCAGCTCCAGGTGTCACTGGTAGTGCTGTGTGGTGCCAGCTCTAGATTTGGGTAACCAGTGGTGTTTTGTAGCCATCTCTAAGGGTTCACTAAAAGTGCCATTCAGTGCCAGCTCCAGATGTTGCTGGTATGTCTTTGCGATGCCAGCTCTAGCTGTCATAGTCAGTACTGTGCAGTGCCAGTTCCAAATGTGTCTGGTAGTGCTTTGCAGTGTCAGCTCTAGCTGTAACTGTTAGTGATGTGTGGTGTTAGAACCAGATCTTACTGGTAGTGGTGTGTGGTGTCAGCTCCAGGTGACACTGGTAGTGCAGTGTGGCACAGATTTAGAGCTGGGTCACCGGGGGGGGTGTTGTGTAGCCCTCTCTAGGGATCACCGGCAGTGCCGTGCAGTTCCAGCTCCAGGTGTCACTGGCAGTGCTGTCAGCTGTCAGCTCCAGGTGTACTGGTAGGGCTCTGTGGTGTCAGCTCTAGAGATGGGTCACCGTGGTGATATGTAGTCATCTATGGGAGCACCAGTAGTGCTGTGCTGTGCCAGCTCTAGGTGTCACTGGTAGTGCTGTGTAGTCTCTGCTCCAGGTGTCACTTGTAATTCCGTGTAGTGTCAGGTCCATGTGTCACTGGTAGTGATGTGCAGTGCCAGCTTCAGGTCTCCCTGGTGCAGTATAGTGTCAGCTCTAGTGCTGTATGCCAGGTTTGTAGTGCAGACATCTCTATGGGTCACTGGTAGTGCTGTGCCGTGCCAGCTCTAGAGCTGGGTCACTATTGATGTTGTGTAGTCATCTAGGGGGGGCACCGGTAGTGCTGTACTGTGTCAGCTCTAGGTGTCACTGGTAGTGTTGCGCTATGTGAGCTCCAGGTGTCACTGGTAGTGTTGGGCTATGTGAGCTCCAGGTGTCACTGGTATTGCTGTCTGCTGTCAGCTCCAGGTGTACTGGTAGGGCTATGTGGTGTCAGCTCTAGAGCTGGGTCACCGGTGGTGATATGTAGTCATCTATGGGAGCACAGGTAGTGCTGTGCTGTGCCAGCTCTAGGTGTCACTGGTAGTGCTGTGTGGTGTCAGCTCTAGAGCTGGGTCACCGGTGGTTTTGTTCAGTCATCTGCAGGGGAAACAATAGTTCTGTGCCAGCTCCAGATGTCACTGGTAGTGCTGTGCAGGCTCCAGGTGTCACTGGTAGTGCTGTGTGGTGCCAGCTCTAGATTTGGGTAACCAGTGGTGTTTTGTAGCCATCTCTAAGGGTTCACTAAAAGTGCCATTCAGTGCCAGCTCCAGATGTTGCTGGTATGCCTTTGCGATGCCAGCTCTAGCTGTCATAGTCAGTACTGTGCAGTGCCATCTCCAGATGTCTCTGGTAGTGCTTTGCAGTGTCAGCTCTAGCTGTAACTGTTAGTGATGTGCGGTGTTAGAACCAGATGTTACTGGTAGTGGTGTGTGGTGTCAGCTCCAGGTGACACTGGTAGTGCAGTGTGGCACAGATTTAGAGCTGGGTCACCGGGGGGGGGTGTTGTGTAGCCCTCTCTAGGTGTCACCGGCAGTGCCGTGCAGTTCTAGCTCCAGGTGTCACTGGTAGTGCTGTCAGCTGTCAGCTCCAGGTGTACTGGTAGGGCTATGTGGTGTCAGCTCCAGAGATGGGTCACCGGTGGTGATATGTAGTAATCTATGGGAGCACCAGTAGTGCTGTGCTGTGCCAGCTCTAGGTGTCACTGGTAGTGCTGTGTAGTCTCTGCTCCAGGTGTCATTGGTAATTCCGTGTAGTGTCAGGTCCAAGTGTCACTGGTAGTGATGTGCAGTGCCAGCTTCAGATCTCACTGGTGCTGTATAGTGTCAGCTGTAGTGCTGTATGCCAGGTCTGTAGTGCAGACATCTCTATGGGTCACTGGTAGTGCTGTGCCGTGCCAGCTCTAGAGCTGGGTCACTATTGATGTTGTGTAGTCATCTAGGGGGCACCGGTAGTGCTGTGCTGTGTCAGCTCTAGGTGTCACTGGTAGTGTTGCGCTATGTGAGCTCCAGGTGTCACTGGTAGTGTTGGGCTATGTGAGCTCCATGTGTCACTGGTAGTGCTGTCTGCTGTCAGCTCCAGGTGTACTGGTAGGGCTATGTGGTGTCAGCTCTAGAGCTGGGTCACCGGTGGTGATATGTAGTCATCTATGGGAGCACAGGTAGTGCTGTGCTGTGCCAGCTCTAGGTGTCACTGGTAGTGCTGTGTGGTGTCAGCTCTAGAGCTGGGTCACCGGTGGTTTTGTTTAGTCATCTGCAGGGGCAACGATAGTTCTGTGCCAGCTCCAGATGTCACTGGTAGTGCTGTGCAGGCTCCAGGTGTCATTGGTAATGCTGTGTGGTGTCAGCTGCAGATGTCACTGGTAGTGCTGTGTAGTGTCAGCTCTAGAGCTGGGTTATCAGTGGTGTTGTGTAGTCATCTATAGGGGGTACCGGTAGTGGAGTGCTGTGCCAGCTCCAGGAGTCACTGGTAGTGCTGTGTGGTGTCAGCTCCAGGTATCACTGGTAGTGCTGTGTGGTGTAAGCTCTAGAACTGGGTCACCAGTGGTGTTGTATAGTCATCTGCAGGGGGCACCGGTAGCGCTGTGCTGTTCCAGCTCCAATTGGCACTGGTAGTGCTGTGTGGGTTCAGCTCCAGGTATCACAGGTAGTGATGTATGGTGTCAGCTCTAGAGCTGGGCCACTGGTGGTGTTGTGTAGTCATCTGCGGGGGTATTGCTAGTGCTGTGTGATGTCACCTCAAGGTACCACAGGTAGTGCTCTGTGGTGTCAGCTCTAGAGCTGGGTCACCGGTGGTGTTGTGTAGACATGTGCGGGGGCACTAGTAGTGCTGTGTAGTGCCAGCTCCAACTGTCACTGGTAGTGCTGTGCCTACTTCAGGTGTCACTGGTAGTGTTGTGCTATGCGAGATCCAGGTGTCACTGGTTGTGCTCCAGTGTGGTGTCAGCTCAGGTATCACTGATTGTACTGTGTGGTGTCAGCTCTAGAGCTGGGTCACCGGTGGTGTTGTGTTGACATCTACGGGGGGCACTAGTAGTGCTGTGTAGTGCCAGCTCCAATTGGCACTGGTAGTGCTGTGTGGTGTCAGCTCAAGTATCACTGGTTGTGCTGTGTGGTGTCAGCTCTAGAGCTGAGTCACATGTGGTGTTGTGTAGTCACCTGCGGAGGGCACCGGTAGTACTGTGTTGTGTCAGCTCCAGGTGTCACTCATAGTGCGGTGCAGTGCCAGCTCCATGTGTCACCGGTAGTGCTGTGTGGTTTCAGCTCCAGGTGTCACTGGTAATTCTGTGTGGTCTCAGCTGCAGGTGTCAATGGTGCTGTGTGGTGCCAGCTCTAGTGCTGTATCACTGGTGGTGTAGTGCAGTCATCTCTATGGGTTACTGGTAGTGCTGTGCTGTGCAATCTCTAGAGCTGGGTCATTGGTGATGTTGTGTAGTCATGTATGGTTGACACCAGCAGTGCCGCACAGTCCCAGCTCCAGGTGTCACTGATAGTGCTGTGCAGTGTCAGCTCCATGTGTCACTGGTATGCCTTTGCGATGCCAGCCCTAGCTGTCACAGTCAGTACTGTGCAGTGCCAGCTCCCGGTGACACTGGTAGTGCTGTGGGGTGCAGATCTAGAGTTGGGTCATTGGTGGGTGTTGTGTAGCCCTCTCAAGGGGTCGCCGGCAGTGCTGTGGAGTCCCAGCTCCAGGTGTCACTGGTAGTGCTGTGTGGTGCCAGCTCTAGATTTGGGTAACCAGTGGTGTTTTGTAGCACTCTCTAAGGGTTCACTAAAAGTGCCATTCAGTGCCAGCTCCAGATGTTGCTGGTAATGTTGTGCAGTGCCAGTTCCATGTGTCACTGGTATGGCTTTTGCGATGTCAGCTCTAACTGTCACAGACAGTACTGTGCAGTGCCATCTCTACATGTCTCTGGTAGTGCTTTGCAGTGTCAGCTCTAGCCGTAACTGGTAGTGATGTGCGGTGTCAGAACCAGATGTTACTGGTAGTGGTGTGTGGTGTCAGCTCCAGGTGACACTGGTAGTGCAGTGTGGCACAGATTTAGAGCTGGGTCACCGGGGTGTGTTGTGTAGACCTCTCTAGGGGTCACCGGCAGTGCTCTGCAGTTCCAGCTCTAGGTGTCACTGGTAGTGCTGTCTGGTGTCAGCTCCAGGTGTACTGGTAGGGCTATGTGGTGTCAACTCTAGAGATGGGTCACCGGTGGTGATATGTAGTCATCTATGGGAGCACCAGTAGTGCTGTGCTGTGCCAGCTCTAGGTGTCACTGGTAGTGCTGTGTAGTCTCTGCTCAGGTGTCACTGGTAATTCCGTGTAGTGTCAGCTCCAGGTGTCACTGGTGTGCGGTGCAGTACCAGCTCCATGTGTCACTGGTAGTGCTGTGTGGTTTCAGCTCCAGGTGTCACTGGTAATTCTGTGTGGTGTCAGCTCCAGGTGTCACTGGCAGTGCTGTGCAGTACCAGCTGCAGGTGTCAATGGTGCTGTGTGGTGCCAGCTCTAGTGCTGTATCACTGGCGGTGTAGTGCAGTCATCTCTATGGGTTACTGGTAGTGCTGTGCTGTGCAATCTCTAGAGCTGAGTCACTGGTGATGTTGTGTAGTCATCTATGGGGGACACCAGCAGTGCCGTACATTCCCAGCTCCAGGTGTCACTGATAGTGCTGTGCAGTGTCAGCTCCATGTGTCACTGGTATGCCTTTGCGATGCCAGCTCTAGCTGCCACAGTCAGTACTGTGCAGTGCCAGCTCCCGGTGACTCTGGTAGTACTGTGGTGTGCAGATCTAGAGTTGGGTCACCGGGGGTGTTGTGTAGCCCTCTCAAGGGGTCGCGGCAGTGCCGTGGAGTCTCAGCTCCAGGCGTCACTGGTAGTGATGTGTGGTGCCAGCTCAAGTTTTGGGTAACCAGTGGTGTTTTGTAGCCATCTCTTAGGGTTCACTAAAAGTGCCATTCAGTGCCAGCTCCAGATGTTGCCGGTAATGCTGTGCAGTACCAGTTCCATGTGTCACTGGAATGGCTTTTACAATGTCAGCTCTAACTGTCACGGGCAGTACTGTGCAGTGCCATCTCCAGATGTCTCTGGTAGTGCTTTGCAGTGTCAGCTCTAGCTGTAACTGTTAGTGATGTGCGGTGTTAGAACCAGATGTTACTGGTAGTGATGTGTGGTGTCAGCTCCAGGTGACACTGGTAGTGCAGTGTGGCACAGATTTAGAGCTGGGTCACCGGGGGGGTGGTCATCTATGGGAGCACCAGTAGTGCTGTGCTGTGCCAGCTCTAGGTGTCACTGGTAGTGTTGTGTAGTCTCTGCTCCAGGTGTCACTGGTAATTCCGTGTAGTGTCAGGTCCAGGTGTCACTGGTAGGTATGTGCAGTGCCAGCTTCAGGTGTCACTGGTACTGTATAGTGTCAGCTCTAGTGCTGTATGGCAGGGGTGTTGTGCATACATCTCTATGGGTCACTGGTAGTGCTGTGCCGTGCCTGCTCTAGAGCTGGGTCACTATTGATGTTGTGTAGTCATCTATGGGTGGCACCGGTAGTGCTGTGCTGTGTCAGCTCTAGGTGTCACTGGTAGTGTTGCGCTATGTGAGCTCCAGGTGTCACTGATAGTGTTGGGCTATGTAGCTCCAGGTGTCACTGGTAGTGCTGTCTGCTGTCAGCTCAAGGTGTACTGGTAGGGCTATGTGGTGTCAGCTCTAGAGATGGGTCACCAGTGGTGATATGTAGTCATCTATGACGCACCAGTAGTGCTGTGCTGTGCCAGTTCTAGGTGTCACTGGTAGTACAGTGTGGCACAGATTTAGAGCTGGGTCACTGGGGGGGTGTTGTGTAGCCCTCTCTAGGGGTCACCGGCAGTGCTCTGCAGTTCCAGCTCCAGGTGTCACTGGTAGTGCTGTGTGGTTTCAGCTCCAGGTGTCACTGATAATTCTGTGTGGTGTCAGCTCCAGGTGTCACTGGCAGTGCGGTGCAGTGCCAGCTGCAGGTGTCAATGGTGCTGTGTGGTGCCAGCTCTAGTGCTGTATCACTGGTGGTGTAGTGCAGTCATCTCTATGGGTTACTGGTAGTGCTGTGCTGTGCAATCTCTAGAGCTGGGTCACTGGTGATGTTGTGTAGTCATCTATGGGGGACACCAGCAGTGCCGTACAGTCCCAGCTCCAGGTGTCACTGATAGTGCTGTGCAGTGTCAGCTCCATGTGTCACTGGTATGCCTTTGCGATGCCAGCTCTAGCTGTCATAGTCAGTACTGTGCAGTGCCAGCTCCCAGTGACACTGGTAGTGCTGTGGGGTGCAGATCAAGAGTTGGGTCACCGAGGGTGTTGTGTAGCTCTCTCAAGGGGTCGCCGGCAGTACCGTGGAGTCCCAGCTCCAGGTGTCACTGGTAGTGCTGTGTGGTGCCAGCTCTAGATTTGGGTAACCAGTGGTGTTTTGTAGCCATCTCTAAGGGTTCACTAAAAGTGCCATTCAGTGCCAGCTCCAGATGTTGCTGGTATGCCTTTGCGATGCCAGCTCTAGCTGTCATAGTCAGTACTGTGCAGTGCCAGTTCCAAATGTGTCTGGTAGTGCTTTGCAGTGTCAGCTCTAGCTGTAACTGTTAGTGATGTGTGGTGTTAGAACCAGATCTTACTGGTAGTGGTGTGTGGTGTCAGCTCCAGGTGACACTGGTAGTGCAGTGTGGCACAGATTTAGAGCTGGGTCACCGGGGGTGTTGTGTAGCCCTCTCTAGGGATCACCGGCAGTGCCGTGCAGTTCCAGCTCCAGGTGTCACTGGCAGTGCTGTCAGCTGTCAGCTCCAGGTGTACTGGTAGGGCTCTGTGGTGTCAGCTCTAGAGATGGGTCACCGTGGTGATATGTAGTCATCTATGGGAGCACCAGTAGTGCTGTGCTGTGCCAGCTCTAGGTGTCACTGGTAGTGCTGTGTAGTCTCTGCTCCAGGTGTCACTTGTAATTCCGTGTAGTGTCAGGTCCATGTGTCACTGGTAGTGATGTGCAGTGCCAGCTTCAGGTCTCCCTGGTGCAGTATAGTGTCAGCTCTAGTGCTGTATGCCAGGTTTGTAGTGCAGACATCTCTATGGGTCACTGGTAGTGCTAGGCCGTGCCAGCTCTAGAGCTGGGTCACTATTGATGTTGTGTAGTCATCTAGGGGGCACCGGTAGTGCTGTACTGTGTCAGCTCTAGGTGTCACTGGTAGTGTTGCGCTATGTGAGCTCCAGGTGTCACTGGTAGTGTTGGGCTATGTGAGCTCCAGGTGTCACTGGTATTGCTGTCTGCTGTCAGCTCCAGGTGTACTGGTAGGGCTATGTGGTGTCAGCTCTAGAGCTGGGTCACCGGTGGTGATATGTAGTCATCTATGGGAGCACAGGTAGTGCTGTGCTGTGCCAGCTCTAGGTGTCACTGGTAGTGCTATGTGGTGTCAGCTGAGGTATCACTGGTAGTGCTGTGTGGTGTCAGCTCTAGAGCTGGGTCACCGGTGGTTTTGTTCAGTCATCTGCAGGGGAAACAATAGTTCTGTGCCAGCTCCAGATGTCACTGGTAGTGCTGTGCAGGCTCCAGGTGTCACTGGTAGTGCTGTGTGGTGCCAGCTCTAGATTTGGGTAACCAGTGGTGTTTTGTAGCCATCTCTAAGGGTTCACTAAAAGTGCCATTCAGTGCCAGCTCCAGATGTTGCTGGTATGCCTTTGCGATGCCAGCTCTAGCTGTCATAGTCAGTACTGTGCAGTGCCATCTCCAGATGTCTCTGGTAGTGCTTTGCAGTGTCAGCTCTAGCTGTAACTGTTAGTGATGTGCGGTGTTAGAACCAGATGTTACTGGTAGTGGTGTGTGGTGTCAGCTCCAGGTGACACTGGTAGTGCAGTGTGGCACAGATTTAGAGCTGGGTCACCGGGGGGTGTTGTGTAGCCCTCTCTAGGTGTCACCGGCAGTGCCGTGCAGTTCTAGCTCCAGGTGTCACTGGTAGTGCTGTCAGCTGTCAGCTCCAGGTGTACTGGTAGGGCTATGTGGTGTCAGCTCCAGAGATGGGTCACCGGTGGTGATATGTAGTAATCTATGGGAGCACCAGTAGTGCTGTGCTGTGCCAGCTCTAGGTGTCACTGGTAGTGCTGTGTAGTCTCTGCTCCAGGTGTCATTGGTAATTCCGTGTAGTGTCAGGTCCAAGTGTCACTGGTAGTGATGTGCAGTGCCAGCTTCAGATCTCACTGGTGCTGTATAGTGTCAGCTGTAGTGCTGTATGCCAGGTCTGTAGTGCAGACATCTCTATGGGTCACTGGTAGTGCTGTGCCGTGCCAGCTCTAGAGCTGGGTCACTATTGATGTTGTGTAGTCATCTAGGGGGCACCGGTAGTGCTGTGCTGTGTCAGCTCTAGGTGTCACTGGTAGTGTTGCGCTATGTGAGCTCCAGGTGTCACTGGTAGTGTTGGGCTATGTGAGCTCCATGTGTCACTGGTAGTGCTGTCTGCTGTCAGCTCCAGGTGTACTGGTAGGGCTATGTGGTGTCAGCTCTAGAGCTGGGTCACCGGTGGTGATATGTAGTCATCTATGGGAGCACAGGTAGTGCTGTGCTGTGCCAGCTCTAGGTGTCACTGGTAGTGCTGTGTGGTGTCAGCTCTAGAGCTGGGTCACCGGTGGTTTTGTTTAGTCATCTGCAGGGGCAACGATAGTTCTGTGCCAGCTCCAGATGTCACTGGTAGTGCTGTGCAGGCTCCAGGTGTCATTGGTAATGCTGTGTGGTGTCAGCTGCAGATGTCACTGGTAGTGCTGTGTAGTGTCAGCTCTAGAGCTGGGTTATCAGTGGTGTTGTGTAGTCATCTATAGGGGGTACCGGTAGTGGAGTGCTGTGCCAGCTCCAGGAGTCACTGGTAGTGCTGTGTGGTGTCAGCTCCAGGTATCACTGGTAGTGCTGTGTGGTGTAAGCTCTAGAACTGGGTCACCAGTGGTGTTGTATAGTCATCTGCAGGGGGCACCGGTAGCGCTGTGCTGTTCCAGCTCCAATTGGCACTGGTAGTGCTGTGTGGGTTCAGCTCCAGGTATCACAGGTAGTGATGTATGGTGTCAGCTCTAGAGCTGGGCCACTGGTGGTGTTGTGTAGTCATCTGCGGGGGGTATTGCTAGTGCTGTGTGATGTCACCTCAAGGTACCACAGGTAGTGCTCTGTGGTGTCAGCTCTAGAGCTGGGTCACCGGTGGTGTTGTGTAGACATGTGCGGGGGGCACTAGTAGTGCTGTGTAGTGCCAGCTCCAACTGTCACTGGTAGTGCTGTGCCTACTTCAGGTGTCACTGGTAGTGTTGTGCTATGCGAGATCCAGGTGTCACTGGTTGTGCTCCAGTGTGGTGTCAGCTCAGGTATCACTGATTGTACTGTGTGGTGTCAGCTCTAGAGCTGGGTCACCGGTGGTGTTGTGTTGACATCTACGGGGGCACTAGTAGTGCTGTGTAGTGCCAGCTCCAATTGGCACTGGTAGTGCTGTGTGGTGTCAGCTCAAGTATCACTGGTTGTGTTGTGTGGTGTCAGCTCTAGAGCTGAGTCACATGTGGTGTTGTGTAGTCACCTGCGGAGGGCACCGGTAGTACTGTGTTGTGTCAGCTCCAGGTGTCACTCATAGTGCGGTGCAGTGCCAGCTCCATGTGTCACCGGTAGTGCTGTGTGGTTTCAGCTCCAGGTGTCACTGGTAATTCTGTGTGGTCTCAGCTGCAGGTGTCAATGGTGCTGTGTGGTGCCAGCTCTAGTGCTGTATCACTGGTGGTGTAGTGCAGTCATCTCTATGGGTTACTGGTAGTGCTGTGCTGTGCAATCTCTAGAGCTGGGTCACTGGTGATGTTGTGTAGTCATGTATGGTTGACACCAGCAGTGCCGTACAGTCCCAGCTCCAGGTGTCACTGATAGTGCTGTGCAGTGTCAGCTCCATGTGTCACTGGTATGCCTTTGCGATGCCAGCCCTAGCTGTCACAGTCAGTACTGTGCAGTGCCAGCTCCCGGTGACACTGGTAGTGCTGTGGGGTGCAGATCTAGAGTTGGGTCATTGGTGGGTGTTGTGTAGCCCTCTCAAGGGGTCGCCGGCAGTGCTGTGGAGTCCCAGCTCCAGGTGTCACTGGTAGTGCTGTGTGGTGCCAGCTCTAGATTTGGGTAACCAGTGGTGTTTTGTAGCACTCTCTAAGGGTTCACTAAAAGTGCCATTCAGTGCCAGCTCCAGATGTTGCTGGTAATGCTGTGCAGTGCCAGTTCCATGTGTCACTGGTATGGCTTTTGCGATGTCAGCTCTAACTGTCACAGACAGTACTGTGCAGTGCCATCTCTACATGTCTCTGGTAGTGCTTTGCAGTGTCAGCTCTAGCCGTAACTGGTAGTGATGTGCGGTGTCAGAACCAGATGTTACTGGTAGTGGTGTGTGGTGTCAGCTCCAGGTGACACTGGTAGTGCAGTGTGGCACAGATTTAGAGCTGGGTCACCGGGGTGTGTTGTGTAGACCTCTCTAGGGGTCACCGGCAGTGCTCTGCAGTTCCAGCTCTAGGTGTCACTGGTAGTGCTGTCTGGTGTCAGCTCCAGGTGTACTGGTAGGGCTATGTGGTGTCAACTCTAGAGATGGGTCACCGGTGGTGATATGTAGTCATCTATGGGAGCACCAGTAGTGCTGTGCTGTGCCAGCTCTAGGTGTCACTGGTAGTGCTGTGTAGTCTCTGCTCAGGTGTCACTGGTAATTCCGTGTAGTGTCAGCTCCAGGTGTCACTGGTGTGCGGTGCAGTACCAGCTCCATGTGTCACTGGTAGTGCTGTGTGGTTTCAGCTCCAGGTGTCACTGGTAATTCTGTGTGGTGTCAGCTCCAGGTGTCACTGGCAGTGCTGTGCAGTACCAGCTGCAGGTGTCAATGGTGCTGTGTGGTGCCAGCTCTAGTGCTGTATCACTGGCGGTGTAGTGCAGTCATCTCTATGGGTTACTGGTAGTGCTGTGCTGTGCAATCTCTAGAGCTGAGTCACTGGTGATGTTGTGTAGTCATCTATGGGGGACACCAGCAGTGCCGTACATTCCCAGCTCCAGGTGTCACTGATAGTGCTGTGCAGTGTCAGCTCCATGTGTCACTGGTATGCCTTTGCGATGCCAGCTCTAGCTGCCACAGTCAGTACTGTGCAGTGCCAGCTCCCGGTGACTCTGGTAGTACTGTGGTGTGCAGATCTAGAGTTGGGTCACCGGGGGGTGTTGTGTAGCCCTCTCAAGGGGTCGCCGGCAGTGCCGTGGAGTCTCAGCTCCAGGCGTCACTGGTAGTGATGTGTGGTGCCAGCTCAAGTTTTGGGTAACCAGTGGTGTTTTGTAGCCATCTCTTAGGGTTCACTAAAAGTGCCATTCAGTGCCAGCTCCAGATGTTGCCGGTAATGCTGTGCAGTACCAGTTCCATGTGTCACTGGAATGGCTTTTACAATGTCAGCTCTAACTGTCACGGGCAGTACTGTGCAGTGCCATCTCCAGATGTCTCTGGTAGTGCTTTGCAGTGTCAGCTCTAGCTGTAACTGTTAGTGATGTGCGGTGTTAGAACCAGATGTTACTGGTAGTGATGTGTGGTGTCAGCTCCAGGTGACACTGGTAGTGCAGTGTGGCACAGATTTAGAGCTGGGTCACCGGGGGTGGTCATCTATGGGAGCACCAGTAGTGCTGTGCTGTGCCAGCTCTAGGTGTCACTGGTAGTGTTGTGTAGTCTCTGCTCCAGGTGTCACTGGTAATTCCGTGTAGTGTCAGGTCCAGGTGTCACTGGTAGGTATGTGCAGTGCCAGCTTCAGGTGTCACTGGTACTGTATAGTGTCAGCTCTAGTGCTGTATGGCAGGGGTGTAGTGCATACATCTCTATGGGTCACTGGTAGTGCTGTGCCGTGCCTGCTCTAGAGCTGGGTCACTATTGATGTTGTGTAGTCATCTATGGGTGGCACCGGTAGTGCTGTGCTGTGTCAGCTCTAGGTGTCACTGGTAGTGTTGCGCTATGTGAGCTCCAGGTGTCACTGATAGTGTTGGGCTATGTAGCTCCAGGTGTCACTGGTAGTGCTGTCTGCTGTCAGCTCAAGGTGTACTGGTAGGGCTATGTGGTGTCAGCTCTAGAGATGGGTCACCAGTGGTGATATGTAGTCATCTATGACGCACCAGTAGTGCTGTGCTGTGCCAGTTCTAGGTGTCACTGGTAGTACAGTGTGGCACAGATTTAGAGCTGGGTCACTGGGGGGGTGTTGTGTAGCCCTCTCTAGGGGTCACCGGCAGTGCTCTGCAGTTCCAGCTCCAGGTGTCACTGGTAGTGCTGTCTGGTGTCAGCTCCAGGTGTACTGGTAGGGCTATGTGGTGTCAACTCTAGAGCTGGGTCACCGGTGGTGATATGTAGCCATCTATGGGAGCACTGGTAGTGCTGGGTGGTGTCAGCTCTAGGTATCACAGGTAGTGCTGTGTGGTGTCAGCTCTAGAGCTGGGCCACTGGTGGTGTTATGTAGTCATCTGCAGAGGGCACTGGTAGTGCTGTGTTGTGTCAGCTCCAAGTGTCACTGGTAGTGCTCTGCCAGCTCCAGGTGTAACTGGTACGGCTGTGTGGTGTCAGCTCTAGAGCTGGGTCACCGGTAGTGTAGTGTAGTCATCTGCGGGGGGTACTGCTAGTGCTGTGTGATGTCACCTCAAGGTATCATAGGTAGGGCTGTGTGGTGTCAGCTGAAGTATCACTGGTAGTGGTGTGTGGTGACAGCTCTACGGCTGGGTCACCAGTGGTGTTGTGCAGTCATGTGCGGGAGGCGCTGGTTGTGCTGTGTAGTGTCAGCTCCAGGTATCACAGGTAGTGCTCTGTGGTGTCAGCTTTAGAGCTTGGTCACCAGTGATGTTGTGTAGTCATCTGCCGGGGCACTAGTACTGCTGTGTAGTGCCAGCTCCAGGTGTCACTGGTAGTGTTCTGCTATGCGAGCTCCATGTGTTACTGGTAGTGCTGGCTGGTGTCTGCTCCAGGTGTCACTGGTAGGGCTGGTGGTGTCAGTTCTAGAGCTGGGTCACCGGTGGTGTTGTGTAGTCATCTATGGGGGCACCGGTAGTGCTTTGCTGTGTCAGCTTTAGGTATCACTGGTAGTGCTGTGTGGTGTCAGCTGAGGTATCACTGGTAGTGCTGTGTGGTGTCAGCTCTAGAGCTGGGTCACCGGTGGTTTTGTGTAGTCATCTGCGGGGGGCACTAGTAGTGCTGTGTCGTACCAGCTCCAAGTGTCACTGGTAGTGCTGTCTGGTGTCAGCTCCAGGTGTCACTTGTAGGGCTGTGTGGTGTCAGCTCTAGAGCTGGGTTACAAGTGGTGTTGTGTAGTCATCTGCGGGGGGGTACTGCTAGTGCTGTGTGATGTCACCTCAAGGTATCATAGGTAGTGCTGTGTGATGTCAGCTCCAGGTATCACAGGTAGTGCTGTGTGGTGTAAGCTCTAGAGCTGGGACACCAGTGGTGTTTTATAGTCATCTGCAGGGGGCACCGGTAGTGCTGTGCTGTGCCAGCTCCAATTGGCACTGGTAGTGCTGTGTGTTGTCAGCTCCAGGTATCACAGGTAGTGCTGTGGGGTGTCAGTTCTAGAACTGGGTGACTGGTAGTGCTGTGTTGTGTCCGCCCCAAGTGTCACTGGTAGTGCTGTGCCAGCTCCAGGTGTCATTGGTAATGCTGTCTGGTGTCAGCTCCAGGTGTCGCTGGTAGGGCTGTGTGATGTCAGCTGTAGAGCTGGGTTACAAGTGGCGTTGTGTAGTCATCTGCGGGGGTGCTGCTAGTGCTGTGTGATGTCAGCTCCAGGTATCACAGGTAGTGCTGTGTGGTGTCAGCTCTAGAGCTGGGTCACCGGTGGTGTTGTATAGTCATCTGTGGGGGTCACTGGTAGTGCTGTGTAGTGCCAGCTCAAGGTGTCACTGGTAGTGCTGTATGATGTCAGCTCAGGTATCACTGGTAGTGCTGTGTGGTGTCAGCTCTGGAGCTGGGTCACCGGTGGTGTTGTGAAGTCATCTGCTGGGGGTGCTGCTAGTGCTGTGTGATGTCAGCTCCAGTTATCACAGGTAGTGCTGTGTGGTGTCCGCTCTAGAGCTGGGTCACCGGTGGTGTTGTCTAGTCATCTGCGGGGGTTGCTGCTAGTGTTGAGTGATGTCAGCTCCAGGTATCACAGGTATTGCTGTGTGGTGTCAGCTCTAGAGCTGGCTCACCGGTGGTGTTGTGAAGTCATCTGTGGGGTGTGCTGCTAGTGCTGAGTAGTGCCCGCTCTAGGTATCAATGGTAGTGCTGTGTCGTGTCAGCTCTAGGGCTGGGTCACCAGTGGTGTTGTGTGGCCATCTGCGGGAGGCACCGGTAGTGCTGTATAGTGCCAGCTCCAGGTATAACAGGTAGTGCTGTGTGGTGTCAGCTCCAGGTATCACAGGTAGTGCTGTGTGGTGTCAGCTCTAGAGCTGGATCACCGGTGGTGTTGTGTAGTCATCTGCGGGGGGTATTGCTAGTGCTGTGTGATGTCAGCTCAAGGTATCACAGGTAGTGCTCTGTGGTGTCAGCTCTAGAGCTGGGTCACCAGTGGTGTTGTGTAGACATGTGTGGGGGGCACTAGTAGTGCTGTGTAGTGCCAGCTTCAGGTGTCACTGGTAGTGTTGTGCTATGCGAGATCCAGGTGACACTGGTAGTGATGTGTAGTGCCTGCTCCAGGTGTCACTGGTAGTGCTGCCAGTGTGGTGTCAGCTCAGGTATCACTGGTTGTGCTGTGTGGTGTCAGCTTTAGAGCTGGGTCACCGGTGGTGTTGTGTAGACATCTACAGGGGGCACTAGTAGTGCTGTGTAGTGTCAGCTCCAATTGGCACTGGTAGTGCTGTGCGGTGTCAGCTCAGGTATCACTGGTTGTGCTGTGTGGCGCGAGAGCTGAGTCACAGGTGGTGTTGTGTAGTCACCTGCGGAGGGCACCGGTAGTGCTGTGTTGTGTCAGCTCCAGGTGTCACTGGTAGTGCTGCCTGTGTGGTGTTAGCTCAGGTATCACAGTAGTGCTGTGTGGTGTCAGCTCTAGAGCTGGGTCACCGGTGGTGTTGTGTAGTCACCTGTGGGGGGGAGGGGGAAGGCACCGATAGTGCTGTGCCTGCTCCTAGTGCCAGTGTCATGGACTACTAATGGTAACACCCGTCCCCCCCCCCTCCCCGCTCATCAGGACTAGAAAGGCAATGCACGTCAGGTAACCTCTATTTTAGGAAAGAGGGAAACATATAAATTGAAAATTCAGATTAGAGGGGCGGCGCTGAGGTGAAATAAAAAGTCGCCATGAAAAATCAACACCTGCTCCAGGCGGATGAAGGAAATTGAAAGCAAACAAGGTCTGAAGGGAGGCAGATAGCGTCGTCTGGCTTTGGGACCAGAGATGGGCACGTCCGCCCCCGCGTGGCACATCACAGAAGACGCCTCCTCCTGCAGGCCGTGAAACTAAAGGGCAGCGTTAAGCCGCTGTCACTCTCGGCAGTGTGTGCCGCAGCCCTGGAGACGAGCTGTGCCGGCTCAGCCACCATCTGTTATCTGCCCAACCAGGAGCCGTGGGCGGCGAGCCGCAGCGCCCCTCCTGGGTCAGGCGTTGTAATGGGATGACATCTGGGCGACCCAGGAGCTCGGCCCGTGCAGGCTCGGGGGATGCGCGCTTTGGTGGCATTAAACAGGATGGGATCAACGGAAAGCGCAATACAGATGAGATGTAGACGATATTCTGAATTCAGTAAACTCAAGATTTTGACATTCATCTGTTTTGTAAACATCAAATAAAGGCAGAAGACAACAAGCACAGCAACCACAACAGTATCGCAGATAGCTGAAGGGCAAGGGGATATGGCCTCAGACTTCCAGTGTCATTTACCAAGAACAAGAGAAAGAAGGCAGGAGCCTACAAGAGAGAGATAAAGGGACAGAGACAGGACACAAGTCCTAAAAAAAGAAGTGGGGGGACTAACCTAGTTAAGCAGTATGCAAGTGACATCACGGCTCACAACATCGGTGTGCAACATCACGGCGCATGACATCACGGCACACGACATCACAGCACATGGCATCACACATGGCATCACAGGAATTGACATCATAGAAAGTGGCATCACAAGTCACGACTTTACAGGAAGTGGCATCACAAGAAGTGACATCAGATCTAAAGCCCTCACATATATGTTTAGCAGGTCTATCATGTGTACGTTGGAGAGCATTGCGAGGATAATAGCACAGTGAGCAATGGAAGATGATCACCTTGCAATCCCCCAGTTTTATGTAACATGTCCTGTACATTCATTTACAAACATATAATTTATTGTACATGTAATATGCATGTGTTGATGTAAAGCGCTCTGATACCCTACATTGGAATGAGTAGGGCTATACAAGAACAAATAGTGGTACTTAAATTATTTCAACGCCTCCTCAGGGGAAGTAAGCTCTATATAAATACAATTTGGTTTGTTGTAAATACTGGGAAAGACCAACACATCTGATATTCTTACAGTGCATGCATATCTCCTAAACAGGGGCTGAACAAAGTGAAAAGTTGCCTCTCTTAAGTAAGTGTGAAGAGCTAACAAGGTGTGAGCCTTTGTTTCCGCTCTGCTGCATTTGCTTCTAGGTGTGAGGCTCCTGACTGCTCCCAGCCAGGAGACTCCAATAAAAGGAGGCCTGATGACCCCTCAGATTCGGCCTTTGTTATGGGCCCAGCAGGAGTCTGAACTAAGAAAGCCCCCTCCCCGCCTGCACGTTGTTGCTTGTTGCAGAAGGAAAGCAGACGTGCAGGCGCTGCTGAATGTGTCCCGGTGTTTGGAAATTACACCGGGACGAGTTCAGCACATTATTCAGTGGGGCCCAAATTCTTGGCGGGGTAGACGGCGCCCACCCTGTGAAAAAAGTGGGTGGACGCCGTCCACCCGCGTGTACCCCCGACTCGTGCCCTGGGCAGAGAGTGTCTGATGGTGCATTACAGAGATATTCGGTGCATTCCAGACTGCTCAGCTTTAGTATTCACCACCATCTCAATCACTTTGAAAGGCAAATCTCTTGTGCCTGCATCGCGGATCCAGGCTGTGATGGGCTCAGGTCATGTTCAAGGACATCTGTGGTGGTTGAGGCCGAATGCACTGCAGCGTGCCTCTGTCTTGTGGCGAAGGCCGCAGAGGGATCAGGTCTCTGTTCCCCTCTGGTTCAGGCTCTCTATCAATGCACGGCTACTGAGGATAGCTGTGGCTTTCACACTGGGCAGGGTCAGCAGGATGGCCGTCAAATAATGCTTCAGCAGTGCCTTCGTCCAGGTCTAGCCAGGCGGATAAGTGCAGCACTCAGGCTCCTCTCTCTGGAATCTATCAAGAACAAGAGACCCATGCATAGTGGCGGCTACTCTGTAATGGCAGAGGAGCGTCGCCCCACTGCCTGGCGCAGAGCCAGCAAACGAAAAATAAAACAATGCTCTAGCATTGTTTTATTTTTCGTTTGCTGGTTCTGAGCCAGCTTCCTCAGGGAGGGGCGGGATATGGGATGGGGGAGGAGTGCTTGTGCATTCCCTAAGTACGCGTATGTGGTTGGCTGGCTGTCTCAGGATGACCAAAACACACATGCGCACTTAGGATTCTCCAGCCCGCCTGCATTCAGCAGCGGGCTGGAGAAATCCCACAGATTCCATGACCTGAGCGGAGCGTCTTTCCTGCCCACTTAGGCAAATCCCTGTGCTGCTCTGCGGCACGGGGATTAGATGGGAGTCATGGTGCAAGGGTGCCTGCGTTGCGAGGATGATTGAAACCTTCCTGTACAAAAATAATCACAAGAGGCTTTTCCTCTTTCTATGTGTGCTGCAGAATGCAGCACACATAGAAAAGGAAAAACGAGGAGAAACAAAGATATTTCTCCTCATTGTGCCTCCCTTACGCCTCCAAGTTTTTGGCGCTGCCTCAGATTTACGATTTCTCGTAAATCTGGGGCAGTGTCAAAAAGCCATGGATGTTGCTGGGAACGCCTCCAGTAACACCCATTGCACGCCCCTTTAATGCAGAAAACTGCGTTAAAGTGACCGATATTTATCAGGCAGCAATCAGCCAAAAAAAGTGGCTTAGTGCTGCCGGATAAATATTACGTAGGCTTCCGTGCCAGGGAACATCACCAAAAGTGACATTCCGGCGGCGCAAGGGGCCTCATAAATGAGGCCCTTTGTTTCTCAATGATGAGAAATAACTGAAGTGAATAACAGCAACCAAACCCCTCGTCCACAGCCCATTGTCTGTTCAGCACCTCATATTCAAAACACTCCTGCAACAATAAAAATGTGACAGCATCTTCGACCCAGTTTTTTTAAAGATAAACATTTGTGTAAATAGCCTTTTAACAAGTACGTACCCCAGATATCTTAGATATGTTAAAGAAATTGTTAGGCTGTTTTTGAGACTCAGTTTTTTATATTAGATCTACCTATGTGTGAGTTCATATATTTAATATTTTCTTGCAATGTGGATGATGCAGTGTTCTTGGGGGTATTTAATTATCAATTGCATCCAGAGTTTCTAATTAGAGAGATTTTATATTTTTCTCTTCCGCATTATCAGTGGGTATTTGTGCCACTGAAATGCAACATGCAGGATTTAAACTTTTTACACTAATGAGCTGTACAGGTTACGGCTGCTTGATCGTCATTGTGGCATTAAACCTACATTAAACCATCAAAAACATTTCAACAAGTGGTGGATGAAGAGGTGCAATATAAGACCCTGCTATGAACCGCAGCCAGGAATCTGGGTGGGATGTGGACTGGACACTGGCATGAGGGTGGGACTCAATAGCAGCAAAAAATAACAAGTCATGAATAGTGGATGTGGGCGCGCAGAATAAAATAACGAGTGACAGCAACGCGAGGCGAGAGAAGTACAAGGCACCGTCGCTAGCACCTATAACAGGCATCTGACTAGACTTCGATATGAATGTGAAATAAAGTCTGACACCATAACATGAGAACGGATCAACTAGAACCCAGACAATCACGGGCCGGGAAGCTGAGGGTAACAAGTATGCCATCCATTCCAGCTATCTCGAAAAGCTTGGAAAGCAAAACTCTTGCACAACCCCAGTTCTCCACGGAACCCATCAGAATGGAAACTTCAGCCCATTTTGTTTTTTAGATTTCACTTTTTTTTATTGATTTTAAGAACAAAATAGCATTACAGTTCATTAACTGGTCCCATCCTCTTCCCCCATCCCTTAAACAAGGAGAGAGAGGCAAGTCACATGTATGTATATGAATCCATCAGATCACTTAGACAGCATAATTGGTACTATTGCATCAAATTACACCAGATCAGCATCACAGACATATCTCAAGAGTATTAATCAACTGTCTCCTTCACACCTTGTCCTGGTTCAGCGTCTCCCATTTCCTGTTCTATCCGGACTTCTACTAAGTCCCATTCCATCCTTCCTCCCAGTTCCACTCTGTTGTAAACCAATCTGTGGCGTACCCCACATTCAGCTCGTACCCACCTCGCAGGTTCCCCTAACCATTGCTTTCGTCCGTGCAGTCGTTTGGACATAAGTCTTAGTGCTACACACTTCTTTGCCACAGTGAAGCCGAGTTCCAATACCTCCAGCCCACTTTAAATATGATTTCTCAATGCTGTATATATTGCCATCAGTCCACATATGGTGTAAACTGGAGTCAAAATACAAGAGGTGAACAACGTACACGTGGGACTGGAATTTCTTTCAAAGGTCAAAGCATTGTAGTATTATTTGACGCGTTGGCTGTGGCTTTTTTAAGAATCAAAATAATAAAGAAGAAACTTTTTCGACTCAAGGCTCATTCGATTATAACGATTTGTAACAATTTGGTCTTGTGTAGTGGCGCGGCCCTGATCTAGCTTGCAAGTCCAAAGATGCATTCAAGTTAAAGAGGCCTCGACAGTGCATTCAAGTTAAAGAGGCCTCGACAGTGCATTCAAGTTAAAGAGGCCTCGACAGTGCACCCACGTGAAACAGCATCGTTACATAGGCATTTTAATCATAGAAGCTGCCAAGAAATGCTTCAAATACGATGGACTCGCTTTTTGGGCTCCATCACACAACTTTCAATCATGCCCTTTTTATTTCTTAACGATATTAAACATGCATGATTGCATCCTGATGTTAATACACGTTTGGAACATTTTTGGTCGCACAGGCACTTGAAACATTTGCAGGAACAAGGGTGCAATGCTATTTCAACCTTTATCCTTCAGGATGAGAGCCCAGACCCTAACCAGGGATCACGTGTGGGGATAATGATCTGAAGTGCCCCCAGGGATCGACTTACAGATGTGCTAAACACCAAGATGATATTGGTGTGCCGACTCGATATGTTGGGTATTGTAGGAAGACTTGACTGTAATGTTAATACAACCCGAAACCTGGGCTGCGATCTGGGTGCTACTCCCGAACTGCTCACACTGTTAACTAACAGCCTGCAACATCCTTGGAAGGCCAGAGGAAAGAGGTATATGCAGGTTACCAAGTGCCAATCACACCACTGCATGAGAGACAATGGGATGAACACAGGCGAGCTCACCAGGAAGGGGCTGGGCAACAAAAAGCAACTCATGGGAAGAGAAGTGCAGGAGGGAGACTGCACTAAAACACTTGGAGTGCAAAACACATGGAGTACTGAACACATGGAGTACTGAACACATGGAGTACTGAACACATGGAGCGCTGAACACATGGAGTACTGAACACATGGAGTACTGAACACATGGAGTACTGAACACATGGAGTACTGAACACATGGAGTACTGAACATGAGTACTGAACACATGGAGTACTGAACACATGGAGAGCTGAACATGAGTACTGAACACATGGAGCGCTGAACATGGGTACTGAACACATGGAGAGCTGAACATGAGTACTGAACACATGGAGTACTGAACACATGGAGTACTGAACACATGGAGCGCTGAACACATGGAGCGCTGAACATGGGTACTGAACACATGGAGAGCTGAACACATGGAGTACTGAACACATGGAGTACTGAACACATGGAGTACTGAACACATGGAGTACTGAACACATGGAGCGCTGAACATGGGTACTGAACACATGGAGAGCTGAACACATGGAGTACTGAACACATGGAGTACTGAACATGAGTACTGAACACATGGAGTACTGAACACATGGAGAGCTGAACATGAGTACTGAACACATGGAGCGCTGAACATGGGTACTGAACACATGGAGAGCTGAACATGAGTACTGAACACATGGAGAGCTGAACATGAGTACTGAACACATGGAGCGCTGAACATGGGTACTGAACACATGGAGAGCTGAACACATGGAGTACTGAACACATGGAGTACTGAACATGAGTACTGAACACATGGAGAGCTGAACACATGGAGTACTGAACACATGGAGTACTGAACACATGGAGAGCTGAACATGAGTACTGAACACATGGAGCGCTGAACATGGGTACTGAACACATGGAGTACTGAACACATGGAGAGCTGAACATGAGTACTGAACACATGGAGCGCTGAACATGGGTACTGAACACATGGAGAGCTGAACACATGGAGTACTGAACACATGGAGTACTGAACACATGGAGTACTGAACACATGGAGTACTGAACACATGGAGCGCTGAACATGGGTACTGAACACATGGAGAGCTGAACACATGGAGTACTGAACACATGGAGTACTGAACACATGGAGTACTGAACACATGGAGTACTGAACACATGGAGCGCTGAACATGGGTACTGAACACATGGAGAGCTGAACACATGGAGTACTGAACACATGGAGTACTGAACATGAGTACTGAACACATGGAGTACTGAACACATGGAGCGCTGAACATGGGTACTGAACACATGGAGAGCTGAACACATGGAGTACTGAACACATGGAGTACTGAACACATGGAGTACTGAACACATGGAGTACTGAACACATGGAGTACTGAACATGAGTACTGAACACATGGAGTACTGAACACATGGAGTACTGAACACATGGAGTACTGAACACATGGAGCGCTGAACATGGGTACTGAACACATGGAGAGCTGAACACATGGAGTACTGAACACATGGAGTACTGAACACATGGAGTACTGAACACATGGAGTACTGAACACATGGAGAGCTGAACATGAGTACTGAACACATGGAGCGCTGAACATGAGTACTGAACACATGGAGTACTGAACACATGGAGTACTGAACATGAGTACTGAACACATGGAGTACTGAACACATGGAGAGCTGAACATGAGTACTGAACACATGGAGCGCTGAACATGGGTACTGAACACATGGAGAGCTGAACACATGGAGTACTGAACACATGGAGTACTGAACATGAGTACTGAACACATGGAGAGCTGAACACATGGAGTACTGAACACATGGAGTACTGAACACATGGAGAGCTGAACATGAGTACTGAACACATGGAGCGCTGAACATGGGTACTGAACACATGGAGAGCTGAACACATGGAGTACTGAACACATGGAGTACTGAACATGAGTACTGAACACATGGAGTACTGAACACATGGAGAGCTGAACATGAGTACTGAACACATGGAGCGCTGAACATGGGTACTGAACACATGGAGAGCTGAACATGAGTACTGAACACATGGAGAGCTGAACATGAGTACTGAACACATGGAGCGCTGAACATGGGTACTGAACACATGGAGAGCTGAACACATGGAGTACTGAACACATGGAGTACTGAACACATGGAGTACTGAACACATGGAGCGCTGAACATGGGTACTGAACACATGGAGAGCTGAACACATGGAGTACTGAACACATGGAGTACTGAACATGAGTACTGAACACATGATGTACTGAACACATGGAGAGCTGAACATGAGTACTGAACACATGGAGAGCTGAACATGGGTACTGAACACATGGAGAGCTGAACACATGGAGTACTGAACACATGGAGTACTGAACATGAGTACTGAACACATGGAGAGCTGAACACATGGAGTACTGAACACATGGAGTACTGAACACATGGAGAGCTGAACATGAGTACTGAACACATGGAGCGCTGAACATGGGTACTGAACACATGGAGTACTGAACACATGGAGAGCTGAACATGAGTACTGAACACATGGAGCGCTGAACATGGGTACTGAACACATGGAGAGCTGAACACATGGAGTACTGAACACATGGAGTACTGAACATGAGTACTGAACACATGGAGTACTGAACACATGGAGTACTGAACATGAGTACTGAACACATGGAGAGCTGAACACATGGAGTACTGAACACATGGAGTACTGAACACATGGAGAGCTGAACATGAGTACTGAACACATGGAGCGCTGAACATGGGTACTGAACACATGGAGTACTGAACACATGGAGAGCTGAACATGAGTACTGAACACATGGAGCGCTGAACATGGGTACTGAACACATGGAGAGCTGAACACATGGAGTACTGAACACATGGAGTACTGAACATGAGTACTGAACACATGGAGTACTGAACACATGGAGATCTGTGGAGAAGTGTGGCTCAATGGTTAGAGCGGCAGACCCTGATGCAGAGATCTGGCCCGGGACCAGGGTTCAATTCCCGCCTCGGCGGGTCTTGGGCTCAATTCCTCGGACCTGATAATTCTCGCCTCGGTGCCTATTCTAATCATGGGTCCCACTCTGCAACTCTGGGCAATAGCTTGCTTAATCTCCACAACGGCCCCAACAGCGCTGGGATGCCTGGCTTCACACTGGGGGTGCCCAGGAGTGGACATTTCACAGGGAAAAGCCAGGAAGGGTTCCACAGCGGTATGCGTACAGCGCCAGGACACCCCTTTGGGGGTATAAGTGCGCTTTACAAGTACAAATTTCATTTCATTTCAGAGCTGAACACGAGTGCTGAACACATGGAGAGCTGAACACGAGTACTGAACGCATGGAGCGCTGAACATGAGTACTGAACACATGGAGTACTGAACACATGGAGAGCTGAACATGAGTACTGAACACATGGAGCGCTGAACATGAGTACTGAACACATGGAGTACTGAACACATGGCGTACAGAACACATGGAGAGCTGAACACATGGAGTACTGAACACATGGAGTACTGAACACATAGAGTACTGAACACATAGAGTACTGAACATATGGAGTACTGAGCAGATGGAGTACTGAACACATGGAGTACTGAACACATGGAGTACTGAACATATGGAGTGCTGAACACATGGAGTACTGAACACATGGAGTACTGAACACATGGAGTACTGAACATGGAGTACTGAACACGAGTACTGAACATATGGAATGCTGAACACATGGAGTACTGAACATGAGTACTGAACACATGGAGTACTGAACACATGGAGAGCTGAACATATGGAGTACTGAACACATGGAGTACTGAACACGAGTACTGAACATATGGAGTGCTGAACACATGGAGTACTGAACACATGGAGTACTGAACACATGGAGTACTGAACATGGAGTACTGAACACGAGTACTGAACATATGGAATGCTGAACACATGGAGTACTGAACACATGGAGTACTGAACACATGGAGTACTTAACATATGGAGTACTGAACACATGGAGTACTGAACATGAGTACTGAACATATGGAGTGCTGAACGCTCGGAGTACTGAACACAAGGAGTACTGAACACATGGAGTACTTAACATATGGAGAGCTGAACACATGGAGTACTGAACACATGGAGTACTGAACACATGGAGTACTGAACACGAGTACTGAACATATGGAGAGCTGAACACATGGAGTGCTGAACACATGGAGTGCTGAACACATGGAGTGCTGAACACATGGAGTACTGAACACATGGAGAGCTGAACACATGGAGTACTGAACACATGAGTACTGAACATGAGTATTGAACATATGGAGTTCTGAACACATGGAGTACTGAACACATGGAGAGCTGAACACATGGAGTACTGAACACATCGAGTGCTGAACACATCGAGTGCTGAACACATGGAGTACTGAACACATGGAGTACTGAACACATGGAGTACTGAACACATGGAAAGCTGAACACATGGAGTACTGAACACATGGAGTACTGAACACATGGAGTGCTGAACACATGGAGTACTGATCACATGGAGTACTGAACACATGGAGAGCTGAACACATGGAGTACTGAACACATGGAGTACTATACAGGAGTACTGAGCACTTGGAGTACTGAACACATAGAGAGCTGAACACATGGAGTACTGAACACATGGAGTACTGAACACATGGAGAGCTGAACACATAAAAAGTACTGAACACGAGTACTGAACACATGGAGTACGGAACACATGGAGTACTGAACACATGGAGTACTGAACACTTGGAGAGCTGAACACATGGAGAGCTGAACACATGGAGTACTGAACACATGGAGTACTGAACACATAGAGAGCTGAACACATGGAGTACTGAACACATGGAGTACTGAACACATGGAGTACTGAACACGAGTACTGAACATATGGAGAGCTGAACACATGGAGTACTGAACACATGGAGAGCTGAACACATAAAAAGTACTGAACACGAGTACTGAACACATGGAGTACTGATCATGAGCACTGAACACATAGAGTACTGAACACATGGAGAGCTGAACACATGAAGTACTAAACACATGGAGTACTGAATACATGGCGAGCTGAACACATGGAATACTGAACACATGGAGTACTGAACATGAGTATTGAACACATGGAGTATGGAACACATGGAGAGCTGAACACATGGAGTACTGAACACATGGAGTGCTGAACACATGGCCTACTGAACACATGGAGAGCTGAACATGAGTACTGAACACATGGAGCGCTGAACATGGGTACTGAACACATGGAGAGCTGAACACATGGAGTACTGAACACATGGAGTACTGAACATGAGTACTGAACACATGGAGTACTGAACACATGGAGTACTGAATACATGGAGAGCTGAACACATGGAATACTGAACACATGGAGTACTGAACACGAGTATTGAACACATGGAGTATGGAACACATGGAGAGCTGAACACATGGAGTACTGAACACATGGAGTGCTGAACACATGGAGTATTGAACACATGGAGAGCTGAACACATAAAAAGTACTGAACACGAGTACTGAACACATGGAGTACTGAACACATGGAGAGCTGAACACATAAAAAGTACTGAACACGAGTACTGAACACATAGAGTACTGAACACATGAAGAGCTGAACACATGAAGTACTAAACACATGGAGTACTGTGTAACCTCAAAAGCAGCTTGCACCTAAGGTTTGTCTCTCGAGGAGATAGATAGTGCTGCCTACTCTGGCCCCCACATAGCAATCGATAGTTAGTGATAGATGGACTCAACTGGAACTCTTACCTCTCTAGACCTGTTGCGAGAGATTAAGAAACATGGCAAGTCTTAGCGGGGCTTTGGAGAACAGACATGACCCGAGTCTTGTAGGAGAACATACAGGGAGGGAACAAAATACTAATCCCAAAAACACTACAGGAGCGTGCAATCGTGCAGGCTCATCAAGAACATCAAGGCATGGTCAAAACCAAAGCCCACTTAAAAGAAAAAGCCTGGTTTCCGAAAATGGACACACTGATGGAAACACTTAGAATGAATTGCCCAGACTTGCAAGCCACAGACAGTTAAACCACCGAGGGCCCAGTCATCTCAGAACCTGCCTACAACAAAACCATGGACCAAAGTCAGTGCCAATTCTTGCACTCAGCAGGCTGGATCTTGTCATCATTGATGCATGCTCCAAATATCCCGTAGTAGAGATAACTGAATCCATAGCATATTGAATACTGACCCGATGGGCTCCCAGTTTCCATCAAGACCGACAATCGCCCGCTTTCTGCTGATCCGATTTCAATGAATACATGAGTGAACTAACTACCTATCACCACAAAATCACCCCAAGTTGTCCTGGGTGAGGTGAGGTTGAACGTTTCATGCGCACACTAAACAGATCCCTCAGGATAGCCACTGAGAAGGGGGACAACATTGAATAGGCATCGCACCATTTTATGTGGGCACATAGGATCACCCCACAAAGCACTACAGGACCACCCCACAAGGCGCTACAGTATCACCCCACAAGGCACTACAGAATCACCCCAAAAGGCACTACAAATTGTCCACCAGCAACAGTATTGTTTAGAAGGCTCACTTCAGATATCATACCAACCACTCCAAAATGGCACCATGAAGACATGGATCTGGAGAACAGACAAAGAAAACCAAAGAAACAGAACGTCAAAGTCACTAATGACAAAAAAGCAAAGGAAATAGACATTCACATAGGCGTAGAATGAAGAAAAGGAGAGAGGCTAGAAACCTTGGAGAGGAAGACAGACTAGGCTGAAAGGTCAGTGGATAGAGAAACAGGTGATATTTGGGGACAGAAAGGGGAAATAGATGGGAAAAGATTGAGATATGAGAGAATTACAGAAAAAGCAAGAGATGGGAGAAAATGGGCAAAGAACAATTGTGTCTGAGGGGAACAGACAGCAGGAAGTGGAGAGAGGACAGGGACATGTGAGGGAGAATAGGGAAGGCGAAAGAGAGAGAAGAAAGACCCATAAGATACAGAAAGTGTGCAATGAGATTTAGAGAGACTGCAAAGAAGAGATAGCAAGGTCCCTTGTGCCATGCACACAGAGCACGCACAGCACATACTGCAGCAGCAGCACAAGCTTCCCTCAAACATGACGGTGCAGCATGAGCAAAAGAGAAATGTTCCCTCATGCCATACATACAGAGCAGGCCGAGCACATGTGGCAGAAGCACAAGCATCCCTCAAACATAACGGTGCAGTATGAGTGAAAGAGAAAGGTTTCCAAGTACCACACAAACAGAGCAGGCAGAGCACATGTGGCAGAAGCACAAGCTTCCCTCAAACATAACGGCACAGCATGAGTGAAAGAGAAAGGTTTCCAAGTACCACACAAACAAGAGCAGGCAGAGCACATGTGGCAGCAGCACAAGCTTCCCTCAAACATAACGGCACAGCATGAGTGAAAGAGAAAGGTTTCCAAGTACCACACAAACAGAGCAGGCAGAGCACATGAGGCAGCAGCGCAAGCTTCCCTCAAACATAACGGCACAGCATGAGTGAAAGAGAAAGGTTTCCAAGTACCATACAAACAGAGCAGGCAGAGCACATGTATCAGCAGCATAAGCTTCCCGCAAACATGACGGCACAGCATGAGCGAAACAGAAAGGTTCCCAAGAACCAGATATACAGAGCAGGCAGAGCACATGCGGCAGCAGCGCAAGCTTCCCTCAAACAGGACGATGCAGCATGGATGAAAGTGAAAGGTTACCTGTGCCATGCAGACAAAGCAGGCACAGGACATGCAGCAGCACAAACTTCCCTCAAACAGGACGGGGCAGCATGAGATAAAGAGAGAGGCTTCCTCATGCCATACCTACAGAGCAAAAACAACACAGTGATGGCTGGAATGCTTGAATTAATCTCAGCCACTGGAACTCTCTCGGGGCTGCATCGCAATCCATTGTTTTTTGCCCACAATGCCGCCTCAGTTTGGACCCAGCCATATGCAGATCAGTCTTGACCCTCCTGCTCATGGGAACAGTCCAGCCCGAACCGAGGCCATCTTCAAGACAATAATGTAGAGAAGAAACTTTAGAAACAGAGCAAAATGCACGAGGCATGTAAAAAGTAGCAAATTTGAAAGATAGTTGTATTGTGCACAGAAGTGAACCCAACCGAGCTGTAGAACAAAACCTAATAAAATATGGAGGTGAAGGGTGGAGGTGGGGGCAGCTGCGGGTGGTTTTATCCAACAGAAAATTCAAGTATCACTTGGAAGAACGTGCTGGGTTATAGAGAGATGGTGGGTGAACAGATAATAAAAGTGGCGGCAGATAGATGAAAAGAAAGAAAGGACATGTGAGTGGAGTGGGAAAAGGAGAGCGTGCTGCAGAACATGTGATATTGAAAGTAAAATGGCAAAAAAAACAAAAAGAAAAATGTTTGCTGATGTCAAAAGCTGAAGGTTCCACTCAACCAGTCAAAAAGGCAGAGTGAAACGTAAATGCTCCTAGGGTGAGACAAACACAAGAATGGAAGAATTGCCATCAAATCAGGTGTATGGAATTGAAACAGACAAGATTTGCATACAAAGCCAATTTTTGCATTATTTGCATTTTGATCACTGTATGTTGGATTTTTATCATTTTGGTCTTTTTTTACACAGATAGATATTGGATATTTTTCTAAAACTGGTGTGGTGTCCTTTTGTAGTGTTTTCACTGTATTACTGTTTGTTATGAGCAAATGCTTTACTCATTGCCTGTGAGAAATAAGCCTGACTGCTCGTGCCAAGCTACCAAGGAGGTGAGCAGGGATTATTTTAGATGTGTAATCCCTTTTCCCTGACTAGAGTGGTGGATTCTGCCTTGCTTAGGTGCATACCCTAGCCAGCCAGAAAACTCATTTCTAACAGTTGTGAAACCGTGTGGCCATATATAGCGGGTCACTGGTCACAGAGACCACTATTTGTGTGTCATAAGCCACCTACCTGGATCCCAGGTGATTCCAACGGGTCGGCAGCGCTAGTTCACGAATCGCCTCGAGACTTGCCCTCGGTGTACAGAAGGAGACACTGCGCAGGTGGCAAATCCTAGGGGGAAGCGGCTTGGGATGGAGAGACTGTGTGGAGTCAAAAGATGCTTTGGCTCGTCTTCTCAAGAGCAACACTGCAGCAGGCATTCACACCAGTCTGATGAATGGTACCGGCAGATATGTTATCTATAAACAAACAAATAATAAGGCTTTAGTCTAGTATTAGCTATATCTTTTAAGGTATCACCTCACAAAAGCTTTTTATATCTCAACCAACCTTTAGTTTTTTTGTCAGTTGTTTTTAGATAGTCCATATAGTTTACTTCATCAAAGTTTCAAAACTGTAGTGAGTATGATTCCAGCATCAAACCCACAAGTTAATTTGAACAGGTTTAGCTTCACCCAAGTCCTTTCTGGCAGAGCCCTGCCAACAGAAAGTACAAGTTGAACAAAAACACTGGTTATCTTGTCTACAAACACGATGTTGCAACTGAACTCAGCGCGTAGTGAAATCAAGTTTGTTAATGCATCTCTCCTTTTCTTCTTGTTTTTCCATCCTGATGCAAGACTGATGTGGGACGTCCTTTGCGGTGAGGTCGAAGTGGAAGGAACAAGTGAGCTGGCAACACAGAGTCCCGGAAGCTGGGAAACAGGTAGGTGGCAGGCAAAGAAGATAAGCGAAAGGGAGGAGTGTGGATGGTCTTTAAATAAGACTGCTTTAGAATGTTCATAAAGGTCACATTCTAACTATTTGTAACAAGGAACAAGTGCAGATCATTAACTTGATGAGGCCGCCTTCTAGAAGGTGCTTTTGAATATTCACAAAGGTTGCGTTCTAATTGCTTATACCAAGGAACAGGTGAAGATAATTAATTTGATGAGGCTGTTTTCTAGAAGGTGTTTTAGAATGTTCACAAAGGTCATGTTCTAATTGCTTATTGCAAGGAACAGGTGCAGATAATTAATTGATGAGGCTGTCGTCTAGAAGGTGTTTTAGAATGTTCACAAAGGTCACATTCTAATTGCTTTTAGCAAGGAACAGATGTAGGGGATTAATTTGATGAGGGTTGTCTTCCGGAAGGTTCCTGTTGTGGCCATCTATGCTGGTTGCTTGATGCTTAATGCTTATTCTGGTGGATTTTCTGGATGTTTCCGTGGTGCCTGAAACCTGGCCTTGCATATGCATGGTAAAACATTCGTAAAAGCTATTACGCCTTTTCAAACAAACCGGGGAACACCAGCTGCAACTAGTTATTACCAACAGCATTCAAAATGGTCAAACGTCAGGGTACAAGACGTTTGTGCATTCATAATTGTTGGTAGGAATGATATGAGTCATGCCGGTATATTGTGATAGTCAAGAGAGGTGAGCTGTAGCCTTAATCCTGACACTCGCCCCTCCTAAAGGCAGTCTTACAGGTCATGGTTTGGTGGGATGGAGGACATGAAATTGTCTCACCAGGCGGGGGGCATGAACCAAGGAGCCCAGTTCCCAGGAATGCTCTGAAGGTTTATAACCGTTCCAGTCTATAAGGTAATATAGTCTTCTTGTTTTTCCATCCAGGTGCGAGACTGATGCGGGACGTTCTTTTCGGTGGGGTCAAATTGGAAGGAACAAGGGAGCTGGCAAGACAAAGTCCTGGAAGCCGGGAAACAGGTAAGTGGCAGGCGAAGAGGCTAAGCGAAAGAGAGGAGTGTGGATGGTCTTTAAATAAGACTGCTTTAGAATGTACATAAAGGTCACATTCTAATTGTTTGTAACAAGGAACAGGTGCAGATAATCAACTTGATGAGGCTGCCTTCTAGAAGGTGTTTTAGAATGTACACAGGGGTCGCGTTCTAATTGCTTATAGCAAGGAACAGGTGCAGATGATTAATTTGATGAGGGCTGTCTTCCGGAAGTTTCACGTTGAGGTCATCTATGCTGGTTGCTTGATGTTTAATGCTTATTCTGGTGGATTTTTCTGGATGTTTCCGTGGCACATTAATCCTGACCTTGCATATGCATGGTAAAACATTTGTAAAAGCTATTAAGCCTTTTCAAACAAACACGGGAACACCACCTGCTGCTCGCTATTACCAACAGCATTCAATATGGTCAAAAGTCAGCGTACAAGATGTTTGTTCATTCTTAAGTGTTAGGAGGAATGATATGAGTCATGCCGGTATATTGTGATGGTCAAGAGAGGTGAGCTGTGGCAGGAATCCTGACAATAGGTTACTGCTGCAAAGCCAAATGATCTAATTTGCTTGGTCAGTGGAGCCACATAGATATTGAATAGTGTCAGGTTCAGCGACGAGCCTTGGGGGACACTGCAAGGAGGAGTAAAAGGAAGTGAATTCAGCGATTCTAATGCAACAAAGTGTTTCCGGTCAGAAAGAAAACATCTGAGAAGATTAAGTGCTCGATCTTTGATGCCTATGAAGGAAAAATGATCCAACAATAAGTCATGATTAACGGTACCAAATGCTGCAGAGAGGTCTAAAAGAATCGGGGCAGCATTTCCACCAAAATCAGTGGTTTGCCTGATTTGTTCTGACACGGTGATGAGGGCCAGCTCCGTACTATGATTGCTTCTAAAGGCGAACTGATAATCATCTAAGTGATGTTGCTCCTCTATAAAAGCGACCAATTGAGAATTCATAGCTTACTTGATAATTTTTGCAGGGAAAGGGAGACGAGAGATCGGGTGGTAATTATTGTGATCTGAAGTGTCTAAATTATGATTTTTTGGTCTCGCAGACCTAGCGTTGCAGTGCGCATGCGCTGCTCGCTCTGCGAGGCATATTGTATTAGGGTATGTTTTAGAAGTGGGGTGGAAGCCCCGCCCCTATTTTTCATTGGCTGGCATCATCGTCTATGGTAAACGCTGGCCTCTGATTGAAAATGAGGCTTCTTAGTCCCTCCTTGTTACCGCCCTGTCTCCTTTTGGGGCGGCCCATCAGGACTGGATCGTTTACTTGCGGCGTTACACCCACGGTCTCCATAAGTCAGTAAGCACTCTTTTTTTGTTATTTGCAGCGCGGAGCTCTTTCACTTTAGGGACCGCGCTTGTTTATTTAATTAATTTACCGTTTATTTAATTAATTTGCCGCGTGACTTGCCGCACGGGCAGCTTTCACTTTTGCGGCAGTGCTTGTTTATTTAATTAATTTGCAGTGCGGTCCGCTCACTTTAGCGGCCGCGCTTGGTTTATTTACTTGTTTCCTGCAGTTTATCTCTTGCGGCGCGCTTGTTGATATTGGTTTTAGGGTGTTACCTCTTGGGCTGGGACTTCATATCTGCAGAAGCCCGCGCATGAGAGGGGTGGTGGGCATTGCATATTAGAAATACCAGGTCCAACTCTACATGCAGGAAGAAAGATATGGTGGGGGGGCAATTTCGTAGTATCTGAATGATGATCCCTCCCAGGCAGACCAGAGGTGGGGTGCACGTCTGTAGCAGCAGGCCCCGCTGTGCACGTAGAGGGGGTGTGGGGTGGTGCAAATCTGCTGAAGTATAGCCAGCAGTGCGTGCAGTGGCTGGCCTCGGCAGTCGCGAATGTGCACATCTGTAGCAGCAGGCCCAGCTGTGTGTGTAGGTCTGTGGCGGTTCATATCTGCAAGGCAAAGCCAGTAGACGTAGAGGGTGTGTGGGGTAGTGCATATCTGGGGCAGTACAGCAGTGCGTGCGTTAGCTGGCCTAGAGGCAGTAGTGTGTGTGCACATTTGTAGCTGCAGGCTCAGCTGTGCACTTAGACTTAGAGGATGTCTGTGGTGGTTCATTTCTGCAGAGCATAGCTAGCAGTGCGTGCGGTAGCTGGCCTGGAGAGAGTGTACATCTGTGGCTGTGGGGCCAGCTGTGCACGTAGAGGATGTGTGGGATGGCGATATCTGCAGTAGGACAAGCAGTGCGTGCGGTAGTCGGCCTAGGCAGTGGCGAGACTGTGCACATCTGTGGCCGCAGGCCCAGTCGGGCAGCTCTGCAGCAGGCTCAGCAATGCTTGCAGGAGTAAGTGGGGGTTGGGGACCGGGGGCGTCTGCGACAGCAGGCCCGGCAGCACACGCTACAGCTGGAAGGGTGGGAGGTGTCAGTGCACATTTGCAGCCTGCACACTCAAGAAACTCAGTAAGGCGACAGGACAGTGCCCTTTCTCTTATCAGCTGAGGGGCGGGGTGCGTAGCGCCTGTAGAAGGCCGAGTTTTACAGGTTAGAGCATTGGGCTTATGTGCAGCAGCAGCACTGTGCATTACACGTTGAGAGCGGCAGTACAATACCGAACATTACATGTTGTGGTGGGGGGTGCATGTCTACAGCAGTAGGCCAAGCGTTGTGTATACATCTGCACAAGCAAGTCCAGCACAACATGTTTGGATGGGGGGGGGTTAGGGTGCATAACTGCATGACCATTCTGAGCACTACATGTTTGTGTGGGGGGGTTGCGCATAACTGCAGGAGCAAACCGAGCATTACATGTTTGGATGTCGGGGTAGGAGGTGAATAATTGCAGTGTTCCAAGCACTGCATGTTTTAATGTAGAGGGGGGAATTAGCCCCTGGAGGGGGTGGGTGGGGCTTTGCAACCCCGGCCCTCAACATCTGTCTTGGCAGGAGATGGGACGGAGGGGGTGTCCACATATATGTCTTCATCAGCAGCCTCAGCGATACCTCCAGAAACAGGTCCGGCCAGCATTGGAGGGGTATACCGGACGCTGCACGTGGAGCTGAACTTGGGTGGGGCTTACGTCAGCGGCAGGCCAGGCATGCATAGGCGAGCTGAGGTGTGAGGGTGGAGAAGGGGCCACTTCTGCCCATGCCCAATTTTGCAAAATGCGTTCTGGTCTGCTGACGTAGGCTCAGCCTCGTACTTCCTGGTGGGGCGTGCACTTCTGGAAATACTGACCTAACTATATATGTAAGAGCAGCGCATTACTGCAACCAGTAACATCTTAAGCATTTTGGGGGCCCTGTGCCAAACGTATTTTGGGGGCCCCAGTTCGGGCCAATTCTGAATTTCTGATCCAATTTCACCTCTTTCATGCCCACAGCATTTTAAACAATCTGTTTGAGAATTTGTATTCAATGTCATCAGGGCAAGACTCTCTGCAGAACAGAGGTAGTTCTATCTGGGGACCCCCTGAATGACTGGGGCCCTGGGTCAGAGTCCACTTTGCCCATGCCTTAAAACTTCTCTGACTGCAGCAGAACTAGCAGTGTACTCAGAAAGCAGCAAGGTGGATGGGAGTTGCTATGAACATTTGAAATTGTCTGTGCAGCTTTGTATGGAGGAGCTATGGGAGGGAAGTGCTGCAGTGACAACACACGTGCAGCCCGGAAGTGAGGAGATATGTCGCTAGCGCCTATGTGCAGTAGTAGGTAGTCAGTCAGTCTCAGTCTCAATCTCTCTCTCCCCCTCTTTCTCTCTCTCCCCTCTCTCTCTCTCTCCCCCTCTCTCTGCTCTCCTCCTCCTGAAATTAGTCAGGTTAGTTTCCATAGGAAGAGCTTTTTTCTGTTTTGCTAATAACTTCGGCACCCTTTCACAAATCTGCGCACAATTCCACCCCCCCCCCAAAAAAAGTTCACCCACCTCCGCTCTTTCATGCATAAGATAAAGAAGCAGCAACTATGGCTTGTATATAATATTGAAACAAGCATTTGCAATGCAATAGGTCTCGCATTTACGCGAGTTTAAGCTAGTGGCATTGTAAATGACAATGCCTTTTATTTATGTTTTAAAAATGAAAACAAAAATAAAAGGCATTGTTATTTGCAATGTCAATAGCTCAAACTCGAGTAAATGCGAGACCTATTGCATTGCAAATGCTTGTTGAGTAAAGGGAGGATGGATGCTAGCTTCCATTCTCTTGGAAAATATCCTGAATTAAGTATCTGATTAAAGATCTTGGCAAGGTGTGCTGAGATAATTTCAGCAGCATAATGAATTATTTTTGGGGGTAGTTATACCGGGGGCAGCCTGATTTAGTCTCGGTAAGTAGGGTCATAACTTGATCTGAAGAGAGAGCGAAAAAGGCAAAGAGATTGACTTGGTCATCCTCCTCTGTGGGCTGGGGGTCCATTGAACTGTTGGTGAGCTGGTGTGATTGGTGGAAAAGACATTGAAAAGGACGTTTACTTTGTCCTGAAGGAATCCGGCTCGTGAGTTACAAAATGTTTGATTGATATTTTTATTTTCTGGAGCCTTGGATAATTTGTTACCGAGGCAAACAGCTCTTTCGTGGAGTTCTCAGTGGGCTCTATCTTATGGGTGTCGTACCTAGCTTTTGCCATGATGATCGTATTTTTATAGGTGGTTAAAGAGCTCTTATATGTCTCTCTTTCAGTAGGTCCACAGTTGAGTCTCCATTTTCTTTCTAGCCTGCGACAGGCCTGTTTCTGGAGTCTCAGTTCTTCGATGAACCAAAGTTCAGAGGGAGAGGATCTCTGACTATTAAGGGGTTAGACCGGTGCTAACCGATTAAGAGCTGAGTCAATCCAATGATGATAGGAATTGGCTACCATGTCCAAGTCTTCAGAGACCACCGGCAAAATCAAAGTTAAGGCAGCTTTCGAATCATCTGCATTCATTGTATGCCAAGGGTGGGACAATCTAGAGGTAAGTGGCTACTTCGAAGTCGGTGTATCCATAGAAAGTTCAATATTGAACATGACCGCTAAGTGGTCGGACCAGACCAACTGTAGAGCTGGGAGGATTTGGAAGTGAGGGTTATTGCTAAAAATACCACCCAACAAATGAACAGCCAAATGAGTGGGAAAGTTGGCACGCTGCTCCAATCCCAAGCTGTTAGTCATATCGGTGAGTTGGGTTGAGTCATGATTGGAGAGATTTTCCAAGTGAAGATTAAACTCGCCTAAGATGGTAAAGTCGGAGGAGTCGACCGTAATGTCCAATAGCTGGGAAAGATTGTTGAAAAGGCAGCACAGGAGCCAGTGGGCAACATAAAAGTATTCCGTCAAAAGAGTAGTGCTTGGTGAACACAATTTTAAATGAAGAGGAAGTGCTGCTGTACGCAGTGCTTTAAATGGGAAGAAATAAGTGCAAGTACTTATTAAAATGAGCTAGTGTTCTTACAGTCTAACGAGCTTCCCTTAGATAATGAGAAGGTCTTACTTATTATGAGGCTATGCATAACATGTCCCCAACGATTTTATGGCTGTGCCAATGATACAACCCCACACATGACAACCGGACTATGGAGTATCTCTTGTTCCCCAGTTCTCTCCCTATGTACTCCCCTGGATTTGGGAATACTGTCAAGCTGATTGAGGTCTGGGAGTACAGCACGCATTGTTTTCCTCTAATTTGACATACTATGCAAGGGAGGAATTGATGTTATTTTGCATAGTCTAGGCTACCTTCTTATGTGTTGGTTTTCTTATGATGTTTTGACGTGCAACATGGAATGTGACCTTATTTTTGCTACCTCTCCTACTGGGACATGTGTCCTCAATTTGTCTGGCCTTTGTTTTTGCTTTACTTTCAATAAACAGACTTTGCAATAAAATGAGCTAGAGGTGTTGTGAGTTTGCGGTGCTAGGGGTGGGGCTCAGGGAAAGACGTGATGATACTTACATTCTCAAGCATACGCACACACAGAAAGGAATAGACAGACATGCACACACAAAGCATCCCACACATTTCCTGAGAGTGTCCCGATTCTCTGTCTCCTTCTCTCAGACAAACACACACACACACAAGCAGGCAAACACACAGACATAATCAAGCACTCAGACGAAGCCATTTTAAACTCCTTACCTCCTGTGGCTTTCTTAACTGCCGCTGTCAATAGTTTGCACTAATTCACACAATAGTGTTAATGTTATTGACTGCACAGGGCCTGAATGGACGCTGCTCTGCCAAACACAGCCTGCTGGTGAATGCAGGACATTATGCAAATGAGCCCAAGCTGGAAAGTTCAGCAGCGGCTCAACTCAGGTGTACAGAAGCACCTTGACTGTAGAGACAGGTTCCACTCTGATAGCCTCGTGATCACCAGTCCTAGCAGCCAGTGAGCTGCCTTTCAGGAGTACCGATACTCTCCTCTGCAGTAGAGAAGTGCCGGTACTCAGAGTGATGAAAATAAGAAGCGCCCGGTTCTCCGTAGCTGTGAGCACCGGCTCATTTAAAGCACTGGCTGTGTGCACAGTAGCCTTCTTTCGGTCTCTATGGCACTATCTTCCTGTTAAAAAAAAAGTAAAATGCATTACACGCTCAAATAAATGATGCAAAGTTTGGGTAAAAATTAAACTTAAAAATGTATTTTTGAGCTGATTTCCGTTCGCTCGCATTGAAAGACCCGACTCTCGCATTCAGTATTGTAGTGTCTTCTGGTGTCTGTAGTGTCTTCTGGTGTTGATGAGTCTCTGTGCTCTTGCCTCTATCTGCCTGTGATCCTGACTCCCAGGGCTATAAGTGAACCGGGTCCTGCCAGTGCTCAGCACCCCAGTTCTAAAAAGTAGGTACTGAGACGGGTCCCTATCGGGCTCTCCAGTTTTGCCCTCACCCTCAGGGTGGAAAAAAATCAACTTCGAAGAGACTCTTAGGGGCATATTAGCAAGACCCACGTTAAAATTATCGCCGTTTTAGCGGCAGGAAACTGCCGCTAAAACGGCGATAATGGGCTTGCTAATATGCGTTATGGAATTCCAATAGAAGCCCAGGTTAGATGTCCTGCACATCTAACCTGGGCTTCTATTGGAATTCTATAACGCATATTAGCAAGCCCATTATCGCCGTTTAGCGGCAGTTTCCTGCCGCTAAAACGGCGATAATTTTAACGTGGGTCTTGCTAATATGCCCCATAGGGGCATATTATCAACGACCAGCGATAATTATCGCTGGCCGTGCTTAGCGATAGATTTCTTATCACTGGCTATCTCCGGAAATTATCGCCCTGGTAGCGAGTTATAAACAACACGCTTCACCAGGGCGATAAAAATTCCAGAGATAGCGAGGTTATCGCCGTTTTGCAGGGAACATCGCTGGTTTTCCAGCGATGTTCCCTGCAAAGCGGCGATAACCTTGCTGATACGACCCTGTGGTCGTATCAGCACAATCCACCCCTATGTTAGGGATGGCTAAGTCGGGATAATAGCAGACGTTAGATTTTGGCGAAAACGGCCGTTTCGCCAAAATCTAACGTCTGCTATCATCCTGTGGGCTGCCTTGTAAATATCGTGATGTGCACATCGGCGATATTTACAACGTAGCCCATCTGGGGTACGCCCAGTAACGCCCACCTTGCATCTCATTAGAGATGCAGGATGGGCGTTGGGGGAAAGGGCGATAGTGCAGGGATTCACGCGATAGCGTGACCTTGCTGATTAGGCGATAGAATTATCGCCGCTTTCCGTCCGAAAACAGACGCTAAAGCGGCGATAATTGACTATCGCCTGGTTGATAATATGCCCCTTAGTTCTTTCACAGTCTCACCATTTCAGCACCGAAGCATTGTCAACATTATAAACGACGAAGCCATAGTTGTTGCTTATTTATCTTATGCAACTAACAACCATTGGCAAAGCCAATAGTCCTGTCTTGTTGTGGGTGTAATGCTACTTGTATCATATATCTGGATGTACTGACACAAGCAGCAAAATACCAGTAGGGCAGCACACTATACTTATCACAGATTTTTCGCTTTCGTGTTGTAAAGCCACGCCCTTAATTATATCGGCCATGTCCCTTCGAGGGACTCGCCCTCCCCCCCCAGTTTTGTCATCCCACTTAAAGCTCTGCCAGTGACTATGGACCTGATTACAATGGCGGAAGGCCCGCTACCGACAGCCTGTCGGTGGCGGGCCCTCCGCCATCTCAATCCGAATTTCCTTCTGCCATATTATGATGGCGGGGGGAAGCATTGGGAAAGCGTGGCGGCCTGAAAGACCAACCGCCACGGTTCCGACAGGCGGTCCTTTTCTGACCACCTTTCGGAGCAGCAACATTGCCCAGTATTGCAGGCACCGCCGTTGGGATTATGATATCCCTTTCCGCCGGTCGTTTTGAGGCAGTCAACCCGCAACGGAAAGGCAGGTGGAAACGGGTTTGGGGGCCCGTTGACGGCCCCCTTCATGCCTGGGGCAAGGGCACTGGGGGGCAACTATGGTGCCCCCCTACATGTCCCTGCACCATGTGGCAGGCACCACATGGTGCCTGCCACGTAGTGCAGTGATATGCAAGTGCCTTTTTTTACGCATTGCGGCGGGGGCCCCGCCACAATGCACAGTATAGGTGATGCGACCGCTGAGGTGGCGGTCGCATCGTAATTCGGATTGTGGGGCGGCCGGTCCCAAATTCGAAACGATGGCGGACGGACTGAAGTCTGTCCGCCATCGTATGACCCCCTATGTCTCTGAGTACTTATATGTCTCTGTGTGTGAGCATCCTGGTCTTCCCTTGCCCGTGTCTCCCTCGCTTTGGGGCAGTTTTTGTGACTCCTTGTCTCAGAGTGCCCCTGACTCCACGCGTACCTGTTCCCGTGCCTACTCCTTCCTGTGGTCAGGAGACACCTACTGGCGGCTCCGCGGCTTCTGTCTGATGGGTAATGGATTGCGCTTGGAGCGCCTTGTGTACATCAGTCTCCCAAGGCGCTAGTTCCTAGGGGAGCCACCAGGGGGGCTCAGAAATGGCACAGCGTGATGTAGTCACGCCGTTTCACACCGAGCAGGAGAGTTGTGGGATATTGAACTCTGCAGTTTTGAGAGGGAAGCATTAAGGAGGCCACTGTAAACTGTTGTAGTAATTCAAGGAGACGTGACGAGGATTACAGTGACTTTCTGAGAGCAGTGGAGAAAAGGCAGAGCCCCTCTTAGCAGACACGAGCGGTGATATGCAGCCCTCAAATGGGATTGAAATGACAGATAACTATCGAAAGTTCGAAAGTGCTCCCAAGTTGCATCTCAGTCTCCCTGGAGGGGCCTGCGTCCATCCACGTGTCCCTCTGTCTCACAATGACATCTCTGGACGTCCGTCAGGCACTGTTTATCACCTCATGGCGCCCTGAAGTGGGTCTCTTATTGAACCACCCCCAGCTCAGTCTGCATCTAGTGTAAGAACTCACAGGAGTGGGGGGGCGATGGGGCCTGTCCGTTTCCATGACAACGGCGCCACCCCCAGGCCGAGGCTGCCACGATGGGGCCCTCCTCGGAAGAAGACGCGCGAGTTATTAGTCAGGATTGAAATGTTTGCTACAATGTGTTGACAGACCTAATTGGACCTGACACACAGATTACACAGCAGTCGGATCACTCAGGCGCGAGGCAACGCAGAGCTCGGCTGCCTGTGACCACGTGCCCACAACAAGATGCCTTGTTTGATGTGTTGTGTGGGCCTAGGGTTTCCTGTTGTTCATTCTCATATTTTGTGATATCATGTTGTTGTGTTTAGGTATGCCACTGTTTGTGAAGTTTTTATACTCTCTTGCGTTGCTTTATGACACGTTTTGTTATTCTATGGCACCAGGTGATGTTACAGTGTGTTGCAGTATGCTATGCCTTTATGCTAACGATTTTTTTTAAATCCAAGGTCTATCTGTTGTGTTGTGTTAGTTTTATTTGTTGATGGTTTGCCATTTAAGGTTATGTTACACTATATTGTGATGTAGTGTGCTGTGTTGCACTTGTGAAACGCTTACTCTACAATGAAGTGATGTGTGAACAAATGGTCCAGAATAGCTGTGAATGTTGTGGTGAGTCCATCTTACGAAAGACATAAAAGATGATGGGAGGCTGCTTGCAATAAGACTAACCACTGGCAGTCGCTCAAGGTCGCATCCCAGCCTATCGTTCTTCTGCTCACCATGCCGCCTCAGTTGCAAATCAGTCTTGACCCTGTTCCACATGGGAGTAAGACCAGGCGTGGGTCCTGTACTGACTGCGCACTGGAACCAAGCTGTACCTTGCTGATGAGCCCACAGCTAGGGCGAAACTGGTCCTAGGATGCTTGCGTTCCTTTTCAGGGAGTACCCGACCTGGCAGTTCAGGCTGGAATGTTCCCATGAGGAACAGGGTCAAGACTGATTTGCATATGGCTGGGTCCAAACTGGGTTGGCGTGGCGAGCAAAAGAACAATGAATTAAACCCGGATCCTTCTGACTGGGGGTGAATGTTGGCATTGTTCAGCATTCCGTCAATCATTTGTTCCTTTTGCTTTTGTCACCCTAAGTGGGAAGGGTATGCTCAGATGTGGGTCCAGTGCTCACTGCACCACTGGATTCAAGCTATCCTGGCTGATGAGGGGTGATACCCCGAAACTGGTCCTAGGATGTTTGTTTCTGGTGCAGGGAGAACCTGACGTGGTAGTTCGGGCGGTACTGTTCCAGACTGATTTGCATATGGCTAGGTCCAAACTGGGGTGGAGTAGTGAGCTAAAGAATGATGGATTAAACCCAGATCTCTTGACTGGGGGTGAGTGTTTGATTTATTTAGCAGTCCGTCCCTCATTTGTTGCTGCAGCATTTTTCACCCTAAGTAGGATGGGTATGCCCATGGGTCCCGGGCTCACTGTGCCACTGGATTCAAGTTAGCTTGGCTGATGAGGGGTGATACCCCAAAACCGGTCCCAGGATGCTTGTTTCTGGTCCAGGGAGGACCCGGCTTGGAAGTTCGGGCTGGACTGTTCCCATGAGGAGCAGGGTCAAGACTGATTTGCAAATGGCTGGGCCCAAACTGAAGTGGCGAAGTGAGCTAAAGAACGATAGGTTGAGATGCTACCCGAGCGATTTCCAGTGGCTAGACAATTTGCAAGCTTTCCACCCATCACCTTTTGTGTGTTTCACGTACCACTCTAAATGGCATGGGTGTGCCCAGGCGTGGGTCCCGTGCTCTCTGTGTCACTGGAACCAAGCTCAACCCTTCTGATGAGCCCCTAACTAGGGCAAAACTGGTCCTGGGTTGCTTGTGTTCCTTTTCAGGGAGGACCTGGCTTGGCAGTTCAATCTGGACAGTTCTCCTGAGAAACAGTGTCAAGACTGAGTTGTATATGACTGGGTCCAAACTGAGGTGGCTTGGTGATCAACAGAATGATGGGTTAGGAAGCTACCCTAAGTGATTGCCAGTGGTTAGACAAATTGCAAGCATTGCGCCCATCACCTTTTGTGTGTTTCATGTAAGTCTGTCTTACACCTGCAAACTCACCAATAAGTGACATGTAAGCCTGGAGTAAGACAAGCCTACTCACAGAATAAGCGCAGTCACTTAGGCCTGAAGGCAGAGTGGGGAGGTGGGGAATCAAGGGGGGAGTTGAGTTCAATCAGCACTTTCCAGCAACAGTGGGAAATTTGAGAAAGGGACTCTGAAGAGGGGTGCATGCACTGCATGCCAGCCTGGAATCTGAGGTAGGAGCCCTGCAGGAGAGGCATGCCTTCGTATTGGGCTCTGTATGCTATGCAGAGAACGGCAACAGGTTACGTGACAGTCTTCCATCCAAGCTTGCTAAATGGGCACTAGTAAAGAATATTATTTTATTTTTAGATCTCTAAATATGGTAGGTTGTCATCTGTCACACTGGGCGAGGTTATCCCCGCTACCCTAGCAGGATGGTGTGCCAACCACCAAACCCAAAATAAGCCTCTTAATTCAGAACTGTGGAAACAAATTCTGCAGAACAGTGTAGGCTTCTTAAAAAACCCTCCACAACCATTCAAACCTGCTCAGCTGGAAACAGGGTAGCTCTCCTACAATGCCCATTCAGTTCTTGGCCTCTCAGCTTTAGATTGTCTGCTATTTCTGGCTGTGAATTTGTAGAGTAGGCGCTGAGCCATCGGCGGTCCAACTGGAGTATTAACTGTACAAGCTCCTCAGTAATATAAGCCACAGAAAAGATGTACTGTGAATGTCGGTACCGTCTCGCCAAACCCACAGCTAAATCTTTAGTACAGTCATGTGTATAGCACACACTGAGGAAGAGTCTACAGCGCAGCAAGAGACTCTTTTGAAAGAGATCTCCCTGCTTGTGCTTCTGCACTCACAATCCTTTAGGGTTTACTGTACGTACCCTGAGCAGTTCTAATAGGAGAGAGAGAGCGAGAAAGAGAGAGAGAGAAAGCTAGAGATAGAGAGAGAGAGAGAGAGGAGCACAGGCTGCCTGATTAGGCCATTCCTGGTCACGTCATCAAAGTCTACAGTTTCTGCAAAGTATGACTTTCAACTTGTGGCAGTTCCTTGAGACAGCAGACTGGGTCTTGATAGACCTCTGCACCTAAAGTCTATCTGCATTTGACTATCCAGCTGGTGGCATGGAGCCCATTCCTCTGGCTGGCATCAGGGTCATGGGAACTGCGCTACTCCATTGCAAGTGCCTGTCGCAGTATCCCTGGCGAGATACCGCTCCAGACCATTACAAGTGGGCCACTCTACCCCCCTACGATGAAAAGGTGTCATTTTACCACGCCCAATAATCCTGCACGTGGAAAGTGCGGGTCTGGTTTTACAGGTTGCAAGTTTGTACCCACTAAATCTAGACTGGGTTGGTGTCCGTTGAGGGCAGGTGATGCATGCAGGAGGGTATCCTTGCCCCGCCCACCCCACACAGCACCACAGGGCAATGTGTCCATGCTCCCTGAGCCTTCCTCCCATCTCCACCACACCACTCCTCCTGCCACCACAACACTGTACTCACTACCTGCACCCCCTCCTCCAGAGTAGCAAGTATAGTTGTAGACAATAGGCAGATCTCGTTGCCAGCAGGTATGCCCCACTTCCACTCCCATCCACCACAAAAAGCAAGTGCTCCAGGCCAGAGGAGGAGTCCCTGGACACACAACAAATCCATCGAGTGCCAGGCTGCCCGCTTCTTTTTTGTTTTTTTTAGAGTTTTATATAGCTCAAACTCGACCCTCAGATATCAGGTATCAGAGCGCTTCACATGAGCACCAGTTTCGTTACAGACGGACACATTAATTTTTGTTAGGCGCGCGGAGATTAAGTGATTTGCCCAGAATCACAGGATGTTGAGCGTTCCTGCCGAGACTCTATCCCAGTTCCCCAGCTTCGAAGTCCACCGCTCTTACGTTAGGATACATCCTCTCCACTTATCCATACCCTTCCCCCTACTACACAGTAGCAAGGCTGAACTAACACCGATAAAAGAAAACGGGTTACTACCTCACCAGCGACAGTTATATCCAAAGTTGTTGAATCTCAAGAACCCTCCTTAAGTAAAATCCAAGAAGATATTCAAGCTATAGGCAAAAAATACTGATAGCACTATATCAGACATTAAACATTTTCGTAGAGACCTTGCTAGTCTTCCTTTGAAAGTTGCACACAATGAAATAAAATTGACCAGATGGCTCCTACAGTCACAAAATTACCTTCTCTTAGTAAACTGATATAGTTCATCAGATCCCATCCCACAGGAAGGAACACCAATGGAAACTACTGTAAGTTATCTTTTTTTGTATTGTGATATCCTCATTTAGTTATGACACGGAAGTCAGCCAGGGAGATACAATCTTTGCTAATTGATGGACATAGATCTACATTCAGAAGCATTTTGCAAAGTAAACTGTGGCTAACCACAAAGACTTTGCTGCTCTTCGTCCAAGACATAAAGAAAATGTATGCAATTATGGCTTATTTGGTACCTTCACTATGAGAATATGGAAAGACGGTGTGTCAGCGAACCACTGAATTCAATTGACTTCCTTGACCTAATCTCATGGAAGACCAGGACTCTGTAGATCTTTGAAATTCTTGTGAAATGTTCTTTTCTTTCCTCAGCCTGACAGAGTGTTGCACTTAGTTAATGCAGGTAGTTGCAGTGCTGTTGCTCTTTTTCTTTTGTTGTCTTTTTTATTTTCTTCATTTGCCTCAATGGGTACAATGGTTTCTTGCATGTTTTTCTATGTCTGTTATATCTTACATGTTGCATTTGTCTGTTTTATTATTAGTTGCTAGTAAAAATCGTCGATTATATTGTTGCTACTTTCATTCATATAAATTTTACTGTAAACCATGTCTGCTATGCCTCGAACTTAAAGCTAAAATAAACTTAAAATAGTTTCCTTTAATGTCAAAGGGCTTAGGCATCCGGTCAAGTGAAGCAATATTGTGATTATTTAGCCGGAAGTAAAGCTGATATTTCAAGAAACCTAGATATAAATGGCGCAAAGGCTAGCAGAACAGTTTCTGAACAGCCCCCCGTGTTATGTGCGCTCTGAAACACGGTTCCCTTTTAAATCATGTACCTGCTTTGTTTGGATCAGCCCCAATGTTTTCCCTTTTGGGTTCCTTCAAGTTGGGTTCCTCCTAAAAACATTTGCCCAAACTTATAGGTTACGCAAGAGGGGAGTGCTGCTCTATTACTTACCGGTAATCTTCATTACTCCGGGTCCCGTTGTCCTCGTCCCATTCATAACTAATTGGAGATAACCATCTCCCGACAGAAAAAAACAAGAGGAATGCTGGGACCCTAATACTGCCCCTCCCACCGGGAGTACATAAGCAGTCCTTACCCCGCATCCCTCCTGTACAACCAAGCCCAGAAAGGAAGGCCGGCCGCCCGGGAGGGAGGGAGGGGCGTATGAATGGGACGAGGACAACGGGACCCGGAGTAATGAAGATTACCGGTAAGTAATAGAGCATTACCCCCAGGACCCTTATGTCCTCGTCCCATTCATAACTAATTGGAGAATACCAAAGCAGAAACCCGGCCTTCCTAACCCACCCGCACACCCAGGAAACCACCACAAAAGCAGCAACCCAAGGGAGCACCGAGAAGGGAGGAAAAGGAAGACCGCAGGAAGCAACCGGCCCGCAACCCCGAACAGGACAGCAGGGACCAAACAAGGACCGGAGACAACCCAGAAAAAAGAAGGGCAGGGCCCCAAAAGGAGGCCGCCAAACAGAGAAACCGGAGACAGGGCAACCAGGACCAAGACCCAAAGGACACGGCCAAGGAACCCACCAGACAAGGCCGCCCAGCCCAGAACCACCAGGAAGGCACATAGGAACCGGCAGCCACACAGAGCAAACCGCGACCACCCCGAAGAAGGCCAAAGAAAGAAGCCAAGACCGGCCAACAGAGCACAGGCACAAGCACCCAGACCAACAAGGAAGGAGGAAAGCACAGGCCAGAACCGGCCCACCCCACCAAACCAAACGACCCGGCCCCAGAGAGCCCAGAGGAGAAAGCCAACCAAACCCCACCGAGGAGGCCCAGGAAAGAAAAACCAGCACCCCCAGGGCCACCAAACGACAACCACCAAGCACCCAGCCCAGAGGGAGAAGCCGCAGAAAGAGCCCAGGGGCCGAACAGGAGCGAGACCCCAACCAAACCGAAAAGGACAGGGAAGGAGACAAAGACCCAGAACCCACAGGGAAGGAGGCCACAAACCAAACCAGGAAAGCCACCAAACCCAGAACAGAAAGGGCAGAGGAGGCCAACCCAAAGACCACAGGCCAGAGACGCCCCCAGAAAGAACCAGCCGAAAGCCGACCAACAACGGGGAGGCCAACAAAGACCGGAAACCAACAACGAACAAGCCCAGCAAGGGCGGGGACAGGGCCACCGGCCACAACCCCCAAAAAAACCCCAACCCCAAAAGGGAGGGGAAACAAGGCAGGACGGGAGTCCAGGGCAACCGGAAACCCACGGCAGCCCCCAAACCAGGAAACAACCAGGCACGAACCCGCTGAACAACAGAGCCAGGACCGTAGCAAAGCAACCAGCCGGAGCAGAAGGACCCGCAGGCCCAACCAACCCCCGGAAGGAGCCCACGCAGCACCCAGGCCAAAGAAAAAAGGGGCAGGGAGGAACAGAGACCTCCAGCACACCACAGCCGGACCACATAGAAGGCCGGAAAAAGAAACAGAGGAAACTGCCAAAGCGGAAACCAGAGGAAAACCGCCAAAGCGGAAACCAGAGGAAGCCGAGAAGGCAGAGGGCCAAGCAGCAGCAAAAAACCCCAGACAACCCGCAGCCAGGAGGGAGGACCCCACAGAGGCAAGAGGAACACCACAGAACCGCACCCCAACCAGAGAAGGGGGGGGGGACCCAAACAGACACACCGGGACAGAGCCCGGGGAAGCAAGGGAAGACAGGAGCGAGCCAGGACACCAGAACCAGGAAAGAACCAGGAACGCCCAGCAAAACACACCCCAAAACCGGCCGAAAAGAGACAGCACAGCCAGCAAACCAAGGAGGCAGAGCCCGAGGCCACCCCGAACCAGCAGGAAGCCGGCAGACCCGGAGCAAAAGGAGGCAACCCAGGACATGCCAACCCAGAAGCCCCGAACACCAGGACCCCACACAGGCCCGAAAAGGGGAACCGCAACCCAGGAGGACCAACGAAGAAGGAGCACCGGGGCCAAGGGGAAAACCCGAAGCCCATCAGAAGCCAGCGGAAACCCCAGGACCAGCCAGAAAAACGGACACCCAACCACAGGCGAACCAAGCCCGGGAAGAGAACCGCCGGCAGGAGCAAGCCCAGAAGGACCCACCAGGACACGGACACAAAACCGCACAGCGCCCCGCCAGGACACACAAAGAGAGGACAGGCAAGGAAGCAGAGCCGAAAAAGGCGACCAGCAGGAGCCCAAAACCCGCAGGAGCGGGAACGCCCCAGCAGACACCCAGCCAGGCACCCATGACGGGAGGCTGACGAGACCAGGACCCCCCAGGGAAACGCACCCAGAGCCCAGACGGACCCCCAACTGGGAGAACCGCAGAACAGAAGAGGGGAAACAGGCGCCACGCCAAGGACACGGCAGCAGCGAAAGACAGCCAGGCCCAAACAGCAGCAGCACGAACCCCAGGGACCAAAGGCGAACCGCCACCGGAAACACACCCCGGGGGGAGACGGAAAGGAAGGGCAGGCGCCCAACCACACCAGCCAGAGAAGCCCACACCAGGCACCCCCAGGCGGCCGCAACCAGAAACAAAACAGGCCCGACCAAGCCGAACCCCATAGACCAGACGAGCGTGTCGGCAGAACCAGGAGGGGCAGCCAGGACCACTGAAGCAAGCCAAAGGCAAGCACAGTGAGCGCAAGGGCAGGAACCCAGAACACAGAGAGGCCAACCCACAGAACGGGACGGAATCGTGAAAACAAAAACGCAAACCGGACCCGCAGGCAGAGGGGGAGAGCGCCGCAGAGAGCACCAGGCCGGACACCAGGAAGCCCCAAGGGGAACCAGGCGCAGCCCAAGGGACGGGAGGACCAAAGCCAGGAACCAGGAGCCCCCGAGCACCAACCCCGACCAACCAGGCAGAAGCCAGGAAGCGGAAGGGAACACCCAGCACACCCAAGCGGAGCAGAAGCCACAACCAAACAGGCAGCCCGCAGCGGCGGCACGGCCCCCCAGAAAGGGCGGGCAGACAGACGGACCCAGCACACCCAGGGCCAGGCCACAACACCCGCGACACCCCGAAAGGGACGTACAGGGGCAGCGAAGAAAAGCGGGGCAGCAAAGAAAAGCGGGGCAGACCCCGGCAAGAAAAAAAGGAACCCAGGGGAGCCAACAGGACTCCAGCCAAAGGAGCAGGAACACCGGCCCACCACCAGCCGGGGGCAGGGAGCCGCGGAGGAGCCCGGAGCAGGGAGGACCAGAAGCGCACCTCAACAGACCGGAACCGAGGAAGCAAGAGGAGACCCCAACCCGCAGAGCAAGCAGCAGGGGGCAGAACGCAAGCAAGCAGGCAGGAGGCCCCGGGACAAAACCGGCACCCCACACGAGCCACAGCCGCCAAAGGGAGCAGCAGAGCCCACAACACTAGGACCCCTGCACAGCGCACAGCCCCGGAGCACCCCAAAGAAAGCACCCACAAGGCCCGAGAGCCCAACGTGACACAACCGTGCCAGGAGACGGCGATACCAACCCCCCGCAGGAAACAAGGGAGGACCGGACACCAGAGCAGGACCCCAACAGCAGAGAAAGCGGTGCACCCCGCCTCGCCACGGAGTGCCACAACCAGGGCAACCCAACGCCGCAGAGAAAAGAGCGAGGGAAGGCACCAGAGACCGCGCACCAAAAGGGGCAAAACCCCACAGCAGGCGGGAACAGCGCCCGACTGCTCGCACCAGCAGGGGCCCGGTGAACGGGCCAGAGGAACCCCAAGGAACACTCCCAGAGGGCACGCCCAGGGAGAGTACCAACCGCGAGCCACGGCACTGAGGCATCCTGAGACATGAACCGGGCACCCCAGCACCAAAGACAGACGCCCCCATGTACGGAAAAAAAGGCAGCAACGGCCACCACAGGCCGGGGAAGGAAGCCGCCAAACGGAAGCGGGGGCCACCAGACAACAAGGCCCCCACCACCAGTGTACAGCCACGTCCACGTCCGGAAAGCAGACGGAAGGAAGCCCCACGGTGCAGAGGGACGCGAATCAGCCCTTGAACCGGGCAGGCTGCAGCCCGAAAATCCCACACCGAAGCCAGCCTACCACCGGACCCGACATCTCCATAGTACCCGTGTCCGACGCCAAGCCTCAAAGCCGGAAGAGGGAGGCAGCAACGGGCATGCACCGAGAGCTAGCGTCTCGGAACCTGGGAGCCAGCAGCAGCCCCGAGCCTGGAGAACAGAACACTGCATCTGCGCAAGAGCACACACACTCGCAGAGAAGCACAGCATAGGCAGCAGCAAAGGAAATCAATATTCCAACCGAACGCATGGGAAAGGAGGAAGAGAGAGAAACATGCACGAGAGGGAGCATGCAACCAGTGCACAATGTCAGAGGAGTGAGCACGCCCCAGCACGCCGGGTGCCAAAAGCCCAGCAGCCAAACACACCAGCAGCGCCGAAGCACCGCATAGCAGCGCACATGGTGAACATCCAGCAAAGCAAGGAAACCGGCAAGCGGCACTCACCCGGAGGGGGGGCGAACTCCAGGAACAAGGCCCCCACCCCAAACGCCAATACACCAGGAGACCGGCAGGAGCCCATCCAACGTGGCACGTCACACCCGGCCAAGCTCGGGAAGACGAGCCCGTGACCCGGAAGAAACCCGGAACTCCAGCCCCAGCCGCAAAGGGCCGGGAGGGCCATGCAGAGCAAGCAGGACACCGGCTCCAACAGCGACTGACTCCCAGCAAGCCCGGCAGGCCAGGAGACAGACCAGTGAACCCCGCGCCCGCACAGCCAGGCAGCCGGGCGGGGGGAGAAGAGAAACACCGCCACTCCAGCCCAGCAGGAGCAGCACCAGCACAGTCAAGTCCATTCTGTCGACAGACAGAAAAAAGAACAGGAGGGATGCTGGGTAAGTACTGCTTATGTACTCCCGGTGGGAGGGGCAGTATTAGGGTCCCAGCATTCCTCTTGTTTTTTTCTGTCGGGAGATGGTTATCTCCAATTAGTTATGAATGGGACGAGGACATAAGGGACCTGGGGGTAATGGTTCATTACCTATATAAAGTTCCTGCATGAGAATGCGAGATTTCAGCACATCAAGTGACCGTGGCCGCCATCTTGGCTGGGCATGAGTTTTTCTACTGCACCAAACCGCGTGGCTCCATTCAGCTTCAACCAGCTTGGATAGAGCTCCTTCTGTCAGCTCCACCTGGATTACTGAGAGAAAAGCTGAGTCCTTACCTCTCTGTGATTCCCGTTGCCTCTTCGTCCTGGCTCAGTTGATCCTAAATCCTGTACAAGAAAGAAAGAAGCAATAAAGTGACTATTCGAGCACATCTGCATTTAACTAAAGCTGAGCAAGCAAGGTTTGTGTACTAACCCGTTTTGGAATCAGTATTGTCAGACATTTTAAAGAGAGAACAACCCTGCTGTATTCAAATATAAGGACTGAAGTAAGTTCCTGAGAAAGTTTGAAAAGAGACCATAACCTAGAACCGTTTCAGCAAAAACTGATATCCTTGATATCGTCTCCTGAAAGAAGAACTGATAAAGTGTATGTATAGTTCAGCTCTTACGATATGTTCCTAATACTTGCACAACATCACCTGTGTTTTGTGTATTAATAGTCATGTGATTTTATTTTAATAGGGTTTAGGCACGGTCTGAAGGAAGAACAGCAGGCCAATAAGAAAAATCGCCCAACAGAATATCTAAGACCCACCTACAAGAAAAATAGGCTCTCTCTTTCTCTTTCTCATCCCATTCCCTTCTGGAACATCCACCGGCTCTCGGGCATAATGTTCTCTTGTCCGAAGTTATTCTAGGGGTGAGATGAGGCCCAGCATTGCCCCTGCGGTAGGTTGGAGAGTCCAGGTAAGTGCCATTGACAATAAATGATAACATCTTGGCTACCATGGGTAAAGGACGGATTGACGATTTTGTCTCCTCCTCTGATGCAGGCAGGAACAACTGTATTGTTATACTTTTTTCTAAAGAAAATCCAAATGTAATTCTCAATACTCATTGTTATGCCAATGGTAGATATGTATACGTTAAAATTAAACTAGATACATTTTTAATACCTCGTTACTTTAAATGGTCCTAGGGAAGATGTTTGTTTTGGAGGAATATTACTTCTGTAATTATTAAGCTTGGTAATGTCCCTATCAATGTTGGAGGAGATTTTAATCTTATAAGAGAACATCTATTAGATAAATAATCCAAGATCAAAACTTCCCACATAATTTCCTTTGTTTAAATAATTTTTCAAGAATACAAAATTAGTGGATATTTAGAGGCTACATTTTCCTACTCACCAAGTTTAATTTATTTTCTAACTTTCATCTTTCTTGCTTCAGAATTGATTATTTATTATCTTCTTAAAGCTTATGTCATTTAATCTCTAACTCTAAAATTGTGCAGATTAACATCTCAGATCATATCCTAATATCCTTTTAATTAACTGTGAGTTTAATGATTATCTGATTACACATATGGAGACCATTCTTGATTAAAAAAAACAATAAAGTTAAACTATTATATGCAATTGAACAATATTTGACCTTTAATACAGGCGATACTACATCTAGTTTAATATGTTGTAATGGATGCTTTTAAAGCTATTATTAGAAATACCTCTATTTCTATAATGGTTTATGAGAATACATTATTTAATTAAAACATTTCTAATCATGAAAATCAATTGCTAAATATGGAAGCGTATATTCCATCCAGTCATAGACATTATGAATCACAACTACAGATAATATAGCACCTTACTAAGCAAAGGAGAGGGTTTGCAGATATCGAACGACAAAGCGAAATGATGCCATAATGCCAAGAGATCTGATAAATTGCTTGCTAATTATTTAAAAGGACAAAAAACAAATACATGCTATCTTTTCTAATATTGTCAAGCCTTCCATAAATGACAATCTAAATGAATCTTAATTCTTTAATTCAAAATTATGTAATAAAACGGAAGAAATTTACTCAAAAATAATCAATGACTTTTTAAACTCATGTCCTGTGCATACTTTCGCACAAAGTGATACCATCTATTGGATACTTCGAAAAGCTTGAATGAAATATGTTCTGCTATCTCGTTTCCTCATTCAGGGAAAGCAATAGGTCCAGATGTTTTTCCTGCTGAGTTCTATAAATAGTTTTTTTGCCTTTTTACCGAATGTCCCCATAATGCTTAAATTGCTGGATCTTTACTTGAAGAATTAAATATTGATTTTCCCAACCAGATAAAGACTCACCCTTGTTTCTAACTGCGGACTAATTTCATGAATTAATCAGAATGTTAAAATATATGCGAAAACCCGGCTGGCAAACTATCCATAGTTTTGCATAATTAAATTCATCCAGATCAAGTTGGGATTATGAAGGGCAGATTGTCAGCACATAACATTATACTTATCTGCCATGTTTCATGGCCTATATTTAACTCGCATTTACACTCAAACTTATTTGCAATAGATTTTGAGAAAGCATTTGATAAAGTCAATTGGCAGTTTCTATTTAGAGTGTTGCATTTTTGCCACTTTGCTTCCAAATGTAATAATATGATAAATACCCTTTATGTACATCACTCTATTAAAAATGTAGGTTTTTATTAACAGAAATATCACTAACACTTTCAATCATTTCAGAGGTACAAGAAAAGATTATCCTCTCTCCCTTCTTCTTTTCCTTTTAGCTATTTATCAAGACATATTTAAATCTGCATCTGCAGACGATGTGCTATTATTTATCTCAGATCTAGAAACGTGTATACTGCTTATACTGCTAATAATTAATAGTTAGTCCATTGTTTTTGGATAAACTCTTAGGACCTCATTAGGATGTTGGTCCGACCACCACCGACAGGCCGCCGTTGGCGGTCCAATCGACATCCAGTAGAGCGGTCGGACCGCCGCATTATGATGTGGTTAATCAGACCGCATCGGCCGGAGGGACCGACTGACGCTTCAGACGGGTTTAAGGAGCCCGTCGGCTCGTCGGTCGGATTGTATTCTCTACAATTGGGGCGTTGCCAGCTTAGGCACCAACAGTAGGGATTACGATGTCCCTTTCCGACAGCCTTTCCTTGGCGGTCCACCCGCCATGGGAAGGCGGTCGGAAAGAGACTTTGGGGGCCCTTAGCAGAGCCCCGCCCCTTGTGGGCCTCCGGTATGAGGCTTGGGGGCCACTTGTGGTGCCCCCCCAAACATCCATGCCCCATGTGCCAGGCACCACATGGTGCCTGGCACACGGTGCATCGATGTTTAAAAACATCCCTTTTTCCAGTGCAGCTTGGGCATGTTCTCCATGCAGGCTGTAATGCAGCCTGCATGGAAAACAGGGAAAGTACACATGACTGGTTTGGGCAGCCCGAGAGGGCCGACCAAACAGTTATTGCGCACTTAGAAGTGGGCAAACCACTCCCCTGCCCAGCTCCGAGAGCAGAGCAGCCCCGCCTGCCCGCAAAGCAGCAAGAAGAGTAAAATGATAATAACGCAAAGTTATTATCATTTTATGTTTCATTCTTTGCACTGCTCAAAAGCAGTGTGGCGGTGCTCCTCCGCTATAGCAGAGGAGCCACCACTGACTAAAGTTCTTGTGCTCTCTCCCCTAAACATGGTATTATTGGGTTTTTCCTAACTGGCATATTTAATCTACCCTTGAAGCCTCTAGTAAAGTGCACTACATGTGCTGAGGGCCTATAAATTAAATGCTGCTAGTGGGCCTGCAGCACGTATTGTGCCACCCATTTAAGTAGCCCTCAAATCATAGCTCAGACCTGCCATTGCAGAGCCTGTGTGTGCAGTTTACACTGCCATTTCAACCTGGTAAAATTAACTTTTGCCAGGCCTAAACCTTCCATTTTTATACATAGACGTCACCCCTAAGGTAAGCCCTGGACAACCCAGAGGGCAGGGTGAAATGTATATAAAAGGCAGGACATGTACTTTTAAGTTTTACATGTCTTGGTAGTGAAAAACTCTCAAATTCGTTTTTCACTACTTCGAGGCCTATCTCTCCCATAGGATAACATTGGGATTGCCATATTCCATTTTATAAGTGTAATTCCCAATTGAGAAGGGATAAATCCTTCAAGTCTGGCGTCTCTGGAATCACAATTAAAATTCCAAACTGATGGTGTCGTCAAATTTTAAATTGCAGTTCTGAAACTGCCATTTTTAGAAAGTTGGCGTTTCATTACTTTGTTGATTTGGTGCCTGCTGCCAGTCTCTGATCACACGTCTGGGGTGGGTGACAGTTGGGCTTTGTGTATTCCCCCTAGACAGTCACACACAATGGGAGCTTAGGTGTTAATTGATGGACCATCCGGGAAGGATGGGAGGGAGGAGCTGGATGCGGCCTCACTTACATCTGAATTGGTTATGTCCTGTCCACACACAAAGGGCAGCATACCCCTGTAGTGAGTCTGGAGCCAGGGCAGGAAGGGAAGGCCACTATGCACTTTAAAGGCATGTCTTTGTAGTCTCCCACTCTTCAAAGACACAACTGGGTGTAAGTACCTCAGACACCACCACTTCAGTACACATCTGGACCTGTGGATACTCTGCCAGGAAGAAGGACTGCTGTGCTGCTGAAGGACTGCCACTCTTCTCGACTGCTGCTTTGCTGGATTCCTGTTTTGCTGTGCTGACCTGCTGGCCTGCTGCCCTTATGCCTGGGTGAGAAGGACTGGACGTGCATCACTTGTCTCCAGAACCCAAAGTGACTCGAAGGGTTAGCTGCCTGGCCTCCTGATCTGAAGTCTTAGGGACATAAAAGACTCCCAACCAACCTGGTTCTGCACCTATACTCTGCCATCAGTGAGTCTGCCCTGCCAAGTGGTGCCACCCCAGTCCTGGACCTGTGGAAGTTGGCCTAAAGTATATCTCCTGAGGAACCTATGCATCCTCTGCTGAGCAACGCATCCCCGAGCAGAACCGACACATCTCCTTGCCTCAACGGCACATTTTCGAGCAGAACTGAGACATGGTCACTGTTACATGGATTGGACACTTCGCAAAAGACTTGCATCACCGCAGCCTCTCGCATCTGGGACTGACTCATCGTCTTCGAAACTGCTGCTGCACGATGCTCTGCACCTCGCATCCTTTATCGACAGCAGCCTCGACGATGACACTTTATCTCCGCTTCGCAGCTTCATTTATCATTGGAAACGACTCACTGCCTTGGCTGCGCCTCGCATACTCGCTACCGAACTACCTATAACCTAATTTGTAACACAGATTGTTTGGCTTCACTAAGTCAATAGGAACCTTTCTCTTTTTCTTTCTGAACAACTGCAGTAAGATGACAGTTTTTGCTCTTTCTCGTTTCATTGCTATGATTTGCATGTACTCACTGTCACTGTAAATCATACCAAATTCTTCTTACTCTCCCAAAATATTAGCCACAAGTTAACTGACCCTGGGTAGGCAGCCAGCAACAGCAAATGTTGGTGGAACTGCAGTTGCTTACACTTTACTCAGACTTTGTTGGGTAAGCTGCAAATCTTAATCCAGATCAAGGGGTGACTGATTATGATGATTCTCCTTCCCAGAAGATCTGGCATGAACACCTTCACATTTATACACCTAACAGTATTTTATAAGACATACGGGTCAAGAAAACATCTACTGGCATATTATTCAGTATAAAGGTTATTTACACAGGATGCACCATTACTTAAGTCCCTTGCATTCAAGGATTGTTTAAGCATACTATTGGCTGTCTGTTTGAACGAGTTCAAAAAGGATGCGAAAATTGAAGGGCTATTCACCCCTCAGTAAGTACCTTTTTTAATACTTTGAAAGTAGAGAGTTGACCCCTAATCTGAGTGGAAGGTATGCACTGCACCCATTGCTACTAAGTACAACAAGCCTTTTGCAACTGTGTGAGCCTTTCTCATAATCTGTGGCCATCTCTCCTCTGAACTTCTGTGAACTAAATTTTTTCATGGTGGAAGTGAGTGGAAGAACGACAAACGACTTTTTCCAGAGCACCATGGGACTCTCTTGAGGCATGCAATGGTGGCGACCATGTTAGATCCACTGAATATAAACCCCTCATGGTTCAGTGCATTTCTTGCTAGGCAACTGTGATACTTAGTTGGTGCAACCAAAATCTTGTTGCCATGTGGTCAAGAGATTGGAACTCATTGCGTTTTCATCAAGAGCTATCAAGGATCTTGTTCTCAGAGAAGTATTCCGGATAAACCTTAGAGACCGTTGATTTAGACTTTGATTTGCACTTTAGTGATGGAGTCATCTTTTCAAGTATTACAAACTCTGTACACCGGAGTCATCCTTTCTAGCATTATGAATGCAATCTATTATACTTATTCATGGGAAGAGGTTGTGAATCCTATATATCATTGTTTGCACTTGAATCACGTTGTGCATTGATTTATTGCCTGTAGTAGAGAGGTGAATATATATTTCTCGAAGTTAAAGTAGAATACTAATGATTATCATAAGTTACCGCTGATGAACTATATGTATTGAGACTAATTCAGATCACAGATAAAGGGCTAGAGGTACAAAACATTTGTGCTGTCATAAATGACCCACTTTTGCAGAATCAAGCCATTTGCGGCCACAAAAATGCTTTTTGTAATATACAAACACCAAAATGCAATTCGGTAACTTGCTATGGAATTGCAGTTTGGGTTTGCAAACAAAAACAGAATCGCTATTTGCAAGGAGCGTGTTCAGGACGTCCCTTACAAATAAGGAATCTGAATGGTATGTACTAATGTTTTGGAACCGGAATACAGTCGCAAAACATTCACACTTTACCACCAACTGAAAGTATGTGGTAACCCATTCACATACGAGAAGGGGTTCCCTTGGTACCCCTTCCTCTTTGAGAATATTTGAAATATTTTTTAAGAACAGGCAGGGGTCCCAAGGACTACTGCAGACTCTTGAAAAATAAAATGAAACATTTCATTTTTTTTATTTTTAAATGCATTCTGTATTCCTTTAAAGAAAACGGGCTGCATTAAAAAAAAATGAATGCTTTATTTATAAGCAGTCACAGACATGGTGGTCTGCTGACCCTAGCAGGCCACCATCCCTGTGATAGCAGCAAATCCTACTGGATCACAAATACGTCATTAATATTCATGAGGGTTGTCTATTTGCGACCCTCTAGGAATCATTCATTTGGAAATCAGGGCCAGATTTCACTTCAGTACATTAGTAATAGTGATTGCCAAATAGCAATTTGCAAAACATCACTATTTTGTAATCGCTATTACTAATATTCATACTACTAGCCCTTAATTTCTAACTTGCTGAAAGTTGTTATAGATATAGTGACATGTAAAAAAGGTCAAGTTAAACCGAAAATTATTTACTAAACTAATTTATATCTTTAAGCTGTGAGGGGTCATAGAGTTATCAGCAGCCACAGAGAATGGTTATAGAGAAATTGCTACAAGAAATATCAGATGTCATAGTAGAAACAGTGAACTGTGGCATCACTGACTTAATGCTAAAAGAATTATTTCTTGCCTCTGCAGTGCAGATTGAATCTGGCAATAAGAACAGACAGACAGGCAAGAAGATATCATGCGTCTCTGTTTCTCTGTCTCTTGTGCCACTCTCCTTTCCCCATATCTACCACCTACTTGCATCGATATTCTGTGCATGGCCATGAGTGGGTTCATGGAAGGGAGGGGACAAGCATTGCCCTTGGTGGATCTGATGTGCAAGGTTAGTGCAATAGTGATAGATTGCCTAGCCCATGTTTTCATTCAAACCTGAGCAATTGATCCAGGTGTTACTAGTTACTAAATTACAACAAGATGTTAGTGTAATGAAGTTAGGGAATAAAATGTTGTAATCTGAGTTACTACAGGTAAAAAGAGAATGATGTTCTTTGTTGAAGGTAGAGAGTAAAAGGACAAGTCAGATCCCATTGCCTCAAGGATATGGACATTACCAACCCCAGTGAAGGATTCAAAGTCTTAAATGCATTCATGCTCACAAGTACAACGTCTAATATTCTCAGCACCCACAGAGAGGTTGTCTGATGTGCCTGAGAAAAGGAAGAAAAGGAAAGAAGACGTGTGCAAAGTTAGTGTGTGTACTGTGATAGATATAGACATTTTGTGAAGTACTATGATAATAAGATTTGAGTTTCTAAAAATCAAATACCAATAACAATTCAGAATAGTTACAACTGGAAGGAAACTGTATTCCTCGACAATGAATGAACTGACTGAATTTCTTCACTCAGCACAGTAGAAACCTACCATGGTGAGTGAAGAAATTGCGTCAGTTCCAAAATGGACAGTGATTACTAAGCAATCCTCAATTGTACATTTATAATTCCTAGGAAGAGCTATCATTGCAAACCTCATGAATAGCCTTGCTGAGTCTCAAACTTCTATTTTAATCCAAAATTAGAATACTGCATCGGTATATATTGGGTCAACTACAACCACTAATGTTACTTCATCCGCGGTTAATAGAATCTCCTGGCTATCAGATGGGCAGTAAGGCTAGGGCACCTAGCTGTAAGGCAGTAAGGATAGGGATTACATTTTCTGTTATATCCACTATTCCTATTTCTACTGCCTCCACTTCTCCCACCATTGTTTACAAAGAATCAGAACTGGTACCAATAATTTGAGCAGATCCTTTGTAGATGCGAAGCGTACAACAAGCCTCAGTTGGATAAAGGTTATGTTATGTTACAGGATTTTATTAAGCGCACATATCACCCAGGGGTCTCACAGCACTAGCCAAAACCATAGAAGGGAGGGGAAAACAACAGCGGGGAAGGAAAAGTGACCAGAATAACCAGGTTTTTAGCATTTTTCGAAACTGGTGATGGTCAGAGACCATGCGTAAATGCAAGGGGAGAGCGTTCCACAGGGTTGGTGCAAGATGTGAGAAAGACTTCCCACCATGCCTGGCAGTGCGTATCCTAAGTGGAGTTAGGAGATACTTGGTTCCTGATCTAAGAGTTCTACTGGGCTGGGACCAGTTGAGTTTTTTTGATAAGTAACTAGGCCCATTCCCAAAGATGGTTTTATGTACCAGGGTGATGATCTTAAAACAAATCCGTTTCCTGATGGGAAGCCAGTGGAGGGCTCTCAGACTTGGGTCCGATGGAGATCGCAACAGTAGATTTAGAACAAGTCTGACAGCGGTGTTTTGTAGCACCTGAGTTTGGTGAGGAGCTCTTCATTAATGGAAGCCATAAGAGCATTCCCGTAATTGAGCCGACTGATTATTAGGCCCTACACAAGCGGTTTTCGTGATTCAGGTGGAATCCATTGGAAAACCTTGCGTAGGCTCCGCATTAATGCATAGCAGGTGCCTGCTACCTGATTAACATGGTCTCTCATGGACAATTTGTTATCAATTATCATTCCCAGATTGCGAACTACATGTTTGGGGGACGGACACGGACCAAGATTCTGAGGCCACCAATCATTGGACCAGTGTTCATTGGCCTTCCCGAAATGAATGATCTCTGTTTTACTTGCGTTTGACTGAAGGTGATTAGTTTGCATCCAGGTACTGATATGGACCATGCAGTTTATGAATTTGAGCTTGGTGTCGGATGGATCAGTATCCAAGGTGATAAATATTTGCATGTCGTCAGCATACGACACTGTGTCGAACCCATAGGATTGGATCACCTTTGCGAGGGGGGCCACATAAAGATTAAAAAGAGTGGGGCTGAGGATAGATCCCTGGGGGACTCCTTTATCTACCATCCGACTTTGAGAAACAAAGGTACCAGTTTGGACCCTCAAGGTTCGATCTGTTAAGTAGCTCCAGAACCAGTTTAGGGCATTTACCCTGATTCCTTTCTCCCACAGTCGGTGTATCAGCGTACTGTGGGAGATGGTATCAAACGCCGCTGACAGATCAAGTAGGACAAGCATAGCTGACTGCCCGATATCCTGGGCTAGCCTTATATTGTCAACTACCTCTATCAGCGATGTTTCAGTGCTATGGGCAGCCCTAAACCCCGATTGAGATGGGTCCAGTAATTTATTTTCCCCCAGAAAGGTTGTAATTTGTTAATCGACCAATGACTCTAAAACCATTCCAAAATAGATGAGGAGAGAGATAGGTCGATAGTTGGTAAGATCTTTCGGGTCAATAGAAGGCTTTTTCGGGATGGGTTTGTCCCTTGCTGCCTTCCAGATAATAGGAAAAGCGGCACCTTTTAAAGATAGATTAAGAAGATCAGTTAGAATTTTGAGGAGGACTGGGGCAATGTTGGACATAATATGAGGTGAAACAGGGTCAGTTGGGGAGCCTGATTTTATTTTAAAGAGGGCGCGATTCACGTCCTCCTCGGTGAGTTCCGTGAACTCACAAAAATAATTTATAACAAGTTCCGGACTGCTAATAAGAGCTGTCTCTGGATATTCAGTGGTTGAATAAAAAAAGAGGTTATGGATGATGTTAATTTTCTCCTCAAAGAATGCGGAGAGTTTGTTAGCCCAATCAATTGAGGAGGGGCTTTTAGACTGGCAAGAATGGGGGCTGGTGAATTCCTTTAATATTCTATACAGTTCTTTATTTGAATTTGCAGCTTAATCAATTCGGTTGACCTTTCCTAGTACTGAGGAGAAATGTAAAATACCTCTGGATTTCATTGGTTAAATTCTTGTGTGTAACTTATTTGGAGGTTCCAGGTGTCTTAGGGTCGCTCAGTGGCCAGGTCCCATGTTGGGCGCAAAGTTGTGTTATCTTCATATTATTGAGGTCACACACAGTCGATTCCTGAAACTCCAAAAGGAAGCTATAAAGAAAAGGGGAACTGGCTTGTGTCGCTGCGTATCTGGACTCAGACAAACCTACTAGAGAATCTTTCATCTGTAGGTAGCATATACAGAGTCCTGCCCTGTACCCTGAATCAGTACACACACACAACTGGTATTTCACTATATGATAATCTATTATAAAGTATTGATCTACAAATCATGTGCATTAAAAAGACTGAGAATGTTATAAATACCACAGAAATGATTATGTATATTAGAGCAAAGGATAGATTTGCTTCCAACCATGTTTAATCACATCTTCTTTAGTTGCATTACCTTATTACAAAATGCCATGCCATGTAAAAGCTCCCAGTGTACCATATTGGACCTTTAGGCCTGAAGTTAGAAATGTGTATTTCAGCATCCCCTTTGCATATGGTACAGGTGAGCAAACTCCCTACCACTGCTATTTTATATATCTTTCTTATGCATGGTGCTCTTTGGAGCAAGGAGGAGTAAGCTCTTGCTCAGCTCCTATTTCGTTACATAGTATATTGAGCAATAATATAGTTATACACATAAGATTTCTACTACTGTTCTTTATTTTTCCTAGAAGACAGAGCATACAAGATCATCTTTCCTTGTAGCTATATTTCAGCTGTCGCAGTCTTGAATATTGTATGCACCAGAGAGTGGAAATGTTCCTCCTCTGCCTTATAAGCGTGTGTTTATGAACAACTTGGAACACAAGCACACATTTATTAGCTCTGCGGTTTAAACAAGTTAGCCCACTTTCTAGTGGCCATGTTAGCATACAACCAGGCCTGCAAAATAAACCTTAACTTTGCTGTCTAAATGTATAGAAACGTATGCAAGTTACAGAAGGGAATTAGGCCAGATGGGAAGGTGCCATGGAATGTTGAAAGTCAAAATGTTGCTTCTTTGAAGAGACAGAACCTTATATATCTCATCATGTTATGACATCCATTGTGTAAGATTTGTTGTTGGTTCCCTTGTGAAGGAACCCGGAAGACTGGGCTCTAGGTTTTTTCATTCTCCGAAGAGGATATTTGAATATTTTACATATTTTGGACTTTCACTCCACATCTTTCAAGTACTAGAGTGTTACAACATATATTTTAAGAAGAATCATCCCTTCAATAGCAGTTTTTTCTTAAGTAAAAATGCAACAGTGACTTCACTTTTTAGGTCGACTTTCAAGACCTCTTGTATATACTTTAATAAACACTTCTGTGTGGGCTTAACTTCATTTCATTTGTTTGTTTCTGTTTCCTTTTAAAAACCTTGCTTGCTAGTGGTCAATCCTTCTTCTTTGTCCCTCCTTTTGCTCCCAAATAGCAGGGACCAAGTACTGTATCTTTACGCTTTGGTTGTTTAGGGGACTATTTTTAGGTCGAGCTAGACATCGCATGCGCTGTCTCTTCGAGACCTGCTGTAATCAGTCTGTTCCCATGAGGCACAGGGTCAAGACTGATTTGCATATGGCTATGTCTGAACTGGGGTGGCGTGGTGAAGCAAAATAACGATGGATTAAACCCAGATCTGTGACTGGGGGTGAATGTTTGCCAATGTGCAGCATTCCGTCCATTATCTTGTGTGTTTTGTAATCAGTCTGTGGGCATCAAGTCCGTCCCCTTTCTTGCAATTGCTTTTCATTTGTCTATGTCAGTGTCCTTTAAAAATCCCTGCTTGCTAGTGGTCAGTCCTGCCTCTTTGTCCCTCCTTTCTCTCTACTGTTCCTCCCACAGAGCAGGGACTTAGTACTGTCTCATTCCACTATAGGACAATCAATTTTTTCTTGGTTTCCTGCTCTTTTACTGTTTGTCTGTGTTCAGCTTCAGCACCCTAGTTTCTTACATTTAAATATAGCATTCTTCCTCCCACCTTCTCTTAATGCCACGAAGATCTCCAAGTTCCACTTGATAAATACTTCTAAACTACTTGTTTTGCCTCTCCAGCGCTGCCCAATTACTGAATGGCTCAGCGCTGCTCAGACCGGGTGTGCCTGGGTCAGTTTCACTCTCCGATCGAGCGCGCACTCCACATTTCCCCCAGTGCACAAGCAGGGACCTTCTTGTGGGCTCCCGTGTTCTTTCTGCATTCTCTGGTGGTGCCCCCGAGGCATCCATATCGGTGGTGCGAAGGGATTTCCTGTACAGATTTATTTGCCTTTTTTAAAAGTACAACATTCTTTAATCGTTCCGGCACGCTTCCTATCTAATGTGGACTTGGCATTTCAGCACGCCATAAGCACAGTTGTGTTACCAAGGTAAAATATGTCTGAAATAAGAGTTGGGGCATTTAACTCACACCGAAAGTGGACCTTGTTTACCTTGCTCTAGGAGTTTTTATTTTAAGTACACAATATTTCCTGTTGCTTTGAAAATGTCTGGATAGTGAAGTCAGCAGTCTTGGGCTCGGCTACGAAATCACCATAAAAACCAAAAACTGTGAGCGTTATATCACCCAATAAGGAAAAAAAACTATAAGCCGATGAGCTTGCAAAACGCAGGCTCCTTGGGAGGGAGCCTCAAGACAGATCTGGTTGGTTCTTTTGTGCTGAAAACACAGGGAAAAGGTATAGTCTGCTATGTATGGCCACTTAAAGTATTTTAACTTTTATACTATCACCGGTAATAATCTTGATTGCGTGCACGGTTCACACTCCTGAAAGCGCACTTTAAATTCTTGAGCCACAGCTCCCGCTGACAGCATTATTTGAAAAACAGTGGTGCACCCCACATTCACACATGCCTTCCCGCTGAGGCACACATCCTCATATTTCAGCAAAGTGGTGAAAAGTGATTTCCCCGAATACCCGACGCTGTGACTTGTTCCAGCACCCACTTAGCCGCCCATTTCATTATACTGATCTTCTCTCCATCCCAATTCCCCAAGCGTAGATGGTGTTTCACGGTTTTCCTCCCGGGGCCCGCAATGATTTTTTAAGGGATCTTGATTTTTTTAACCAGCCCCATTGTGCTTTCTGGGACTTGTAGTTTCCCAATTATGCTTGAAACCATCAGTATGCAAAAGACTGCATGCAAATCGGCAAATAGTGGCACACGATATGTGACGAATTTCCATTGCCACAAAAAAGGACTGCAGTTCAATCACAGACTGAATAAAGGACGCCACCACACAAGATGCTTCCCATGGTCTTTGAGTCCTGAAAATGGCTGCTGTGTATATAACCAGAGCATTGCCCATGCCTCCGCTCCTTCCCCAGCCCTCCCAAGTACCACACATCAGTGTTCCATCACCAAACTCTAATTAATTTATCATGCATTTATAGCTCCCTTATCACCCTGTGGAAGGCGCGTTCAACAAGGAGCTGCATTTAAGTAGGGAGCGCGCTCTCAGTGAGTGTGTACAGTGTGCTGCCAGCTGTCTGAAATACACTGTGTGTCCGCTTGAATAAATTACAAATCAACAGAACTGTTGGTTACTTATTGGCGCCTGGACTTTCAGCCGAGCCCAGCTTCTTGCTGCAGCATACCACGTGGTCTTAGTGCCTGAAGTGGTGTAAATAAATACAGTGATGACCCAGCAACTCCACATGGATCGTCAGGTGGCGCCTTACCCTGCTGCGATCAAAACAGTGTGTCTAATTGGTCCCCTTAGACATGGAGACAGCACTCAACAGCATTACATACAACTGTGAAGGGAACCACCAACTCAAAATAATGATTTAGTCCATCCACTGTGGAGATTATAAAAGTTGATCTTTATTCTTCTTATTCATTAAAAACAACAACCAAGCAGCCGACGCGTTTCGTCCAACTGGTGTGGACTTCATCAGGGCTTAAAGCGAATGTAAAGATCTTAGGAGTAGTAGGTCGTTATATGAATGTAGAGGAAAAGTCTTACGCTGTATATGTACTGGAAAACAACTGTGCCCTCCTGGATCCAGGGAGAGTTCAGGTAATAAAGCGGCTTACTGAGAACCAGGACGAATACACAGACGTTTCCAGCCGCTACTAGGCACGGCACAGGAGCCGCTTTATTACCTGAACTGTCCCTGGATCCAGGAGGGCACGGTTCTGAAGATTTTCACAATGATTTTATCTAATTGGCCACTGTCCAGCCCTTTTAGCACCTCGCTTCCGTACGTTAGTGTGGGAATAACTTTTGCCTGTGCTGCCTGCAATGTTGGAGCAAATGTTGGGCCAAATAGCTTCTTATGAATGGAGCTGAGTGCGAAAGATAGCGCTACTCCCTTCTTTTTTTGCTCTTCTAGATGGGTTTTATATCTACTGTTGTTATTGAAAAGAACTCCTAGGTACTTGTGGCACTTAGATTCTGCAATGCTTTCGGAATTTAGGACCCATGCCAGCTTCTGGGGCCTTCCTGAACGTACCGCCAAAATTTTAGTTTTCTTATTATTTATCTGGAGCTCGTTCTTAATTGAGTATTCGGCAGTAGCGTCCATAAGTCTTTGTAGACCAATCTTTGTGTTGCTTCGAGAACTACATCATCGGCGTATAGGAGATTTGACAACTGGAAACTGGCTAGTTTAGGAGCATGAGAGTTTACCTTGTTGAGGGCTTCCGGCAAGTCCGATAAAAATAGGTTAAAAAGTGTGGGAGCCAGGACACATCCTTGTTTTAGTCCTTTCGTTGTTGCGATTGGGCGTGACAGTCTAGAGCCATCCCCAATCTTGATTCTGACCCGTGTGTTGGTGCAGTAGCTGTATGGCTCTTAGAAGGCCATTTGGGATATTCAGTCCGGAAAGCTTCTGCCAGAGCTTGGCCCTGTTGACATTGTCGAACGCGGCTTTATAATCTATGAATCCCATGTAAAACGGGCTGGTGCTGGATTCCGCCTGGTCTATCAGGCAGGAAGGAGTCATAAGATTGACCGAGGTACCAGTGTCACTTGTAAAGCCAGTTTGGTTCGGAGGAATTACTGAATGTTCGTCGGCCCATGCCCGAAGTGAGTTGAGCAGCATCCCAGCGAAGTACTTTGCTTCGTTGTCGATGAGGGCGACCAGTCGATAATTCCCTGGAAGTTTTTGTCCCCACTTTTAAAGATTGGCACAAGAATCGATCCTTGCCAAGAGGGCGGAATGATGTTCTTTTGTAAGATGGAAGTGAAGAGTGGAGATAACTTAGAAGCCCAGAAGGCCGAATCCTCCTTGAACAGAGCCGGAGGAATGCCCCCTGGACCTGGAGCTCCATCTTTCCGACCCTTTTTAATCTGTTTTTCAATTTGGTCCTCCGGGACTATACTTTGTTCGATGCAGCTTGAATGATTTAATCTCACTGTTACCTTTTCAGGTGTTTGGCCTTTGTAGGGAAATTCTTCCATGGTTAGCGTTTTAACAAGTCGCTCTGAAGACATATTCGCCACTTTTGGAGCTTTGCTGCCCTCTTCGCCGGGACACTGATCAATAGTGTTTTCTTGTCGATCGTTAAAGTGAATGTGCAAGAAAAAGTACCACTCGGACTCCAGTATATTTGATGAAGCAGCTTTCGGGACATTCCCTCCAAGACTATTGATGGTACGCCAGAACCTCGCAGAATTATTTGACTTAATGTCTTGATATAATTTAGCCCAAAAAGAATTCCAGTGAGCCCTGCGATGTTCACTTTTGACTATCTTCAGATGGTTGCGGGCTTCTCTCAATTTAATTATTGTTGGTGGGTCCATTGGCTTTGTTTTTAACTCCCGCCATAGCCGGTTCATAGTTCTTTTCACTAATCGTATCGCGGGATTGCAAGAGGTCGACTGCTGCGTCCCATTTGGTTTTGCGTACGATGTTGGTTTTGCGTATCTGTCTGTCAAATTTGTTGCAAATGTTGTCCAATTAGCAATTTGATCATCGGTTGTCCTGCTGTTGCTTTCAAAAATTTGTTTTGCCTCCGATGTTAGCTGCTGAAGTTTGTTAACCGAGCACTTGATTCGTTTTAAATTGATCGTATAGCTATCAAAGGCTTGAGCCCTTGCCTCTGCATGTTGCACTAAACTGGTGCTAAGCGATATTTCTTGAGGGCTATGGTCACTTTTTATTCTGTTGCCGAATCCAAAACCTAATATTTGGTGCAGGAGGGAAAGGTTGACAAATGTATAATCAATTAAGGATGCGCCATTTTTCGATAAGTATGAGAGGCCAGGTGGCTTGTCAGGAAGAAAACGCCCGTTGAGGGCTCTAAGACCAAGATGTTCCAGATTTCTTTGTAAGGAGCGTCCCTTCCGGTCTTCCTTGTGCCATCCAGGAATGACCTGCGGTGGTATAACCCAAACACTTTCCTGTGATTTAATTACCTCATTTTTCTGTTGGTCAGACATTAGCCACATGTTGAAGTCGCCAGATAGTATTATGTCTGTGTTCGAGAGACCAGATTTCGTTCTTAACACTGACTCTGTCACCTCGTCTGAGAAGGATTGTCTGGACACTGAATTTGGGCGAACATAGGCATTCATTAAAATGATGGACCTGGGCTGGCCTTTGTTTGTGCTAAATGAGATTCCTACAGACTGGAGGAAATGGGAAGGGCTCACGAGGTCCCATGAGGTGATTACATTTTTTATTGATATATAAATTGCTAGGCCACCGCTGCCTCTTCCCGAAGGTTTCAGTTTCAGAGCTGGAATGTGATGAGTTTTGAACCCTTCTATTTGCTGCGGCTCCACGAGCCATGTCTCCTGAAGTAATATTATCTCAAATGATCGTAAATAGGAGATTGTTGCTTTATCCCCCAATTTGCTTGATAGCCCATTAATGTTCCACGAGCAAATCCTTAGTGGGCAGATGTCATGACCCATTTGGCTGTTGTGATGTCAACGGAGCAGCCGGGTTGAGTTTAGGGAGCCCGCCAGCCATGACCATGTTCTGGCCTTTTCCGGATCCCTTTTGAGTGTGATCTGGTCCTCTCTTACGCTTGTTATTTTTTAGTCGGAGGGGTGAGTTTTATCACGGGCACTCCTCAAGACTGAATAGACAGCTCTTTTTTCGACGCATGGACGCTCAAGGCCTCGGGTTTCCTGCAAAACATGTGGATAGCCAGGGTTCCTACCGGGTAGTATGAGTATGCCCCACTGCTTGAAGATTTCTGTGTGACGTAAGATCGCATTCATTACCTCTATCGAGCTCCAAGTAACCTTCGTGCTTTCGTTTGTTTGACCCTGGCCCGTTGCAATGAATTCAATTGATGTAATGTCCTGTGAGGTTACGACATTGGACAAGCCTATCGCTTCTATCAGTTTAATGATGTTCCCGCGATTTAATATGTCGCAGCTGCCTTTGGACTTGTACTCCGGGTAGAAAAGCGTGAAGGTTGGATCTCCATAGGAGGGAAGCCTTGGTTGTGACTCTGGTCTGTGGGCCCAATTTGTTGGATCTATTCCTGTCGGAGGTCCTGTTGATTGCACGTTCATTGCTCCGTGAACAGGTATGAGAGGTGACCTGTTCCGTGCACTAGGGCTCTTTTCAGTTGTGCCACGGGCGGTTGGTACTTCGCCTCCCTTGCCCTTCTCCAATGTAGTAGAATTGCCCGCATGGTTTTGATGTAAGCTGCTGATTTGAGCATAATTCACTGAATTGGAGCTACCAAGCGGATCTGTGGGCCCAATGGAACTTTGGCCCTCTGCCTTTTGCAGTGGCATTGAGTCAAAAATTACCATTTGGGTGGTCGTGGTTGGCTCCATTTTCCCCCTATGGGCCAAGTGAGCCTGATCTGCCCCGGCTTCGTCCTTTTCCTTTACAGGTGACAGAGTGCCAGTCTTATTTGGTTTATCGCTTTCCAGTGGGGTTGTTCGGATCACTTTTTGGGTTTTTAGCTCGTCGGTTCCAATTGGGTCGTTGTGCTCTGTAGCAGCAGCTCGTCTGTAGGTATTAAACAGAGGGTAAAGGCTCAGATCTTGTTTGATCCTGCAGATCTTATTGCGGCCTTTTCGCTTCCTATGTCTTTTCCCCTTGCCCGTCTGATCTTCCATGTCCTGATCAATTAGAGGTGGTGAAGTGAACTTAGCTTTGCCCGCGGATGGGGATTTTTGTTGGTCTCTCATTGAACTACCAGTAGCCGATGTGTCCTGGGGTGAAGACGAGGCATTAATTTCATCACTTCGCATCCCTGGATTTGCTTCCGCATTTGCTTTCATTACAGGACATAAGTCGCCGTCACTATTGCTTGAGGGAAATGACTTTGTGTTTGTAATTTCTTTTAGGTCTACCAACAGCTTTTCCATCATTACTGGGAGCGTGCTCAGTTTCTCGATTATTGGCGAGCATTCGCATCCTTGTTGCGGATGATCTACAACCGCTTGAGCCCGTCTAATCAGGTTGTTCAAGTTTGTAATTTTGTCATCTATTTTGACTATGTACACAGCCAGTGTGTTCAAAAGGCTGATTTGTATGTCCATTTTGTTGGCTTGATAGGTCATTGCGTCAGCTGACCTTTGTAAGATGTCCAGAGCTGTGGCCCATGCCTTCTCTTGTTTAAAATCCTCCTTCTTCTCCTCATTTGGGGACGATGATGGTCTAGGATGGTCAAAGGCGTCTTTGCCGTATGAAGACAGCATTTTTTCCCATTCTTTCGATTCTAGATAGGAGAGATCTCTCTCCTCTGCGCGAGCTTCCTCCATGTATTGCAAAGGCGCAGGCCCGCTCAAGTCGTGATGTGCGCGTTGGCCGGATTCTCTACCTCCATCCCCCCAGGGGGGTGAAAGCACTGATGGAGCAGGTGGTATAAAAGCAGAAGTATAGATAACTTCACCCCCCTGCATCATATCGGATACGCTATCCTTTATGGCAGGATTTGTTAATTGTTCAGTATTATTACACATTGTGATTAAGCTGACGTGGGGGGAGACAGTGTTGAAAGCTACAGGATCGCTCGTTGTCTCTCTATTGAATTCATTTAAGGGGTCAATGTTGTTGAAGATAAGATTTGATCTAACAGCGATAGTAGCTGCAGAGTCACACCTAGGCACTGATTGTATTAAGGTGGTCTTAGTTTTGGGACTTTCCAAAGTCGTAGCTGCGAGGACCTCTAGACTGCTCTGCTCTGTGTTAGGATCTCCTCCCTTCTGTGATGTTATAAGCTCATCAAATTGGTTGGTGACTATCGCTTGGTTAGTTTGGAGAATTTGAGATTTACCCATCTCGTTGTCACCGCCTGAGCTGACCTTGCTGATGGTCACTGTGGGGCTCAAAGGAGTGGGTAGTCCCTTGATTTTCGTATTAGTCGAAAAGACAGCTGACCCAACGTCTTTCAGGAAGGCAAATTTTGTCGTTATTTTAGGTTGATTACTGAATGGGTTTTGGCCCACCAAGCCTGCTTCCTTCGAGTGCACAGAGGGCATACGGACTGTAGAGCTTCCAGAAGCACTTGGCGACAAGTTGAGTAGCCGGTCTGAGACCACGGTTGATATCTCTAGTTTTTCTCGCCGTTTCCTTTTCTTTTGTGGGGCTATGGACCTCTGCTTGCCTGATCTCATCCTTTGCTTTGGCCGGAAAAGAGAAAGAATGAGCTAGGTAACCTGTCTAGGTTGTTCAAGATGACCGTGTAGGTGATGTGGTAGCTGCCAGGAAATTGCAGGTGGACCCAGTTCACAAGGGAGCAGCAGAGCAGGAGGAGTGGGATCGGGGTGGAATTCACTGCTTGCCGTGCCCAGCCCTCACAAGCCTCATAACCTTCACAAACCTTTGAACTTTGAGCCTTGAGATGACCTCGCTCCCTCTCTTTCACTTTGCTGGTTGGAGAATCTTTGCTGACTTTGCTAACCTTGCATGACACTTCGTTAACGCTTCGTTGCCGCTTCCACTTTCACTTTTCACTTTTCGCTTTTCGCTTCTCTCTTTTCTTCCCAAGCCCTGACGTCCCAAATACTGCCACAAATCGGCCACTAAGTTGAACTCAGTTCGTAAATACCCAAACGAACAAGTGGCAGGTAAGAAATGTTACAGGGCAGCGGGGGCAGTAGGGACTGCTGGGGCGGGCTGTCTGAGAGCCAAGTGGAAGCGTGATATAACAGCGTGTAGCCAAGCAGATAGAGCGAGCTGAGCGGGTGAACGTTTAGCTACACACACCCGCAAGCAAGTTCTGACCTAGCTCCAAGTTCAACTCCTGCCACCAACTCACCACCGCTCTCCAGATGATCCCCACATCGCACTCCGGGTTGTTTCAAGAATAATTTCCGGCCCAGCACCCGGGATGCGAAGGGCTATGGGTATGAGGGACGGACCGGAATTCCGTCGGTACAGTCCGATCGCTGGCTACCACAAGAGAGGCTCCTGTCCCGGCTCTGAGGGGCATCGAGCGAGGGGCGCAGCAGACGCCCAATGCCAAGTCGGTATAGAGCCCAGCACCCCCGCAGTGTGCAAAGCGAGGGGGGACCTCACGCAAAAAACTGAGAGCGGAGCAGCCGGCGTCCTCCTCGCGGCTCCACACACGAGCACCTCGATTCAGCGTGAAGACCTGGAAGACCTGGACTGGACTGGAACAGGGACCTCTATGTGTTTTTAATAATCTGACCGTTCGTCAGCTGTATTCTCAGACATGATGTGAACAGGAAGCAAAAGTGGGCCGCACAAATATCTAGGAACATATTTCCTGTTAGTCTGTGTTATCAAACTCTGTATATTGCTTTGCATTATTTTTTTTATTTTCTTATTTCTGTAACTTTGTAGTCTGTGCTTTTCTAGGAGCGAAAAGGTTTCGATAAACACTTTTCTGTTCCAACACAGTAGCTGTTAATCATTAGTTTTCAGGTTCAGCCAGGCCAGCCTCAGTTAAGTATTACGGTGTAAATGCATGGGCAGTTATATGGAATCTGCGGTCAATCGGATATTTGTTTAACGTGTTTTAATTCAGGTGCATTGCAGTGCTTTTGATTCTTAAGAGTGACTTGCCAAGCCGCTTTCCTGTGTTTGTCGCCTCGGTACAGAAACATTCCTTAGTGTGCTGCAAGGAGGGCTGTCGCACACTCTCACTTTTTCATCAAAGGCTGATTAGTCAGAACACCCATTTTTCTGCCTTTGAAACGGCCCATTGGGGAATTAAAGCCATCGTGCTAATCTGAGTGTTCCAAGATTAAGACCGTGAGAGAGGCAGACTGTCTCTACTCTCTCCCATACAGGTGTCTGCATGTTGTCATCCACGTTGCCAGCTTTTGAAGGAGGCGTGTGAACTTTCACCTTTTCAGTTTCAGTGTGATTTTGTTCAGCAGTAGAGGTCAAAAACATATTTTTGCTTACCTTTCTGAAAAATGTACAGTGCGTATCAGTGAATGGAGATGGTGCTTTCCTGTACATTTGAGCTGCGGGCAAACCAGTGTAAGGAAAATTCCATTTGGCTGTAATGATACTTATTACACAACAAAAAACTTTTTCGGCTATCAATCTGAAACTATGAATCCGAGATAAATACATACCTCTTTGGCAGGATATTGGTCTGTGTACGCCGTTGTGCCTTTTTCACATTTCTGTTGATATTAGTTGTAATGTGATTGAAGCCAAACATTTGTTCACTACTTTCTCCCACTACATGTAATGAAGCAATGTAGCTTCTTGTTTTGTTTTCTTTTGGCCTAGTGACATTTAGATTTGCACCTGTCTTTAAAGAGTCATGATGGTTCTATTGTAAAATATTAACTCTTCCCCGAAGTATAAATACTTTAGATTTTAAAAGCCCCCTTTGACTGTGTGATTTGCACAACATGATAGATTCCACGGTGTCATCTTTTCAGCACACTTTTGTCATGTTTATGGAAAAATGTTTTTGCAGTAAGGAATTGATCCTATTTCTGCTCAAAATTAACTATTTTCTGTCATACCCACTTCCTTTGTCCCTGACTGCCTTTTCTTAATGGCATGAGATGATATTGGCAGCTTTGCCCTGCAGGATTGTTGTGATCCATTCACATCCATGTTAACCAAACAAAAACACAAATGCACTCCACACCACTCAGTTTCACCCAGCAGAATTCCACAACTAACAATTCCAAATCCAACCCACATAATTCCACTCCACACCCACTACACTCCCAACCAATACACACGGGTAAAAGTCATTGTCAATTACAACACTGATAGCTCTAACTCTTTCAAAAGAGAGACCTATTGCATTGCAAATGCTTGTTGTCTTTGTTTCCTGTTCTTGTTGAGAGTGCATGTGTTTAATCAGTAGCGGCTCGTGGAGGGAGTGCTGCGGGGCGGTGGTGCAGGGTGGGGGAGGAGCAGGGTGGGGGTAGTAAACTACGGCATACGGCCGAACAGAGGTAAGTAAACAAATAAATAAATAAAACGAATTTCGTTGCGCGCGCTGCATCGCATTTGGCAATGCAGCGCGCGCAATGAAATTCGTTTTATTTATTTATTTGTTTACTTACCTCTGTTTGGCCGTATGCCGTAGTTTACTACCCCCCACCCTGCTCCTCCCCCGCCCCGCCTCACCGCCACGCAGCACTCCCTCCACGAGCCGCTACTGTGTGTTTTAGAACTTTCATCTTGTGTTAACCAGCACTAAGCACTCTTCTGAGAGTGCGGGTGTTTTACAACTTTCATATCGTGTTTACTGCTGCCCAGCCAGCAACAGCACACGCTTTCTTTGACTTTGATACGGCTTTCAAATCCCACCAACACTTCATTTTTTATAGTTTCTTATAATGCGAACTTGACTAGAAAGTTTTGAGTGAGTCGTCCAGAATTACCGCCCAGACTCAAACACTGTTCCCCAGATCCTAAGCCGGCAGCTCTGGCCATTACACCACATGCTCTTCCCTACTCCAAGTTGTTCCTTTTAGAATCTCCTCCAACCAACCATTTCTCCTTGTTGCAGATCTCCGTTACCTTCCCAACCCTCCAAACTTGTTATTTTTAAGTTCACCAACTGTTTTTAAACTGCCGGAGTAGCAGGCATAAAATCTTTGGGTGAGGGGAGGTCGAGTTCTCAGAATCTTTCAAATATATATTCAACATGTCAGTTCAGGACCACGACTATACACAAAATCCTGTGAATTTCAGTGCCCTCAAACCAGGAATTTTGACTTGGAATTTCCCATGTCCCAGCTAGGGGCGGCGGGCACGGCTCACGGGTGCGGGGGCAGGCGCAGAGGGTGGTACGGGGGCGGGGGGAAACGCAGGCTGCATTGAAAAAAAATAATAATAACACTTACCTTGCCGCCGCCGGGTCTCGCGTCTTCTCTCCTGCTCGCCTGTGTCCAACTCCAGGTCGGAACAGGAAGCAGGCAGCCAGGCTTGCACCCCTAAGCCAATCACAACACTGCATGCAGCATTGTGATTGGTGTCACGGCGCTCAGCTAGGGGCTGTAGGGGTAGGCATGTTTTCTAAGCAGGCTGTAATGTAGCCTGCATGGAGAAGGGGGAAAGTGCGCATGACTGTTTAAGGCGGCCTGAGAGGGCCGGCCAAGTAGTCATTGCGCACAGGAGTGTTCTACCACTCCTCCCCTGCAGCTCTGCCCCGCCCCCTCACGCGCTGCCGCAGCAGGAGGACAAAATAAAATGATAATAACATTCCATTATTCTCATTTGATGTTTTCTTTTCGTTTGCTGCTTTTGCTGCTTCCTGCCAGCCGCCACTGGTCCCAGCCTTATCAGCATTTAGCAAAGTTAGGGCTCTGCAACAAGTGTAGTTTTCTTTTTAGCCAAACCTGCAGAATGGTGCTGTGGCAGACTGATCATAACTAAGTCATGCTAACCGATGTAACGTGCTCTTTCGAGACGGCACCTGGTTTTTAAGGGAGAGCTTCAGATAAAGAGGGCAGGAATTTTGATGGTGGGACAGAGACTGCGGGTAGTGAAGTGAGGGAGGACTGTAGGGGCCGAGAATAGCAAATCTAAAACCGAAGCCGTGGCGAAACAGGTAAGGAACAAGGCCTCCTAAAGCCGGCTTGGAGCAGTTGATTACGGCAGGGTGGGAGGAAGAGTAGCACGGCCCTGTTGGCTGGCCATATTTTGAGATAGATAATATTGATTGACAGAAGTCGTTTCCCGAGTAGCTCATCCTGCTAATGTGGCTTTGCATTCTGGGACTTGAAGTACAGATTGTACAGTGGGACAAATAGGACTGCACGCCCCAGAATGCCAAGTCAAAACGAAAAATCTGGACTGGATTTACTACTCTGCTCTGCCTATAAAAGAACTGCAGGCGCACCTACGTGCGAAAGTGCTGTTAAAGATGGTGAAAAATGAGATGACCTATTTTAGAGGGAGACGGGCCCTTTATTCCACAGGGCGTTTCCCCAGTGTGTAGGAGGAGACCGGTTTTAAAAGGCCAGGGCCGCTTCTGGGGCTACTTCACTTTCCCCAGTTCCCCATTGCATCAGGCAGGGGAAGGCTTAGAGAGAGGGAGAAGGTAGAAATAAAGCAGAGAGAAGAGAGAGTGAGAGAAGAGAGAGTGAGAGAGAGAGAGAGAAAGAAGAGACAGTGAGAGAAGAGAGAGTGAGGGAGAGAAAGAAGAGAGAGAGAGAGAAAGAAGAGGGAGAGATTGAGAGAGAGAAAGAAGAGAGAGTGAGAGAAGAGAGTGAGAGAAAGAGAGAGTGAGAGAGAGAAAGAAGAGGGAGTGAGAGAGAGAGCGAGAAGAGTGAGAGAGAGAGAGAGCGAGAAGAGGGAGTGAGAGAGAGTGAGAGTAAGAGAAGAGAGAGTGAGAGAAGAGAGTGAGAGAGAGAGAGAGAGATAGAGAGAAGAGAAAGAGAGAGGCGAGAGAGAGAAGAGAGAGAGGAGAAAGAGAGAGAGAGAGAGAGCGAGAGAGAGAGAAGAGAGAGAGAAGAGAAAGAGAGCGAGAGAGAGATAGAGAGAGCGAGAGAGAAGAGGGAGAGAAGAGAGAGAGCGAGAGGAGAAAGAGAGAGAGAGAGAGAGAGAGAATTGATTATTGATTGATTGCACGAGTAGGCGAAGTGAGTGTGGCTAGTTTTGCCATGGTTGCTTTTGGTTCCCCAGTCTGGCCCCCAGAGGACCTACCCAAATATTGCCCCCATAAACACTGTTACTTTATGGCCGTGGTTGAGGAAAACACCTTCGGAATGAGTCTGGCTTTCTATCTTTTTGTAGATAACTCTAATTGCGCCTTCAATTTATTTTTCACCATTTCCCAGCCTTTACTCCTCCGCACAGTTGGAGCGATTTTTGAGGTTGTCTACGTGGTCCTGCCTGGGAGTTTTACTTTAATTTTTAGTATCACCACAGTGCAGACTCGCATTTACTGGAAAGAAGTGAACAGATACCTAATTGTAAACTTTTATTTATATAGTGCTTACTAGCCCTAACTAGGCACAAAACAATCTGCCCTACTCCACTCCAAAACAATCTGCCCAAACTCCACTCCAAAACAATCTGCCCAAACTCCACTCCAAAACAATCTGCCTCTCCAGTCCAAAACAAGCTGCCCCACTCCAATAAATCCCACTGGAACCCACTTCAAAAAATGCATATGGTTGTTCTCATAGTGCAAATATACTATGCAGATGTGTTACAGAGTGACAAAGCCAAATACAGACTGGTCTGGGAGATCCTCAGAGGGTCATTAATCCCTGTCACTTTTTTTTTCTCCCGAAGATGGACTTGCACATGATTGGCCTTGTGACATAGGGTGGCAAACACATGCACGCTAGCCTTGGTATTACCTGTAAAGAACCAGTCTACCCCACAAATCTAAACCACAACTCCTCTGCACAGGGACCCAAGCGACCCTTGATGCCTTTGAGCCTTGTTGGCCCTTCTCGTCACTCGACTTCCAATGGCATCGCTGGCGCGAATTTCAGGCCTTGGAATACCCCTTCCATTCAGGGAGATCATTGTAGCAAATGCATAAGAATATGTGTAGACCTGCGTATGGAATTCCTCTGGTCAGCACATTTCTTTCTGTATTTGTCTTTTTTATCTTGTCTGTGAGATATCAGAAGTGTCTAAACCATATGCCAATTATTCACTGTCCTTCCCAAAAAGGGGTGATTCAAGCCTAACTGCTAGACATGTGCACAATCAGCCCCTAGTAGGTGCTTGCCTTGCTGTGCTTCTCCAGCGCGTTGCCAAGCTAGTAATACGGATCTGGGTACACCTCACTCACTTAGACAGACCAAAGTTAACAAATAGAATTTGTTATGGGTGTAATGGGGGCAGATACAGGAACAAGTCACTGAAATACTCCCGGGGAGCAACCCACTTTTTGCAGCTAGTCTGCACCCCAATAAAAAGGACCAACTACATGCCAATCATTCTATTTCTCATCCAAAATGGAGTAGTTCTTGCCTAAAGTGCTAAGACTCATATCTCATGAGCGACAATATAAGCTAAGCAACGTCAGAGGCGTATTGTCCTTTTTTGCACTGCATTGGTAAGGTTGGTATAAGTCGTTGTGGCACACGGATGTATTGTTTCATTTTGGTTTGTATTCTATTGTAGTTGCATTTCTATACAGCAGCAGCAGCCAATTCCTGAGAGTGGTGGGGCAGGCAAATGGGTGGCGGGTGGGTACAATCACTCTCGGTCAATCAATCAATGAGCATTTGCATAGCGCAGCACTGTCACTCCTAGAGGTATCTGGGTGCTGTGGATGTAACGTCTTCGTTGAGGAACCAACACAGAACCGAGCATAGAAAGGGGAAAAATAAAGGTCAGAACGAGCAGAAAAAGGAAATATGAAGGTCCGAAACGAGCAGAAAGAAGCAAAATAAAGGTCAGAAACTAGCACAAAGAAGAAAAATAACAGGCAGAAAGGAAAAATAAAGGTCAGAAACGAGAAGAAAGAGGCAAAATAAAGGTCAGAAACGAGAAGAAAGAGGCAAAATAAAGGTCAGAAACAAGAAGAAAGAGGCAAATTAAAGTTCAGAAACGAGCAGCTAGAAGCAAAATAAGGGCCAAAACGAGCAAAGAGAGTACTTACCTACTCCACTGGCTCGCCTCCATCCGGTCCTCTGCTTCAGTCCCTCGGCACTGGAAGCTTGAAGCAGTTGAATTCTCCGCACCAACTCAAACCCTGCCTGCTCTCAGGTTGCTGATAATGTTCAGCAGCATCAGAGCAGCACCAGGATTGGCTGGAGTGGGCTGCCTCAATGCTCCTACAGGCATGTGCCTTGTCTCCACCCAGGTGTCTAAGACAGCTGGGTGCAGAGGTTTACAATGCGCATGTCAGACTGGCCAGCCGGCCAAAGTGGCATGCACAGAGTAAACTGTTGGAGTGAGCTTCACTCCCCTGCTGCCAGTCAGCAGCAGTGGCCTCACCCCCAAACACTATCTTGAGCTGGGGAAAGGAAAAAATAAAATGGTAATCAAATCAATTTATTTCCATTTTATTTTTCACTCTTGCAGTTGGAAGTAGGAGGCAGCGCTCCCCAGCCCTAAATGAGGGTTCGCCGCTGGTTATATAGTGCTTCATACCACTGACAAGGTGCGATGGTGGACATATAGCACAATACTCCATGGGATGTACTTGCTTGGAAGGTTGTGGGTGTGAAATGTGGCCTATTTAGGAAGTGTTTGAGTGTCACGAGACAAGAGAGAGGTGCTCTTATCATGTCAAATGTGGCTGCGCACGACTCTAGTCGAGCGAAGAGGAATGGGAGATGGAATGCTATTGTTTATATAGCCTCATTATGTCGTGCATAATGATCAGTGTCTTGCACTTAAAATTTCTGTGTTCCTGTAGCTACACTTTTCTATGCAAATTCCACAATTATGCTGCGTCTCTCTGTGGAGCAGGCTGTACCATTGATAGAAGACTTCTTGTAAGGTGGGCTGGTCAGCAGGGTTGCCTGTTTACTGTGTAGGACTTTTTCTATGAGTGTTTTTGAAGTTGTATATGAATGTACGATGGGTTGTGCAATAGATGGCCTTGTGAAAAACAACAGAGTTTTAAATTAATCCGAGTTACTCTTACTTACCTCTCACCTCACCAGTTCCTTCTGACAATTGACTGACCGTGAGTAAATGACTCAGTGTAATGTATTATAGCAATGGATACATTGCAGTTCAATCACAATTGACACTTTTAGAAGTGCGCTTTGGTTTTAGAGCTGTTCAGTTTTTGTAAAGATTTTTCTGTGTGTACATTTTTTATCCCTGATGCATTACAGTTCTTTGCAATTCCACACTGATTTTACCACCTCACCTGGTCTGTGATGTTTTCACATGTCAACCAACCACATGAATACACTCCACACCAGGCCACATAATTCCAATCAGCATAATTTCCCTCAACGCCACACAGTTGCATGCCACACAATTCAACTCCAAACATTTCCATTCCACACCACAAAATTCAACAGCACACCACATAATTAAACCTCACTACATACCACTCCACAGCACAAAATACCATTATACATAATTACACTCCATGACACACAAACCCACTCCACATAATTCCAGTACACTCAATACCACATAATTACTATCCACATAATTCCACTGCACACCATGACACAATTCCACTGAACAAATCCACTCCACACCACAAAATTCCACAACTAACAATTCCAATACAACCCACATATTTCCACTCCACACCACCTACATCCACTCCATAAGACATTGTCATTTCCAATGCAAATAGCTCTAACTCTAGCAGAAGTGAGACCTATTGGCTTTGCCAATGCTTGTTATTAAGTGTCACTCATGTGGCAGGAAGAAGGGTGCAAACAATGCCCATGGAGTCTGTGTGGTCTGCATTCCAAATTACAGTTCTCTGGAAAGTTTTCTTTTCTGCCACCGTATGTGCAAATGAGCTCTAAAAAGGAGCAAAGGAAACCACAATAAGACCACTTCATGAAACAACAATGGAGTGAGTAGCGGGAGAATTGAGATGTTCATCCAGGGAAGGAGCACCTTCCACTGTGTTCCAGCTCTCAGCCGCAGGCACTCCCACAGAGAAAAATTCAGGGAGAGGAAGAAGGAGATGAGGCATCAGCACACCTTCATTTGTGCCACACCCGATCTTTATTGAAGGCCTCAACATCAACAAAAAGTACAACATGTTTGCTGCTGAAGACTGACAGTGTCAATCACAACATCAGCATGGGAGAAGAGGCGCCATTCAACATCGAGAAAGACTTCTGCGCTGAGGTTCATGTTGACATATTCCACACCACATCATTAGACCTCACAGCACTCTACATCAAAAGTAGAGAAGTGTGGCTCAATGGTTAGAGCGGCAGACCCTGATGCAGAGATCTGGCCTGGGACCACGGTTCAATTCCCGCCTCGGCGGGTCTTGGGCTCAATTTCCTCGGACCTGATAATTCTCGCCTCGGTGCCTATTCTAATCATGGGTCCCACTCTGCAACTCTGGGCAATAGCTTGCTTAATCTCCACAACGGCCCCACCAGCGCTGGGATGCCTGGCTTCACCTTGGGGGTGCCCAGGAGTGGACATTTCACAGGGAATAGCCAGGAAGGGTTCCACAGCGGTATGCGTATAGCGCCAGGACACCCCGGCTCTGGGGTAGCAGTGCGCTTTACAAGTACGAATTTCATTTCATTTCAAAACACTCATGCAGAAGACTGCTTGTAAATGCATCAAAATGATTGCCATCGACATGTCCTTTAGTAGAAAAGTCACATGTATGAAAGTTGAATTCAATGCTCATAAGTCATTTGTGATCCCCTGAAAACCACTAGCTAGCCTATTCAACTTCCACAAAGATCTCTCACATCACTGATTATCATCCAGAGATAAGTATCTCCATCACCAAGAACCTTTTCTCCTTATTTCTTCACCAATGGTTTTTACACTTTTACCACCAATGAATGAAGCCGCTCAGAAACCTACAGTGCCTCGTACATGGCAGGGATTTAACAACTTGGAGATCCCTGGCATCAGTGAAAGCAGGCTACCACCTTGTACAAATGTACTCCATCACCCTCTGCTCTTAGAAAGGATACCGGCAAAGATACCACAGGCACTGTTAAAATGCCAAACTCTTTGATGTAGGGATTATATTCGTCTTCAATGGAGTCACTGGTGCTTGATGTTACTGTAATTCATGAGGTGTTGGTTTGACGAACCACTAAGCTGAATATCCTCATGGAGGCTCTGCAGGCCTCTGTACCCGTAGTAGAGGAGAACCTACAACCAAAGTTTTCAAAAAGATATTTCTTCCTCTATTACCAGTAAATTTCACTCCAGCAGGAACACGGATAGCTGCCACACTGCCATTGAAAAGTACAAGCAACCAGACCAGGCCCTGTCCTTCCTAAAAGGAGATCCAAAACTAGATTCAGTAAATGTATCCGCGGTATGAAAGCACCATGCATCAGCAGCAGAAACCTCTGTCTCTTGAGACGAGGAGAGCAACAGCTTAGATGCCGTTGAAAGGAAGAAGTGCAGATGTACAGTGGGGATGCCACTCAGCACTGCAACGCTCCTAGGTCAATGTGATGGACCATAATGGGAGCCTACTAATGACTTTCTGGGGACATACCTAAAGAAAAAAGGCAAGATTTTAATGAGGTCTTGAAAGAAGGCCTACTAATTTACGTTAGATCAATATTACATATCTGGTGATTTCTGAGTAGTGCCATTGTGTGGTACCATGAAGGTCTTCATGCCTATGCTTAACATCTCGCAAGTGAGATGTCCAATTATGGATTATGAATCATCCTTTCACAGCCCTATTCCTTTTGAGACAGAGGCTCAAAAGCTTAAGGCAATAGGCCATGAAGTAAAAAATGCAATTTTCAAATCCCAATACAAATCAATGGATAGTTACTACCACCAACACCAGTAGAGCGTTCAAACCCTTCACTTGCATCATCAACTTCCTCAACGGCACTGCCAGTTCTACTATCCAGAAAAAAGCTTCCAGAGGTAGAGAAAACCAACAGCCATGGACACCCACTAGAAACTCCCCTCTACAACAAGGCAACAAGGCAATGACCTCTCAACTTCCCTTCTGTAGTGCTCCATAAATATAGTTTCTTGAGTTTTAAACCAAGCAAACAAGAACAGTATAATAAACATTCAGTCTGAGTTGAAAAAAGAATGAGGAGATGGTAGATACGTACACAGTAAAGGCTGTAGATATAGCAACAACTGCTCCAGAGCATTAGAATGTGTATGTGTTGGTTAATAAGGCGTAACAAGCATTCTACTAACTCATAACCAAACGATCACAACCAACCATTCCAATGTTTAACCTCCAGTCAGCAACCCTCCAAGGTGACCACATCTTTCTGGGAATCATCGTAAATTTGTTTCCTTGTGGTCATATACCAATGCACACCAATATCCATTTCTCCAAGCTTGAGACAGGATTACTGCCCATCTGTGTGACACATCTCATCTACCTATTTTCAATTCCAGCCTATATAGAATGAGTTTACATTTTGGGAAATTTAAGTCATCTTGTATATCAAAGATAGTCACGCAGAACAGAGCATCCGTGTCAATCTCAGATGAATGAGTTTGGTGTGAATCTCGTTCCGGAGTGTGTGGATTAGTGGACACCCCCAGATGGTGTGATAGGCAGTACCTTCCTCACTACAACAACGAATGAGAATGTGATGAGAGATCCAACTCATAGTAAACAGCCTGGACCTGAGATAGTAGCTTGAATGGCTTCTTTCTTAGTTCGGATGTGGTGTAGGGGGTGTTCCAGGCACATTCTTCATTAACCCATGATTAAGGCACCCTGTTTTCTGTTTTTAATGATTTTTACAGTTAAATAGAGACAGAAAACATTTACTTTCTTGTCTGTATGTATTTTTAAATGTGGATAAAAACGGAAATTGGGTTGCTTTTTGAGTAATTCTAAATACTGTCTATCATGACTGCCAGGCCAATAGCTGTGTGGATTGATAGGTAAGAGTGTTAAAAAAGAAAGGAATTTTGGTAAAGAGGCTTTAACAGCAGTATATATGCTCAAGGTTGTTCATACAAGTGCATTGATTTATCTTCTGCAGGTGTTCACAGAATTGAAACCTGGCAGGCACTCAAGCATAAGGGCATATTTATTGGTTAAATAAATGTGGAAATATACTAATTTCAGCTTAATTTTTCCACAAAACCCAAAATAAATATGGATAAATACAGACGGAAATGTCAAAAAAATGAATACCATAAAACCGGGAGCCCTACCCATGATCCCTCATTCATCTATTCCTTAGGTTTCTAAAAATGTCCAGTAGATAGAGCTATATATACTGGAACTGTGATGGTGTGCAAATCCTCCACCCAGACTTTAACCCCCAGTGGGGAATGGTCCAATATGTCCCCTAGTTAAATCTATTAATCAGAGAGCCTTTCTGATCCTCGGGTATCACTAGAACTTGACAACGCTACCTGCAACTCAGGAAAAATCCATCCATATTTCATTTCTTAGTTTTGAAATGGCATTTATGTCCCAGCCTATACCATGACAGAATATCATAAGCGTGTGGCCAAAATCATGATATGCACAAATATTGTAGCCTAAATATATGGTGCCAATGAATCATCTCTTCAAGGTAAGTCCACATAGGTAAGTATAGAGTATAGCTAGTGTAGATAGAGTATAGATCATAGATTTACTATTCTTAAATACATATCCCTGTATTTGGTACTCAATAGTTAGCCTACAATATTTTTTTTATATCGTTTGCCTCCATACTAAGCATTACACCAAATCAGACCGAGGTCTACTTGGCTCTCATCCAAAAATGTGCATAGGGTCTGTCCCAAATCAGTGATCTGTCAAGGCAAATTTAAGGTTCATCCACAAGGGATAATGCCCAATTCTTGTGGGTGAACCACCCAGTAAGAACTGCTGAGGTAGGAAGGAGATACCCCCTTCTTATTAGGATTGGAACAATCTAATCAGAGATATTTTTTGAGGAAGAGATTCCTTTAACAGGATATACAGAATGCAATCCAGAACCCAATAAGTGTAATTTTGCACAATGCAGAGAAACTGCTACAGCGAAATTATTTTTGGATATGCCTGCCCTACCCAACAGAGACAACGGGGCTTTGCCTCATTGAGTAATACATCTTCCCGGAATGCATTCTATACTGTGGCAAGGCTACTATCAAAAAGATATCTTTTGGTCTCCTTCAATATTGCTATACAAAACTCAAAACCTATGAAAACAGGGTGGACCTGGACCAGTTTATACAAAATCCAACAGAATCGCCTAAAAGTGGAAAATAGCTTGGGGATCATGGACCAGGGTTGGAAAATAAAAAGAGCATGTTATCAGCATGCAGGGAAAGAAAGTCCTCTGGACTGTTCTGCTAATGTCATCAGGTCCAGGCTAATCCAGCAAGAGCGAGGTTCTGGTGCTAGATCAAAAGAAGAAGGGGGCAACCCTTCATTGTGCCCCTCTTCAAACTGAAGGAACCCAGAATTTTCCCACTTAGCCTGACTGCTGCAGTTAGTTTGGTATATGAGACGAGGGGCCAGGAATTAAACAAGGAACCAAGAGCCTTATTTAGAATTTGACAGCTGGAATACTGCATCACAAACATAGCGGATGTCCCACCCGCCGTATTACAAGTGCATTATAGCCTATAGCATTTGCAATATGGCGGACAGAATATCCGTCATTTTTTGACGGAGTGTCCGATCTGCTAAACTACATTTTATAGATTCAAAGGGCTTCTTAGCATCCAGAGATCATATTTCAAAAGAGCCCTCAAGGAAGGAAGTCCGAGCCATGCAATTGTATTGTCAACTTTATATGCGTTGAGCAATGGCTCAGAAACCAGGCTAGCAGGATATATCCATGATAAAATGGAAGATCCCAGCCATTTGGCCAGTATCTTGATGAGGATCTTTGACTCGACATTTGAAAGTGAGATTGGGGTGAAGGACTGGCAGGATTGAGTAGCCTTTCTCTACTTGTGGATATGACATATAGTCATATCTCTTAAGTTTAAGGATGGCATGCCCTCTGATCTAGCCTCCTAAAATATCTGCACTAGTTCTGGAATAACAAGGTTCAATGTACATTTGTAAAATTGAACTGTAAAACCACTAGACACTGAACTTTACTGGATTGTAATTAACCAATCGCTACGACACCTCTCAAGACTCACATTATCAGAATCAGAAATTGTGGGAAGTAGGACATTGCATAAAAATCGATCTATATCTAAGTCATCTTCAGTCCATCTGGTTCTGTATAGAGATTTAAAGTATTCTATAAATACTAGGGCAAACCCAATGTCATCAAGGATGGCGACGTCCCCTGTAACAATAATAATACCTGGATGCTTTCTCGCTGCAGCTAAGCCATGTAACAATAATGCCAACTTTTTCACCCATTTCATAGATTCTCCTTTGTACTCCAAGATGGTGCTGTTTAGTGGCATCCTTCAAGATCCCTACATGCCTCTCAATTTGTTTTCAATGCATGTCAATCCTACTGGGTAGTGCTCAGTGGAAACACCTTCCATTGCACTAACCACTGGTTCTATTTTTCTAACCCTCAGAACCTCAGACTTGTCTTTTTTTGTTATAATAATTGATGTTACTTGTCTCAGAGAATGGTATTATAAGCCTCTAGAAGGATGGCCGGTGAATGCACAGAATCCTCTATTTTTTGCACAAAGAATGAAGTCATGGGCAAGTGATCCACCCTACACCTCGGAACCCAAGAAACACATCTGTGGAGTCCCACAGGGATCGTCACTCTGCCCAACCGTCTTCAACATATACATGACACCTCTCGCAAGGATCATCAGATCACACGGAATCAACATCATCTCCTATGCTGATGATACGCAGCTCATCGGATCCTTGACAAATGACACCAACACCACCAGGAACAACTTCACAACTTGCATAATCAGCATGGCGACCTGGATGAGAGAGAATTTCCTGAAGGTCACCACCAACAAGACGAAGTGCTGATCTTTGGGGAAAAAGAGCTCTCCCTGGGATTCCTCCTGGCAGCATTCGGAGCTAGGCCCCACACCAACTCTGATGAGACACACCAGAAACCTAGGACTCATCCTGGATAACAAACTCACCATGGCATTGCAGGTTAATGCCGTTACCTCATCCTGCTTCCACATCTTATGAATGCTGCGAAAAATCTTCAAGTGGCTCCCCCAGAACACCAGACACACCGTCACACAAGCCCTCATCACTAGCAGACTGGACTACGTCAACGCACTTCACGCTGGAATCTCCACTCACCTCCTCCAGAGAATCCAGGCCACAGAAACGTTTTTAGGCACGGGCAAAGTGGCCACTGGCCCGCCTGATAGAGGCAGCTCTGTTCTGCAGAGAGTCTTGCCCTGATGACCTTGAATTATTCTTAAACAGATTGTTTTAAATACTGATTTCTTTTAATTTATTTCAATGTGGGTGATGTGTGAGAGTCTATTACAGACATTTTGCATAGAAATATTGTGTTAATGTTTCATGCAGCATCCATAAAAATGTTTTTGTTTCGATCAAAACAGGACCTCACATTTGAGAAATGGGAGGCAGTCACAGAGGTTATTTGCAGTAATATTAGTGAGCTGCTGCTGTGCTACAATATTGAAAACACACATCGCTAACCCTGAATTTTAGATGTAAGCACATTCAAAGTTCGGAGTAGTGTGCTTGTTCACTGTCAGTGACCTGGCCAAAGAGGGCATGAAAGAACTGGAATTGGATCATAAATCCAAAGCTGAGCCAAACAAGGGCCCTAAAATATGCTTGGCCCAGGCCCCCTAAATCTATAAAATGTCCCTGCCAGACCATCTAGGATACCGCCGTCAGGCTCATCCTCAACCTCCCTTGCAGCACTCACATCACGCCTCACCACAGGAAACGCCACTGGCTTCCCATCCAGAAGCGCTGCCACTTCAAACTGCTCACCCACGCATATAAAGCACTGCACAACATAGGATCCTCCCACTTCAACCACCGTCTATACTTCTACCAACCCACCACACAACTGTGCTCAGCCTCTCTCCCCCCGTATACACACAAACAGAGCCAGGGGTCGTTCATTTTCCCAGTTGGCTGCCAAGACATGGAAAGACCTCCTCCAACAGATCAGGGCCTCATCCTCGCTTCTTGAATTCTGCAGGAAGCTGAAGTCCCATGTTCTTCAACTAACCAGGAATCTACCCACGTGCTCAGCGCCTGGATACCCTCCCTTGTGACAAGTGTGCTTTACAAATCCACATAAGATAGCATAATATCCACAAGGCACAAGCAAGTGACTCACAGGCATTAAGGTTCCAGGTATCTCTACTCATCTCACTTTGACCACCAATAGTCATTAACGATGAAGAATGATCAGAAATACCTGGGCTAAAAATGAATGTTTTGAACCTGTCGTTCTACACCACCGGGCATGAAGAGGTCTGCAAATGTGGAATTGGTGCAGTGGGCACTATATGTCCTGTACGTCATAGTTTCTGCAATGGATGCCAAATTGGTAATCCTGCCACCTGCTCAGCTCCCCACACCAGAATGATTGCATTGGATTTTCATTGGCTCATTAAAGTTCCTACTCTTACACTATGTGGAGAGTTGGGAATATGGATGGAAAGGAGATTTATGGACCACAGTCTGGAGTCTGGAAGGGGTGTACATGCACCATTGGGTAACGTGTCGGAGACCCCTGAAACCCACAGAGATGGCATTTGCCACCTTTGGACACCGCTAATCATCTAGACATTTTTGAGCATAGATTTTTTGTGCATGTGGCTACACCCCTCGAATCTCTTTTATATGCAGTTTTATGCAAGCAGGATATACGTTGCCCTACACTGGTACTCATCCCGTAGGTGGTCGGATTCTTGTAACATGACCATGTCTAGTTTGTGTGTCCAATGCTGGGATGCCACCACATATGTTATTTTTTCCTGGAGACCATCAACATTCAACTTTATACTCTCCAAACTAAAGGAATGCCAACGGTGTTCCTACGTACCATCATTCCTAAAACCATGCCACATCATCTCTCCCTGCAACCACCGCTGCACATCGCATCACAGATAATTAGAATAGCAATTCAGGAAGCATTTTAAACATCACACCCCACCAGACATTTCAGACACAGCCCGACAGCCACACAGACGTGGAACTGGTGAAAATCTAGCCTTTCCCCAATGCATAAAGTGTAGACTGTCGCCCCAACATCATACACAGAGAGCAATACAAAAATATATACATATTTAAAAAACAGAGAAAATGAAGCAGTATAGAAATGTTGAACGGAACCTCACTTGTGCCCCGCCCAACTGTGATATATAGGGGATGATCTGACTTAACCAGGTCTCAGGATACCAGACCCCAGGGCAACAATCCACGAAGGGAGACCACAACTGATCGCAGAAGGAGGACGCAGACAGGGGCTCACACACAAACCTCCATCAGTGGAAGAGCAAGGAGGAGCCCCAGGGAGCTGAAGGGTCAAGGACCATGGCTGAGTGTCATAGAGACAGCGGGATACACCATCCCACAAGCAGATCAGCTCCACAATCAGGAGTAGCCATGTTTTGAGACATTACCCCTTGGAGCCCCATTGCATCCTTTCTGGGCTAGACAAGAGAGCCAGGCAAACCAGCCCTCGCCATTGAGGTGTCTGAGGCCCTTGAAAGGACCCCAGGCATATGGGACAGATCCAGGTTGCCAACTGGCAGATACATCATTGTAGGTCATAGGACATTGTGCTGCAGGACAGTCACCGAAATTCTCTTGCCGCTTGTTCCTATTCTGCGGTCAGGTCTCTATCTAGGGCCATATTTATGGCAAAATAGCGCAGTGCAGCGCAGCAAGTCACCTTGCTACCTTGTACTATGCCACTGGGAAAGGGCAGGAATGCACAGTATTTAAGGCATACAGCGCATTACTGTTCTTTCACTCTGTGCTGACCCACAATGGGCTGCCTAGCGCCAATGCAGGCACCCTTGCACCGGAGTACAAGGGTGTCTGCATTGCATGCAGGATTGAAGGGGCACCTTCCTGCACAAAAACAATCCTTAGAGGCATATTCCTCTATCTATGTGTGCTGCAGAATGCAGAAAGAGGGAGGAACGAGGAGAAATAAAGATATTTCTCCTCGTTACGCCTCTCCAGGGGAGGTGTATCTTTTTGGCACATTTCCAGGTTTACCAGGCTTAGTAAATCTGCAAATGCATCAAAAACCATGGGAGTTGCGTGGGAACGCCCATGGAACACCCCAGTTTGCAGATTCTTTAAGCCATTCAAAGCCACACAAAGTGGCTTTACGTGGCTTCAAAAATCTGACTTAAGGTTTACGCCACTCTTGCACTACGTTGCGTGGTGCAAGAGCGGCGCAAACTGGGTCATAATATGGCCCCAAGTATGTGTGGCAGTTGCCTGCCCCAAACACCCAACATTTCTTTTGTTTTTTTGACCACGCTTTTTATTTGTTTTTTTAGGAAGAGTGGCCTTCTCCGAGTTTGGAGGGGGTGGGTCCTGTTTGAAATGTGGGAAGAGTTGGGTAGTCAAGGGCATAGGCTGGAATAACAGCTGGACATACATATTTTAGAGAAAGACTGATTGGAGCCCTTGAGGACGCCACAGGCTATCCAACCTGGTGCACATAAACAGAAAACCTGACACGTTCTATTACAGTGCACAGGCCAAATACCATGGTCTTGTCACAGTGAAGGTCACATTTCTGAAGCTTAATACCATAACCTAGGTCGTCACTGCTTCGCACTACGAACACAGGAGTATAATATGGTAATTCGCACCACTGAGGGGGGTAGAGGGGCATCTTAGCCCACTCCAGACTTCGCCTCTCATGAGTTACGACCCCGAAAGCTGCATCTTGACCCGCTCCAGACTTCACCTCTCATGAGTTACGACCCCGAGAGCTGCATCTTGACCCACTCCAGACTTTGCCTCTCACAAGTTACGACCCCAAGAGGGGCATCTTGACCCACTCCAGACTTCGCCTCTCATGAGTCATGGCCCCCAGAGCTGCATCTTGACCCACTCCAGACTTCGCCTCTCAAGAGTTACGACCCCGAGAGCTGCATCTTGACCCGCTCCAGACTTTGCCTCTTATGAGTTACGACCCAGAGAGGGGCATCTTGACCAACTCCAGACTTCGCCTCTCACGAGTCATGGCCCCCAGAGCTGCATCTTGACCCACTCTAGACTTCGCCTCTCATTAGTTACGACCCCGAGAGCTGCATCTTGACCCGCTCCAGACTTCGCTTCTCATGAGTTATGACCCTGATAGCTTCATCTTGACCCGCTTCAGACTTCGCCTCTCATGAGTTACGACCCCGAGAGGCGCATCTTGACCCACTCCAGACTTTGCCTCTCACAAGTTACGACCCCGAGAGGGGCATCCTGACCCACTCCAGACTTTGCCGCTCACGAGTCATGGCCCCTCCTCACACTCAAAACTAAATACCATAGTACACTCTGCTCATTTCAGTACAAAAATTATATACATGATGTGTATAGCAGGGCATACTGAAGTAAAAAGGGGCATCTTGGCGCCTTTATAGCCTCGCAGGTGATAAGCCGCGCTATATAAATCTTGTTTGATTTGATTTATTGGTGCTATATAAACAGCCACATAAATGAATGGACATCTTATAGACACCATTGGATATTTCCCTGGCATGGTCGGAGCAGATGCTAAAAACAGATTCAGTGAGCCACTGGGTCTGGAAAAAAACTGGCAGTAACTGGACGGGAGCCGTAGCCTTCTTCAGGGCTCCATTGGCAGGATGAGGGGCAGGGAGAAGGTGGGTGGGGTCGAGGGAGGGTGAAGTGTGTGGGCGGGGAAAGTCCAACTAGACAACTAAACCAAGCCTGTCATCTTCCAGAAGTTGCATTCCAACATTCAAGAACACAGATGGCAGCCTTGTAAATTACAGCTTTAATATCATTCACTCTAGAGCTGCGGCATGTTTGCTGCTAAATATAGAGCGCCAAATATTATGTCCTTGGGAACAGTCGTACTGTACAGTAATTACCCGATGTGACAAATACATTTTTGTAACATTTCGGTAATTGTTATTCTGACTAAAAATAACGCAGCTCAGCATATTGCGACTTCTTCTACAGAAGGCATTTTTGCAGCAATGACTCTCCCTCAGCAGGCACAATTCGGCCTGAAAGCTGCTTTTAGCACTCAAAAGGGTGCTTCTCTGTTCCTGTCTGACTGTCCTGCTGTCCATTGTGGCATCATTCACCAGGGGCTGACAGTTCTGCATAGACATCAATTGGCAAAGCCAATAGGTATCTGCTCTAAAAGACCGAGCTATTGGTTTTGCCAGTGCTTTTTCTAACTTGGCAGAAGGCCATGTTAAAACAGTAAATTAAAATAAAAGAAATGACATCAAAGCAGAAGAGTCATGCTTAAGGCTGTCTAGAGGAGCAGTGGTTATCATGCCGAAGTAACATCCGTTCAGGGTTTACACAAAATGAACGACTGTCTATCTAACCCCTCTCCGGTTTCCCTAGGCGTCCCCGAAGGCTCTATTCTCTCCCCCTCTCTCTTTAACCTCTTTATGGATGTAGGAAGGTGGAATCTGACTATATGGTTGCCCCCACTTTTTTCCTGGTGTTTTGCTGGTTTATGACTTAGTTGGACTGGGATCCTGCTATTCAGGGCCCCAGTCTATCTGCTTCCTCTATAAAATGGTTTCCATGTGCCTTAGGCACATCTCTGATTGGAATCTGGAGTGCCCTTATAAGTCCCTAGTATATGGTATACTATGTACCCAGGGCATAGGTACCTCAGAGGCCTACCAGGGGCTGCAGCATGTATTGTGCCACCCCTGGAAGGCCAGCCAAAAGGACACCACCGGTCTGCTACTGCAGCCTGGGTAAGGTGGTGCATGCACCTCTTACTGTGATATAGGCTACCTATATCACTACATACATACACACATATAAACCTATAAGTCACTCCTATGGCAGGCCTTATCAATCCTGAAGGCAGAGTGCGTGGTTCCTATGTGAGAGGGTGCCCCTGCATGAGCTGGGCCCCTCTGCAGCGTTCGGAGACCCTTCTCTGATGCTGTTTGTAGTGCAGCCTGACCATATAATCTTAAGCGCATTATAACCTCGCGTTAAATGCTAACTTTGGGATGGCTGCACGGAAACATGGCGTGTTTGGTGTCAAACATCTTGGAATACTACCCCCCGCCAGTTCTGGCGGCGGGGGTAGCATTCCACCCTTCTAGAGGGAAAGACATGTACACACCGGTATACCCGGTACTGACTTTCCAGAGCCCTGGCATCACAAAATGGATGCCGCTGCCACAGACACGAGTCTGGCCTCCTGCTGCTGACCAAAACTCCGGCAGGGGAGGCCTGGACAATAGGTTTCCTGTCCCAGGGAGGTGTGACCACCTCCCCAGACAAGATAGTGTGTATTGGGGCTGGGCGGGAGCACTCTCGGGTGCTGTGAAATCCTGCACTGGGGGCACACTTGGTGTCCCTGTGCATACCCCAGTTCAAACCGGCTCAGGGGCTTCCAGCCCCTGCTCTGGCGCGAAACTGGACAAAGGGAAAGGGGTGTAACCACCCCTCTGCCCTGACCCTCCCATAGGTGGGGCCACAGAGTATGTCCAACCCCCTACCTTAGTATAAGTAGGGGACCCCAGTCCTTAGGACTTTAGATTTACCTGGACAAAACTCTGACACAGAATCCTGGACCTTCGACGCTCTACTTCAAGATTAGAGGACTGAAGAATCTCCCTTGGGGTCAAGGAGTGACTCCCCTGCTTGGCAGGCACCAAAGAAGCAACTGTCCGGTCTGCATCGCTGAAGCTCCCGTCGGACGCCGAAGTCTTTGCATCACCAGAGGTGGATTTCCAGACTTCCCGAGGCTGCCCTGAGTCCCCAGCAAAGCTGAGGCCCGTAGCTGTCGTGGGTAACGTGGAACCGTGACCCCTGGACACCAATCGCATTTGCAAGTGCATCCTCTTCTGGGTCTCCCACGAAGTCGTGCTTTGGGCTCCGAGTAGCCCTAGCCTCCAGCACCAACTGCACCGAAGATCACTGGCCTCCACTCCACGAGTGTCCTGTGAGCCAGCTCCACGTGCATCGTCTTGAGGCTCCTTCGCGGTCGCTAGTCCGTTGGCTAGTAGGCCCTCCCGAAGGCCAATCTTTTTCTGCTTGGGCTCCCTGGTTGCTCCAGTTGTGCCCTGACTTATCCTTGCTGGGTGAGTTCCCCAGACCTTGCTGGTCTGCAACATCGTCCTTCTTCCATTTCCACGAGACTTGCCGTTGCCAAGGCTTGTTGGGGCCAATCCGGTCGCCGATACCCCTGCAATCGACAGACGTTGTGGGACAGCTCGAATCCAGCTCCTGGTTGTCGTCGATGCCTCCTGGACCTCGTGGCTGAAGAGTCAAGACGACCGTCAACCTACCTGAAGCACTCGACATCGGTGGGCATCTGCTCATCGCCTTCCTGGTCACTGGCTAGTGACCCAGACTCTGTCCCCTCTGCTTTCAGGTTCTTCAGATCTTCGATCCACCTTTGGATCCACCCGAACACTTTCGACTTGGTCGCCAGCAGCACTTTGCAGCAGATCGCCATAGAAAGCGACAGACGAAACCCGACCCCGAAAGACACCTATGCACCCGGCTCCCCTGGGTGAGGTAACTCGAGTACTCCGGTGCTCCCGTGGGTATTGACACTAGAACAGCCTAGTTCTCAAAGGGTTTGCTCCAAGTCCTCCTCTAAGTGTCCCTTTTCTTTTAAATTCTAAACGCGACTTTCCCCATAGAAGTTAACGGTGGTTCGCGGCTGTGTTCATACACTGCACGCGTCCCCCGTGGGTCCCCTGTGTCACTGCCTTGGGTGGTTCCTTGTGGTCCAAGCACTTCTACAGGCTCTAGGCCTTGTGTCTAGCTCAGTCGTGGTTCTTATACCACTTTATTGGTATATGGTTTGGTACGCCCCTGGGGCTCAAACGTGTATTTGTGCTATTACTGTAGATAACTAACTTATAATTTATGTACTTGAACTCTAGCCTCATAAAGAGACTAGAGGGGTGTGTTTAGTAATAAATACATATATTTTGAATATATACCTGGTGTGGTCCTCTTTCATTTGGTCACTCAAGAGATTATAGACTGGTAAAATAAGCTGCTTTACATTCCTTCAAGACTTAGCCTGAAGGCTGCTCTCCATAGCTACCACTAGGATAGCTTTCAATAAAGGTTGTCTTTAACCTATCTCCAATAAGGGGTTGTTTGGACTGGTGCAAGGTGCCCACTATAATTAGTGGACAGCATATGCCAGGCCAACTTCTCACATTGGTGTGCAGCGTGTGGGATTCCAGCTTGCTATTGTTTTACCAGGTAATCTCAATTGAATTGATCAACTGAAAACCACTAAGGGTACCTAAGGTACATATAAATCAAGCTTAGTAATACAGTAAGTTCTACTGAACTTAGAGTTGTGTGTTAAGGGACAGCACACCCTTTCTACAACTCAAGAGAGTTTAGTAGGCCACACTAGAGTAGGTAGTGCATACACCACACCTCACTAGTAATGGCTTCAAAGCCAGGACCCAGTGAGTCCTTGCCAGAAGCCAGTGGGCTTCTTCCCTCCAAGTATGATAAACTCCCATTCTTGGAATTGAGAGCATTATGCAATACTAGGAAGTTGAAGGCAGGCAAAAGTGCCAGCACCCAACACCTCAGGGAGGTGTTACTAGCTGATGATCTCAGCAGGCCCCTAGGGTCTGAAGGGGTAGGCAAAGAGGGTGGGGCAGAAGATGAGGAAGGGGCCAGGGGTGAAGAAACCCAGGCCCCCCCCTCTGAAACTGGCCAGGAAAGTGAAAATGACCTTGCCCTGGAAAACCCAATTCCTCCTGTGGAGGAGGAGGAGGGAGAGGATCAGAATGACCTCCCCTTTGTCCCCCCAGGAAGAGTTCTGAGTGTGCCCAGAAGGTCTAGGTCTCCTTCTCAGGAGTCTAACCACTCTGACACCTCAATAGGGACCTCTGTCTCCTCTCATAGGAGGGAATCCTCTCATGAGAGGAGAAAGATACTGATTCAATATGAGCAAACTCAGCTTGAACTCAGGAAACAGCAATTGGCTATAGACAGGGAGTCCCTAGATCTCTATAGAGAGAGACAAAAGTTGGGACTAGAGTCCCATGGTGGCAGCAGTTTCCCCAAAGATAGGGAAAGGTCTTATGACCATAGAAACCTGAGCAAGATTGTCCCTCCCTACCAGAGTGGGGATGACATCCACAAATGGATAACTGCTCTAGAGAGGGCCTGTAAAGTACAGAGGGTCCCTCAGGAGCAGTGGGCAGCAATCCTGTGGCTCTCCTTTGCAGACAAAGGTAGAGATAAGCTCCTCACTGTTAGAGAGGAGGATGCTGACAATTACAAAGTCTTGAAGAGTGCTCTGATAGATGGGTTTGGCCTAACCACTGAACAGTATAGGTTGAAGTTCAGAGACACCCAAAAGGCTCAGACTCAAGACTGGGTTGATTTTGTAGATTGTGCTACTAAGGCTCTGGAAGGTTGGATACATGGCAACAAGGTGCATGACTTTTAGGATTGTACAATTTGATTATGAGGGAGCAGATCCTTAATAATTGTCAAAACCAGCTTTTACACCAGTACCTGGTGGACTCTGATCTGACCTCTCCCCAAGAATTGGGAAAGAAGGCAGACAAATGGGTCAGAACAAGAGTAAAGACTAAGAATCAGGGTGGTGACCAGAAGAAAGATTCTACCAAGTCCCAAGAGAAAGGTGGGGATAAATCTAAGGATAAATCCACTACAGGGCCCCAAAAATCCTCTTCTGGGGGTGGGTCCCAAACTCCTTCCTCTCCTGAAAAGAAACCATATTGCCATGTCTGTAAAAAGCCTGGACACTGGAAAACTGATCCCAGTTGCCCCAGGATTGGCAATAAAGAAAATGTTCCTCCAACAACTACTACCACCCCTCCTGGTACTACCAGTAGTAATCCTCCAGTTGGAAGTAGTGCACACAAAAAGTTAGGTGCTTTTGCAAGAGGAACAGAGGTGGGGCCTAGTTTAGACAGGACCCCTCAACAGACTCCTCTGACTCTGATGGTGGTGTAGGATTTGCCACCTTTACCATGGGTCCCAATGCATTGGGCAGGTACAGACTGGAGCCAATAATTAATGGTCAGAAAGCTGTGGCATTTAGGGACACAGGGGCTAGTGTCACCATGGTGGCAGGGAACCTAGTCCCCCTCACCAGCTTTTACCTGAGTTTAAATACCAGGTGACCAACATTGATGGTGTCAGAACAGATCACCCCATGGCCATAGTCAATCTCAGCTGGGAAGGGGTCACAGGCCCAAAAAGAGTGGCAGTGTCCCCAACCTTGCCTGTAGATTGCCTGATGGGCAATGATCTGGAAATTTCAGTCTGGGCTGAAGTTGAACACCAAACCCATCTGAGAATGCTGGGCATCCCTGTAAAGGTTAGTGGGGCTGTGATGGCCACATCCCAAGCCCAGGGAAACTTTGGAGAGATGGAGCCTGGAAGAATGGCCCACTCTCCCCCAAAAGAGAGCACAAGGGTTGAAGAAAAGTCTTCTTCCCTCCAGACAGTAGGTAAGGGTCAGCCTCCTCAGGGAACTGACCCTACCCCTAGTGAAGGAACTGCCCCAGAGGTAGTCAGGCCTGGCCTGGCCCCACCCCTGATGGCAGAGGACCCTTCCAAGGTGGTACCCAGTCTGGAGCAGGTAACCTGCCCCTCTCTACCCTGCCTCAGTCAGCCCAGGGCTGCAGAGGTCAGGGAGGTCAGTGGACCCCCAGGGCCCCCTGTCCAGAGGAACCCCCATCAGCAGATTAGGGGCACCCAGGCTAGTAGCCCTAGCCAGGTGAAAATTCCTCAACACACTGAGGGATCCCCCATACCTTTGTGTAGGGACCTCCCCAGAAGGACTCTGTTAGGCAAGGGCAAACCTGGGACCAAAGGTTCCAAACCTGCCATGTCCCTCCAGTGGTCCATCCAAAGGGACCCAACCCCCAGCTGTAGGCAGCCAAAGGTTGACCCTTAGAGCACAGTGCAACTCAGTCATGGAAAGACAGGCATACATGGTGACCAGTGATCTGAGGAAGCTGAGACCAACCTTCCTAGGGCCTCACTTCCCTTCTCAGACACCTCACCAGCCTTGTACTTTACCAAAGCACACCACAGGTAGTAATTCCCCATGGTGGAGACCCTCTCATACCCTTAGGGTGAGGGATTGCTTAGTGGACCATAAGATAGGGGGCAACCATGCTAGTGCAGGTGCTTCCTTATATGGCCACTTAGTCAATAAAGGCTCAACTGGCCAAGGTTAGCCTTATCTCCTTTTGTTTGGGGGGGTTATGTAGGAAGGTGGAATCTGACTATATGGTTGCCCCCACTTTTTCCTGGTGTTTTGCTGGTTTATGACTTAGTTGGACTGGGATCCTGCTATTCAGGGCCCCAGTCTATCTGCTTCCTCTATAAAATGGTTTCCATGTGCCTTAGGCACATCTCTGATTGGAATCTGGAGTGCCCTTATATGTCCCTAGTATATGGTATACTATGTACCCAGGGCATAGGTACCTCAGAGGCCTACCAGGGCCTGCAGCATGTATTGTGCCACCCCTGGAAGGCCAGCCAAAAGGACCCCACCGGTCTGCTACTGCAGCCTGGGTAAGGTGGTGCATGCACCCCTTACTGTGATATAGGCTACCTTTATCACTACATACATACACACATATAAACCTATAAGTCACTCCTATGGCAGGCCTTATCAATCCTGAAGGCAGAGTGCGTGGTTCCTATGTGAGAGGGTGCCCCTGCATGAGCTGGGCCCCTCTGCAGCGTTCGGAGACCCTTCTCTGATGCTGTTTGTAGTGCAGCCTGACCATATACTCTTAAGCGCATTATAACCTCGCGTTAAATGCTAACTTTGGGATGGCTGCACGAAAACATGGCGTGTTTGGTGTCAAACATCTTGGAATACTACCCCCCCGCCAGTTCTGGCGGCGGGGGTAGTATTCCACCCTTCTAGAGGGAAAGACATGTACACACCGGTATACCCGGTACTGACTTTCCAGAGCCCTGGCATCACAAAATGGATGCCGCTGCCACAGACACGAGTCTGGCCTCCTGCTGCTGACCGAAACTCCGGCAGGGGAGGCCTGGACAATAGGTTTCCTGTCCCAGGGAGGTGTGGCCACCTCCCCAGACAGGATAGTGTGTATTGGGGCTGGGCGGGAGCACTCTCGGGTGCTGTGAAATCCTGCACTAGGGGCACACTTGGTGTCCCTGTGCATACCCCAGTTCAAACCGGCTCAGGGGCTTCCAGCCCCTGCTCTGGCGCGAAACTGGACAAAGGGAAAGGGGTGTAACCACCCCTCTGCCCTGACCCTCCCATAGGTGGGGCCACAGAGTATGTCCAACCCCTACCTTAGTATAAGTAGGGGACCCCAGTCCTTAGGACTTTAGATTTACCTGGACGAAACTCTGACACAGAATCCTGGACCTTCGACGCTCTACTTCAAGATTAGAGGACTGAAGAATCTCCCTTGGGGTCAAGGAGTGACTCCCCTGCTTGGCAGGCACCAAAGAAGCAACTGTCCAGTCTGCATCGCTGAAGCTCCCGTCGGACGCCGAAGTCTTTGCATCACCAGAGGTGGATTTTCAGACTTCCCCGAGGCTGCCCTGAGTCCCCAGCAAAGCTGAGACCCGTAGCTGTCGTGGGTAACGTGGAACCGTGACCCTTGGACACCCATCGCATTTGCAAGTGCATCCTCTTCTGGGTCTCCCACGAAGTCGTGCTTTGGGCTCCGAGTAGCCCTAGCCTCCAGCACCAACTGCACCGAAGATCACTGGCCTCCACTCCACGAGTGTCCTGTGAGCCAGCTCCACGTGCATCGTCTCGAGGCTCCTTCGCGGTTGCTAATCCGTTGGCTAGTAGGTCCTCCCGAAGGCCAATCTTTTTCTGCTTGGGCTCCCTGGTTGCTCCAGGTGTGCCCTGACTTATCTTCGCTGGGTGAGTCCCCCAGACCTTGCTGGTCTGCAACATCGTCCTTCTTCCATTTCCACAAGACTTGCAGTTGCCAAGGCTTGTTGGGTCCAATCCGGTCGCCGACACCCCTGCAATCGACAGACGTCGTGGGACAGCTCGAATCCAGCTTCTGGTTGTCGTCGACGCCTCCTGGACCTCGTGGCTGAAGAGTCAAGACGACCGTCAACCTACCTGAAGCACTCGACATCGGTGGGCATCTGCTCATCGCCTTCCTGGTCACTGGCTAGTGACCCAGACTCTGTCCCCTCTGCTTTCAGGTTCTTCAGATCTTCGATCCACCTTTGGATCCACCCGAACACTTTCGACTTGGTCGCCAGCAGCACTTTGCAGCAGATCGCCATAGAAAGCGACGACGAAACCCGACCCGAAAGACACCTATGCACCCGGCTCCCTGGGTGAGGTAACTCGAGTACTCCGGTGCTCCCGTGGGTATTGACACTAGAACAGCCTAGTTCTCAAAGGGTTTGCTCCAAGTCCTCCTCTAAGTGTCCCTTTTCTTTTAAATTCTAAACGCGACTTTCCCCATAGAAGTTAACGGTGGTTCGCGGCTGTGTTCATACACTGCACGCGTCCCCCGTGGGTCCCCTGTGTCACTGCCTTGGGTGGTTCCTTGTGGTCCAAGCACTTCTACAGGCTCTAGGCCTTGTGTCTAGCTCAGTCGTGGTTCTTATACCACTTTATTGGTATATGGTTTGGTACGCCCCTGGGGCTCAAACGTGTATTTGTGCTATTACTGTAGATAACTAACTTATAATTTATGTACTTCGAACTCTAGCCTCATAAAGAGACTAGAGGGGTGTGTTTAGTAATAAATACATATATTTTGAATATATACCTGGTGTGGTCCTCTTTCATTTGGTCACTCAAGAGATTATAGACTGGTAAAACAAGCTGCTTTACATTCCTTCAAGACTTAGCCTGAAGGCTGCTCTCCAGAGCTACCACTAGGATAGCTTTCAATAAAGGTTGTCTTTAACCTATCTCCAATAAGGGGTTGTTTGGACTGGTGCAAGGTGCCCACTATAATTAGTGGACAGAATATGCCAGGCCAACTTCTCACAATGGAACCTCTTACCCTCATTCTGAAACAAGCTGGAATCAATTACCACCTCTATGCTGACGACACCCAACTTTACTATAAGATTAGGTCCCACTCTGACGTACTTCATCTCAACTATACTTTGAACAAGATCCAATACTGGTTCCACTCCAACCATCTCAAACTTAATCCTAAGAAAACTGAAATCATCCTCTTCTCCCCTAAAACAACAGGCTCCCCACCCAAGCCTGGATCTCTGACTTTAATGCACTCAACTGCTCGCTCTCTTTGACCAATTCAGTGAAATCACTTGGTATTTCCGTTGACAAACATCTAACCCTTAACGACCACATAAAAAACTCTGCCAAAGGAGCTCTCTTCACTCTCCATCACCTGAACAAAATCAAACCCTTCATCCCACCGGAAGACTTTAAATGGGACGTCCAATCCCTGGTACTCTCTAAAATCGACTATGGTAACGCTATCCTCACAGGAACCCCCAAAGTCCACCTAGCCCCACTCAGATCTGTGCTTCACCTAGTAGCCAGGCTTATCACTGACTATAAACGTTTTGACCACATCTCCTCAGCCCTGAAGGCTCTCAACTGGCTTCCCGTTGAAGGTAGATCCTCCTACAAGACAGCATGCATCACACATAAAGCCCTACACCAGAATGCCCCGCTGTACCTCACAAATAAACTCAAAAAAGCGGGCGGCTCCAGAACGATGAGGAGCACTAACAATTTCCTCCTCGTCCCCCCCTTACTCAAAAAGAAAATCGCTCAATCTCGCGCCTTCTCTGGAAACCCGTTGATCGTCTGGAATGCCCTCCCAAAGGAATTGCGTTGCAACCCCTCCTACACTGCCTTCAAAAAAGACCTTAAACTGCACCTCCTCAGCAAATACTGTGGTCCTTAACCGGACTTCTGACCCGACACTCTGCCTCCTCCGTCCTTATGCCCCTCTACTTCACTCCCTCCTCTCACTTCTCCCCTCTTCTCTCTCTCTCCCTATACTCTCCCCCTCCTTCTCTCCCCCCTCCTACTCCCACTTCCCTTTCCTCCTTCCTCTTAAAATCCCTGCCGGCTGACCATCCCCCCCCCTCTCTCCCCCAACCTGGTTTCCCCTCGCCTATCCTTTTCTTATTTCTGCCTCACCCACAGCTCAGCCCAGAACCCTTTTCACCCCTATGCCACTCTATATGTTAACTTATCTGCTTTTACTGTGTCTCTGTTTATTATACCTCAATGGAGTGTTTGATTTTACTTACTGTTATAATGTGCTCTTGAACAATTCCTGTAATCTTGTCTTTGCACATGTAAAGCGCTCTGATACCCCCGGGTCTAGCCAGTGCTGTATAAATCCTTCCAAATAAATAAATAAAAAATAAATAAACATACAGTTGTGCTTCTGACTCATTAATGGTCATGAAGACAAGTAGGATGTTGATGATCGATAGATGTAAATCGCATTACTTCCTGGAGATTAAATGTTTATGAATAATTAGTCGATGTATTGGTCCTGATGAAGCGACCTCGTTGCTGCGAAACACGTGTCGGCCCCTTTTCTTTCCGTTACTGATAGAATTGACTCCCCATGACATATACCCTTGAGTAAATGTGCTCACGACTTATTAATTAACAAGCAGTCCTGAGTGATGTGAATAACTGAAAGCTACCTTCAATAAAAGATAGAATATTTGAAATCACCATTTCTTTTACAGACCTCGAACATAGTCTGTTTTTGGGTTTTGGTCTATCAATGCCAAGGGGAAGGTACTCCAATTGTTATCTGACAATAAAAGTCTTTTTGCCCTCTTCTGTTTCCTGTTAAGAAAATGAAATCCTAGTGCAAGTGAATCACAAAAAGTGAGACAAAAGGCCGGTCAGCATTTTGGAGCTGCCAGGCCCTCCTAAAAATAATTATAATAATAATAAATGTAAAAAATGTAACATGGGAAGGGGGGCGGGGTCAGGGTGGGGAGCAGAGTGGGGAAAGGGAGTGAAAAAGAGCACACGTAGAGAAGGCAAAAGAAGAAAACGGGGGACATAACTGGATGTTAACTGAACCCTGGCTTAGCTCTACAAGGTTTGCTTTCACACCTGCGGGTGTCACGAGTGAACTCAGTTCAATGCAACAGCAATTGAATATGAAAAAAAAAGTTTCTGTAACCCTACACAACCCCACACAATGCATAATTGTTGTGGTGTCCGTGCTTTCTAGATTAGTAACAGTCCCTAAACAGGGATTTGGGGACAAAGTGGTAATTTTAAAGCCCAACTTTTCATTCTTTACAATATCACACACAAGTAATGTACTAAGAAAGGACACTTTATGCTTAAAAGTGTTTATTTCAACAGGATCACCCTGTTGCTTAGCACAACTAAAATAACCACACAGAATATTATTAAAACAACAATAATGCGTGCTGCTAATAGCGAAAACAATATGAACATTTTTATCATAGTGAAAATATCACCTAGCACCCTAACACCGTAAAACCTACTTCAATGTGCTATACTATGAGAGCATGGAGTAGCGTAACTTGCATCTTTAGTTTCCTAGGGAGAATCAACATATTCCATATCTGTTTCTAGCAAAAGGGTGTAATTATCAGTAGCTGGGAGAGAGTGTTCTCTCGAAAGGAAAACATGTGTCAGCCCCTCTCCTCTCCTCTCGGACTTGGCTCGGGTCATCTTTCGGTGCAGAATGCGATGCTGCTGCAATATGGCAGCCTGGCAGTCTCTCTCAGCAATATCTTCTAGCAATATCTTGCGTGGTAATCTGGGGCGAAGGACCTCACCTGCCAAGTGGCCACTTGACGGGCTTATCTGATATGGGGAAGTTCTGACATAACCTTAGGAATGTCTGACATAACCTGTGTGCGTCACAATGCTAGTCTTAGAGGCATTCTTATAAACAAATAAGGTAAAAGCACGTCAGTTCAGACTACATTGTTTATATTATAATACATGGGATTTTGTAATCTCTGTATTAATGCCAGTCTCTAATTTCTTTATAATCAGCGACTTGTGACGCAACCAGTTGCCGATTATAAAGAACTGACGTCAGAACGCGACTATTATAAGTTGTTACAGTCGAGTTCTGCCGTCACAATGCTTGCTGCCAGTGCCAGCAGCCAGGTGAAAGGCAGGTCAGGTTGAAGAGCATAATTGAAGCAGCTGTTTAAAGCAACGAAAATGGTGTCGTAGGGACTCTGCACATATACAGAGCTATGCACAGGATAATAGGACCTCGGAGTATAGTGGTGAGCCAACCATAAACCGTAGTACCTACAACCCTAATCCGGCTAGCATTAGCGTCTCATTAGCAGTGTAGCTACCAATGATTAGACAACCCAGAACACGGTATCTCTCTCTCAGGACTCGCAGGGGCAAGGACACCCTTTCGTTACTCACTCATACCTGTCCACAACTTGCGTAATAAGAGACACTGTATAGTTTAAAATGTTTATTTCAACTATCGTGCTCTGATATACAGTACACGTGTAAGTACTAACAGCATAATGCATAAGAATAATATAATCAGCATAGTTACAATTCCATAGAATACAAACGGGGATAGCATTATATAAAGACAGTGGTTATAGGGCTAAATGACCTGTCCACCCTCCCCGTGCTAATAACTAGTTTATTATAAAAACAGAAGACCTCTGGGCATTGTCAGGCAGACCCCCATACCTCAATATTTAGATGCAGGGTTTACATCATCAGACAAGCACAGCTCTTCTCTCTGGAAAGGTTCTTCTCCAAGTGCCCCTGACACTGAAATCACAATATTAAATGCACACGAATTTCCCCAGTGCAGCTGCAATCAGTGTTATGTCTAAGCTCGAGGGACTGACCAGATCAGCAAGAACAAGTGACATCGCCTTCCGACCTTGTACATGATGTGCAGACATGACCCAGAGTTATCAGGAAGAAGGATAAAAAGGCACGCAGTTCGTAAATAGCAAAGTCTGGAAAACAAGGGCACAAAGTAACGTGCGCAAAGAGGCAGCATGGCAGCCAGGCCCAAGCTAACTTAGCAAAGCAGTCTATGTGTCCACAAACCACACTACACCCTCCCCTGGTCAGTCCAGTGACATAGACACAGGAGGAAGACAGATTAGAAATGATGGAGCAGAATGGCAATGTACCGGGACAAAAAATAGTTTGAAACAACAAAATTCCAATGTGGCAGAACGCTGAACATAGAGGCACTTTATTTAAAAAGGAGTGTAAGTGCAGAAAAACGCCACACTTTCCAAGAGGACACCGTTGGAATCACCAGAAAAAAGAGATGCCATATAGTTCATAAATCCAAACTGCATTCATGTTCCTCATAAGAGGCAGTAGCGAACAACATTGCGGGACAACTTGCGTGATACTCAATATAACTTCGTTGTAGGAGATCCTGGGCAGCCGCCCAGATATCCCATTGTGCCAAAATTCCAAGTGCAGCCGCACGCGCCATGAAGCCATGTCCGGAACAGTCCCGTTCATGGGCCTCTAAGGGACCCACCAGCTGGACGAAATCTGGGCAAGACAGAGACTTATTGGATAGGCAATAATCCAAGGACCATGAGAAAGGACATCGGATGCAAGACATCACAGGTTGCACGCAAGTGAAATACGCAAAGCAAAAAGAAAGTTTGTAAGAGACACCAAGTGTCGCCAATGGCAGGACGCCGAAGCCGGCGAGGAGACGTTCACGGAGCACCCGAAGGCGGCTGTGGTCGAGGCGAGCTCCATGAGGTGCAGCCATTGCGTAGTAAACAAATCAAAAGTAGTATTCCAGCAGCTAACGCTAGGATCAATGGAAAGCCGCCAAAGACACTGGAAAAAATAGAATGAATAAAAGCCGGTATTACTCCAAATATAGTTTGAAAGGAGGTAACAAGGCCAGAGCCCACAACCTTAAAAAAATGCACAAGACCTTCAGTGCGAGATGCATTAAAAACGCGGTGAATTAACTCACCGAAATGTTGTGGGAGGTTTGTGTTTAGCAGGGCCTGTATTTCACTGTGAGTACTCGCCACCTGGAGAACAAATGTCTCCCACGCGGATGTGAGCATAACCTCCTGATTCAATAATAGTGCCTTTATTCTGCTCAATTTATTGAAATCTGCCTTCAAAGTTGGAATGGAAGGCCAAATTGAACTATCTACAATGCCATGCGGGGGAGGAATCAGCACATTTTTGCAGCAGACAACTCTGTGGGAAACTGTTACAATATAGGGTATACCGGCAAGCATGCCACAACAGTCCTGATTATTTAGAAGCAGATAGCTGCCATTATCGAGCACAGTGAAAGTAGGAGAGATAGAAGGAGCAGGAATTCCCTTCAGAACACAAGCAAGATTCGGAGCTGAAACATTACAAGCTCCGTGCAATGTAATGTGTTTACAAACAAGGGAATGACCCACAGTAGAATCGCATGACTCCCCCGTGAGAAAAACTTCCTTTCCGTCCCTAAGGCATCTATACATGAAAGGCAGGGACCACAGTTCATGCAGGAAAGCACTTCCCAAAGGTTGAAAACGACTGACAGGAAAATGTTTCATGCAGGAACTAAACTCAAATAAAGAAAAAGGCAAAGCAATAACCCCGTGTACTAGCCACGCAGCAGAATCCAATTCCGCTACCGAGAATGGTAAAGGCTCTATCCTCTCAATATGCAACAGAGTGTAAGCTGCATCTTTCATGGACATAAACTGCTGCTTTTTCAGTTAAATTAAAAGGTAAGAATAAGGCAGAAGTGTTTAAAAAATGCCACGGAACTTTCCCCATTTTAAGGGTTTGCATAGTCCATGCAAACTGCATCACTGAACGCAATTGATTTTGACCATGATATAACACAGAAACATCATCTTGTACAATATCAACAACAGAGAAAACAATATTCTCTAACGTGAAAATGCGAGAAGACAGGGTATTAATAGTATTGTCAACAAAAGCAAGCACCTTTTCTAAATTTGCTTGATCTATTTCCTTAAGATGAGAAGCAGCTTCAATTTGCGAAAGCTTCCAGAGTTCATTGTACGTCTCATATATGAATCTCTTCGGTCGAGGACCACGAGGCCCTAGAATAAAGTCAGACAGATCAATGTTGCCTGATAGGAGGGATAAATGTTGTTTAACAGAATCTAAGGAAGAGTGCTGCAACCACTGTTTACACAATTTACCAACAGAATATGTTGTAACAGTACGAGAGGCAGAAAACCTGGGGTCTGGCCTATCCTGTTTATAACCAGGATCCGTGTCGTGTAAACGCAGTTGGCAGGCTTTAGATGCTATGGGCCAAGCCAACCAGGGTGACTGAACAACCGTAGACATGTTGAATGAATTATTCTGGAACAAAGCTTGTAAAATATCAATGGAAATATTTAAAAGCAAGCTTTCATTGGGAGTGGAAGACAATACGGGAATAGAGGGTGCATTTAATTGTTTGGAAGTAGCCAAACCCCAACACGTTGTTTGATAAATGGTGTGATTCAAAAATAGAATCTGTGTAGGGATGAGGCAAGCACGGTGCAAGGCTTCTGTGCCTTTTACCTGCCATGCTTTGGAACCCCAGATGGATTTTAAGTCAATAGTATCCCGCCAATGTTTATAACCACCCACAGCTAAGGCATTCAAAAAGGAACCCGAATAAAGCCACTTGGGATTGGTCAACATTATTTTCTGAGTAAACAAAGTGTTTAATTTAAAATAATAGGACCCAGGGTTTGATCTATCAAAATCTGTAAAATAAGTAAACTTACTTTGAAGAGTCTGGGAGCTACCTGGTAAAGGGGTCGGACAATGTTCCCATTGTGTGTAATTAAAAGGACCCCGAAGGGTACTGGGTTTATGGAGAAAATGGTTGCCCCAATGCTGGTAACAATATAAGTCGGCATAATTTGCAGAATTTAAATACAAATCCTCAGCATTAAAAGCAGCATAATATTTCAGATCAGAAAATAACGATTCAACAGCATGTACATCCCAATCGTCAGAATGAATGTTACTTTTCACTACATCACCCATCGAAACACGGAGGACATTTGGTACATTAATAATCTCAGTCGGGCCATGAATTTGAAAATTTACTGCATCCCATACGATGCCATCAGCAACTGGAAACGCTGTAATGTTCACAAATGTGTAGTCACGCTTCATGATGTGAGAGGAAGAATGTGGAGCCAAAGTTCCAGCGAGACAGTTCACAGCAGAGCGTTCTGGTAAATAGTGACCATTGATAAGTTGAAAAAAAACTGTGACAAAGCCAATGGACATGAACAGAAAAATCAGGAACAGTACCAACCAGATGTATGTCCCTGGGGGAACCAAAAAATTGTCTCTGAACCAGGATACAAAAATACTGAATCTGGACGGGATAAGAACTGAAGGGGAATCCGAGTCAAAAGAACAACGTGTTGGGTTCAAAGGTGTTGTTGGTAAATGAGCCACGGACTCGGTGGCGGGATCAGCATACTCGGTCTCCTCGTTGCAGGGGGAATCCGGGCAGTCGAGCAAACTTTCAGGCAAATCAACCATCTCAATGGCAACATCAGTGACCGTTCGGGCTGGGAAACCACAAACATTTGTCCTTGAAATTACTGGACAAGAGACCGCTGGTGTTACACTATTCAGGATCGGCCAGATGTTGTAGCTTGACATTTTCCACTGAGATGTATCTGTTTTCCTTGCGACCAGGAAGTGGTGGTAAAATGACTGTACGAGTTCCCTTCAGACCTAGGACTGGAACCGGTGCACGATAAGAGGGACCAAATTCTTTTTGTTCTCCACCTTTTCTCGGACCAGGTCTCCAACTTTCGGAAGCCAGCCGGCAACCGGAATCTGCAACGCAGCGTCTGTGGCTGAAGGTAAATGTTTAATTGCAAGTTTGTCTCGGGCGTCCTGTAACATAGTAGAATGATTATCTACGTCAAAGATTGCGGATTGCGCCGCCATGTCTAGACCATCAAGGTCAGGCACAGACATTCTTATGCCAAAGAGCATTTCGTATGGGGTCCGCCCACCCAGAGGTCTTCTAGGGAGATTGTTAAGTGCACGTTGTACGCTATACAAGTGGGCCAGCCAGTTCCTGCCAGTACCTAAGACTCTAGCTGTCAAGGATTGCTTTAAGTCACGGTTCATTCGTTCAACGACCGAATTGCCCTCAGGCCGATACGGAGACGAAAATTTCACCTGCACCCCCAATGAACCCATTGCGTCCTTGTAAGCCTTAGAGGCGAATGCTGGACCTTGGTCAGAATGGAAGGTGCCACATGCGAAAATTCCCACAAAGACACGCAAATCCCTGATGACATTTCGAGCATCAGCACTCTGTTGTGGCCAGACCCATATGAAACGTGTGCACGAGTCTACTGCTACTAAGATGTATTTGTATGCAGTGTCAGACGAAAATGGACCGCAGTGATCCAGGTAAACACACCCAAAAGGTCTGTTTGAAATGCAGAGCGGTGTTTGCGGTGGTCGGGTAACCGTGGAAGGCTTAATTTGTTGACAAATGTCACAAGAAAGCACATAAGTACGGGTTTGTTTATATAAACCCCGCCACCAGTAACGCTGCTGCAAGATGGAAGCCGTCGCAGAGACACCAGCATGAGCCGAAGCCATACCTTCGTGTGCGGCAGTTATCAAGGAAAGTCTGCGGTTCGCGTTGGGAATCAGCCGATCCCCAACACCCGGAATACTTACATAAGGATTCTGATCGGGACTTAAGAGATAAGAGTATTTGGAAGGGAAACCCCTTGGGTAATTAGCACCTTCCTTTGTTGCAACAATTGCTGCCAAAATATCTTTATCTATTTTAGTCATGGATCTTGTAACTGCTGCTACTGTACACGTTGCTACTGCTGATTGTTACCGACAGCGTGTGCGCCCACACGCTGGTGGCCAAGTGTGTGAACCACCTGTATGAGAGGCAATTTTTGTTGTAATTCTGCCACTCTAACCCAAAGCATTTTATGCTTTATTGTACTGCCTTTTGCGTCTCTGTAGTCATTTTGTGACCAAAAGAAGAGATTGTCATTGTAAGACTGAACACAGTAATCGGAATCGCATACAATAAGAGTGGTCACATTCGGATTAGCGAACTCAAGTGCGAGCACCAATGCGCGCAGCTCGGCCAATTTTGCAGTACTGTCTCCCAGTGCTTGAGTATGCACCACAGTTGATCTAAATTGTCCGTTCACAAAAGAACCTGCAACAATAGCACACGCTGCTGAATAAGCATGCTTGGAACCCGTGGCCGGCTGTGCCGAGCCATCGGTATAGATAATACATTCGTATTCCTCAAGCGGTAGTAATGACAGAGGAGGAGGATGAACGAATTCATACTGCAAAAACTCCTGAGTCTGTAGAGATGAATCAAAGATAAAAGTGACATCCGGAGACGTCAAAGATGTTGCCCATTGTATCCAACGGGGTGCAAAGCTTTAGAGTTCGGAACACTTGCTTTAGTCACTGCCTCTAGGGCAGGATAGGGTGTTACCACCAAAATGCGCTTTCCCTGTGCCAGTGCGCGTTCCTTAAGAATCGCCATTTGCACTGCAGTTAAAACTTTCTCCACAGATGAGAAACGCATTTCTGCGGAAGTGTAAAGATGTGACTTGTATGCGATGGGTACTGTGTCACCTTCGTTAAAGGTTAAGTACGTGAAACCCACTGCCCCTGGAATGATTCTAATCACCAGGTTGGTGTGGTTGTCACGAGTCAACAAGTATTTAGACTCAAGTAAGTCTGTCTGCAAAGACTGTAGAATGGAGGTATGCTCCGGAAGCCAGCAGGACTTCGAAAAGTTAGGTTGTATCAAGGAATACAGTGGCTTGATACGCTGGGCATATTCGGGAATGTAAGTACGCCCAAAGTTCAGAAAACCCAGCAAAGACTGAAGTTTCTTCAGAATAGTAGGAGGGCACAGGAGTGCACATTTCTCCAAGGAATGGGGAGCTAAACCCTTACCTTCATTGTTGAGCTCATAGCCCAAAACAAAACAGTAAATTCAGCGATGTGAGATTTGGCAAAGTTAAACTTGTAGCCTTGAACCGCAAATTCTAGAATAATGCGGTCCACTCGAGAAAGATGCTGGAACAATTCGTCGTCTGTCAGATAAATATCATCGACGTACGAACATGCATCCGGGTCTATGCCGTCTAACAAAGAGACAACACGGGCGGCGAATACACCTGGACTGTTTTTGTAGCCCATAGGGAGCCGCCGGAATTTGAACAATTTACCACCGGAGGTAAAAGCGCTCCATTGGCTACTCTCTGGGGCTAAGTTGTGCGTATAGAATCCATTGGATAGGTCAAGTGTCGTTTTATATTTTTTACGAACAAGACTGTCTACTAGCGCAGAACTATGTGTGTTTTGTACCGCAAAGGTCCGACAATGAGAGTTCAAATGCCGGTAATCCAAAACTAAGCGGTACGATCCATCAGGTTTAGAAATCACGAAAAGGGGATTATTCATTGGGGACTCGTATGTTTCAATCACTCCCTGATATTCCAACTGAGTCAGAATTTTGGAAACAGGACCATTGGCTTCCCGTTTGATGGGATATTGGGGTTGTGGCTGCGGCAGCGACCGTAAAGGTATTTCATGGGAGGGTGAATCCTCATCCCAACCCACGTGATTTCGGTATAACGCCGGAGCCAAGGCTACAGCCCATTCCACTGCAAGTGCCTCCGCTTTGTCCTTGGGGACATGGCGAGAAAAGCTGGGAAGAATTACCTCCTCCCCTTTACGAGCAGCAAGTACGAATGGGGGCGGCCAATCCGCCTCCGCTAACAAAATGTCATACGAAGAGGTTAGATTTTCCCAAAAAATCCCTTTAATTACACGCTGTATGTCACCCTCAATTTGGATGACAATATTATATTGTCTGTCAGGGGGTGCCACTCGAGTGTCAGCTGTCTCGACAGTAATGAATGTTTCAGTTGCTGTCGCCTTCACATGAGGACGGAGTGCCTCTCGCACTATGGTAACTTCCGCGGCGCTGTCTAGGAGCGTCACTGCCCACGTCCAATTCAGGAGTCTCGTTCTCACCGTCTGTGGCATACTTCGCTGTTACAGCTGCAACTTTTTTCTTCTGAAACTGTGGGCGAGAACGTGGAAATTCGTCTTGTGTCCCTCTGACTTTTTGCCGAGGTTGGTCTCGTCCTGGCGGGGCCTCACGACCCCTACCTCTATCCTGGCGATCTCCTCCACCAGTTTGTAATGACGTTGGTGCCTGTAAAGAACGAGGAGAGCGCGAGTCAGGAACATGGAATCTCTCGGGAGATTTTATTCTCGCTCTATCGCGCAAATCATATGTGCGTTCAGAAGATTCCGAAACCGGGGATGCACTTCGTGATCCTGGCTTCTTCTGTTGCTTACCCTGTTTTTTTAATCGCCAGTTCTTTTTAGTAAAGAACGGTTTCTCATCTTTTTCAGATTGAGGTTTTGGTGGTGGTTGCGTAGGAGCTTGTGTTTTGGCAAAAGGTTTAACTCCCAGGCTATTGCGGCCTATAGTTTTATAAGCCTGTGCAATAATTTTCGGTAATTCGCGTGGCTTGTCCAATTCTGGGACTAAAGCTAAAGCATTAGCTACTTGAAAGTTAACTGCATCACCCTTGACATTGCCAAGAATTAGTTCAGCCACTACATCGAACACTCCCACCAGTCTCATCCCTAATTCCACGGCCGCTTCAGGGCCATGTTCATCCTGTACTCGTTTGATTACAGAGGGGAGAACTGTCATGGAAGGAGTGCCAAAACACTTCGCATATACTGCTGCGAATACCCTACCCCAGTTGTTACAATCTGTCAACTCGGGAATTAAGGGCCATATGTATCAAAGTCCCCTTTTGCGATTCTCAAATAGCGAATTTTAGCGAATCGCTATTTGAGAAACGCAAAACCGTATGTAAACAAATAATCGCAAAAAAATAGCGATTCGCTAAAGTTCGCTAAATGAATAGCGAATACCCAAATAGCGTTCATTTAGCATTGAACTTTCTATTTTGCGAATATCGCAAAATTGAGAAAATCGCAAAATTGAGAAAATTGCAAAATTGCGAAATTCGCAAACGGCAATTCTGAGACACAAGTGCAGCTTGATGACATCACAACCAGGAAGTGTGACTACCCATGCTGCACCTGAGTTCCAGGAGCAGAGTGAGAGAGCAGGAGTAGAGGCTGAGGCATCACTGCAGTGATACACACATTGGAGAGAGTGGAGACATGGCCAGCAAGGACAAGCAGCAGGGGGAGACACCCAGAATCAGAAAGCCAAAGTTCACAGAAAGTGAGCAGGAGGCTCTGATACAGGAGATGGTTGTGAGCCATGAGCTCCTGTTCGGCAAGAAGTCCCTGCGTGTGCCAGAGACACGCAAGAGGAGGATATGGGCAGACATCCAGCGCAAAATTAACGCAATTGGCGTCACACATCGCAGCGTCAAAGACCTACAGAAGCGCTGGTATGATATGCGCGCGCGCTCAAAGGAGAAGGTTGCTACCAGGCTGGAGGAGGCCAACAAGACCGGTGGGGGACCTCCACTGCCACCGCTTCAACTCCACTCGAAGAAATGGTTGAGGGGACCCTGCTTCCGGAGAGTGCAGTGGGTGTGTCAGACCTGGACAGCTCCGACCACACACAACCAAGACAAGGTAAGAAGCATGCCATCACACCCCTGATACCTCCCTACTACCCCCACACACCCAGGAGAGTCCCAGGGGCACAACAAAACTACAATTCCAGTGCAGGTACACAAGCACACACAGCAATGCATTATGGGAGATGTAGTTACATGCACCTAACAGTGGAGCAATGACACCCAGCCAGGCTCAGACAGTATGTGTGCATCATGAAAGTCAAAATACAGATGGATAGGACCCTTGTAACTCCAAACAGTGATATTTAATGCATGACAGATGCAAGGCAGGACAGTAAATTAATGTGTGCATTTATGTCCACAGCACCAGCAGAAACACAGGGAACAATCAGTGGAGGGAGGATGAATCCCCCAGCCCAGAGGCAACAGGGCAAGAGGAGGAGGAGGAAGAGGAAGACGAGGGCAGCCCAGTCATCCCACCAATACGCCGCAGGCGGATTGCAGTGCCACCATTGCCACCACTGGAGGAGGAATCCCAGGACACCAATGTGAATGTCCAAACAGTCCAGGGACAGTCAGAGCCACAACCCCGTGCACGTGCACGTGCCGAACCAATTCCACAAATCCCATCCAGGCGCAGGGCACCATGTGCATCCACTAGTGCAGCACTCACAGGAGACGACACAGTCTTCCAAGGGTTGGAGGGCCACATGTTGGAGGTCCAGCGCCTGCAGGCAAAAAACATAAGGTCAATCCAGAGGCAAATCAGGGTTGGTTTCATGGGCCTGACGGGTGCCCTGGAGGCACTCTGTGCTGAACTAAGGGCGGACCGTGCTGCTAGGCGCAGGGAGAGGCAGCGCCTCCACACCCGCCTAGACCTCTACACCAGGGCGGTAAACCGCCTCTCCTCAGCGACCTCAGTGCTGTCAAGGCGCAGCATCAGTATGCAGCACGAGGTGTCACACTGCAGCCAGGACGTGGCCAGGGGTCTGGTACAGGTGACATGTGCTGTGGATCAGCTGCGGGCAGCTGCCACTGCTGGCCCAGGAGTCCTCACTCCAACAGACGAGGACGCACAATCCAGCAGGAGCAGCATTACACCACCGCCCCCACCGGACAGGCGCCGTAGTGTGCGTCACGGCAGGGCTGCTGAGACAAGCGAAGAGGGCACAGTGCACCCACGGCAAGGGCCTACAGCCCGTCAGCGCCGCAGTTGAGGTGCTCACATATAGGCATGGATATGGGTGCATTAACCCAGTGCACACAGACACTTGGTCAAGAGTCAATTTGCACTGTGGATCACACATGTGCGGTACTTTTGACAAAACATTGTGTGCCACACAGGCTGTGTGCCGATAAATATCCTGTCCAAAGGGAAATTAAACACAGTCCTGTATTAGATCTTTGGCATTGTGTCATCTTTTCTTACCTAGAAATAGTTCTGTGTGATCTCATCTCGCCTCTGGCGCCCAGCAGCTGCACCAATTACTCCGGCCGGCATGCGTCCAGGAGCTGGCCCCTCCTCATCTGATGATTCTGATTCAGTGAGCTCCACTGGTGTGCCCTTCCTGGTGGCGATGTTGTGCAGCATGGCACACGCTACCACTATCTTGCAACAGGTCTGGGGGCTGTATTGAAGTGCCCCTCCACTCTTATGTAGGCATCGAAACCGGCTCTTGAGTATCCCGAAGGTCCGCTCAATGGTACATCTGGTTGCTATGTGGGCACTGTTGTACCTCTGCTCCCCAGCGTTGGCAGGATTAAGGTAAGGAGTGAGTATGTAGTCCCGGACCGCAAACGCACTGTCACCTGTGGGGCGAGAAAAATTAGGTTGAACACTGTCCTGCCACTGCTATGCATTACTAGTGTGTCCTTCTATCACATGCAATTACCTAGTAGGTATCCCTCACCAAACTCCCCACTTGTGAGTCGGCGGTGTATCCCACTGTGGCGGAAGATGAATGAGTCGTGGGTGGTGCCTGGGTATTTAGCGACGATGTCGGTGATGATGTGCCTGGCATTACACACCACCTGTATGTTCAGGGAATGGTAGGACTTGCGATTCCTGAACACATACTCGTTCTGGGAGGGGGGGGGATATGGCGACATGGGTCCCATCTATGCATCCAATGATGTGGGGGAATTGTGCAATTTGGTAGAACTCCTGCTTGGTCTGGGCTAGTGCCTGTGGTGTGCTGGGGAAATATATGTGGTTATGCAGCCTATGTACCATGGCATCAAGGAACGCGTGGAAGAAGCGCGACAATGCACTCTGTGAGACCCCTCCTGCTGTGGCTATCACCCCCTGGAAGCTCCCTGACGCCAAGAGGTGGAGTGAGCACAGGACCTGTATGTGGGTGAGGATTGTGTGTGTCCTGCGTGTGGGGTGTTCAAGGATAGGTTTGAGCTCTGCTATTAATTCCAGGATGCTCTCTTCATCCAGCCTGTAGTTTGTATGGATCTCCTCCTCAGTCCGCTGGAGCAGGGTTATGCGCGCTCTGAAGATCCTTTCTTGGCGTCTCCTTCTCTGTGCAGCAGCTCTCAGTCGCAGCCTCCTGGCTATCACGTAAAGCCCTGACATTGTGGCAAACATCAGTTGCATTGTGGGTCTCTTTATATAGGTTGCACCTGGTTACCACCTGCTCAGACTTGGTGGTAATTGCGATTCTCTATTTTGCGAATTTCGTGAATTCGCAAATTGAGAATTATTCATGCATTCCATTTAGCGAATTCGCTAAGTCTGGACACAACAATTGCGAATTTCGCTAGGTTTTGATGTATTTAGCGAATTCGCAAAATATTCGCAATATGGTATTATTCGCAAATATTGCGAATCGCTATTTATGCGATTCGCACATTGGCTGTCGGGATGTGTCTCATACATAGCGGGGCTCTGTTTTGCGATCGCAAACACCGTTTTTCTGCGATTCGCAGTGTTTGCGATCGCAAAACAGCTTCATACATATGGCCCTAAATCTTTTGGCAAACTAATCGTCAAAATCCTGTGTTTTTCCACAGGAGAAGTATTCGGAAAAATCGCCTCCAGCTGGTCAAATTTCTCTGCAAGCCAATAAGGTAAATCATCCTTATTTTGTGGGCGCTTGCCCATCACCGAATTAACCATGACGGGACTTATGGTTACGCCGCCAGGCCCAGATGGATGTGCCGCAACTCCAGGCGGGGCAGCCTGGATGTTGCCCATCACATACTGTACTAAAGCTCTATGCACACGTATCAACGACGAATGCAAAAGACGCAGGTCTACGACCGGAAGCGTCATGTAACGTGGATGTGGACTATACCCGGCCAAAACAGGCCAAGTGGCCCCGTCTATCGATAAGGGGCCTAATCTAACCATGGTGACCGGTTGGGGGAGGGCGCCATCAAACCAAACACGGTGTTGCCATGCCGTGAGCGGTACTTCAACATTCCGATAAGGAACGTAATTGTTTGGAGCTGCGGTGACTGTATATTCATGGAACGTTTGGTCAGTCCCATCCACCGCTTCAAAAGTGATCCACGAGTAAAATACTTCAAAATGGTAAGCAGGATCTGCTTGTACCACGAAGATCAGATCGACACCCGCGTCTGGCACTCCATATGCTGTCAAATGAGCTTTGAGCGCCGCGCGGCTATGTGCCGCAATTTCTACAGTCATTTTGGCTAAGAATAACCAACAACCTAATACAAGGCAGCACAATAATGGGTCTATATTAGCACCTTTTAATAACTTCAAGCTTGAAAGAACCTATAAAAACATCAATATAGGAGGTATCACCTTCACACCCGTTTCCGGAAACGTATGTGAAGGGTGCTGTGGACAAGCACAAGTACTAGTCAAGCGTCTCGCAGATAAGCAGCCCACTTCGTTGGTGGCGCCATGTCGTAGGGATTCTGCACATATACAGAGCTATGCACAGGATAATAGGACCTCGGAGTATAGTGGTGAGCCAACCATAAACCGTAGTACCTACAACCCTACTCCGGCTAGCATTAGCGTCTCATTAGCAGCATAGCTACCAATGATTAGACAACCCAAAACACGGTATCTCTCTCTCAGGACTCGCAGGGGCAAGGACACCCTTTCGTTACTCACTCATACCTGTCCACAACTTGCGTAATAAGAGACACTGTATAGTTTAAAATGTTTATTTCAACTATCGTGCTCTGATATACAGTACACGTGTAAGTACTAACAGCATAATGCATAAGAATAATATAATCAGCATAGTTACAATTCCATAGAATACAAACGGGGATAGCATTATATAAAGACAGTGGTTATAGGGCTAAATGACCTGTCCACCCTCCCCGTGCTAATAACTAGTTTATTATAAAAACAGAAGACCTCTGGGCATTGTCAGGCAGACCCCCATACCTCAATATCTAGATGCAGGGTTTACATCATCAGACAAGCACAGCTCTTCTCTCTGGAAAGGTTCTTCTCCAAGTGCCCCTGACACTGAAATCACAATATTAAATGCACACGAATTTCCCCAGTGCAGCTGCAATCAGTGTTATGTCTAAGCTCGAGGGACTGACCAGATCAGCAAGAACAAGTGACATCGCCTTCCGACCTTGTACATGATGTGCAGACATGACCCAGAGTTATCAGGAAGAAGGATAAAAAGGCACACAGTTCGAAAATAGCAAAGTCTGGAAAACAAGGGCACAAAGTAACGTGCGCAAAGAGGCAGCATGGCAGCCAGGCCCAAGCTAACTTAGCAAAGCAGTCTATGTGTCCACAAACCACACGACAATGGGACGTTGGTTTTCTTTCTTCTGCTCTGTTTTTCTAGCTTACAATGACAAGCAGAGAGAACATGTTTTTTTTTGCACTCCTTAGGTAGTAAGAGAAAAGCCAGAATCTTTCTGCAGCTTTTTTTTATTTACTTTATATAACTAACTTGTATTGAACTGTTTGTAAATTCTGTTTGCAACAAATATCTAACAGGTTTTTGATGTCTTAAACTTTGCACTAGAGCTTTTATTTGTATTCTTCATGTTTGCAAACATGCGAAAGTGCTACGGGCCGAGGTTTTACATGGTTTGTGAGAAAGGTGATGTTGTGACCATGTTTATATGGGATAAAGTATGCCCGTCGGGGTGTACATGATTAGTACTTCGATCTTGTTCCTCTATATAGTTATGGAACTCCTCTGTGACTAGAATATCCTTATAATGAGGGCCTTGCAACAGAGATAACAAGGTGCTTGTCTTAGACTGATGTTGCATCAGGTGTTTTATCGATGTCAATCTCTGAATAACTTGACACATTCACAGGTTCTCGGAAAGATAAGGACTGACAGCATCTGCATTACAGACAGTCATACCGATGATGAAGTGAACATAGAGAAAATAGATTCTCTGACTGCTTAAGATGGAGTCTCCCCTTAGGGACTTTATATAAATACATGCACTGCCATGGAGTCCTGAATAAAAAAAACATTTCCCTGAAGTATGCTGTGGAAAGATACAAGTCATCCAATCAGAACACTGTGAGGATGACTCCAGGGAAGGACAAACTCAAGAATAACAAGGAAAACCGCCTAATCACAAGCCCGCTGTAAGTATATGTTATTGTGGCAAAATAGTCTTTTCTGCATGGCTACCTCAGATGGTCAGCGAACTGGCACTTGGAGGCAGTTCCAATCTCAGGGTGCCGAAAGGAGTCAAGAATGATAACGCCGATTCTTATCTAATTATCTATAAGAACCTTCTGGCCGCCAAGATCTTTTTACCTGTTGAATAGTGTAAAGGAGAGAATCTCATCAGGTTAGATATCAGCATTCATTTTGTCTGAAAGGACCACTGACTCCGAATTCAAGTTTGAGAATTTATTATCGCCAAAAATAACTGAACGTGCAGGCACCTCAACACGAGGTTAAAGAAATAGATGGGCACTAATACAAATAATAATCTACGCAGGAGTCTCATCCGACTCAGGATAAGAAGAATAGACAGTTCTAGGAGGACCAACCAGACTATGATTGCTCCTATTTCTAAGTTGCTCTTCATGGGCCTAAACAAGCTTAAAATCAATTGCTGTCCCTACACTAACGCTAAGTGACATCCCTGCATAACAATTTTCCCAGGCAAGAAAGAATATAAGGTGTCAGCTGTGAAGACTTCCTAAGAAGTGCAATCACCATATACCTAAGCTCAGCTCTGTCCTTTTCTCTGGTCTCCCCTACCGCTTCTCTGGCCTCCTCCCTCAGGGCACTATCCCTAATACAAAACCATACTACAAAGGTACACGCCTTGTTTACGCCCTCTTGGCCAGGTCTTCTTTCTTGTGCTTTTCCATTGAAACGGTGACTTCATCCTGGACGGTTTCGTTGACCTTGAGTCCCAGGCGCCTTCTCCGCTGAAAGTATCATCCCTAAATTCCATTGCACTTCCCGTACCATGCCTCCCATCTTTCTAACTTTTGAAAACAAAGAGTTAGTCTTTACTAACGAGACATGTGTCCTTGCACCTGCAACAAAAGATACGGTCAACAGAAACCTTCTACTGTGCTAATTAAATCTACCGTTTGTGCCCAGAGAGCCTTTCCAAGAGAAACCCTTTTCGGCCTACATTATAAGCTAACATAAGAATATACCAGGCCTTCCTTAAGCATATATGTAGTCAGGCCCTTACATATAACTTTTAAACACACACATCTTACTTTTCCCTATAAGCATATTCATTACGATTTTTTATGCAACCAATGAATTACATGTGCAACTTTAATATGGTGCACGTTTAAACTACTGCAATTACATTACATACACGAACTAATTCCTCTAAGCATTATGTTCACACAATTCAAAAAGCATTACATTACATCATTATCCTAACACCATTATACTGCTGAGTTCACTTTGTCTCAGTGAACTATTCATTCTTTACTAAACATGCATGAGTATACAATGAAATATAAACGAATATATGTCTGAATACATATGGGTGCGGCCTATCAGTGATTATGATGCACCCCTACAATTCACAAGAACATTTCGCTCCATCAGTTCCCCCCTTTGATGACTCCTGTCATCACATCTCATTCTACTCCCTCGGAGAAGGAACCGACCTAAACAGAACTTGTTCCCATCTTCCCTGATCTGAAGTTCTCCATGCTCTTGAGCCTTTTATACTGATTGTCCTGCAGTCTTGCCAATCTCATGTCATTTTCCCTCAAAGCTCTCTTGACTCTCCCTGCTCGATACCATTTGTAAGCCTTGATCATAATCCACAAGCCAGCCACACAAACCACCAAAATAAGGAGTGGTCTCAGGAAGTACCCAAGGAATCCCTTTCCTAGGTTTGCAAACCAACCTCCCACTTGACCAAAACCCTTTCCGACCTTTTCCCAGGCCCCTTCTTCGGTCAAATCCGCTATCTTTGTGTGGATCATAGTGATGTTACTTATATATTTCTCCAGATCCTTGCTTCGGTCTGGTATATAAGTGCAGCACTCCTGAACCTTCAGCATTTTACAGACTCCGCCCTCTTTTGCCAATAGGACATCCAAAGCAAGGCGATTCTGCAAAACCATTCCCCTTATCGACAACATCTCTCCTTCCACCAACACCAACGATTTTGCTGTGTTCATCGAAAATTCATCCACCACCGTCGCTAACCTCCGGATCTTCACATCATTCAAGACTACTCCTAGACTAGGTATCATAGCTCCAAAGATATCCCCCACAACGATTCCTGCACTTGCAGCTCTTCTCGTTCTTGAATGCTCTCCACCCTCCAGAAGATTTAAGTCTTCTGTATGGTAAATCTTTGGAAATATTATTGACAAATAACATGTTCCATACCAATTTGCAGGCAACCTCACGTAAGCATTCTTCCCACATACGTAATACACCGTAGGTATCACTTGTACAGGACCTTGGAGAAAATCTTTTGCCTCATCTGCCATGGTGAAAACGTGATCACAAGTACTCTGTCCCACTGGAACCTTTTCGTAGTAAGTCTGATAACGCCTTATACACAACTTACCCCTCTGCTCCTTATCTAACGCTATAGGACCATAGCTTCCCCTGGTCTTGTGCAACCGTTCTTCCTCCGTCCAATCTGTCCTGTGATGCCCTAAATCTCGGGATTCAGTCAGCTTTCTATACCGATCTTCAACCTGATCTACAAACTTTCTTTCTACATCCGACATCAAACAAGTCAGATTGTGTCTGTGTGCGAATGCTGTATCCAATTCCAAACTCGGTATGAAGTACTTCCTCAGTCTGTCCTCGGTCTTATAATAGTCATACTTATTCAAATGCTTGTAAGCTGGAACTTCAGGAAGCACTGCGTCGAAATTGGAAAAGAAATACTCGAACTGATCTCTCTCATAAAACAAACTAAGCAAAAGACTACAAGAAATACCATAAGTCAGTAGAAGATGATGATATCTAATACCCTCATCCACCGAAGTAGGCAACTGCATACACACATAACAATCTTTCGCATCCATCACGTCAACATACTCATACAACAACTTAGCATACGCATTAAGCTTAAAATCACCCTTAGACAAATCTACATGTAATCTACGACTTTCTTCTAATATCATAGCTCTATCAGCTGCCCTGTCTACCCCCTTCTGACTAGGTGTGATAGGTGTGGGTGTCCCTGTCACTGCCTCTACTTCTGGCTCATGCGAACCAGTAAATGAGACTACAACTACTATGATTATTGAAATTATCACACTACTTATAAGAATGCCTATAATCCACTTTGCTCTACGATTGGGATTTCCCGGCTCCATGATTTCGAAAGTTCTCAAAAAGTCTTGGTTATCGCAAAGAACTCAGAAAAGTCTCTGTCCTTTATTTATGACTTGCTTAACCAGCTCGAGCAACCATGAAATCTCCGGGCTTTCCCTTTCCGATCACAACTTATTTACACAGTCCAGAAAAAGACTTCCCTAGTTTTCGTTCCTCTTCTTGTGGAAAGTCCCTAAGTTTATTCTTCTTCCACTTGGACCTAGGTTATCTTCTTCTTTTAGACTTTTATTTACAGTTCATTACTGATCCATAATGAGATCCTCATTAAGCACGACCAGAACGTGATACAAAAGTTCAAGACGCAAAAGCAGCACTTCGTGTGAAAACGGCTCAGCTCCGAAAGGCGGGAATTCGACCCGATGCAAAAGCAATTTTCGGACTTCACTCAGAAGTGGGGGATTCGGAATCGTGAGTGTCAGTGTTCCGTCTATCTCGAACCCTGGCATCCGCAGCACCACCTTCACCACCAGTTTCGGGCTCCGACTGAACACTTCCACTGACTTCAGTCTCCCTGTATTCACCACCCCCTGCATCAAACACAGTGTAAGTCCACTCAGGGGTAGAGTATCTGCGACAAGGCACTCTTGTTCTTTTGGACCTTCGCCGACTGTCTTGTGCTTGGTCTTCGTCGCTTGCTTCGGTTTCAGATACTTCGGACACTGGAGCAAGGTCTCTCTCAGGTGCTAACCTCAGGTTCAGTCGCCTCTGTCTTTCAGGCCAACTTTCAGCACTCCTGTTCGTTCGTCTGCCTTCTCCTTCTATGCCCAGTGCACTACTTCCTCTTTCTGCTGCATTTGACTCTTCTCCGCCCACTGCACCTTCTCTTTCTTCAGTGCCTGAATCAGGGTTCGAACTGTGGAAACCCCCTTCAGCTTGCTCTAGTGCACCACCAGCTGTGTCAACGACCCTTACAGCTTGACTTGTCCTCTCATGTGGCCCTACCACGTCAGCTGGGTTTTCATTTACGAGAGGAGCTGTTTCTTCCAAGGGTGCTGGAACTCTGCGGGTATGGGAAGCATGCACCCAGTTCGGCAATCCTCCACACTTTACTGCTGTGTTCGTGATAAGTATCACCTGATACGGGCCACGCCAACGGGCATCCAAGCAACTCTTCCTCACGTGCTTCCGGACGAGCACCCAGTCACCGGGACACAAGTCGTGGCACAGATCACTCGAGGCTGGAACCACAGCTGCTTGCACCTGCTGGGATACAGAACGGACCACATCAGAGAGTCCTTTACAATAATCGAGAATCAAATCATCAGTGATGTTTATCAAGGCTGTAGTTGGTACTGCTGGCAGTCTCATTGCCCTCCCCATTATTATTTCATGGGGGGACAACCCGGTCTTTCTGTCTGGGACACTTCGCATGCTCATGAGCACCAGTGGCAAGGCGTCGGGCCATTTCAGGGATGTTGAAGAACACATTTTTGCCATCCGGGCTTTCAAAGTTCCATTAACTTGTTCCACCATCCCAGAAGCCTCTGGTCTGTAGCTACAGTGGAGTCTCTGGTCAATGTTCAATGCTGCACAAAGTAACTTCATGATTTCGCTATGGAAGTGCCCACCTCTATCTGATTCCAAAGAGGTCGGGATCCCGAATCTAGGGATGAGCTCCCTCAACAGTAATTTAGCCACTGTCAGAGTGTCACACCTGCGTGTGGGGTATGCCTCCACCCACCGTGAGAATATACATACTATCACTAGAATGTACCTCAAGCCATTGCACCTAGGCATCTCCACGAAATCCAGCTGTAGTCTATTGAAGGGCCCTCCTGACCTTCCAATATGACTCAGTGTAACTACAGTTTTCTTTCCAGCATTCATCTGTTGACATGTAACACACCTCTGACATACCGTCTCAGCCATTGCTCGGAACCGTGGGTTATACCACGTCTGTCTGAACACCCTCATCATTGCGTCTCTACCCAGGTGTGCCTGACCATGTATCAATCTTGCCATCGGACTCAGCAATTCTTCCGGCAACACAGCTCTCCCATCGGTTGATACCCACACATCCACTTCTCCTCTCTCGCACCCAGCCTTGATCCAGCCCTCTCTTTCCTTGGTTGAGACTTCATCTTGCAATCTCTTAAGCTCTTCCCAAGTGTCTGCCATGGCCAACATTATGCTGAGATCGGTTCCCTCTTGGCTCTCTTCTATCTCCCTGCCTGTGTATATGCATCCTTGTTCTGCGCAGAAGCGGGCTACCTCATCTGCGTAGTTATTACCCAAGGATACAAAGTCCTCCCCCTTCCCATGGGCTGAACACTTTACAACAGCAATTTCTTTCGGATGCTGTAATGCTTCTAACAATTGTCTTACATATTCTCCATTACGAATGGGTGAGCCAGATGATGTCAAAAATCCCCTCTGAGACCATAACTGCCCGAAGTCATGCACCACGCCAAAGCCGTATTGGCTGTCTGTGTAAATCGTGATTCGAGTTCGATCAGCGGCCAAACAGGCACGGGTCAAGGCAATGATCTCAGCTACCTGCGCGGAGCGTACTCCTTCTAGGCAAGCGGCGTCGACCACTCCTGAAATAGTACATACAGCAAACGCTGCTCTCAATTGCCCCACACTGTCTCTTAAGCATGAACCATCGACAAAGAAAATTTCATCTGGGTCATCCAATGGCTCATCGACAATGTCAGGTCTCGGTTTGGTGCAAAGTTCGGTCACATCGAGACAGTCATGGTCCTCACAATCTTCATCATCTGTGTTCGGTATAGGCATCAATGTCGCAGGGTTCAAGATGGAGCACCTTTTCAGAGTCACATTCTCTGCGGCAAGTATGACTTGCTCGTACCTTGTTAACCTATTGTTCGTTAGGTGCTGGGTCTTGGTCCTGGTCATTAATAACTCAACCGAATGTGGTACATGTACAGTCAATGGATGTCCCATTACAATGCTTTCACATCTTTCAATGCTGACACCTGTTGCAGCAACGGATCTTAGACATCCGGGCAACGCAGAAGCTACTGGATCTAAAGTAGCTGAAAAATAAGCAACTGGTCTACGGACACCTCCATGGTTCTGAGCTAACACTGCTAATGCACATCCTCCTCTCTCGTAACAAAACAATGAAAAGGCCTTGTTGTAATCAGGCATTCCCAGTGCGGGAGCCCTGCACAAATCATCTCTCAACTGCAGGAATGACATCAAGCACTCCTCGTCCCATGGTACCGGATCACTCACATCCTTGTGTGTAAGCCTCTGCAGAGGCTTTGCTCTCAAGGAGAAACTAGGAATCCACTGTCGACAATAGCCAACCATTCCCAGAAACATCCTAACTTCCCTCTGTGTAGTGGGTACCGCCATGCTCATTATTGCCTCAATTCGATCTGGTGACACCTTCCTCTTGCCTTTTTCTAATCTGTGTCCCAAGTACTGTACCTCATTCAAACAGTACTGCAGCTTGTTCGGGGACACCTTATGTCCATTCTCTGCTAAGTGGTTCAACAAGGCTACTGTGTCAATTCTGCAAGCATCTTCTGTTTCTGAGGCAATGAGCAAGTCATCTATGTACTGCACGAGAACTGAGTTCTGCGGCAACACAAGACTCTCAAGGTTCTTCTTCAGGATCTGGTTAAAGATCGATGGACTTTCCGTATACCCTTGAGGGATACGACACCATGTTAACACGCGATTCTCTAGCCTGAACGCAAAAAGAAATTGGCTTTCCTCGTGGAGCGGTATCGAAAAGAAGGCTTGACACAAATCGATAACCGTAAACCACTCGGCTTCACATGGGATCTGGAACAGTATTACTGAAGGATTCGGTACCACTGGACAACAAGGGACAACTATCATGTTGACCTTTCGCAGGTCTTGCACGATCCTGTATTTCCCGCTCGGTTTCTGTAGTCCCATTATGGGTGAATTACAGGGACTACCTCTGATCTCCTTCAAAATACCCTTCTCAATGAAAGTCTCGATCACAGGTTTTATTCCTGCAATCGTTTCTATCGATAAATTGTATTGAGGTGTTCTGGGGAAATCAACATTCTGTTTCACCTCAATCCGCACTGGTTCAACCCCTCTGATTAAACCTATTTCGTCTCCTGCGAAATCCCACACCACAGGTGACACTGCGTCTCTCAGATCATGTGGAAGTTCTTCCACAGTCACCATTGGGTACAGATCTATACACAGATGCTGATTAGCCATCTTAAAGTCAGCATCATCATCTCTCGTCTGGACCTCCACTCCTCGTGGTGTACAATAAATCGTGCAGTTCAATTTGCACAACAGATCTCTTCCCAAAAGACAAACTGGACTCGTGTCACATACTACAAACTGATGTCTAGTTTGGAAAGTACCTATCTTTACTAAGATCGGTTCTGTCAATGGGCTGCTCATCTTCTTGTTCGCTACTCCGACAACCTGGATTGATTGTCCCGAGAGGGGTAGGTTAGGGACTACTGCAGATCTTACAGTAGACCGGGTAGCTCCAGTATCAACCAAAAGTGTTGCAGGATTGCCCTCAATCTCTGCCTCTACAAAAGGTCCTCTCTGGTCTACCTCCAAGACCGCTCCAAGTGTGCAGTCTTCCTCCCCCTCAGGCACCGTCAGGATAAAGGGTCTAAGCTATCCTCAGCATAGCGTTCGAACAGGGGCATCTGTTGGTACGTTCGTGTTCCTTGTGAAAACTTTGGAGCTTGGGGAATCTGAGCATGAGAATTGTAAACCCCCCTTTCATCGTTCTAGGTCTCGTTATTGTGTTAACCACCTCTTGCGCGGGTGCCTGAGCCCCCTCTTCCTCTTCCTGTACCTGATTAGCTGGGTTCAAAGGACACTCGCGTTTCCAATGTCCGACCTGGCGACAAAGATGACACGCAGTGGTCTTCTTTAGTGTGGCCACGTCCACTCCTGTCTTGGGGTCTACTGGTTTTCCCTTTCCCTGTACCTGCCCATTCTGGTTTCCCTGGAAATTTCCTTGCTTTCTCCCCAAGGTCCCTCCACTAGGCTGATTCTGTGCTGTCTGCATCTGGACAAGCATCAATTTGTCTTTTAGCTTTCGATGTTTTGAATCCACCTCATCACTACAGTACCTCGCGTACCGCAAAATTTCATCTAGTGGCTTGTTCTGCCAGCAGATCAAATGGTGCTGTATCATGAGGCTGATTTCCCCTCTCAGACCCGTTACAAACTTTGAGACAAACTGTCCCATATCCTTAGGGTCCAAAACATCTAACCCACTATACTGTTTAAAAACTTGCAGAAGTCTTTCATAGTATTCATGCACCGTTTCCTTGGGTTCTTGTACAGTCCGATCTATCTTAACCCAATCTATATCCTGAGGTGAAATCTTCGACTTCAACCATGTAATCACCTGCTCATACTTTTTCATGACATCAGGTGATGGACCATTTGTAACCGCCTCTCTTTTCGGTTCCGAAGTCGGCCACTCAATAGCGACTTTACATGCCGTCCACAAATCTCCCGGTACCACTATGTCAAACAAGGTGTTCAAATCAATCCACAATACTTTTGAAATTTTCACAAACCGCTCAACCTGTTTGTACCACTCCACCGGTTTTTCCCTCAGCCGAGGAAAATCATTTGTAAATGCAGCCAAATCACCTCTATTCCACGGCACATGCACGTACCCTCCATTCTGTACTTCTCGTAAAGGAAAATTTCCTACACCCGTCGCCCCCCTCCTGGCGGCGGCGTTTCCCTTCTGATCTCTTTACTGGTTTCTTTTTGGACCACCTTTCTTCCCATTTGTCCAACAAAATCCATATTCTCATTCCTATGATCAGGTCTCTGGTGTGCGTCTTTAACCCTGTGATTCTTTTCTCCTCCAACTCCTGATCACTGTAATGCAATCTGTGTGGTCCCTGTAACGCTTTAGTTTTATTCAGGTCCACCTCATATCTTTTGGCCAAATCCCTCAATCTATCATGTGCCATTCTAGCTTTTCGAGTCACATCTTTTGCTACAAACAGCAGCTCATCTGATCCATAGATTTCTATCCTTTCCAAAGGCAGACCCCCACTGATCATTTCGTCTACCTCTGCTTTCAGCCTCACTACATCTAGCAACCTCGCCTGTACTGCACTCCTCAGTACATCTCGACAACCTGAACCGTCCCGCTCATCACAGTCACTATTCTGTCCTTGTGACCTATTCCCTTCCATATTCCTGGAACCTGGTCTGTCTTCCGAGACATTTTGTGCCCTATCTCTTTGCATCCTATCCTCTTGGTTCGTTACTGTTGGTGTCCACTCCCTCAAAGCTGACTTAGATTCCCGTAAAGACCTCGGTCTTTCCGGTCTCTCCTCTTCTCGCCCACATGAAGAGTCCGCAGTAGCCGGTAACGGCGTACTTGTCTCTATTGGTCTTGGGAAATGAACCACCCTTACTCCAAACCCATTCCCACTCTCACTGTTTCCTTCTTCCCTTCTCATCGGCACGGAGCTCCCTTCTCTCACTCGGTCTGGGTCATATACCGGTACTATAGGGCCAATGGTAACCGGTACTGTCAAGGAGTCCGGTAATCTTGTGTTCCCCGCAGGAGGCTGTGTTATCATAGACGCCGTAGCCCCCTCCGTTCCTGTGGAAATTCTTCCCACTACTCTCATGCTAGTCTGGTTCTGGCTTTCATCAACTATTGCCACTGCTGGGGTTCTCTTTCCCTCTTCTGAATCTGGGTTAAATGGTGGTGGCCTCTCTGCCAACATCCTATCCAACAAACTGTCATCTAAATCACTATCATCCTCATCAATTCTTGTAATCTTTCCATTTTGTATCAGCAGTGGGTATAACTTATCTCCTTCGATCGTGTCTGCTCTCCACCTTTTCTCCAAGGCATCCCATTTTGCATCTTGAAATGCCCTGACCGATTTCTTCACCCTTTCCTGGCATCTGTCCTTCTTCCTATCATACGCTGCCCTTATCCACGCATGTAGTGCCTCAAACTGTGTTGGTCTAGGTAGTGGTCGTAATGAAGCCATTACACTCTTGAGCTGGTACAGCACCTCTAACCTGAAAGTACCATATCGAGGGAACGACAAATCTCCTTCTGTTTCTGTCATTTTATGCCAATTCTCGAGCCAAATTATAGTATGCAATCCTACATTCTTTGCCATATAATGTGCTGGTGTGTCCTCGGGAGGAGCTTCCTCTCCCTCCCGAACAACCACATGTCTATCACCTCTGCAAAGTTCCCTTAAAGCTTTAAAACATTTCATGATGAATCAACTTTGTTATTTGCACTCAAAATGTCCGCTTTTACTTCCTGATTCCAATCCTCCAATCCCAGCGCGGTTCACACCAACCGGCCTATCGCAGCGCGGCACTAGTCTGACGTCACGTTTCCTCCGCTCGCAGCAGTTCCCCTCCTTTCTAATTCACTTGTTCTCACTCGCATCCGTCCCAATTATACTCTGAAATAATGTTCGTCCTACCGAACAATTACCTCTCTGACCGTCAGTCTTACCAATGACCGATCAGTCTCTTGAGCTTGTTGACCTCAATCTGGCAACCATCTGTCCACGAACGACCGGACAATCGCCTCTAATACACTCGATAGGATTCAATCACTCGATGTTCTGCACACCATAACCTACGACCTGCGTTGGTTATTCACACACTCACACATGTGTCCCTATCTTCTGTGGGTCTGTCAATGACGTCTCGTGACCCCCACAACTCTGGTCAACATTCTCAACTCTGGGTGTATTCTACACCACAATAAATCTCCCGGTCCCGCGCGCGCTCACGGTCCGTTTCTCAATCACTCAACTTTCGTTCCAACTCCGCAAGACATCACACAACAATATAACACCGCAATCTACCAAACATCACTCTTTTCATACTCACTCTACTACGAACTGCTACTTCCGCCGCACCGTCACTCTCCGTCAGTTTTCCACGACCTCCGACATCCTTTTCTCGCGGTTCTCTGGATCTGCGTCACTCGGGCTCTATGGGGCAACTTAGTCTCCTATCTTGCTCTAGATCTCCCCTTACCATCAAAGGTAACCATCCTACTCTGCTACCAACTGATAACGCCGATTCTTATCTAATTATCTATAAGAACCTTCTGGCCGCCAAGATCTTTTTACCTGTTGAATAGTGTAAAGGAGAGAATCTCATCAGGTTAGATATCAGCATTCATTTTGTCTGAAAGGACCACTGACTCCGAATTCAAGTTTGAGAATTTATTATCGCCAAAAATAACTGAACGTGCAGGCACCTCAACACGAGGTTAAAGAAATAGATGGGCACTAATACAAATAATAATCTACGCAGGAGTCTCATCCGACTCAGGATAAGAAGAATAGACAGTTCTAGGAGGACCAACCAGACTATGATTGCTCCTATTTCTAAGTTGCTCTTCATGGGCCTAAACAAGCTTAAAATCAATTGCTGTCCCTACACTAACGCTAAGTGACATCCCTGCATAACGATTTTCCCAGGCAAGAAAGAATATAAGGTGTCAGCTGTGAAGACTTCCTAAGAAGTGCAATCACCATATACCTAAGCTCAGCTCTGTCCTTCTCTCTGGTCTCCCCTACCGCTTCTCTGGCCTCCTCCCTCAGGGCACTATCCCTAATACAAAACCATACTACAAAGGTACACGCCTTGTTTACGCCCTCTTGGCCAGGTCTTCTTTCTTGTGCTTTTCCATTGAAACGGTGACTTCATCCTGGACGGTTTCGTTGACCTTGAGTCCCAGGCGCCTTCTCCGCTGAAAGTATCATCCCTAAATTCCATTGCACTTCCCGTACCATGCCTCCCATCTTTCTAACTTTTGAAAACAAAGAGTTAGTCTTTACTAACGAGACATGTGTCCTTGCACCTGCAACAAAAGATACGGTCAACAGAAACCTTCTACTGTGCTAATTAAATCTACCGTTTGTGCCCAGAGAGCCTTTCCAAGAGAAACCCTTTTCGGCCTACATTATAAGCTAACATAAGAATATACCAGGCCTTCCTTAAGCATATATGTAGTCAGGCCCTTACATATAACTTTTAAACACACACATCTTACTTTTCCCTATAAGCATATTCATTACGATTTTTTATGCAACCAATGAATTACATGTGCAACTTTAATATGGTGCACGTTTAAACTACTGCAATTACATTACATACACGAACTAATTCCTCTAAGCATTATGTTCACACAATTCAAAAAGCATTACATTACATCATTATCCTAACACCATTATACTGCTGAGTTCACTTTGTCTCAGTGAACTATTCATTCTTTACTAAACATGCATGAGTATACAATGAAATATAAACGAATATATGTCTGAATACATATGGGTGCGGCCTATCAGTGATTATGATGCACCCCTACAATTCACAAGAACATTTCGCTCCATCAAGAACACTTACTCTTTTCTTTCAACAGGGTCTCCTTTTTGCAGGTGCAGTCTTTGCAAGTCCAGGAGTGTTCGCAGGAGGTGGAGTTTTGAAGCCAGTGACTGGATAATTTTCCCATCCAATAAAGTCTACCTTCATTCCCTGAGGCAACTTCCTTTTTCTTTTCTTCTTTCTTTACTGTAAACATTCCTAAAAGCCCTAATTCCAAAATGCCTCTCTCAGGGCAAGGAACTGCGACTCCCTCCAAGGACGAGAGCCAGAGAGCCTAGGAGAGGCTCTTGTCCTCTGGCAAGCAGGTTCTTCAGCCATGGATGTGTACTCAGCCTCTGGAGGTGACATGAGTGGAGACACTGGTTCTAAGCCAGGTATGGCTCAGACAGCACACTGTACATTTTTATCAACTTTTCTTTCCACTAAAGTTTTCAAAAATCTACTTTTGCCATGAAACTAAACTTTTAAAACTAAGTAGCACATCATTGTGACTTATTTTGCTAGACAAGATATACGTTTAAAGTGTTAAATATACTAAGCGCTGTTTATGGAGAATCTAGCTGGATCTACATTGTGAAAACAACACTTTGATATCTAGTCACCACGAGGGCACACTGTTTCTAATATGCAGCATGCCTTTTTTTATAAATTGGTGAAGTTAGTTCCAGATAGGTGCCATAAATGGCGAGAGGTAGTAGTTTGTGTGGTGAGGAGTTAACCACGAAGGGGATCAGCGGCTTGCCCTGATCTAGGGTGAAGGAGACCAGATATTGACTAGGATTCCAGCAGTGATCCCCAGCACATCAAGGAGCAGGAAGCCTCCAAACAGCAGAAGACAGAGGGTAAGATAAACAACATTCAAACAACAAGGCCCACAGCCCAGAGAAATCTTAGAGCAAGGAGAAACACGAAAAGGGAACTGAAAACGGACAAAACAAGAAAGGTGGGGAAATGCAGGGCAGGGTGGGTGAGCTAAGCATGAATAGAGAGGGAATGCAGCTATTAATTGTTGCCAGGCAAGGTGACCTGTTCAGTGCTACAGCACTACTGACTCATAAGAGGGTGCCTTAGCCAGGAAGCTCCCATCCTTGTGGTATTTGTATTATATATTTTCCCAAATGCCATAGCCCAGTCTTCCATATCTTCCAGTCCATTCCTTGTCTGAGCTGGTGGGTGTTAAGGTGAAAGTGTGACTGCGGAAAAAGGGTCTTGTGCAAGTGTTAATTTGTGCAAATGTCTTTACGACCTCTTCCCTACTCGGTCTTGGATGGAGATCCTCATAGCCCACTTAGTGCATCGAACCTCACTCCATTGCTGTTGGCCTGAAATCGTGTCTAGCTCCCGGTCATCTGCAAAATGATATTGCTCAATGGTGCTTTACTTTTTCTTCAAGACACGTCTTGTCTTAAAAATAAAATTGTATTTCTCTAGTTCCATCATCTAATTTTAATCATTTTGTTATCTTATTGCTCATTAAAAATCCTTCTCTCTTTGTATAAATTCAATTGGAAGCGTATTGTTCTCTGTTTTATTGTGTCCTTGACTGAAATTTGCTGATTGTGCTCAAACCTAACACACATTCTCTGAGACGTTACCTGATGCTTGAGGCATAGCTACCAGGGGCGAGCAGATTTCACAGAGACGTGTCTTGTGACCTAACCAGGGCTGGTTTACTGAGTTGGTATGGGTAAGGCTCAGCCGCGGCCCGTGCAGGTAAGAGAGTTGGGGCGGTGGGGCTGGGTGGGGGGATTTCGAAGAACGATGAAGAGGGAAAATTAAATAAATAATTGTTTTTCGCTCGTCATCATCCATCGAAATCCCTGCCCCCCACTCACCCCCACCGCTTCACCGCTCTTACATGCATGGGCCGCGGCTGGTAAGGCTGACGAGCTGGTGGGAGGAGGGGTGGTAACTACAGGAAGTTGCTCCTCCTGTATTCATGATCCCTCAGATCAAGAATAGAAAAGGCTGTGGCAGTGGCCTCAAAGGAACATATACTGTGGCGGCTGTTTTTTTCTCTCCATGCAATGACACCCTAATAGATAACAATGTGTGAGACATAAGCAGGAAATAAAATATTAAAATTATTGCATTGGGTACCAGTGACAGAACGAACTTCTGCATTTGCAATACGACTATTTACAGACCAAGGGAAGCCATGCCTTCAGGGCATCTTCAGGGTTCATTGCCTGGTTAGAAATGTGTGTTCTTCTACAGCTAAGCTCCTTAGTCCAGAGTCAGGACATTATACAGTGGTGGCTGTTCTTTTTTATGCTTGATGGCAAAATCTTGCAATATTTTCCTCTGCAGTTGAAAATGTCTGTCGTCTTGCAGTTTCAGAAATTAGCTAAAAACCTGTTATTTGCTCAATAATTTTTGTGTTCAGACAACCGACGCACTCATCAGAGTGATGAAACCCAATGGATGACAATCTCGTATACAAATGCAGGACATAAAATAAAAATAATAATAATGTGTCTCAAGCATCAGTGGTGTCAAAAATGGCACCTTTTACCTTGAATTCATGGCCCTCGGTTATGAACATTTACATTTGTCTCCTTGCTCCCTTTTTCTCTTGTCTCCCTATTAATTCATTCATATTTGATTCCACTTCCACTGTGTCATCACCTCCTACCTTCAGTTTCTGTCATACGCTTACATCATCCCTACCGCGCTACTGATAAGTTTTTCTCATGACCATAGAGGTTCTTTAGGATACTGACAAGGGCGACTAAGTTTCATCTGGATCAGACTCCTCCTCTCTCCCTAAATGTTACCCCTCACTCATTCCGGCAGCTAGCCTTCTGTAAAGACACCCCGTCAGATCCTCTGTTGATCTCCTGTGTTGCTACACCGTGAGAGGGCATGGTCTGCTGTGGAGATGGACCTTGCAAATTACTCTATTATCACTATTGGGTCTGATGTCACTGTTCATCATTAGCTGATTTCTAGACCAGTGGCTCTATGTTGGCCACCATCACTTCTGGTACCTCTTGATTCCTGCATGGGCAACAGTAAATCCGAGTGTGTTAGTAAAGGGTTCCAATTTGTGCAGAGTGTATGTCTATAGTTGTTGTATTCTGTTAATTGATATGCTAAGGTGCATGTCTTCTGGCAACAGTGTCACTGTTCCAATACAATCTGTGTGCTTCCACTTCTGGAATCCAGCTCAGGATTCTGAGAAGCCGGGAGAGGCAGTTTGCTGAGGATTAGGAGGGCTGACCGAGGGCCGCACCTCGGATCTGAATAAAGAAGATACACAAATCTATCCAGTGTCCTGTCTTCTCAAAAATACTCAAGCTTCGACCTTCATCTAAGAGGAAGCAAGTGTACTGTTGGTTCTTTGTGACTCAAGTTACAGAAAATAATCAGAAGAAAATTGATTTGAAATGATTCTTTTCGGCCTTACAATACAAATTGAAAAGGAAGTACACTAAGTCTAGTACTTAGTCTAACTTTGAAGGACCAATGGTGGATTCCTTTGCTAGATGAAAAAAGAATTGGTCTCAATGAATATACCGGCTAGAGGGATTTGATTTATACTAACTCCATATGTCAATTGAAAACCCCATTTTCCATTCTTGGGAGTATGAAGGGAAAACAAATTAATGCATGATCCTTGTTGAAATAGGGTATACATTATTTTTGTGCTTCCATAAAAAATGTTTTTAGAGGCAAAAGTAAGTGGTGGTGAAGGCATCCACTTCTAAATACAGGTTTCTTGTGATGTCTGTACCATATCAACATGATAGTCTGTGAATGACTTTTTGTAGCTTGAAACTGTGATGAGAGACCTTGGTGCCAGACCCACAGGTGTGCTTTTGAAATCTTGATTGCTCATTTTTCTTTCGTTGCACAGCGAGGTGTCTGGCTCTGGTCCCTCCCTCTCTTATTTTAATTTCTTATTTTCTGCAGTGGCATAGATTTGTCTAAACATTTGGCCAGTCTTATCCTGACCAAGCTGGTTTCAAGAATTACCTGGATGCCAACGACACGCAATTCTACTACAGAACAAGATCACCCAGTGACATCCGACATCTTAATACCTCACTAATTAAGATAGAAAATTGGCAAAACACCAACCACCTTAAGCTGAACCCCAAAAAGACTGCACTTTTTGAGGGCGTGGCCGGGCAAGATGGCCGACCGGACGTAGACCGTCTCGGCTCCCGGTCCGCGCGCTGCTCTGGCCTTGCACCTAGCGACTGGAGGACTCCTGCGCCGGTCTGAATGACCCTCACCTGCAGCGGAGAGCATGGGGAGTCAGCGGAGCAGCCTTGATCCCTTCGGGGATCGCGGAATCGACAGGGACCTGCGGGCACCGCGAGGTATTGCTGGGCTCCACAAAATGGCGGACGGAGCTTCCCCGGGGATGGCGACTGGGCCGGGCCCGCAGCAATAGAGGTACGGGCGAGGAGCTGCCGCGGACAGTTGAGCGGACTACGCTAGCGCGACCCAGCTCCCCCAGCGACGCCGCGCGGAGCAGGGCCCCCGCCAGATGGTCTTGCGGTGTTTGCCTGACCCTGCAATGGCGTAGAAGAACGCCTTTACTCCCGCGTGGGCGGCTGGGGGGAGACTGCTCCCTGTTGATGCTTGGGATCTGCGACCGCCACTGAAGAGACCCCTGCCATTGACTGTGCTGCATCTCCAGACGAGCCCGCTACAGCTGACTCCTTTGCGCTCGCCTGACCCCAACAGGGCGGCTGAGGTCGTCCCTCCTCTCCGGGGGGGGGGTTATTGAAGATCGGCAGCTACCGGCTACGAGTGAGGGGGTGTGCAGCTGGAGGGCCCCTGACTCTATTGCCATCCAGCCTCTGAGGTGCACACTGTCGCCATAGACGGGGGTCCCAGATTGCCTTGTGTTGCCCAGTGGATCCCGGATGGCACTCTACCATGAGATACCCCACCCGCCAGCGTTGACTTTATTGCACAATCTGCAGATCATCTGATCGTGACCTTTGGGCTTCCCGGGGCTATACCAGCGCCCGCTGCCTCCAACCTCGTACCGGTGCCAGCCCTGGACTGTGCACTGAGTCTAACTCCCACCTACCACAACCTACTAACCTCGGGTGGCCGTGGTCCCACGCGATGAAGCCGGCACCGTAAACAGAGGAAGCCCGTACCTAGCCTGAGTGTGGCCCGGACCATCCCTTACCATCACTGAGACTGTTGTGGACCCGGGCCATCCCCTACCTCCGCTGAGTCTGCTGTGGTCTCTGCCTGCCCTCGCCCATTCTGTCCTTCCCGGGCCTGCTACCACGATCTTTACCCGGAATTGCCACACCACCTGGGTCCCCAGGTACGGGCTGAGGGGCTCTCTATGCCGCCAAAGAAGGTGCCGAGTAGGACGAGTACAGTCTCAGATTTCTTCGCGCCTTCCGACAAAGCCCCGGCGCAGCAAAGCGATACAGCAGTCACAGCCATGGCCCTAACGAAGTCGGACCTACTTACCCTGCTGCAGGATTTCAAAGGCGAACTGCGCAAAGAACTGGGACAAGACATCCAATCATCTATCGACCAACTGCGGTCAGATTTAACGGGGCGCCTGACCTCTCTCCAGCAGGACATGGATTCGATAGGTACCAGAGTTTTGGATTTAGAGACTCAACACCAAGAGCAGGAACAGCTCTCTACTGAAATGAGAGGGGATGTACAAACTCTGCGCGACCAACTACACCAAGCACAGCTCAAGACAGAGGACCTTGAAAACAGAACCCGGAGGGAGAACATTCGAATTCGGAATCTTGAGGAGAATGCAGAGGGCCCGGACCTGGTGGCTTTTGTGGAAGGCTTGTTTGCGGAGATCCTAGCTCCCCAGACCCCCAAAATCAAATTGGACAGGGTCCACTGGGTGGGAGCCCTGCAGGCGGGCGAGAGGAGGAGACCATGGGACGTCTTGGTGAAGTTTCACTCCTTCACGGTCAAGGAGGCGGTCCTTAAAGCGGCCAGAACAAAAGGAGCCATCTCTTTCCAGGGCTTCTCCTGCGATGTCTACCAGGACCTGGCGCCGTCCACTCTGGTGCGAAGACAAACGTTTCGACCCCTCACATCCAAGCTCCAAGGCGAACACATACGATACAGATGGACCTACCCCTTCGGTCTTAGCTTTGAGTTCAAAAACAAACGTCGCCTCATTACTGACCTAAAGGAGGGTCTGGAACTACTGGGCCTACCGGTCGAGGAGCCCGGTCCTTCACGGGTCACGACCGGGGGATCCCCCCGCGGATCTTTGAAGCCTTCAGCGTGGGCTGTGGTCTCCCGTGGGGGCCGTTGATGAACTACGGATGAGCTATTGAGGAATTCCCCAGAGACGCCCTGAAGGGGTTGCTACCTGTTGCAGCAGTGGGGGAGGGGGACCACGACTTACCCTTACCCTTTCCTGGCGACGGAACCTGGGGAGTACGTCCACGGCAGAGGAGGATCCCCGATTCTCCACCTCATCTCTAGCCCTGGGGCCCCATTGACACTGGTACTTCGGATTTCCAGTCGCTACGCGGCGGAGATACGCACTCTTCCCTTATCCAATGTAAGAGCAACATTGCCTTTGAACTTTTGTTGTAGACTGGTCTTGGCTGTTATGCAAGGTATCACAAGGGGTTCTTAAAGACGAGGGCTCGACACGTTGGGGCTTACATCTACAGCTAGGGTCCCATGAACTACTCACGTGCTAGCTGCGGGACTACACCGCTTGATAACCTTCAGTCACATTCTGGTGATAGTTTATTTGATATTCCATTTAGTGCATGTTGCCGGAGCGGGCATGGACGGGGTCCTCGGACCCGTAGTCCCCCCTAGCCCCGGAGGGGGTATTAATCCCTCCTGCGGGGAACTACGTAATGTTTTTTGAATGTGTCTCTTTATGTTTGGGTGTTTCTTTTTTGTTGTGGGTATTGGGGGGGGGAAGTGGGACATGGTGGCGGCTTTTTATTATCCAGCCCTGACGGCAATATGACCAACTCGACTTGTACTAGTCTTGCGAGGCAGCGACGTTTGAAGCGTAACACGTGGGATGAAACGGGGGGTACGGGGAGACGAGGAGATCCTATCGGAGGGACGAGGTTCCTACTCCTACTGCCATGACGATCACTATTGCGACCTGGAACGTCAAAGGCCTTAATTCCCCTCAAAAACGCCAAAAGGTGTGGAAATATATCATTGACCACCATCTAGATGTTATAGCCTTGAAGGAGACTCATCTAGCTAGGGCTGAGGACACTCGCCTTAAACATAAGCAGTACCTCTTAATCTATAGGTCTTCAGCACTCACGAAGCATAGAGGGGTGGCGTTGATGTTCCGATCAGCTCTCCAATTCCAGCCCATAGAGGTCCTTCGTGATAAGGATGGCAGATGGTTAATGGTTAAGGGTCGCCTGCGAGGGAAAGCTTGCACCTTTGTAGTGGTTTACGCCCCTAATTCTGGTCAGACTTCCTTTATACACACTCTTCTGGGTAGGTTACTAGATTTTGTAGAAGGGCCATTGATCCTTATGGGGGATTTTAACCTGACGTGGCAAAGGGACCTGGACAGCTCACACTTATCCCGCTCAGACGTAGGCTCGTTTTCCTCTGATACCCAGCAGCGCATTCACGATATGGGCCTCCTGGATGCTTGGCGTACTCTCTATCCACATACCCGGGATTATACTTTTTACTCCCACGTCCACCATTCGTATTCCCGGTTGGACTATATCTTTATTAGCCAATCGTTGTTAGGTTCACTTCGGGAGTCCAAAATCTTCCCTCTCTCAGTTTCAGATCACAGCCTCCTCGCCATTAACCTTTCCTGGGAGGCCAATGTACCGGCGACCCATAGATGGTACTTCCCGGCGGCGCTGACACACGATAAGGAATCCTGCACTCAGCTTAGAAGGGGCATTGCGGAGTTTTTTGACACTAATCTTCCTGGGGACACGTCTGAAATCAACAATTGGGACGCATTTAAAGCAGTCTTTAGGGGGCAATGCATCGCTCTCAATTCGGCACTTAATGCGCAACGCGCTAAGGACAGGGAGCGCTTAGAGCAAGAACTGGCAGTTGTCGAACGTGATCACAAACTTAATCCCTCCCGACAAACTCTCCGTAACCTTACAGCCCTCCGCGGTAAGCTACGAGCCATCTATGACAACAGAGCGGAGTATACACTCCTTAAACTGCGTCAGCTTTCCTACACTCAGGGTAACAAGATTGGGAAACATCTCGCGAGGCAGTTACACGATAAAAGAGAGATGGAATACATCGGAGGAATTCGGGGACCATTGGGCGAGGTCATGCACAGCGATGCGGATAAAGCTGAAATATTCGGTGCTTTCTACGAAAATCTTTACTCGAGGGAAACGTTAGATACGGAAGCCCAGCAGGATTTCCTTCGGACTCTGACCTTCCCCCAGGTGTCTGATGAGTGGAATACAACACTCACCGCCCCGATCACGCACGAGGAAGTCACCCTAGCCATCAACGCCCTCAAACCCCATAAAGCCCCGGGCCCCGATGGGTACACTGCCCTTTTTTACAAAACTTTTGCTCCCGATATCAGCCCTTACCTTACGCATCTGTTCAATAAAATGGCGGCAGATGGGGATCCTGCTGTCTCTATGACAGAGGCCACGATTTCAGTGATACCTAAACCTGGGAAGGACCCCCACCATTGCGCCTCATACCGACCCATCGCGCTCTTAAATTTAGACGCTAAACTCTACTCTTCCATCATTGCCAAGAGAATGATCGACTTACTGCCTGATCTTATACACCCTGACCAATCGGGGTTTATTAAGGGTCGTCAGACCCACGATAATACCCGGAGGATTATCCACCTTATCGAAAAGGCCGAAAGGCGACAACTCCCTGCCGTTCTGATGGGTCTCGACGCTGAGAAAGCGTTCGATAGGGTGGATTGGGCATTCCTTTTCCATACCCTCACGGCGTTTGGCTTTTCCTCTAAGTTTTTAACCATGATACAAGCCAACTACCAGCAACCCCGTTCTAAGGTAATGGTCAACGGGCTACAATCCTCCTCCTTTATCCACTCTCGAGGAACCAGACAGGGTTGCCCGCTGTCTCCCCTCCTCTTTGCCCTCAGCATTGAACCATTAGCAATGGCAATTAGAAATAATCCCGCGATTCAGGGGATTCCTTTTACGGGTGATAATCACAAAATTTCCCTTTTCGCAGACGATGTTCTCCTGTCCCTCTTTGACCCGTCAGCATCTCTTCCGCCTTTACAAGCCGAACTCGAACGATTTGAGAGGGTGGCCGGTTTTAAAGTAAACTATAACAAATCATACATTCTCAACCTTACCTTACCACCAACGGAGGTTGGTAGACTCCAATCCGTTACCCCGCTTTCGTGGGCTCACACCTCTATCCAATACCTGGGGGTGCACCTCACCCCTCAATAGCCGGATTATATGCAGCCAATTTCCCGCCTGCCCTCACACGCATCCAGTCAGACTTAACCAAGTGGAAGCCTCTCTTCTTGTCCTGGCTCGGTTGTATTCATGCAGTGAAGATGACCCTGCTCCCGAAGCTCCTCTACCTGTTTGAAGCCCTACCCATTGAGATGACTGGAGACTTCTTCCGTCGCATTAAAACAATGATTCTGCACTTTATTTGGCAGGGTGGTCGTGCGCGCTTCTCTTTTTCTCTTCTTCGCCGTCCCAGGGCGAGGGGGGGAGTGGGACTCCCAGATATTCAATTGTATTACAAAGCCGCACAGCTAAGGGTCCTAGTTGAATGGTCTAAAGGGGAATCCGATAAACACTGGCTCCACATGGACCGTAGTGTAACGGGGAGGACTATATGGGACCTGATATGGCGCCCCAAACAAGACAGACCCAGGAATGCTTATCTTGCCACTCCCACCCGCTCCACCCTTAAAGTTTGGGATACAGTGTCGGGGGATGATCGATGGACCTCCTTTCCCTCTCCCTTCACACCACTCCATTTTAATCCAGCTTTCCCACCGGGAATGCAGGAGGGTCCCTTTGATGCTTGGAGGGAGGGTGGGTGCCTTGCCTTGACCCATCTTTTTCACAACTTCGATCCCCTCTCCTTCGACAACTGCCAGCGCGACTACGGCGTAGGGACCTTAGAGCGTTATCATTATACTCAGTTAATGCATTGGGCCTTGTCACCACAAGTGCGCGATGCTGCCACCCGCCCCCTTACGAAGTTTGAGTCCTTCCTCACTAAAACCCCGGTCATGAGGGGGACGATCTCCTTTTTATATAAATTACTTCTCACCACCACCATCTCCCCGCGTCCGTGCTACATGTCTATGTGGGAGGGTATGATACATCGTGATATCACTGAGGAGGAGTGGGGCCACCTGTGGACTGATATAGCCAGATTCAATCATTCCTCTGCACTTAGGGAAGCCCATCTTAAAACAATGATGGACTGGTACCTCCACCCCTCCCGGCTTAAACAAATTTTCCCGACGACTTCTGACAGATGCTGGAGGGGATGTGGGCTACTGGGGGACTTCCAGCATGTCTTGTGGGACTGCCCGACTATTCGCCCTTACTGGGATGAGATCCTTGCGCATATAAAGGACATACTTGGGTACCCTGTCCCGACTACCATGGCTGAAGTCCTTCTGGGGCTGCGCGATCCTTCCCTAGAGCACCAAACACGGGCTGACAAGAAAATCATGTGGCTCTGCATAGGAGCAGGGAAGATCACTCTAGCTGCTGCCTGGAAGCGTAGGATGGCCCCGGCAATCTCACTCTGGCACTCTAGGCTTTGGAGGCTTTTAAGTTTAGAACGCATGTCAGAGATATTTAAGGAGGATTTTAAGAATTTTGAATTCCAATGGGGTCCGTTGGTTACCTACCTCTCCAGAGGCCTACCTTCCGCGGTTTGCCCCCCGTCCATCAGAGCTTTGCATCTCTTTCAATTTTGAGCTGATGTCCCTGCTGCCAGTTTTGTACAAGGTACAGCTAATGCCGCCACCATGGTAGGGGAGGGGGGAGGGGGTGAGGGAATTACTTTTTGTTTTCTCGGTTTGTGACCCCCCCGGTTGGGGGTTGCCTCTATGCACTGTTTCCTAGTTTATCACAGACCTTTTTGCCAGGGGGTGAGGGGGATGCTAACCGTCACAAAAGAAAGATGGGAAGCATGCCGGTTCTCTATCGAACTGAGTCTCGAATTTTATGCTTTGTCCTGGTCTCTGAGAATAAGCACACTGTACCCTTCCTTTATACAACCTGTTGGGAACGAGACCAGGCTATCATTGACCACGATGTATCGTTAACAAATTACTTAGACTTGGTGAATTCCGCGCCACCCCCTGCGAGCGGTGACAATACCTGTGGCTTTGTACTTTATGTTGGATAAAACTTAATAAACAGATGTTTGAGAAAAGACTTCACTTTTACTCCTCTCACCTAAAAACAATCACTACCAAGAATGGCTCAAAGTGGACGCACTAAACTGCCCTGCCACACTGTCCAACTCCATTAAGCCCTTGGGTATCACACTCGACTTAAACGTAACAATGAAGGAATACAACAAAAACACACCCAAAGGAGCACTCTTCACATTGAAACATCTCAAGAAAATCAGACCATTTATTCCCCCTAACGATATCAAGATGGTAGTACAATCCCTAGTCCTCCCAAAACTTGACTCCGGCAATGCCATCCTGACAGGAACCCATAAAAGCCACCTTGCGCCCCTAAGAACAATCCTCAACGTGGCTGCCAGGCTCATCACAGGAATCAAATGGTTTGATCACATCACACCAGCCCTAAAAAGTCTCGCCTGGCTTCTCATTGAAGGAAGATGCATTTACAAGACCAGCCTATATCACCCACAAAGCCCTACATACCAAAAACCTCAAATATTTAGAAACTAAAGTATCGAGAGCAGGAAAAGGCCAGGCTCAGAGAAGCTCCAACTTTCTTCTTCTCATACCTCTCAAACTTAAAAGAAATCATCGGAGGCACGCTCCTTCTCTGGAACGGCCCCCTAGATTTGGAACTCACTCCCAAAGGACCTACACTGCAACCCCTCTTTTTCATGCTTAAAGCGGGACCTCAAATCTCTACTACTCAACAACTACTTCAACAATAATCACTAGTTGAGCTAGTCTCCCTAACAACCAACCCAGCTTTGAAAAACGTCTCTACCTGAAAGACCTCCTAATCTTACTGACTATGCAGACCCGAACCTGTCCCCTTAACCCCTTTATCTTCACCCACTCCTGGATTGCTATATATTTCTGTATCCATACTGTGGACTTTATTTACTTTTTTGTGTATCTATATGACTGCTTTAAACTCAATTTGACTCTCATCATGTACTTCTTGTAAACTTCCTCTCAAAATATGTAAAGCGCTCTGATACCCTTTGGTAATAATAATAATTCCTATTTGTTAAGCGCAAACATATCACCCCCTTAAGGGTTTCAAGGCGCTGGGGCAGTCGGGGAGATTAAGAGAGCTATTGCCCAGAGTCACATGATGCTGAGCTGCGCTGCCGCTGGGGAACGAACCATTAACCCCTCGCTCCGCAGGCAGCCGCTCTGGCTGCTGTGCCACACCTCTCTCTCTAGCTAGCACTACATAAAACTCAAATAAATAAAAATGATATTAATTCACTTTTATTTAAATGTTTTCTTTCTTACTTTTGTGCTGGCTTATTTTAATTTCCAAGTAGTGCCTCCTTCCGGGTGTGCCTGGAAGTTCTATGGGAGCAACTGCTCTCACCTTTCTTTCTGCTCTTAGTACCAGTGGTTTGACATGTGTGGCACTGGACTTACTCCAGGTCTGAGCTCGAGTACATTTACTACTGTTTTGGGCACTTTTTGGCTGTAGTTAACTTTAGAGGTGCAGTTTGTGAGTAGGATTTGGCTTAGGGCCTGAGTTAGATCTCGACGGCTGGGTTACTCCATCCCAACAGTGATGAATATCCAGTTCGCTAAAATATAAATCCCAATATCCTATGGGATTTATATTTCAGGTGGGCGGGATATCCATCACCGTTGTGATGGAGTAAACCATCCGCGGAGATCTTGATCAGGCTCTTGTAGGTGTGTGTCTGTTCCTCCCTGAAACCCTCATTAGCACTCCATAAACTCCTCCCTAAACACCCTCCCATTTAATAGTATGTTTTTCCCCTCGTTCCAGCCATTCCTCCTGGTCCCGCCCACATCTACTGCTAAGTAGGACGCTTACATGCGTGAGGGTCTCTCGATAGAAAACACAGAAGAGGTGGAGGTGGAGATTTATACTCATAGCTTTGTGAATTCTGTGTTGTAGTAAGCACTACTACTGCAGTGCTACTTTATGTGCTACAAAATGCAGTTTGTGTTTCGGGCCAAATAAGTTCTACACTGGATCCTGGGGTGATTATGGAGGAGCCGGTGATGAGGAATTTTTCCTACGGATTGATTGATTGTGCCCTGTTACCCCATAGGGTGTCTGGGCACTAATACTTGATACACATTCATACACTAAAGAGCTACAGTTTCCAAAGCAGTAGTACGAGCAGGAGTTGTATGTTGTAATGCTCTGTTTGGGGATATATGCCCAACTCTTTGTATTTTATCTGCAGAAGATACAGAAAGTGATTGTTAAATTAGTAGTCAGTAAAAACAGATGTGACGTATCACCATTAAACTGCACAGCCAGTTTTGAATTCGATTGAAATGCCTGTGGTCCAAAGTGTACAGGTCCAGCCTTCTTGACAAATCAATGTGTGCAATTTGTCATTTGCAGAAGGTAAGCACAGGCTGCTCTAACTGATCCAGGAGGGCGATTGTAATGCAGCACCGCAGTTAATGCAGAAGGTAAGCACAGGCTGCTCTTCTTGATCCAGGAGGGCGATTGTAATGCAGCACCACAGTTAATGCAGAAGGTAAGCACAGGCTGCTCTCCACAGTCTAGGAGGCCAATTGTAATGTAGCACCGCCTTGTATGCAGAAGGTAAGCACAGGCTGTTCTCCACAGTTTAGGATGCCAATTGTAATGCAGCACCGCCTTGTATGCAGAAGGTAAGCACAGGCTGCTCTCCTCAGTCTAGGAGGCTGATTGTAATGCAGCACCGCAGTTAATGCAGAAGGTAAGCACAGGCTGCTCTTCTTGATCCAGGAGGGTGATTGTAATGCAGCACCGCAGTTAATGCAGAAGGTAAGCACAGGCTGCTCTCCACAGTCTAGGAGGGCGATTGTAATGCAGCACCGCAGTTAATGCAGAAGGTAAGCACAGGCTGCTCTCCACAGTCTAGGAGGCCAATTGTAATGTAGCACCGCCTTGTATGCAGAAGGTAAGCACAGGCTGCTCTCCTTGGTGTAGGAGGCCAATTGTAATGTAGCACTGCCTTGTATGCAGAAGGTAAGCACAGGCTGCTCTTCTTGATCCAGGAGGGCGATTGTAATGCAGCACCGCAGTTAATGCAGAAGGTAAGCACAGGCTGCTCTCCACAGTCTAGGAGGCCAATTGTAATGTAGCACTGCCTTGTATGCAGAAGGTAAGCACAGGCTGCTCTCCACAGTTTAGGATGCCAATTGTAATGCAGCACCGCAGTTAATGCAGAAGGTAAGCACAGGCTGCTCTTCTTGATCCAGGAGGGCGATTGTAATCTAGCACCGCAGTTATTGCAGAAGGTAAGCACAGGCTGTTCTCCACAGTTTAGGATGCCAATTGTAATGCAGCACCGCCTTGTATGCAGAAGGTAAGCACAGGCTGCTCTCCTCAGTCTAGGAGGCTGATTGTAATGCAGCACCGCAGTTAATGCAGAAGGTAAGCACAGGCTGCTCTTCTTGATCCAGGAGGGCGATTGTAATGCAGCACCGCAGTTAATGCAGAAGGTAAGCACAGGCTGCTCTTCTTGATCCAGGAGGGCGATTGTAATGCAGCACCGCAGTTAATGCAGAAGGTAAGCACAGGCTGCTCTTCTTGATCCAGGAGGGCGATTGTAATGCAGCACCGCAGTTAATGCAGAAGGTAAGCACAGGCTGTTCTCCACAGTTTAGGATGCCAATTGTAATGCAGCACCGCAGTTAATGCAGAAGGTAAGCACAGGCTGCTCTTCTTGATCCAGGAGGGCGATTGTAATCTAGCACCGCAGTTAATGCAGAAGGTAAGCACAGGCTGTTCTCCACAGTTTAGGATGCCAATTGTAATGCAGCACCGCCTTGTATGCAGAAGGTAAGCACAGGCTGCTCTCCTCAGTCTAGGAGGCTGATTGTAATGCAGCACCGCAGTTAATGCAGAAGGTAAGCACAGGCTGCTCTTCTTGATCCAGGAGGGCGATTGTAATGCAGCACCGCAGTTAATGCAGAAGGTAAGCACAGGCTGCTCTTCTTGATCCAGGAGGGCGATTGTAATGCAGCACCGCAGTTAATGCAGAAGGTAAGCACAGGCTGCTCTTCTTGATCCAGGAGGGCGATTGTAATGCAGCACCGCAGTTAATGCAGAAGGTAAGCACAGGCTGCTCTCCACAGTCTAGGAGGCCAATTGTAATGTTGCACCGCCTTGTATGCAGAAGGTAAGCACAGGCTGCTCTTCTTGATCCAGGAGGGTGATTGTAATGCAGCACCGCAGTTAATGCAGAATGTAAGCACAGGCTGCTCTCCACAGTCTAGGAGGCCAATTGTAATGCAGCACCACAGTTAATGCAGAAGGTAAGCACAGGCTGCTCTTCTTGATCCAGGAGGGCGATTGTAATGCAGCACCGCAGTTAATGCAGAAGGTAAGCACAGGCTGCTCTCCACAGTCTAGGAGGCCAATTGTAATGCAGCACCGCAGTTAATGCAGAAGGTAAGCACAGGCTGCTCTAACTGATCCAGGAGGGCGATTGTAATGCAGCACCACAGTTAATGCAGAAGGTAAGCACAGGCTGCTCTCCACAGTCTAGGAGGCCAATTGTAATGCAGCACCGCCTTGTATGCAGAAGGTAAGCACAAGCTGCTCTTCTTGATCCAGGAGGGCGATTGTAATCTAGCACCGCAGTTAATGCAGAAGGTAAGCACAGGCTGTTCTCCACAGTCTAGGAGGGCGATTGTAATGCAGCACCGTAGTTAATGCAGAAGGTAAGCACAGGCTGCTCTCCACAGTCTAGGAGGCCAATTGTAATGTTGCACCGCCTTGTATGCAGAAGGTAAGCACAGGCTGCTCTTCTTGATCCAGGAGGGTGATTGTAATGCAGCACCGCAGTTAATGCAGAATGTAAGCACAGGCTGCTCTCCACAGTCTAGGAGGCCAATTGTAATGCAGCACCACAGTTAATGCAGAAGGTAAGCACAGGCTGCTCTTCTTGATCCAGGAGGGCGATTGTAATGCAGCACCGCAGTTAATGCAGAAGGTAAGCACAGGCTGCTCTCCACAGTCTAGGAGACCAATTGTAATGCAGCACCGCAGTTAATGCAGAAGGTAAGCACAGGCTGCTCTACCTGATCCAGGAGGGCGATTGTAATGCAGCACCACAGTTAATGCAGAAGGTAAGCACAGGCTGCTCTCCACAGTCTAGGAGGCCAATTGTAATGCAGCACCGCCTTGTATGCAGAAGGTAAGCACAAGCTGCTCTTCTTGATCCAGGAGGGCGATTGTAATCTAGCACCGCAGTTAATGCAGAAGGTAAGAACAGGCTGTTCTCCACAGTTTAGGATGCCAATTGTAATGCAGCACCGCCTTGTATGCAGAAGGTAAGCACAGGCTGCTCTCCTCAGTCTAGGAGGCTGATTGTAATGCAGCACCGCAGTTAATGCAGAAGGTAAGCACAGGCTGCTCTTCTTGATCCAGGAGGGCGATTGTAATGCAGCACCGCAGTTAATGCAGAAGGTAAGCACAGGCTGCTCTTCTTGATCCAGGAGGGCGATTGTAATGCAGCACCGCAGTTAATGCAGAAGGTAAGCACAGGCTGCTCTTCTTGATCCAGGAGGGCGATTGTAATGCAGCACCGCAGTTAATGCAGAAGGTAAGCACAGGCTGCTCTCCACAGTCTAGGAGGCCAATTGTAATGTTGTACCGCCTTGTATGCAGAAGGTAAGCACAGGCTGCTCTTCTTGATCCAGGAGGGTGATTGTAATGCAGCACCGCAGTTAATGCAGAATGTAAGCACAGGCTGCTCTCCACAGTCTAGGAGGCCAATTGTAATGCAGCACCACAGTTAATGCAGAAGGTAAGCACAGGCTGCTCTTCTTGATCCAGGAGGGCGATTGTAATGCAGCACCGCAGTTAATGCAGAAGGTAAGCACAGGCTGCTCTCCACAGTCTAGGAGGCCAATTGTAATGCAGCACCGCAGTTAATGCAGAAGGTAAGCACAGGCTGCTCTAACTGATCCAGGAGGGCGATTGTAATGCAGCACCACAGTTAATGCAGAAGGTAAGCACAGGCTGCTCTCCACAGTCTAGGAGGCCAATTGTAATGCAGCACCGCCTTGTATGCAGAAGGTAAGCACAAGCTGCTCTTCTTGATCCAGGAGGGCGATTGTAATCTAGCACCGCAGTTAATGCAGAAGGTAAGCACAGGCTGTTCTCCACAGTCTAGGAGGGCGATTGTAATGCAGCACCGTAGTTAATGCAGAAGGTAAGCACAGGCTGCTCTCCTCGGTGTAGGAGGCCAATTGTAATGTAGCACCGCCTTGTATGCAGAAGGTAAGCCCAGGCTGTTCTCCACAGTTTAGGATGCCAATTGTAATGCAGCACCGCAGTTAATGCAGAAGGTAAGCACAGGCTGCTCTCCTCAGTCTAGGAGGCTGATTGTAATGTAGCACCACAGTTAATGCAGAAGGTAAGCACAGGCTGCTCTTCTTGATCCAGGAGGGCGATTGTAATGCAGCACCGCAGTTAATGCAGAAGGTAAGCACAGGCTGCTCTTCTTGATCCAGGAGGGCGATTGTAATGCAGCACCGCAGTTAATGCAGAAGGTAAGCACAGGCTGCTCTTCTTGATCCAGGAGGGCGATTGTAATGCAGCACCACAGTTAATGCAGAAGGTAAGCACAGGCTGCTCTCCACAGTCTAGGAGGCCAATTGTAATGTAGCACCGCCTTGTATGCAGAAGGTAAGCACAGGCTGCTCTCCTCGGTGTAGGAGGCCAATTGTAATGTAGCACTGCCTTGTATGCAGAAGGTAAGCACAGGCTGCTCTTCTTGATCCAGGAGGGTGATTGTAATGCAGCACCGCAGTTAATGCAGAAGGTAAGCACAGGCTGCTCTCCACAGTCTAGGAGGGCGATTGTAATGCAGCACCGCAGTTAATGCAGAAGGTAAGCACAGGCTGCTCTCCACAGTCTAGGAGGCCAATTGTAATGTAGCACCGCCTTGTATGCAGAAGGTAAGCACAGGCTGCTCTCCTTGGTGTAGGAGGCCAATTGTAATGTAGCACTGCCTTGTATGCAGAAGGTAAGCACAGGCTGCTCTTCTTGATCCAGGAGGGCGATTGTAATGCAGCACCGCAGTTAATGCAGAAGGTAAGCACAGGCTGCTCTCCTCAGTCTAGGAGGCTGATTGTAATGTAGCACCGCAGTTAATGCAGAAGGTAAGCACAGGCTGCTCTTCTTGATCCAGGAGGGCGATTGTAATCTAGCACCGCAGTTAATGCAGAAGGTAAGCACAGGCTGTTCTCCACAGTTTAGGATGCCAATTGTAATGCAGCACCGCCTTGTATGCAGAAGGTAAGCACAGGCTGCTCTCCTCAGTCTAGGAGGCTGTTTGTAATGCAGCACCGCAGTTAATGCAGAAGGTAAGCACAGGCTGCTCTTCTTGATCCAGGAGGGCGATTGTAATGCAGCACCGCAGTTAATGCAGAAGGTAAGCACAGGCTGCTCTTCTTGATCCAGGAGGGCGATTGTAATGCAGCACCGCAGTTAATGCAGAAGGTAAGCACAGGCTGCTCTTCTTGATCCAGGAGGGCGATTGTAATGCAGCACCGCAGTTAATGCAGAAGGTAAGCACAGGCTGCTCTCCACAGTCTAGGAGGCCAATTGTAATGTTGCACCGCCTTGTATGCAGAAGGTAAGCACAGGCTGCTCTTCTTGATCCAGGAGGGTGATTGTAATGCAGCACCGCAGTTAATGCAGAATGTAAGCACAGGCTGCTCTCCACAGTCTAGGAGGCCAATTGTAATGCAGCACCACAGTTAATGCAGAAGGTAAGCACAGGCTGCTCTTCTTGATCCAGGAGGGCGATTGTAATGCAGCACCGCAGTTAATGCAGAAGGTAAGCACAGGCTGCTCTCCACAGTCTAGGAGGCCAATTGTAATGCAGCACCGCAGTTAATGCAGAAGGTAAGCACAGGCTGCTCTAACTGATCCAGGAGGGCGATTGTAATGCAGCACCACAGTTAATGCAGAAGGTAAGCACAGGCTGCTCTCCACAGTCTAGGAGGCCAATTGTAATGCAGCACCGCCTTGTATGCAGAAGGTAAGCACAAGCTGCTCTTCTTGATCCAGGAGGGCGATTGTAATCTAGCACCGCAGTTAATGCAGAAGGTAAGCACAGGCTGTTCTCCACAGTCTAGGAGGGCGATTGTAATGCAGCACCGTAGTTAATGCAGAAGGTAAGCACAGGCTGCTCTCCTCGGTGTAGGAGGCCAATTGTAATGTAGCACCGCCTTGTATGCAGAAGGTAAGCCCAGGCTGTTCTCCACAGTTTAGGATGCCAATTGTAATGCAGCACCGCAGTTAATGCAGAAGGTAAGCACAGGCTGCTCTCCTCAGTCTAGGAGGCTGATTGTAATGTAGCACCACAGTTAATGCAGAAGGTAAGCACAGGCTGCTCTTCTTGATCCAGGAGGGCGATTGTAATGCAGCACCGCAGTTAATGCAGAAGGTAAGCACAGGCTGCTCTTCTTGATCCAGGAGGGCGATTGTAATGCAGCACCGCAGTTAATGCAGAAGGTAAGCACAGGCTGCTCTCCTCAGTCTAGGAGGCTGATTGTAATGCAGCACCGCAGTTAATGCAGAAGGTAAGCACAGGCTGCTCTCCTCAGTCTAGGAGGCTGATTGTAATGTAGCACCGCAGTTAATGCAGAAGGTAAGCACAGGCTGCTCTTCTTGATCCAGGAGGGCGATTGTAATGCAGCACCGCAGTTAATGCAGAAGGTAAGCACAGGCTGCTCTCCACAGTTTAGGATGCCAATTGTAATGCAGCACCGCAGTTAATGCAGAAGGTAAGCACAGGCTGCTCTCCTCAGTCTAGGAGGCTGATTGTAATGTAGCACCGCAGTTAATGCAGAAGGTAAGCACAGGCTGCTCTTCTTGATCCAGGAGGGCGATTGTAGTGCAGCACCGCAGTTAATGCAGAAGGTAAGCACAGGCTGCTCTTCTTGATCCAGGAGGGCGATTGTAATGCAGCACCGCAGTTAATGCAGAAGGTAAGCACAGGCTGCTCTCCACAGTCTAGGAGGCCAATTGTAATGTTGCACTGCCTTGTATGCAGAAGGTAAGCACAGGCTGCTCTTCTTGATCCAGGAGGGTGATTGTAATGCACCACCGCAGTTAATGCAGAATGTAAGCACAGGCTGCTCTCCACAGTCTAGGAGGCCAATTGTAATGGAGCACCGCAGTTAATGCAGAAGGTAAGCACAGGCTGCTCTTCTTGATCCAGGAGGGCGATTGTAATGCAGCACCGCAGTTAATGCAGAAGGTAAGCACAGGCTGCTCTTCTTGATCCAGGAGGGCGATTGTAATGCAGCACCGCAGTTAATGCAGAATGTAAGCACAGGCTGCTCTCCACAGTCTAGGAGGCCAATTGTAATGCAGCACCGCAGTTAATGCAGAAGGTAAGCACAGGCTGCTCTAACTGATCCAGGAGGGCGATTGTAATGCAGCACCACAGTTAATGCAGAAGGTAAGCACAGGCTGCTCTCCACAGTCTAGGAGGCCAATTGTAATGCAGCACCGCCTTGTATGCAGAAGGTAAGCACAGGCTGCTCTAACTGATCCAGGAGGGCGATTGTAATGCAGCACCACAGTTAATGCAGAAGGTAAGCACAGGCTGCTCTCCACAGTCTAGGAGGCCAATTGTAATGTAGCACTGCCTTGTATGCAGAAGGTAAGCACAAGCTGCTCTTCTTGATCCAGGAGGGCGATTGTAATCTAGCACCGCAGTTAATGCAGAAGGTAAGCACAGGCTGTTCTCCACAGTCTAGGAGGCCAATTGTAATGTAGCACTGCCTTGTATGCAGAAGGTAAGCACAGGCTGCTCTTCTTGATCCAGGAGGGCGCTTGTAATGCAGCACCGCAGTTAATGCAGAAGGTAAGCACAGGCTGCTCTTCTTGACACAGGAGGGCGATTGTAATGCAGCACCGTAGTTAATGCAGAAGGTAAGCACAGGCTGCTCTCCTCGGTGTAGGAGGCCAATTGTAATGTAGCACCGCCTTGTATGCAGAAGGTAAGCCCAGGCTGTTCTCCACAGTTTAGGATGCCAATTGTAATGCAGCACCGCAGTTAATGCAGAAGGTAAGCACAGGCTGCTCTCCTCAGTCTAGGAGGCTGATTGTAATGTAGCACCGCAGTTAATGCAGAAGGTAAGCACAGGCTGCTCTTCTTGATCCAGGAGGGCGATTGTAATGCAGCACCGCAGTTAATGCAGAAGGTAAGCACAGGCTGCACTTCTTGATCCAGGAGGGCGATTGTAATACAACACCGCAGTTAATGCAGAAGGTAAGCACAGGCTGCTCTTCTTGATCCAGGAGGGCGATTGTAATGCAGCACCGCAGTTAATGCAGAAGGTAAGCACAGGCTGCTCTTCTTGATCCAGGAGGGCGATTGTAATGCAGCACCGCAGTTAATGCAGAAGGTAAGCACAGGCTGCTCTTCTTGACACAGGAGGGCGATTGTAATGCAGCACCGCCTTGTATGCAGAAGGTAAGCACAGGCTGCTCTTCTTGGTGTAGGAGGCCAATTGTAATGTAGCACCGCCTTGTATGCAGAAGGTAAGCACAGGCTGCTCTCCTTGGTGTAGGAGGCCAATTGTAATGTAGCACCGCCTTGTATGCAGAAGGTAAGCACAGGCTGCTCTCCTTGGTGTAGGAGGCCAATTGTAATGCAGCACCGCAGTTAATGCAGAAGGTAAGCACAGGCTGCTCTTCTTGATCCAGGAGGGCGATTGTAATGCAGCACCGCAGTTAATGCACTTATCCCCAGGGGGGCAGGAAGCTGTCTTGTGGCCAGCATCTGAGAATGGCCACGGAAAAACTTGGACAGCAGAGCAGCAACTTTCCAAAGTTGCCTTTTACTCAAAAGTTACATTGAATTTCACTTGGGCATTAAGTTGCTTTTAATGTAACAATTGTTTGATACCGTGAAGTACTAACTTTAGTTGTCCCATTCAGTAGTTAACACAGCTGAGTTGTCAGCGTATAAGCCTGTAGTTTCCAAAGGGAACGTACTAACCTTTTTACAGTAAAAATAACAATTTGGGATTTATACTGTTAGGACATAAGAAAATATATGTCCTACTTTTTAATATACACCACCCTGCCTTCTGACCCAATAGGCATACCTTAGGAGTGACTTATATATATTAAAAAGGGAGTTCTGGACTTTATCATTAGTTTAAATGGCAAAGTTGAGTTAGCAGTTTCAAAACTGCTCTACCAGTCTGCCGTGGCAGGCTAGGAGACATGTTTTGTTGTGTAACCATAATGGTGGCACAATAAGTACTGCAGTCCATGGGGGGCACTTTAAGTTGCAGGTCCTGGGTAGCCCTAGTGCCATATAATAGGGACTTATAAGTAAGTTAACGTATGCCAACTGGGTATATGCCAATTAAACATACACTTTTAAGGGTCAGAGTACAGGCAATGAGGTCTGGTTAGCAGGCATCCGTGCACTTTCAGAGTCGAAAAACCTGCAGCTTCAGTTCAAAACGTTGGTGTGATCATGCAAAAAGAGTAATTTCCTTGCAATGCCCATAACAAAGATGGCTGCCGAAGTTTTTCATTCGCCGCAATGAATGCCAGAGCCAGAGGAGAATCATCCATTGGAACAGAAGGGAGATACCTACTGGTGTAATATTAGACGTGTGCAGTAGCGTCTGTAGTGTCCACACAGATGTGAAGCAGCACCTAGGATGTCGACAAAGATGCTGGTCACAACAAGGTGCATTTTCACGGATTAAAGGCTCAAATACATACCAGTGAGCAGGCCATCTGAGGGTTTCCTATTCCCACCCACAGCACCACAATGTAAACTCTTCCTGCGTTGAATATGTGGCATCAATGCAGTTGGCATAGGCAGGCTTAAAGGGTCCTTACATGCTGTGGAGATCCTACAAAGCATTCCTCTTAGTGGGGCTAGCATGACAAATTCCCTTGCCGCACTTTAGTTCTCCATCTTACTTCTAAGTGTTGAGGATGTGTGAACTCTTTGTCCTTGGGCACCTTATTTACAGTTTTACCTCAGCTATGTACACGCCCCCAAGAGGACCAGTGAAGGGCCCATGGGAGCCAATACACTTCACCACTATCAGCTCTGCTTTGTGGTAAGGATTACAGGCAGGGCCACTGGAAGCATGCAGCAGGGGAAGACCAAATTATGCAGCAGGGTCTTCTAAATCATGCTGTATTTAAAGGAAAATTATGCGCCACAAGGAGGCACATTTTGTGATTGTATTACCTCATGATTTTGTTATTTTTCCACATGTTACCACTATCTGGAAAAATATGTTACCTCATTAGTTTATGGCACTCAAAGACAGTATTGAGCAACAAAAAGATGACAGTTAACCTTTGTAAAGGGCCTTCCACAGTGCCGCAACATGTGTTACATGTTTGTTGGTAGCTTTTGATCTGTTTGAGCTAGACACAATTTTTTTTGTTAAAATCTGCAGATTATGCAACACATAATGGATTATGTGACAAAAGTGGCAAATTCCAAATTATGCAGAAAATGCAGCAGCTGCAAAGTCACATAATACCAGTGGCCCGATTATACAGGAGACATCGCTTGGAAGAGAGCAGAGGCTGAACACATTCCCGGTGAGCCCTGAAGAGGCAGCTTTTCGCTCTGCAGATTCACTGTCATTAACTCCACCCACGGGCGGGAGCATTCCCAGCAGTCTCTCCTGCCCACGCTTAGGACTGAACTTTATGTTGCCTTGTTGATTATTGAAATAGGCCCCTAAAAGGGATTTAACAGCGCATTACAACAGGAAAAAATCAATTAAATCTCTGTTAGGAAGACCCGTGGGTGAGCTTCAGACAGACGAGATGGAATATATGTGGTATGCTGCCCTAGCTGACCTCATTTTACTGGCCCATAAAAAACCCTAAGGTTTGGCGGGCACGGTGTCTACCATTCAGGTGAATCTAATGAAGAAGGCCCGCTGCTCACAGGAACCGTCCTGGAGCCTAAACTTTTTAGGGCATCTCTGCAATCTACCCTGCACCACTCCACTCTATTCTGTGGCACTGCACTCTATGCCACTGCACTCACAACCACTGCACTCTACGCCAATCTACTCTGCACCACTGCAATGTACGCCACTATACTCTACTCTGCTACACTATACTCTATGCCATTGCATTCTACGCACTCTACTCTACACCATTGGACTCTACGTCACTTTATTCTGAATCACTCTATGCCACTGCACTCTACCATAGTACAGTCTACAACACTGCACTCTCTGCCACTGAACTCTGCATCACTCTACTCCATACTACTGCACTCTACGACACTCTACGCTATACCACTCCACACCATTGCACTCTATGCCACTGGACTCTACACCATTCTAGTCTACTCTTCATCACTGAACTCTATGTCACTGCTCTCTGTGTCACTCTACTCTGCGCCACTGCACTCTTCGCGCCTCTCTCTGTGCCACTCTACTCTGCAAGACTGCACTGTCCATCCACTGCGTGCTTTGACACTGCACGCTACGTCTCTCGACACTGTGTGTTCTACATCACTGCTCTCTGCACCACTCTACTCTGCACCACTCTACTCTGAACCAGTTTACTCTATGCCAGTGCACTCTACTCTACGCCAATACACTCTGCATCACTCCATTCTAATCTATTTTGCAACACTATACTCCATGCCACTGCACTCTACGGCACGCTGTTCTTTCCTCTCTCGTACTTCACTTGGTTTATTTTTAGAGTGTTCTTAATTGTTCTTAATCTGCGCTGCTATACTGATTTTAAAATTGACAAAGTGAATGTTTGACCGCATTCCCGCACTCACCACGCAATATTGTGAATCCCGGTTTGACAATCTAGGCCGCCATTTTGGACAGGACGCGCTCTAGTTGTTGGGGGCATTTTCACATAATAATGCGTGCTGCGCGGACGCGCAGCGGGCGCGCCAAAGGCGCGCCAGAGGCAAGCCTGTCTGCGCCCGTCAGCGTCCTGGAAGCGGCAAGCGCCAGCCATGCTGCCCGTTTCCCGCCGGAGCCGCCAGACTGTCGTCTGACTTATAGTCGTGCTGAATTGTTGACTATTGGTTCACACGGGTAAGTGTGGGAGACATTGGATGGTTCTTGATAACCTCAATAGCAGTTGCAAACAGTGCAACTTTAGTTTTTGCACCGAATCGGCAGCTAGTGCCCCTCCAAATCCTGCCCCTACAGCCGCCCAGAAAGGCCATTGTATACGAGCTGCTCTAATAAATACCCGCTCATTAGTAAAACATGCCCCGGATATTTTTGAGCTCCTCTCGGAGGATCCACTTGACTTACTATTCATAACCGAGACGTGGCTAAACGAGTCCTCGGCCCCAGTAATTGAATTAGCCATCCTGGCGGGGTATAAAATAGCTAGGGCAGACCGTAAAGGGGGAAGAGGAGGTGGTGTTCAGGGATACGTGGGTTTTCACGCGTGGAGAGACTCAGGGCATTGGGGATGGGGAGGCACTTGACTTCTCCATCATCATATCCCCACACTTCACGTTGGGGGGCACATTGGTATAATGGCCCCCTGGCCCAACTGGAGCCTTTTTGAAAGCTCTAGATGAAGCCATTGTTCCCAGGGCTTTGCGCTTTTCGAACTTTTTATTGCTTGGGGACTTCAACATTCATTTGGATTGTGTAGAGGCAAGTGACACTAGGGAATTTTGTGATTCGCTGAACCTGGCTCAACTCACCCAATGGATCAGCTCTCCGTCTCATAGTGGGGGGCACATCTTAGACCCAGTCTGCTCCAATTTCCCTTTATGTGTCCAGGAACCTCTTCCAGTTTCTTGGTCTGATCACTTTTTAATCCATTTTTCATGGAAAATGCAGGTGCCTTACTCCGTTATGGGACCTCACCAAGGCAGGCCATCTCAAAGAATAGATCCCTCTGCGTTGTGTAGAGTCCTGTCCGACACTCGCCCTTCTGCTGCCAAGGACTTGGGTGGCGCTTTAGGGAGTTTCACTAATTGGATTTCACAGGCTGTGGAATATTTATCCCCACCTCTCGCCAATAAGCGAGTAACAAACGCCCCTTCTAAACCTTGGTACTCTAGCGAGCTTAAGGAGTTAAAGCAGATTTGTAAAAAACTGGAGCGCAGTTGGAGACAGGCCTATTGCCCATTGGCCAAAATAGCATTAAGGAGGACACACAGAGAGTATTATGCTGCTATTAGGAAGGCTAAAAGCAGTTTTTACACGGAGCGCATTGCTATGTTTAAAAACAACTCAAAAGAAATATTTTCAATTGTCCAGAGTTTTTTGGCCCCCTGTACGGAGCGTATTGCTTTACCTGCCTCTGACTCCTGGTGTGAGAAGCTGTCCAGTTTCTTCATAGATAAGATCCAAATGATCCAGGACAGTTTTGGGATCAGTACTCTTGGGCAGGTGGGGCCCCCCATCCAAAACGCCCCAGTCCCTGATTCAGTCCTTGCTTTTTTGATGGGTTTTTCACCCGTTCCCCTGCAGGACTCACTGCCCATTCTTAAATCATTGAAATCGGGTTCTCCAGCCGACCCCTGTCTGGCTAGGCAGCTAGCGGCAGTTGCTGAGGTGGTCAACTCCGAGGTTAACACCATTATTAACATGTCGCTTCAGACCGCCACAGTTCCACCTGAGTGGAAACAGGCTAAATTGCTCCCGCTATTAAAAAAGCCTTCCTTAGATCCTTCTACGCTAGCCAGCTACCGACCTATCTCTCTTCTCACGGCTGTGGCGAAAGTGTGCGAGAAGGCAGTCTATAAACAACTTGCCAACTTTGTTGAGACATCTGGTGCCCTTCATCCAGCCCAGTCAGGATTCAGGGTCACTTATAGCACAGAGACGGCCCTTGTTGAGATGTCGGAGGCTATAAGAGAATGTTTGAATGCAGGCGGCAGAGCGGCCTTGATTTTATTGGATCTCTCTGCCGCCTTTGATACGGTGCCCCATCGTCAACTACTGGCCCGTCTTTCAAACATTGGAATATCAGGTCTAGCATGGGACTGGCTACAATCCTTTTTAGAGGATAGAACACAGCAGGTATGGCTGCCCCCGTTCTCCTCGGCCCCAAGAAAGGTGACCACGGGAGTTCCGCAGGGCTCCACTTTGAGTCCCCTTCTTTTCAATGTATACGTTACTCCTCTGATCTATTTGGCGGAGGAGCTGGGAGCTAAGATTATAGCTTACGCAGATGACACTCAGCTTCTCTTCACGTGGAAGGAAAATGACTTGTCCCCGGATCTAGCCAAAAATTGTCTTTCAGCTGTTTTTAACTGGCTTGCACGGGCTCAGCTCAAGTGCAATGAGGACAAGTCTGAGGTACTTCTGTATGGGTCTTTTCCCCCTCAATTCAGGGAGGATCTTTGGCCCTCAGAGTATCCCAGGCCCAACTCTGTTGGCAACCCGGTTAAGAATATGGGGGTCTGGTTTAGTGAGGACCTCCGGTTTTCTACGCAGATAAAAAAACTGTCCGGAGTGTGCTTTGGCACATTGAAATCGCTTAGGAAGTTCCTGCCACTGTTACCCAGACCAGCCAAGGAAATGGTGACTCGTGCCCTCATTCTGTCGCGTATTGACTATGCCAATGTATTGTATATTGGCTTACCTATATACCAGCTGAAAAAGTTGCAAATTATTCAAAACGCGGCAGCAAGAGTGCTGCTTGGTATCCCTGGCAGATCAAGCATAAAGCAACATCTACGGGACCTGCATTGGCTCCCCGTGGTGCAACGCGTCCAGTTCAAGGCTCTCACTCTTGCCCACGGTGCCTTTTACAAATCTGGGCCGCCTTATCTTAGGAGACGCTTTGACTTCTACGTTCCCCGAAGACAATTGCGCTCAGCCGCACTACGTCTTGCAGTCATTCCCCGTTTTTGTCTTACGCGAACGGGGGTAGCTCTCTTTCTTTTAAGGTAGCCAAAGCCTGGAATTCCCTTCCTTATGAATTGCGGAATACTCAAGATCTCAGGCTGTTTAAGAAGCAGTTAAAGACCTTGCTTTTCAATTAACCCACAGCTCCTCTCAGCTCCCGCGTTTTGCAGTTGGCTTTCGCGCCGGGACACTCTTGAGTATCCGTGCGCGCTATAAGTGCTTAATAACATAACATAACATAACTATGTTCGACCATGCACTACTGTATTCTATGCCACTGCTCTCTGCACCCCTCTACTCTATGCCACTGCACTCTACTCCGCATCACGCAACTCTATGCCATTCTACTGTACTCTACGGCAATGCACTCTATACCACTGCACCTTACACCACTGTACTCTACCCTGCACCACTCCACTCTACAACAATATACTCTATGCCACTGCTCTCTACACCAATGCATTCTGCGCCACTGCAATGCACTCTGCACCCCTCTATTCTACTCCACTGCACTGTACACCACTCTACTCTACTTCACTGCACTCTACACCAATGCACTCTACACCACTTTACCCAAAAGCAATGCACTCTACACCACTGCACTCTATTCTGCACCACTCTACTCTACGCCACTGTACTCAATACCACTGCACTCTACGCCAATCTACTCTGCACCACTGCAATGTACGCCACTATACTCGGCTACACTATACTCTATGCCATTGCATTCTACTCTACGTCACTTTATTCTGAATCACTCTATGCCACTGCACTCTACCCCAGTACAGTCTACAACACTGCACTCTGTGCCACTGAACTCTACATCACTCTACTCCACACTACTGCACTCTACGTCACTCTACGCTATGCCACTCCACAACATTGCACTCTATGCCACTGGACTCTACACCATTCTAGTCTACTCTTCATCACTGAACTCTATGTCACTGCTCTCTGTGTCACTCTACTCTGCGCCACTGCACTCTTCGCACCTCACTCTGTGCCACTCTACTCTGCAAGACTGCACTGTCCGTCCACTGCGTGCTTTGACACTGCACGCTACGTCTCTCGACACTGTGCGTTCTACATCACTGCTCTCTGCACCACTCTACTCTGAACCAGTTTACTCTATGCCAGTACATTCTGCATCACTCCATTCTAATCTATTCTGCAACACTATGCTCCATGCCACTGCATTCTACGGCACTATGTTCGACCATGCACTACTGTACTCTATCTCACTGCTCTCTGCACCCCTCTACTCTATGCCACTGCACTCTACTCTGCATCACTCAACTCTGCATCACTCAACTCTATGCCAGTCTACTGTACTCTTCGGCAATGCACTCTATACCACTGCACCTTACACCACTGCACTCTACCCTGCACCACTCCACTCTACAACAATATACTCTATGCCACTTCTCTCTACTCCACTGCACTCTGCGCCACTGCAATGCACTCTGCACCACTTTATTCTGCTCCACTGCACTGTACACCACTCTACTCTACTTCACTGCACTCTACGCCAATGCACTCTACACCACTTTACCCAAAAGCAATGCACTCTACACCACTGCACTCCATTCTGCACCATTCTACTCTACGCCACTGTACTCTGTGCCATTCTACTCTACATTACTGCACTCAACGCCAATACACTCCTCACCACTTTGCTCAGAACCAATGCACTCTATGCCCTTGCACTCTACACAAATCTACTCTGCACCATGTACCTTATGCCACTTCTTTCTAGGCCACTCTACTCCACTCTACGACTTTGCACTCTATGATACTCCACTATATGATGCTCTACTCCATTAAATTCCAGGCCACTCTACTCCACTCTACTCCATTCCATGCCACCCCACTCTACAACTCTCTACTTCACGCTATGCTACTCTACAACACTAATCCACTCTACTGCGTTCTAGGCAACTCCCTCTGCACCACTCTTTGCCACTTTACTCCACTCTATTCTACAACACACTACTCCACTCCACTTTATTCCACTACTCCACTCTATGCCACTTCACTTCACTCCACTCTACCCTTATGACACTCTATGCGACTCCACTCTACACCACTTGACTCTACAACACTATACTCAGCTCTATGCCACTCCACTCTAATACACTACTCTACTCTATGCCACTCAGTCTACAACAATCTACTCTGCTCTACACCATTCTACTTTACAACACTCTACTACACTCTATACAACACCCTCTACGCCACTCTACTGTGCACCACTTCACAACACTCTATGCCACTCCACTCTATGACACTCTACTCCCTTTACGACACTCCACTTCACTCTAAGCCACTCCACTATACTCTACACCACTCTACGCCACTCCACGACACTCCACTCTACTCCACTTTACGCCACTTTACTCGCCCTTACAGCACTTCATACCACTCTCCTCTACCCCACTAACTTTTAGCTATGCTGAACAGCAGCCAATCTGGTGTACAACATGGCTAAAACATATTGGCAAAGCCAATAGCTCTTGCATAGGCGAGACCTTTCGACTTTGCCAATGCATCCATTATCTGCATAGGTATGCATCGGTATTTTATAGATATATACACCGTATATTGTTTTCGTGCAAAGCCCTGTGGGGCCAGGGAGCCGCAGGGCCATTTTTAGGGTTTTTCGGGGACTCAGGCAAGAAATATTTGGGGGTCGTTTTGAGAACAACTTCAAATGTATTACTCATTTTCAGGTAATTCAGTACCCCATGATTCCACATAATAATTAATTAAATAGCTCCAAAAGGCCTTTCTTTTTGCTCTTGTCAGTAAGGCACTCGGGGTGCTGTCACTGGTGAAACAAGAGAGGCTATCAAATGTGCATGTCTTGCATCTGAATATTAGGCACCCGGGCTTTGGGGCTTTCACAGCGCCCTCTACAGGTGATGTGTTTTATGTCAGGACTAGGCATAAATATGAAATGTTTTAGTCTGACATGGTAGCACTGGTACTTGTCAGCCTTTTTGCTCTGTTTTTAAATCATAGATGTTGGTGGTGTAAGGCACATTGTGTTCTGCACCGGGTGGTGTGAGACACATTGTGTTCCGCACCGGGTGGTGTTAGGCACATTGTGTTCTGCACCGGGTGGTGTAAGGTACATTGTGTACTGCACCGGGTGGTGTGAGGCACATTGTGTACTGCACCGGGTGGTGTGAGGCACATTGTGTACCGCACTGGGTGGTGTGAGGCAAATTGTGTACCACGCCAGGTGGTGTAAGGCACGTTGTGTATCGCACCGGGTGGTGTAAAGCACATTGTGGACCGCACCGGGTGGTGTAAGGCACATTGTGTACCACACCGTGGGTGGTGTAAGGTACATTGTGTGCCACAGTGGGTAGTGAAAGGCACATTGTGTACCGCACTGGGTTGTGTGACGCACATTGTGTACCCTACCGCAGGTGGTGTAAGGCACATTGTGTAACGCACTGCGGGTGGTGTAAGGCACATTGCTTACTGCACCGGATGGTGTAAGGCACATTGTGTACCGCACCGGGTAGTGAAAGGCACATTGTGTACCGCACCGTGTGGTGTGAGGCACATTGTGTACCGCACCGGGTGGTGTGATGCACATTGTGTACCACACCGGGTAGTGAAAGGCACATTGTGTACCGCACCGGGTGGTGTAAGGCACATTGTGTACCGCACCGTGGGTAGTGTGAGGGACATTGTGTACTGCACCGGGTGGTGTAAGGCACATTGTGTACCGCACCGGGTGGTTTAAGGCACATTGTGTACCACACTGCGGGTAGTGTGAGGGACGTTGTGTACTGCACCGGGTAGTGAAAGGCACATTGTGTACCGCACCGCGGGTGGTGTAAGGCACGTTGTGTACCACACCGGGTGGTGTAAGGCACATCGTGTACCGCACCGCGGGTAGTGTGAGGGACGTTGTGTACTGCACCGGGTAGTGAAAGGCACATTGTGTACCGCACCACGGGTGGTGTAAGGCACATTGTGTACCAAACCGGGTGGTGTAAGGCACATTGTGTACCGCACCGCGGGTGGTGTAAGGCACATTGTGTACCACACCGGGTAGTGAAAGGCACATTGTGTACCACACCGGGTGGTGTAAGGCACATTGTGTACTGCACCGCGGGTAGTGTGAGGGACGTTGTATACTGCACCGGGTAGTGAAAGGCACATTGTGTACCGCACCGCGGGTGGTGTAAGGCACATTGTGTACCACACCGGGTGGTGTAAGGCACATTGTGTACCGCACCGGGTGGTGTAAGGCACATTCTGTACCGCACCGGGTGGTGTAAGGCACATTGTGTACCGCACCCGGTGGTGTGAGGGACGTTGTCTACCACACCGGGTGGTGTGAGGGACGTTGTGTACTGTACCGGGAATTACACATGTATGCCTCCTGACATCCTTTGGAGAGGTTTTGCAAGGGTTTCTGGACCACTTAAAAGTGGATATTTGCCAGTTTTACAAGATGCTGTAAGGAGTGGAGCACATGTAGGGGAAGCTGTCTGTCAGTCACAATATTCCTTCTAGTCTGTGTAGGTAGGTATGGTAAAGCAGGCTCGAGCCTTGCTCGAGCCAAGAGTCAGGCCTGGTTCCGACTGGCTTCTCACCCCCCTTTCTTTCCACCCCTCCCCCACTTTATGAAGCTTTGCAAAGGACAATAAAATAAGCAGCACCCTGCAAAGTGAAAGCGAGCTGCTGCAATGCTGTGTGGTCACAAAGACAATCTCGGAGGCATAGGTTCTCCTTTCACAGAGGGATGTCTTTTCAATTAAGTGCAGTACAGAGGGCGACACTGGCTCTAACAGACTCCACATTAGCTGAACTTGTAACCTAGAACAAGCCCTAAGCCACCTTCTGGGCGGGCATATAATGTCTTGTTCGGTATTCCCTTTATTTGTGAAGCTTCTTCGGAAACAGGACATTAATCCAAGGAAGGAGCGTGATATTAACATGCAAACAGAGCACCTCAGAGCACAACACAGGCATTTCTTTCATACTTGCCCTTAGCTGGAGTGTTTTACAACATTTAGCAGATACTCTTTAGAAAGAAAGGTTGTTTTTTCAAAAAATGATTTCTATTTAGTGCCAATTAAATTTATGACTTCCTTTTAAAGTCATTTTTACTGAAAATGATGCACACTGTATTTATTTAGTACACTAATAGTACGATGATTTGTAGATCATATAGTTACATCAGGTGACGTGTCCCATCGCTGGGACAACTATGGACAAAGCAGTTGTTTGTCCCCAGAAAACAATAAACAAGGAGAAGTAACTTCTGCTGAAGAGGCTTCCGTATTGCATAAAATTGTGTGATCCTGGGCAGCCAACTTTCTCTCACCAATCCTTAATTTTTTTTTATTAAGTAGAGTCTGCAGGCAGCACGACCGATTGTACCTAAATTTGAAAGAAAAAAAAAAATCTACAAAGGGGCTTTTAGCCAGCTGTTGGCTTGGCCTTTTAGTCATCCCCAAACTTTTTGACTTCACTCCTCCATTTTGCTGAACCCATTTTTTATTTGCTTTTAGGACTGTGTGCACCTCACTACTGCTAACCTGTGCTAAAGTGCTTGTGCTAGCTCCTTAAAACATGACAAAATTGGCTTTTACCCAATTGGCAGATTTAATTTACTTGCTAGTCCCTAGTAAAGTGGCCCTAACAGTGCCCAGGGCCTGTAAATTAAATGCTATCAGTGGGCCTGCAGCACTAATCATCCCCCCTCACTTAGGTAACCCTTTAAACATGTCTCAGGCCTACCATTGCAGCCTATGTGTGCAGTTTTAAACTGCCATATCAACCTAGCAAAATACACCTTTTGGCAGGCCCAAACCTTCTTTTTTAGGTTCAGCCTGGGCAGCGCATGCGTTGCTCTGCAGCATGCTGTATTGGAGTATGTACTTGAAGTCCCGCCCACTCTCCGCCCATATTTTTCATTGGCCTGTGTCATTGTCCTTCGTAAAGGCTGGCTTCTAATTCACTAATAGGCTTGTTAGTCCCTCCTTAGTACCGCCTCGTCTTCACTTGTAACCTCCCATGAGGACTGGCCCTTTTACTTCTGTTACGACACGGTATGTCTTATTTAGTCTGTAAGCACTATTTTCTTTAATTAGTTTCTCTTACTGCAGGAACGTCGTTCTTTCCTTACATTCAGCGTGCCATGCGCGCTTTCACTTTCAAGCAGCCCTAGACAATGGCGGCTGCTTCTTTGAAGTGAAATAGGTCTCGCATTTACAAGAGTTTGAGCTATTGTCATTGTAAATGACAATAGCTCAATGATAACATTGGAGTTACCTTATTTCATTTAATAAGCTTTACCTTACAAATGGGAAAAGGTGAGCAGGTGCTGTTTGGTGTCTTTGGAATTTTAATGAACAATCACCTCTTATGGTAAAGTCGGATTTTAAATTAGAATTTTGAAAATGCCACTTTTAGAAAGTTAGCTTTTTCCTGCCTTAGACATTTGGTGCCTGCAGCCTGTCACTGGGTCACATGACTGGGTGTATCTGACAGTTGGGCTTTGTGTATTCCTCCTAGACAGCCACACAATAAAGAGCTTAGGTGTGGCTGGATGGGTCATCACTGGCAGGATGGGAGGGCTGAGCTGGGCACAGTTATAGTTACAGTTGAATTGGCTGTGTCCTTTGTCTACATAAAGGGCAGCATACCCTGTAGTTAGACGGAAGCCAGGGCAGGGAAGGCAGGAACCTGTGCACGTCAAAGGGAAATCTCTAGAAGCTTCGCCTGCTTCAAAGGAGGCACATGCTATAAATATTGGACCTCACACACCAACCCTTCAGTACTGTTCTGGACCTGTGGAGACTCTGCCAGGAAGAAGGACTACTGTGCTGTTGAAAAGGACTGCCACTCACTGGACTGCTGCCCTGATGCCGCCCTGCCTGAGTCAGAGGGATTTGGACCTGTACCTGAACCCAGTACTTCAAGAGTGACACCATGGGCTAGTCAGCTAGCCTGCTGTTCAGAGCCACAGGGACATTGCAGGCTCACAACCACTCTGATGCAGTGGGCACAAGCCCCTGACCCCCCAAGTGGTGCCCCTCAGGTCTGAGATCCTTGGTGTTGCCTCAGAAAGGCTGAATTAAAGTTTTTGGGCTGTTTGTGACCGCGAACAGACCCTTTGGAGCCAACCTTGTCACTCGCACAGCCCGGGCCAATGCAAAGTTTTGTCAGCCCGACCCTTCATGCAACAGCATTGACCGCTAGAGGGGAGCGCCACCGCGAAGCTCTGGCCAACTAATTGATGATGACAAAAAGTTATTCGCACTACAGTGACGAACATCCTCAACGCCCGGCCTGCTCTTTGGGCTGCATTGACGACTGTCAGCGACGTTTCCCTGCTGCGTACAGCCTCCTCCACCAGGAGCGGGACTCTTTGCGCTGGACTGAGAAGGTAACTTTTCAGCTGGACTAACCTGGCCCCTCTAGCTGATCCACGATCCATCGCGTTGGGCCTGTACTTGTGACTTTCTCCCAGTCTGGCATTACCAGATAGCCGCGAGTGGCGCTGAAGGCTTTTTGGATCAAATTTACACTTAAATCTTTAAAAATTCATAACTCTGGTACTACTGATTGGATTTTTGTCATTTTGATTTTGTTTCTTTATTAAGTGTTGCTGTATTTTTCTGAACTGGTGTGGGATTTGTCTTGTGTTGTTTTCACTTTAATACTGTTTGGAGTGCTGCATAAATACTTTACACATTGCCTCTCAGTTAAGCCTGACTGCTCTGTGCCAAGCTACCAGAGGGCTGAGTACAGGTTCATTTGAGGTTTGCTTGTGCCTCACCCTGACAAGGATTGTGGTTACTGCTTGAGTAGGATTTCACCCCCATCAACCAGTAGCCCAATTTCTCACACCCGCCATTACTTCCCATTCGCTGGCATCATTATCACTCTTCCCAGGCGTCAGTTGCTGCGTGACTTCCATTTCTTCGTGTGGCGCATGGACGAAGTAAAAATGGATTACTCTTAATTAGTGTCTATCCGTGCTGTGATTGAGGTACTGTTTCTTCTTTTTCTGGACTTCGACCCGAAGGTACTGGAGCACTCTACATAAGCACCAGTTATCTTACATAAGTTCACACCAATAGATAGCGCTTTTTTTTTCTAACCGTCCCCTCCTGCTATCTGTCTTCTTTTTTTCTGGGCGCGGACAATGAAGTCTCCATCCCTAGACATCTGATTTCAACTCTGGACAATTAGGGTGAAAGGAGGAGCAGCGGTGGGGTGAACTCTGCATCAGGCCTGGTCCATGTGAGACCCATATTCTGTATTTCACACAGGGAACCTGTGCCCTCCGGTATCTTAGCATGAACCAGGGTATCGACTGCCTATGCGGTATGAAAAGGGAGGCACAGGCGAGGCAGGAGGGCACATGCCAGGCCCATCTGCGCCTGCGCCTCCCAGCAGGTGCCCTGGTAATAACACCCTGTTTTAAGTACAATAGCATCCACTCCTACCAGGGTTTTCTGTCACCGGACTCTGTGGTACTCCTCTAATCGGCATGAAAAAGATGAAAGTCTAACCAGAGACAATGGGGAGTGCTGGGGGTCAGAACACAGCAAGTAAAACCTCACTTCAGTGCCTCTTGTGAACGGAATGAACGTTAGCCATTCATGCCTCCACCCCCTTCTCTGCCCATTGCCTAACATCAAACTGCCTCATTTTTAGGTCGAGCTTTAGCGGCAGCGCGCATGCGCTGCTCGCTCTGCGAGGCATGCAGTAGTAGAGTATGGGAGACAAGCTGCCTGTTAAATGAAGTTCAGGAGACAGGAGTCATTTTCTGTGGGTTTATTCAAGCAACTCCTGCACCCACGACCGGAGCCGTCTAGCTGCTGGGAATCCAACGCCAGGAATGGCGTTACCACCTCAACAGCCAAGCAGCAACGCTCGAGAATGCAGATAAGGCATAACAACAAGGCTGTGAGTCGCGTGGCACCACGCGACCCACAGAGCAATAAAGTACAATACAACCATTACAACACCTCCCTCCTTTAAAACAGAAAGCAAAATGCAGGAGGAATACATGTGTGAAGGAAAATAAAATTGAAATAAAGCATAACAACTAAAGCATTTGAAAGTAAGATACAACAGGGTAAGAAAGTCACTGCAAAATGTAATCCTTCAGTTTGCAAGGAATTTGCTTAGGACGTGAAACTCTTTTGTAAGAAGCTCCACATGAATCATTTGAATCAGGAACTAGAAGTTGGGCAGGTTGAACGATATCCGCCTCTGAAGCAGTATTGGGAGTAAACTCTTTGACCTGATGCAAATCAAACCAGTAACAATGTTCAGTCTCAGAATCAGTATGTTTACCAATAACAACTGCCCGAGAAGAGGATACCTTGACAAGAGCTCTCTTGTTCCACCAACCCTTATTTTTTAAAAGAGCTGACCCTTTACTCACTTGTAGAACCAAAATAGGTGAAGAGAACCTGGAACAACCTTTAGGAACCATTCTAGGGTTTTTAAGAACTCAGTCTACCTTTTTTAAAGGTTGGTCAGTGAAATGTTTACCAGCATCAAAACGTGTTTTCATGCACACTTGTTTAGCCTTAACAAACTCTTTAAAAGGAATAGAACCATCATGTGTGGAATCATAATTTTGTACACCTTTCTCGTACAACCAGCTCGGATTCAAGAGAGTGTGTACTTTTCTATTTCTAAGAAGAGTGAATGGTGCAACACCTGTTGTTGAATGTGGAGTGGTGTTGTATGCCCACACTTTATCATGTACAAAAGTAAATGGGTCTTGCCTGGGCCAAATTGCGGTTTGTATACCCTCCTTAATGTTCCGGTTTCCCCTCTCAACCAGACCATTAAAAGAGGGTGAATATAGAGAAACTTTAAAATGAGAGATGTCACGCATTTTGAGAAAAGAACACATTTTCTGAGAGACAAAATGTGTGCCATTGTCGGTTACAATAACCCGGGGAAAACCTTCAACATCAAATACATCCTGTAAAAACTTGATTGCGCTTTCAGTTGTGGGCCCCTTGCAAAAACAATAGTACAGCCATTTGGTGTGATAATCAATTAGTAAGCTTAAATACTTGTTCTTACTGGGTAAAATCTCATACGGGCCCGAAAAATCTAAGCCTACTTTATCCCAGGGATTCTCGGGAAGGGGAACAGGATGTAGGGGGATAGCAAGAGTCTTCCAATGTTTGTCCGAAAGGAGACAGTCTGTGCAAGAATCAACCATCTTCTTGACCTGTGCGTCCACAGAGGGCCACCAATAAAATTGTTTAATTCTTTGACACGTTTTAGTGACCCCTAAGTGACCTTGATGAGCCATTTGAATAATGGTACTGCGTAAAACCTCTGGTGGAACAAACAAGTTGTGACACATAACCATGTTATGAACCACAGATAACTCATCAGCTATATTTGCAAAGGACCTCAACTCAGGAGATAAAATCCTGCGTTCAGGCCATTTGTTGGAAATAAATTCTTTAACTTTGGAGAGTGTAGTGTCATTATCATAAGCAGTGTTACATTCACTTTCAGAAATGAGTGGACAAACAGAGACGGCGTCAATAGCTGCAACCACTGGAACCTCATTTAAAGACATCCTTGATGATTGATTATGAGGCTTGTTAGTCCCGCCTTATTATGCCATGTCGTCATTTGTACCCGCCCATTGCTATTGGCCCCTTCACTTTGAGTGTTACACCGTACGGTAGGTGTTATTTAGAGCACTGCGCATCTCTGACAGCCAGCTGCAGCCCTGGCACGGAAACCTCGAATTCATTCTCCAACTGCAGTCCTTTTCATATTTTTAGTTGTGAAAATCCAATGTTGTCAGATGCTGCTGTTTGTTGTAATCACACATTTACAGTGGACGCGACACCCAGAGCCTCAAATGAAAAAATAACCCTTTATGAAGCTCACCTTTTGTAAATGTGCTCAGGGCTTGTGGAGTGAGGCTGTCACCAGGCAACACCTTGGATACTCCCCTCCTTCCTCCTGATAAGGTCAGCCGAAGGGACTTTGTTTGCACATTTGGTCTATTAAGTGAATTAACACGACTTAACGAGTGCAATTCAATTGACTGAACAACCCCAGAGAGAGACATTCATCCTTGCAGAGGTTGCACGCAGAGTTCTCCTGCAGGTGCAGAGGGACTTTGTAAATAATGGAAGAAAACAAATGTCAGGCAGCAGTGCAAATACCGACTGAAATCGGCCAATGAAAACACAGCAGCAGATGCACCGATCGCCACAAGCAGAAAGTAACACTTGGGTGTCTCATTCCGGCCCGGGCTGGTTTCACACAGTTTGTTTACCGAGGCAGCGCGTTGTCGCTCTTGTGTGGTTTCCAGTAGGTTTGTTTTCAGTGTTTACTCAGACTTGTGACAGAATACAGCAGCACTGGGTGTCTAAATCTTTGCCAACCATGAACCGTTGAATTCCCTCAGTCGGTGGAATGCCACCGACTCGCTCCCTCCCTGTCTCACGCTCTCGATGCTGTCTGAATCCATGTTTTACATTTCAGAGCCCCCCCCCTTCGGAGGGGCTTAGAGCTTAGGTTGTGAGTGTTCGGAACGCATTCTTTAGGTGTCTCTGACATTCCTATGTGGTTTCAGCTTAAAATTGGAAGCGATTTCTGTTTTAAATCTGTGGCTGGCATAGCTCTGCAGACAGGGCCGTTTCTAGGTGTTTTGCCGCCCTAGGCGAAAATTGAAAAATGCCGCCCCCTCCCTTTTACTACCACCACTCTCTCCCCCTGGTATGAATGAACTTGAAGGATAACATTAATCTACACTCACTTTTTTTTGGGGGGGGGAAGCAAATATTGAGCCAAATGCAGAACGATTTTACTGTTAAATGCTCTTATACTGCTCCTGTCTTACTTTGGCTTATTCTAGCACCAAACAGAATTCGTGGTTTTCATCTGGAACAAAGGAGTAAGCAAGGAGAGCTCTAAGAAGAGTAAGTAACACCTACACATATCAACATCTTGGTAAATCGTATCCAAAATATCTCGACCTTTACATTGCAAACACCTTGGAATGAATGCTGTGAACTCTTCAGACACATCACACTCCGTTTTCACAATAGAGGACATCTCAGGGAAGGGTATGGTGCCTGAATGAACATCATGGAACAAATATTGCCTGCATTATACGTCAGAACATGTCAACAAAAACATCTCCAGGCATAAATATTGTGTCCTGACCGTTTACAAAAATATAGTCCCATTCAAGTTGAAAATAGAAAACCAAACTTATCGCGGCACTAGTTCTGTAAACAATATTTAGGCCACACTATATGTAAGGGAAGATTTTTGTGAACACATTTTGACATATAAAGCAGATATTATTAGAAATAACAGAACTGTCAGTTTATTAAAAAAAAAAACTTGCCAGCTATAAGCCTAGTAACTCTTTTTGCCCTTTTCACTGTTGGTGACATTGTTTTGTTGAGTTGCAGTGAAAGGGAGGGATGATAAATATATGTAATCTAAGTTGTGTAGGTGATTGCCAATTCATCTGATTGAAAACAATGACGTGCCGTGTATATTTAGAAAACAGGTAAACAGAAATGATGGGGAACTAATTTTACTAATTACTTCTCTGAGTTTTATAGCTCGTATTACTAATCCAACTCCAAAGCTATCTATATAAACAGTAAATGCGCTACGGAAACTGAAACCTAGAGAACGAACGTTTTCCACTGATTTATTTCTCGCCTTACATCCACCTCCCCAATTAGCATTTTGTACAAAAGTATGCAAATAGCAGCATTGATTAGAAACAGCAGAAAGCACCGGCACTGTACATATTCCATCAATTGAGCCTTGGCAAGCTCGCACCTTTTCCCTGATGGTTGGTATAATGTGCCGATAACACTTGGTTATTTGTAATCCTGAAAACATTTTATTTTCAATTTGCCATCATTATGAACTCATGTTTTTTGCCGCCCTCCCCCTTTGGCCGCCCTAGGCGGACGCCTAGTCTTGCCTAATGGTAGAAACGGCCCTGTCTGCAGACTCCGGTAAACATTATTGAAAACAATCGAGTGGGTGGGACAGTGACCCGAGAGGTGGGGACGGGCTGCTGAGGCTAACGTGTAATTATTTTCAATGATCCGAAAGTGAAAATGTGTGACGAGCACGGGAGGGGGTAATTAAAGGCAACGTGTTCATTGGTTTTTATGTGGTTTCAAATGGCCTTCAAGACATTTGGTATTAAGCATTGCTGGGGCAGATGCTCCGAGGACGCACAGCGTCATTTGTTGCACTGTGGAGGGCTATGCCACTGGATGCCATCACAACGGTCAAAGAATGACACTACATAACTTGCATATGTATAATACTGAAATGGCAATAAAAAAAATACCCCAAAATAATATTGAAAACATCCCCACTGGCAGTCATTCTATGGGGTAATCGCCTGGCCAAACAGTATCAGCTTCAAAATGTCAAACTGGTTTATTTTTTAAAAGTTGTCTTGAAATATTGCCATATGCACAGACAAATATTTAAGGGTAGCTTGTGTGTGTTTATGTGTGATTGTTTCTCTTTTGTGGTTTGGGTTTTAACATTAAGAAAACAAGCTTCCTGGGAGTTTATCTCGTTTAGTTTAAACATGTGTTCTTTATTATGATTTCAAAAGCATTGCTTGTGGTTGAGGTTTAGCGCTTCCTTATTTAAGAGGCAATATGTGGTGGGTTGTAGCTTGCCATATGTAAGGAAGTGGGTTTCTGTTGCAGTAACCCCTCCACTTTTTGCCAGACCACTGATGCACTTTGACTTGATGTGCCCTGGGGCCCTGCCAATCAGGTTCCCAGGGCCTGTGTTCCTTCCCTAAAACTGCATTATAGCCTAAACCCAATTGGCATCTCTGGCCACATGTCAGCCCCTGGTAAATGGTACCCTAGGTACCTAGGGCACTGTGACCAGAGAAGGCCTCTAAGGGCTGCAGCACTTATTGTGCCACCCTTGGAGGCCCTGTACCCTGACACACACACACTGCCTTTGCAGGCTGAGTGTCTTGGTGCAGAACAAAACAGAGAGTCGACATGGCACACATCCCTGTGTGCCATGCCCACAAACACACTGCCCTGGCATACCTCAGTCACCCCTCTAGCTGGGTGCACTATGCCAGTGGTGAGGGTACAGGTGCATGAGCCCTGTACCCCTACAGTACCCAGGTCCATTCCTGGGCACTGTAAGTGCAGTGCTGCCATTAAGAGTATATGGTGCTGGGAGGTCGTCATCACGAACTCCACAGCACCATGATGGCTACACTGAAGACTGAGAAGTTTGGTATCAAACTTCTCAGCACATTAAACCCACACTGATGCCAGTGTGGGATTTAATGTCAGATGCACGACAGAGGGCAACTTAGAATTGCCCCCTGAACCTAACCTACAATCCACGTCCTGTCTGAGAGGCTGCCTAGGCTGCCACCCAGCAGACCTGTTAAGGACCCCTGGGTAGAGAGCCATCCGCTCTCCCGGGCCTGCAACAATGCACGTCCTGGGCGAGGTGCTAGGTCTCCTCCCCCAGGATGGGCAGGGGAAGCTTCAAAGGCATACCGCCTTGGTGAGCTTCCCCAGACCACTTGCTGTACTCAGCAACTGGTCCCCACCGGTTCTAGCCCCCACTCTGGCGGGAAGACTGGCGGGAAACCACAAGTGAGGAAAGGGGGTGTGCCAGCCTCTGCCAACCCCACCCCTCAGGTGGGGGAGGCGAGGTGAAGCACATCTCCGGGCTCTCGCCATCTTGAAGATGGGGAGCCCTACCCAATCAGGACTAGGCTCCTGCCCCCCTCCCACTGGAGTGTGGCAGGATAGGGGGTGTACCCACCCCAGGGAAGGGACCCATTGGTCCCTGCCCTATACCTACCTATAACGCCCCTAAATCTAGTATTTAGGGGCACCCTGAACCTTCCTTCCTCAGATCCCGAAACAGAAACAAGCAAGAAGAACAAGAAGAAAGAAGACCAGCCGTGCAGCTGCTAACAAGAGGGAGACACCAACTGACTTGGCCCCAGCCCTACAGGCCTGTCGACCCTCGAACCTGCTGAAACCCGGCGTCTCCAGTGGTCAGCAACCTCGAAAACCCCGGAGGACCTGACTGCCTTGTAATTCTAAAAAGACTGGGACTCCCACGAGCAGTGGTACTGCTCAAAAGCAAGTAACAAACCCCTGGTGCCAGCCAGGAACCGCGACTCCTGCACACTCTGCACCCGCCGAGCCCGGCCTGTGCCTGAGTGGACAAAGACCACGAGGACGTCCCCCGGCGACTGTGACCCAGAATCCAGCACCCAAGGACCCTCCTCGACGCTCCTGACGACGCCTGCAGCCTCAGAACCAGGGACCCCTCCAACCGCGACCAGCCGAGGGTAAGATTTCCGACGCCTAAAGACACCCCTGCACCCGGCGCCCCACGGCCTCCTGTGCCCAACTCCTGGGTGCCTACCCTTCCTACAGCTTCCCAACTTACCTCTCGAAGTGGTGGTCGCACCTGAAGAATCACCGTCCCCGAGCTTGCAGCCTTTGTTCGTCATGCAGCTTTCCCATTGAAAACCATTGGGCGCCCGACAGCCCAAAAGCCCACTGCACCCGGCCGCCCCAGTGCCGCTGAGGGTGCACCAACTACCCTGTTCGACTTTCCCACTTGCCCTGAGTAAGTGACCAGGAGCTTTGCTCCCACAGCCGAGTGGCCTGCCTGCAAGCAGCCACCTACCAAGGGCCCCCTGCCCGCCGTAGGCTAACATTGGGCCTAACTCACTCTGCACCCGGCCGCCCCTGTGCCGTTGAGGGTGTACCAACTGTACCTACCTGACCCTGGGAGACCCCTGAGTCTATGCCCAGAACCTTAACTCTGCCAGTCGAGTACTTACCTGAAAACCGATAACCTACATTTTCTCCATAGGGTAACATTGACTGGTTTACACTGAAATTTCTTCTGTCGAGTTTTGAAACTGTAAAATAATCACTAAAAATCGTCCGATCAACGAAAACGAAATTACTCACCTGTTATCAGGAGAGATCCCAGTGCTGGATCTTGGTGCCCAGCACTGACCCTGAAAAGTAATTACAACTGTACTTACCGATAACTTGATTTTCCTCCATAGGATAACATTGCCTGGTTTTCTCCAGAAATTCTTCTAAGTGTCGATTTTTGAAACAAACAAATATTCCTTAAAAATCGCCTGTGTAGCAAAAACGATTTCTTTCAACTGTTTACAGGAAATGCACCAGGGCTGAATCCAGGATCCAGCCCTGAGTAAGAAAATCATACGTAAAGTAATTGATATTGCATTTACTTAAAATTCCCCATTGAGCTCAATGATAAAATTGTGTTTAAATTGTGTTGCCTATTGCAACAACTGTAGCTATTACATTCAACAGTCTATTGTGTACTGAGAGTATATATCTAAAGCATCTCATTCTGAGAAAGTATTTTTATACCTACCTGTGGTTCTAAAAATAAAACAACAATATATTTTGATATACAAAACAATTGGCCTAGAGTTCAGTTCTTGAGTGTGTGAGACCATTTGCTGACTGAGTGTGTACAACAAATGCTTTACACTGTCCTCTGATACTGCCTTACTGCTCGACCAAGCTACCACTTTAGAGAGTAAGGTTATATCTAACTTTAGCCTCTGCCAAACCTCTGGGGACTGTGGACTCTGTGCACACTGAACCTTACTTTGGTTCAGTATATACAGAGCCACTTTCTTACACCATACAATAAATAGAAAGCATGTTTGTAAATGCCAATGTGCAATTGAAGTTTTTTGTCCACACCTTTTTCCTGTTAAACTACTGCACCCCACTAATGATCCCATTACTGGTCTTCCTTAATTTCTGTCCCTTTGACAACTATCTTCAGTTCTCGTTTTTGGTAGCTGAACGGACTGGAGTTATGACTAAAGCATGTTTGTTATGTCTAACCAAAACAAGCGTAGACCTGTTTTGAGAATCCCACTGATTTGTTGTCAGGCCAGGAAGCTATTTTTTTAGGTCGAGCCTGGGGTAGTCTATCTGTGTGCTTAGGCCACGCCCACCAATTGTAAATGGCTCCTGGTAGTGCCCCTCGTAAAATCTTCCTCTTCTATGGTGGCATTGATGTCTTTGTCCCGCCTTTTGCCTGTTTGTTTCCGCCCTGGCTGAAACAAACAGGACCAGGTCACATGGACCAGGTCACTTTTCACAAATTATGCACGTTTGGCGCACTACTTTTTGCTTTGCTTCAGCTCGCTCGCCCTCCCTATACCCAGTAGCGGCCCGTGGTGGGAGTGCTGCGGGGCGGGGGGAGGTGCAGGGTGGGGGGTAGTAAACTCCGGCTCATGGCCGACCGGAGTAATGTAAATAAATAAATAAAACGAATTTCATTGCGCGCGCTGAAACGCCAAATGGGTTTCAGCGCGCGCAATGAAATTTGTTTTATTTCTTTATTTCTTTACATTACTCCGGTCGGACGTGAGCCGGAGTTTACTACCCCCAACCCTGCCCCTCCCCCGCCCCACCGCCCCGCAGCACTCCCACCACGGGCCGCTACTGCCTATACCACTTACTGCGGGTTGCTGCCTTTCATGCTTTTGTCGGCATTACCCCCACCACCCCAGTGCCGCATCTGCGGGATTAACAACAGAAAGCCACTTTGCATATAGTGCGATCTCGACCCGAAGGTATCATAGCGCTATTCATGAGCATCAGTTGAATTACAGTCACAGGCACTGCAGAGTCTCCAGTATTGCAAATGTCTTTGAACAGGCTATGAAGCCTCCCCTCCCCGGCACCGCCCAACGTGCCAATGCTGCTGTGTCCTGAACCGATACTATGTATGTTCAGAATTACACGCATCTATAGAAGAATCCATGGGGATTTACTTTTTATAGAAACAAGTTCATGAGGAGAGGTTCCCCAAAACACCCATAAAATAAAGGCAAAAGAGCAACTCTTAGTATCAAAAATCGAAGCCCTGCAGCTACTACAAATAATGGCACTAGCAACCCCGTGGTTCGAACTCAGACCTAGAGATGGTTGTGTGTGTACACCGCCCTGTGGTCAGCGCATCTCATCGACCACAGTGGATGCAACAAGTTTGTTTGTGTAACAGCTGCTGCTTCACCTCTTCAACGTAATTGTGTGGTGTGCTCACCCTCCCCCACCACCCACAGAAGCGGAAGACGTTAGTGTCGTACAGAGCTACCCACCAACAAAGCCTGGATCCCCTCACGGATGCTCCCTTCCCCCACCGCCATGGTCTGCATTTAGTCACGGCGCTTCCTCGAACACTTCACTACCCATGGCCACAAACACAGCGTGAAGCCTCTTTAGTACCCACCCGAGACAGGCTTTCTTTCGGGTCGGCGCAGGGATATTCTTTTCACTCAACTGCTTATCTGCTCCTTGAAACCCGCCTCGGGGCTTTCAGGCACCCTATGGGTTGAAGCTCTAGTGCCTCAACACTGGGAAGCCATGTGAGTAGTTACCGCTCTGTCTGCCCGCATGTATAGAGTCAGCAGATAACATGTCATTTAGTGTAGCTTGTAACTTGTCAGCCCAGCTGTTGAACTGCGCCAGCAAGGGAGATGATAATAATGTGTCTTGTCTCCAGTACTTCATACCTCACGTCTGCGTTTTGACTCGCTGTATCCAAGCAAGTTTCTCCCTCAACTTTGTTGTCACATAACGTTCGCAACAACCCCGCGTCATCATTTTACTAAAGATTTCAGGAAGGATGTGGTAGGTTCTAGGGCTGTGCGAGTCAAGTCTTCGGGCTTGACTAAAAAGCATAGAAAAAGCATAATATGTTATGTTATGTTATTTGAACTTGTAGCGCGCACAGATTCTCCAAGGAGTAGAGCCTGAAGAGAGGGAGAGTGGGCACAGAGAGAGTGGAGTTAAGTTAGACAAAAAGATAAGTCTTCAATTTTTTTTTTGAATAGACAGAAGTCTTGAATACTGCAGTGAGCCAGAGGAAGTGAGTTCCAGGCCGTGGCAGCTCTAACAGCAAGTGAGCTGCCCCCCCCACTCTTGTGAGCCGGAAGCGAGGAATGTGGGCCAAGAACTGAGATGATGAACGAAGATATCTGGCGGGGGCGTAGAACAGGAACCTCTTCCATAAATAGGTGGGGCCGCAGGCATGCAAAGCACGATGGACCAGGGTCAAGGCTTTAAACTTGACTCGATTGGCCACAGGCAGCCAATGGAGTAATCGCCGATGCTGTCTGACACTGCTTCTCATCGGGATGTTAAAAACAAGTCTCGCAGCAGCATTTTGGACAACCTGTAATTTATTAAGAAGGTAGCCCGGCAAGCCGGCGTACAGAGCATTTGCGTAGTCGAGCCGAGAAAGTATCAGGGCCCGAGTCACTGTTTCCTTTGCTGCTCTGGGGAGAAGCGGGAGAAATTTCCTAAGGATTTTAAGTATCCCAAAGCAATTCCCCGCTAGCTTCTTAATCTGGGTGGAAAAGGAAAGATTCTCCTCGAACCAGACTCACAGATTTTTTGCGGGTTGCCCCGTTGAGGCTGGCAAGGGAAATTCTGCTGGCCATAGAGTTTCTCTGAACTGGGGGGGAAAGGTCCCATAGAGAAAAATTTCAGACTTATCCTCATTGCATTTAAGCTGTGCTGAGGAAAGCCATTGAAAGACTGCTGCCAGGCAATTTTTGCCCAAGGACGTGGAGCAGTCTGATTTTCCCCAGTTAAACAGAAGCTGAGTATCATCAGCGTATGCTATAATTTTGGCTCCCAGCTCTTCAGCCAAGTAAATCAAAGGGGTGACGTATAGATTAAAAAGAAGGGGGCTCAAGGAGGACCCCTGCGGCACCCCAGTAGTCGCCTCCTGAGGTAAGGAGGAGAACGGGGGGAGCCAAACTTGTTGAGTGCGCCCCTCCAAAAAGGATTTTAGCCAACTCAAGGCAACACCTGAGATCCCTATGTCAGCAAGGTGGGTAAGCAACAGAGAGTGGGGGACAGTATCAAATGCTGCCGAGAGATCCAACAAAATGAGAGCTGCCCTCCCGCCCGCATCCAGACATTCCCGAATAGCTTCCGAGACTTCCACCAAGGCCGACTCAGTGCTATAGGAGGCTCTGAATCCGGATTGAGCTGGATGAAGTAGGCCAGCGCCCTCGACAAAGTCTGTGAGTTGTTTGTTGACCACTTTTTCGCAGGCTTTCGCCATGATAGGGAGGAGGGAGATAGGGCGGTAGTTAACTGGGTTCAACGGATCCAGCGTTGGTTTCTTTAAATGGGGCAGAATCTTGGCCTGCTTCCATACTGAACGAACTGTTACAGAAAGCAATGTGTCCGGAAGAGACATCATACGCATCACATGAATGAACAGCCTCAATTTTGTAGCCAAAGGTTGGGTACAATCTTCACAAGTTAAAACATTAGTGTGTATGTGCACAAGGACTTATTCATGTTTTGAATCACAGGAAGTTGAGCCGACGTCAGGCTCGAACCTGTTTGACAGAAAATAAAATGCTGGCGCTCGAGAGAAAGGGACAGGGAGAAGGCAAAACCACCTCATGAAGCTCTGAGCAAAACATGTGTGTCAAAGGACAAGAACGGAAGCATTTTCAATATAATATACAACGAATTCATAGTTGTTGCTTATTTACCTTATGCAATTTACAACCATTGAGAAAGCCAATAGTGCTGGCTTGTTGTAGGTGCAATGGTACTTGTTGTGTTGTATATTTGGATGAATGGACATGAGCAGCAAAATACCAGTGGGGCGGCACACTACGCTAAGCACAGATTTTTAGCTTGTGTTTTAAGGCACGCCCTTAATTTCATCTGACACGCCCCTATGAGAGATCCCCCTCCTCCCCCCAGTTTTTTCATCCCACTTAAACGTCCCAAAGGCGAGACCTATTGGCTATGCCAATGCTTGTTATCTGTGCTGCCTAACTTTATAGAACTTGCCATGTTTTGCTTGGAAGGATGAAAGACTGAGTCGGCCCCACTAAGACTGCTGGCAGGCATCTGCAGCATTAACCCAGTGTGCTGACTCACATTAAATCGAGGGCATTCTTCTGCATCTTCACTGGCACAGAGGGCATTACTCCCCCCCCCCCCCCCCACCTTTATCAGGGTGAGAGCGTCTTTGCATGAAGTAGTGCCGAGCCGAGCGGAGTGGAGTGGGGCGGGGTAAGGGGGGGGGGGAGAATTCCAGCAACACTGAATGTGTCGGAAACAAAAGCCTGGCAGACCCGAGCCACACACCTGCTTGCTGCAGGGTGCCCGGTGTTTGTTCAGTGACTCCGGTGGCAGCTGGCCTCTGTCAGAGCGGATCAAAAGGCAGAGGTGGCGACCGGACGGGCGGGGTAACTGTGGGTGTTAGTGTGTGTGTGCGGTGGGGAGGGGGGGCTAAGTGGCCGGCGTGAGTCACGTGAACTGGCACGTGAATCAGGAGCGCTTTGCACTCTCGTATGTTCAATTAGCTTTGGCCCTCGTAGCGCCTCGAGTGGTTTGATTACAAAGTGCTTGTGCAGCAGACGCTAGTCGTGCGAAAGGCACGTTCACAGGGAGTGCCTCATGGGCACTGGGGGCAGGGTAGCAGCTAAGGACCCGTGCGATGGGGTACTTGGCCCAGGGTCATATACAAGTGTCACGTTGAGAATGTTTTCTATGGGCACGTGGGCAGCGGTGGCGAGCGCGGGGGTGGCTAAAGGGTGCTCGTCTGTGGTTGTGCCCTGTGAGCTGAGACCATCCATTTAATTTCTGTCATCAGTGATGTCATGTTTGACTGTATGAACAATGCACTGGGTTTGACTGTATGAACAATGCACTGGGTGGTGTCACCTATGCAAAGCTAAAAATAACCGGGAGTGTTGATTTTTTTGGTTATGTATCAAAACATAACATCCGTTCAAATTACGTTTATTTGGCGGACTTTATAATCTATTTCTCTTAATGAATAGCTAGGCTTAGTCATAATCTTTGCTGTCCTCAACAAAATGTTTTTAGTGATTATTGTTTTAATTTCTGCTGAAATATTTTCACAGCTGCCAAAAGATTACCTTTTCCATACCCCCCTGTGCCTGCCCTGCACAACCTTGGGCAGTGAATGGAAAGCAATAGGCCTTGCTTGGTGACCACGAGCCCGGGTCCGAGGGCTCGCTCGTCATGTCCATTCACAACTTGTCTCGACCCTGGAGACGTCTGCATGAAATATGCGCGAAACATTCCAGGATCCATCTTGGTGCATGTGTATCTTTTTGGAAAGTTTTGTGCTGACTTGACAAATGGCAGTTATGAGCCATATAAAACAAGCATTGGGAAAACTAATAGTTCTCGCCTGTCTATTGGCTCTGTCAATGTTTTCTTTTTGGCCATGTTGTACAGCAGCAGCATGGCAAAAAGTAAATTAAAACAAGCTTTTGCAATGCAATAGGTCTCGCATTCGTGAGAGTTTGAGCTATTGGCATTGTAAATGACAATGCCTTTTATTTATGTGTTTTAAAAACCGGCAAGCAGTGCGTAAACACGCACTTTGTACTTGCTTTCTAGAAGCAAGGTTGTCAGTAAAAAAGACGCAGGGGCATATTATCAAGGGCTTTATCGCCGCTTTAGCGGCACTTTTTGCCGCTAAAGCGGAGATATTTTTATCGCCCTATGAGCAAGCTGTCGCTAACAGGCGTTAGCAACAGCTTTTAGGCGTTAGCGGCCGGTTTTACCATCGCCTTGCATGTCAGCGATAATTATCGCTAATGACATGCAAGGTAGGCGTTCCCCACTAAAAGCGACTGAAAACAGTCGCTAACACAACTAACCCCTATTAGCAAGGCAGGCGATGCGATAAAATAATTCGCGCTAAGCGCGTTTATCGCTAGATTTTTACACCTGCTACTGAGGGTGACTTACCTGTTTGTAGCATAGGGGGTGGATTGTCAGGCTGAATCCATCCTTGCGTTAATTCGAGCATATCGCTGGTTTTCCAGCGATATTTTCGCATTTTGCCGCTATCGCTGGAAAAATTATCGCTATGGAGATAAACCTTGTTAATAGGGTGTTATCTCAGCGATATTTTCCAGCGATAGGCAGCGTTAAAAGAATTCACGCTAAGCGCGGTTAGCGATAAATATCGCTATTCCTTGATAATATGCCCCGCAGTTACTGCCAGCCTTGCTTCTTGTAAGCAACAAGTATAAGTACAAAGTGAGTGTTAAGGCACCACTTACAGGTTTTCAGAACATAAATAAAAGGCATTGTCCATTCGTGGCCGGCATTAATCGTGGGTGGGGGAGGGCGCGCGGGGAGGAGAGTGGATGTAAATTTAATAATTCATTTTAAAAAACGTAGCTGTCCGCCGGCCGGGTCCCGCGTTTTCTCGGCTCCTGCTCTCCTTCCTCCGGCAGGAACAGGAAGCAGGCAGCCTCCCTCCCCTCCCCTAAGCCAATCACAATGCTGCAATGGTAGCGTTGTGATTGGTGGGGACGCCGCCCAGTCAGGGGCTTACGGGAGGCCATTTTCTCCATGTAGGCTGCATTGCAGCCTGCATGGAGAAAGGGCAGAGTGCGCTTGACTGATTTGGGCGGCCCCAGAGGGCCGACCAAACAGTCATTTCGCCCTCAAGAGTCGCGGCACACCACCTCCTCCCTTGCCCTGCTCGCAGAGCAGCCCCGTCCACCCACCCGCCCTCAACCAAACCCTTCTGCTTTCTCGCAGTGCAAGAAGCAGAAACATAAAATGGTAGTTATCACCATTTTATGTTTCTGCTTCTCGCACTACGATAAAGAAGTGGGGCGACGCTCCTCCGCCCTAGTGGAGGACCCGCCCCTGGCATTGTCATTTACAATGCCAATAACTCAAACTCTTGCAAATGCGAAACCTATTGCAGCTTGTACTAAGGTATTATTTCTGTGGATGTTGCGACCATCCTTTGTACCTGGAAATACTTTTGAGATCTAGAGATCCTCAAGTAAGTAAGATAATGGGGCTTGACATGTGGCACAGTGATCGACTGAGAGAAACTCAGAAGTGAGAGCGAATTCACCTCGTCTTTTGTAAAAATAATGTACCTTTCCCAAGATTGGAAGAAAAGCTTAAGCGCAAAGAACTAAGTGTGCCTGTTAAGGGGGTTCTTCGTGCGGAATCTCTTGTTTAGTGCCCAAAAATAATATTCAGTTAGAAGTGCACCTACACTTTGTTGTGCAACATGTCTAACCGCAGCAACACAACCTCTGGTGGATGGGGACATGCAGACAGGTATCCTAGAGAGAGTCAACAGACAACAGGAATCCTCCTAGAGGAGGATCTGAAGTAATGCCCAGTAACTATTTCATTCTGAAAGAGCGGTGCTTTCGTACCGCAGACCGTTCGTAGGTCGAGAGCCGAACAGAAACTGGCTTTTTACTTGTACATTAGAAGGAAAATTGAGAAGTTAATAGGGCAATAGCTCATTTGACCAAAAGCGACTTGACTCCCTTTAATAAAGTTTTGTATTTAGAAGTGCAGTGACATAAATAGTGAAGCTTTAATAGGAATCCGACACAAGTAAAGTTGATTTAATAGCCGTGGCAAGGAACCATTCATTGTAGACCTTTCAAGGCTGATAAGTAAAAGATTTTGGTGGGAAGGTCAATAATGATGACACGCGGGGGCAAAAAAATAAAAAAGACATTTCTTGTCTCAGAGTATTGGAAATTTTACAGAGATCAAAACCTCCAGTAGCTGCAACTGAAGGAAGTCCAAGTCCCGCACAAGCCGTTTCAAATGAAACCCTTTTATCTTGTCTGTCGACTGGCACATTGGTGAGAAGAAAAAGAAACCCTGAACGTTTTACCTACGCAGTTTATCTTGGCTAAGTGCTAAGGGCAATATACGAGAAATACTTATCAAGAAATTTTAACTAAGCTGAAATACATTTTCTGATAACTCAAACAAATATAAAAATATACCTCTGTGTGCAAGGAAGAGTGTGGAAGGGGGAAATTGAGATTAAACCGAAGGAATTTAGGGGCATATTCCCAAGAACGTGTGATAACCACCGCAAATTTAGCTTAACGCAACTTTGCATATCGCAGTCCATTTCGGGAAATTAACGCCTTGTTAACCAAGTATTCACAACACGGCGGTACCATGCGATAGTCCCCAGATAACGCGTCAACTGACCGCGTTAAAATCAACGCCACGCCGCAAAAATGCGAAACACTAAATCAAAAAAAGCTGCGATGAGGCCAATCGCGATACGAAAATCAGCGAAACCCAGCTACAGGCCTGCAATCCACACGCGTCAGGCGGGTACAATCACCATAAAAGTAGAAAAAAAACAGCCAAACAAATGCCAAACAACAGCGAAGCACAAAGGACGTTGCCGGAGCAAGTACAGAGGAGAGCCAGAACCCCACAAACCCCCCGGAGGACCATCCTGGGACTTCGGGGTCAGGGAAGGGCAAGGACAAGAAGAAGAGGAAGACGAAGTTCAGTCCGCAGGAAAACAGGATCCTGATAATGGAGGTGACAGAACACCGTCAACAACTGTTCGTCACCTCCACTGTGTCATTGGCAACAAAAAATACAATATGGCAGTCCATCGTGGACAAGGGGAATGCAGTCGGAGTGCTGAAGAGGACAATGGACGAGATCAAGAGGCGCTGAAATGATGTCAAGCGCAAAACCAAGCTGAAACTCGCCAACAACCTGAAGGCAGCAATGCAGACTGGAGGTGGGAGCCCAGCGCCACAGGAGGAGCTGGACGACATGGAGGAAATGGTGTCCACAGTCATCAGTGGGGAGACGGTGGCAGGAGTTGTGGGCCCGGACACTGCTCAACAGGACCCGACACAACAGCAACAGGGTGAGTAACGACCAGGGCCTGGGGGGACGGGGGGAGATGGGCACAATGGCACACGTGCACAATTAAGCTGAGCACATCTGCGGACAAACCATGCCCCAGATCACCAACTCCCACCAAGAGACCAATGTACCCAAGTATGCAACATGTCAGCACTGTACAAGCACACAAGTCAAAGGCACACCTAATGAAAGGGATAAGGGGCAGCAAAATCTGAGCTGCAGGGGCGACTCCCCCAAAATGCAGCACACACATCACATGCAGAGCACATCTACATTGACAACAATGTGACACAATCCGCAAAACACCTACAACAGAACACAGGACACAACTGGTGCCGCTTGGGTGCAGACACTGGCCAATCACAATTGGCATAGCAGTGAAATGTGCGTTGATAATGTACAAGTACAAACACACACGTCTGTTGTCGAAATGTCCACTGTCCCCCATCAAATAGGCAGCTCCTCCCAAACAGCCACAATGTACCCAGTCATGCTGTCTGTATGTAAACATGTACAATGTGACAACATACATGTGGACACATTGTTAAACCTCATCTCCCCTTCACATTGCAGAGGGAGAATCAACACCTCCTGCAGAGCAGTCCGACCCTCTCTTCTCTGGAGACGAAGAGGACGACCACAGCTTCGACTCTGACCCCCTCCAACTGCTCGTGGACAGCCTACGCAGCCCACTTCCAGGAGCTGGGCAGCCCAGCTGCTACGAGGAGACCCCACCCCCTGCACAGACCACACAGCAGGCAGCACCCACCACCACTGCTGCCTCCCAGGACCCCCACGGAGAACACATGGCCTTCCAATGCCGTGTTTTGGGGTGCCAGGAGAATCTGGCTGAACAGGTGCGGGTGGGCTTCGACCGCATGGCAGACAAACTAGATGCCATACGTGGGTGTCTACGTCCCATCAGGGACCACTCACGGTCCCTAACGGACACCCACAGTCCGCTCCATGCTCTCCAATGGACCATGGCTGACATCGCTAGAGCCCTGACTCAGAGAATAGTACAACTGTCCAGTCCGAGTGGCTCTAGCGATGTCACACAGGAGTTGGGAAACATGCAGAGGTTAATGGAGACCATGGAGCGGGCGAATGCGGAACGAGCGGCTTAGTGTCTGAAAAGTTTCAGCGCTCCGTCCATCATCTCCTTGTGTTTGCTTTGTTCGCCCTAAGTTGGCAGGGTATGCCCAGACATGGCTCCCTTGCGCACTTTGCCACTGGATTCAAGCTAGCCTGGCTGATGAGGGCTGTTAGCCCGAAACCGGTCCCAGGATGCTTGTTTCCGGTCCAGGGAAGACATGGCTTGGCAGTTCGGGCTGGACTGTTCCCAAGGAGGCACAGGGTCAAGACTGATTTGCATATAGCTGTGTCTGAACTGGGGTGGCGAATTGAGCTAAAGAACGATGATGGATTCAACCCAGATCTTTGACTGGGGGTGAGTTTCTGAAAAGGTTCAGCGCTCCGTCCATCATCTCCTTGTGTTTGCTTTGTTTGCCCTAAGTTGGCAGGGTATGCCCAGACGTGGGTCCCTTGCTCACTTTGCCACTGGATTCAAGCTAGCCTGGCTGATGAAGGGTGTTACCCAGAAACCGGTCCCAGGATGCTTGTTTCCGGTCCAGGGAAGACCTGGCTTGGCAGTTCAGGCTGAACTGTTCCCATGAGGCACAGGGTCAAGACTGATTTGCATAAAGCTGTGTCTGAACTGGGGTGGCGAAGTGAGCTAAAGAATGATGATGGATTCAACCCAGATCTGTGACTGGGGGTGAGTGTCTGAAAAGTTTCAGCACGCTGTCCATCATCTCCTTGTGTTTGCTTTGTTTGCCCTAAGTTGGCAGGGTATGCCCAGACGTGGGTCCCTTGCTCACTTTGCCACTGGATTCAAGCTAGCCTGGCTGATGAAGGGTGTTACCCAGAAACCGGTCCCAGGATGCTTGTTTCCGGTCCAGGGAAGACCTGGCTTGGCAGTTCGGGCTGGACTGTTCCCATGAGGCACAGGGTCAAGACTGATTTGCATATAGCTGTGTCTGACCTGGGGTGGCGAAGTGAGCTAAAGAATGATGATGGATTCAACCCCGAGATCTGTGACTGGGGGTGAGTTTCTGAAAAGTTTCAGTGCTCCGTCCATCATCTCCTTGTGTTTGCTTTGTTCGCCCTAAGTTGGCAGGGTATCCCAGACGTGGGTCCCTTGCTCACTTTGCCACTGGATTCAAGCTAGCCTGGCTGATTAAGGGTGTTACCCAGAAACCGGTCCCAGGATGCTTGTTTCCGGTTCAGGGAAGACCTGGCTTGGCAGTTCGGGCTGGACTGTTCCCATGAGGCACAGGGTCAAGACTGATTTGCATATAGCTGTGTCTGAACTGGGGTGGCGAAGTGAGCTAAAGAACGATGATGGATTCAACCCAGATCTGTGACTGGGGGTGAGTGTCTGAAAAGTTTCAGCGCTCCATCCAATCTGCTTGTGTTTGCCAGGATCTGAGGGGCACAACGTGCCCATACTTTCTTCATTTAAGAAAAACAGGTCCCCAACTTTTTGTTAAAAGACAACCTTCCCAGGGCGGTTAATTCCGACAGCTAAACTGTAAAGCAGGGAGTGTCCTGAGCTGTAAAGCGGAGGCAGAGGGCAAGCAGCTACACAGGTCTTCTAACCAAGGTGCCTGCTTGACTGAAAGAAATATAAATCTGCACAGCTGGTCAATCTGTAAATGTAGCCGGTATTGGCTTTCACTGATGGAGTCACTTGAGGCTTCCTGATGACACAGATCTATTCTTCAGGAGTCGTATTGCAAGGGAGGTACCAGCTGAGCTGTGAAGTGTGTGCTTCTAAAAGATAGTAATATAAAAACTGCACTAGGTACAGTCTCGGTATTATTAAAATCTATATTTTGGAAATATTTTTTTATCTTAAACCTTTTTGCACATTTTGTAGCAGCTTATCTTATACGGTGTGTAATGCAAGTTTAGATAATGAATTACATTTTTACAGTGCATTTTGTACAGACACAGACTGGGACTTCGTAGCACTAAAAATACACGTCACTATTCTCAACCGTACCAACCAGGATCTATTTTCCACTTATTAACTTAACTTGCATTTATTTTTCATTTTAGTTGTGTTATTTTATATGTAGTTACTTGAAGGTGAAAGACCAAAATCAGTGACAGAATATTCTCCTATATCACACCCAAGACATGGAACGACCTCCTCAACACATCAGAGCCTCCTCCTCACTTCTTGAGTTCCGCAAGAGGCAGAAGACCTGGCTCTTCAAAATAGCACCTTTGGACCACACACCTGCCCAAGAGCCTGTTTACCCTCTTGGTGATTAGTGTGCTATACAAATCAACATAACAATACTTTGGTTTATTTAAAGCCACGCTTTTGACCCCACCCCATGCTAACTCACCCCGCCCACATTGCGCGCAACATCACAGTGCCCATACTTTCTTTTAATTCACTTTGAATGCAGGTATGCATCCATAGATGCGTGGGACGATATTTTGCATTCAGAGCTGTCTGCAGAACAGGTGTGCATTCAGATGTGTAAGGGACAGAAGCACATTCACAGCTTTGGGTGGGGCACTCATGCAATACGATCTCTTGTATTACAGGTGTACAATATGCACTGTGTCACAAAATACACAGGTGTGTTTCTGCACCGCTGTGTGGGCTGTGTGTATTTAGAGCTGTGTGTGGTATAAATATGTATCAAACACATACAAGCGGATGGGGCAATTACTTTCAAGTAGGTCGATGCTCACTGTGCCACAGGATTCAAATTATACCTCATGGACTAGGCCTAACAAGGCCTAAACTGGTTTGGGGTTGCGTTCCGTTCTGGAGGGGCCTTCCCCTGGCAGTTTGGGATGGGCTGTTTCAAGGAAGAGCAGAGTCAGTACTGATCTGTATAAGACAGGCCTCTGCCTGGAGGGGCACAGTGGCATAAAACAATGGGTTGTAATGCTACCTACAGTGATAGCCAGGGCTTTAGACTATTTGCAAGCATACAACCCATCATTTTTGCACATACATGTATTTAGAGTTGCTCCTCGGAGAGGTAAACAGTCAAAGTAGTTTGGGAGAAGAAGTGTGCATTCCGAGCTGAGTGTGAAGCAGGTGTACACTCAGATCTATGCCAGCCATGTGCATGTTCAGAATTGTGTGTATTTAGAGCTCTGGACCAAAGGTGTGCATTTACAGTTGTAATAGGGGTCAGATGTGCATTCAGAGCTGTGGGTGACAAGTCAGCATTCACCGATGTGTGTTGGATACCCATTCAAAACTGTGAGGTCACCTGATCAATCCATGCTATATCGACTAGGTCAGACGTGCATTTAGAGGCCTGCTAGGAGCAGGTGTGCATTCAACCAGAGTGCATGGAAGGCTTGCATTTACAGTTGTGCGTTACAGGTGTGCAGTCAGAGTCCAAGCCCAGAACTTTTAGACAGGTGTGCATTCAAATATGTGCTTTCTGAGCTCGTGTATGTGACGTGTGCATTTGGAGGTGTGTCCTGACTCCTGCACAAGTTTGTATTCGGAGCAGCGAGCATGGGATGTTTGCGTTCAGGGCCCTATGTGACTGAACAGTAGTCAGAGCTGTGAGTTGATCACTGGAGCACACAGATCTGGTTAGGGTGTCATATTGTTGACTTACATAATGCACACCCACTGCAGGTGAAAATGTTTGGCATTGTAGGACTGCCATCTCTCCCAGTAGGCGTAATTAGAAGATGTGACATCATTCCCAGGGCACGGGCTGTATCCATCTAATCTCCTGGGCATCGTCCCGCCTCTCCGGCCAACAATAGGCACCCGCCCCGCTGCACATATTTGGTGAGGGGGAGACATGGCCTCCGAGCCGTTGTAGCCCCGCCCCCAAAGAACCTCCAACCCCATCCCTGCTAAGGTAGTGACCCTCTGCCAGGGCCTACCCTGACAGCCAGCCGAGGCACCGGGTGACACCTTGGCCAGTTGTGCGAGCTGCCTCTCTTTTGGGTCACGCGCTTCCTGTCAGACACGCGTGGGGAGGAGGAGGGGCATGACGAAGTGCAGAGGGAGGTATCAACCACCTCCTGCACCGCTGTCTTCACCACACCCAGCAACCATGGTGACAGGACGCAGGAAGCAAAATGATCGCCTCCGGAGAGCCAAGCGACCGAGGTGGCCAGTGGGTCTGTCCTCCCCCAATCTTGCATACAATGGTCTTTCCCAGGTGCGTTAATGTTTCACTGGGGAGGGGCTATGTACGTGGAGTGGGGGAGGCGCCGTTGGTGTCCCTAGGGCTCAGGAGGCTAACTCGCATGCGCAGTGGGAGAGTGCAGCGGCCGCTCACTCTCCCGCCCCCAGTGGAAGAAGAAGGGTAGTGGTGGGTGGGCACTCGCAGCCGTGGGGTGACACTTACCGATGTGTTAGTCTTCTATGTGTTCAATGATCTCAGCCAGAGTGGCAAAGTGCTGCCCGCAGCCCCCGAACAAGCAGCTTTGGAAAAGAAGGAGGCGACGGCGATGCCTGGCATCATGGTGTCTGCATGGGTTGCGGTGGGAGGGATATGCCCCGGAGTGATGGGGGCAGACCGGGAGGAGAGATGGTAGGCTGCGGTGGTAACAGGAGCAGCGTCTCGTGACAAAACATGAAGCATGGTTGATGTGAGAGAAAGTCGCCACAGCTGCATTTTTACAGCACGTCTAACACGAAGCGCAGCATTTTTACGGCATGTCTTGGCAATGTGCAATTCAGGAAAACAACAACTTAAAGGCACGCAGGAGACCTCATTTTGGGAAAGGGTCATCTGCTTGTCCGGGGCTGCGCCACACAGCAGCTGCTAGCCCGGCGCTGCTCTCCCGACACGGGGTATGAAGGCTGGCTTCACATGCGCTGCTGAAGCATGCGCGTCGCTGCTCATCCCCGAGCCAATAGTCCGTGGGCGTTAACTTCAGAGAAAAGGTGGGACATACAGCTACTGTTAGCCATTTGCAGGCTACCATTTTTTAATGGCAAACACAAAAGCCAATCCTAAGTGAAGGAGGAGTCAGATACCACAAAGCACATACAACAGTTCGGCTGCCACGCAAGCGCTGTTCAGGCTCGACCTAAAAAGTGATATGATGCTGTCAATGCTGACCGCTTCATAGTGATTTTTCCTCTCAACCATGCTACACAGCAGCTACGCAGCTGTACAACATGCCAAAGAAAACTTTGACGCAGCCAAATAGCTCTACTATATGGCTTTCCAATGTTTTTAAGCCATGTTGTACAACAGAGTGGCTGCTGTGCAGCATGTGTGAAAGAAAACGAAACACACTATGACGCGGCCAGCGTTGACTGCGTCACAGCATTTATTTTTACACTCACAGCCATGCTGTACAGCAGGTGGGCTGTTTTACAACATGGGTAAAAAACATTGACAAAGCCAATAGATCTCGCCGAGGCGAGATTTATTGGTTTTGCCAATGCTTGTTAACAAAGTATTAAGAATGGAGGTCCCTACAGTGAGGATAACAAAGAAGAGAAAATTATTTTCTTTTTTTTTCTCCACAAAACTCTTTGTATTGCTCAAAACGCAGGTCACAAACAACCAAGAGCTAATTAGATGAATAAACAATGGGGTGAGAAAGTGCTCGGCGCCCACACTTAGAGATACAATTGTGCGAAGTGCATGAAGCAGGTATCATCAATTGTAGACACTGCCGTACAAAGAACTGCAATCAACACAGGTCTAATGCCAATCATCGAAGTGCTTTCACCTCATGTTAATAAGAGACCGTCAACAGGACTGAGGTCAGTATTGACCCGAGACAGAGCCGCCAGGTACACCCACATTGGTACACAATGCAAGGAATCAAGGCCTTAGGGGCTGCGAGGCCGACGCGTCTCAAAGCTGGACCACCCAACGTAAAGGCACCAACAGGCTTGGGGGCTTCAAGGCTGCACGTGTCCAAAGAAGCGGTCACGTCCATCATGGGTGCTCCTATCCAGGGCCCGTCGGAATGGTTCGATAGTATTGGTAACTATCCTACAGCAACCTGTGGCTGTGCAGATACAGAGGTACCGCATCCAAAAATGTGTTCGCTTCAGTATCCCCCATGTGTGTGTTTCTCGTGTGTGTGTTTGTGTGTGCCAGTGTGCATGAGTATGTGTGTCTCTCAGTGTATGTCTGTGTTTCTTGTGTGCGTGTCTCAAGGTGTGTGTGTGTTTGTCTCTCGGTGTGTGTGTGGGTGTGTGTGTGTTTGTCTCTCGGTGTGTGTGGGTGTGTGGGTGTGTGTGTCTGTGTGTGTGTTCACACGCGAAGAGACAGAGAGATGGCTCTCACTTCCATCCTTCTGAAGATGCAGCAGTGAGATACTCACATATATATTCATTCTTGACAATTCAAAAGCTGCAAAGGTGTAGCCCATACACCTGTTTCCTGTGTGAGTTTCTTGTTTGAGTGTGTGTGTTTCGTGTGTCTGTTTGTTTCGTGTGTGTGTCTGAATGTGTGTGGGTTTGAATGTGTGTGTCTGTATGTGTGTGTGGGTGTGTTTGTTGTGTGTTTCTTTGAGTCTGTGCGTCTGTGTGTGTGCCTGTATGTGTGTCTATGCATGTGTGTGTGTATGTGTGTGTCTGTGTGTGCTTTTTCTGTATGTCTGTGTGTGTCTTTGTGTCTGTGTGCCTTTGTGTGTGTGTCTGTGTCTGAAAGTGTGTATCTGTATGTGCATCTATGAGTGTGTGTCTGTATGTGTGTGTGTGTGTCTGTATGTGTGTCTATATGTGTGTATCTGTATGTGTGTGTCTGTGTGTATGTTCGCGCACGAAGTGAGCTGGCTCTCACGCCCATCCCTTTGAAGATGTAGCAGTGAGCTGCCCATATGTCTTCATTCGTGACAATCCAAACGCTGCAAAGGTGTAGGCCATACTCCTGTTTCCTGTGTTTGTTTCTTGTGTGTGTGTCTGTGTGTCTTTGTGTGTGTGTGTCTCTGTGTGTGTGTTTTGTGTGTGTTGTGTGTCTGCGTATGTCTGTGCGTATGTTTCTTGTGTGTCTTTGTGTGTGTGTCTTTGTCTGTGTGTGTGCTCGCGCGCGAAGAGACAGAGAGATGGCTCTCACTTCCATCCTTTTGAAGACACAGCAGTGAGATGCTCACATAAATCTTCATTCGTAACAATTCAATAGCTGCAAAGGTGTAGCCCATACTCCTGTTTCCTGTGTGAGTTTCTTGTTTGAGTGTGTTTTTTGTGCATGCTTGTTTCCTGTGTGTTTCTTGTGTGTGTGTCTTTGTGTGTGTGTGTGTGTTTTGTGTGTGTGTTTGTTGTGTGTGTGTGTCTGTGTATGTTTGTGCGTGTTTCTTGTGTGTGTCTGTGTGTGTGTTTGTGTGTGTGCTCGCACGCGAAGAGACAGAGAGATGGCTCTCACTTCCATCCTTTTGAAGACACAGCAGTGAGATGCTCACATAAATCTTCATTCGTAACAATCCAATAGCTGCAAAGGTGTAGCCCATACTCCTGTTTCCTGTGTGAGTTTCTTGTTTGAGTGTGTGTTTTTTGTGCATGTTTGTTTCCTGTGTGTCTTTGTGTGTGTGTGTTTTGTGTGTGTGTTTGTTGTGTGTGTGTGTCTGTGTATGTTTGTGCGTGTTTCTTGTGTGTGTCTGTGTGTGTGTTTGTGTGTGTGCTCGCGCGCGGAGAGACAGAGAGATGGCTCTCACTTCCATCCTTTTGAAGACACAGCAGTGAGATGCTCACATAAATCTTCATTCGTAACAATCCAATAGCTGCAAAGGTGTAGCCCATACTCCTGTTTCCTATGTGAGTTTCTTGTTTGAGTGTGTGTTTTTTGTGCATGTTTGTTTCCTGTGTGTTTCTTGTGTGTGTGTCTTTGTGTGTGTGTGTTTTGTGTGCGTGTTTCTTGTGTGTGTCTGTGTGTGTGTGTTTGTGTGTGTGCTCGCGCGCGGAGAGCCAGAGAGATGGCTCTCACTTCCATCCTTTTGAAGACACAGCAGTGAGATGCTCACATAAATCTTCATTCGTAACAATCCAATAGCTGCAAAGGTGTAGCCCATACTCCTGTTTCCTATGTGAGTTTCTTGTTTGAGTGTGTGTTTTTTGTGCATGTTTGTTTCCTGTGTGTTTCTTGTGTGTGTGTCTTTGTGTGTGTGTGTGTGTCTGTGTATGTTTGTGCGTGTTTCTTGTGTGTGTCTGTGTGTGTGCTCGCGCGCGGAGAGACAGAGAGATGGCTCTCACTTCCATCCTTTTGAAGACACAGCAGTGAGATGCTCACATAAATCTTCATTCGTAACAATCCAATAGCTGCAAAGGTGTAGCCCATACTCCTGTTTCCTGTGTGAGTTTCTTGTTTGAGTGTGTGTTTTTTGTGCATGTTTGTTTCCTGTGTGTCTTTGTGTGTGTGTGTTTTGTGTGTGTGTGTGTGTGTGTCTGTGTATGTTTGTGCGTGTTTCTTGTGTGTGTCTGTGTGTGTGTTTGTGTGTGTGCTCGCGCGTGGAGAGACAGAGAGATTGCTCTCACTTCCATCCTTTTGATGACACAGCAGTGAGATGCTCACATAAATCTTCATTCGTAACAATCCAATAGCTGCAAAGGTGTAGCCCATACTCCTGTTTCCTGTGTGAGTTTCTTGTTTGATTGTGTTTTTTGTGCATGTTTGTTTCCTGTGTGTTTCTTGTGTGTGTGTCTTTGTGTGTGTGTGTGTGTCTGTGTATGTTTGTGCGTGTTTCTTGTGTGTGTCTGTGTGTGTCTTTGTCTGTGTGTGTGCTCGCGCGGAGAGACAGAGAGATGGCTCTCACTTCCATCCTTTTGAAGACACAGCAGTGAGATGCTCACATAAATCTTCATTCGTAACAATCCAATAGCTGCAAAGGTGTAGCCCATACTCCTGTTTCCTGTGTGAGTTTCTTGTTTGAGTGTGTGTTTTTTGTGCATGTTTGTTTCCTGTGTGTCTTTGTGTGTGTGTGTTTTGTGTGTGTGTTTGTTGTGTGTGTGTGTGTGTCTGTGTATGTTTGTGCGTGTTTCTTGTGTGTGTCTGTGTGTGTGTTTGTGTGTGTGCTCGCGCGCGGAGAGACAGAGAGATGGCTCTCACTTCCATCCTTTTGAAGACACAGCAGTGAGATGCTCACATAAATCTTTATTCATAACAATCCAATAGCTGCAAAGGTGTAGCCCATACTCCTGTTTCCTATGTGAGTTTCTTGTTTGAGTGTGTGTTTTTGTGCATGTTTGTTTCCTGTGTGTTTCTTGTGTGTGTGTCTTTGTGTGTGTGTGTTTTGTGTGCGTGTTTCTTGTGTGTGTCTGTGTGTGTGTGTTTGTGTGTGTGTCTCGCATGCGAGAGCCAGAGAGATGGCTCTCATTTCCATCCTTTTGAAGACACAGCAGTGAGATGCTCACATAAATCTTCATTCGTAACAATCCAATAGCTGCAAAGGTGTAGCCCATACTCCTGTTTCCTGTGTGAGTTTCTTGTTTGAGTGTGTTTTTTGTGCATGTTTGTTTCCTGTGTGTTTCTTGTGTGTGTGTCTTTGTGTGTGTGTGTGTGTGTCTGTGTATGTTTGTGCGTGTTTCTTGTGTGTGTCTGTGTGTGTCTTTGTCTGTGTGTGTGCTCGCGCGCGGAGAGACAGAGAGATGGCTCTCACTTCCATCCTTTTGAAGACACAGCAGTGAGATGCTCACATAAATCTTCATTCGTAACAATCCAATAGCTGCAAAGGTGTAGCCCATACTCCTGTTTCCTGTGTGAGTTTCTTGTTTGAGTGTGTGTTTTTTGTGCATGTTTGTTTCCTGTGTGTCTTTGTGTGTGTGTGTTTTGTGTGTGTGTTTGTTGTGTGTGTGTGTGTGTCTGTGTATGTTTGTGCGTGTTTCTTGTGTGTGTCTGTGTGTGTGCTCGCGCGCGGAGAGACAGAGAGATGGCTCTCACTTCCATCCTTTTGAAGACACAGCAGTGAGATGCTCACATAAATCTTCATTCGTAACAATCCAATAGCTGCAAAGGTGTAGCCCATACTCCTGTTTCCTATGTGAGTTTCTTGTTTGAGTGTGTGTTTTTTGTGCATGTTTGTTTCCTGTGTGTTTCTTGTGTGTGTGTTTTGTGTGCGTGTTTCTTGTGTGTGTCTGTGTGTGTCTTTGTCTGTGTGTGTGCTCGCGCGCGGAGAGACAGAGAGATGGCTCTCACTTCCATCCTTTTGAAGACACAGCAGTGAGATGCTCACATAAATCTTTATTCGTAACAATCCAATAGCTGCAAAGGTGTAGCCCATACTCCTGTTTCCTGTGTGAGTTTCTTGTTTGAGTGTGTTTTTTGTGCATGTTTGTTTCCTGTGTGTTTCTTGTGTGTGTGTGTGTCTGTGTAGGTTTGTGCGTGTGTTTCTTGTGTGTGTCTGTTTGTGTGTGTGTGTGTCTTTGTGTGTGTGTGTCTGTGTATGTGTGTTTTGTGTGTGTGTTTGTTGTGTGTGTGTGTCTGTGTAGGTTTGTGCGTGTGTGTCTTTGTGTGTGTGTGTCTTTGTGTGTATGTGTCTTTGTGTGTGTGTCTTTGTCTGTGTGTGTGCTCGCGCGCGAAGAGACAGAGAGATGGCTCTCACTTCCATCCTTTTGTGAGATGCTCACATAAATCTTTATTCGTAACAATCCGAAAGCTGAAAGTGTTCTCCACACCCTGCTTCCCTCATGAAACCTCACCTACACCCCACCTAAAGGACAGTCACTCGGGTGCCCCTTGGTAAACCACGACTTTAAACCACATTCTTGCTGCCGAGCATTGAGCTACTTTATTAAAAGTCATAAAGTACAAGAGGTTTATGCTTTGTTAGCTGCAGGCTCAGGTCCAACAGAGCGCTCCATCGAGGCTCGTGCTGCAGAAATTCTATTTATACGTTAATATCTGTTCTCTACATACCGCCTTATTCTTTACCCGCTGCCTCCCTCGCCCTTTACCCCTTTTTATCACTGAACGTAAAGAAAAATGAATTTCTGTTACTGTCTCATTTTATTACTCGGTTTGATGACAATTATTCTATTGTCTTTTATTTTCTGAATGAATTACCTTGGAAAGTCAGCTTCGCTAGGAGAGGTTCCTTGGTTATCCCAGGAACTGACCCGGATAAGTCACTTGCTGTTATCATGATGAGTCTGCATACAGAGAGAGCTTATGCTTGCTTCCTCCACTGTGTATGCCATTATGCACCATTGCTTTAATATTAGCTGTGGAGGGACCCATTACCTATATCAGCTTTAAAGGGAATAAAGGGCAGCCCCGGTGTGTGCTCTATGTGGACAAGCTCAGAGGGTCAACTCTTCAATAGCATTTGGAAAGAAGTGGGGGCATATTATCAAGGAATAGCGAGATTTATCGCTAACCACGCTAAGCGCGAATTTTTTTAACGCCGCCTATCGCTGGAAAATATCGCTGAGATAACACCCTATTAACAAGGTTTATCTCCATAGCGATAAAATTTCCAGCGATAGCGGCAAAATGTGAGAATATCGCTGGAAAAGCAGCGATATTCTCGCATTAACGCAAGGATGGATTCAGCCTGACAATCCACCTCCTATACTTTAAACAGGTAAGATTTATTTTATCGCTTCGCCTGCCTTGTTAATAGGGGTTAGTTGTGTTAGCGACTGTTTTCAGTCGCTTTTAGTGGGGAACGCCTACCTTGCATGTCATTAGCGATAATTATCGCTGGCATGCAAGGCGATGGTAAAACCGGCTGCTAACGCCTGAAAGCTGTCGCTAACGCCTGTTAGCGACAGCTTGCTGATAGGGCGATAAAATTATCGCCGCTTTAGCGGCAAAAAGTGTCGCTAAAGCGGCGATAAAGCCCTTGATAATATGCCCCGTGGTTTTATAGCTCGCCCTATGCGTATAAATACCTGCCCTACCCCCAAATCTCTGCAGAGCTCTCTTCGAATAAGCCCATCCCACTCTCCATCACTTTCTCCATGTCCATAAAAACGAGCATTGCCCTAAGTGTGTGTTTGCTCACTTGTCCGGCAGCATGGGATAGGCCCTTCATGTTTTCAAAGGTTTGGCGACCCAACAGGCATCCAAAGTCACCAATCTCTATCAGGACCGACTGGCTTTCCTCCAATCATGAAGCTACTAGCTCTGAAAATATTTTAGAGCTTGAGTGTAGCAAACCTATTGGGAAACAGGATGAAGATTCTGCCAGGTCTGTCCTGGTTCGGGGAACACTGGGATATTGATTTTCATTATTGTTCATGTTACAACACCAGAATCCACGGAGGAGTTAATTGGTTACGCCACAGTCTATCAGATACACAAAAGTTGATGGGAGACTGCTTGCAAATTGTCTAACCACTGGCAATCGCTCGGAGTAGCACCCCAACCCATCGTCCCTTTGCTCACCATGCCACCTTAGTTTAGACCTAGCCAGATGCAAAGCATCCTTGACCCTGCTGCTCATGGCAACAGTCCAGCCCGAACTGCCAGGCCTGGTCCCCTATGAACCAGAACACAAGCAACCTAGAACCGTTTTTGCCCTGATAAGAGCTCACTAGCCAGGTATAGCTTTGTTCCAGTGGCACAGTGGGCATGGGCCATCATAAAAATGTTGCTTGAGTTTGAAATCCCTTATAAAAAACAGAAGACAAGATGCATTTGGCAAAACAGGAACAGTTTGTTTAATTAAATGTTTCGGCTGGGAGAACAGTTACAGGCCCAGGGTCTGAGGACTGTCTCAATTTACATACTGTTGGTATCTCTCTTTTATACAATTTTTAGCAGGTTGTAAAAGTTTCCGGCATACCATATATGATGAGAAATGTTGGTTGCTGCCTTTGGAGGCATAAATGAATTATGGTTACAGGTTACAGGTGGGTCTCTACTTTGCGTGGATACAGTGTGGCCAGTGGTGGCTTATAATGGCTGGTATAAGCCTTCTTCAACATTCCAATGTTTGTATTTTATGTTTCTCCCTTTTTAATTTAGAACAATCTACCCTTTGCGGGTGAAATGTTCTAACAGCTTTATAGCCCTTCTGCCTCGGGATATACCAGTTGTTAAAGGCTCTCTCTTGTTATAGGCCCTCGCTTGTGGCTCGGGTTTTATAACTCGGGTTTAGAGCCTTTAACAACCGGTATAGCCCTCGGAAGTGGGCTATAAGGCTATATTAGAAAATTGGAATGTTAAGAGCTTCATTGAAGGCAATGGAGTACCTTCGGGTTTATAATGGCTGGTATAAGCCCGGAACACCAACATTTCAATGTTTGTCTTAATGTTTCTCCATTTTTAATTTAGAACAATCTACGCTTAGTTAGTGAAATGTTCTAATAGCCTTATAGCTCTTCTGCCTCGGGCTAAACCAGTCACTAAAGTCGTTCTTCCTCGTTATAGGCCCTAGACTGCGGCTCAGGACTATAACTCAGGTTCAAGGTCTTTAACAACCAATATAGCCCTCAGCAGTGGCCTAATTAAGGCTGTATTGTGTTTACTTGAGTTAGCATTAAAATTGTTGGCACTCACAATCCTGCTGGACATTGACTTGCTTGTTGCTATAGTGATAGTTGTGTAAACTTGCCCTGGTCCACCTACATTGAACTACTGCTTGACTGGTCACCCATATCTACACAGAGAGACAAGTAGCTTGCTGGAGCCCAGTATCCATCCCAGACCGAGCGCCTTGTGCCCATGATCACTACGAGCACTGTTTAGTGACCTTTGCAACTGCTCACAAAAAAAAAATTTGACTTTTAATTTTATTATTTAAATCATTCCCTTGTTCTCTAAAATCAAACAATGGTTGCGGTAGGCTCCCATAAGAAAGATAGGTGCCTATGTTTATAACACAGGTAGATGCTCCCAGTTCTGCAAATGTAGTCTGTCTACTACATTTATGGTGCGAGTAGAATTGAAAGTGCAAGTCTGTGCTCATGCGACAAACGGGAAACAGCCTTTACAATGAGGTATTTACCGCGTGTATGTTTTTATAACGCATGCCTTTACCACGCATTTAAGGTAAGTTGGGAGGTGTAGGGGTGGTCTCCCCCCACAAATACATTGTTTATATATATGTAAATAATGCGTGGTAATGGCATATGTTGTAAAAGCATAAGTGTTGTAAAAAAATGCAGGGTAAAAAATGCGTGGTTAATGCATACAGTTATTTCCCTGCATTGTACAAATGCGACAAACATAGTGGGAATACTACTCAGCATGCAAAGAAGTCTCAGCAAGAGAGCTTTCCTTTACCCTTAGCCCCTCCCCCTCCAGAGTTTTCAAAAATATAACTCCACATGAAGATTGGCTTTCAGGCAGTGCAGCACTGCTCTGCTAGCAGGCACTACTAGTGCCCTCTAATGGTCTAAAATCTGCAGCACTGCCCTGCGGGTCTTGTCCTCTCTTAAGTGCCTGAAAAAGCACAGCAGTGCCCCCTGCTGGCCACAATTCACCATGAACTTATAATGGGCAAACCTTTGTGTGCTAATTTGCACCAGTGTAAGTGTGTGTTTGTGGGTCTGTGTGTGTGGGGGGGTCCTGATCATAAAGACCTGTCTCTAGGAAGAGGCTGTAGGCAAAACGTTGAGTACACGGAAGACTAACCCACAATTTGATGAGAGAAATAAATAATCTCTAGCGGACAGACTGGTAGCACACCATGGGCATATTTATCAAAAACTCACGCAGCGCAGCAAGCCACCTTGCTGCACTGCGCTGCGTGACAGAGAAAGGGCAGGAATGCGCCGTATTTAACATTATGTGGCGTATTCCTGTCTTTTCTCAGCGCTGGCGCATAATGTGCTGCCTAGCGCCAATGCAGGCACCCTTGTTCCATGGTACAAGGGTGTCTGCTTTGCATGCAGGATTGTTTTTGCGCAGGAAGGGGCACCTTTCTGCACAAATACAATCCCCAAGGCATTTTCCCCGTTCTATGTGTGCTGCACAATACAGCACATATAGAAAGAGGAAACAACGAGGAGAAATAAAGATATTTTTCCTCGTTACGCCTCACCTGGGAAGATGCATTCAGTGGTCTACCAGTGATGGTAAATCTGGGAATGCGCCAAAATCCATAGGTGAATGAATGGAAACAGCCACGCTCCACCTATGGAATGCCTCCCTGGGGTAGAGCACCGCAACGCACCAATTTGCGCTGCGTTGCGTTACTCTAGCTTTGAGTGGCTTGATACATCTCACTTAGTACTTGCATCGCCCTTGCGCCCCGTTTGGTGGCGCAAAGCGATGCAACTGCGTGATAAAGATGGCCCCATGTGTCACATAGGTCTAGTATTGTTTAAAAACGTTGCACATTTCGCCCTCACAAACTGATGGAGGAATGCCAGCCCTAAGCAGGGTTCATTCTCCTCACACAGATATACAATGCAAGTCACAGAGTAGCAGAGGGCCGAACCTCATGCACGCCCAGATGTTCCATGAATATATATTTTTGACTATGGATCATTTATTGGAAGGCAGTGCTGATTTGACATGTTCCTGTGACTCCAAGAGAACTACAGCTCGGCATTCAAAACAACACCAACAGAAAGAGCACAAATGGGTCAGATCACTCACTATAGTTAAGGCAGCTCTTTTTTTTAACCCGTTCGGTGCTCATGACGGCCTGGAGCCGTCATGATGCACAGTGGGCGTGTGCTCATGACGGCTCCAGGCCGTCATGGCACCCACCCACGGGGGAAGCGCTGGCACTCCCCCCGTGGGACGCCGATCGTCGGGTTTGTACCGGGGAAGGCAGGAAGCCCTTCCCCTGCCTCCCTCGCCCCCTTCTCCGCGTCATCAATGACGCCAGCGCGCGAGGCGCGCTGACGTCGTTGGAGGCTCCCTTTGTTCCCCGACGCGCAGGAAGCCATTTGCTTCCAGCGCGTCGGGAACAAGCTAGGTACGTGCTGGGGAGGGGGAATTTCTCCAAAAGACGCATCGGGGGAAAGGAAAGGGTTTTCCTTTCCCCCAATGCCTCTTTTGTGCATTCCTGCTGCACGATCGTGCGATCTTGCAGCAGGAATGCCCACTAGCGCCAGGGATTTTTTTTTTTTTTTTATGTACAGTGCAATACTGCGTGCGGGGAGCGGCCCCTTAGGTAAGGGTCGCTCCCCTTATTGGGGGCATATATAAATATCTTTGTCTGCCCCCTGGGGGGGCAGATTTTTGCATACATTTTAAAAGAAATTGGCCCATTGGACCAAGAGTCCGTTTTGTGTGGGGAGTGGCCCCTTGGGCAAGGGTCACTCCCTTTGGGGGTATGTTTATGGCTGTCTGCCCCCATGGGGGGGCAGATCTTGCCTGTTTATGTTATCTAGGGCCCACTAGGCCACCAGGGTTTTTTTATTTTGGAGCGTGACCCCCTTGGGCAAGGGTCGCTCTCCCTTGGGTCTCTCTCCCCATATTTGGCCCACTAGACCACCAGGGATTTGTTTGTGGGGAGTGGCCCCTTGGGCAAGGGTCACTCCCCTTATGGGGGCAATGTTTTTTGGCTTTGTCTGCCCCTCTGTGGGGCAGATTGCGCCATTTATTTTTTAATGTGGCCCACTGGACCACCAGTGAATACTTTGTGGGGAGTGGCCCCTTGGGCAAGGGTCACTCCCTTCGGGGCTATGTTTTTGGCTGTCTGCCCCCATGGGGGGGGGTAGATCTTGCCTTTTTTTTTATCTAGGGCCCACTAGGCCACCAGGGAATTGCTTTTGGGAGAGTGACCCCTTGGGCAAGGGTCGCTCTCCTTTGGGGGCTGTGTCGCCCTATGTTTGGCCCATTAGACCACCAGGGATTTGTTTGTGGGGAGTGGCCCCTTGGGCAAGGGTCGCTCCCCTTAGGGGGCAATGTTTTTTGGCTTTGTCTGCCCCCGCCTCGGGGCAGATTTTACCATTTTTTTACAGTGGCCCACTGGACCACCATTGAATATTTTTTGGGGAGTGGCCCCTTGGGCAAGGGTCACTCCCCTACGGGGGCTATGTTTTTGGCTGTCTTCCCCCATTGGGGGGGGGGGCAGATCTCGCCTTTTTTTTGTATCTAGGGCCCACTAGGCCACCAGGGATTTTTTGGGGGGAGAGTGACCCCTTGGGCAAGGGGCGCTCCCCTTTATGGGAGGATGATTGTGGCCATTTCTGTCCTCTTTGGGTGGCAGATCAGCAGTATGTTTTTTAGGCCCATCTGCCCCAAGGGGGGCAGAAGCCACTAGACAACAGGGGTTTTAAAAGTTTTGAATTGGGGAGTGGCCTCAAGGGCAAGGGTTACTCCCCTTTTACAGGGGTGAATATTTTATTTATACTCTTAGGCCCACCTACCCCTTAGCTTAGCTGGTGGATTAGTGTGGACTGGTGCATTATTTGAATATGTGATTGTAATGGTTTATTTTCTCCTTTTTATTCTAGTGTAAAGTTTTTGATTCCTGTTTGCGGTTTTTGGCAGTGGTTGTTCTGCAGTTTTGCGTAATTGCATTTATTTGGTAAGAAAAACATTTTTGGTGTGTTTACTCCAAATGAGTATTATTGTCATGCATGAATGAATTTTTTTGTAAGTGGTGTCATAATGGCAGCATATTTGTTAGTGTTCAGAGCATGAAATTCTTTGCGATGTGTTTTGCATTGTCTTATGTGTAATTTTTTTTTCTTTTTCTTTTTTAGTGGGATATTGTTGATCCTTACTGTGTCTGTGCAGAGTAGGTGGTGGTGAGTCTAGCTGCTTCTGTCAAGTGAGTGGTATAGTGTTGGAGTATATAGGTCTTTGTGATAAAGCTACATTCTGTTTATTTCTTTTTTACAAAGGGTTTGTTGTTGTTGACTTGTTTGACAAGTTATCTTTATTATTAAGCATTATGGCTAGCCGTAGAATGACTGCTCAGCAGGTGGTTGGTATGCTTCTTGAATCTTCCTCTGAGCAGGATTATGAGACTGACAGTGCGTCTGAGGGAGAGTAGGGAGGGGAAGATTCAGGCAGTGAGTTTTCTCTCCACATGGAATCATCGGATGATGAAGGTACTCTCAGTGCGGATGAAGCTACTCGCGGTGTAGATGAAGCTACTCTCAGTGCGGATGAAGTGCCTGTTTTAGAGGAGGATACTGCTGTGCCGATGGTGCAAGAGGCATCTGGATTGCAGCCTGAGGCTGCTAGGCTTCCTACTGGAAGTACTGGACTCTGGGTTGATCCAAACATGGTGCAGCCGGTGTTGCCTGCCTTTAGTGGTGATGCAGGGTGTAGAGTGGATTGTGAAAATTTTTTGCCTATACAGTTTCTTCAGTTGTTTATGGATGATGTATTTTTGGTTGAGATTGTTGAGCAGACTAATTTGTATGCTGAACAGTTTTTGAGGGACAACAGTGACAAACTTAGGCCCCACTCTAGAGCTACCCGGTGGACTCCCACAAATCTGGAAGAGATGAAGAAGTTTTTGGGTTTGACTTTATTGATGGGTTTGATAAGGAAGCCGTCCATGGCTTCATATTGGTCTACCAGTCCCTTGATGGCAACGCCCATATTTTCTGCAATTATGACTCGTGATCGGTATTTACTTTTGCTTCGGATGCTGCATTTTGTTGATAATGCTTTGGCGTTGGCACGAGATCACCCTGACTGTGACCGTCTTTTTAAGATTCGGCCTGTTCTTGATCACTTTGTAGATCGATTTTCAGAGATCTATACTCCAGGGAAAGAAATATCTATTGATGAGTCTTTGGTCCTGTTCAAGGGCCGTTTGGTTTTTAGGCAGTACATTCCTAGCAAGAGGGCACGCTATGGAATTAAGCTGTATATGTTGTCTGAGAGTAGGACAGGATATGTTTTTAATTTCCGTATGTACACTGGTAGGGATTCCACTATTGACCCCCCCTGGTTGTCTGTCCACTTTTGGAGTTTCAAAGAAAATTGTGTGGGATCTTGCTAGAGGACTGTTTAACGGAGGCCACCATTTGTACCTTGATAACTTCTACACTGCTGTGCAATTGTTTAAGGAATTGTTCAAAGTGGACACTTTTGCTTGTGGCACAATCCGCTCTAACCGTAAAGGTTATCCAAAAGAGCTTGTTTGCAAAAACTTCAGAGGGGACAGTGCAGTTCCTTGCGTCGTGATGAACTACTAGCTGTGAAATTTGTGGACAGGAGGGATGTGTACATGCTGACTACCATCCATGATGAGAGTACTTCAGCTGTGGCTGTTTGGGGTCAGATTGCTGAAGTGCGCAAACCTGTGTGCATTTTAGATTACAATAAGCACATGGGTGGTGTTGATAGAGCAGATCAGAGGTTGGAACCTTACACTGCTATTCGTAAGGCTTACGTTTGGTATAAGAAGTTGGCCATCCATCTCTTCAATTTAGCAACTTTCAATGCTTTTGTTGTGTTCAAGGAGTGTTCTCCTGTATCAAAGTTGACTTTTGTTCAGTTTCAGCAGTCTGTGATAGGCAGCCTCGTTGTTGTGGAACAGGCAAGTGTTCCTAGAGTTGGAGTGGTGGAGGATGTGGCTCGATTGAAAGATCGCCACTTTCCTGATCACATTCCTCCCACACCCTCAAAAGACTTTCCCACTAGGAGATGTAGAGTCTGTTGGCGAAGAGGTACGCGGAAGGAGACTCGTATGTACTGCCCCGAGTGTCCTTCTAACCCTGGGCTGTGTGTGCCTGCTTGTTTTAGAACGTACCACCAGTAAAAGAATTATTGGGAGCATCCATGAGTGGTAAAGTGAACTGCCTGGTCTGTATTGTTTAAAAATGTTTGTTCTGTTTCAAGGTTGGCATTAGTGCAATGTATTTAGTTTCAGATTTTGTGTTAGTAGATTTGTATCTATTTGCAATTTGTTTGTGTTTTCTTTTTTGTATAAAAAAATCCTAAATGTGATGGCGGTGTGTGTAGGCTGGCGCTTGGCTGGCGGTGTGTGTAGGCTGGTGTTTGGCTGGTGGTGTGCGTGGACTGGCGCTTGGCTGGCGGTGTGCGTGGACTGGCGCTTGGCTGGCGGTGTGCGTGGTCTGGTGCTTTGTTGGCGGTGTGCGTGGATTGGCGCTTGGCTGGCGGTGTACATGGACTGGCGCTTGGCTGGCGGTGTGCGTGGACTGGCGCTTGGCTGGCGGTGTGCGTGGACTGGCGCTTGGCTGGCGGTGTGCATGGACTGGTGCTTGGCTGGTGGTGTGCATGGACTGGCGCTCGGCTGGCGGTGTGTGAGTAGTGACTTGCTGCTGGTCACTACACACACTGCTAGCTAAACGCCACTCCACGCAATCCTTGAGCTGGTGTGGTTGCTGTGTCAGGAATGTGGGCGTGTGAAAGTGATGGGCCCTTGAATGGCACTGTCTGCTGGTGTGAGTGTTGTAATGTGCTGGGCCCGCGGCTGGCCTTGTGAATGGTTTTGTATGTGTCACACGTATGAAAGGTGTGTGAATGGCCTGTAAAGCGGTTGGTGCCTTGCCGTGGCTTTACAGCTCACGAGCTGCGAGTCACTGGTTCAGTTTTTTGTCAGTTTATTTATTGACAGTGCATTTCATTTTTGTGAAATCTCTTGTTAATAACATTTTATATACTGAACCATCACTCGCCCTCGTGCCAAATCCAACCAGTATGTGTGTGTGCTTGAGGAATAGATGGCTGTGCAGGAATCTTTGTCTTTGTAGTCTCTCTGCCAAGGTGTACATTCCATCTAAGAATAACCTACCAACTGTAGATATTGTCGTAAACTAAACACCCATGGGAGTACATGGTGATGTCTCTCTTGTGGATATCAACACGTTATCTTACCCACAATGTCCTGCAAACCTCAAAATATCTGTCACGTTTTCCTTGCATTAATGTGCCAAAACTTTCACGCTGCAGAAAGAAACAACAACTTTCCTATCCCCCGTCTTTCTCCAAGTATTCCAATAGAAATGGTACCTCACTCACATGGGAGGCCCAAGTTCCCGCGACAGGCAAGGGCCCAAAACGTAGTGAGGCGACATCAAAATTGCGTATCTCAAAACAACCTGGTTTTGCAAGGGGCGTCACCTTAGTTTTTGGCCCCGTGCTCGGCGGCCATCTAGGGAAACCTACCACACCCACACATTTCTGAAAACTAGACACCCGGGGGATTCCAGGGAGGTATGGCTTGCATGGATCCCCCAACGTTTCCTTACCCAGAATCCCCTGTAAACCTCAAATTTAGCTGAAAAAATCACTTTTTTTGCACATTTTTGTGTGGGAAAGTTGTGACATCACCGGGCTGACACAAATTTCTTACCACCCAGAGTTCCCCCGGGTCTCCTGATAAAAATGGTGCCTCACTCGTGTGGGAGGCCCAAGTACCCTCAACAGGCAAGGGCCCAAAACGTACTGAGGCGACATCAAAATTGCCTATCTCAAAACAACCTGGTTTTGCAAGTGGGGTCACCTTTGTTTTTGGCCCCGTGCTCGGCGGCCATCTAGGGAAACCTACCAAACCCACACATTTCTGAAAACTAGACACCCGGTGGATTCCAGGGAGGTATGGCTTGCGTGGATCCCCCAACGTTTCCTTACACAGAATCCCCTGTAAACCTCAAATTTAGCTGAAAAAAATCACTTTGTTTTGCACATTTTTGTGTGGGAAAGTTGTGACATCACCGGGCTGACACAAATTTCATACCACCCAGAGTTCCCCCGGGTCTCCCGATCACAATGGTGCCTCACTTTTGTGGGAGGCCCAAGTACCCGCGACAGGCAAGGGCCCAAAACGTAGTGAGGCGACATTAAAATTGCCTATCTCAAAACAACCTGGTTTTGCAAGGGGGGTCACCTTTGTTTTTGGCCCCGTGCTCGGCGGCGATCTAGGGAAACCTACCAAACCCACACATTTCTGAAAACTAGACACCCAGGGGATTCCAGGGAGGTATGGGTTGCATGGATCCCCCAACGTTTCCTTACCCAGAATCCCCTGTAAACCTCAAATGTAGCTGAAAAAATCACTTTTTTCTCACATTTTTGTGTGAGAAAGTTGTGGCATCACCGGGCTGACACAAATTTCCTACCACCCAGAATTCCCCCGGGTCTCCCGATAAAAATGGTGCCTCACTCGTGTGGGAGGCCCAAGTACCCGCGGCAGGCAAGGGCCCAAAACATAGTGAGGTGACATCAAAATTGCCTATCTCAAAACAACCTGGTTTTGCAAGTGGGGTCACCTTTGTTTTTGGCCCCGTGCTCGGCGGCCATCTAGAGAAACCTACCAAACCCACACATTTCTGAAAACTAGACACCCGTTGGATTCCAGGGAGGTATGGCTTGCGTGGATCCTCCAACGTTTCCTTACACAGAATCTCCTGTAAACCTCAAATTTAGCTGAAAAATCACTTTTTTGCACATTTTTGTGTGGGAAAGTTGTGACATCACCGGGCTGACACAAATTTCATACCACCCAGAGTTCCCGGGTCTCCCGATAACAATGGTGCCTCACTTGTGTGGGAGGCCCAAGTACCCGCGACAGGCAAGGGCCCAAAACGTAGTGAGGCGACATTAAAATTGCCTATCTCAAAACAACCTGGTTTTGCAAGGGGGGTCACCTTTGTTTTTGGCCCCGTGCTCGGCGGCGATCTAGGGAAACCTACCAAACCCACACATTTCTGAAAACTAGACACCCAGGGGATTCCAGGGAGGTATGGGTTGCATGGATCCTCAACGTTTCCTTACCCAGAATCCCTGTAAACCTCAAATGTAGCTGAAAAATCACTTTTTCTCACATTTTTGTGTGAGAAAGTTGTGGCATCACCGGGCTGACACAAATTTCCTACCACCCAGAATTCCCCGGGTCTCCCGATAAAAATGGTGCCTCACTCGTGTGGGAGGCCCAAGTACCAGCGGCAGGCAAGGGCCCAAAACATAGTGAGGTGACATCAAAATTGCCTATCTCAAAACAACCTGGTTTTGCAAGGGGGGTCACCTTTGTTTTTGGCCCCGTGCTCGGCGGCCATCTAAGAAACCTACCAAACCCACACATTTCTGAAAACTAGATACCCGAGGATTCCAGGGAGGTATGGCTTGCGTGGATCCCCCAACGTTTCCTTACCCAGAATCCCCTGTAAACCTCAAATGTAGCTGAAAAAATCCCTTTTTTCGCACATTTTTATGTGGGAAAGTTGTGGCATCACCGGGCTGACACAAATTTCCTACCACCCAGAGTTCCCCCGGGTCTCCCGATAAAAATGGTGCATCACTCGTGTGGGAGGCCCAAGTACCCGCGACAGGCAAGGGCCCAAAACGTAGTGAGGCGACATCAAAATTGCCTATCACAAAACAACCTGGTTTTGCAAGGGGGGTCACCTGGGTTTTTGGCCCTGTGCTCGGCGGCCATCTAGGGAAACCTACAAAACCCACACATTTTTTAAAACTAGACACCTGTGGGATTCCAGGTAGGTATGGCTTGCGTGGATCCCCCAACGTTTCCTTACCCAGAATCCCCTGCAAACCTCAATTTTAGCTGAAAAAATCACTTTTTTCACACATTTTTGTGTGGGAAAGTTGTGGCATCACTGGGCTGACACAAATTTCCTACCACCCAGAGTTCCCCCGGGTCTCCCGATAAAAATGGTGCCTCACTTGTGTGGGAGGCCCAAGTACCCGCGACAGGCAAGGGCCCAAAACGTAGTGAGGCAACATCAAAATTGCCTATCACAAAATGTTTTGGGCCCTTGCCTGTCGCAGGTACTTGGGCCTCCCACACGAGTGAGGCACCATTTTATCGGGAGACCCTGGAGAACGCTGGGTGGTAGGAAATTTGTGTCAGCTCGGTGATGCCACAACTTTCCACACAAAAATGTGTGAAAAATGTGATTTTTTCTGCTAAAATTGAGGTTTGCAGAGGATTCTGGGCAAGGAAACGTTGGGGGATCCACGCAAGCCATACCTCCCTGATAACCCCCGGGTGTCTAGTTTTCAGAAATGTGTGGGTTTTGTAGGTTTCCCTAGATGGCCGCCGAGCACGGGGCCAAAAACCCAGGTGAGCCCCCTTGCAAAACCAGGTTGTTTTGTGATAGGCAATTTTGATGTCGCCTCACTACGTTTGGGCCCTTGCCTGTCGCAGGTACTGGGCCTCCCACACGAGTGAGGCACCATTTTTATCGGGAGACCCTGGGGAACGCTGGGTGGTAGGAAATTTGTGTCAGCCCGGTGATGCCACAACTTCACACACAAAAATGTGTGAAAAAGTGATTTTTTCAGCTAAAATTGAGGTTTGCAGGGGATTCTGGGTAAGACGTTGGGGATCCACGCAAGCCATACCTCCCTGATATCCCCGGGTGTCTAGTTTTCAGAAATGTGTGGGTTTGGTAGGTTTCCTAGATGGCCGCCGAGCACGGGCCAAAACCCAGGTGACCCCCTTGCAAAACCAGGATGTTTTGTGATAGGCAATTTTGATGTCAAGCCTCACTACGTTTTGGGCCCTTGCCTGTCGTGCGTACTTGGGCCTCCCACACGAGTGAGGCACCATATTTATCGGGAGACCTGGAACGCTGGGTGGTAGGAAATTTGTGTCAGCCCGGTGATGCCACAACTTTCCCACACAAAAATGTGTGAAAAAGTGATTTTTTCAGCTAAAATTGAGGTTTGCAGGGGATTCTGGGTAAGGAAACGTTGGAGGATCCACGCAAGCCATACCCCGGGTGTCTAGTTTTCAGAAATGTCTGGGTTTTGTAGGTTTCCCTAGATGGCCGCTGAGCACGGGGCCAAAAACCCAGGTGACCCCCCTTGCAAAACCAGGTGGTTTTGTGATAGGCAATTTTGATGTCGCCTCACTACGTTTTGGGCCCTTGCCTGTCGCAGTACTTGGGCCTCCCACACGAGTGAGGCACCATTTTTATCGGGAGACCCTGGGGAACGCTGGGTGGTAGGGAAATTTGTGTCAGCCCGGTGATGCCACAACTTCCCACACACAATGTGTGAAAAAGTGATTTTTCAGCTAAAATTGAGGTTTGCAGGAGATTTTGGGTAAGGAAGCTTTGGGGATCCACGCAAGCCATACCTCCCTGATATCCCCGGGTGTCTAGTTTTCAGAAATGTGGGGGTTTGGTAGGTTTCCTAGATGGCCGCCGAGCACGGGGCCAAAACCCAGGTGACCACCCTTGCAAAACCAGGTTGTTTTGTGATAGGCAATTTTGATGTCGCCTCACTACATTTTGGGCCCTTGCCTGTCGCGAGTACTTGGGCCTCCCACACGAGTGAGGCACCATTTTTATCGGGAGACCCTGGGGAACGCTGGGTGGTAGGAAATTTGTGTCAGCCCGGTGATGCCACAACTTTCCCACACAAAAATGTGTGAAAAAAGTGATTTTTTCAGCTAAAATTAAGGTTTGCAGGGGATTCTGGGTAAGGAAACGTTGAGGGATCCACGCAAGCCATTCCTCCCTGGAATCCCCCGGGTGTATAGTTTTCAGAAATGTATAGGTTTGCTAGGTTTCCCTAGGTGCCGGCAGAGCTAGGGTTCAAAAACTACAGCTAGGCACTTTGCCAAAAAAGGATCATTTTTCACTGTGAAATTGTGGTGTGTCCACGTTGCGTTTTGCGCCGTTTCCTGATGCGTGCACTAGGCCTACCCACACAAGTGAGGTACCATTTTTCTTGGAAGACTTTGGGGAACGCGGGGTGGGTGGAAATATGTGGATCCACGCAGATTCCAGAACTTTCCACCACAGAAATGTGAGGAAAATGTGGGTTTATTGGCAATTGTTTAGGTTTGCAAGGGATTCTGGGTAACAGAACCTGGTGGGAGGCAGTCGAGTCACCCCATCCTGGATTCCCCTGGGTATCTAGTTTTCAAAAATGTATAGGTTTGCTAGGTTTCCGTACGTGACGGCAGAGCTAGGGTTCAAAAACTACAGCTAGGCACTTTGCCAAAAAAGGGTCATTTTTCACTGTGAAATTGTGGTGTGTCCATGTTGCGTTTTGCGCCATTTCCTGTCACGGGAACTAGGCCTACCCACACAAGTGAGGTACCATTTTTCTCGGAAGACTTTGGGGAACGCGGGGTGGGTGGAAATTTGTGGATCCACGCAGATTCCAGAACTTTCCACCACAGAAATGTGAGGAAAATGTGGTTTTTTTGGCAATTTTTTCAGTTTGCAAGGGATTCTGGGCAACAGAACCTGGTGAGAGGCAGTCGAGTCACCCCGTCCTGGATTCCCTTGGTGTCTAGTTTTAAAAAATGTATAGGTTTGCTAGGTTTCCCTAGGTGCCGGCAGAGCTAGGGTTCAAAAACTACAGCTAGGCACTTTGCCAAAAAAGGGTCATTTTTCACTGTGAAATTGTGGTGTGTCCACGTTGCGTTTTGCGCCGTTTCCTGTCGCGGGCACTAGGCCTACCCACACAAGTGAGGTACCATTTTTCTCGGAAGACTTTGGGGAACGCGGGGTGGGTGGAAATTTGTGGATCCACGCAGATTCCAGAACTTTCCACCACAGAACTGTGAGGAAAATGTGTTTTTTTTGGCAATTTGTTAGGTTTGCAAGGGATTCTGGGTCACAGAACCTGGTGGGAGGCAGTCGAGTCACCCCATCCTGGATTCCCCTGGGTGTCTAGTTTTCAAAAATGTATAGGTTTGCTAGGTTTCCCTAGGTGCCGGCAGAGCTAGGGTTCAAAAACGACAGCTAGGCAATTTGCCAAAAAAGGGTCATTTTTCACTGTGAAATTGTGGTATGTCCACGTTGCGTTTCGCGCCGTTTCCTGTCGCGGGCACTAGGCCTACCCACACAAGTGAGGTACCATTTTTCTCGGAAGACTTTGGGGAACGCGGGGTAGGTGGAAATTTGTGGATCCACGCAGATTCCAGAACTTTCCACCACAGAAATGTGAGGAAAATGTGTTTTTTTTTTGACAATTGTTTTGGTTTGCAAGGGATTCTGGGTAACAGAACCTGGCAGGAAGCAGTCGAGTCACCCCATCCTGGATTCCCCTGGGTGTCTAGTTTTCAAAAATGTATAGGTTTGCTAGGTTTCCCTAGGTGCCGGCAGAGCTAGGGTTCAAAAACTACAGCTAGGCACTTTGCCAAAAAAGGGTCATTTTTCACTGTGAAATTGTGGTGTGTCCACGTTGCGTTTTGCGCCGTTTCCTGTCATGGGCACTAGGCCTACCCACGCAAGTGAGGTACCATTTTTCTCAGAAGACTTTGGGGAACGCGGGGTGGGTGGAAATTTGTGGATCCACGCAGATTCCAGAACTTTCCACCACAGAAATGTGAGGAAAATGTGGTTTTTTGGACAATTGTTTAGGTTTGCAAGGGATTCTGGGTAACAGAACTTGGTGAGAGCCAGTCAAGTCACACCATCCTGTGTTCCCCTGGGTGTCTAGTCTTCAAAAATGTATAGGTTTGCTAGGTTTCCCTAGGTGCCGGCAGAGCTAGGATTCAAAAACTACAGCTAGGCACTTTTAAAAAAAAAGGGTAATTTTTCATTGTGAAAATGTGGTGTGTTCACGTTGCGTTTTGAGCCATTTCCTGTCGTGGGCACTATGCCTACCCACACAAGTGAGGTACCATTTTTATCGGGAGACTTAGGGTAATTCAGATTTGTAAAGCAACTGTTATTACCTATTGACTTTCAATTCATTTCTGCCTTCCAAATGAAAGACAATGTGTAAAAAGAAGTCATTTTGAAAAATGACCGATAATTCTCATGCTAGTAAGAGTGTTCCCAATTTCAGAAATGTGCAAATATCTACTGTTTCTAAACTCTATATTTTGTTCCCATTTCAGAAATACATAGGTGTCTTTCATACCAATTTTTCCATGTATACACTTTCCCAGATTAATTGCTATATACCCGCTACATAATAAAAAACCATTGCAAGTCGCTGCTCAGTTTTTGGCTCTGGGTTCGTCGGGTTCTTGGTGAACCTACAAATCCTATATATCCCCACAACCAGTAAGGTCCCGCGGATGTAACGGTATATTGCTTTCAAAGAGCTGTCATAATTAGAAGAAGTTACAGGTGAAAACGTTGACACAAAAGGCTGTTTTTTTCAACTAATTTTCAATTTTTCCTATATTTAACTGTTAATTTCTATAAAGAAACCTTGAAGGATCTACACAAATGACCCCTTGCTGAATTCAGAATTTTGTCTATATTTCAAAAATGTATAGCTTTTCAGGATCCATTATTGCTTTCATACCCATTTCTACCATTAACTGGAAGGAGGTTGAAAGCACAAAAAATAGCAAAAATAGGCTATGTCCCAGAAAAATGCCAAAACTGTGTAAAAAATGTTGGTTTTCTGACATAAGTCTGTCATTCCCTAAAAGCTGGGAAAATGCTGATTTCAGCCCCACAAACCCTTTTTTGATACCATTTGCAGGGGAAAACCCAGACACTTTCATTTGCAGCACTTTTTTCCCATTTTTCCCCAAAAAAACAAAATTTAGCTCTATTTTGGATAATTTCTGGGTCCCCTCCAGGGCAATCCACAAACCCTGGGTACCTTTAGAATCCCCATGATGTTGGAAGAAAAGGACGCAAATTTGGCGTGGATACCTTATGTGGTCAAAAAGTTACAGGAGCCTAAGCACAAACTACCCCAAATAGCCCAAAAAAGGCTTAGCACAGGGGGGGAAAAGGCCTAGCAGCGAAGGGGTTAATGTGTTTTATTGATTTTTTTAAGCATGACAGGACAACAACAGATTGTGCAAATCCAAGCAATGCAGTGCAGTTCAACATATCATAATCAGGATGTCAGCCTGGCTCGGTAATACAGTCGCTGTCATTTTTGATAGTACAAAGCTATATTAGCAAACACATATGCAGTTAACAATAACAGGTATAACCGTGGAGTCAACATAGAATAAGGGCAAGTCGTGTTATACAGCATGAGCTGGTCAAGAGAGAACAATCCCAAATGTGGGCTACTTGGCAAGGGCGCCATAGCGGCGTGACAAGTACCCACTCGAGGACAGGAATGGCACCCATGTTTGAGAATCAGTGGCAGTGCCATGTAGAGGTGGGCCCCAAGCTCAGTAGTGACCATGTCAGGGTATGGAGCCCTCCTTTGTGATGGTCCTGGCCTTTTCGTCACTCCCATCCCCCCTTGGGGCTGTGAGTTCACCATCAGTTGTGTAATTTTGGACCGATCTTCGTGATATAATGGCGTACCTCAAGGTGGGCGCGTGTCGTTTGTGCCTCAATGTGAATTAAATAGGTGTCCCAGCACTCACCACTGGTCCATAAGTCCCCTCTCATACGGAGCAACTTAAGGGAGTTAGCTTGTGTCCATGTCAGCAATGTGACCAACCAGGACTGAGGATCCGGCGGGGACAGGGGGCAGGCGCCTTCCGAGCAATTGCCACCTGCCTTTTAAACAGGACAAACGCAAGATCAATGAACCTATGGAGGGGCCTATCCCCCTTCACTATGGGGCGTAGGCCAAAGAGACAAGATTCAGGTTAGGCGTAAGGGTGTGTTCCGCAAGTTTAGCAACCTTGACAGTAAACGCTCGCCATCAGGCAAATCACATGCATCAGGCAAATCACATGCAATGTGGTAAAACCAAGCATCTAACAGTTTACACCGAGGGAACTAAGGGGCTAGATTTGGCAACATTGCTGAGGGGAGAGGTAAGCCTGATGCACATAATTAAACCTTGTGAACCGGAATCTCAGGTTACGAGATATATTCTTTACTTGTTGAAGCGCCCGGGACCAAGCCATATCCGACAATGGCTGCGGTAACCCACAGTCCCATCGGTCGCACGCCCCCACTACTAAACCAGTGGTGCAGAATTGAGGGACACGTCGAGGGTGGTGATAGCATAATGTGTCCCATCGTGGGTCAAGATCATGTGCAACGGGGAGATGTGGGAGGTTCCCCCTCCCCTGCGTTCCATGTGGTGCGTACTGCGTGTTGTATGGTGTGGAATGTCAGAAACTGACCACCTCCCAGGCCATTGGTGTCTATGGCGTCTTGAAAGTACATGAAGGCGCCCTCGTGGTAGAGCTCTCACAATTGGTCAACTCTCGCCTCCTGCATTGAACACTTGTTGCATCATTGTGCTATGCCAGTGAGTCGCGTTAAGTCCCATATCATGATGGATGGATCCTAGTTCCTAAGATTAAACGATCACGTAGTGGAGGCCGACTGTTTACGTACAATGCATCCATACTTTGGAACGGTCTTCCCCTCCACATACGCTCTGAACCTGATTACCTCAAGTTCAGAAAATTGCTGAAAACTTTCCTCTTTCCATGATCTCTTCATAATTACAGTTTCTTACGGTGTCATAGCGCTGGGATGCCTCCGGGTAGCCATGCGCTTTATAAATGTTCCCTCATTCATTCATTCATTCATTCATGGAGAGTAAGGGAGGTGAGGCCCTTTGCCATGGACACATCTACACCAGCAGACTCGGGCCACGGTCATCTGGCACGTCTCATGTTGGGGTCGAACGGCTGGATCAGACAGCCATATGTAGATGCTTGTATTACCCAAAACCTCTCAGAGGGGTGCTAATTCTGAGCATTCAGGTATCTGCAGCAAAGCTATTGGCCACTGTGGCAGCGCTGCCACATAATACAGCTCAAAACTGGGTGCATCAAGTCTGCCTTCAAGTAAAGGTCGTTATAGGGTGGTAAGCGCTACCCGTCGGCAACCCCCACTCCATATCAGTTCGAGCAAGAGACCCTGATGCTTGCAAAATAAACTTTTGGGGAGCACTATTGGGAGCGCAGAGAAAAAATTAAGTAGCCTGGGCAGCACCAGCATCTCGGATACTGCCACTCGGCCTAACAGAGACAGGGGCAGTGATCACCAGATGGGCAGAGACGGGCGGATAGAACTCACCGCTTTGTCCACATTACTCTCCTTGATGTTCTTTTCCGATTGGTAGATCTGGACACCCAGGTACTGAAAAGTATCATAACACAGTGGTGCCCCTATGTAGTTCGGGGCGCGGTGCCAGGGGGAAGAAATGATTTAGGCCAATTCACCCAGAGCCCGAAGACGTCCCTAAACTCGTCCAACAATCATATAAGGCCCCTAAAGTGTGCCCCCCTACATCACAGAGATAGACAAGGGCATAATCCACATACAGCGAAATGACATGATGTACACCCATGCTCCCGAATCCCCTATTGTTGCACCCGTTGTCGAAGATGGCAAGCCAGCGGCTCCATGGCAAGAGCAAAAATCACTGGGGAGAGCGGACACCCCTGTCTGGTGCCTCTCCGAACAGCAGAGCTGTCTGAGATCAGCTGGCCAGTCCTTACCCTTGCCTTCGGGCTTTCATATAGAGTACCGATCCGTCCTAGAAAACTAGAGCTGAACCCCATACATTCTAGGGTTTGGAAGAGAAAATCCCAGCTCAAGGTGTTAAACGGCTTCTCGATGTCTAACGACAGAGCCATTCAACCAAAAGCGTTGGCTGGAGTGTCATGTATGAGGCGTAATAAATGGCGGTCAAATCAAGTCAGAGTCACAGTCAAGTCAGCCTCACCTCTAGACCCGGCCCCATTAGACATCTTGATTAGATGTGGTGAGACAGTCACTACGCTCTAACGACTATCTACAACCTATCCGAGGAGACTGGGCGTGTTCCGGATCTCTGTGAAACACTCGAACATCTGCCCACTGATGAAAAAACCCTCTTTGGATCCAGATAAGGTAGAATATTACAGGGCAATTTTGCTACTTCCTGGAGTCAGTAAAATATTGGAAGAACGGATCAATGGCATTTTATCTGACTTTTTGAACGCCAATAGTCTACTGCACCAGACACAGACTGGATTTCGATCTGGTTGTAGTACTGAGACAGGTCTTATGCTGGCTACGGAGGACTTCAAGAAAATACTGGATCAAGGTGGATCTGCTGTGCTCATTTTGTTGGATTAGAGTGCAGCTTTCAACACGGTCTCACGGCTGGAAAGTATCGGAGTCACGGGACTAGCACTAAAATGGCTAAGATCATTCCTTGTCACCAGAAGTTTTCAGGTTAGTGAAGGGCCATTTCTGTCGGAGACTCACCAGCTGAAGTTTGGAGTGTCACAAGGCTCTTCATTGAGCCCTACACTGTTCAATGTTTATGTTCGGTTGTTATCAGACATTATCTGTGATCTGGGATTCACAATGGTCTCCTATGCGGACGACACCAAGATTGTTGTCTCGCTGTCACCCTATTCTCTCCTTTGACAGATTTAACATCTGCATGAACGGGTAAATAACTGGATGGTCTCTAGTTGCCTCAAGTTAAACTGGGACAAGACAGAGATGATGGTGACCTGAAATAATCCAGCACACTGGGACTAATTCCTCTGGTACTCTGTACTTGGGGGGGCGTCCCCCTCCCAAATCTGAAGTAAAAAGCCTTGGTGTCAACCTAGAAAAAGACCTCATGATACTCTCCCAAGCAAAGAAGGTGTCAGGCACTTACTTTGGCCTCCTAAGGTCTCTTCGGAAGACACGCAAATTGTTTCCCATGGAGTGTCAGAGAAAAGTCGTCCAAAGATTGATACTTTCTCGGCTTGACTACAGCAATTCATTCTAACCAGGAAGCTCTTCATATGCTGCAGAAAGCTGCAGGTTGCCCAGGACTTCACAGCCAGAGCACTGATGGGATTGTCCAAAACACAATCAGTGTGTTCAACCATGGTGCAGCTTCATTGGCTGCCAACAAATGAAAGAATAAAATTCAAGGCCCTTTGTATTGTGTTGTACTGCATCTTATGTTGTTCACCTTTAATCCTGTGATGATGTTTAGGCTCTAGAATGTATGGTCTCCTAGCAACTGTATTGAGCTAGCACTTTCCTGTTGGAGCTGTTGGCAGAGCTGGTCCTCCTGGCTCTGCTACCTATGTAGCCAATAAATAACCAGCCTACTACCTCCTGTGTCAGCCTGGTTACTACATATTGCTCACAGGATAAAGCACTATCTGGGCCCACATGTCCTTCAACATCTTGTCACCCCCCCTCCCTACACTATCACCAGAGATTTAAGATCGAACAATCTATTTCTACTGACCGTTCCCACAGTCAGGAAAGCAAAGGGGGCCAGCACCCTACCTAAGATCTTACAGTCAAGGTTCAGTAGGGCGATAGAACGAACGCCAGCGGATCCCTGCCAGGTTTAGATAGGATTACGATCAGGGCCTCTTGAAGTGAGTCCGGAAGGTGAACTACCATTTTGGCCTCATTGAACATCTCCATTAGGTGATGATTAGTTTGGGTGGAGGAACTAGCATAATACTCGACCAGCAGCCCATCAGTGCCCAGCGTCTTCATCTGGGCAATTTGACAAATAACTGCCCGTATCTACTCCAGCTGCTGAGGTTCAGCCTGACTAGCGGCAGGTCTCGTGAACACCTCAGCGTGTAACCCAGTGGGGGCGGGGGGTGGAGTCTGTTGCTGTGTATAAACCCCGATTATATTCCCGGAAAGCATTATCGAGGCTGTCTGGGATGTTATAATCGAACCATCGTCTAAACTTAGTTGTTGGTCCTCCTTTAGTAGCCACACAAGCAGTTCCCCCGAATAATCCTCCTCAGCATGCATTAGAGCTGTACCCTGTTTTTAATCATGTTTCCCCAGTTGCACTTCAGCCTCGGACCGTTGCTTATGCGGCTGTTCAATCAATCAATCAGGGAATTGTAAGCCTGCTGCTTACCCGTGAGGGTCTCAAGGCGCTGAGGGGGGGGGGGATCCGCAGATCTGTTTAGCCGAAGAGCCAGGTCTTGAGGGTCTTCCTGAAGGTGTTCAGGGAGGGGGCGCATCTGATGTCTGCCGGTAGCTCGTTCCAGGTCTTGGCTGCAATGTGAGAGAAGGCTCTTCCGCCTGCTCTGGCTCTGTGGATGCGCGGGGTTTCGGCCAGTGCGAGGTTGGGAGATCGGAGGTTTCTTTTGGGTACATGGAAGTTGATTCTGTCGTTGAGGTATTTGGGTCCGTTGTTGTGTAGGCATTTATAGGCGTGAGTGAGGATTTTGAAAGTGACTCTTTTCTCCACGGGGAGCCAGTGGAGACTTCGTAGGTGTTGGCTGATGTGTTCGTGTCGGGGGATGCCGAGGACGAGTCTGGCGGCGGTGTTCTGTATTGTCTGGAGTTTGTGGAGTAGGGACTTGTTGATGCCGTCGTAGAGTGCGTTTCCATAGTCCAGTCTGCTGGTGATGAGTGCGTGGGTGACTGTCTTCCTTGACTCAGGGGGGATCCACTTGAAGGTCTTGCGGAGGGTATTGAAGCAGCTGGAGGTGACGGCGTTGACCTGTCGGTTCATGGTGAGTGATGAGTCGAGTACGATGCCGAGGTTCTTGGCATGGTCTGAGGGGGTAGGTGGGCTTCCGAGGGCGGTCGGCCACCAGGTGCTGTCCCATGCAGAAGGGGTGGTACCGAGGACGAGGACTTCTGTCTTCTCGGCGTTGAGCTTCAGGCAGCTGTTGGTCATCCAGACTGCGACGTCTTGCATTCCTTTCTGGAAGTTGAGTTTGGCAGTGGTGGGGTCTTTGGTGAGGGAGAGGATGAGCTGAGTGTCATCGGCGTGGGATACGATGTTGAGGCCGTGTTGTCGGACGATGGCTGCGAGGGGGGCATGTAGATGTTGAAGAGGGTGGGGCTCAGTGATGAACCCTGTGGGACTCCGCAGGTGATTTTCGTGGGGTCGGAGAGGAAGGGTGGGAGTCTGATCCTTTGGCTTCTTCCGGTGAGGAATGATCGGATCCAGTCCAGGGCTGTTCCTTGTATGCCTGCGTTGTGTAGTCTGGAGACTAGTGTGCGGTGGGAGACGGTGTCGAAGGCCGCTGATAGGTCGAGTAGGATGAGGGCTGTGGAGTGGCCTTGGTCCAGGAGGGTGCGGATGTCGTCTGTGGCGGCAAGTAGGGTGGTCTCTGTGCTGTGGTTGCTTCGGAATCCGGATTGGGACGGGTCGAGGACGGCGTTCTCTTCAATGAATCGTGTCAGTTTCCTGTTGACTGTTTTCTCTGCAACTTTGGCTGTGAAGGGGAGGAGCGAGATGGGCAGATAGTTCTTGAGGTCGGTGGGGTCAGCTGTGGGCTTCTTGAGCAGTGGTCTGAATTCTGCGTGCTTCCAGTCGTCTGGAAAGGTGCCTGTTTTGAAGGTGGTGTTGATGGTGCGTTGTAGTTTGGGTGCGATGGCGGCCGCAGCTCTGTGGTAGATGTGAGGGGGCAGGGGTCGGTGGGGGTCCCCGAGTGGATGCTTTTCATGGTCAAGGCGGTGTATTCGGCCGTGATCGGTGTCCAGTTGGAGATGGTGGGCTGGCTGGTGTTTCTCGGGGGCGGGAGGCCGTCTGTGGCACCTGGTGGATGGTCAATGAAGTTGTCGTAGAGGTTTTTGATCTTGAGGTGGAAATAGGTTCCAAGCGTGTCGCAGAGGTCTCGGGATGTGGTGATGTCTGTGGCTTCGCTGCGTGGATTGGTGAATTCCTGAATGACACTGAAAAGTTCTTTGGAGTTGGTGGAGTTGGCCAGGATTTTTTTGTGGATGAAGTTCCTCTTGGTGGCTCTGATCTGGTTGTGGTAGTCCGTCATGGCGTCCTTGTAGGTGGTGTGGTTTTCGGTTGTCTTGGTGTTTCTCCAGTTCTTCTCCAGGCATCTGCAGGTGCGTCTGGCTTCTTGAAGAGCGGTGGTGAACCAGGCGGCTTTCCTGGGGTGTTGTCTGTCGGGGTTACGTAGCGGGGCAAGCTCGTCTGCACAGTTGAAGATCCAGGTGTAGAGTTCTCTGGCTGCGCCGTTTGCGTCGGGTGCCCAGGTGTGGTTGTCTCGGGTGAGGGTGGAGTTAAGTTGCTCGTCAGTAACCTTGCTCCAGTTCCTTCGAGGTGGGCGTTGGGCTGGTTTGGGTGCCTTGGGTTTGTTGATGGTGAAGTGTACGCAGTGGTGGTCGGTCCATGGCGGCTGCGTTGTGTGGCTGAATTGGATGCTGTTTCCTGCCACGAAGATGGGGTCGAGGGTGTGTCCTGCTCTGTGGGTCGGGGTGTTGACGAGTTGTTTAAGTCCGATGCTGGCGAGGTTGTCACGAAGGATAGTGGAGTTGGGGTCGTCGAGGTAGAAGTTCAGGTCTCCAATGAGTATGTAGTTTGCTGAGGCGATGGCGTGGGGTGCGATGAAGTCGGTGATGGTGGTGGCAAAGGGTGTTTGGGGGCCGGGGGGTCTGTAGATGAGGGTTCCTCGGAGTGTGGCTTTGGGGGTGGTCTGGATCTGGAAGTGCAGGTGTTCGGCGGAGGGGAAGGTTTCGCTGGAGGTGGTGAGGCGGAGGGTGCTCTTGTGGGCGATGTCGAGGCCCCCTCCTGGGTGGTCGGGGCGGTATTTTCTCTGGATCTTGTATCCGTCTGGGATGGCGGTGCTGATGTCGGGGGCGGAGGATGCGTTGGTCCAGGTCTCTGTGAAGAAGGCGATGTCGGGCGAGAGAGAGTCGAGTAGGTTCCAGATTTCCATGGCGTGTTTGTGTACGGAGCGTACGTTGAGGAGGATGCATTTTAGGGTGTCGCCGGTGCTGGTGTTGTTGGAGGACGGGGTGGCGGTGAGGGTCTGGCCGCAGTGCAGGCAGGAGAACTGGCCGTGGGTCGTGTTCGGCGAGGCCTGTTGGCATTCTCTAAGTCTTCCAGGGTTGAGTGCGAGGAGGGTGGTGGTGTTGTAGCGATGGGTAGTGGGAGGTCCAGGGTTCCTGGTGCTGGCCGTGGTCGGGTCGCGGACGGGCGAAGACGGGCTTGTCTTTGGCGCGCCGGCGGCGCGCCAGTGGCGCGACCGCGCAGCGGCCGTGGCGCGACCGCGCAGCGGCAGCCATTAAGTAGGGGAGGTGGGAGGGAGGAGAGGCTGGGAGGCGGGAGCGGGGAATTCCGGAGGGGAATTCCGGGGGGGAATTCCAGGGGGGAGGGGCCGCAGGGACAGCAGCGGCGAAAGGCAAAAGGAACAGGCAGGCACGAGAAAATAAAAACAGTGGTGGAATTAGAGCAAGACACAGATGGGCACAATAATAGTGGCACAACAGGGAAAAATTAAGAAAGAAAACGGCTGAGAAAGGTTACGGTGGTTGCAGGCAGTCTGGTCCCAGTTGGAGCGGGCAGCAGGCGCAGGAGCGGGCAGCAGCCTCGAACCTCCCAAGGAGGAGGTCGAGGTCTGGAGGCAAGAGACGGCACAGCGGAGCTGCGGGGAGAGAGTGGACCTAGACCTAGAAGGCTGTTGGAGTTGTTCTGGCATCGCGATACAGTTAGCTATCCTTACTTCTAAAGGCAGCATCTCTCTCTCGATAGCCACTAATTCCCCTTGCAAGCAGCGGCGGATCCCCCATGAGGCCCCCAGGCAGTGGCCCCGGGCAACAACTTTGTGCGCGTCCCACTCCAGCTCCCAGGATGAAGCGGGCCCCTTGTTTAAGTCAAAGTAATGTGTGATACACTGTGCCAAATCTTCCCGAAACGGGTCAGAAAGAGCCTCTGTTTGAGGCTGCCATGTGGGTATGGTGGGGCGCTGTCTGCCCCATCGTAGGGTGACCAACAAGGAGCAATGGTCTGAGAGGGTGCATGCTAAGTACTCCTCCCAGGTGATCAGTATGCCCAGTTGTTCCATGCAAAGAAAAAGATCTATCCTAGTGTGCACATCATTAACCGGGGAGTAAAAGGAGTGTTCATGATCCAATGGGTGCCCAAGTTGCCATGCATCATGTAAGAGGTGGTGAATGAGCCAGTTGAGAAAGTGTTGTGTGGTGTGAACACATGTGGCAGAGCACCGGGGAGTAAAGCAGTCAAGACCAACATCCGGCACACAGTTAAAATCACCCCACCAAAGCCCCAGATGTAGAGGGTCCTGAGAAAGTGTTGGTATGAGCGTGTCCAAGAACCTTGATTGGTTAGTTTTGGGGGTGTGAGAAGTTGGCCTGGTATATGCGGTCCACTAATTAAAGTGGGCACCTTGCACCAGTCCAAACAACCCTTATGGTGATTAGGTTAAAGATAACCTTTATAGAAAGCTATCCTAGTGGTAGCTATGGAGAGCAGCCTTCAGGCTAAGTCTTGAATGAATGTTAAGCAGCTTGTTTTACCAGAATGCAACCTTATTGTATTGGTTAAATGAAAGGAAACCACACAGTAGTTATAAAAATATGTATTTATTATATATAAAACTCTCTAGTATCCTCTACACGAGGGTACAACACAAATCAAGTAATACAGTTGCAAAGAAACAATCGTAAATAGCACAATACACAGTGGGCTCAAGGGGGAGACCAAACCATATACTAAAATAGTGGTATAAGAACCACGACTCGGGACTAGACCTTGTCTACGAGGTGTAGAATTGCTGGGACCCCAAGGAACCACCCAAGGTGAGTAAGTAAGGACCCCACGGATTCGGGGGACCCTCCTAGGGGAGGGTCTGGACAGGGGGGAGGCTACTCCCATGTCCTTTGTCCAGTTTCACGCCAGAGCAGGAGCAAATGGCTCCCAGAACTGGTTTGAGCTGGACTATGCACAGGGACACCAAATGTTCCCCTCGTGCAGACTTTCTGGCACTGAGACAGTGCACCCACCCAGTCCCAATACACTAAATCCTGTCTGGGAGGTGGTCACACCTCCCTGTGACAGGATGCCTACTGTGCTGCCTTCCCCTACTCGAGCTTGGCTCAGCAGCAGGAGGGCAAAATCGTGTCTGTGGCTGGCAGCATCCATTTTGTGCTGTCCGGGTCGAGAAAGCTGGTACCGGTATACTAGGTACCACCAGAAGCTTGGTTCTGAGGGGAGGAATCATACCTCCCACACTAGTTACTGGTGTGGAGGTATGATTCCAAGGTGTTCAATACCAAACACAAACTATTTTGTTGCAGCCGTTTTCGAGATAGCATTTACTGCGAGGTTATAATGCACCTCTACCTATATGTCTGGCTGCATCACAGACAACCCGGGAGAATGGTCTCCAAAGGCTGTAGAGGGGCCCTGCTCATGCAGGAGCACCCTCTCACAAAAAACCCAGCGCCCTGCCTTCAGGATTGGTAAGGCCTGCTATAGGGGGTTTTAAGTGTAGTGATATATATAGATATAGTGAACCTATACCTCTCGTAAGTGGTGCAAGCACCAGCTTACACAGGTTGCAGTAGCACACCTGTAGTTCGAATTTGCCTGGCCTCTCATGGGTGGCATAATACATGCTTCAGCCCATGGGAGGCCTCTGGGGTACCTATGCCCTGGGTACATGTGTACCATATACTAGGGACTTATAAGGGTGCCCCAGTATCCAATCTGGAGTGTACCAAAGTACATGCATAGCAATTTAGAGGAGAAAGCAGATAGGCTGGGGTCCTAAATAGCAGGATCCCAGCCAGACTAGTCAAAACAGTGGGTGCAAAAAGCAAAAAGTTGGGATAACCATAAGAAGCAGATCCTACTTTCCTACAGGGGGTCTAAATTGCCACTAGTGTGTGAGGGACTACGTCACAGTTACCTAATTTCGCAAACCTCCTTTCCTTGTCCACCCTCTGGGTGTCTAGAATAAATGGGACCTCTGGTGCAATCCAGATGAGCACCCCCTGGGCATATGCTGACATGGATGTGCCGTGCACCTGCCCCCTCCACACCATGTAGACCATTTGCAGCTCCACTAAAGTGAGATGAGTTCCTGAAGCATGGCTATGTGTGCATGATGACGTTTAAGATAGGCATAAATGCGACACCTTTTAGTGGGGGTGACCATGCAGAGCACATTCCACGTAAGGACGGGATATTGTGGGGTGTGAGTCTCAGCTGTTGTCCCTAATATATGAACTGGTGGTGGTGCTTGTGTTGGAGGATATGGCGCCCTTCTGTGTCTCGGGTCGATAGCAACCTACTGCAGAGGAGGCTATCCCCGGCCATATAGGATGCCCTCTGAAGACGTACACGTACGGCACACCCACTATGAGACTCCAACAAAACAACAGTGAAAACCTGAGCAACAAAGAGCCGATGTAGTTGCATCTCCCACAGGGCAGTAGACAGTCTCTGTCCAAAGTTTCCCAACTTGTAAAAAAAACTGAACAAAGAAGAAAAACCAACAAATAAGTCTTTATTGGAGCACTGGTGGGACATGGTTCAGTTGCTGAGGTTGCGCTACGCTGTCTGGGCCCTTAGCATAGATCCCAGCGTCCGACCCACCGACTCGAACATGATTGCCTGCAATGCTGTGAAGTCGGATTATGCCCCCTGTGTATGGAAGGAAAGGTCCCAATGGCAAGAGTACGTTCACAGTAGGTCATCAGCCGATCTCGGCGTAATTTTAGAGTCAGAGGTGCTGCATGTGGTGAAAGACTCACATGCGCCCATTTCTGAACCAGAGTCTCAGACTGGCTCGGAGCACAGTACTGTGCAGGCAGGCCATCTCCACCGCCCAGGCCTGCTCCGCAGCCACTTGGTCCTGGGGAGGCAGGGCCCACGCAGCCCTGCGTCTCCGGCGTTTAGGGTGCAGAATCACCAAGTCCCCCTCCACCTTGCCATTCTCGATCGTCTGCGCGAGGCCTTTTGTGTGGAGCGAGGCCAGACATCCTCCAGTGTCAGGAAGATGTGGGAAGACTCGCCATCCATCACCTTGAGTTTTGCAGGGAACAGTAGGGTTTAGGGAAGCTGGAACTCCTGCAGGCACTGTTTCACTTTTATGCATGAACCCCTAAGTTGCTGTACCTCTGTCGTGGAATCTGCATATGCTGCTATTTCCGTGTTCTCATATGGCCAGGGGCCCTTTGCGTGGAAGTGCTGCAGTTTTAGGTCCCGATAATTAAGTCATCGAGCAATGAGTGGCCATAGCAGCGCTCCAGGTGGAAGCGGACACCACAGGACACGGTGTGCCTGTCCACAGAGAACAGCTTGGGGAGCTTGTGCTCCAACATGGTGGCCATTAGCCAGTCCTCGAGAAAGAGCTTGGTGCTGAAGTGTACCAATCGCTCTGGGAACCCCATAAAACGGATCTTGTTGCTCCGTGAGCACCCCTGGACCCTCCCCTAAATTGACGCCCCTCAACGTGGGTCCTACAGGTGCCTTCCTTGCCACCGACAGGGAGCAAAAGAAGAGCCCGTATGGGGGCTACCTGCAACTGATGGGGTGGAACCGCAACGCAGGAGTGCGCATCCCTCTTATCAGGGGGGCACCACCTCTGTTCAGCAACTCATCCCCAAAGTTCTTCCAGTATTGTTGCTCCTACTGAGCAAGGATCCTTCAACATGAGGTCAAGGATGAAGTTCACATTATATTCAACGAAATGTGAGTCAAAATGTTGGGTCCCCAATAGCCACCGCCCCCCTGGCACTGACTCCCTCCTGGGCCTGGCAGCAAGAACAGGACACAGCAGACCACGTTGGCCAGCATATTCTGTTTGCCTCCAAGCTCCAAATAAGCAATGGGCTACTGACTCAAGTGCGCTTGGGCGGGTGGGGGGGTGCTCTTCCATGGCCGCGAAACCCTCACCAAAGTCCTTAAAGTAGTCTTCTCCCCTCTAATACACAAATGGGGATATTAGCAAGTCTGCTGTCAGACAGCCGCACCCTAGGTTTACGCAGGTGAGTTACTGCCAATATGAAGTCCATATGCAGGATCTAGCTCAGCACCACTGCCAGAGTGTGGGCTCCTGCCACTGGGGGGACACTCTACAGGTGCACCTCTACAGGGCATCCGGGGGCTACCGTCAAGAAAGGGCACACGCGGGGGGGCTCCCCACAACTGACGCACTCCCCCACTAAATACTTGTGCTCTCAGCTGCAGCTTGGCTAACTGCTCACTGCAGTGCTTCAGGTCTCCCAGCCTAGGATGACCAACTGTCCGTAAATTTCACGGACTGCCCGTAATTTGGGCCTCTTGTCCGTTGTCCATGAAGAATTCTTTCACGGACACCTTTTGTCATTCATTTCGGACTTTAGAGCGAGCTGCCCCCTGCAAGCAGCCAGAGAGTCCTGTAACTCTCACTGCAGGGGCCAGCTCGCGCTCCTGCTGTGATCAGTGGCCTGCAGCAGCCCCTCCCCGACCTGGCACAGGCTGCTATCGGCCCATTATCATTCTGTATGTCGGCCTAATTATCACGTACAGAATGATAATGGGCCTCTGCACAGTGACAGCATTTGCTGGGCCTCCTCCTGCCAAAGCCCAGTGCATGGCAAACTGGTTTTGTTTATGGGCTCCTGTCACCTCACCAGGGGCCAAGCTCTGGGGTGTGTGGAGGTTTCATTTTGGCGCATGTTACCCAGGTGCATCCAATATGCAAACGCAGGTATTTAACTTTCACCCAGGCACACAACAGATGCAGTGCAAGGTTCTCTCAACCTAATATAAACTTATTTTGGCTTGTGTTGGTTGTCTATTTACTTATGTAATATTGTGCGACCTCCTCTGATGTGTCTGTAAAATGTACCTTTTGTCTCGAATTTTTGTCCTGAATTTTGACCCTTTGTCCTGAATTTTTACACTCACTGTCCTGAATTTGCACCCATGCCAGTTTGTCACCCTATCCCAGCCGGCTCTGCCAGGTTGTGTGGCCCAGTCTCAGCAGTGGTCCGCTCTCCGAGGACAGCATAAGCACTGCTCCATCCCCCATGTGGCCAGGATCTCAGTCGTCTCTGCACTCCGACGCTGCATCCAGGTAGCCGTCCTGGGGTCCCCAGCCGCACCTCCATCAACCTAGGCCTACACCAGCACTGAAGCAGGGCAGCACGGATGAAAGGGCTTTACTCCTGGCAGCCAAGGGCAGCAACGTGGTGGGCACATCGCAGACGTCAGAGCTTTCGAGCCAGGAACAGCTCGCTCCTCGTCGCAGTCACGCTCCACAGACCGCCTTCCGGGGAAGGCTTAGCGCCCCTCTGACGTCCACATGGCCAAGGAGTGCTGCAGGCCCCACACCTCGGCACTGCCTCAAGGCGAACCTCCAAGGGGCCCCAGTCATATTTCTAGCAGCCCAGCCCTGTATTAGCACACAGGCATGACAGCGCGGGAAAAAGAGACAGGTTGGCGGTTCAGATGCCGCTGATGAGGCAGGATGCAGATCAGGCCCTGCCCAGTGCTCATTCAAAGTGTGTCCCATGCGGTCGCCATCTTGGCCACGCCCCCAGTTAAGGCAGTTCTTAAGCTAAAAAGGCAAATGTTTATTCTTAAGTAAGGTCACTTCTCAATCCAGAATGTTTCCAGAAGTATAAAGTTTAGCCTCGTCGACATGTGTTGGAGTATCCGTGACTTTTCAAGGATTCTATGAAAAGACACAAAAAGAATCCACACATTAAGAAGGTGAGCTTCACATAAAAGTATGAACACTTTATAGCTTAATTTAAATTAGTTCTTATTTATAGGAATCATGAGAACCACATGCCAACTTCAAGAGACATCTATTGCAAAGAAAATATACTGTATGATAGAAAAGATACCATAAGAACAATTAGATTGGTGTTAAAAATATATATATTGATATTTAAGGTAATGTAAAAAATCTGGAAATATAAAAAGTGTCATCTCAGCGCAGCAGTGTAATATAGGGGTTATCGTGAAATATTGAAATGTAACTAATGTTCTTCTCCACAATCCTGCTGAAGATGTTCAACTCCACACCACACTCCGAGATGAAGATTTGAATGTTTAACTTTGCTACTTCCCACGGAGGTGAAAGTTTAAAGAGAAGCACTTGGTAATTTAGTGAGCACACAGTGGTGCTTGGTTCCTGTGTTTCCAAATGTAGCAGAACTACCTGTGAACTATTTTCAGCTATTTTCAGCTAATTTAAGCTCTTGCAACACCAACTGAATAATGAGTGACACATTGTGCATTCCAGAAACCGACACACCAAAAAAGACTAAAGCTCATGTTGCCCCTCAACCTCCAGCCAAATATTATTGTATTGTAATAGGACAAAACTCTAAATTGGTCGGTTTAGGCTAGAAATGCGGAATAGGTTGACCGCAATGAATGTTTGGTATGCCTTTTTTAGGTCTCGCCTAGCGTTGCAGCGCGCATGCGCTGCTCGCTCTGCGAGGCTTCTTGTAATCGATTTCATTTTAGAAGTGGAGTGTAGGCTCCACCCCTTCTTTCTATTGGCTTGCGTCATCCTCCATGCTAAACGCTGGCTTCACATTGTAAGTGAGGCTTTTTAGTCCCTCCTTGTTACCGCCCTGTCTCCTTTTGGCCCCGCCCACCCGGACTGGATCTTTTACCTGCGGCGTTACACAGTGTGTTTTATTTACTGGGTAAGCACTTTTTTTTAACCATTTGTGTATGGTCGCGCGCCGCTTTCAATTTTGCGGCCGCGCTTGTTGTTTTTCTATCCCCCTCGTCTCTGTGTCTGGCCGCTCGGCACAGTCAGAGTAGCTCTCTTTCCTCCGTCTTCTGACTTCTCCACGTTCCAGTCCTGAAGGAACAACAACTTCAGCACCTTCAGGACAGGACTCAAACGCATGGTCGGGGGGCGTTCTCGCACGCCGCTTTCAATTTTGCGGCCGCGCTTGTTTTATTGTGGAACGCGGAAACTGGAGTTCTAACCCAGAGCCCTCTCACCCCCAGTGACCGAATTATGTGATCCTGAGGAACTCGCTGACAGAGGGCGCCTTCCTTCCCTTCCATAGAAATGGAAGCGCTTACAAACGTCCTAAGTGGCCACTATTAATTGCCATTTGAAAAGCTGGATGTTTACGTGTGTAACTTAGGCCTAGCTGCATAGAGCTGCATTAATCTCCCACTGCACGCAGAGGATTGCTTCCCAAATAAATCTCGGCCACGATGATGTTTGATGGGGGAGTTTGCGAGCAGCAGATGTTTTATCAGCCGGCAGCAGCAGGCGCGCTCGCCGCGAGCGGAGCGGGGAGGCCCTAGTGCGTCCTGTGACAAGGCCGTCTGAGGCAGGCTGGCCTGCTGGGAGGTTATTTCCAGTCTGAGTGTGCGCGCTGCCTGCTGCACGGCGCAGCCCGGTCTTCCTGACACCCGTGCCTCTCTCTCTCTTCCAGGGGTCCGCACTCGCAGGATGGCAGGGCTCTAGCGGGTGAGCACAGCCGTGAGGACATGGAGGCGGCCACCGTGGGCGCCAAGGCGGACAGAACTTCGGTGAGTTACTGCCAAAGTCTGCTCGTCGACTGACGCATTGCTGCATTGTGTGTTGTGTGCATCTGGGGAAAGTGCAGCGAAAAGCGCTTGATGTTGGACACCGTGCAATACCATGTTGCGGTATCAACCAGCGTGTTAAGGCGAGTTGCGTGGGTACCAGTGCAGTCATTTCAGAGTCTGTCTTTAAAACCACATACAGCTGTGAGTGATCAAACGTTCTATTTATATAGCTGTCAGTCTTTTCTGTGATCCCATGGCAGGCTGGCAGGGCAGCAGATGCTCTGGGAACAGGGGCGCGTGCACCCAACTGGTCCAAAACAGACAGACCCCTGTTGTCACAAGCGTGCGCACATGTGCCGTGAGCTGGCCCACAACATTGTTCATCGCTTCTATGCCAGTGCCTACTAGAGTTAAACATGCCTGCCAAGCTTCATAAAGACGCATGTGTTATGGGTTAAAGTGAGATGGTCTTATGCACGCTTCTGAAAACCATTCACACGAAATGATTGGCATGGGCGCAAATAAAAATACATTCAAAATAAATGGTTTTAAGGTCCTGCCAGACTGCAAAGCGTGTGGCATTATGGTATCGACATGAGGCCACTGATGGGGCAGTTAGTGTGTAGCTGTGTGCCTCTGTATCACTTGCCCATTTATTAAACTAATACTACTTTTCATTTAATGACTTCGTTGTGGCAGCACGACACTTAGTTACAGGGGAACATCTAAATGGGACCAGCCAGTGCACTCGTTTTGTCTTGGGACAGTAGAGGAACACATACTCCATACTTTTGAAACAAAGTACACAGAGCGAAATAAAATAGCCAAAAAAGGGAAGCGAGGCACATGTAAACACTTATCCATGCACTAGTACGTACTCATCGTGCACATTCACGTCTGCGGGCGCCCCACCCCCAGAAGGACCAAACATACGGCTGATCTACACAAATCATCTTCCTTAACATTTGCTTATGCGGATCCCGAGACAATATCACTTGATGGTTTTGGGCCACTTGGGAGTGGTGCTCCCAGTTCACTAAAGCGAAACTGAAACACGGCAGTAGTATGACAGCCACCATTATGCAGCCAAAAGAGAACAGGAATGTTATTTTATTCCTTTTAATTTTCCGCACTGGTGGATCGTATCAAAGTAAAACACACATTTGAGGAAAGGCATCGGGTAGAATAAAACACAGTTGTTGTTCAGCGTGGATGGCTTTATTGTGATTAAAAATACTTGGCTATGCTCCCTATTATTGCAGTGAAAGATGTAAAAGTTTGGGAGCACTGTTCGTTTATTTATTTATTTTATTACTTTACCTTTGGTCTATGTTTCTTTAATTCTCAATTGGGTTATTCTTATGGTGGGATTCAGCATGGGGTTTATTGTTTACATGGGGTTAAAGTATATATATTTCAGCACCAACATTCTGGGCTCTGTTCCTTTCCATTGCTTTGGTGCCTTCTTTCCCCCGCCCGCCCTACCTCCCTCCTGTTGTCCTTGCCTTTCACTCCCCCCACATATGCATTAATATTTACAATTCCAATAGCTCTAAATCAAACCATTGCGAGACCTATTGCATTTTCAATGCTTGTTCTTTATGTAGAATGGAGGCGTATTAAGGACCCCATGCCGAACTATCAGCGTTATCAAGCTCGAGTTCGGTGAGTTGCAATTTGGAGTTTTGTCCTGACCCCTGATACATACAATTGACAAAATTTGGAATGCGGGAATTATCGACCGTATTATATATCTGGTACACCATTCCTTTCTTTGTACAGAATGGAGGCGTATTAAGGACTCCTTGGTGAACTGACAACATTTATATACTGTGTCCGGGACAAATTGAATGAAATATATTAATTTTGAATCTACGATATTAACTTCACATGATACTAACGGTAAATAACACAGCTTTTCCAAACTTTTGTACCCGATTTGGGGGTTTGCGTGTACGATTCGGCTGCCCCTTAAGGGATATGTCCAATACAGGTACCAAGGACTTATATAGTGAGTGCAACTGTGCGCGCAATGGGATCTTCACATGATCTTTGGCTATATATTAATGGAATATCATGAAACACAATGATTGGATAAGTGTTCTTAATATTTGGACGCTGTGAAATAGAGGCACATAGGCCGGCCATCGAGCTTACTAGTGACTGACTCTACTTTGTCCATTGGAATATGGTCATCTAATTACCTCCCCCTCTATTTTTACTATTAAACAGATGACACACTATATTGCACTTTGCGATATTATTATGTTTTATTTTAGGGTGTCTCTTAAATATCGTTGCTCCCTTTTTGCAGACTTGTTCATTATAACGCCCACTGAATGAACTTTGGAGTTTAATTTGTCTAGACATCGAGATAGCTGGGTGCGACGGATAGTGACGTTTGGATTACGAATTGTGTCGATCTGGTGGGTCCTCTATATAATCATTTATATATCTTCAAGCACTAGAACCTATTTCATGGGCTAGTGCATTTTGTCTTTGCTCACAAGGGTGAAACATGAATTCCTTTGTGACCTTTTATATGAAATCTTTTTATTAGACTTTTCACATATGTGCACACTTTTGGTTTTTTGTGTGAATTGTTGCATGGATCACCTTCCTATTTGGGTGTAAAATCTTCTATAAAACTTTTACAATATCCCTCTTTGATATACGGTCTATTTTGATTTACTTCTTTCTTTTGAGCTTCTTTCTTTGGATCTTTTCTTTGACTTCCCTGCAACTAGCACCATTTGCACCTTATACTCTTTTTTGGCAAAAACGTAAAAAGCACTATTCAGCCCTTTGGCTGTGAATTGTAAATAATGTACATAACCAACTGTTTCCATCTCATTGAACAAAGTGTACATATCAAGACAATGTGTATTCTATCTTCATTTCAGCCTTGAAAAAGTCTTGTGAAAAAGACGAAACACGTGTCGGCTGATTGCTAAAAGGAATAAAAACAACAGTAGAAACACACTCGTTATCTGGACTTTTTTACTTATCTCTGTGAAGAGAGGAGAGAATTTCAACTTTGTATTCTGGTCTACAATTGGAATCTGCGAACCAACTAATTCTGTGCTGCCAGCAAATCTGTGTGATGACTTAATGGTCTAGCAGTATACTCAAGAGAGTGCTATAATAAGGTTCTAGTAGTTTATGATTTGAGTGCATTATCTTTAATATGCGAATAGCACCTTCCGGTAGTAGGGTGGCTGAACCAACACAGCACCTCAATTTGTGGTAATAGATTCACACATTACTTTTTGAAATATATATATGGTAACAATCTTGTTTTGAAGTGCGGTAAATTTCCATTATTGGAACCACTACTACCACTTGGTGAAATATTTGAAACTACATGATAAGATTAGCAAGACAGTTCGAGCTGCCTGCAGCTGGAGATACCACTGTTTACTCACATATATGTATGTTCTAGTGCACCTTCCAGCCACTGCAGCAGTGTGTTTTCTACAGTTGTAAACAACTGTAGAAAGGAATATATATGCCCTTGCTCCCCTATTTGTGCTTGAGGCTGCAGTGTCTGGTTAATGGGAGTGATCTTTTTATACGCCTCAGACACTCTCTTGGTTACGCCACCGATACCTCACAAGGAAAGAAACATGCTGAAAAGACTGGTACGGCTGGGTCGATTAAATACACGAGGAAATATACTCATTGCAGCTTATTACACTAAGCACAAAATAAATATGGATAAAGATAAAACCGGCAAAAAATAAATATAAATAGGTGGAAACGTTAAAAAAAATACCATAACACCAGTAGCCCCCATCCATAACATGGGGACCACATGTGTTATGGAGTTCAACCAGGGTGTGTTCTTCGTTGATCAATATTGGGGGATAAATCAAGAATGATCCAGACAGGAAAAAATACCTCCCAAGCACAGGCCAAATTCTCCAGTAAAACCGTCCTCATTGGGAAACCTGTCTGCCCTCTAACGCGATGCAATTAAAATTATTCATGAACACCATGTTCATGTCCTATCCAGAGCATCCCATGATTCGATTTTAGGCCACACACTGTATCGTGGCACTATCGCAACAAGTGTCTTGAACCATCACAAGAAACCAGGGAGCCGAGGGTAAAAACGCAGTGACTCACACTAAGAAGGCAGCCGAAGCTAAAAATCCTTCATTAAATGTATCACTAACACATGCCTAGAAAGGGATCTTGTCAAATAAAAGCAAACATATATTAAAAAAATCGGAAACTTTGGAAAAGCAATTAATATTGGGAGATAGTTGAAAACCTGCAGAAAGCACACATGAGAAAGATTGCAAAGTGGCTCGGGGAGAAATGCCCACAGGCGAAGCAGCAAACTAAAGCACTAGAGCGAGAGTTTACAACAAAGAAAACAAGAAGCAGCGTCCTCAGAGGGTTGTTGTGGGGGAGCATGCACTGTTGGGGGGGGGGGAGGGTGAGTTGGTGTGAGAAAGGGCACAGGGAGATTAACATCAGCCCAGCGGTCACCTAAAAATGAAGCGGACAGCTTTCACTCTATAAAAGCAGCACACAGGGCAGATACTGACTGCTGGTATCAGAACAGACCTCTCCACGATAAATCGATACATTTGAGTAGTAAACCCGCAGCCTCACTGCACCTCCCCATTGTAACTTACCTCACCTATCTCCCAGGCTAGCCTACATCTTCACAAATTCAATCCCATTCTGCAAGTATTGAAAACTGAAACACAGTGCTATAAATTAACAACAGCTGTGGTGCTAAAGAAAAAAGCTCGGACATGTGGGAGGGGTAATGTTGTGTGGGGAACGGCAAGGGGAGATTAGAAGCAGCACAGCCGGCGCCAAAGGCAAGCACCACGATTCGGAACAAGCATTTGTAATGCAATAGGACTCACATTTACGCAAAACCTATTGCATTGCATCACGGACAACGGGAGGGGGGGGGCACGGACAACGGGAGTGCGGGCGGCGGGAGGGGGGAGAAGGCATGGACAACGGGAGAAGGACAGGGGAGGAGGGAGAAGGGGGCGAGAAGGCACCGACAACAGGAGTGCGGGCGGAGGAGGGGGTGAGAAGGCACAGAAAAAAATAGTGCTCACAGTCTAAATAACACGTACCGTACCGTGTAACACGCAAAGTAAAGGTGCCAGTAGCCATGGGAGGGTACAAATGATGACATGGCCATAAAGAGGAGGGACTAAAAAGCATCATAATCAATCAGAAGACAGCTTTTACGAAGGACAAAGACACAAGCCAATGAACAAATGGGCGGGCAGTGGGCAGGTCTTCCCTCACGTAGTGAACTACAGCAGATCTTCACCAGAGCAGCACTTGCGCACTGACTCTAGACTCAACCTGAAAATAGAGGGCCTCATTTATGAGAAACTGATGCATCGGCACTGATGCATCAGTTTCTCTGCACCCTCCTTGCGACACGATGGATGCAACATATTTAATTTATGGCACTCCATGCCACAAGGAAAGACAGATGCGTCAGAAATCCTGACGCATCTGTCGGCGCAAAACTCACGCATTGCTGGAATAGCGTCGTAAGAAAAACGCAATGCATGGGGTAGGCCTGTGCCTATGGCACTGCGTCACCCTTACGCCTGCCATGAGGCAGGCGTAAGATTTGATGCATTGGCGTCCTAGAAGTGGCGCAGTGAAATCTTATAAATTTCACTGCGCCACCTCTACGAGCTTACTTGCGGGGGAATGCCCACCCTCCAAACATTATACCTGATGCAGGTATAATGTGGCACAGGGCTTTACAAAGTGACACATCTGCAGAGATGCGTCACTTTGTAAATAGGGAGCAACGAGGCGCATACTTTATGCTGCTGCTGCGACACAAAATGTGATGCTATGGCGGCGCAAAAGTCACACAGGGGCTCATAAATAAGCCCCAGCATCTGAAGTGCAAATTTGAAGAATAAAAATAGAATCTGTAGTGCAAATTTAAACACATCAAAACAGTTGTTAGATAGTTGTTGCACAACCATATTAAAAGCAGTTAAATACATGTCATTTTTTTAAAAGGTGCAATAGAAACATGCAGAACGATTCTAACTTTTCAATAATTACCCAAGGAGTGCACAAAACAAACATGTTGCCATAAATCTACTTCCTGCTTGGCATTGTTTTTGTTCTTTAATGCTCCATGACCTGACCTACCTCTCCACTCTGTTGCCGGCTCTTGCAGCTGGCATTGTGATGTCATAATTTAGCTGTAGTAGGTGAATATAGTTGAGTTCTGACGTGCTTTCTGTATAGTCGGTGACTGGGTGATTAACAGGTCGGCGATTAAAAAAAATTAGAGACAGGTTTTATACATGGATTGCAGAATCCCATGTATTATATAGGGGCACATGCATCAAGCTAGGCAACTGCGATTCCTTAATAGCGATTATTAAGGAATCGCTATTAAGGAATCGCATTGCCTATGCATGTAGGTTTGGCTAAAATATTAGCGATTCCTACACATTCCTTAATTGCGAATCCCAAATTGCGATTCGCAATTAAGGAATGCCTTCCCATTCATTTCTATGGGCCTAGAGGCCCATAGGAATGAATAGGACAGCAGTCGCAATTTGCGAGTACCAAATAGGTACTTGCAAATTACAAATGCAATTTCAAGGGTGCTAAGGGGCCTAAAGGCCACTTTGATGCACCCTCAAAACATGCATGTGTGCACATGTGGCGCACACACATGCCCTAAGGGCATGTGTGTGCACCACATGGCACTCAGAAAAATGCAATTTTATGCATTTTTCTAAGGAATTGCAAATTACCATCAACTTGAAGTTGATGGTAATTTGCGATCCGAAATTGCGAAAACGCAATTTGCGAATGCCTAATGCATCGCATTTAGGGAATAGCACTTTGCGTTTCCCTAAATGCATTCGGAATTTAGGTAATAGCCTAGAATTGCAATTACCTAATTAGCGAATGCATTTTGTTTGATGCATCGCAAATTGCATTTTACCGGTCGCAAATGGGCCGATTCTGCGAATCGGCCTGTTTGTGACCGGTAAAATGCTTGATGCATGTGCCCCAAAGTCTTGTTTGTAGATGGTCAGAATTAATTATTTATATAATGCTTACTATCAACTTTGAGGTTGTAAAGCGTTTTAATTTCCATCAGTTTCCTAGGCACCTTATGGAGGGCATGGTTGAATGAATTTTCTTTGTTTATGAAAGTGATAAAATAAAAGGAGAAATAGAGATGAGCTAGAGAGATACGTAAGGTAAGGAGAGATGTAGAATAAGAAGAGAGAGGTGAGGTAGCCAGAAAGAGAGCTACTGAGAGGAAGAAAGACAAGGAATGAGGCAGAGACATAGGTAATGTTGTAAAGTGAGGAAGAGATAGCTGGAGGCAATAAGGACATTTAGAGAGAGGGAGAGTGGTGCAGTACATAGAGAGGTGAGGTACCGAAAATGGTAAAGTATGAAGTGATGTCAGAGAGAGGTAGAGGAAGACATCTAGAGAGTTGAGGGAGTGAAAAAAGGATAGAGAGATGTGAAAACATGGGCAAAATGAGAAAAGGAATAGAAAGGCAGGAATAGAAACACAGGCAGAAATGTACAGAGAAAGGTGTGAGAGCAGAAACAGATGAGGTGAAGAGAGAAAAGAGGTGAAGTAGAAAGTCACATGAGGTAAAGAAATATGCGAGGTAGTTACAGAGGTAGGGAGAGCAAGGGTGAAGTGGAGTACTACGTGTAGTAGACAGAGAGGTAGACAGTTGAGGTGGACAGTTGTTAAAAGAGAGGTGGAGAGCTTGAGTAAAAATTGAGAAGTGGCAGAGAGAACACTGACAGGGGTAGAGGGAAAGAAAGTGAGGTAGAAAGGCAGTGATACAGATAATAGTAGACACGGAGCAAGTGGAGGTAGAGAGGTGAGGTGGTGGACAAATGGTGAGGACATTAAATGTATATTTACTAATAGTGAAAAAGAGGTGGAGTAGAGAGAGATGGGGTAATAAGAGATTGGTGGTGGAGACAGAAATGAGACAAAGAAGTGAGGTAGAGAGTGGTGAGTTAGAAAGACAGATGAATGAGAGTTGGAAAGAGTCACAGAATAGAAAGCTGGACAGAGAGAGGTAGAGAGGCAAGAGACATGAAGTAGATGTAGGAGAGAGGTAAGACGGATACAGATTAGTGATGTGCAGAGAATGGCGTGAGGGAGAGTTGAGGCAGAGAGTGGAGTTTGAAAGTTTGAGATGTAGGGTAGGCAGGGAGAGATGGCAGGACATGAGATGTAGGGCTGTATTCAGTAGAGTGGTGTATTTAGCCAAGGGTTTCGCAGACACATATAAAGCACAGAGAGTTGAGACTAAGAAAGGAGGGTGTATACGAGGATATACAGAGATAGGCAACCTTTCTCACACTTTACGCCTGCCTCGAGGAAACATACATTTTAGGCATAAATCCCTGTCAACCAATGTTATTAGACAGGGATTTGAGTCAAAACTCATGGGTGGTTGAATATGAACACCCATGCACCACCCTTGGAATGCCTCCTTAATGCAAAGTAGCGCTTTGAGTTACTTTGGGCAACTTCCTAGCGTAAAGCAGGTTTGCGTTGCATGGTAAATCCCAACAAAAGATTTTGCTCTAGGTTTGCGTCACTTTTGTAACACAAAGCAAGTGTAAAGCATTGATAAATGTCCTCCTACGTGCCCTCAGAGCGTCCTTCTCGCTCTTGTCAGGGATAAGCGTCACTCAGGCTTTGATCGTGCACCAGTCTGAACAGAAGGCACCGCCATTTCATCTCTGAGAGCTCTGACACAGACTGGCGCCTCGGAGAGCAGCCAGGCCAGAGCTGGGAGAGAGGGAACGCAGACTGTTGAAAGAGTGCCAAGAATGAGCTCCGTAGACATGATCCAGGTGCAGTTCACTCAGGCACTGATTAGAAATGTCAAGGCATAAATGACTTTAAAGGACTGACTCGGTGCTCGGCAGCAGCGGCAGACTCCGAGGGATTCCTTCCCAGAATTCCATTCGGTGCATCTCCAGCTGCCGAAATGCTCTAATACGCTCTTCTTTATATGCATGACACATAGTTCTGTATAAACAGGTTTCACCTTCAGTAACGTAACGTGTGAAGTACACTGGCATGCAACGTGTGCATTACATAATTAACATATTTATCAGTATTTTATTCTTCTGCAACACAAGCGAGCCCAACAACGAATGCGTCTGAACAACTCATTCCTTTACCATGTATGCCATTACCACGCAATTTCGTGGTAAAGGCATGACTGGTAAACGGATGTGTGGTTAAGATCACACTCCAACCCTCCCCGCCCTGAGCCCTAAAAACTACACAACCCCCCCTGAGCTCTAAATACTACCCAACCCCCCTGAGCCCTAAACCCTACCCGACTCCCCGTGAGCCCTTAACACTACCCCGACCCACCTGCGCCCTAAACACTATCCTGACCCCCGAACCCTAGACACTACCCTATAACCTCATGCCCTAAACATTACACCAACCCTCCCAAGCCCTAAACACTACCGACCCCACCTGAGCCCTAAACACTACCCGACCGCCCCGAGCCCTAAATGCCACCCGAGCCACCGTGCCCTAAACATTACCCCAACCCCGAGCTCTACAAACTACCTGACCGCACCTGAGCCCTAAACGCTACGCGACCCCCAAGCGAGCCCTAAACACTACCCGGAACCCCGAGCCCTAAACACTACCCCAACAACCTCCTGAGCCCTAAAAACTACCCTCACCCCGTCTTGAGCCCTAAAAACTACCCTAACCGCCCGAGCCCTAAAAACTACCACAATCCTTAAAAACGACACCAACCCCTCCCAAAACTAGGCCCCAGACCTGCGTCTTCCCCTGTTATTGGGCCTGTCCATCCCAGCATCTAGACAGCACAGTGCCTTAACCACGCATATGCATAGTTAAGGCAAGCATAGTTTAGCTTGCCTGGAAACGGCACATGTGCCACTGCCCGCTTTGTAAAGGCAGTTTCCCGCCATTCATGCCAGAATAGTCAGTTTGGAAAGGTAAAATAGGGATTTAAAAAAATACATAATGGGGCCACAGTAACTACTCTTTGATTTCATCCTACATTCACTGAGAGATTTATTTAAGATTTAAAAACATACAAACACTGCATGTATTAAAATACACATGACACATGCAATGTCATATTAAAAGAACATACCAGAGCAAACAAATGAAACATACTGCAGTTAAAGAAAAAAAAAATTCAGACCCATGGTGGTTGAGGCCTTTTACTTCTGAAATCCCGGGGTCCTAACTACTATGGATCCTGCTCAACTGGGCAAAGCACCCCTTTTGCACCTGACTCTCAGGCAGCGTTGGACGAGCAGTCAAAGCTCCTTCGTTAGGAGGGGGAGCGTAGATACAGACCAATGTACAAGCTAGCAGCACGCAAAATAAATCAATGTCCAGTCAAATACTTGTTTTTATATAAAAAGCAGTATTTTAATTCTAATTCTACACATGCAAAGGTAAACGACAATCAGAAGCAATAGCACAATACCCCTTGAGGTGGGGGCTCTAGTACTTGTCAAGCCACTCCCTGTCCCACTAACTTTAGTGCAACAGGTTCAGTGTTTTTCCCCTTTCACTGTTTGCCACTTCCAGGGAATATAAACTATTAGGCCGTACTCATGGGTTCTCCCCCTCTGGCTCCTTTCGGAAGTTAGGTCACGAGAGTCTGCGGGGTCGCACTACCAATCCCAGTATGTCCCTCAGGGCCCCCAAAGGCCCAGTTCATTGCTTACCCACTCCAGCGGTATGGAACCCCTCAGTGGTGCAGCGTAGTTCTGCTCTGAATCAGCATTGTCGGGCTGCACGCCGTCACAAGTAGCAGCACCCGGCAGGTGCAGACTCTCTCCTCCAAACCATGGTACTGGCTAGTTCTAGCGATCAGGGTTGTTGCCGCTCCCGTGATTGTATGGTAAGTCACACTTCCCTTCATGGGGGGTTAATCTCCTTGCTCCAACAGGGCTCCGGCGATGTCCTTTGATCCTAAGGCTTCCTTTGGTGCAGTATGAGGGCCGGGCCCGCTATGGTCACAGCAGCAGGTTCTGGGAACCCTTGGCCTCAGTGTCTCCGGTGGCCCCTACTGGCATACAGGGTCGCTGCCATGGCACTCACAAGTCCGGTCACGCTGACCTGGTGTTGATGTTCATAGTAGTTCCTTCTCTGGCACAGGGGCCCACCGACCATCAGGTCATGCATGCCTGGCGCCTCCACACAACCGTTGCTGCTCGGCTCAGTCCACCTGGCACATATGGGTCACCGAATCAGTCCATCACAGGGCTGAGGCCCGATCAAAACAAGAATGGATGGGGGCGTGGCTTGAGCGCCGCACAGGATGGCCGCTAGTCCCTGAAGCTCCGTGTCTCGGCTGGGACCCATTGCGATACGAAGTGGCAGCAGCTTTCTTTTCCCCGTATGGACTGAAGCCCTTTGTTTTACCAACGTGGGAGAGCAGGTAGCTGTCTTTTTTTCCTATTTTTCTGGCCGTTTTCGTCCTGTTTCTCCCGCGTTCGGTTTTGCCTCATAAATCACCGTTGCGGCCACCATTTTGTTTGCCGCGAGTCGCGGCTCTCACTGTGGGCCGTTTTTGAAGATGTCTCAGGGGATTTTGTGATACCTGGGCATTTTTGTTCATCTCTGGCTATTTTTTCTTCCTAATTACACCGGAGTTGTTGATTTACACTCCATGGAAATGGCATTTTGGGCACATCATTCTGTTTAATGCTATCCTTCTGAAACGTCATGAGGTATATTGTGGAGATACATGTGGACTTTGTATACTCTTAAATCCTATATCCTCATTATCACTATAGGAGAGGGATATAAAGGAAAAAGTCTTTTATGTGTGCCTTCCTTTGGGATATCTTTTGCTGCTTTTCACGTTACCTGCTAACCAGACAACATTGGAGTCTTTTTTATTTTTATTTATGTTCATGGAGCCTTCTTTCTCCTCCAATCAAACAGTTGCCTCCGCTAATATGTCTTTAACTCGTAAGGACTCCACTACTGCTGCTTCTAAGCGCCAAAAGAAAGAGCCTGGTTCTCCCTCAAAATCTCCGCTACCTATAACAATGGAAGATCTTATGGAAGAGCTGAAAAATTTAAAGCCTTTTGTAGTGGAGACCAACGCCACCCTCCAGAGACTAGAGGAGAAATGGTCTAACTTAGAGTCAAGAGTAACAGTGGTGGAGCAGAGGGTTAATGATACTCAGGATGTGATCCCTAGGGTAGAAGCTATGTCCAAAGAAATAGCTCTTCTTCAACAGAAAACCGAGGACCTGGAAAACCGCAATAGGCGTAACAACCTTAGGCTTTATGGGATTCCTGAGGGAGAGGAGGGATCGTACATGATTGCTTTTCTTAAACTTCATATTCCTAAGTTAGTTGGCCTAAAGGAAGGTGTTACTCTCAACCTACAACGTGCGCATCGTATTGGTCATAGAATTGGGGGCTCCTCCTCCTCCTCTTCAGTCAGCCGTCCCAGAGGGATTATTGTTCTTTTCCTCGAATATACAGAATTGTTGATGGTCTTGTCTGCAGCAAAACAGAGAAAGCAGATTTTATGGGCTGGTCATAGAGTTTTTCTCTCACAGGATGTGGCTCGCGCCACCGCCGCTCGTCGTAAAGAATTTCTTTCCTTCCGCCCTGTTCTCCGTTCCATGAATGCCAGATATGGCCTTGTTCACCCCTGTTTTTTTAAGGTTACTTATAAGGAACGGACCCATTCTTTTGATCGCCCCGAGGATTTAAGACAGTTCATTTCTTGCCACAAGGGAGAAGAAATGGATCTTGGGAAAACCTGAATACTGACTCTCATAATTTGTTTTTGTTACTAATCCTGTTTAACTATTTTCAATTTACAGGTTCAGCTGTTGTCTTGTGTATTTCCTCGCTTGTTTACTCTTTGAATGTTATATGGTAGTTCTCATGTGATATCATCCTCTAACTTTTTTGTGTTTTTTAAATTTTTTTCTATTTCGCAGATACGTTTTGTCTAGTACGGATCCCCTCTTTGCTGTTTCCTCCTCAATGTGCTACCCCTCCTACTCCTATTGTGTATAGTACTTCTTGTATTGGTAAGTGTTCCTCCTTCCTCAATACTTATACATTTATTATATTTGTTCTCAATGCGTTTCTTTCTCTGATTAACTCTACTTACCTTGTATTCCTGGCTGCTGCTCTATATTTAATTCTATTCTTTTCCTCTGCCTATTCATTGGTTTTTGTCGTTTATTTCTGATTTCATGGGTCTTCGTCTATCTTGTCCTTGCGGTTCCCCGCCTTCTCATGTCAATTCTTTCAATCTTCTCACTTTGGCAACATGTTCTGGTCACTTTGACTGGAGTCTTCCGACTTCTTGTCAATCTTTTTTTCTCTATCACTTCTCTTTTTTTGGTTTGTTTTTCTTCTTCACTCATTCATCACCACTCTCTTTTTTCTGTCTTTCTTTTTATTTTTTATTTTCTGAATTCATCTACTCATTTGTTTTTGATTTTTTCATATCCTTTTTTCTTTTCTTCTGTTCTTGACTCTTTTACTGTTCCTTTTTTTATTTCTTGATCTATTGTAGAATATCCTACTTGTTGGTTTCAAAAATTTCCACTTGTTCTCTTTACAATTTTATCAAGTTTACATTGCTCATGGTGTTAATGTTTTTCCTTCATCAATATGACTGATAATGTACATATAATATCCTGGAATGCCAAGGACCTGCGTAACCCTGTCAAGAAACAGAGGGTTCTTACCCACTTATCCAGATTACACTAAAAAATTGCAATGCTTCAAGAGTCTCATCTTACAGAAAAGGATATTAGCTCTCTTAAAAAACAATGGGTTGGGCATGTTTATTGCTCTCCGGCTAAAGACTGAAAGAATGGTGTGGTGACACTTTTTCATAAGTCTCTCTTAATTCATGCTGAAATTGGATCCATACTCATTTCTGATCCTGCCCCTGTTTTCATCAATTTGGATCTCCCTTCGGTGCCCTCCAAATCCCACAGATGGCGCTTTAATAATTATTTACTCAAGGACCCCACCTTTATTGGATGCTTTAAGGACTTCTTGTCTGAATTTTTCCTTTTCAATGCCAATCCCGATATTCCTTTCCACACCATTTGGGACGCTTTCAAGGCGACAGCCATAGGCTTCATCATTGATTATGTTGCTATAAAAAGAAAACAACTCCTTAAGGAATCAGCTTCATTATTATCATCTATTAAGCAGCTTGAGCACTCCTACTTTTCCTCTAAAAATGAGGATACTCTCAAGAAATTAGTCCAAGCTAAATTGAATTTCAACAGAAGATCGTCGGAGGAGGCCTTTGGGGTGTTACTTAAAATTAATTCTAAATTCTATGGTGGCCGGAATAGAGCTGGCAAACTGCTTGTTAACTATTTGAAGGTTAAGGCTCAAAGATCTAAAATAATTAATATTATTGATAATAAGGGAGTTAATCATTTTAAAGACGAGGAGATATTAAATTGTTTCACAGATTTTTATAAGACCCTATACACCCCGAAACTTCTCCTACTGACACTGAACTAGAGGCATTTTTTGAGTCCCTACCACCTCGCCCTCTTCTTCTCCCGATTGCTCTCTACTAGAGAAAGATCTGTCCCTTTCCGAACTGAAGTCTGCTCTAGCTCTGATACCTAAGGATAAGGCCCCTGGCCCAGATGGGTTTACTGCTGAATTTTATTCGTGCTTCTCACAGACCCTTCTTCCTTACCTTCTGTCACTTTTTCAGCATTTTATCTCACATAAAGAGGCTCGTGGTTCATTTCTTGAAGCCATGATTTGTTTAATACCAAAGAAGGATAAAGATCCCTCTTCCTGTGCTAATTATCGTCCCATTTCTTTAATTAACTTGGATTGCAAGATTTTCGCTAAAGTTCTGGCCCTTCGCATTAATCAAGTTATCCCTGATTTGATTGGATATGAACAAACCAGTTTTGTCAAAGGTAGAATGTTAGCAGACAACTCAAGAACCTTTTTAAATATCATACATCTTGCTTCTAAGAGCTCTTCTCCTGTTGCTGCCATCGCCTTGGATGCTGAGAAAGCTTTTGATCGCATTCACTGGCTTTTTATGATGCGTGCATTGAAAAGGCATGGTTTTGGCCCCGTCATTTTATCTTTTATCAATTTGCTTTACTCTTCTCCTACCACCTCTGTTTTTGTTAATGGGTCCCAATCTTCTTACTTTACCCTTCGGCGTGGCACTCGTCAAGGCTGCCCTCTTTCACCTTTGCTTTTTATTTTATCTCTAGAACCTTTTCTTCATTCTCTAAGGCATTCTTCTGTATTTCGCGGTTTTACACATAAGTCCTTTGAAATTAAATTCACTGCAGATGATATTTTATTATACCTTTCTGACCCTTCTGCTTCTTTGCCTGCTTTCACAGATCTTTTATCTTCCTATGCTGCTTTGTCCGGTTATAAATTAAACTTTTCTAAATCAGAAGTGCTCGCTTTAAATAAATATTGTTTAAAAAGTATGTTTGAAGGGACTGATTTTAAATGGAATTCTAATTACATTATTTGTTTAGGAATAAAATACGCCTCTTCCGTCTCTTGAACGATCCAGCTCAATTTGGAGGATGTTATACTAAGGGTATCTGGTATGGCAGAGAAATGGTCCACCTTATATTTGTCCTGGTGGGGCAGGTTGGACACTTCCAAAATGATGATGCTCCCTGTGATCAATTTCTATTTGCCCATGTTACCAGTAAAGCTCCCCTTAAAATTCTTTAACACTCTTAATGGCGTTTTAAGCAGATTTCTCTGGAATGGCCGGAAAGCTCGTATATCCCTCTCTTCCTTATCTGCTCCTAAGGACAGGGGAGGTGTTAATTTTCCTAACTTTCATCAGTATCACTCTTCCTTCTTAATCCGACAGGTTTTACCCTATCTATCTTCGTCTGATGAACCCTCTGTACCAGTTTGGTTTAGATTGGAAGAATCCCTGGTTCACCCGTTTCCCTTTTCCTCGTTAGTCAATTTTACTCATTCTCCCCGTCCTTTTAAGTCCCCTACTATTTCACAATTCATATCAACCTTCAACCCAGTCCTTAAAAAGTCTCTTTCTCCTTTGCAAGTATTCTTAGATTCTTCCTTATGGCATAACAAGTCCATTAAACTTTCCAATCGTACCTTGTTTTGGAGGCTTCGGGTTAATAAAGGGATTATTCAAGTTAAACACTTACTACAGGATTTGATCTTTCTATCCTCTCAGGAAGTTCAAACTAAATTCTGTTTACCTGCCACTTCCCTTCGCCATTAGGATTCTTTAAGATTGCTATTAAGTCAACAGCTCTCTCTTCTCTCGGGGACACTCTCCCCCCCCTCTGATCCTATATTTGAACCCTTACCTACCTCTCCCTCTATTCGGGCCTCTCACATATATAAATATCTCCATTTCTCTCTACCCTCCCGCCCCAAGAGTAAAATTGAAATTTTATGGGAATCTGATTTGCAACACATTATCCCTACACCCACTTGGAATTTGATTTGGACACGAATACATCACACTTCCTGTAATGCCAATACCTCTCAAACACTTTATTATTTTTATCAAAGGTTGTTTTTAACCCCATTGTCTAACTCCAAGTTCAGTTCTGATCTCTCCCCTAACTGTTGGACTTGCAAAAATACCCCTGGCTCATATTTACACTCTTTTTTCCTTTGCCCTAACATTTCTCTTTTCTGGACAAAGATATGTGGTTTAATTACCTCTATTTGCTCTATTAACTTTCCGTTTGATATATACTCCATATTTTTGGGTAGTAATTCCGCACACTGGTTTGGTGCTCGTAGGATGGGCTCTTTTGTAGATCTGTTATTGGCCATCGCATTTCAGGTTATCACTTCTAATTGGAAAGATGCCTCTAAAGTTACTTTTTCTGCCTGGTGGAATCTTCCTTATTCACATCATCAGCTTGATAGAGCTTCTGTTACCACCTCACAGCAACTTCTCCGAAAAGAAGCCTTCTGGTCTCCACTTACCAACTATTTATCTTCTTCTGCATTACGCAATAAGGACAATACCTTTGTTTTTCAGCCACCATGAGTATAATGTCAGTCATCTGTTTACAATGTTCTTATTTGATTGCTATTACATTGTTATTTGACACTGTATAATGTTCAATATTGGATATTTATATGTACTATATTTGGTTAGGATGTTCTTTTTTCTGGTTTCTTATTACCTTTTTTTTTTTTCTTTTTTTCTGTTTTTCTTTTCTCTCTCTCTTTTCTTTCCTTTTAAAAAAACAAAAAACCTAAAATGCTTATTTGTTATGGTACATAATTCTTTAATTGCTCTTAACGTTGGTTTTATATTTTACTAGAAGTTTGCTATATTAAGTTCTTACCTCTCTTCTATCTTATATATTTATTGTATCTTTTGCACTTCTTTTAATGACCATTGTTATATTATTGTACCTTGTCTTTATTTGCATTAATAAAGCTTTTTAAACTAAAAAAAAAAAACAAGAATGCATTCCTCACACCTCGCACAGAGAGTCCTCATGATAGGGCTCCCCCTTGGACATTTCTCTTTCCACCACTCTCCTCTTCCTCACAGGGCATACTGGTCTTGGCGAGCAGGCAGGCGCTGGCAGTTGAAGCTCCTGGGCAGGTGGTCTTGGTTTCCCTTGGTGATCCCTCACTCAGCAGAGAGACTAGCAGGCCTGGGACCCAATCATGGTCACAGGTAGAAGTCTTGCGGAGCCTTCCAGTCCACACATAGGCTGTCTGGCTGCTCAGCAGATGACAAAGTTTGGGGTCTCAGACTCCCCTACATATATTCCCTTTCCAGACACAAAATGCCAGCATACACACATTTACCGTGCCTGTAATGTACCACACTTCACCGCTTGTGTAGTGTACTTCTTGCAAGCACACTTGCACTCAGCACGTTTCCATCATGCATTCCTTTCCACATCTACCTGATGCAGACCGGGGTGAATTAAGTACAAAGTAGAGAAACTTTTAAAAAGGTGAGTAAGCCAGTAGACCTCACTCCAGTGACACATGGTAAAAAGACCCTGTTCACTCCTACTGATCACTACACGTATGCTGCCACTATGCGCTTGTACTGCTTAACTTCTGGTGAAGGCGGTAGCCTTCCACCACTATTCAGGTAGCGTTTTGGGCATCCCTCCCTGTCCAACAAGACCGCAATTCATGGACAGGCCTATGTCATGGCACACACGCATGTTCTGTGTCCGCCTATGACAAAAAATCAGCATTGGGGATCCAGACTCCAGGACGGTTGGGCACTCAGGGAGGGGTTCACGTCTCTTACCATGCAGAGGACCTTTCCATCCCAACTAACTAATACTCAGAAAGTAACTGTCTCTGCCTATGTTGGGAGAGATTATAAAAATTTGCTATTTTAGCCTTATTGAGCAGCACATGCTGCAGGGGTTTAAGAGCATTTAATTGCCTTTTCGTGTCATAATGCAGCCTTGCTTTCGGCTCAGGACTACAGCTGCAAATGTGGGTAATTAAGAGTGGTTCGGTTCCTAGGAAGGTGTCCCGTCCTGCACAAAAACAACCCTGCCAAGAACACAGAACAAGGGTGCCTGTGTTGGTGCTAGGCACCAAATTGTGCACTGTCTGAAAGGACAGTAATGCACCGTATCTCGTAGATATGTTGCATTCCTGCCCTTTCGATTTGGCATAGGGCAGTGCAGCAAAAAGAGTTGCCGCGCTGCCCCATGCCAAATCTTTGTGAATGAGGCCCTGAGTGCAAGAAAGTGTAAGAGAACCCTTCAAGAAGAAGCTAACTGGAATTCGAACCAAGGATTACGCCTCACCACTTTTACAGGTGACCAGCCGCCACTGCTCGTGACCCATGCTCTGCTGACCCAGATATGACTGCAGTGATGGAAAACTGACCTTCCTGCTACAAACGCTCTGAACCCAGCTTGGCATTCCAGTCCACTTCACACACAGCTAGACAGGCAGGCTTGATCCCCAGCCAGGATTTACTACCAACAATAAGTGGTTGAGTTTAACAATCACTTCTCAGGATCTCAGAGCGGAGACACATTCATATTTATAGGCCAATTACAAAACTGCACAATTTACCTTCTGTGGAAGCAGGAAAGGAGGGAACATGGCGGCCTATTCCGAAGCGATGCCGTCCCCCTGGGCCACCTTGCTGTACAATATGTGCTTGTGCGATGCATTCGATTTGTAGTGGTGCACAATAACTAAACCCGCAACATATGGGGTTACGCTCACAGAAGTTTTGTTTTTAAGTGGAAGTACAGAACCAACACTAAAGCTTTTATTCCTAAATATTCGCTGAGAGGCCGGATGTTTCAGTAACGGTATTCAACTGGCGTTCACGAGTGTAACCAGGAGTTCAGACTTTCTGATAATAACAGAAAGGACCCAAAAGCAAGAGGTGAATGTAAGCATGCCTGGCAAAGCCTGAGGGTGGTCTGGTCCAGTGTTAAAGTTGTAAAATAAATTGTGCCAGGGCTCTCGTCAGGAGGCAAGTTCAGCTTGCACCACCCATTGCTGCTGTCAGCACTGCCAATGACGGTAACAACACAACTACTAGCCATCACACTCCCACAAGTGTGACAATTCAGGCTGTTTCAGGCCACTAAAGTTATAGGAATGGCTAAGGCAGCAGGTAATAGTCATTTTTTAATGTATATTTAATTACTAATTAACTGCTGTTGTGGTCATCTCTAAATTAAACACAAGAAGATGATGGACGCAGCGCTGAAACTTTTCAGACACTCACCCCCAGTCACAGATCTGGCTTGAATCCATTATCGTTCTTTAGCTCACTTCACCACCCCAGTTCAGACCCAGCTATGTGCAAATCAGTCTTGACCCTGTTCCTCATTCGAACAGTCCAGCCTGTACTGCTAAGCCAGGTCTTCCCTGGACCAGAAACAAGCATCTTGGGACTGGTTTCGGGCTAACACCTCTCATCAGCCACGCTAGCTTGAATCCAGTGGCAAATTGAGCAAGGGACCCACGTCTGGGCATAGCCTGCCAACTTAGGGCAAACAAAGTAAACTCAAGTAGATGATGGACGGAGCACTGAAACTTTTCAGACACTCACCCCCAGTCACAGATCTGGGTTGAATCCATCATCATTCTTTAGCTCAATTCGCCACCCCACTTCTGAAGCAGCTATATGCAAATCAGTCTTGACTCTGTTCCTCATGGGAACAGTCCAACCCGAACTGCCAAGCCAGGTCTTACCTGGACCGGAAACAAGCATCCTGGGACAAGTTTCGGGATAACACCACTCATCAGACAGGCAAGCTTGAATCCAGTGGCAAAGTGAGCAAGGGACCCACGTCTGGGTATACCCTGCCAACTTAGGGCAAACAAAGCAAACACAAGGAGATGATGGACGGAGCACTGAAACTTTTCAGACAATCACTCCCAGGATGCTTGTTTCCGATCCAGGGAAGACCTGGCTTGGCAGTTTGGGCTGGACTGTTCCCATAAGGAACAGGGTCAAGACTGATTTGCATATGGTTGGGTCTGACTGGGGTGGTGAAGTGAGCCAAAAAACGATGATGGTGAGTGTGTGAAACGTTTCAGCGCTCCGTTAATCATCTCCATGTGTTAGCTTTGTTCATCTCTAAAGTAGCCAGACAGTGCCACCTTATGGCTGACTGTCACAAGCGCCGGTGTTGACAATTAAGGGCCGGTGCAGAGCACCAGAAACCACCGGCTAAAATCAAGCACTGGTCTGGTCTCGTCCTAATTACTGACAGGTCATCTTCTTCATACAGCTAGGAAGAAGACTATTCATCTATACTCCATCATCTGGTTAAGCCTTTCTCTTATTGCTTAGGCCCTCCTATACTCCTTACCCCCTCCCCCAAAGGGCACCACTTGTGGGACAAAGCAGCAAATTCCCAAGGTAGCTAAATGAGGCGACTGAGGGTGTCAAGGAGAACTGTGACAAGGGAGACTAAAGGCCACATGTATCAACATTTGGAATAGGGATTACCCAATTGTGATTTTCTGCAAACCACAATTAAGTAATCGCTATTCGAAATGTATGAAACTCATTGAGTTTCATTTAGCGATTCCTAGGGGGTCGCACATCAACCTACCTCATTAATATTAATAAAGTAGATCACAATTTGTGACCCCCTATGAATCTCTAAATTCACGGGGATGGTGGCCTGCTAGGGTCTGCAGACCACCATTTCGTGATTGCTTTTCAATAAAGCAATCATTTTTTAAATGCAGCCCGTTTTCCTTAAAGGAAAATGGGTTGCGTTTAAAGGAAAACAAGGAAAAGTTTTCCTTTCATTTTTTAAGTGCAGGCAGTGATCCGTGAGACGACTGCCTGCTTTTAAAAAACTTTTCACCACCACTCTCAAATTGGAAAGGGTCCCATGGGGTCCCCATCCCATTTGTTAATGGGTTACCACCAACTTGAAGTTGGTGGTAAAATGTGAATGTTTTGCGACCGCATTCACGGTCACAAAACATTCATACATACCGCTGCAATTCGGTATTTGGAAGGGACGCCCTAAACACGCCCCTTCCAAATAATGAATCGCAAATCCATTTTGCGATTCTGTAACAGGTTACCGAATCGCAAAATTGGTTTGATAAATAGGAAAAGCCTTTTTGCGATCGCAAACGGGCCGATTCTGCGAATTGGCCTGTTTGCGAATGCAAAACAGTTACATACATGTGGCCCTAAGATTCAGAGTAATTTATGTATTTATTTAATAGCCATTTTGTAGAGAGCTAGGCCCAGATTTACTATGGATTTGCACCGTCACATAGAGACTAATTAGTAGGTACTTTCCAGGACAAAAGTAATTTTGTGCTAAAAAGTTGCCCTTTAAAAAGTGATTTGCGCTGCTCTGTGTCACTTTGTGCCAAGGGGACATTAATGGGGCGTTACTTGGGCAGATCAGGGCAAACACTCATAGGTTCTGACACCATGCCCAATCTACTTAGCTAGCCAGACTGGGCTTTGCATCAGGCGTTAACAAGAGGAAATGTTTTAATTTCTCCAAAAACCCACACATTGCTTGTATGTGTCTAGGCATAGGAATTTGGACTGGAACGGTGTGTTTCAGTACAAACCCTGTGCTAGACAGTGCACACCCACCTCTGTACCATGGAGCGAGGCTGTACATTGAGCAAGGCAACCTTACTTCTGTGGAGAAGTGTGGCTCAATGGTTAGAGCGGCAGACCCTGATGCAGAGATCTGGCCCGGGACCAGGGTTCAATTCCTGCCTCGGCGGGTCTTGGGCTCAACCTCCTCGGACCTGATAATTCTCGCCTCGGTGCCTATTCTAATCATGGGTCCCACTCTGCAACTCTGGGCAATAGCTTGCTTAATCTCCACAACGGCCCCACCAGCGCTGGGATGCCTGGCTTCACCTTGGGGGTGCCCAGGAGTGGACATTTCACAGGGAAAAGCCAGGAAGGGTTCCACAGCGGTATGCGTTCAGCGCCAGGATGCCTCAGGGTAGCAGTGCGCTTTACAAGTACAAATTCATTCATTCATTCACTAGAGCCCCAGCACAGGGAATATGTGTTGGAAATGGCCCTTTCCGCAGTCACCCCCAAACGTTTTGCCTTCCTCCTACCCTGTTTGATAGATTCATTTTTGTTGGCTTTAGGAGTCTGTGCCCTTTACCACTGCTAACCAGTGCTAAAGTGCTTGTGCTCTCTCCTTAAAATGTGGTAACATTGTCTTAGCAACAACTGGCATATTTAAATTACCTATAAGTCCCTAGTACTGCGCACTACCTGTGCCCAGGGCCTGTAATGCTACTAGTGGGCCTGCAGCACTGATTGTGCCACCCACTTAAGTAGACCTTTAAACATGTCCCAGGCCTGCCATTGCAGAGCCTGTGTGTGCAGTTTAAACTGCCTTGTTGACCTAGCAAGTTAGACCTCTTGCCAGGCCCAAACCTTCCCTTTTAATACATATGTCACCCCTGGGTAGGCCCTGACAGCCCAAGGGCAGGGTGCAGTGTATTTAAAAAGCAGGACATGTAATTTTAAGTTTTAGATGTCAGGGTAATGAAAAACTCTTAAATTAATTTTTCACTGCTGCAAGGCCAATCTTTTCCATAGGATAACATTGGGATTACCTTATAACATTTTATAAATGTAATTCCCAATTGTGAAGAGATCGACTTTTCATGTTTGGTGTCTCTGGAATGACAATTTAAAATCCAAACTTATGGTGAAGTCGGATTTTAAATTGCAATTCTGAAATTGCCACTTTTAGAAAGTTTACATTTTCTTACTTTATCCATTAGGTGCCTTCTGCCTGTCTCTGATCACTTATCTGGGGTGGGTGACAGATGGGCTTAGTATATTCTTCCCTAGACAACCACACCCAAAGGGAGCTTAGGTGTAACTAGATGGGCCTTCCTGGGAGGATGGAATGGAGGAGCTGGACCCCGCCTCACTTACACCCGAATAGGCTGTGTCCTGTCCCCACACAAAGGGCTGCATAAACCCCTGTAGTGAGTCTGGAGCCAGAGCAGGAAGGGCAGGGCATCTGTGCACTTTATTTGCATATCTTTGAAGTCTCCCCACTTTAAACGCACCACTGGGCATAAGAAATGAATGTCAGACACCACCATTTCAGTACACTTCTGGACCTGCCACTTACTTTTCTTACTCTGCCAGTAAGAAGGACTGCTGTGCTGCTGAAGGACTGCCACTCTGCTAGACTACTGCTCTTGAACTGCTGCCGTGCTGACCTACTGCCCACTACCCTCTTGCCTGGGTGAGTAGGACTTGACCTGCATCACTTGAGCCCAGAACCCAGAGTGACTCCAAGGGCTAGTTGACTTGCCTCCTGATCTGAAGTCTCAGGGACATAAAAGGCTTCCAACTTACCCGCTTCTGCATCTGGACTCTGCCATATGTGAGTCTGCCCTGCCAAGTGGTGCCACCCCAGTTCTGGACCTTTGGACGTGAGGCCTCAGGTGCTTGCTACAGCAAAACTACGCATCCTCTATCAAACTGGCTCATTGGCGCTGTTGGATCTGAACTGGTGCATCGCTCCCGGTGCGTGACCAGAACTGGCGCATCACCTCTGCTGCGTGGATTAGCCCGACGATTTACGTTCAGAAGCACGCATGTGCTACTCTCTACCTGATGCTAGATCTTCACATCTACGTCGACAGCAGCCTTGACGACAATGACAAGAACTCCACATCGCTGCCCCTGCCTTCATCGGAGCTGATGCATCACAGCTGCTGCACGGATCAGGACCAGCACCTCCACTGCATGGATCAATGCATTGCTTTGACTGCACCACGAATCCCTCAACATTGATGCATTCAGGATCAAGATCCTTTTGTTCAGTGGGCCAAGCCTAGTCCCTGGAGCTGGCCCGCGCTCCATCGAGGTCGGCCTTAACGTTTGACTTTGTCCCAGTCTGCGCGACCAGATATTTCAAGCAAACACTTATTGGTTCTATTTTACAGTTTATTCTTTAAAAATTCACAACTCAAGGTCTATTTATTAGATTTTTGTTGTTTTGGTCTTGTTTTATTTTTTAGATTAAGCTCTAATTTTCTAACCAGGTGTGGTATCTTTCTGTGTGGTGTTTTTACTGGTTTACTGTTTGAAGTGTTGCACAAATTATTTACAAGTTGCCTCTTAAGTTAAGCCTGACTGGTCTGTGCCAAGCTACCAGGGGTGAGCATAGGTTACTTTAGGGTGTGCTTTGTGACTAACCCTGACTAAGATTGTGTTTCCTACTTGGACATGGTGCATATCTGTGCCAACCAGTAACCCAATTTCTAACAATATGGCATTGCGCTGTATTTTTCCCCTTGTGCAATGCTGCACTGCTTTGCCTGGAAAATGTATAAGTCTGACCCATTGTCAGGCCTAATGGTTGCTTCATAGCGCTATCCAGTCTGAAATGAAGGTATGTAGTTGATAAGAAGCATGAGTCCAATCAATTATGGCTCATGAGCCCTATTCACTAATTGTCACTCACTGCCAACAGTTCTGGGCCGATTAGTAGCGTTATTAGGATTATCGCCAAAGCACAGACAGTTGGGTTCTGTTGTTTCGTTTGGGTTTAGAGCATTTAACTGGTTTAGACCTTGAACTCTTAAGGCTCTGTCTCCATGCTTCAGTCTCTTGAATATTTCTTGCGTGGTCCGATGTGATATGGCTCACCACAGATTCTTCAATGTGGAGTAATAAGGGGCCAGTTTCTACTTGCATCACTGATTTTTTTTCTTAGTATGATTCTGTCACACACATTAAATTGTAAACTTCATTCTCCCTTGCCGTACGCAACCAATGATGGGATTTTTAATGCCAGCTTTATTTGACCAAGCTTTTGAAAGTTTTTGGATAGTCTGACCGCATGGTGCTGGAGTTTGTTTTTCTGGGAGACCAGTGAATGCAATGCTACAATATTCTAATTTTGACATTTCCAAGGACATCATTAACTTCAAACTATGGGTTCAATGGAATAATGGCAGGGCATTACGCCCTACTCTCCCTTTCTTGTCTTTACTTACAGGAGGATCCAGCAGAGCTGGTCACACCAACATCCTACAATTGAGCAGCTTGCTAGACATCTACACCAAAAGAGGCTGCTGGGACGCTAGAACACATTATCTATAATGTACAACCAGAGTGTGGGGTGACACCCAAGTAGCAACCCTAAACATCTTCTGCAAACATCCCCATTTGCTTGAGTCCTGGAGGCTGCCATGCCACGAGTTGAGCACCTGATGGAACATGTGATCCCCAAGCTAAGATAGGCCTATTGTAAGGAAAATGCATCTCTTTGCATGATCACTCCAGAGTTTTGGCACTGATGCTGCTGCTTTTGCACTTCTGAAGGTGCACTGAGTCCTCCCAAAAAGGACTCAGAGCCAGTGCTCTGACACTTTAAAAGGTATATGTCTAATTGTCTCAGTCCCAATTGGAATAAGTTAACTTACTTATAAGTAGGGGCTCCCGGTTTTATGGTATTTATTTTTTGTTATTTCCATCTGTATTTATCCATATTATTTGTTGTTAATTGTATCTGTATTTATCCATATTTATTTTGGGTTTTGTGAAAAAATGAAGCTAAACCTAGTATATTTCCACATTTAACAGATAAATGTGCACTCATATTCAAACGCCCGTGAGGTTGCAATTTTATGAACATCTACAGATAATAAACAATGCATGTATGGCAAAACATGAACATTTTAGTATTAACCTTGTTCATATCTATTGCTGCTTAAGCCTATTTACTAAAATTCCTTTCTTTTTTTAACCCCCACCTGTCAATCTGCAAATTTATGGGCCTGACAGTCATGGCTGACAGCATATAGAATCACTCAAACAACAACCAAATTTCTGCTTTCATCCACATTTAAAAATAAATACAGACTAAAAAGTAAATGGTTTTCTGTCTATATTCATCTGTAAAAATCAGTAAAAATGTGAAATAGGGTACATTACTTATAAGTCCCTAGTATATGGTACCAGGGGCACCCAGGGCCTGTAAGTTAAAGTGTCCCTTATGGACTGCAGTACGTATTTTGCCCCCACAAGCGTGATAAAGCAAAGCCTTTTCTGGCTGGCAGAAAGGTTTTCCACTGCTAACTCGACTTTGTCATTTTAAATAATGGCAAAGCCTAACCTAAGGCAGGCCTACTGAGCCTTAAAGGCAGAGTGCATTATATTAAAAAGATGGACATATCTTTTAATAACTTTACATGTCTAGGCAGTAAAAACCCTGCAGTGTCGTTTTTACTGTGGAAAGGCTAGCAGCCCCATTGGGTAATGCATAGTTGCCCATTGACAACTCTGCAGTGCTAACTTCTGAGTGTGACTACTAAATATAATACTTCAAGGTATCAAAAGAATTGTTGCATTAAGCTCGACTTGATGCTCAAGTTAAATTTAATGTAACTTTTGGCCAAATAGCAACTTTAGAAAGTTTTCACTTTGTTGCCTCAAGTTTCCATTGCCCGTGTGCCACAAGTAGCTGTCCTTGAGACAGCCTTCTGCTCTCCTCTGGAAAGGTGTGAAAGACTCTCAGGAAGGAATACAAAGGGCCTGTCATTGGAAGAGGTGGAACTTCCTCCTGGCTGGATGGGCCAGTAGGGTGTGAACCCAAATGGCAAGCTTCAAAGGAGAAGCATTGAAGGGCAAATGATGGGCTGTTCTTTTGTTTTAGCAGACAGGAAGGCATCTCGGACAGAGAGGGAGTAGCCATTGCCAAACCGGGTTTTCAGTGGGCGTGTAACCCCCAGGTAGCCACACCTCTGGGATGGCTAGGGAGCTCCATACACCAAGAAGGTGTTTTTTTAAAGTTTAGAATGCTTTATTGAAATGAAATACAAAGTAAAATGACAGTGTACATTATGACAATAAAGGTCAAATGGTATCATAGCTAAAAAAATTGAAATAACAAGTTAGGACTATAATAAGAAGTATATAATGAAAAACGAGAAGGTGTTTTGACATGTTGGAAGGAGGCATAATGGAGCATTCTGGGCTAGCTAGATGCCACACTTTACAGGAAGTCATCAATAGATGGGAGGGAACCTGGGAGCCCATTGGTGAGTAGCTGCCACATCCCTGAGGAAAAGAATGGGCATAAAAGTGGCACCCCTGGTGCCCAGACCCTAGCGCTGAGATAGGGTATTAAAAACAAACCTGCCTGGACCTGTTACAGAATTGGGACTTTATTAGCCAGTGAGGTCACGCAACCACACCATATAATAAGCCATTTTCCTCACACCTATGCAAAGTTCATAACAATCCCACTGGCTCGCGCAGCCTCACACAATCTGGGGTTGGCATCCACAGACACGAGTAGGCAGGATGCCCCATTCACAAATCTTCATAGGGATAAATCATGAATTAAAATTTGATCTCCAAAAACCCTTTATCAATGCACATCAAGTCTGACCTGAAACTACTTTATGTATTACAGTAATGAGACACACATCTGTCTCCAACTAGGCACCTCAATCAAAACTGTATATTACATTAATGAGGTATCCTTTTAGTTATAATAATGAACTTCAGGCCATGACTCATAGATTCCTATCATAACCTATGTAAGCCCTCATACACAGCTGTAAAAATGCACATCAACAAATGCACTTTTATGGTGGTCTGTACATCCCTCCTCTTTTCCTGCTCTTTTAAACTTTCACATCCTGGTCTATGCTCCAGTGTGGCCTACCAGCCAGCTCCGTAAAGGCCGATCATGCTGCTGGTAAGATTGGTGGAGAGATGGGTGTCGAGGTTGAAAGACTGCCGGACGAGTTAAATGTGCACTAGTGCATGCTAGCATGCACTGTGGTCTCAGCCAGTGCCAGACCGAGCCACCACAGGATAAGGGTTGTTCTGTTTGTCTGTAAAATCCTTTAAAATCAAATCCATAACACACTATGCAAGCATAGCAAGTAGAACTGATACTCTACAGGAAGGTTTGGGGGAGAAATTGATATCAAACTGTACCCAGACAATTATCCTATCACGTTTGTGATCAGTATGTACAACTAGGAGGCAATTCACTCATTTAGACAGTGTGCCCAATTTGTCCAATTCACAATGTTTTTACGCATGTATGTAGCAACTATGGGGTATATTCACAAGAACGTGCGATAAACATCGCCAAAATAGCTTACCGCAACTTCTCACATCGCAGTCCATCGCGTGAAAATAACGCCGTGTTAACGTGGCATTCACAACACGGCGATATCGTGCGATAACCGCACGATAACGCGGCGAATGTCCACGAAACAACTACCGCGACGGCGATAAAAATGCAAAACCGAACACGAAAAAAGTTGCGATGGGCCCAACCGCGAGAAAATCTGTGTGATAACTAACGAGAGGCCAGCAAGTCCCACGCGTCATGCGGGGAAAAGCACAAGAAAAGCACCCAAAAAGATCACACCAAAAACCAGATGAACCGCGGAGCACCAAGGATGCACCCGGACCAGGTGCAGAGGACAACGTGAAACCCACAAGACCCACGGAGGCCCAGCCAGGAAGCCAGGTGTCGTGGAAGGGCAATGAGAAGAGGGAGAGGAAGACGGGGTACAGTCTGCAGGAAACCCGGATCCACGTCACGGATGAGATAGAACACCACCACCAACTGTACGTCACCTCCAACGTGTCATTGGCAAAAATGACGCTGAGATGGTAGACCATCTCGGACCATGTGAATGCCGTTGCCGCACCGAGGAGGACAATGGAAGAGGACAAGAGGCGCTGGAATGATGCGAAGGGCAAACCTAAGAAGGAACTCGCTGCCAACATTAAAGCAGCAATGCAGATTGGAGGTGGGGGGCCAGCAGAACACCAGGAGCAGGATGAAATGGAGAAAATGGTGGCCACAGTCATCAGTCGGGAGACGGTGACAGGAGCAGAGGACCCGGACACCGCCCAACATGACCTGACACAACATCAATAGGGTGAGTACCTACGAGGGAGTGGGGGGACGGGGTGAGATGGGCACAATGGCACACATGCACAATTAAGCAGAGCACACTGCACACCCACAATGACTCCTGATCATGTCCCTGATCCCCCTGGAACACTGCAGCACACACACAAACACCAAGTAGTCTCACCTCCACCATGTGCCCAAAGGGGCCCCCACCCAACACATCACCAATCACACAACCAACACATGCACATGTGCGAAACCCAGCGAAGATGCGTATCCGTCAGCCACACTGACAATGCAAGAGACACTACATGACGAGGAGCATGGCTGGAGTCCAACTATCATGTCAATGTACAGGCCACGACACTGATGCGGCTGAGTGTGGGCCAGATCCGCAAAGGTGCAGGTCACACTCGGACACATCCGCGTGCACAAAAAACCCCTTACGCCAACTACACATCCGCCTACCGACCATGACCACGAGTCACAACACGACGAAGGGCACAATTCACTCAAGTCAGCAACATCTCAGCACTGTAGACGCACAGAAGTGAAATGCACACCGCCTGAAAGGGATGATATGGCAGCCAATTCAGAGCTGCAGGGGCGACTCAGCCACAGTGCAGCATACACACATAAGATATTGAGCACCCCAACATCGTCAACAATGTGGTACATACTGCAACACTTCCACAACAGAACACAGGACACAACTGTTGCTGCATGCGTGCACAAAATGGCCAATCACATCTGGCATCGCAGGAACCTGTGACATGACAATGGACGAGTACAACCTGTAACCTGTATTAGTTTTATTTACACATGCAGTGCCAGTGGACATTTTGTACTGTCCCATGATTGCACAGGACGGACAAAAAGTGACGTGCTCGGGTGAACAAATTGGCAATGAGGGTGTTCCTATGGGCTATTCCTGCTGCAGCTGCAGTGGGGTGTGGGCCACCTGCCCCATCGTCCTCATCATCGTCCGGTGCATCTGGCACTGGGATCCATGGGGCATTGGAGCGTACACAGATGTTGTGCAAAACACAACATGCAACGATCATCTTGCACACAATGTCTGGCCTGTACAGGAGCCTTCCGCCTGTGATTTCCAGGCACCTGAAACGTGACTTCAACACGCCAAATGTGCGTTCCACGATGCCCCTGGTGCGTATGTGGGACACATTGTACTGCCTCTGGGCATGTGTGTTCGGGTCTCGGAGGGGTGTCATCATCCAAGGGCAGAGTGCATATCCCTGATCACCTGTGACAGTGCAGAGAGAGATCAGTCAACAGGTAGTTTGGCATGATGTGTTGGCAGGCACACTAGTCCAGTGACGCCTGTGCTTGCTGTGCGTGGGGTGAGTATAAGACAGCCCCCAGGGATTGTCTGGTGCTGGCAACAACTACAATAGTCATCACTCAATCAGAAGTTCAAAGTACAAACAGCAAGGGACCATGACTTGAGGTGCACAGAGTTAGTGGCCCTGGATGCACAGCGGCCGACACGGGCACACCGCCACGGGACGGTGACTTGCGATGCACTGGGTTAGGCCCATGAGAGCTGAGCGGGTCCTCCTAGATGTCCAAGGTGACTGTCGCTCAGTGTATCGTGGGACAGTGGAAGGTGTTCCCCCAGGGCATGATGCAGAGGGCAGAACCAAGCAGCAACAGGCAACATGGGGGATATGAATGCCACAGACTCATTCCAAACACAATGTCCGGACCTGCCAGATGATGATGATGACAACCCCCAGGCCACAGACTCAGACGCCACCAAAGTACAACCAGAGAGTGACCATGACTCACGGCGCACGGAGTCAGTGGCACCAGGGCTGCAAGGGGATGCAGTCTGCGATGAGGCGTGTACATTGCTTTGTGTACTCAGCCATTCAGAAATCAAGACCCAGTCACAAATGTGGGAGCTACTTGACCGCAGTGTTGGCCGGTGGCAGCGGTGTTCGTGGGCCAACCGCAGTTCAGCCAGCTCCTCCTGGTACTCCCACACACGGCGTTGGAATGTCAGGTGGCGATGACGTGTGGCTCACGGAGGCTGCGGCACCAGAGCCGAGCATGTGTGCAGCCTGCGACGATGCCTTGCCCTGGCTGTTCCTGCCTTGATGTGATTGGGGTGAGGCCGCCTGGGCCGCAGTGCATGCCGGAGCCAGTAGTCTGCAGGGGCCCACAAACACGTGTCGCCGGCTTGCGTTGAACAGGGTTAGTGGCCCCAGGTCAGTTGTTGCTAGTGTTCGGTCACCTCCGTAACGAGGATCCGGCTTTCATCCGGACTGAACCACATCTTCCTCTTACTCCTCTCCGTGCGTTCACTGGTATGGACTCTGCCATTCATGAATCACGACAAAGTGCTGGATGTGGGACCTACTGGACCGCAGTGTGGTCCGTGGGCAGCGCTCAACACGGGCCCACATACACGTGTCGTGTGCTTGCGATGCAGTGTTTGGCTCACAGATCGAAGGGAGTTCAGTGATATTGACGCTGCCATTCACATTTGGTCACTGCCATACATGACTCAAGACTCAGTTCAATATGTGCCACCAACTGGGCCGAAGTGTAAGCCGGTGGGGTATGTCAACGAGAGAGGATTGCTGCCTGCGTCGTGGAGGCCAGCGATGGTCTGAGGTGGCTGCCAAGGTCGCGGGCATGGGGCTTGGAGCTTTCACCGGCACGTGGTGGGCCCTCTTTGACACACGCCGGTGTCGGCAGGTGAGCGGAGCGGCCTTGGTGCGCTGGGGCAGGCAAGACGGGTCTGGGGACCAGCGGCCTGGGGTGCAGCAGGCGCACAGGGTCACAGGCCCCGCCGCTCACGGCGTCGGCCTCGTGGCGGGCTGAGTAGCGCCGCCCTGGCAGACACGTTGGCCATTCCGGAAGAGAACCAGGCCCAGAGTGACAGGGTTTTTATTCACACCCCTACGCAGGCCTGGCGTACGCAGGGCCAACCCACTCCGCCCACGACTACAGGGGGGGACGTAACGAGCGCCACTTCCGCGTTCTACCCCACAGCCTGGGCTGACATGGTAGCGTCCACTGGCCACTACACTCCATGCACCAGCAGTCAATGTCCACATGGCCATTTCCGTGGGTTGCACGCTCAAGTCTGTCCAGCACATCCACGCCACACTTGTCATTGGGTAGGTTCTCATTCATTAGTCACTTGCCTCCCTCGCACATGCCTGCTTCCAGCCTCTCCACACATTCTGCTATTGTGTGGCTGTGGTGCCATGCCGTAGCTGGGTTGTGTACATGGCAGGCACAGGTTCCCAATGGAGTCGTGTTGTCGTGTCTGGTCGGTGGGCATGTTGTGTGGCATGTTGCATGTAGTTTTGCTGCATGCCCATTCCCAGGATCGTGAGTTGCATGACTGTGGAGTTGAGGTGTGTGGTGTGTTCATTTGGTACTTACCAACGAACAATGCATTTCCATAGGTGCCATCCTGGAAGCGCTGGTTGATGATGGACTGTCGAAGATGAATGAATCATGCACACTGCCTGGGTAGTTGGCCACAACATTGGTGAAGAGTCCCCAGTGGTCCACTGTTGCCTGCACATTGATGGAATGTGTGTGCTTTCTGTTGCGGTAGTTGTGTGCAGTGTCGGCAGGGGGCACGAGTAGGACATGTGTGCAGTCAATGGCCCCCAACAAGTGGGGGAATCCAGCAATGGCGTAGAAGCCTTGCTTGGTCTCCAGCTGCTCCTGCGCAGTGTGGGGGAAGTGGAGGTGCTGGGGTACCAGGCTGATGATGGCATCCAGGACAGGTGTGATGAACTTGGATAGGGCTGGCTGTGAGACTCCTCCGACTCTGGCAGTTGTTGGTTGGTAGGTACCAGAGGCCAACATGTGCAGCACAGCCAGCAGCTTTGTCTGCGGAGGGATGTTGGTTGTCCGCTGTGTTGGTACCGTCAGCCTGTGGGCGATGTGGGTCAGGATGCGGAGGATGGTTGTCCTTTTGAGCCTGTAGTGGGCAATGACCTCCTCTGGCGTTAAGTCTGTGAGGCTCGTGCGTTTACGGTAGGTCCGCTGTCTTTGTCTACGCTGCCTCTGTGGTAGTCCGGGGGGGGGGATCCTGGGGGTGGTGGCGGGCCTGGGGGTGGTGGAGGTGGGTGTTGTGGCCCTCTTGGGTCTCCAAGCTGCATGATAAGTAGCTCCATGGCATCTGTTGGTCTTCAGGTGTGGCTCTGGTCTGGGCTCCCTTTCAGACTGCAGGTGGTCGTCCCGCTTAGCACTAGCAGAAGGCAGGTGTTAAATACCTGCTGCTACCATGGCTTATCCCCTGTTTTTGACTCGCATCGCAGATCTGGCTGTCCGTTGTGAATCGCGCGGTGTTGTCTTTTCGTGTGTTTTTGCACGGACACGCCTATTCTGCATCTCATTAGCGTTAGTTGGCGGTGTCGGCCGTGGCAATGTTTTTTGCGGCAGCTATCGTGGGTTATGTGGTGATGTAGGCAGTTAGCACCAGCTTGCGAAAGGGGCGGTAATTCTATCGGCACTTTTGCTGCGCTAAAGTGCCGATAACTCGGCGATAAGTCCTTGTGAATATGCCCCTATGTGTGCCGAAATCTAATTTGTGGTGATACATTCACTACACTGATTCACAGAATCAGATTACATTGTTTCCCACAGATTGAATATATTACTGTGCACAATCTACAAGTTTTGACAATTTTTTGCAGACGTATATTTCTGACCCTAGGTGTGGCAGGGAATGGGCGTTTCTGATTGGTCGCCTAGAAAAACGTATACATTTGTGGGTATTTGCAAGTCGTTTAACACAGTAGAGGCAGAAGCAGGTGCCTCTCAAGGGTGGCACAGTAAAGGCCATTGTCACATCATCGAAAGATTTCTTCATGAAGAAAATGAAAACGAAAAGAAAAAAACATTTTGTCACAATTTTGGAAAAAAAAACTTCTGTGTCTTTTTCACCATGCAGAAAATAGACTTGAGTACTCATGGAAGATTACAAATACACTTGTAACTCTCTAATTCTATAGCTTTCCAGATGTAGCGCCAAACGTACGAAACATCTTAGTGCTCGTAAACCCTGCGAGGCGCAACATTTGTGGGTTTGCGACTGCTCAAAAGATCTGCACTTTGTAGCAAAGCCATTTTAGGAATCAGTAAAGTTCTACACATTCTTAAAATAAATTTGCAACCAGTAGTAGCTAGTGAACTTTGAAAGTGGTCTGGCACCTCCATCATCAAATTTTTCAAAGAGCCTGCAAGTATGTTTTCCTAAAAATAGAGACAAATGGTGCATTTTGAACCCCATTTACTGCATAAATTGACTAGAAGGCCGGAGGTTTTGAAAGGGCACTAATAAAATGTTTAGATACTTTTATGCCATACCAAAAAACCCTTTCCTTCTGTGGGAGTATAGTGAAGCGGGTTGTGTTACTCACCTCCCCGAAAAAACGTAGATTAAATATTGCATTTGTCAATATGACCCTTCTTTAAAATTAGCTAAACAGCTGTAATACAGGAGTTAAAAAATCTGATTAAACAGGGTCATGTGGAAATAGTTTTTCAAAATGCTTATGACATTTCTTCATTTCTTGTTTCCATGCATCTCACTTATAGAAAATGCACGTTTGGGCCACAAAGATCATATGGTCATTTTCACCAACTCACGTTACGGTCACATGGACACATTCTGCCTTCATGTTCATTTATCATTCTCAAATAAGGAGGATGTCTTTTATATGGCAATATTGTTCACGCCCAACATGTCAAGGATAGCCAGAATGATCTCACAAATAGCCATTATGTGTCGGGGATGGACCGCTGTCATTCAAGGGCTAGCCACAATGATGTCACAATAGCCATTATGTGTTGGGGATGGACCGCTGTCATTCAAGGGCTAGCCAGAATGATGTCACAATAGCCATTATGTGTCGGGGATGGACTGCTGTCATTCAAGGGTTACCAAGAATGATGCCACAAATAGCCCTTATGTGTCAGGGATGGACCGCTGTCATTCAAGGGCTAGCCAGAATGATCTCACAAATAGCCATTATGTGTCGGGCTGGACCGCTGTCATTCAAGGGCTAGCCAGAATGATGTCGCAATAGCCAATTATGTGTCGGGGATGGAGCGCTGTCATTCAAGGGCTAGCCAGAATGATGTCACAATAGCCATTATGTGTCGGGGATGGACCGCTGTCATTCAAGGGCTAGCCAGAATGATGTCACAATAGCCATTATGTGTCGGGGATGGACCGCTGTCATTCAAGGGCTAGCCAGAATGATCTCACAAATAGCCATTATATGTCGCGGATGGACCGCTGTCATTCAAGGGCTAGCCAGAATGATGTCACAATAGCCATTATGTGTCGGGGATGGACCGCTGTCATTCAAGGGCTAGCCAGAATTATGCCACAAATAGCCCTTATGTGTCAGGGATAGACCACTGTCATTCAAGGGCTAGCCAGAATGATGCCACAAATAGCGCTTATGTGTCAAGGATGGACCGCTGTAATTCAAGGGCTAGCCAGAATGATGCCACAAATAGCCATTATGTGTCAGGGATGGACCGCTGTCATTCAAGGGCTAGCCAGAATGATGCCACAAATAGCCCTTATGTGTCAGGGATGGACCGCTGTCATTCAAGGGCTAGCCAGAATGATGCCACAAATAGCCCTTATGTGTCAGGGATGGACCGCTGTCATTCAAGGGCTAGCCAGAATGATCTCACAAATAGCCATTATATGTCGGGGATGGACCGCTGTCATTCAAGGGCTAGCCAGAATGACGCCACAAATAGCCCTTATATGTCAGGGTTGGACTGCTGTCATTCAAGGGCTAGCCAGATGATGTCACAATAGCCATTATGTGTCGGGTATGGACCACTGTCTTTCAAGGGCAAGCCAGAATTATGCCACAAATAGCCCTTATGTGTCAGGGATGGACCGCTGTCATTCAAGGGCTAGCCACAATGATGTCACAATAGCCATTATGTGTTGGGGATGGACCGCTGTCATTCAAGGGCTAGCCAGAATGATGTCACAATAGCCATTATGTGTCGGGGATGGACCGCTGTCATTCAAGGGCTACCAAGAATGATGCCACAAATAGCCCTTATGTGTCAGGGATGGACCGCTGTCCTTCAAGGGCTAGCCAGAATGATCTCACAAATAGCCATTATGTGTCGGCCTGGACCGCTGTCATTCTAGGGCTAGCCAGAATGATGTCGCAATAGCCAAATATGTGTCGGGGATGGAGCGCTGTCATTCAAGGGCTAGCCAGAATGATGCCACAAATAGCCCTTATGTGTCAGGGATAGACCCCTGTCATTCAAGGGCTAGCCAGAATGATCTCACAAATAGCCATTATGTGTCGGGGATGGACCACTGTCATTCAAGGGCTAGCCAGAATGATGTCACAATAGCCATTATGTGTCTGGGATGGACCGCTGTCATTCAAGGGCTAGCCAGAATGATGCCACAAATAGCCCTTATGTGTCAGGGATGGACCGCTGTCATTCAAGGGCTAGCCAGAATGATCTCACAAATAGCCATTATATGTCGCGGATGGACCGCTGTCATTCAAGGGCTAGACAGAATGATGTCACAATATCCATTATGTGTCGGGGATGGACCGCTGTCATACAAGGGCTAGCCAGAATTATGCCACAAATAGCCCTTATGTGTCAGGGATAGACCACTGTCATTCAAGGGCTAGCCAGAATGATGCCACAAATAGCGCTTATGTGTCAGGGATGGACCGCTGTAATTCAAGGGCTAGCCAGAATGATGCCACAAATAGCCATTATGTGTCAGGGATGGACCGCTGTCATTCAAGGGCTAGCCAGAATGATGCCACAAATAGCCCTTATGTGTCAGGGATGGACTGCTGTCATTCAAGGGCTAGCCAGAATGATGCCACAAATAGCCCTTATGTGTCAGGGATGGACCGCTGTCATTCAAGGGCTAGCCAGAATGATCTCACAAATAGCCATTATATGTCGGGGATGGACCGCTGTCATTCAAGGGCTAGCCAGAATGACGCCACAAATAGCCCTTATGTGTCAGGGATGGACTGCTGTCATTCAAGGGCTAGCCAGATGATGTCACAATAGCCATTATGTGTCGGGGATGGACCACTGTCATTCAAGGGCAAGCCAGAATTATGCCACAAATAGCCCTTATGTGTCGGGGATGGACCGCTGTCATTCAAGGGCTAGCCAGAATGATGCCACAAATACCCCTTATGTGTCAGGGATGGACCGCTGTCATTCAAGGGGTAGCCAAAATGATGCCACAAATAGCCCTTATGTGTCAGGGATGGACCGCTGTCATTCACGGGCTAGCAAGAATGATGCCACAACCAGCCCTTATGTGTCAGGGATGGACCGCTGTCATTCAAGGGCTAGCCAGAATGATGTCACAATAGCCATTATGTGTCAGGGATGGACCGCTGTCATTCAAGGACTAGCCATAATGATGCCACAAATAGCCATTATGTGTCAGGGATGGACCGCTGTCATACAAGGACATAGCCAGAATGATGCCACAAATAGCCATAATGTGTCGGGGATGGACCGCTGTCATTCAAGGGCATAGCCAGAATGATGCCACAAATAGCCATTATGTGTCGGGGATGGGCCGCTGTCATCCAAGGGCATAGCCAGAATGATGCCACAATAGCCATTATGTGTCGGGGATGGACCGCTGTCTTTCAAGGGCTAGCCACAATGATGTCACAATAGCCATTATGTGTCAGGGATGGACCGCTGTCATACAAGGGCATAGCCAGAATGATGCCACAAATAGCCATTATGTGTCGGGGATGGACCGCTGTCATTCAAGGGCATAGCCAGAATGATGCCACAAATAGCCATTATGTGTCGGGGATGGGCCGCTGTCATTCAAGGGCATAGCCAGAATGATGCCACAATAGCCATTATGTGTCGGGGATGGACCGCTGTCTTTCAAGGGCTAGCCACAATGATGTCACAATAGCCATTATGTGTCGGGGATGGGCCGCTGTCATTCAAGGGCTAGCCAGAATTATGCCACAAATAGCCCTTATGTGTCAGGGATGGACCGCTGTCATTCAAGGGCTAGCCAGAATGATGCCACAAATAGCCCTTATGTGTCAGGGATGGACCGCTGTAATTCAAGGGCATAGCCAGAATGATGCCACAAATAGCCATTATGTGTCGGGGATGGACCGCTGTCATTCAAGGGCATAGCCAGAATGATGCCACAATAGCCATTATGTGTCGGGGATGGACCGCTGTCTTTCAAGGGCTAGCCACAATGATGTCACAATAGCCATTATGTGTCAGGGATGGACCGCTGTCATACAAGGGCATAGCCAGAATGATGCCACAAATAGCCATTATGTGTCGGGGATGGACCGCTGTCATTCAAGGGCATAGCCAGAATGATGCCACAATTAGCCATTATGTGTCGGGGATGGGCCGCTGTCATTCAAGGGCATAGCCAGAATGATGCCACAAATAGCCATTATGTGTCGGGGATGGGCCGCTGTCATTCAAGGGCATAGCCAGAATGATGCCACAATAGCCATTATGTGTCGGGGATGGACCGCTGTCTTTCAAGGGCTAGCCACAATGATGTCACAATAGCCATTATGTGTCGGGGATGGGCCGCTGTCATTCAAGGGCTAGCCAGAATTATGCCACAAATAGCCCTTATGTGTCAGGGATGGACCGCTGTCATTCAAGGGCTAGCCAGAATGATGCCACAAATAGCCCTTATGTGTCAGGGATGGACCGCTGTAATTCAAGGGCTAGCCAGAATGATGCCACAAATAGCCCTTATGTGTCAGGGATGGACTGCTGTAATTCAAGGGCTAGCCAGAATGATGCCACAAATAGCCCTTATGTGTCAGGGCTGGACCGCTGTCATTCAAGGGCTAGCCAGAATGATGCCACAAATAGCCCTTATGTGTCAGGGATGGACCACTGTCATTCAAGGGCTAGCCAGAATGATCTCACAAATAGCCATTATATGTCGGGGATGGACTGCTGTCATTCAAGGACTAGCCAGAATGATGCCACAAATAGCCCTTATGTGTCAGGGATGGACCACTGTCATTCAAGGGCTAGCCAGAATGATGTCACAATAGCCCTTATGTGTCGGGGCTGGACCACTGTCATTCAAGGGCTAGCCAGAATTATGCCACAAATAGCCCTTATGTGTCAGGGATGGACCGCTGTCATTCAAGGGCTAGCCAGAATGATGCCACAAATAGCCCTTATGTGTCAGGGATGGGCCGCTGTCATTCAAGGGCTAGCCAGAATGATGCCACAAAAAGCCCTTATGTGTCAGGGATGGACCGCTGTCATTCAAGGGCTAGCCAGAATGATGCCACAAATAGCCCTTATGTGTCAGGGATGGACCGCTGTCATTCACGGGCTAGCATGAATGATGCCACAAATAGCCCTTATGTGTCAGGGATGGACCGCTGTCATTCAAGGGCTAGCCAGAATGATGTCACAATAGCCATTATGTGTCAGGGATGGACCGCTGTCATTCAAGGACTAGCCATAATGATGCCACAAATAGCCATTATGTGTCAGGATGGACCGCTGTCATACAAGGGCATAGCCAGAATGATGCCACATATAGCCATTATGTGTCGGGGATGGACCGCTGTCATTCAAGGGCATAGCCAGAATGATGGCACAAATAGCCATTATGTGTCGGGGATGGGCCGCTGTCATTCAAGGGCATAGCCAGAATGATGCCACAAATAGCCATTATATGTCGGGGATGGGCCGCTGTCATTCAAGGGCATAGCCAGAATGATGCCACAACTAGCCATTATGTGTCAGGGATGGGCCGCTGTCATTCAAGGGCATAGCCAGAATGATGTCACAACTAGCCATTATGTGTCGGGGATGGACCGCTGTCATTCAAGGGCATAGCCAGAATGATGTCAGAAATAGCCATTATGTGTCGGGGATGGACCGCTGTCATTCATGGGCATAGCCAGAATGATGTCAGAAATAGCCATTATGTGTCGGGGATGGGCCGCTGTCATTCATGGGCATAGCCAGAATGATGTCACAAATCGCCATTATATGTCGGGGATGGACCGCTGTCATTCAAGGGCTAGCCAGAATGATGTCACAAATCGCCATTATATGTCGGGGATGGACCGCTGTCATTCAAGGGCTAGCCAGAATGATGTCACAAATCGCCATTGTATGTCGGGGAGGGATCGCTGTCATTCAAGGGCTAGCCAGAATGATGTCACAAATCGCCATTATATTTCGGGGAGGGACCGCTGTCATCAAGGGCATAGCCAGAATGATGTCACAAATAGCCATTATATGTCAGGGATGGACCACTGTTGTTGTGTCCTTCTACGAACCACTTAACAACACCTGTCAGAATTTCTGCAACTGTATGCTAGCTATTGGCTAACGGTCTTAAATTAAAATCCAACAAGACAGAGGTACTTCTTTTCGAGAAAAAAACTTCCTTCTTGATGCCATCTTGCTAGCCTTTGGAGTTAGGATCCTTACCTTCACCAGGCAGCAAGGTAAAGTATTTAGGCATCCTTATAGATAACAAGCTTGCACTCGGAGACCAAGTAAATGCGACCATATCTGCATCCTTTAATGCACATAAGATTATTAAGAAGATCTTACCTTCCATTTCCTCTACTCTACAATCGACAGTTGTAACTGCTTTAGTCTTAGCAAAACTGGACTACTGGAATGGCTTATATCTTAATATGTGATTGCAGTATGCTAACAAGCGCCTGGCTCTCTAAAATGCAGCGGCTAGGTTGTTGTCAGGAATACCTAGATTCCAATTGGCTAAGCCTGCATTACGGAAGCTTCAATGGCTTTTAGTAAAACAAAGAGTGAGTTTTAAGGCTTGTGTATCACCTCTAGGGCCCTACATGATTTTCGCCCTAAATTCCTCAAAGACAGGCTCAGATGGTACCAGCCAGAGAGGCCACTGCTCTCTAGCACCGCCAGGAACACTGTCGTCCCTAAGTTTAGGCTTTCCTCCTCGGGCAGGAGAAGCTTCGTAGCAGGGGCTTCAAACCTTTGGAATTCCCTTCAACTGAATATCAAGTCATTGCCTGATCTACTGTCGTTTAGAAAGGCTCTCAAAACCTGGCTTTTCAACAACTAGTTGGGCAGGCATTTCTCCATATCCTTGCAGCGCCTTGATGCCTCCGAGTAATTGTTGGGCTTTATAAAAACATTTAACATTAACATAGTTGTGCCGCTGGAAAAACAGAGCTAATCTGATGCTATTCACACCACTTAAAAGAAATTCATATCCTAAATAATGTGCTGAAACATAACCTCAGTTTAAAATGCTGTGTAGTAGATATATGTTGCTACGTCCTAAATACTTATCAAACATCATGCATCAGCAAATAAAATATAATCATTTCTAGCAGCTTATGCACGAGTTATGCTCAGACATTGGAGTGTTTCTTATAACCTTCGAATCAATGAAGCAGCATCTCTGTCGCTGGGAAAAGATCAACATGTTTCAACTCTTTAAATCTCTTCGATCTTACGGAGACCTGATGAAGGCTCAGCCTCCAAGAGCTGAAACCTGGGTTACAAGACGCAGAGAATGGCACATTTCCACTTTTACCCATCACTGGACGCAGGGTTTACTTTTTGTCATAGTTATAAACAACACTATGTCTTATAGATTGTGTTAATTACAGAGCCTGCATACACCACAACGGTGGCTACATGACGCTCTAGACGGAACAAAAATAATGCTTGTGGTTAACCAAGCGATAGGAAGGAAGAATACATAAGACCTAGTAAAAGACCAGCTGTTGATGACTTTTTGAAGGCCAGATGGTTTTGCATTTGGTTTAACTTCATGTGGCAACTTGATCCATATCATAGCGCCCAGAAATCCAAAGAAGTGGGCACCATATGGCACCCTCTTTATCTGTGGGACCTGGAGACAAGCAAGACTGTGAGTAGGAGCATAGGGCCAGATGTAGGACTGTTTTTTGTGGTCGGAAACGGGAGATCGGGTCGTTTGCAACTGCAAAAAGGGTCCTGGCATGTACTAACGCTATTTTGCGAGTCACTGACTCGCAAAATAGCGTTTGCTACTCTCGCAAACGCGTCCCTTCCTAATAGCGAGTGTCAATGCAATGTACCATGGTTTTGCAACCGCATTTGCGGCCGCAAAACACTTGCAAAACACTCGCAGTTTACCACCTACTTCAAGTAGGTGGTAAACCACTGGTAAACGGGAAAGGGTCCCCAGGGGACCGCTTCCCCTTTGTGCGTGTGTGCGAAAATATTTTTTAAGAGCAGGCAGTGGTTCCAGGCACCAATGCCTGCCCTTAAAAAATGAAACTGAAAAGTTTAATTTTTCTTTTTTAAATGCATCCCGTTTTCCTTTAAGGAAAACGGGCTGCATTTTTTTTTTTTAAAACTGCTTCATTTAAAAAAGCAGTCCCCGACATGGTGGTCTGCTGACCCCAGCAGGCCACCATCACTGGGAGTGCTAGCCATTCCCAATGGGGTTGCAAATTGTGACTGCCTCATGAATATTAATAATTAATGAGGCATGCAATTTGCGACCCCATTAGGAATCGCAAACAGTGTCTGAGACACTGTTGTACATTCAATTTTGCGAGTCGCAAATTGCAAGTCGCAATTCGACGCAATTTGCAACTCGCAAAATTGAATGGTCGTACATCTGGCCCATAATGTCCAAAGTGGATGCATATCCCTGATGCCTCCTTTCCGCAAACACATATATGAGCAAGTTATTCCGCTACAAACCAATTCTTGTCCCTACAGGCCTCAGACAGGAGCTTAACTTTCCGCAGACACCTCTCATCAGAGTGCATCACCAGGACGTCCTAGATGGACACAATTACAGTACTCTAGCGGAGATGAAATAAGTAGCCTAGCAATGCTTAGGCAGGAATAGCAAGGTCTTTCTGATGAGCTGTAGGAGACAGGAGCAGTGCCAGTCAAAACACTGATGTGAGCTTTGGTGGAAAGTTCCTGGTCTAGGAGGACGCCCAGGGTCTGCACCCTTGCTGCCAGCAGGGGAGGTGATCCACACAGCATTGTCTCATCTGGATCTGCTATTACCAGCAATCATGTCCACTAGCACTGAGCTGAAGAAGAACATGCACAATCATTGCTGGATATCAATCAGTCTACCTGGCAGACCAATGAGAGAAGTAACTGTCTACTAGTCTTAGTGAATAAGTAGCTGTGTTGGGGCCACTGTGGCAAGTCTCTGCAGCAAAAGCATCTTATCAGCTCCAATAATGGGTGCACAGAGATTCAAGGTATCATGGGCGACAGGCACCCTAGAGGAGCCCGACCTGTCCCAAGAGAGTCTGGTAATGCCCATTTAGTAAACAGAAGCCAGCTCATCGTGACGTCATTATCTACTGAGTCATCCAGTCTTTGCATCATCACTGCATGGTCCACCATGTCAAAGGAACGCACCCTCTACCACAGAGTCTGGCAATGCCCTTTCAGGAAGCAGAAGCCAGCTCAGCGTGATGTTATTATCTGCTGAGTCATCCACTGTTTGCATCATCACTGCACGGTCCACCATGTCAAAGGAACGCACCCTATACCACAGAGTCTGGTAATATCCTTCCAGGAAGCAGAAGCCAGCTCATCGTGACGTCATTATCTACTGAGTCATCCACTCTTTGCATCATCACTGCACGGTCCACCATGTCAAAGGAACGCACCCTATACCACAGAGTCTGGTAATGTCCTTCCAGGAAACAGAAGCCAGCTCAGCGTGATGTCATTGTGTCCTGAGTCATCCACTCTTTGCATCATCACTGCACGGTCCACCATGTCACAGGAACCCACACTCTACCACAGAGTCTGGCAATGCCCTTTCAGGAAACAGAAGCCAGCTCATCGTGATGTTATTATCTGCTGAGTCATCCACTCTTTGCATCATTACTGCACGGTCCACCATGTCAAAGGAACCCACCCTCTACCACAGAGTCTGGCAATGCCCTTTCATGAAAGAGAAGGCAGCTCAGCGTGATGTTATTATCTGCTGAGTCATCCACTCTTTGCATCATCACTGCTTGGTTCACCATGTCAAAGGAACGCACCCTATACCACAGAGTCTGGTAATGTCCTTCCAGGAAACAGAAGCCAGCTCAGCGTGATGTCATTGTGTCCTGAGGCATCCACTCTTTGTATCATCACTGCACGGTCCACCATGTCACAGGAGCCCATCCTGTACCACAGAGTCTGGTAATGCCCTTTCAAGAAACAGAAGCCAGCTCATCGTGACGTCATTATCTGCAGAGTCATCCACTCTTTGCATCATCACTGCAGGTTAGATCGGGCTGAAGTCCCTAGTTTCAGAATAGACAGAGAGCTTTGGTGTTCTGTTCATTAGCAGAGAAAGGACAGGAATGGAAAGCAGCTCACACTGTTTTGAGATCGCAGACAAATAAAATTAGATTATGACTCAGTCATATACGCCTGGAGTTAGCGCACTGTGGGCTGGTATGAGATTGTGGTACCGATTTCAGACAATTATTAAGCTGTATGTCATCGGCCCCCTGACTAAATGAAAATGATGCAGCCCTTCCGCATAAATGGAATATCGCCATATTATTGAGCCTAACCCAGCAGGATTGTCTCAAATCGTGGTGCTCCCGCCCCACCAGATTCAGTTCCTCTATCTACAGTCAGTGGAAACGCTGAATTTCTGCAGTGGAGTTTGCACTGGCTCTGCCCTCGGAGACCCTTGACCTGACGGCGAATGTATGACGTTACTACGCATACATTTACAACGCGGTATTTTACATCGCGTTCGTTACAACGCAAGTCGTTACAACGACTTGCGCTGGAGAGCGCTGGACTTAGGAATAGTATGATTTACTATTCCAACTCCAGTCTACGTACAGTAGGGAAGGTGTTGGAACAGTAAATCATACTATTCCTTGGGTTGAGCGCCATCCAGCGCAAGTCGTTGTAACGACTTGCGTTGTAATGACCGCGATGTAAAGGCATTGCGATGCAATGCCCGCGTTGTAATGGATGTTTCCCATTTAGTAAGACTTTTTATCAGGGTTGTGTCACTTTTTTGGTGCAGCCTGAAGCGAAATCTATTTTGGGGTTTGCAAAGCCCGATTTGCATGTCTTTGCTTTGGAAAAAGTAACGCAACATAGCAGATAGCTCTGCCTAGCGATACCCAGCATCAGGGAGGCGTTACATGGGTGGTGCATGGGAGTCCCCGTGCATCCAACCATGTATTTTGATGCAAACCTATACTTACAAAGTCTTGTAAACATGGGTTAATGCCAAAATAGTGCACTTTCCCAATGCTGGTGTAACAAGGAAAATATCTCTATTTCTCCTCACTACTTCCACTTTGCAATCTGCAGCACACATAGAAAGAAGAATAAGCCTCAACAATATTTTTGGTGAGACAAAGTGTCCCTTCCGGCAAAAACTATCCTGATCCCAACACAGGCACCTTTGTGACATGACACAAGGTCCCTTCATTGGTGCTAAGAAGACACAAGTGCGCCAGCATCAGGAGAGAGCAGAACTGTGCCATATCTTTTAATATTTAGCACAGATCTGCTCTCTCTCTTTCACGCAACGCAGAGCATCAACGTCCCTTTCTGCGCTGCCTGAAATCTTAGTAAATCCGGGCCCAAGTTTCCATGTCCAGGATCACCATGTGAGGCATGGTGGTTCAATGGCCCCCTGGCAGGTAGGACCTCCTTCAACATCGGGCCCACTGATGCTTTGCTTTTCATGAATAAGCTCCTGGTTTTGGAGTTTATTCTTGAAAACCCCCAAAAATATGCAGAGCGGGTGCATCAAAAGGTACTTGCTCGGCAGAGCTTCAGTGTTGTCAATAGAGGCTCCGTAGCTGCACTACTGGCAAAATGATCCCTGTCTGCCTGGCAGTTATCTCTAAGTACGAGGACCGGTCGTCTACCAACCTGGTGGACTGCCCGCCATACTTTAAATGACCCATAGTATATGTACACAAAAACAAAAAGCACAATGCTATATTTATTTTTAAATGTATTTATTCAGTTTTCTCTGGAGAGTGAACAAATGGCCATCAGAGTGCGTTAATACATAGAAGAGGTATACTACAACGTACAATGATGTACTATGTATTTTTATAAGGTATGATTCCATGTAACCTGTGTGCATTGTTAGGATACCTAAACCCTCCTGTGTGCATTGTTAGGGTATCTAACCCCTCCTGGGTGCATTGTTAGGGTACCTAACCCCTCCTGTGTGTATTGTTAGGGTACCTAACCTCTCCTGTGTGCATTATTAGGGTACCTAACCCCTCCTGTGTGCATTGTTGAGTGCATATCATCCCCACCCCCCCAGTATTTGCAATTATTTAAAGGAATGTTGTTTTAATCTCGTGGGCAATGTACTGTGTCCAAGATAAATAAAATGCTTTGAAACTGGCTCTGGACTTCTGGATGTTGTCCAAGAATTGAAGAAGATGGTCTGGTCCAAAGTACTTGCATCTTCCACACCAGAACATGTGTATATAGTGAAACTGAAGAACACGCGGGTGTCGACGGCCACCAGTTCCATGGGTGAGTGGTACCTGCTCCAGGGTCACCACGATGTACTTCAGGTCTGAGCAGGTCTTGTCTCAGGTGATGACTCTCAGAGGTGGGTTGGAGGATACAGCTGCCTGACTTGGCTCTACTGGAAGGGTGGAGGTGTACCATTGAATGATAACGAGTGCGCTAGTAGTCATCCACCGGTCCTTGTTGTTTGTTAGTGCCGATGTTGTAGATTTGCACAATATGATGACGCTGTGGCACCACAAGGTTTCACTACTGCAAATACAGCATTATAAAATCTCTGCAACACAATATAGCACATTCATGACAAAGCATGTGATCCTTAGATCCAACACATTGGTGACCTTATCGGAGGATCCAATGGCAGTGATTTAATAGTTTAAGGTCAGTGCACTTCCACCTCAGCAATAGGGCTAAGGTAGTGTAACCAAAACAAAAACCCTAGGCCTCAAGTCTCCATGTTACAAGAGGGTTTGACAATAAATGTTAGTCATGTGACCATTGATCATCATGCAGGCTGGTGGTCAGCAAACACTGGCAGCTTATACTGTGGTTTACCAATATTTAGAGACCACAGCCTTGTGAGGATCTTGGGTCTCATTTGCAAGTTTTTGGCACAGGACAGCGCAGAAAGTCACTTTGCTGCACGGCCCTGCGTCAAAAGGAAAGGGCAGGATTGCGCCATATTTGTGATATACGGCGCATTCCAGTCCTTTCCCACTGCGCTGTCATCGTTTTCGCTGCCTTGTGCCAACGCAGGCACCTTTGTACCATGGTGCAAGCAATGTCTGCATAGTCGGGTTGTTTTTGTGCAGGAAGGGGCACAATCCATGGAGGCATTTTACTCATTCCATGTGTGCTGTGTACTGCAGCACACATGGTAAGAGGAAAAAAAGAGGAGAAATGAAAACATTAATCTTGTTACGCCAGTTCTGGGGAGGCGTAAGGTTTTGGCACTGGCTCAAGTTTACATGATATTGTAAATCAGGGGCAGCATCAAAATCCATGGGTGTTGCATGGGAACACCCACAGCAACGCCCATGGAGCGCCTCCCGGGCTCCCTTGCCTTACTCCATATCTATGAGGCCATGCAAAGTCACGCAGGGTGGCTTTGCATCGCCTCATAGATATGATTGCATGGCCTGCGCCACTGGAGCCTCAAAAAAGTGATGCTCCCAATGCGCAGGCCTCTTGTAAATAAGCCGATCAGCGTGGCAGATGCTCTGATGACAAAGAAGAATGAAGAGTGGATACCATGTATTTTTGGCCCCACTTAGAGTTATTTTTTGTTTCACTAAAGCAAACTTCCATGGTGGGCAACAGCTCCACTTTGAAGCAAGACTTAAAAAGACCAAGTGCTGCTACTGCCTGAAAAGAGTAGAACGCCTTAATTCTAAGCACCTTTCAAAAAGTTGGTATAAGAATTGAGAATAAGCAGTGGCGGCTCCTCCGCTATGGCGAAGGAGAGTCGCCTCACTGCTTTCAAGCAGTGCAAGAAGGAGAAACATAAAATGATAATATCTTTGAGTTATTATCATTTTATGTTTGTGCTGCACTGCGGGCGGGTGGGCGAGGCTGCTTTGTTCTCGGAGCAGGGCAGGGGAGGAGTGGTTTGCCCACTCCTAAGTGCACAATGACTGTTTGGTCAGCCCTCTGGGGTTGCCCAAACCAGTCATGCGCACTTCCCCGTTCTCCATGCAGGCTGCATTACAGCCTGTGTGGAGAACATGCCCAGGCCCCCATTCCCTGGGTGAGCGTCAAACCAGGACACTCAAAACCAATCGCAACACTGCATTGCAGCGCTGTGATTGGTCAGGGGAGCCTTGGTGCCTACCAATCACAACGCTGCCTTGCAGCATTGTGATTGGTCAGTGGGGCCTGGCTGTTCTTCCTGTTCCTCGAGGAGAGCAGGAGCAGAGACGCGGGACCCGGCGGCAAGGTAAGTACATTTTTTTGTATTTTTTTTATTATGCGCACCCTCTCGCAATTGCGACCCCTCCCGTTCCTTCCCGTGTGCAACCCTGCAATCTGCGAGTCATGCCATTTGCTGCTGAGAATAAGCTTGCACTCCTTGCAAGTCTGGAACTTGTGAACTTGCCAACGGAAAACAGGTTTCCTCTGGCAGAAAGTGCTCAGTAGATACTACACAAAATGAAGTGAAACACATTCCTTCAGAGACAAAACAAACTTTATAGCTGCAGCTAATGCAATGAGTTCCTGCACTCTATGGGCCTGACACGCAAAGGTGAACTTACACTTTTGTGTAAATTTACAATTGTTTGCTATGAGTCTCCTCACATAAAAAGACCTATCTTTTGATGTGCAGAAACACCATACTCGTAAAGATGCTACTCGTAAATCCCTTTGTAAATAGCAAACAATCGTAAACTTACACAACAGTGTATGTGTACCTTTGTGAATCAGGTCCTATCAGTGTATCCAACCACTAGGGCAAGCATTGGGCCAGTATTAATCAGAATGCACTGGTTCTTTATGACTCTATTTGGGTCTATATGTACCTCAGCAGTGTCCGGTCATCTACCATAAGACCATGTCGTCCACAAATCCAGCCTCCGCCTGAGCACACTCCCTGACGAGCCCACTGAACTGATGGAACACATTCACTTCAAGATACTGGCCAGCCCCACCGCCACCCTCCGAGGAACCCTCATCTACCGACCCCCTGGACCCCGCGGACCCTTCGCCAACTCCATCACGGACATTATCTCCCCGCAGGCCATCGCATCCACCAACTACACCCTGCTGGGAGACCTCAACTTCCACCTCGACAACCAACTGGACCCCAACACCACATCCCTCCTGGACAACCTCCACAACATTGGACTCCGCCAGATCGTGACCGAGCCCACGCACTCAGCAGGACACACCCTCGACCCCCTCTTCACTACAGGAAACTCCATCACCTTCAGCCACACCACCGAACTCCCATGGACCGACCATCGTTGCGTCCACTTCACCTTCAGAACACCCACCATCCACAGACACCAGCACCTGCTTCCACGAAGAAACTGGACCAAAATCACCGACGACCAGCTCACCTCCTCACTCAACAACTCCACCCCAACCATCGCGGAAAACGACGACCCCAACACTGCAGCCCGAACCCTGCATAGATGGATCTCGGACAGCACCAACACCATAGCCCCCTCAAGAAAAACAACAATACCCGCGCCAAGAAAGCCAGATGGTTTACCACCGAACTCCGAGAGTCCAGACGCACATGCCACCGCCTCGAAAAGGCCTGGAGGAACACCAAATCCACAGAAGCCCACAACAACTTCAGAGCCGCCACCAACGCCCACCATCAACTCATCAGAGAAACGAGGAAAAAGCGATTGAAGACAGAATCTCCACCCACGCGCACAACAGCAAGGAACTCTTCAGCATCATCAAGGAGTTCGCCCAACCCACCAGCGAGTCTACCGACATCCCTCCCTCACAAGACCTCTGCGACAAACTCAGCACCTTTTTCCACCACAAAATCAAGAGCATCTACGACAACTTCGACGAAGACAACCAACACACTGAACCCTCACCAACCACCCCCGACACCCGGAAACCAGCGATTGATGACTGGACAGCCCTCACCACCGAAGAAACACTGAAGACAATTAAGTCAATCCACTCAGGGGCCCCCACGGACCCCTGCCCCCACCACATCTTCAACAGAGCCGCCGACACCATCGCACCCATGCTCCGCCACACCATCAACCGGTCCCTGGCGACCGCCTGCGTCCCCAACGACTGGAAACACGCCGAGGTCAACCCCTCCTAAAGAAACCCTCAGCGGACCCCACCGACCTCAAAAACTACAGACCCATCTCCCTGCTCCCATTCCCAGTGAAAGTCATCGAGAAAGCCATCAACAGCCAACTCGCCACATTCATTGAAGAACACAACATCCTCGACTCCTCCCAATCCGGCTTCCAGAAAAAACCACAGTACGGAAACCGCCCTCCTCGCCGCAACAGATGACATCCGCACCCTACTGGACAAAGGAGAAACAGTAGCCCTCATCCTCCTCGACCTATCAGCGTCGTTCGACACAGTCTCCCACCGCACCCTAATACGCAGACTCTACGACGCAGGAATCCAGGACAAGGCCCTCGACTGGATCTGCTCCTTCCTCTCCGGCAGGACGCAGCGGGTCAGACTCCCCCCTTTCCTCTCAGACCCCACACCTACCACCTGCGGAGTCCCCCAGGGCTCCTCCCTCAGCCCGACGCTCTTCAACGTCTACATGGCTCCACTTGCCCCCATCGTCAGAACCTACGGACTCAACATCGTGTCATACGCAGACGACACCCAGCTCATCCTCTCCCTATCCAACGAGCCCAACACCGCCAGATGCAACTTTCGAGAAAGGCATGGAAGCCGTCGCCAAATGGATGAAAAACAGCTGACTACAACTAAACACCAACAAAACAGAAGTACTCATCATGGGCCCAAACCCCGACGCCTGGAACGACACCTGGTGGCCCCCCACCCTCGGAAACCCGCCAACCCCCACAGACCACGCACGCAACCTGGGAATCATCCTGGGCTCCGAGCTCAAAATGGACCGCCAGATCAACTCTGTCTCATCTTCCTGCTTCCACACCCTCCGCCTCCTTCGTAAGACCTTCAAATGGATCCCCCTCGAACACCGAAAGACAGTCACTCACGCCCTGGTCACCAGCAGACTCGACTACGGCAACGCACTCTACGCCGGAATAAACAAAAACCTCATCCGCAAGCTACAGAACATCCAGAACGCCGCCGCAAGACTGGTCCTCAACCTGCCAAAACACTGCCACATCTCCCAGCACCTGCGCACACTCCACTGGCTCCCCGTCGAGGCGAGAATCACCTTTAAGATGCTCACCCACGCACACAAGGCCCTCCACGGCACCGGACCAGCATACCTGAACAGCCGACTCAAATTCCACGCACCCCAAAGGACCCTACGATCAGCCCAGCTCTCCTACGCCGTGGTCCCCCGCACCAGAAAGACCAGATCGGGAGGCCGCTCCTTCTCCTTCCTCGCGGCCAAAGCATGGAACGCCCTTCCGCTCCACCTCAGACAGACAACATCGCTCCCCATCTTCGCAAGAAACCTCAAAACCTGGCTCTTCGACAGACCCCCTCCTTGATGGAATGGAACCTGCACCCCCCTCCCACCCCTAGCGCCTTGAGACCCTTACGGGTGAGTAGTCGCGCTTTAACAAACTCCTGATTGATTGATGTCTATGGGGATGGGTCAGCTGCTATTTTAGTCTCAGTGGCATATATTTTAGTTTAAGCAGACCTGGCTATACAACAAACAGCTCGAAATCTATATATCACTGGCTTCCTTCAATGATTCCTACAAATTCACATATTTATTGGCATTCGCATAAGACAAGGGGTCAGATGCATCACTCTAATGGCTGCAAAAACTGGTTGCAATGTGTGGCTTGTATTTTTGCGACCAGTAAGGAATTTTGCCAACTGACCTATGTACTAACAGACCAGGCAACACAATTCCGATTTAGAGTGGGTTGGTATCTGACTTACCCATTAAAATTCATGAGGTAAAGTGCAAAGTGCTACTCAGTCCGATTGGACACAGTCAGACTGCAGACCACCATGACTATGACTGTGTTCAAATACCGTTTTTTTTAAAGCAGACAATTTATCTTAAAGGAAATGCGGCTGGTTTTAATATAAAAAGGGTTCAGTTTTTTTTAAGTTTCACAGAAGTTGGCAGTGGTCCCCTGGATCACAGACTACCCACCATGAAACCTTAACAAAAATTCACCAAGGGCAAGGGGCCCACTTGCCACCTCATTTGAGGAGTCAACAATGTTTTAATGGTTTGAAATTGGAATTATTGTTTCAAACCATTGAAATATATGATACTGAATCAGGACAAGACTGGCCGTACTAGTGGGTAGAAGTTGGCTTCATTGATGGTGGGGGCCCCACATAAACCTTTTAAGGGCATTTTTAGTTGTTCAAAGAGGTTTTTAGCATCAAACAGGTCTTTCGTTTGGTAAAGTGCTTGTCTCATCGCAGATTTTCAGAAAAATAAAGGTCCAAGTACTCGTATACCATAACCTGCTCAAGAAGAGCATTATTTGAAAAACAAGCAAACATCTGAGATCCTCTTGAGAAAGCTAGAGTCTCTGTTTTATCTATAATAATCATACGTTTATTGCTTTCACAGTATACATAAAGAATGTCAAGCTTTCCTGCAGGCAGACTGGTGTGTAGTCCACGAGAACAAGGTTGTCAGAGTACATTAAGCACGGAACATGCAGACTTCCAATTTTTGGGGAAAATAAGTTTATTGATTACATGGTAAATACTGAAAAGTAGGGAGCTAGAACGCACCCCTGGCCCGGGTCATTTTTGTCTGCCAGTACACCATTCCTAACAAGATCTACCTGAGCCCAATTTTATGAATGGAGCCTTTGTATTTATGCCAAAAGTTCTCAGGTAATACTACTGTATTTTCAATTTCTGTTTCACAGAATTGTACTGTCTACCAGATTAAAAGCAGCTTGGAAGTCGACCCAGCGACAAGACAGCTTGCCAACTAAGGGTATCACCTGCCCCGCCACCGCCCACAGGGCCAGGTAATGGTCCACCCTGGTGGAGGTTTCCCAAAAGCCTTCCTGATCACTTGGGATGATACCTGGCTCAAAAGCCCAGTGTTCAAGATTAAATCAAAGAGTTTTGATACAGTTAATAAATATGGTATGCCTTCGCTGATTCCACAGCAAGTGGAATTTGAGGAACTGATCATGAACTCTTTCACACCATCTCAGCGACTTTTACTTTTAACAATTATGAAAATGAAACGTTGTAATGGGTAGTGAAATTATGCTGTGTAAAAGCCACGTTGTAGGGGGGTGTCTGCCACTGAAAAAGTTATTTGTTCTAGCTGTTCAATTTTTATAAAGTGCATGTTGATTCTTTTTTTGCCATCGTTCTCTGGGGCATAATCACAAGGACCTACCGCCAATTTATCTCCACCTTAACGCATCAAAAGTGGAGATAGATTTAACACCCCATTCACAAGCGGGTGCAAACTGCAGACATCGCCAGTATTCCCGCGATAACTGCCCCAAAATTTATCTCCACGGTGGACACCACCAACTAACCCTAATGAGATGCAGAGTAGGCGTACCCATGCAAAAACACACGAAAAAACCACAACACCACTTTCACAACGAACTGCCAGATCTGCGATGCGAACCAAAAACAGGCGATAAGCCGCTGTAGCACCAGTGATTTAACACCTGCCTTTTGCTGGTGTTAAGCAGGACGACTACCTGCAGCATTAAAGGGAGCCCAGCCAAGAGCCACACCTGAAGACCCACAGATGCCATGGAGACAATGATCATGCAGCCCCGATACCCATGAGGGACACAACACCCACCGCCACCACCCCCAGTCCCCCCTCCACGGCCCCCCCCCTGACATATGCATACTGTGCACGACACAAGAGCCACAAAAAGCGCATGATGACGCACATTGTCAAAAAATAACACACGTGTGGCCAGAAGAACGAGAAACAGTCACACAGCACTGAAGTAGCAACCAAAAACTTTATTGAAATACAACACAAAACACCAATGCGGAAGACTCCTGTCGGGTCCTTCCGGGACTATCTCGATGTCACAGCCTGGAAAATAAAGCACAAAATCAGAACGTGTGTCATGCGCACATCAAAGGAGCGAGAGACAGAGAAACAGAGAAGGAAAGAAAGGCAGAGAGAGAAAGAGAGAGAAGGAAAGGAAGGGAGAGAGAGAGTGAGAGAGAGAGGGAAGGAAGGGAGAGAGAGAGAGAGACACCGCCGCCCCTGCGCACCCAGGCCCCACTGTTCACCTGCTGCCACCGGTGTGTCTCCAACCACGTGCCGGGATACACTGCAAGCCACCAGGTCTGCAATCTGTAATCGAGGCCAGAGTCAATCATGGCAGAGTCCATCACACAGCACACGGCAACAACGCCTGTCCGTCCCTGCGCACGCATGCAGCCGCACCCTACCCCCTCCCGCCGGCCAGCGCTGGCTGTCCGCACTTGCGCACCCTGGGCCCACTGCTCACCTGCCGCCAACGGTGTGTCCACCAGTGGGCACACCACGTGCCCGTGCAAGCTCCAGGCTGCGGTCCTGCCACCATGGCATGGTCCACATCATGCAGACCCGCCCCGCGGCCCAGCAGGTCCCACACATGACGCTGAGTCCTGAGGCATCAATAGCAGAGACCACATCAGTGCACACTTCATCATCGCAGGCTGCACACCCGCTCAGCTATTTCGGTGCCACTAACCCTGTGCAACCCCAGTCAGCGCCACGTGGTGGTAGGCCCGTGACGGCCGCAAGGCTTCGGGTGCCACTAACCCTGTGCAACCCCAGACAGCGCCACGTGGTGGTAGGCCCGTGACAGCCACAAGGCTTCGGGTGCGACCAACCCTGTGCGCAACAACTCATGGGCCCTTTATGATTGAGAACCGTGGAGCGTCCGTCATCCAGTCACCACCGGCAGTGGGGAATGTGACGTTGTCGGCCCCTTATATTGGCGGGGTCACATGGCCTGTGACGCTTGTGCCGGATGGGTGTGGTGTGTGTGCAAACCTGCACTCAGGGAGTGGCCATGACATGCTGACAACTAGACCAGTGACCTGCATACCACCAGCGTGTACGCCTGCGACATGTAGCTATGTGGGCCCCCCCTCGGAGCGTAAGCGTAGTGGTCTGGCCTGGCGTACACCGGACCAGCGCAGGGCTTGCAACAATGACTCGGGGGCTCTGGGCGTGGTTCAGTCCATGTCCGGACAAGGAAGTGACTAATGCGTGTGTCCCTGTTGTAGTGTCCACGACACCCGGAATACAATAGGCAATGTAGCACACTGTGACTGGCATCCCACTAGATGAGCATCATTGACGTAAGGGAAATCACTGTCCCTACATTCATCCACACATTCATACATGAATGATAAAAGACATGACACAGAAGTGCGTTTCTAGATGTTTATTGCACAGCCAGTGGAGTTTTGCAGCTGGAGCGGTACAGGGCCATGCCAAGCACACTACACAATATGGGCCCGTGGAGGGCCAGCCAGAGTCCATCCAGGATGACAAGTACTGCGGAAGAGGAAGGGTACAGTCCGCAGTCTGGTCGCCCTGTCATTGGTCATCAAACAGGATATGGCAGTCCATGTTGCGGTCCAAGGTGAGTGCAGCGGAGTGTATCGGGAGTCAGTGGAAGGTCATGGGACCATGTGCGGCACCGAGCAGAAACAGGCCAGGTGGCGGAAATGAATGCTAGTGCCTCCTTCTGAACTCAATCCCATCCACGTCCTCGGATGTGTGCTCTGCCCCACCTGTGGGTGTTGCAGTACCGGCTGCGGCACTGTGTGCCACAGGACACATCAGGGGCCGGAGGAGGATTGTCGGCCACACTGTGTGGCAGTGACACATCAGGTGCCGGAGTGGATACCCCTGCCGCACTGGGAGGCACTGACGCACCAGAGGGCGGAGATGTGGATGGTGTGGGGGCAGCAGCATTCATCATCGCCACGCCTTGTGGCAGCAATGTCATGATGAGGATCTGCAGGGCATGGTAGATCCCAGCTACATTTCGCTGATGTGCAGCAGTGGCTGCCATCCTTTCCGCCTCCATCCGCACCATGTCCTCCATGAGCCTCCGAATGTGTGCCAGCTCACGGCTGGGATCACTGGAGCCACCCTGAGCGGACAGGTGTTCTTGTCTCCGAGTCATGACTCCAGCTATGTCAGTCAGGGCTCGTTGGAGACCATGGAGCGGGCCGTGGGTGTCCGTTAGGGACTGGAGCTGGTCCCTGATGGGACCTAGACACCCATGGATGGCATCCAGTTTGGTAGCCATGAGGTCAAACCCCACCCGCACCTGCTCAGCCGTCTCCCTCTGGCCCTCCAGCACACAGCGTTGGAAGGCCATGTGTTGTTCCTGGGGGTCTTGGGAGACTGCCGTGGCTGTGGGTGCCTCCTGCTGGGTGATTTGGATAGTGGGTGGGGTCTCCTCGATGCAGCTGGGCTGCCCTGATCCTGGAGGTGAGTTGCGGATGATGTCAATGATGTCTTGGAGGGCTTGGGTGTCGATGCTGGGGGTGTCCTCCTCGTCATCAGTGAAGAGTGGCTGGGACTGCTCTGCAGGAGGTGTTGACGGTGCCACTGCAATGTGAAGGGGAGATGGTGTATTACAATGTGTCCGCATGTATGTAGCCGCATGGTACAGATTCACATTCAGACAGCATGGCATTGAACATTGTGACAGTCTGTGGATCAGGGCCATGATCCAGAGTCATTGTGGGTGTGCACTGTGCTCTGCTTGATTGTGCATGTGTGCCATTGTGGCCATCTCCACCCTTCCCCCCAGTACCTGGTGGTCACTGACCCTGTTGCGGTTGTGTTGTGTCCTGTCGAGCAGTGTCCGGTCCCCCGACCCCGGCCACAGTCTCCACACTGATGACTGTCGACACCAGCTCCTCCATGTCATCCAGCTCCAGCTGTGGCGCTGGGCTCCCACCTCCAGTCTTCATTGCTGCCTTCTGGTTGCCTGCGAGTTTCTCCTTGGTCTTGCGCTTGATGTCAATCCATCGCCTCTTGACCTCGTCCATTGACCTCTTGTGCTCTCCGACGGCATTCACCTTGTCCACGATGTCCCGCCATATTCCATTTTTGGTGCCCAATGACACGTTGGAGGTGACGAACAGTTGTTGATGGTGTTCCGTCACCTCTGTGACCAGGATCCTGTTTTCCTGTGGACTGAACTTCGTCTTCCTCTTCTTCTTGTCCTTGCCCTTCCCTGTCCTCGAGGTCCCAGGCTGCTCGTCCGGGGTGCTTGTGGGGTTGCGCTCGTCCTCTGCGCCTGCTCCGGCTGCCTCCATGGTGCTTCGGTGTTGGTCATTTTGTGTTTGTGTGTTTTTTCTACTTTTATAGTGGTTTTTCCCGCCTGCCATGTGTGTATTGCAGGCCTTGCGTTGCTTATCGCTGATTTCCTCATCGCGCTTTGGCCCATCGCATGTTTTTTCGTGTTGAGGTTTGTGTTTTTATCACTGTCGCGGTTGTTGTATCGCGGACATTGTCCGCGGTTTCGGCAGACTATCGCACGGTACCGCCTAGTTGTGAATTCCACGTTGACACGGGGTTATTTTCCCGCGATAGGCTGCGATGTGTAAAGTTGCGTTAACATTTTTTTGTGTTGCTTAGCACACGTTCTTGTGAATATCCCCTCTGTGTGTTAAATTATGTGGTTGGACTATTTCTGAAACATTTAGAAGCTGCCAAGGAACACGCTCCGCAGGCAGCGTTTGCAAAGCCCAGTTCAGTTGAAGTTTAGCCCTTGAACTTGGCCAGGTTGGGACATACTTAAGTCATCTTGTAGTAGGTCAAATGTAGATGACACTATTTTATTTGGGGAACATACGGAAAACGTATTCATGCCATTGTCTACCACTTGTGGTGCTTTTTCAAAATTTTCGTTATCAATTTTTCTAATCCTTTCTGCTGCTTCCTGCTGTGAAACTTTCCATAACTCATTATAAACAGTGCGCCTGGGTCTGGGAGGAGATGGACCTAAAATAAAGTCTAGAATATTTATGTTTTCTCTAAGTAGTGACATATGCTGTTTCACACTGTGCAGACTGACAAATTGCAACCATGTGACAATTTAGCCACACTGTAAGTAGTTATTATTACAGGTAAATGTCCACTATTATATCACGGATCAGGATGTTTTACTTGGAAATCAACGGTTTTTAAAGTAAAAGTGGTGTAACAAAACTTGAGGGAGCCTGCCTGCAAAGTACATGGAGGGGGCCCCCACGCTCCGTTCCCAGTAAGGTGTCCCAGAAGGGGCCCTCTGGAGCTTGGGCCCCCCGCACCACGGGAGCTCCGGTACTATTGCTACGTGTTAAGTATTCCACGTAGGCAAAGTAGAGAAAGGAAGTAGTTTATTGGAGTAAAATACAGCACCACCAAGAGGCATCCAGTTCCTTCAGTAACCAACCTCCAACTGACCCTGAGAGCACGGCACGGACCTAAGACTCTAGAATAGCATCAGAATGAAAGGTCCGTGCCGAGAACATGGTTGCTATGTACACAAGAACACAGCAACTATGCACACAACACATCTTCCCCCTTCAAACGAAAAAACCCCCCCACAAAAATCAAACAACAAGAACAAAATATAAAAAAAAACAAGTGTATAAGAGTATTATGGGGAACACTTAACACATTAAAAAAAGAATCATGTGTACAACTTATCTCTAATGCGAGTAACGAAATCAGAAAGCCAAACCGTTTTTTTGCGCATGCGTTTCGTTTCAGGTAGATGAGGGACAGAAACAATATCTTTTCCATGAGTAATGTTGGGATCAATAGAAACCATAGAAGCAGGGGAACGGACAATCCCCGTACCCTGTTCATTACTATGTTGATGGTTACAAACTTCCATGGTACTATTTCCAGCAATGCCCTCAGTGTCGAAATCGTGCTTGGGTAAAATGTGTTTCTCACTATATAATTTCCTATCCCCCTTGAGCACAACAATCCTACTAAGATTTCATACTTTACCATTAGAGAGTCTCACTGAGTTTTTAAAATATCCTTTACAGTAAAAGGTCCCATAAATTGACTTTCACCCTTAGATACTCGCCATGGGTTTTTAACTTGACAAGCATACCGACCTGGACAATGGGATCCTTCCTGGAACCTTTTCTCACATCAAACCTGTGTTTATTGATAATGTGAGGTCTTTCAATTCTTTTCTTAACCAAATCAAAATCAATGTGGCTCTTGGTAGAAGTTACCAACCAAGATGGACTACTTTTGGTTCTCGGTAATCTGCCCCTCATGATTTGAAAGGAGAACAATCAGTCATATCATTAGGGGTAATCCTATACTTCCACATAGTTTTAACCACTTGAAATTCCCACTTATCATCCTCAACTCCAGCGATTTGTATGGTGCCCTTAAGCACCCTGTTGAATCTCTCAATGATCCCATTGCCACTAGGGTTATATAAAGAAGTAGTGCAATGTATGACACCAACCTTTTGGAAGTAAACCTTAGCCTTATTAGAAATAAACTGCACCCCGTTGTCAGTAATAATCCGTATGGGTAAACCTTCCTCGGTGAAAGCTTCATCAAGGAACAACAACACAGTATCAGTATTTACTCTCTCAACAATTTTTATGATAGGCCATTTTGAGAATACATCTATAGCTGCCACAATGAATTTGTTCTTGGGACCAATGGGACCCATAATATCCATGGCATCTCCCAGGGCCCATTGGGAACGCAGTGTTCACCCATATTGGGCTTAAGTGTTCTCAAGGACTTGTCAGCATTAGCACAAGTGACACACTCTCTAACGATGCATTCCATAAAAATGTCTAACCCAGGCCACCAAAATGACTTTTTAACTGATTGTTTGATTCCTACAATGCCATTATGGCCCCCATGTCCGTGAAGGACAATGATGTGTCTCAAACCGGTGGGAGGAACAGCTTTGTCTCCCCTCCAAATGGTACCATCTGTAAAAGATAATTCATTTCTCACCTCCCAAAAGTTCTTAAGCTCAGAGGTAAGATCTTTCTTGGAAGGCCAGCCTTCAAGAATACATTTTGGAACTTTTGCAACACCTGGTATTTTAAATACTCAGTAGACCAGTTTTCATTCTTAATGGGCGAAGGACCTTCATCGTGTACTAATGCGATTTGAAAATCGTCCCATGGATTATGAACATTCTCCTTAAGAGGTAAAGGGAGTTTGGACAAAAAGTCAGCTGTAACGTTGTCCTTGCCAGGCACATACACTATTTTGTAGATGAAATCCTGCAACCTGATGGACATTCTGGCAATTCTTGCGGAAGCATTCATCATACCATCAGTAGTGAGTAAACGTACTAAAGGTTTATGATCACTCCTGATTTCACACTCTTTGCCCCATACATCTTGCTTTGACACCCACGCTCTTGGCGCTTACTTTTAAAAACCTGCTTCTTTTTTAAAACTGTTGTTGTTTATTGAATCTGTATGCATTTTTAAAGAAAACTTGTTATCGCTTACTTGCACGCTCACGGCAGGACCAGCTGCTGCTGGCTGTCACACCCACTCGGGAGCCAATCAGAGTGTAGGGGGGCGGAGCTAAGGCTGCCACCGGGAGCACAGTGGACGCGTGCAGCGGGCGCACCGGCGGCGCGCCAAAGGCAAGCCCGTCTGCGCCCGTCTGCGCCCGTCTGCGCCCTCCGCGCCCTTTCGGGGCCTGGGGCCTGTAATCATGTCCAAAATAAAATTAGCTACACTGCTTCTGAGTTGATAGCACTGCACAAACTATCTGCCAAACGTAATACCCTCACCTATTCTAGTTTGATTGCACAGGGGATTATGGTGTCCAGAGCAGTTTTTCCTGAATTCTGTGGGACTCACAGAGTGGTTTTCCCTCAGACTCAAGAGTGCAACGGCGCTCGGAAGTTCTCTGTTATATACCTGAACACTCCGCTCAATGGTTAAGCACCAGATGGACATTTTTCTGTTGCTTTTGTTTGCTGTAACACTTTTTGCCCTAAGTGGGATGGGTATGCCCAGACGTGGGTCCCTTGCTCACTGTGCCACTGGATTTGCATATGGCTGGGTCCAAACTGGGGTGGTGTAGTGGGCAAAAGAACGATGGATTTAACCCAGATATTTTGCCTGGGGGAGAATGTTTGCATTGTCAGCATTCCGTCCATCATTTGTTTGCTGTAACACTTTTCGCCTAAGTAGGATGGGTATGCCCAGGCGTGGGTCCCCTTGCTCACTGTGCCACTGGATTCAAGCTAGCCTGGCTGAAGAAGGGTGACATACCCTGAAACCGGTCCCAGGATGCTTGTTTCCGGTCCAGGAGAACCTGGCCTGGCAGTTCGGTTTGGACTGTTCCCATGGGGCACAGGGTCAAGACTGATTTGCATATGGCTGGGTCCAAACTGGGGTGGTGTAGTGGGCAAAAGAACGATGGATTTAACCCAGATCTTTTGACTGGGGGAGAATGTTTGCATTGTCAGCATTCCGTCCATCATTTGTTTGCTGTAACGCTTAAATTCGAGCAGCCAGACTTTCTTCTGCTCACTGAAACCTGGCTGTCTCAGGAATCATCACCAGATATTCTTGCTGCACTCCCTTTGGATTACCACATCATCCAAGCCAACCTTCCCCAGGGGAAAGTTGGTGGAGGAGTAGCTATTATTACACGTCACGACTGTAAATATACCGTTTTAACCCCTCTAGACCTACCCTTAGTCGATAATCTGGTAATAAAACTTGAACCAGAACCTGATACCGCCCCTTTAGTATGCGTCCTGCTCTATAGGCCTCCTCAAAGGATGCCCTCTTTCCCTCATTCTTTGGGCGAACAGATCCCGCATTTAGTTACTAACTATGGGAAGGTAATGCTGATTGGTGATTTCAATTATTGGGCCATTGAAACATCTGGTGGTCTCCAATCGGCTGAACTCGCCGAGCTACTCACAGGATTGAACCTTACACAACAGGTGACCACGGCCACTCATATCAAGGGGCATATTCTTGATCAGGTTTGGACAGTTAACATTACTATGTCCCCTGTATCAGTCTCACCGTGTACATGGTCAGATCACCATGTAATTAAATTTATTATCCATGACAATTTTTCGACCAAAACACCCTGCTCAGGAGGTGGCACACGTAGAAATTGGAATAAAATCGAGAAACCCTCATTTCTTGATTCACTTGGTAACTCTATTCCTCCCGTCAATTCTTCCATTAACTTGGCTGATGCACAGCTAACTAGCTGGCTATTGGCTGCTAGCGACAAGTTTGCGCCCCCAGGAAGATTCATGCCACTGAGTCGCCATGACGCCCGGAAATGGTTTTCCACCGAGTTGAAAAATCAAAAACTAGCCCTACGGCAATTGGAGAGAAAGTGGAGACGTAACTATTTATCTGAAGATAAATGGCCTTACTTAAACACCTTGAAAACATATAAAAATCTATCCTGACTGCCAAATCCGCATACTTTTCTTCTAAAATCCTGTCTGCAACTAATCGCTCTAAGGAGATTTTCTCCATAGTGAATGAGTTGTCTAATCCCGACAGAATTTCAATCAAGCCTACCCCTTCCCAAACCTTTTGCAACTCATTGAATGTTTTCTTCATTGACAAAATTAAGAAAATAAAGTCCAGTATCCCGGTTTGCCAAAATCTGGACTTTAGCTTGCATACCACCCGAAATCATAGCACCTTTACGCAATTCCCTATAATTTATGAGCATACCCTTGCGGATCTCTTTTCTAAAGTCAAATCTGGCTCCCCCACTGACTGCTGCCCTCCTAGCATCTTGAAGGAAATTTTTACTGCCCTCCCTAGTCCTGCTCTCAATGTTCTAAATGAGCCACTGTTCCAGGGTATCGTCCCGCCACTTTTAAGGAGGCAATTGTCATCCCCTTTTTGAAGAAGGCGGGCGCGGATCCGCTAATTTTAATGAACTATCGACCAATCTCTCTTCTTCCTTACCTAGCCAAGGTCTTGGAAGCCTATGTCACGAGATGTCTCACTGATTTTCTGGAGAAATCCGAATTTCTTGATTCCCACCAAGCGGGGTTCCGCCCGGCTCATTCTACCGAGGCGGTGATCCTTACAGTGTTGGACACCCTCCGTAGCGAGGTCGATGGTGGCTCCTCACAGGCTCCTGTCCTGCTTGATCTCTCCGCGGCCTTTGACACGGTCGACCATAACCTTTTGGTCGACCGGGTGAGGGACGCGGGAATCTCGGGACTTGCTTTGGGCTGGATCACTTCCTTTTTGGAAAATCTATCCCAGGCGGTCTGTACTGCACAGTTTACTGCCCCCAGAACTAGAATTTCTTGTGGAGTCCCTCAGGGCTCCTCACTTTCTCCCCTGTTGTTTAATCTTTACCTTCTCCCTCTTGTCCGAGCCCTGAATGAGCGTCAAGTTTGTACTTTTAACTATGCTGACGATTTTCAACTCATTTTCCCCATCAGCAACTCCTCGGAGTCGGTCCACGCCTTTCAGATACCATGCTGTTCATTAGTCAGTGGATGAACAGTAACCATCTTAAGCTCAATCCGGACAAGACGGAGTTGGTTTTAACAGTTGGTATTTCTAAAAATCCCTGGGGCCCTCATTTCTGGCTCAGGGAGCTGGGTCAGTCCCTCTCTCCATCTAGCTCGGCTAAGAGCCTTGGGGTAATAATCAGTCAAGACCTCACTATGAAGCCCCAGATTGGGTCGGTGATCCCTACCTGTTTTTTCCAACTCAGGAAAATTAAAAAGATCTGCAGATTTCTTACCCATGAAGCCCGGATTCAGGTAATTATCGCCATGGTCATGTCCCATGTCGACTATGCTAACTCGCTTTACTTTGGCATTCCCCTCTACTTATCCAAACGTCTGCAGATGGTACAAAATCAGGCCGCACGCCTGATTGTTCATCAACCTAGGCACCATCATGTCACTCCACTTCTAAAGAAACTTCATTGGCTTCCGGTGGTCCAGCGCTGTGCCTTCAAGGTTGGATGCCTCATTTTAAGTCACTCAATGGAAGAAGCCCTAAATTTGTGAACAACTTGATTAACAAGCACGTTCCCACACGCAATCTTCGTTCAGCACACAAGCTATTTTTGTCCACTCCCTCTTTTAAATTAAAGCGCACTGGTGGTGCCAGGTTTGCCATTTTGGCCCCGATGTTCTGGAACTCCCTCCCCTCTGAAATCCGTTTCTGCACCAACCTCCTCGGCTTCAGAAGCCTTCTTAAAACTTGGCTATTCCGTCAGGCTTTTTGAATGTTCTCCAGGACTTGGGTATCAATCAAAGTAGCGCCATGAAACCTCCTCGGTGTACGTGCGCTTTACAAATTCATTTTAACATAACATAACATAACATACAAACACTCTAAAATGCTCCAAAGCCCACACACAGGCTAGAGTTTCCCTTTCAATTGTCAAGTATTTCTCTTCAGCAGGGGTTAGAGATCTCGAGGCGTAAGCAATACTGTTTTCACCACCCTTCTCCAGTTTTTGTGCAAGTACAGCTCCCAAACCTTTTGAACTCGCATCAGTAGTTATGACACAGGGGAACCGAGGGTCAAAACTATTAAGAGCAGTGGCATTTTCGATGGCAGATTTTACATCTTTGAACTCTTTTTCACACTCAAGGCTCCATGCAAATTTACTTTTGTTCTTTAACAACTGCCTAATGTTGAATACTCTGCAAGAAAAATTGGGAAAGTATTTAGAGTAGAACTCAGTTAAACCCAGGAATGACCTTACATCGTCTTTTGAGTTAGGAGAGGGTGCTAACCGAATGGCTTCAACAAGATCAGGTTTGGGTTTGATGCCATCTTTACAAAGTACATGACCTAGATAAGTCACTGAAGTAACACCAAATTTACATTTTGCATGTTTAACAGTTAAACCATTAGCAGATAATCTTCCAAGGACCACTTCTAAAGCGTGGTCATGATCAAATTTGTTGTTGGCGAACACCAGATTTTTCGTCTTGAAAACACACCGCATTTTTACAATCCCCAAAAATATTTTGCATGATGCGCTGAAAAACCGCTGCCGGTAAATTGAAAACACCCAAATGGTTTAATAAATGCGGTGTATTTTTTACAACTGTCATCCAGGACGATTTGATGGTAGGCAGCGGAAAGATCAATACAAGAAAATAATTTTGCTTTACCTATCAGTGCCAACATCTCAGAAATACGGGGTAAGGGGAATTGGTCGATGAGAATATTACTGTTGAGATGGCGCAAATCTATGCATAATCTAATGTTACCATTAGCATGTCTGGCAACGACAATGGGAGACACCCATTCCGAAGATTCAATCTTCTCAATAATATTACTCTCAACCAATTTATCAAGTTCTTTTTCAACCTCGTTCCTTACGGTTATGGGAATATTCCTCGCCTTAAAAATTTTGGGACAGGCATTGTCTTTCAAAATTATCTTGTGTTTGAAATTGATTAGTTCTCCAATACTATCCCTGAAAACTTCAGGAAATTTGTTCAGTAGATTTCTACCATATTCCTCAGACTCTCCAACAACCATGACAGGATCGGGATTGTTAGGGTTAAGGATGATGCCGAGCCTTCCTTGCTCGAACCAGCCTAAAACAGACGGTCTCTGTTTGGACACATATAATCTTGCCACACATTCACGGTCCTTGAATCTGAAAACAAGTAAACGAGACCCAATTATTTCTATTCTCTCTCCTGAATACCCTTCTGGATTAATGTCAGGGGAATCTAAGTTGGATCCAAGTTTGTCTACAAATTTGGATTTCCAAATGTTTTCGTTCACTATAGAATATTGAGATCCAGAATCAGCGTAAATTTGTATCTCGACTCCCCCTATTGTCATGTTGCAAATGGGTTTCTTTCTAACTACTGCATTGTCAATGTTCAAGATAACATGAGAAGAGTCTCTAATATTTAGTAAGTACGACCTTTCAAAGTCTGTATCTGTTGTCACTGTCACCTTCTCCTGGCTCACTCTCGTCAACACACTTAACTTTACCACTTTTAGCCTTTCTGCATACCTTTGCAAAGTGTCCAAAAACACCACAAACAGTACATTTCTATTTAATGGCGGGACAATTTTTGTTGTTGGCCAAATGCAGTTTACTGTCACAACTATAGCACCTAAATTTTTCCCTGTCAGAGACAGTATTCCGTTCTTTAGAATTACCTTGTTTTTTTATATTAGAATTTCCACTAGAATTTCCAACTTTGGCTACAACACTGTTTGTTTTATCACTGTCTTCCACCCTAACTACTTTGGCACTTCTGCACGACATTTCTGCTTTTCTCACAATAGCTAAGACATCTTCCAATTTGGCGTCGCCATTAACCCATAATCTATCTTGGATAGCGGGATCTCTAACAAGCATAACTACTTGGTCCCTAATAAAATCTTCTTGCAAACTCCCGAATTGACAATCAAGGGAAAGGGTTCTTAAAGCAGAAACGTAAGTGTCAACTGACTCCTCAACATTTTGTTTACGCTGAAAGAATTTGTACCTTGTAATACCAATGCACACCTTAGGGGAAAAATAACGATCAAAATCATTAATTGCAGCTGTAAAAACATTTTGATCACTCCCCCATACATTCATTTGTGTCTGCTGGTCATAAAACCGAACTTTCTGGATGGAACATAGATTGTAGGTACCATTTTTAATCAAGTCATTTACCATGTCATCAGACATATTTACTTTCTGCTCCAATCCATGACCAGTGTTACTTTGGGAATGAGGGGTTTCTTATATCCTTCATGCTACTAATTTCTAACCAGGTAGTTTGCTGAATCGCTTTATTCAGGAAAACATTTCCCTTTGTATAATACCTGCTCTAAATAGGGCCTCTCTGCCTGTTACTCGCCAAAACATTGTACCCAGTACACTTTTCAAATCAATATTTTCTTTCCAATACTCATATACTTGTATGTTTAGCCTTTTATTAAATTCATCAGAATAAACCAGTCTACTGCTTGTCAATATATGCTTTCACGCTGCCTCAGGCTTTTGTTTATAATCAAAAGCAAATGGATCGGTTCTATTCTCACCAGACAAATAAAAAAAATTCCCCATATACCTTGCAGTGCTGCCTACAGGAGGTGTCAGTCACTGCTCCCACTGTGTGCCAGTGTATATTTCATGAAGGACGCTTATTCCGTGTAATGATGGGGATAGTGATAGTTACAATACATTTCTTTATAATAATAAGCATTCAAATAAGGATATTCATTTTGAAGAGATTCATATGCTTCTAAGTCAGGCTTTATCATTTTTACAATTTCTACCACCCATGCATCTGAAATGGAACCAGAGGTTAAAATATCATCCACTAACATTTTATTGATATATGCTAATTGCAGACTTTCAGTATGTGCCATAATGTTATGTTAACAAGATTTATTCCGTGCACAGCTACTCAGAGAGTGTCCTGGTGCTAGATCAGGCAGCCTGCACCCACATTGATTGTCTTATATGGATTGTTGAAAGAGCCATCTGGCACATGCATCAAGGTATGATTTTGCGAGTCCTTAATTGCGATTATTAAGGAATCGCAATTAAGGACTCGCAAAAGCCTATGCATTTAAGAATCGCATAAAAATAGCGATTCCTAAACATTCCTTAATTGCGACTCGCAAATTGCGAGTCGCAATTAAGGAATGGCTTCCCATTCATTCCTATGAGCCTTCAGACCCATAGGAATGAATGGGAAATTGCATGCGCAAATTGCGAGTCCCAATTAGGACTGTCAAGTTGCACATGCAATTCCAAGGGTGCAAGGGTGTCAAAGGACACCCTGTTGCACCCTGAAATTGTACTGTGCACCCATGTTATGCACACACATGCCCCAAGGGCATGTCTGTGTGTGACATGAAACTTTGAAAAATGCACTTTAGTGCATTTTTCAAAGTTGTTGCAAAATACCGCTTTGTTTTATTTCACGGTAAATTATGGCCCCAAATAGCGAAATCGCTATTTGAAACTGCTTCTTGCATTGCATTTAATGAATAGCAAATTGCGATTCCTTAAATGTAATCACATTTGGGAAATCGCAAAATATTGCGATTACCGAAATTGTGCATGCCAAATTGTTTGATGCATCGCAAAAGCCCATTTTGCGATCGCAAACGGCCGATTTTTGCGAATTGCACCGTTTGCGATCGCAAAAAGCTTTGATGCATGAGCCCCCATGTCTTTAATTTTTTCTTTAAGATGGGAAGATCGATTATGAAATGTAGTTCCATGTGACAGGCCCGAGATAGGAAAAGGATCTGCCTCCTGTTCTGGCCCGCCAAATTTTAGTAGCTCTCGCCAGACGCTCATAAATGTCTGGAAGGGACACATTTATGAATCCTCTCTCTCAGGTATCCGTCTCCTGAAGCAAACACAGCTTTGTGAACAAGGACCATACACTTAACAAGCATTGGCAAAGCCAATAGGTCTCGCCTTTGGTACCTACTGGCTTTGTCGATGTGTTTTAGCGTTTCTGTACACCAACCCCGATGTTGTGCAACATAGCTAAAAAAAAAAGTAAATGTTGAAAAAGTAAAAGCTAAAGTTATGCTGTTGGCCTGCTTGCAGTTGAGAGTGGGTTTATGTGAGAGAGAGAGAGAGTGTGTGTGTGAATGTGTGCGAGTGAAAGTGAGGGTCAAAGGACATGTGATGTCACTTCCACTACCCCAGGCATTTTAGTGAATTGATGTCCATGGTCACCAGGCAGAAAGTAGTCCAGTACAGTGCTTCCTTTTTATCAACAATTACTGTGTTTTAAACAACTAAAATCTTTTGAAGTTAATCAGGACTCCAGATCCCAGAACGCATTGGTTTGTTAAAAGGTAACCACTGCGATATGTATTCTTGTGGACATGCAGCAAGCCCCAAAACTTACTGAGGCAGAGCAGGTGAATGATGTCTATGGCAGGGATATTTTTAACACATTAATAATAAGTTACATGTGGGCGTCCCTGCCTGTAGTCTTCATGTACACCTCTGTTTGACAAGAGCCAGTACTGGGAAATTGAGGAATCAACAGGTACCTCCTGCGTAAAATAAGTGCACTTTAAATTAAAAACAAACTCCTTGCACACTCAGGTCGGTTGGCTGAGCTGTTTCACTGGCACCTCAGGGGGCCATATAACATTTAAGAGTAGCGCATGAAGACTGTAATCCCAGTTAAACAAGCATTGGCCGCGCGGCGTGAAAGTAACGCGGCCGCGTGGCCGTGAAAGCGAAAGTTATGGCAGGGACGCGCTCTGTGGTGGGGGAGGGGCAGAGCGAGGCGCCTGGGAGAGCAAGGCTTAATGAGCCATGAAAGCCACATGGCGGCTGCGCGCGTGCACGCGCTCGTGAACGCAAGCTTGAGGCCAGGAAAAGATTGTGGTAGCACCTTGAAAAGCCACTAACTAAATGTCTTGCAGAGCAGCGCATGCGCTGGCTCAGCGAGACCTAAAAAGAATCCTTTTTTAATGAGGGGAGATTAAGGATAATTCTGCACCACCTGGAGTCTACCCAGGAGGAAGTTATGGAGACCCAAAGAGAGCATTTCTATAATGCAATTTGGAGGTTATTAATGCTTGGACTACTGTTCTCTTGGAATCCTCAGAAAGAGGAGGTCGTTTTTTTCCCAGAGTCTGTAAGAGCCCAAAACAAGAGCCTGTCATAGCCTGAATCTGTGAGTGGCAAGAGGGCATTGTCAAACTTATTACTTAGGTTTTTTATGGTACACTCTTGGGTCCTGGTAGGGGGGGGGTCCTTGGACCAAAAGGATCTCCTTATGACTGGTGAGGATGGACCGAAGAACACAATCTCAGTTTTGTCTGGGTTACATTTTAATTGGTTAAAGGCCAACCAGTTAAACACATTGGAAAGGCATTTTTTAATGACTTCCACAGCTAACTCTTATCCCTTCCCACAGGAGAAGAGTAGCTAGGTGTCGTCGGCATAAGAGATTGCCTTGGATCCCAGAGACTCCGTCAACATCACCAAGGGTGTGAGATATACATTGCACAAAGTAGGTCTGAGTGTCGAACCCTGAGGCACTCCTACTGTCAGCTCACAGGCTTTGGAAGAAAAAGGGGGCATTCAAACCTAAGGGATCCTTTCCCAAACCATGCCAACCGGTATAGGATATGCCGTAATGTTCACAGCATACAATGTTACAATACATTTAGGAAAGCTATTTTAGATTTTTTAAAGTTTATTTTGTAACTGTGTGTTGGACCTGGCCCAGTCTGCAGGGTCACCCCCAAAACCTTTTGCCTTAACCCTCCTGTTTTCTGAACCTGCTTTTGTTGGCTGTTAGGACTCTGCACTTTACCACTGCTAATCAGTGCTAAATGCTTGTAATTAGGCGTATACTCAATTGGCACACCTAATCTAATTGTAAGTCCTTAGTAAAGTGGTACTATATGTACCCAGGTCCCTTACATTAAATGCTATTAGTGGTCCTGCAGCACTTATTGTGCCACCCATTTAAGTAGCCTTTTAACCATGCCTCAGGCCTGCCACTGCAGTCTGTGTGTGCAGTTTTAAACTGCCATTTTGACCTGGCAAAATAAACCGTTTACTAGGTCCAAACCTTCCTTTTAATACATATAAGAGACCCTAAGGTAGACCCTACACAGCCCACAGGGAAGGGTACGTTGTGTTTAAAACATTGGACATTTACTTTTACGTTTTACATGTCCTGGTAGTGAACACCTAAATTCATTTTTCCCTACTTCGAGGCCTATCAGCTTTAGCTTTGTACATATAGCACAGTGCTTTGAATTGGATGTGATTTTTGATCGTAAGCCAATGGAGCTCATGGAAATGATGTGAAACCGTAGCATGTTTTGGCAGCTGAAACAGTAGTCTGGCGGCTGAGTTCTGGACAAGCTGTAGTCGTTGAATAGAAGCCTTATCAATCCCTAAAAACAACATATTGCCATAATCTAGCCTTGATAGAATAAGGGCTCGAATCAGAGTCCATTGAGCTGGTAGGGGAGTATCCAGATAATCTTTTTCACCCACTTGAGCACAGCGAGGCAGGTGGAGGTGACCTTGGCTACCTCAGGCTTCATATATAGGCTATCATCCCACAAAAAGCCCAGATTTTTAGACTATCATCCAACAAAAAGCCCAGATTTTTTACTTTGGATGATGGACTGGGAAGGGCCCCTAAAGATGCCGGCCAATGCTGTGGGTCCCAAAGAGAAGGATTCTTACCCAGGACCATGACCTCCGTTTTATCGCCATTGAGCTTGAGCAGATTGTTATTCATCCATAAGGAGATATGGCTCAAGCCCTGGTTAAGAACCGAGGATCCTGGGTCCTGTGCAGATGACAAACAGAAGATAACCTGTGAAAGTAACGCGGCCGCGCGGCCATGAAAGCAAAAGTTATGGCAGGGACACTCTCTGTGGTGGGAGAGGGGCAGAGCGAGGCGCTTGGGAGAGCAAGGCTTAATGAGCCATGAAAGCCACATGGCGGCTGCGCGCGTGCATGCGCTCGTGAACGCAAGCTTGAGGCCAGGAAAAGATTGTGGTAGCACTTTGAAAGCCACTAACTAAATGTCTCGCAGTGCAGGCGCATGCGCTGGCTCAGCGAGACCTAAAAGGATCCTTTTTTAATGGGGGAGATTAAGGATAATTCTGCACCACCTGGAGTCTACCCAGGAGGAAGTCATGGAGACCCAAAGAGAGCATTTCTATAATCCAATTTGGAGGTTATTAATGCTTGGACTACTGTTCTCTTGGAATCCTCAGAAAGAGGAGGTCGTTTTTTTCCAGAGTCTGTAAGAGCCCAAAACAAGAGCCTGTCATAGCCTGAATCTGTGAGTGGCAAGAGGGCATTGTCAAACTTATTACTCAGGTTTTTTATGGTACACTCTTGGGTCCTGGTAGGGGGGGGGTCCTTGGACCAAAAGGATCTCCTTATGACTGGTGAGGATGGACCGAAGATCACAATCTCAGTTTTGTCTAGGTTACATTTTAATTGGATAAAGGCCAACCAGTTAAACACATTGGAAAGGCATTTTTTAATGACTTCCGCAGCTAACTCTTATCCCTTCCCACAGGAGAAGAGTAGCTAGGTGTCGTCGGCATAAGAGATTGCCTTGGATCCCAGAGACTCCATCAACATCACCAAGGGTGTGAGATATACATTGCACAAAGTAGGTCTGAGTGTCGAACCCTGAGGCACTCCTACTGTCAGCTCACAGGCTTTGGAAGAAAAAGGGGGCATTCAAACCTAAGGGATCCTTTCCCAAACCATGCCAACCGGTATAGGATATGCCGTAATGTTCACAGCATACAATGTTACAATACATTTAGGAAAGCTATTTTAGATTTTTTAAAGTTTATTTTGTCACTGTCTGTTGAACCTGGCCCAGTCTGCAGGGTCACCCCCCAAACCTTTTGCCTTAACCCTCCTGTTTTCTGAACCTGCTTTTGTTGGCTGTTAGGACTCTGCACTTTACCACTGCTAATCAGTGCTAAATGCTTGTAATTAGGCGTATACTCAATTGGCACACCTAATCTAATTGTAAGTCCTTAGTAAAGTGGTACTATATGTACCCAGGTCCCTTACATTAAATGCTATTAGTGGTCCTGCAGCACTTATTGTGCCACCCATTTAAGTAGCCTTTAACCATGCCTCAGGCCTGCCACTGCAGCCTGTGTGTGCAGTTTTAAACTGCCATTTTGACCTGGCAAAATAAACCTTTACTAGGTCCAAACCTTCCTTTTTAATACATATAAGAGACCCCTAAGGTAGACCCTACACAGCCCACAGGGAAGGGTACGTTGTGTTTAAAACATTGGACATTTACTTTTACGTTTTACATGTCCTGGTAGTGAACACCTAAATTCATTTTTCACTACTTCGAGGCCTATCAGCTTTAGCTTTGTACATATAGCACAGTGCTTTGAATTTGATGTGATTTTTGATCGTAAGCCAATGGAGCTCATGGAAATGATGTGAAACCGTAGCGTGTTTTGGCAGCTGAAACAGTAGTCTGGTGGCTGAGTTCTGGACAAGCTGTAGTCGTTGAATAGAAGCCTTATCAATCCCTAAAAACAACATATTGCCATAATCTAGCCTTGATAGAATAAGGGCTCGAATCAGAGTCCATTGAGCTGGTAGGGGGAGTATCCAGATAATCTTTTTCACCCACTTGAGCACAGCGAGGCAGGTGGAGGTGACCTTGGCTTCCTCAGGCTTCATATATAGGCTATCATCCCACAAAAAGCCCAGATTTTAGACTATCATCCAACAAAAAGCCCAGATTTTTACTTTGGATGATGGACTGGGAAGGGCCCCTAAAGATGCCGGCCAATGCTGTGGGTCCCAAAGAGAAGGATTTACCCAGGACCATGACTCTCCGTCTTATCGCCATTGAGCTTGAGCAGATTGTTATTCATCCATAAGGAGATATGGCTCAAGCCCTGGTTAAGAACCGAGGATCCTGGGTCCTGTGCAGATGACAAACAGAAGATAACCTGTGAAAGTAACGCGGCCGCGCGGCCGTGAAAGCGAAAGTTATGGCAGGGACACGCTCTGTGGTGGGGGAGTGGCAGAGCGAGGCGCTTGGGAGAGCAAGGCTTAATGAGTCATGAAAGCCACATGGCGGCTGCGCGCGTGCATGCGCTCGTGAACGCAAGCTTGAGGCCAGGAAAAGATTGTGGTAGCACTTTGAAAAGCCACTAACTAAATGTCTCGCAGAGCAGCGCATGCGCTGGCTCAGCGAGACCTAAAAAGGATCCTTTTTAATGGGGGAGATTAAGGATAATTCTGCACCACCTGGAGTCTACCCAGGAGGAAGTCATGGAGACCCAAAGAGAGCATTTCTATAATCCAATTTGGAGGTTATTAATGCTTGGACTACTGTTCTCTTGGAATCCTCAGAAAGAGGAGGTCGTTTTTTTTCCAGAGTCTGTAAGAGCCCAAAACAAGAGCCTGTCATAGCCTGAATCTGTGAGTGGCCTGAGGGCATTGTCAAACTTATTACTCAGGTTTTTTATGGTACACTCTTGGGTCCTGGTAGGGGGGGTCCTGGACCAAAAGGATCTCCTTATGACTGGTGAGGATGGACCGAAGAACACAATCTCAGTTTTGTCTGGGTTACATTTTAATTGGTTAAAGGCCAACCAGTTAAACACATTGGAAAGGCATTTTTAATGACTTCCGCAGCTAACTCTTATCCCTTCCCACAGGAGAAGAGTAGCTAGGTGTCAGTCGGCATAAGAGATTGCCTTGGATCCCAGAGACTCCGTCAACATCACCAAGGGTGTGAGATATACATTGCACAAAGTAGGTCTGAGTGTCGAACCCTGAGGCACTCCTACTGTCAGCTCACAGGCTTTGGAAGAAAAAGGGGGCATTCAAACCTACGGGATCCTTTCCCAAACCATGCCAACCGGTATAGGATATGCCGTAATGTTCACAGCATAGTCTCTTTGAACTCTTGTGGGGAGAAAGATGCAGTTGTAAATTATTTTTTTCACTATCTGTGGCACAGTTTTGTCCAGAATATAATGCCCATTTAACACGAAAAGTAGAATAGTTATCATCAAAAATGACGTGATAATGAAAAAACACACCTGTAGCAAATACAAACATAGGTCCATGGTGGCATCAAATGCCTGTTCCGAAACCAGTGCCATAATGCAAAACTTTTCAGCCATACTGTGCTTGAAGAATTTGACGATTGATCAATTTCAATGTATCTGGATTCAGTCTCACCCATAGTTCTGGATCTGATGGGTAGCATATCCACATATTTTGTCTCCATAGTGGGTTCACAATATACCGCAGCTTTTCAATCGCACAATTGTTCCTGTAGAGACAAGGGGCCATATGTATCAAAATGTTAGTTTTGCGATTCTCAAATAGCGATTTTTGCGAATTGCTATTTGAGAATCGTAAAACGCGATGTATGTAGGATTTGCAAAAACATTTGCGAATCCTACATATTCCTTAATTGCGAATCGCAAATTGTGATTCGCAATTAAGGAATACCTCCCATTCATTCCTATGGGCCTAGAGGCCCATAGGAATGAATGGGGAGATATTCGCAATTTGCGAGTACCCACCAGGTACTCGCAAATTGCGAATACAATTTCAAGGATGCAAGGGTATCAAAAGGACACCCTGTTGCACCCCTGAAATAAGCATGGGTGCAGATGTGGCGCACATACATGCCCTAAGGGCATGTATGTGCGCAACATGGCACTTTGAAAAAATGCAAAAGTGCATTTTTCAAAGAAATGGAAATTACCACCAACCTGAAGTTGGTGGTAATTTGGGATTCCTAAGCCAAAATTGCACAACTTGGGTGCTTTCTACATTGTATTTAAGGAATCGCAATTTGCGATTCCTTAAATGCATTCAGCAAAATAGGGAATCGCAAATTTTGCGATTCCTTATTTTGCGAGTGGGTTTTCCTTTCATATATTGCACACAGCTAAATTGCAATCCAAACGCTGAAATTCTGCGAATTTCAGCGTTTGCTACCGCAATTTAGCTTGATACATATGGCCCAAGGTCCCCAAACTCCTCTATAGAGTTTAGTGCAGGTAGAGTGTCTCTAGTCCCAGTAGTTCTCATCCATAAATGCATACGTTCTTGGCCATTTAGGTCATTAAAGGGAAACTACTGCAGGATAGGGAGAGGATGGAGAGGTTCTATCCTGATTCCTCCTTTGTTGCATCAGTGTGGAATGACTGTAGAGAATTGGCCACATGATGCTTTTTAACATAATCAATTGTTGCTTGTCTGTTCTTTCTTGAGCCAGACAGGGGAGGCAAGACTACAGTTCCTGTGGCTTTTATTCCCAACAAAGGTAGGGGTGGGCGATATACTAGTCTAAACACTTGTTTGTTTCTAGTCCTTTCTTGAACCAGGTCTCCTACTTTAGTGATCCACCCTTCTGTAACTAGCAAAACCTTCTCTTCGCTGGGGGCAGAATGCTTGGCATTCAAAAGCATGTCTCTGACTTCCTGTGTTTTCTGCAAAACAATCAAACGTTGGTCTAGGTTAAAGGGATTTTCATCTGCCACTTTCCAGAGTTGTCCAGATCATGCACATATATAGGTATTCTGAAGAGTACCCCGTGTGAAGTGTGAGCTCCCAACATTCCCCATGGCAAGTTATTTAATTCTCTCTAGACTCATACAGATGATGGACCCAACTAGGACCTGTACTTAACACTCAATCCATTAGTGCTTGCTTAGCGTGTAGTTTGCACACTGTTCTAACCAATTTGTATTACTTTTGAATGGATTACTGAATTGGAGAGACACCCCCATCAAACTCATTGATCTTTTTAAGCCTTTGAGGCGACAGCCGGACTATAGTCCGAATGAAATTTGTTTACCCTGCCTGTGGCAATCAAACACTGCAAATCCTTTATAACAGTTCGAGCATCGGGAGATCTTTCAGCCCAAACCCATAGGAAATTAGAACATGAATCAACTGCTACTAAAATGTATTTAAAGCAGTTATCAGATTATAAGGGACCACAATGGTCCTGGTACAAAATTTAGAACGGTTTATTAGCAATCAACAAGGGAGTTGGTTCTCTCCTCTTGACAATGGGATGTTTTATCTGCTGACAAATGTCACATTTGTTTATGTAATCCTTGGTTTCTTTAGGTAAAGCAGGCCACCAGTACTTTTGTTGGAAAAGGTAAACCATGGCTCCCATTCCAGCAATTAGTAGAACCGGAGAACTGCAGTTTTAAAGATTTTAAAAAAACAGTGCTTAATACTGCTTAAAACCACAAAGAGGCAACTGTGGTGATCTGGCTGTACGAGACAGGGACAAAGTCCAGTCCAACCGCGATGGAGTACTGGCTGGATACAGGGACCAAGTTAGTGCCGCTGAGAAATGTACCTTAAATCCTGGTTGCAGAGCTATGTTGCACGCAGCGTCAGTCCAGTGAAGCAAACGAGGTCTGCGTTGAAGATGCGACACACACGGTCCCCATGAGCTGCGAGGGCTGCGATGCGGGCTTGCGCTGTGGCTGCATTGCTCTCCATTGGTTCCAATGAGAAAATTTGAGGTCTGTGTCGAGGGTGCATTGTGCAGCGGTGGTTCTGATGAGCTGTCCAGCCTGCCATGCATGCTTGCGTCAAAACTGTGTCAGTTCCGATGAGGTGCTGCGAAGAGCTTCATTGGGTTCATGTTGCACTGCGTCAGTTCTGATGAGACCACAGCTGGGCTAGCAGAGCACCTTTAGTCCCACTTCCAAGGGTCCAGGTCTGTAAGAGCATTACTTGGGGGGGGAGGGTAAGACTCACAGCACGCAGAGTCCAGTTACAACATTCAAGATGGTTGGAGCCTTTTCTGTCTCTGAGGCTCTATCAGAAGGCCAGCCAGCTAGCCCTTGGAGTTACTCTGGTGGTCCTCGGTTCAAGATGCAGGTCCTGTCCTTCCCACTCAGGCAGCCGAGTAGCAGGGCAGCATCACAGTCCTTCTTGCAGCACAGTAGTACTTCTTCTGAGACTTCCAGCGCCTTGAGACCCTAATGTTTGATTAGCTGTGCTCTATAAGAACCCTGATTGATTGATCTATTGATCATGTGCAGATGCTAAACCCTCATGGGCTTCCCTAATTAAATCCAACCTGCACAGCTTATTAGGTATTTTTCTGTCCCCACTGCTGGTAGAGACACCATTGGAGTGTTTTCTGAAATACAGGTGTAATAATATTTATGAGGAAATCCTTCCAGGGGTGCTTCACCCTTTGTGGTTGCCTCAGTGGCAGCCAGTATGTCCTTGGTGATTCTCGTCTGAGATCGGGTCACTGCAGCTATTTTTAGAGTCTGCACCACAGCTTTAGCTGTGGAGTTAGCTGCAAGTTCCCAAAGCATGAATTCCGTCATGCTGGTGCCCTAATGTGCCCTAATGTGTGCCTCACATGTACCAGTGGTCTTTTAGGATGTCCACCTTTCCTCTGAGCTGTTTATTTTTAATTGGTTTCCCTTTTGAGTTTCTGAATCCATTCACTAGTCAATGTGGAAAATCCACATTGTAGGTTTGCACACAGAAGGAAAAGTCAGACACTATTAGTGCGGCTACTCCTGACTCAGTCTTCTGAAGTGCAAACAAGGCATGCATCTCTGCAACCTATGCGGTACTGTCACCTAACATTTGGGTGTATGTGTGTTGCAGTTCAAATTTGCTGTCTTTAATTATTCCTTGTATAGCTGCAAAGTCTGCTGAATATTTCTGTTTTGTGCCCACGGCTGGTAGTGCTAATAAAACTCTTATAGTTTTCAAACTGTAACATTTTTCGAGTCAGAAGTAATTTTTGTTCATATTGTAAAAATTATTGTGTTCTTATTGTAGGATCATATTGAAACTTCACATCTGCTGCACACAAAGATGAGGCCGATTGAATCCACCTAGGATATAGTGTTTGAGCATTCGGAATGATAGCTTTGGTGGTAGCCTCAAGGGCTGCTACGGGGGAAACAATAATAATTTGCTTTGCCTGTGCCAAAGCACACTCTTTCAAGATAGCTGTTTGTACAACTGCAAGTACTTCTCAGAGGATGTAAAACATAATGAAAAATTTCCTAGCTAACGTAACGGAAAGTTTCAATTCTATTAAGCACTCGGAGGCGAGGATTATGCCTTCTTTCTCCACTTTATTCTCACAGCAGCGTAGAAACAAACAAACTACGTTTCCCATGGAACACCGGGAAAACGTAGGGAAGAAACAACATGGCAACAACCAATCAGGAAGGAGCACCAATGTCCAATCAGGGGCCAACGAGCCCAACATAGTCCTCTGTTAGTGTCCCCTCTTCCTCTTTTCTGAGCGCGAAGACAGTCATCCTCGGCACATCAGGTATCCTGTTTCTGAGAATCGGAACCTGAAACAACAGGGAACACATTACCCAAAAGAAACCACTGTTGACACCTGAAAAGAAGCAACAGAAGTTACGTAGAATACATCATAACCATAACACTCATCTCAAAGATAAGTACTTACTGCAATACGGGGAGGGGTCTCCTCTAGGAGCATAGGGCGGGATAATCCTCGCCTCCGAGTCCTTAATAGAATTGAAACTTTCCGTTACGTTAGCTAGAAAAATTTTCATTCTATGTCAGGACTGGAGGCGAGGATTATGCTTGTTCAAAGCTTGCCCAAAACCAACTGAGCCATATTAAGCACTGGCTTAAAATAAAACCTCTTAAAGGTAGAATCCGAAGACCAATCGGCCACGTTGAGAATATCCTCCAACCGGGCACCCAAGCCAAACGCTTTAGAGGCCATAGCCCCCCGCGCTGAATGCGCTCCGAAGTGACGAAGGCTAATACCCGCCTCCTGCATCACCCAGCGAACCCATCTAGCGATGGTGGGGGAGGAAACCGCTTTGAAGGGTTTCCGGAGCGCAATAAGGAGCTGACGCTCTCCCGGAGGGCGGAATTCTTCCGTCAGTTCCTCATAGGCTTTGAGGCATCTCACCACGCACAGTTTCGGGGAGTCAGGGAACTCCGGATAGGAGATAACCCTGGTATGGCATTTGGTACGACGAAGCAAAGTGAAGGTCACCCCTTCAGGAGTGAACATTCTCCCAGAAATGTCCAGGGCTCGGACATCTGAGACCCGCCTGCAAGAAACGAGGCAGAGAAGCATGGCCAGTTTTGTCGAGAGTTCTTTCCTGGAGAGAAACCTGTTAGGTTGCCAAGATAGAAACAGGTTGAGAACTTGGTTAACGTCCCAAAGTGCGGAATAGTGAGGCTCCGGTGGCAACGAAAGACGAATACCCCTCAGAAGCCTGCAAACCAAGGGGTGCTCACCGATAGGGGCTCCCTGGATGGGCACATGGCCAGAAGAAATGGCCGACCTAAAGGTGTTGATGGAGCGGTATGCCAACCCGTCCGAAGCGAGTTGCGCCAAAAAATTCACGACATGAACGACGTCGGCGACCAAGGGATCGAAACCCCCTCGCAAACACCAACGGGTCCATCTACCCCACGCGGATTTGTACCTCTTGACTGTACTGTCCGCCCAAGCCTTGGAGATGAGGCTCTCAGCTTCTCGCAAAAGTCCTGGGGCCTCCCATCTGCCCCTGAAATCCGCCACGCCATGAGAAATAGCGATCCTGTCACCACCAGTGGATGAGGAATCCCGTCCGGGCCCGTGAGAAGAGTCGGAAAGTGGGGGAGTAGGATTGGAAAATCCCAAGAAAGTTCCAGAAGAACCGGAAACCAGACTTGTGACCTCCAAAGTGGGGTAATCAACACCAGAGCCGCCGACTGCCTGCGGGCTTGAGCCGAGGTCCGGGTGATCATTGCAAACGGAGGGAAAGCGTAGCACTGCTCCAGACTCCAGTCTTGAAGGAAGGCATCCGTGGCCACCGCCAAGGGATCCGGCCTCCAGCTGAAGAACCGAGGGATCTGGTGATCCAGACGGAGGCGCGAACAGATCCACTGAAAAGGGACCCCAGTGGTCGTTCAGTGTCGCAAAAACGGACTGATCCAGTTTCCATAGGCTAGAATCCCGGAAGTGGCGAGATTGGAAGTCCGCTTCCAGGTTGTCTTGGCCCGGCAGGTACTCTGCCGTGACGGAGATCTGACTGTCCAGGCAATATTGCCAAAAACTCGCCGCTAGGTCTGAGAGAGCCTTGGACCTGGTGCCTCCCAGGTGATTCACATAGTGGACTGCAGAGATATTGTCCATTTTCAGAAGAACGCATGACTGAACCGAGTCTCTCGTCCAGCAACGCACTGCAAAGGAGCCCGCCAGAAGCTCCAGACAGTTGATATGTAATTTCTGTTCGTCGGGTGACCACAAGCCGCCTGTAGACAGATCGCCGCACCTGGCACCCCAGCCCCGTCTGCTGGCGTCCGATTCGATTACCAGGTCGGGGGCTGAACCGAAAATCGCTCGGCCATTCCAGGCCTCCATGTGGTCTAACCACCATTGGATCTCAGCTTTTGCTTCCTCTGACAAGGAGACCTTGTGGCAGTATGGGAACCCTTTGTGGAGGAAGAACGCTTTGAGGCGCTGAAGGGCCCTGTAATGCAGTGGACCCGGAAAGATGGCTTGAATTGAAGCCGACAAAAGGCCCACTACCCGGGCTAGCTGGCGAAGCGAGACTTGCTGCTTGGACAGGACACGACGTAACTCGTGCCGAATCTTGGACATCTTCCTGGATGGAAGACTGAGAGTAGAGGTTGTGGAGTCGATCACGAACCCAAGAAGATAAGAGACTGGGCAGGCTGTAACAGAGATTTGCTCTCGTTTATCACGAAGCCCAGGTCCTGAAGGAGGGAAACGGTCATCTGAAGCTGGGAAGTCAGTTGCCGAGGGCAAGAAGCCATCAAAAGCAGGTCGTCTAAATAGACAATCATTCTGACCCCTCGAGCTCTCAAAAACTCCACCACTGGCTTGAGGCCCTTGGTGAAGCACCAGGGGGCGGAGGAAAGGCCGAACGGGAGATCTGCGAACTCGTAAATGAGGTGTCGCCAAGCAAACTGGAGGAACCGCCTGTGAGGAGGAAAAATCGGGATCACCAAATAGGCGTCCTTGAGGTCCAGACGGACCATCCAGTCTTGAGGACGAAGAATGTCCCGAAGGAGATGTATTCCTTCCATTTTGAAATGGTGATAGACTAGCCATTGGTTGAATTCGCTCAGATTTATAACAGGCCTTTTGCCTCCGTCCGGCTAGTCCACCAAGAAAAGATTGCTTAAAAAACCCCTGGGGTGCAGGGAGGTAAGGGAAACGGCGCCTTTGCGGAGGAGGGAAGCTACCTCCTCGTCCACTATGGCTGCGTCTTGTACAGAGAACTGGATGGGCCGGGGTCTCTATATGAAACCCCTGTACCGTCTGAAGAACCCATGCATCGTGCGTTAGAGACAACCAAGCCTGGTAACAACTTGCCAGACGCCCCCATATATTTAACAGGGAAGAAGGGTGAACACTCACCGGAGTTAGGGGCGGAGGATCCTCCCCGGAAACCTCTTCCTTTCCCACGCCGTCCTCTCGTGGGGTAAAAGTTCCCGAAGCGGGACTGGTCCTGGTACTGACCGGAGCCTCTCTGGTTACCCTGGGGGTGGTGACGACCGGCCGAGTGGCCCCTGCCTCGGCCGGCCCCGCGAAAAACACGGGGAAAAACTTTCTTTATTGTGGACTGAGCTCTGTCCAACGATGTGAAAGTGTTAACAAATTTGCTGAGCTCCTTCACGAAAGGCTCGCCAAACAACCCACCTTGCGCGACAGTGCCAGCCTCGGAATCCGCCAGGTCCCCCAACTTTGGATCGATCTTTATGAGAAGGGACCGGCGGCGCTCGGTGGAGAGGGCACAATTCGCATTGCCCAAAAAGATAACCACTCTCTGCGCCCAGCTGGAGAGGGCCTCCGGGGATATAATGGAGCCAGACTCCTCAGCCATATCCAAAATTTTTGTAACTGGGCCGAGGGCATCCAGGAGCTTGTCCTGGCAAGCCCTCCAGGATCTATCAATCCCTTTTTTGGGATCACGAATAAACTTCTGTAGAAAGGTGGACATGCGAGGGTCAATCTCTGGAGTCAGGGCCACCTTCCCCTCCAAAGATGGGCGTGGACATTCCGCCCGTAGGCAGCTGCGGGCCTCCTTCTCTAAAGGACGGCGAATGTGCTCTGCCACATATGCGGCGACTTTCTCTGCTGGAACCCACTCCGAGGAGCGGGGGTGGACAATGTCATTGGGATCCAACATGTTGGAAGTAATTTGTGGGGGAACGGGAGGACGTGAGGGCAGCCAAGGCCGTGAAGGCCCGGGAGAATCAGGGTCACCAGCCGCGTCCGGGTCGGTAGACTGGGGGGCTGGGGTAAGAGGCAGTAGCGTCCCTGCAGGCGGCACTTGAGGTCTATTTACAAAAGCCTGCCGCAGACGCTCGAAAGCGCAAGAATCTACCCCAGGTTCCCGGGAACGCTTGGCCGGTGGGGAACCAGTGTGATCGGGGCCTGAAGACACTGACGTGGGAGGACCAGCAGCCATCCGCTGCTCAAGGCGTGAAAACGCCTGATTAATCTGGCGAGAAAGCCTATCTTCCAAGGGGGAGATGGCTTGATCCACCGCATGGTAAATAGAGGAGTCCACAGCCTCATAAAAGGCATCACCCCAAGGCATGTCCGCAAGAGGGTTTTCCTCCTCCGGGACTTCATCATAGTACTCCATGGTAGCAATAATACGTATGGGGGTGGGCGTATTTTTAAAAAGGCTGGGTGGCAGCCCACACTTTGGGTGGTAAAATCCGCAATTATATGGGGTTCTAGCCCCGGGGACAAGTGCTGGCTAAGTAAAATATTGGGAGAGTCTGCAACACCCTATCCTGAAGGGTACCCCTGGTCCGGGCAACGTCCCCTCTTAAGGCCTTCACAGGCCGATACTGGACCTCAGCGAGGCGTTTAGAGAGCACAATACAGACTCCGAGACCCTCAATGCAGTAAGCCGGGAAACGGAGCGTAAAATATGACAATCGGCGGCTTGCGGCAGTTAGGACACCGCCACCGCGTACAGACCCCAACCGGGCGTACAAACCTCGGACCAGAACCCTGCCGTGAACTTAAACGCGCGCGCGGTGTTTGAACTCCTGAGGAGATTACAAACACCGTGTCGCGTCGAAGCCAGCCTCCTGCGCCACCTGTCGGCGGGAGGTCCGCAGAGCAATTATGCCAGCAGGCACCGCGTAGGAACTGGAAAACCCCGCACCCGCGGCGCCACAGAAGAAGAGCGCGGAACGCGCTGAAAGGACAAAGCCACACACCACAAAACGCGGCTCACGCAACCAAAAAAGATAAGAGACACTGCGGGCGGAGCCCGATACACACGCGTGAAAGGCAAACATAATTGCGGTCAATAAATCGCATACATAAGCCAGAACAGTAACAATAAACAAAAGTACTACACAGAAAAAACTGAGGAGCAATTATCGCTAGCTGCGGAGCAGCGAAGAAAGAGGAAGAGGGGACACTAACAGAGGACTATGTTGGGCTCGTTGGCCCCTGATTGGACATTGGTGCTCCTTCCTGATTGGTTGTTGCCATGTTGTTTCTTCCCTACGTTTTCCCGGTGTTCCATGGGAAACGTAGTTTGTTTGTTTCTACGCTGCTGTGAGAATAAAGTGGAGAAAGAAGGCATAATCCTCGCCTCCAGTCCTGACATAGAATTCTGCATTGGCGTACAAAACGTATTTGTATGCTATGGGAACCGTTTGTCCCTTATTGTGTATTATGTAAGCAGAGGTGCTTGGAACTGTTTTCAAAACTAAGTTGATTTTGTTATCCCTAGTTTGTAAATATTTTGATTCTAACATGTCTGGTTAGAGTGAACACAAAATTGTTTTTATGTTTCTCCAGCCAATGTTTTGGAGAAAACGTGGAAGTTATTAAACTGTGCAATTGTTTAACTCGCTCAGCATAATGTGTAATGTAGGCTCACCCAAAGTTGCACATTTGTGAAGAGAAATCGAGCTCTAGGACTTTTCCTTCACTGGATAGCTCATAGCCCAGGAAGAATACATTTAGGAAAGCTATTTTAGATTTTTTAAAGTTTATTTTGTAACTGTCTGTTGGACCTGGCCCAGTCTGCAGGGTCACCCCCCAAACCTTTTGCCTTAACCCTCCTGTTTTCTGAACCTGCTTTTGTTGGCTATTAGGACTCTGCACTTTACCACTGCTAATCAGTGCTAAATGCTTGTAATTAGGCGTATACTCAATTGGCACACCTAATCTAATTGTAAGTCCTTAGTAAAGTGGTACTATATGTACCCAGGTCCCTTACATTAAATGCTATTAGTGGTCCTGCAGCACTTATTGTGCCACCCATTTAAGTAGCCTTTTTAACCATGCCTCAGGCCTGCCACTGCAGCCTGTGTGTGCAGTTTTAAACTGCCATTTTGACCTGGCAAAATAAACCTTTTACTAGGTCCAAACCTTCCTTTTTATACATATAGAGACCCTAAGGTAGACCCTACACATCCCACAGGGAAGGAGTGCGTTGTGTTTAAAACATTGGACATTTACTTTTACGTTTTACATGTCCGGGTAGTGAACACCTAAATTCATTTTCACTACTTCATTGGCCTATCAGCTTTAGCTTTGTACATATAGCACAGTGCTTTGAATTGGATGTGATTTTTGATCGTAAGCCAATGGAGCTCATGGAAATGATGTGAAACCAGTAGCGTGTTTTGGCAGCTGAAACAGTAGTCTCGGCGGCTGAGTTCTGGACAAGCTGTAGTCGTTGAATAGAAGCCTTATCAATCCCTAAAAACAACATATTGCTATAATCTAGCCATGATAGAATAAGGGCTCGAATCAGGAGTCCATTGAGCTGGTAGGGGGAGTATCCAGATAATCTTTTCACCCACTTGAGCACAGCGAGGCAGGTGGAGGTGACCTTGGCTACCTCAGGCTTCATATATAGGCTATCATCCCACAAAAAGCCCAGATTTTTTACTTTGGATGATGGACTGGGAAGGGCCCCTAAAGATGCCGGCCAATGCTGTGGGTCCCAAAGAGAAGGATTCTTACCCAGGACCATGACCTCCGTCTTATCGCCATTGAGCTTGAGCAGATTGTTATTCATCCATAAGGAGATATGGCTCAAGCCCTGGTTAAGAACCGAGGATCCTGGGTCCTGTGCAGATGACAAACAGAAGATAACCTGTGAAATGCAACGCGGCTGCGCGGCCGAGAAAGCGAAAGTTATGGCAGGGACACGCTCTGTGGTGGGGGAGGGGCAGAGCGAGGCGCTTGGGAGAGCAAGGCTTAATGAGTCATAGAAAGCCACATGGCGGCTGCGCGGCAGCGTGCATGCGCTCGTGAGCATAAGCTTGAGACCAGGAAAAGATTGTGGTAGCACTTTGAAAAGCCACTAACTAAATGTCTCGCAGGAGTAGCGCATGCGCTGGCTCAGCGAGACTTAAAAAGGATCCTTTTTTAATGGGGGGAGATTAAGGATAATTCTGCACCACCTGGAGTCTACCCAGGAGGAAGTCATGGAGACCCAAAGAGAGCATTTCTATAATCCAATTTGGAGGTTATTAATGCTTGGACTACTGTTCTCTTGGAATCCTCAGAAAGAGGAGGTCGTTTTTTTTCCAGAGTCTGTAAGAGCCCAAAACAAGAGCCTGTCATAGCCTGAATCTGTGAGTGGCAAGAGGGCATTGTCAAACTTATTACTCAGGTTTTTTATGGTACACTCTTGGGTCCTGGTAGGGGGTCCTTGGACCAAAAGGATCTCCTTATGACTGGTGAGGATGGACCGAAGAACACAATCTCAGTTTTGTCTGGGTTACATTTTAATTGGTTAAAGGCGAACCAGTTAAACACATTGGAAAGGCATTTTTTAATGACTTCCGCAGCTAACTCTTATCCCTTCCCACAGGAGAAGAGTAGCTAGGTGTCGTTGGCATAAGAGATTGCCTTGGATCCCAGAGACTCCGTCAACATCACCAAGGGTGTGAGATATACATTGCACAAAGTAGGTCTGAGCGTCGAACCCTGAGGCACTCCTACTGTCAGCTCACAGGCTTTGGAAGAAAAAGGGGGCATTCAAACCTAAGGGATCCTTTCCCAAACCATGCCAACCGGTATAGGATATGCCGTATTGTTCACAGCATACAATGTTACAATACATTTAGGAAAGCTATTTTAGATTTTTTAAAGTTTATTTTGTAACTGTGTGTTGGACCTGGCCCAGTCTGCAGGGCCACCCCCCAAACCTTTTGCCTTAACCCTCCTGTTTTCTGAACCTGCTTTTGTTGGCTAGTAGGACTCTGCACTTTACCACTGCTAATCAGTGCTAAATGCTTGTAATTAGGCGTATACTCAATTGGCACACCTAATCTAATTGTAAGTCCTTAGTAAAGTGGTACTATATGTACCCAGGTCCCTTACATTAAATGCTATTAGTGGTCCTGCAGCACTTATTGTGCCACCCATTTAAGTAGCCTTTTTAACCATGCTTCAGGCCTGCCACTGCAGCCTGTGTGTGCAGTTTTAAACTGCCATTTTGACCTGGCAAAATAAACCTTTTACTAGGTCCAAACCTTCCTTTTTAATACATATAAGAGACCCCTAAGGTAGACCCTACACAGCCCACAGGGAAGGGTACGTTGTGTTTAAAACATTGGACATTTACTTTTACGTTTTACATGTCCTGGTAGTGAACACCTAAATTCATTTTTCACTACTTCGAGGCCTATCAGCTTTAGCTTTGTACCTATAGCACAGTGCTTTGAATTGGATGTGATTTTTGATCGTAAGCCAATGGAGCTCATGGAAATGATGTGAAACCGTAGCGTGTTTTGGCAGCTGAAACAGTAGTCTGGCGGCTGAGTTCTGGACAAGCTGTAGTCGTTGAATAGAAGCCTTATCAATCCCTAAAAACAACATATTGCCATAATCTAGCCTTGATAGAATAAGGGCTCGAATCAGAGTCCATTGAGCTGGTAGGGGGAGTATCCAGATAATCTTTTTCACCCACTTGAGCACAGCGAGGCAGGTGGAGGTGACCTTGGCTACCTCAGGCTTCATATATAGGCTATCATCCCACAAAAAGCCCAGATTTTTAGACTATCATCCAACAAAAAGCCCAGATTTTTTACTTTGGATGATGGACTGGGAAGGGCCCCTAAAGATGCCGGCCAATGCTGTGGGTCCCAAAGAGAAGGATTCTTACCCAGGACCATGACCTCCGTCTTATCGCCATTGAGCTTGAGCAGATTGTTATTCATCCATAAGGAGATATGGCTCAAGCCCTGGTTAAGAACCGAGGATCCTGGGTCCTGTGCAGATGACAAACAGAAGATAACCTGTGAAAGTAACGCGCCGCGCGGCCGTGAAAGCGAAAGTTATGGCAGGGACACGCTCTGTGGTGGGGGAGGGGCAGAGCGAGGCGCTTGGGAGAGCAAGGCTTAATGAGTCATGAAAGCCACATGGCGGCTGCGCGCGTGCATGCGCTCGTGAACGCAAGCTTGAGGCCAGGAAAAGATTGTGGTAGCACTTTGAAAAGCCACTAACTAAATGTCTCGCAGAGCAGCGCATGCGCTGGCTCAGCGAGACCTAAAAAGGATCCTTTTTTAATGGGGGAGATTAAGGATAATTCTGCACCACCTGGAGTCTACCCAGGAGGAAGTCATGGAGACCCAAAGAGAGCATTTCTATAATCCAATTTGGAGGTTATTAATGCTTGGACTACTGTTCTCTTGGAATCCTCAGAAAGAGGAGGTCGTTTTTTTCCAGAGTCTGTAAGAGCCCAAAACAAGAGCCTGTCATAGCCTGAATCTGTGAGTGGCAAGAGGGCATTGTCAAACTTATTACTCAGGTTTTTTATGGTACACTCTTGGGTCCTGGTAGGGGGAGTCCTTGGACCAAAAGGATCTCCTTATGACTGGTGAGGATGGACCGAAGAACACAATCTCAGTTTTGTCTGGGTTACATTTTAATTGGTTAAAGGCCAACCAGTTAAACACATTGGAAAGGCATTTTTTAATGACTTCCGCAGCTAACTCTTATCCCTTCCCACAGGAGAAGAGTAGCTAGGTGTCGTCGGCATAAGAGATTGCCTTGGATCCCAGAGACTCCGTCAACATCACCAAGGGTGTGAGATATACATTGCACAAAGTAGGTCTGAGTGTCGAACCCTGAGGCACTCCTACTGTCAGCTCACAGGCTTTGGAAGAAAAAGGGGGCATTCAAACCTAAGGGATCCTTTCCCAAACCATGCCAACCGGTATAGGATATGCCGTAATGTTCACAGCATAGTCTCTTTGAACTCTGTGGGGAGAAAGATGCAGTTGTAAATTATTTTTTTCACTATCTGTGGCACAGTTTTGTCCAGAATATAATGCCCATTTAACACGAAAAGTAGAATAGTTATCATCAAAAATGACGTGATAATGAAAAAACACACCTGTAGCAAATACAAACATAGGACCATGGTGGCATCAAATGCCTGTTCCGAAACCAGTGCCATAATGCAAAACTTTTCAGCCATACTGTGCTTGAAGAATTTGACGATTGATCAATTTCAATGTATCTGGATTCAGTCTCACCCATAGTTCTGGATCTGATGGGTAGCATATCCACATATTTTGTCTCCATAGTGGGTTCACAATATACCACAGCTTTTCAATTGCACAATTGTTCCTGTAGAGACAAGGGGCCATATGTATCAAAATGTTGTTTTGCGATTCTCAAATAGCGATTTTTTGCGAATCGCTATTTGAGAATCGTAAAACGCGATGTATGTAGGATTTGCAAAAACATTTGCGAATCCTACATATTCCTTAATTGCGAATCGCAAATTGCGATTCGCAATTAAGGAATACCTCCCCATTCATTCCTATGGGCCTAGTAGGCCCATAGGAATGAATGGGGAGACATTCGCAATTTGCGAGTACCCACTAGGTACTCGCAAATTGCGAATGCAATTTCAAGGATGCAAGGGTGTCAAAAGGACACCCTGTTGCACCCCTGAAATAAGCATGGGTGCAGATGTGGCGCACATACATGCCCTAAGGGCATGTATGTGCGCCACATGGCACTTTGAAAAATGCAAAAAAGTGCATTTTTCAAAGAAATCGCAAATTACCACCAACCTGAAGTTGGGGGTAATTTGGGATTCCTTAAGCCAAAATCGCACAACTTGGGTGCTTTCTACATTGCATTTAAGGAATCGCAATTTGCGATTCCTTAAATGCATTCGCAAAATAGGGAATCGCAAATTTTGCGATTCCTTATTTTGAGAGTGGGTTTTCCTTTCATATATTGCACACAGCTAAATTGCAATCGCAAACGCTGAAATTCTGCGAATTTCAGCGTTTGCTATCGCAATTTAGCTTGATACATATGGCCCAAGGTCCCCAAACTCCTCTATAGAGTTTAGTGCAGGTAGAGTGTCTCTAGTCCCAGTAGTTCTCATCCATAAATGCATACGTTCTTGGCCATTTAGGTCATTAAAGGGAATCTACTGCAGGATAGGGAGAGGATGAGAGGTTCTATCCTGATTCCTCCTTTGTTGCATCAGTGTGGAATGACTGTAGAGAATTGGCCACATGATGCTTTTTAACATAATCAATTGTTGCTTGTCTGTTCTTTCTTGAGCCAGACAGGGGAGGCAAGACTACAGTTCCTGTGGCTTTTATTCCCAACAAAGGTAGGGGTGGGCGATATACTAGTCTAAACACTTGTTTGTTTCTAGTCCTTTCTTGAACCAGGTCTCCTACTTTAGTGATCCACCCTTCTGTAACTAGCAAAACCTTCTCTTCGCTGGGGGCAGAATGCTTGGCATTCAAAAGCATGTCTCTGACTTCCTGTGTTTTCTGCAAAACAATCAAACGTTGGTCTAGGTTAAAGGGATTTTCATCTGCCACTTTCCAGAGTTGTCCAGGTCAGGCACATATATAGGTATTCTGAAGAGTACCCCGTGTGAAGTGTGAGCTCCCAACATTCCCCATGGCAAGTTATTTAATTCTCTCTAGACTCATACAGATGATGGACCCAACTAGGACCTGTACTTAACACTCAATCCATTAGTGCTTGCTTAGCGTGTAGTTTGCACACTGTACTAACCAATTTGTATTACTTTTGAATGGATTACTGAATTGGAGAGACACCCCCATCAAACTCATTGATCTTTTTAAGCCTTTGAGGCGACAGCCGGACCATAGTCCGAATGAAATTTGTTTACCCTGCCTGTGGCAATCAAACACTGCAAATCCTTTATAACAGTTTGAGCATCGGGAGATCTTTCAGCCCAAACCCATAGGAAATTAGAACATGAATCAACTGCTACTAAAATGTATTTAAAGCGGTTATCAGATTATAAGGGACCACAATGGTCCTGGTACAAAATTTAGAACGGTTTATTAGCAATCAACAAGGGAGTTGGTTCTCTCCTCTTGACAATGGGATGTTTTATCTGCTGACAAATGTCACATTTGTTTATGTAATCCTTGGTTTCTTTAGGTAAAGCAGGCCACCAGTACTTTTGTTGGAAAAGGTAAACCATGGCTCCCATTCCAGCAATTAGTAGAACCGGAGAACTGCAGTTTTAAAGATTTAAAAAAAAAACAGTGCCTAATACTGCTTAAAACCACAAAGAGACAACTGTGGTGATCTGGCCGTACGAGACAGGGACAAAGTCCAGTCCAACCGCGATGGAGTACTGGCCGGATACAGGGACCAAGTTAGTGCCGCTGAGAAATGTACCTTAAATCCTGGTTGCAGAGCTATGTTGCACGCAGCGTCAGTCCAGTGAAGCAAACGAGGTCTGCGTTGAAGATGCGACACACACGGTCCCCATGAGCTGCGAGGGCTGCGATGCGGGCTTGCGCTGTGGCTGCATTGCTCTCCATTGGTTCCAATGAGAAAATTTGAGGTCTGTGTCGAGGGTGCATTGTGCAGCGGTGGTTCTGATGAGCTGTCCAGACTGCCATGCAGGCTTGCATCAAAACTGTGTCAGTTCCGATGAGGTGCTGCGAAGAGCTTCATTGGGTTCATGTTGCACTGCGTCAGTTCTGATGAGACCACAGCTGGGCTAGCAGAGCACCTTTAGTCCCACTTCCAAGGGTCCAGGTCTGTAAGAGCATTACTTGGGGGGAGGGTAAGACTCACAGCAGGCAGAGTCCAGTTACAACATTCAAGATGGTTGGAGCCTTTTCTGTCTCTGAGGCTCTATCAGAAGGCCAGCCAGCTAGCCCTTGGAGTTACTCTGGTGGTCCTCGGTTCAAGATGCAGGTCCTGTCCTTCCCACTCAGGCAGCCGAGTAGCAGGGCAGCATCACAGTCCTTCTTGCAGCAGTGCAGCACAGTAGTACTTCTTCTGAGACTTCCAGCGCCTTGAGACCCTAATGTTTGATTAGCTGTGCTCTATAAGAACCCTGATTGATTGATCGATTGATCATGTGCAGATGCTAAACCCTCATGGGCTTCCCTAATTAAATCCAACCTGCACAGCTTATTAGGTATTATTCTGTCCCCACTGCTGGTAGAGACACCATTGGAGTGTTTTCTGAAATACAGGTGTAATAATATTTATGAGGAAATCCTTCCAGAGGTGCTTCACCCTTTGTGGTTGCCTCAGTGGCAGCCAGTATGTCCTTGGTGATTCTCGTCTGAGATCGGGTCCCTGCAGCTATTTTTAGAGTCTGCACCACAGCTTTAGCTGTGGAGTTAGCTGCAAAGTTCCCTAAAGCATGAATTCCGTCATGCTGGTGCCCTAATGTGCCCTAATGTGTGCCAGTGGTCTTTTAGGATGTCCACCTTTCCTCTGAGCTGTTTATTTTTAATTGGTTTCCCTTTTGAGTTTCTGAATCCATTCACTAGTCAATGTGGAAAATCCACATTGTAGATTTGCACACAGAAGGAAAAGTCAGACACTATTAGTGCGGCTACTCCTGACTCAGTCTTCTGAAGTGCAAACAACAAGGCATGCATTTCTGCAACCTATGCGGTACTGTCACCTAACATTTGGGTGTATGTGTGTTGCAGTTCAAATTTGCTGTCTTTAATTATTCCTTGTATAGCTGCAAAGTCTGCTGAATATTTCTGTTTTGTGCCCACGGCTGGTAGTGCTAATAAAACTCTTATAGTTTTCAAACTGTAACATTTCTCGAGTCAGAAGTAATTTTTGTTCATATTGTAAAAATGATTGTGTTCTTATTGTAGGATCATATTGAAACTTCACATCTGCTGCACACAAAGATGAGGCCGATTGAACCCACCTGGGATGTAGTGTTTGAGCATTCGGAATGATAGCTTTGGTGGTAGCCTCAAGGGCTGCTACGGGGGGAACAATAATAATTTGCTTTCCCTGTGCCAAAGGACACTCTTTCAAGATAGCTGCTTGTACAACTGCAAGTACTTCTCAGAGGATGTAAAACATAATTCTGCATTGGCGTACAAAACGTATTTGTATGCTATGGGAACCGTTTGTCCCTTATTGTGTATTATGTAAGCGGAGGTGCTTGGAACTGTTTTCAAAACTAAGTTGGCTTTGTTATCCCTAGTTTGTAAATATTTTGATTCTAACATGTCTGCTTAGAGTGAACACAAAATTGTTTTTATGTTCCTCCATCCAATGTTTTGGAGAAAACGTGGAAGTTATTAAACTGTGCAATTGTTTAACTCGCTCAGCATAATGTGTAATGTAGGCTCACCCGAAGTTGCACATTTGTGAAGGAAATCGAGCTCTAGGACTTTTCCTTCACTGGATAGCTCATAGCCCAGGAAGAATACATTTAGGAAAGCTATTTTAGATTTTTTAAAGTTTATTTTGTAACTGTGTGTTGGACCTGGCCCAGTCTGCAGGGTCACCCCCCAAACCTTTTGCCTTAACCCTCCTGTTTTCTGAACCTGCTTTTGTTGGCTATTAGGACTCTGCACTTTACCACTGCTAATCAGTGCTAAATGCTTGTAATTAGGCGTATACTCAATTGGCACACCTAATCTAATTGTAAGTCCTTAGTAAAGTGGTACTATATGTACCCAGGTCCCTTACATTAAATGCTATTAGTGGTCCTGCAGCACTTATTGTGCCACCCATTTAAGTAGCCTTTTTAACCATGCCTCAGGCCTGCCACTGCAGCCTGTGTGTGCAGTTTTAAACTGCCATTTTGACCTGGCAAAATAAACCTTTTACTAGGTCCAAACCTTCCTTTTTAATACATATAAGAGACCCCTAAGGTAGACCCTACACAGCCCACAGGGAAGGGTACGTTGTGTTTAAAACATTGGACATTTACTTTTACGTTTTACATGTCCTGGTAGTGAACACCTAAATTCATTTTTCACTACTTCGAGGCCTATCAGCTTTAGCTTTGTACATATAGCACAGTGCTTTGAATTGGATGTGATTTTTGATCGTAAGCCAATGGAGCTCATGGAAATGATGTGAAACCGTAGCGTGTTTTGGCAGCTGAAACAGTAGTCTGGTGGCTGAGTTCTGGACAAGCTGTAGTCGTTGAATAGAAGCCTTATCAATCCCTAAAAACAACATATTGCCATAATCTAGCCTTGATAGAATAAGGGCTCGAATCAGAGTCCATTGAGCTGGTAGGGGGAGTATCCAGATAATCTTTTTCACCCACTTGAGCACAGCGAGGCAGGTGGAGGTGACCTTGGCTACCTCAGGCTTCATATATAGGCTATCATCCCACAAAAAGCCCAGATTTTTAGACTATCATCCAACAAAAAGCCCAGATTTTTTACTTTGGATGATGGACTGGGAAGGGCCCCTAAAGATGCCGGCCAATGCTGTGGGTCCCAAAGAGAAGGATTCTTACCCAGGACCATGACCTCCGTCTTATCGCCATTGAGCTTGAGCAGATTGTTATTCATCCATAAGGAGATATGGCTCAAGCCCTGGTTAAGAACCGAGGATCCTGGGTCCTGTGCAGATGACAAACAGAAGATAACCTGTGAAAGTAACGCGGCTGCGCGGCCGTGAAAGCGAAAGTTATGGCAGGGACACGCTCTGTGGTGGGGGAGGGGCAGAGCGAGGCGCTTGGGAGAGCAAGGCTTAATGAGTCATGAAAGCCACATGGCGGCTGCGCGCATGCATGCGCTCGTGAACGCAAGCTTGAGGCCAGGAAAAGATTGTGGTAGCACTTTGAAAAGCCACTAACTAAATGTCTCGCAGAGCAGCGCATGCGCTGGCTCAGCGAGACCTAAAAAGGATCCTTTTTTAATGGGGGGAGATTAAGGATAATTCTGCACCACCTGGTGTCTACCCGGGAGGAAGTCATGGAGACCCAAAGAGAGCATTTCTATAATCCAATTTGGAGGTTATTAATGCTTGGACTACTGTTCTCTTGGAATCCTCAGAAAGAGGAGGTCGTTTTTTTTCCAGAGTCTGTAAGAGCCCAAAACAAGAGCCTGTCATAGCCTGAATCTGTGAGTGGCAAGAGGGCATTGTCAAACTTATTACTCAGGTTTTTTATGGTACACTCTTGGGTCCTGGTAGGGGGAGTCCTTGGACCAAAAGGATCTCCTTATGACTGGTGAGGATGGACCGAAGAACACAATCTCAGTTTTGTCTGGGTTACATTTTAATTGGTTAAAGGCCAACCAGTTAAACACATTGGAAAGGCATTTTTTAATGGCTTCCGCAGCTAACTCTTATCCCTTCCCACAGGAGAAGAGTAGCTAGGTGTCGTCGGCATAAGAGATTGCCTTGGATCCCAGAGACTCCGTCAACATCACCAAGGGTGTGAGATATACATTGCACAAAGTAGGTCTGAGTGTCGAACCCTGAGGCACTCCTACTGTCAGCTCACAGGCTTTGGAAGAAAAAGGGGGCATTCAAACCTAAGGGATCCTTTCCCAAACCATGCCAACCGGTATAGGATATGCCGTAATGTTCACAGCATAGTCTCTTTGAACTCTGTGGGGAGAAAGATGCAGTTGTAAATTATTTTTTTCACTATCTGTGGCACAGTTTTGTCCAGAATATAATGCCCATTTAACACGAAAAGTAGAATAGTTATCATCAAAAATGACGTGATAATGAAAAAACACACCTGTAGCAAATACAAACATAGGACCATGGTGGCATCAAATGCCTGTTCCGAAACCAGTGCCATAATGCAAAACTTTTCAGCCATACTGTGCTTGAAGAATTTGACGATTGATCAATTTCAATGTATCTGGATTCAGTCTCACCCATAGTTCTGGATCTGATGGGTAGCATATCCACATATTTTGTCTCCATAGTGGGTTCACAATATACCACAGCTTTTCAATTGCACAATTGTTCCTGTAGAGACAAGGGGCCATATGTATCAAAATGTTGTTTTGCGATTCTCAAATAGCGATTTTTTGCGAATCGCTATTTGAGAATCGTAAAACGCGATGTATGTAGGATTTGCAAAAACATTTGCGAATCCTACATATTCCTTAATTGCGAATCGCAAATTGCGATTCGCAATTAAGGAATACCTCCCCATTCATTCCTATGGGCCTAGTAGGCCCATAGGAATGAATGGGGAGACATTCGCAATTTGCGAGTACCCACTAGGTACTCGCAAATTGCGAATGCAATTTCAAGGATGCAAGGGTGTCAAAAGGACACCCTGTTGCACCCCTGAAATAAGCATGGGTGCAGATGTGGCGCACATACATGCCCTAAGGGCATGTATGTGCGCCACATGGCACTTTGAAAAATGCAAAAAAGTGCATTTTTCAAAGAAATCGTAAATTACCACCAACCTGAAGTTGGTGGTAATTTGGGATTCCTTAAGTCAAAATCGCACAACTTGGGTGCTTTCTACATTGCATTTAAGGAATCGCAATTTGCGATTCCTTAAATGCATTCGCAAAATAGGGAATCGCAAATTTTGCGATTCCTTATTTTGCGAGTGGGTTTTCCTTTCATATATTGCACACAGCTAAATTGCAATCGCAAACGCTGAAATTCTGCGAATTTCAGCGTTTGCTATCGCAATTTAGCTTGATACATATGGCCCAAGGTCCCCAAACTCCTCTATAGAGTTTAGTGCAGGTAGAGTGTCTCTAGTCCCAGTAGTTCTCATCCATAAATGCATACGTTCTTAGCCATTTAGGTCATTAAAGGGAATCTACTGCAGGATAGGGAGAGGATGAGAGGTTCTATCCTGATTCCTCCTTTGTTGCATCAGTGTGGAATGACTGTAGAGAATTGGCCACATGATGCTTTTTAACATAATCAATTGTTGCTTGTCTGTTCTTTCTTGAGCCAGACAGGGGAGGCAAGACTACAGTTCCTGTGGCTTTTATTCCCAACAAAGGTAGGGGTGGGCAATATACTAGTCTAAACACTTGTTTGTTTCTAGTCCTTTCTTCAACCAGGTCTCCTACTTTAGTGATCCACCCTTCTGTAACTAGCAAAACCTTCACTTCGCTGGGGGCAGAATGCTTGGCATTCAAAAGCATGTCTCTGACTTCCTGTGTTTTCTGCAAAACAATCAAACGTTGGTCTAGGTTAAAGGGATTTTCATCTGCCACTTTCCAGAGTTGTCCAGGTCAGGCACATATATAGGTATTCTGAAGAGTACCCCGTGTGAAGTGTGAGCTCCCAACATTCCCCATGGCAAGTTATTTAATTCCCTCTAGACTCATACAGATGATGGACCCAACTAGGACCTGTACTTAACACTCAATCCATTAGTGCTTGCTTAGCGTGTAGTTTGCACACTGTACTAACCAATTTGTATTACTTTTGAATGGATTACTGAATTGGAGAGACACCCCCATCAAACTCATTGATCTTTTTAAGCCTTTGAGGCGACAGCCGGACCATAGTCCGAATGAAATTTGTTTACCCTGCCTGTGGCAATCAAACACTGCAAATCCTTTATAACAGTTCGAGCATCGAGAGATCTTTCAGCCCAAACCCATAGGAAATTAGAACATGAATCAACTGCTACTAAAATGTATTTAAAGCGGTTATCAGATTATAAGGGACCACAATGGTCCTGGTACAAAATTTAGAACGGTTTATTAGCAATCAACAAGGGAGTTGGTTCTCTCCTCTTGACAATGGGATGTTTTATCTGCTGACAAATGTCCCATTTGTTTATGTAATCCTTGGTTTCTTTAGGTAAAGCAGGCCACCAGTACTTTTGTTGGAAAAGGTAAACCATGGCTCCCATTCCAGCAATTAGTAGAACCGGAGAACTGCAGTTTTAAAGATTTAAAAAAAACAGTGCTTAATACTGCTTAAAACCACAAAGAGGCAACTGTGGTGATCTGGCCGTATGAGACAGGGACAAAGTCCAGTCCAACCGCGATGGAGTACTGGCTGGATACAGGGACCAAGTTAGTGCCGCTGAGAAATGTACCTTAAATCCTGGTTGCAGAGCTATGTTGCACGCAGCGTCAGTCCAGTGAAGCAAACGAGGTCTGCGTTGAAGATGCGACACACACGGTCCCCATGAGCTGCGAGGGCTGCGATGCGGGCTTGCGCTGTGGCTGCATTGCTCTCCATTGGTTCCAATGAGAAAATTTGAGGTCTGTGTCGAGGGTGCATTGTGCAGCGGTGGTTCTGATGAGCTGTCCAGACTGCCATGCAGGCTTGCGTCAAAACTGTGTCAGTTCCGATGAGGTGCTGCGAAGAGCTTCATTGGGTTCATGTTGCACTGCGTCAGTTCTGATGAGACCACAGCTGGGCTAACAGAGCACCTTTAGTCCCACTTCCAAGGGTCCAGGTCTGTAAGAGCATTACTTGGGGGGAGGGTAAGACTCACAGCAGGCAGAGTCCAGTTACAACATTCAAGATGGTTGGAGCCTTTTCTGTCTCTGAGGCTCTATCAGAAGGCCAGCCAGCTAGCCCTTGGAGTTACTCTGGTGGTCCTCGGTTCAAGATGCAGGTCCTGTCCTTCCCACTCAGGCAGCCGAGTAGCAGGGCAGCATCACAGTCCTTCTTGCAGCAGTGCAGCACAGTAGTACTTCTTCTGAGACTTCCAGCGCCTTGAGACCCTAATGTTTGATTAGCTGTGCTCTATAAGAACCCTGATTGATTGATCGATTGATCATGTGCAGATGCTAAACCCTCATGGGCTTCCCTAATTAAATCCAACCTGCACAGCTTATTAGGTATTATTCTGTCCCCACTGCTGGTAGAGACACCATTGGAGTGTTTTCTGAAATACAGGTGTAATAATATTTATGAGGAAATCCTTCCAGAGGTGCTTCACCCTTTGTGGTTGCCTCAGTGGCAGCCAGTATGTCCTTGGTGATTCTCGTCTGAGATCGGGTCACTGCAGCTATTTTTAGAGTCTGCACCACAGCTTTAGCTGTGGAGTTAGCTGCAAAGTTCCCTAAAGCATGAATTCCGTCATGCTGGTGCCCTAATGTGCCCTAATGTGTGCCTCACATGTACCAGTGGTCTTTTAGGATGTCCACCTTTCCTCTGAGCTGTTTATTTTTAATTGGTTTCCCTTTTGAGTTTCTGAATCCATTCACTAGTCAATGTGGAAAATCCACATTGTAGGTTTGCACACAGAAGGAAAAGTCAGACACTATTAGTGCGGCTACTCCTGACTCAGTCTTCTGAAGTGCAAACAACAAGGCATGCATCTCTGCAACCTATGCGGTACTGTCACCTAACATTTGGGTGTATGTGTGTTGCAGTTCAAATTTGCTGTCTTTAATTATTCCTTGTATAGCTGCAAAGTCTGCTGAATATTTCTGTTTTGTGCCCACGGCTGGTAGTGCTAATAAAACTCTTATAGTTTTCAAACTGTAACATTTCTCGAGTCAGAAGTAATTTTTGTTCATATTGTAAAAATGATTGTGTTCTTATTGTAGGATCATATTGAAACTTCACATCTGCTGCACACAAAGATGAGGCCGATTGAACCCACCTGGGATGTAGTGTTTGAGCATTCGGAATGATAGCTTTGGTGGTAGCCTCAAGGGCTGCTACGGGGGAAACAATAATAATGTGCTTTCCCTGTGCCAAAGGACACTCTTTCAAGATAGCTGTTTGTACAACTGCAAGTACTTCTCAGAGGATGTAAAACATAATTCTGCATTGGCGTACAAAACGTATTTGTATGCTATGGGAACCGTTTGTCCCTTATTGTGTATTATGTAAGCGGAGGTGCTTGGAACTGTTTTCAAAACTAAGTTGGCTTTGTTATCCCTAGTTTGTAAATATTTTGATTCTAACATGTCTGCTTAGAGTGAACACAAAATTGTTTTTATGTTCCTCCATCCAATGTTTTGGAGAAAACGTGGAAGTTATTAAACTGTGCAATTGTTTAACTCGCTCAGCATAATGTGTAATGTAGGCTCACCCGAAGTTGCACATTTGTGAAGGAAATCGAGCTCTAGGACTTTTCCTTCACTGGATAGCTCATAGCCCAGGAAGAATACATTTAGGAAAGCTATTTTAGATTTTTTAAAGTTTATTTTGTAACTGTGTGTTGGACCTGGCCCAGTCTGCAGGGCCACCCCCAAACCTTTTGCCTTAACCCTCCTGTTTTCTGAACCTGCTTTTGTTGGCTATTAGGACTCTGCACTTTACCACTGCTAATCAGTGCTAAATGCTTGTAATTAGGCGTATACTCAATTGGCACACCTAATCTAATTGTAAGTCCTTAGTAAAGTGGTACTATATGTACCCAGGTCCCTTACATTAAATGCTATTAGTGGTCCTGCAGCACTTATTGTGCCACCCATTTAAGTAGCCTTTTTAACCATGCCTCAGGCCTGCCACTGCAGCCTGTGTGTGCAGTTTTAAACTGCCATTTTGACCTGGCAAAATAAACCTTTTACTAGGTCCAAACCTTCCTTTTTAATACATATAAGAGACCCCTAAGGTAGACCCTACACAGCCCACAGGGAAGGGTACGTTGTGTTTAAAACATTGGACATTTACTTTTACGTTTTACATGTCCTGGTAGTGAACACCTAAATTCATTTTTCACTACTTCGAGGCCTATCAGCTTTAGCTTTGTACATATAGCACAGTGCTTTGAATTGGATGTGATTTTTGATCGTAAGCCAATGGAGCTCATGGAAATGATGTGAAACCGTAGCGTGTTTTGGCAGCTGAAACAGTAGTCTGGTGGCTGAGTTCTGGACAAGCTGTAGTCGTTGAATAGAAGCCTTATCAATCCCTAAAAACAACATATTGCCATAATCTAGCCTTGATAGAATAAGGGCTCGAATCAGAGTCCATTGAGCTGGTAGGGGGAGTATCCAGATAATCTTTTTCACCCACTTGAGCACAGCGAGGCAGGTGGAGGTGACCTTGGCTACCTCAGGCTTCATATATAGGCTATCATCCCACAAAAAGCCCAGATTTTTAGACTATCATCCAACAAAAAGCCCAGATTTTTTACTTTGGATGATGGACTGGGAAGGGCCCCTAAAGATGCCGGCCAATGCTGTGGGTCCCAAAGAGAAGGATTCTTACCCAGGACCATGACCTCCGTCTTATCGCCATTGAGCTTGAGCAGATTGTTATTCATCCATAAGGAGATATGGCTCAAGCCCTGGTTAAGAACCGAGGATCCTGGGTCCTGTGCAGATGACAAACAGAAGATAACCTGTGAAAGTAACGCGGCCGCGCGGCCGTGAAAGCGAAAGTTATGGCAGGGACACGCTCTGTGGTGGGGGAGGGGCAGAGCGAGGCGCTTGGGAGAGCAAGGCTTAATGAGTCATGAAAGCCACATGGCGGCTGCGCGCGTGCATGCGCTCGTGAACGCAAGCTTGAGGCCAGGAAAAGATTGTGGTAGCACTTTGAAAAGCCACTAACTAAATGTCTCGCAGAGCAGCGCATGCGCTGGCTCAGCGAGACCTAAAAAGGATCCTTTTTTAATGGGGGGAGATTAAGGATAATTCTGCACCACCTGGTGTCTACCCAGGAGGAAGTCATGGAGACCCAAAGAGAGCATTTCTATAATCCAATTTGGAGGTTATTAATGCTTGGACTACTGTTCTCTTGGAATCCTCAGAAAGAGGAGGTCGTTTTTTTCCCAGAGTCTGTAAGAGCCCAAAACAAGAGCCTGTCATAGCCTGAATCTGTGAGTGGCAAGAGGGCATTGTCAAACTTATTACTCAGGTTTTTTATGGTACACTCTTGGGTCCTGGTAGGGGGAGTCCTTGGACCAAAAGGATCTCCTTATGACTGGTGAGGATGGACCGAAGAACACAATCTCAGTTTTGTCTGGGTTACATTTTAATTGGTTAAAGGCCAACCAGTTAAACACATTGGAAAGGCATTTTTTAATGGCTTCCGCAGCTAACTCTTATCCCTTCCCACAGGAGAAGAGTAGCTAGGTGTCGTCGGCATAAGAGATTGCCTTGGATCCCAGAGACTCCGTCAACATCACCAAGGGTGTGAGATATACATTGCACAAAGTAGGTCTGAGTGTCGAACCCTGAGGCACTCCTACTGTCAGCTCACAGGCTTTGGAAGAAAAAGGGGGCATTCAAACCTAAGGGATCCTTTCCCAAACCATGCCAACCGGTATAGGATATGCCGTAATGTTCACAGCATAGTCTCTTTGAACTCTGTGGGGAGAAAGATGCAGTTGTAAATTATTTTTTTCACTATCTGTGGCACAGTTTTGTCCAGAATATAATGCCCATTTAACACGAAAAGTAGAATAGTTATCATCAAAAATGACGTGATAATGAAAAAACACACCTGTAGCAAATACAAACATAGGACCATGGTGGCATCAAATGCCTGTTCCGAAACCAGTGCCATAATGCAAAACTTTTCAGCCATACTGTGCTTGAAGAATTTGACGATTGATCAATTTCAATGTATCTGGATTCAGTCTCACCCATAGTTCTGGATCTGATGGGTAGCATATCCACATATTTTGTCTCCATAGTGGGTTCACAATATACCACAGCTTTTCAATTGCACAATTGTTCCTGTAGCGACAAGGGGCCATATGTATCAAAATGTTGTTTTGCGATTCTCAAATAGCGATTTTTTGCGAATCGCTATTTAAGAATCGTAAAACGCGATGTATGTAGGATTTGCAAAAACATTTGCGAATCCTACCTATTCCTTAATTGCGAATCGCAAATTGCGATTCGCAATTAAGGAATACCTCCCCATTCATTCCTATGGGCCTAGTAGGCCCATAGGAATGAATGGGGAGACATTCGCAATTTGCGAGTACCCACTAGGTACTCGCAAATTGCGAATGCAATTTCAAGGATGCAAGGGTGTCAAAAGGACACCCTGTTGCACCCCTGAAATAAGCATGGGTGCAGATGTGGCGCACATACATGCCCTAAGGGCATGTATGTGCGCCACATGGCACTTTGAAAAATGCAAAAAAGTGCATTTTTCAAAGAAATCGCAAATTACCACCAACCTGAAGTTGGTGGTAATTTGGGATTCCTTAAGTCAAAATCGCACAACTTGGGTGCTTTCTACATTGCATTTAAGGAATCGCAATTTGCGATTCCTTAAATGCATTCGCAAAATAGGGAATCGCAAATTTTGCGATTCCTTATTTTGCGAGTGGGTTTTCCTTTCATATATTGCACACAGCTAAATTGCAATCGCAAACGCTGAAATTCTGCGAATTTCAGCGTTTGCTATCGCAATTTAGCTTGATACATATGGCCCAAGGTCCCCAAACTCCTCTATAGAGTTTAGTGCAGGTAGAGTGTCTCTAGTCCCAGTAGTTCTCATCCATAAATGCATACGTTCTTGGCCATTTAGGTCATTAAAGGGAATCTACTGCAGGATAGGGAGAGGATGAGAGGTTCTATCCTGATTCCTCCTTTGTTGCATCAGTGTGGAATGACTGTAGAGAATTGGCCACATGATGCTTTTTAACATAATCAATTGTTGCTTGTCTGTTCTTTCTTGAGCCAGACAGGGGAGGCAAGACTACAGTTCCTGTGGCTTTTATTCCCAACAAAGGTAGGGGTGGGCGATATACTAGTCTAAACACTTGTTTGTTTCTAGTCCTTTCTTCAACCAGGTCTCCTACTTTAGTGATCCACCCTTCTGTAACTAGCAAAACCTTCACTTCGCTGGGGGCAGAATGCTTGGCATTCAAAAGCATGTCTCTGACTTCCTGTGTTTTCTGCAAAACAATCAAACGTTGGTCTAGGTTAAAGGGATTTTCATCTGCCACTTTCCAGAGTTGTCCAGGTCAGGCACATATATAGGTATTCTGAAGAGTACCCCGTGTGAAGTGTGAGCTCCCAACATTCCCCATGGCAAGTTATTTAATTCTCTCTAGACTCATACAGATGATGGACCCAACTAGGACCTGTACTTAACACTCAATCCATTAGTGCTTGCTTAGCGTGTAGTTTGCACACTGTACTAACCAATTTGTATTACTTTTGAATGGATTACTGAATTGGAGAGACACCCCCATCAAACTCATTGATCTTTTTAAGCCTTTGAGGCGACAGCCGGACCATAGTCCGAATGAAATTTGTTTACCCTGCCTGTGGCAATCAAACACTGCAAATCCTTTATAACAGTTCGAGCATCGAGAGATCTTTCAGCCCAAACCCATAGGAAATTAGAACATGAATCAACTGCTACTAAAATGTATTTAAAGCGGTTATCAGATTATAAGGGACCACAATGGTCCTGGTACAAAATTTAGAACGGTTTATTAGCAATCAACAAGGGAGTTGGTTCTCTCCTCTTGACAATGGGATGTTTTATCTGCTGACAAATGTCCCATTTGTTTATGTAATCCTTGGTTTCTTTAGGTAAAGCAGGCCACCAGTACTTTTGTTGGAAAAGGTAAACCATGGCTCCCATTCCAGCAATTAGTAGAACCGGAGAACTGCAGTTTTAAAGATTTAAAAAAAACAGTGCTTAATACTGCTTAAAACCACAAAGAGGCAACTGTGGTGATCTGGCCGTATGAGACAGGGACAAAGTCCAGTCCAACCGCGATGGAGTACTGGCTGGATACAGGGACCAAGTTAGTGCCGCTGAGAAATGTACCTTAAATCCTGGTTGCAGAGCTATGTTGCACGCAGCGTCAGTCCAGTGAAGCAAACGAGGTCTGCGTTGAAGATGCGACACACACGGTCCCCATGAGCTGCGAGGGCTGCGATGCGGGCTTGCGCTGTGGCTGCATTGCTCTCCATTGGTTCCAATGAGAAAATTTGAGGTCTGTGTCGAGGGTGCATTGTGCAGCGGTGGTTCTGATGAGCTGTCCAGACTGCCATGCAGGCTTGCGTCAAAACTGTGTCAGTTCCGATGAGGTGCTGCGAAGAGCTTCATTGGGTTCATGTTGCACTGCGTCAGTTCTGATGAGACCACAGCTGGGCTAACAGAGCACCTTTAGTCCCACTTCCAAGGGTCCAGGTCTGTAAGAGCATTACTTGGGGGGAGGGTAAGACTCACAGCAGGCAGAGTCCAGTTACAACATTCAAGATGGTTGGAGCCTTTTCTGTCTCTGAGGCTCTATCAGAAGGCCAGCCAGCTAGCCCTTGGAGTTACTCTGGTGGTCCTCGGTTCAAGATGCAGGTCCTGTCCTTCCCACTCAGGCAGCCGAGTAGCAGGGCAGCATCACAGTCCTTCTTGCAGCAGTGCAGCACAGTAGTACTTCTTCTGAGACTTCCAGCGCCTTGAGACCCTAATGTTTGATTAGCTGTGCTCTATAAGAACCCTGATTGATTGATTGATCGATTGATCATGTGCAGATGCTAAACCCTCATGGGCTTCCCTAATTAAATCCAACCTGCACAGCTTATTAGGTATTATTCTGTCCCCACTGCTGGTAGAGACACCATTGGAGTGTTTTCTGAAATACAGGTGTAATAATATTTATGAGGAAATCCTTCCAGAGGTGCTTCACCCTTTGTGGTTGCCTCAGTGGCAGCCAGTATGTCCTTGGTGATTCTCGTCTGAGATCGGGTCACTGCAGCTATTTTTAGAGTCTGCACCACAGCTTTAGCTGTGGAGTTAGCTGCAAAGTTCCCTAAAGCATGAATTCCGTCATGCTGGTGCCCTAATGTGCCCTAATGTGTGTCCAGTGGTCTTTTAGGATGTCCACCTTTCCTCTGAGCTGTTTATTTTTAATTGGTTTCCCTTTTGAGTTTCTGAATCCATTCACTAGTCAATGTGGAAAATCCACATTGTAGGTTTGCACACAGAAGGAAAAGTCAGACACTATTAGTGCGGCTACTCCTGACTCAGTCTTCTGAAGTGCAAACAACAAGGCATGCATCTCTGCAACCTATGCGGTACTGTCACCTAACATTTGGGTGTATGTGTGTTGCAGTTCAAATTTGCTGTCTTTAATTATTCCTTGTATAGCTGCAAAGTCTGCTGAATATTTCTGTTTTGTGCCCACGGCTGGTAGTGCTAATAAAACTCTTATAGTTTTCAAACTGTAACATTTCTCGAGTCAGAAGTAATTTTTGTTCATATTGTAAAAATGATTGTGTTCTTATTGTAGGATCATATTGAAACTTCACATCTGCTGCACACAAAGATGAGGCCGATTGAACCCACCTGGGATGTAGTGTTTGAGCATTCGGAATGATAGCTTTGGTGGTAGCCTCAAGGGCTGCTACGGGGGAAACAATAATAATGTGCTTTCCCTGTGCCAAAGGACACTCTTTCAAGATAGCTGTTTGTACAACTGCAAGTACTTCTCAGAGGATGTAAAACATAATTCTGCAATGGCGTACAAAACGTATTTGTATGCTATGGGAACCGTTTGTCCCTTATTGTGTATTATGTAAGCAGAGGTGCTTGGAACTGTTTTCAAAACTAAGTTGGCTTTGTTATCCCTAGTTTGTAAATATTTTGATTCTAACATGTCTGCTTAGAGTGAACACAAAATAGTTTTTATGTTCCTCCATCCAATGTTTTGGAGAAAACGTGGAAGTTATTAAACTGTGCAATTGTTTAACTCGCTCAGCATAATGTGTAATGTAGGCTCACCCGAAGTTGCACATTTGTGAAGGAAATCGAGCTCTAGGACTTTTCCTTCACTGGATAGCTCATAGCCCAGGAAGAATACATTTAGGAAAGCTATTTTAGATTTTTTAAAGTTTATTTTGTAACTGTGTGTTGGACCTGGCCCAGTCTGCAGGGTCACCCCCCAAACCTTTTGCCTTAACCCTCCTGTTTTCTGAACCTGCTTTTGTTGGCTATTAGGACTCTGCACTTTACCACTGCTAATCAGTGCTAAAGGCTTGTAATTAGGCGTATACTCAATTGGCACACCTAATCTAATTGTAAGTCCTTAGTAAAGTGGTACTATATGTACCCAGGTCCCTTACATTAAATGCTATTAGTGGTCCTGCAGCACTTATTGTGCCACCCATTTAAGTAGCCTTTTTAACCATGCCTCAGGCCTGCCACTGCAGCCTGTGTGTGCAGTTTTAAACTGCCATTTTGACCTGGCAAAATAAACCTTTTACTAGGTCCAAACCTTTCTTTTTAATACATATAAGAGACCCCTAAGGTAGACCCTACACAGCCCACAGGGAAGGGTACGTTGTGTTTAAAACATTGGATATTTACTTTTACGTTTTACATGTCCTGGTAGTGAACACCTAAATTCATTTTTCACTACTTCGAGGCCTATCAGCTTTAGCTTTGTACATATAGCACAGTGCTTTGAATTGGATGTGATTTTTGATCGTAAGCCAATGGAGCTCATGGAAATGATGTGAAACCGTAGCGTGTTTTGGCAGCTGAAACAGTAGTCTGGTGGCTGAGTTCTGGACAAGCTGTAGTCGTTGAATAGAAGCCTTATCAATCCCTAAAAACAACATATTGCCATAATCTAGCCTTGATAGAATAAGGGCTCGAATCAGAGTCCATTGAGCTGGTAGGGGGAGTATCCAGATAATCTTTTTCACCCACTTGAGCACAGCGAGGCAGGTGGAGGTGACCTTGGCTACCTCAGGCTTCATATATAGGCTATCATCCCACAAAAAGCCCAGATTTTTAGACTATCATCCAACAAAAAGCCCAGATTTTTTACTTTGGATGATGGACTGGGAAGGGCCCCTAAAGATGCCGGCCAATGCTGTGGGTCCCAAAGAGAAGGATTCTTACCCAGGACCATGACCTCCGTCTTATCGCCATTGAGCTTGAGCAGATTGTTATTCATCCATAAGGAGATATGGCTCAAGCCCTGGTTAAGAACCGAGGATCCTGGGTCCTGTGCAGATGACAAACAGAAGATAACCTGTGAAAGTAACGCGGCCGCGCGGCCGTGAAAGCGAAAGTTATGGCAGGGACACGCTCTGTGGTGGGGGAGGGGCAGAGCGAGGCGCTTGGGAGAGCAAGGCTTAATGAGTCATGAAAGCCACATGGCGGCTGCGCGCGTGCATGCGCTCGTGAACGCAAGCTTGAGGCCAGGAAAAGATTGTGGTAGCACTTTGAAAAGCCACTAACTAAATGTCTCGCAGAGCAGCGCATGCGCTGGCTCAGCGAGACCTAAAAAGGATCCTTTTTTAATGGGGGGAGATTAAGGATAATTCTGCACCACCTGGAGTCTACCCAGGAGGAAGTCATGGAGACCCAAAGAGAGCATTTCTATAATCCAATTTGGAGGTTATTAATGCTTGGACTACTGTTCTCTTGGAATCCTCAGAAAGAGGAGGTCGTTTTTTTTCCAGAGTCTGTAAGAGCCCAAAACAAGAGCCTGTCATAGCCTGAATCTGTGAGTGGCAAGAGGGCATTGTCAAACTTATTACTCAGGTTTTTTATGGTACACTCTTGGGTCCTGGTAGGGGGAGTCCTTGGACCAAAAGGATCTCCTTATGACTGGTGAGGATGGACCGAAGAACACAATCTCAGTTTTGTCTGGGTTACATTTTAATTGGTTAAAGGCCAACCAGTTAAACACATTGGAAAGGCATTTTTTAATGACTTCCGCAGCTAACTCTTATCCCTTCCCACAGGAGAAGAGTAGCTAGGTGTCGTCGGCATAAGAGATTGCCTTGGATCCCAGAGACTCCGTCAACATCACCAAGGGTGTGAGATATACATTGCACAAAGTAGGTCTGAGTGTCGAACCCTGAGGCACTCCTACTGTCAGCTCACAGGCTTTGGAAGAAAAAGGGGGCATTCAAACCTAAGGGATCCTTTCCCAAACCATGCCAACCGGTATAGGATATGCCGTAATGTTCACAGCATAGTCTCTTTGAACTCTTGTGGGGAGAAAGATGCAGTTGTAAATTATTTTTTTCACTATCTGTGGCACAGTTTTGTCCAGAATATAATGCCCATTTAACACGAAAAGTAGAATAGTTATCATCAAAAATGACGTGATAATGAAAAAACACACCTGTAGCAAATACAAACATAGGACCATGGTGGCATCAAATGCCTGTTCCGAAACCAGTGCCATAATGCAAAACTTTTCAGCCATACTGTGCTTGAAGAATTTGACGATTGATCAATTTCAATGTATCTGGATTCAGTCTCACCCATAGTTCTGGATCTGATGGGTAGCATATCCACATATTTTGTCTCCATAGTGGGTTCACAATATACCACAGCTTTTCAATTGCACAATTGTTCCTGTAGAGACAAGGGGCCATATGTATCAAAATGTTGTTTTGCGATTCTCAAATAGCGATTTTTTGCGAATCGCTATTTGAGAATCGTAAAACGCGATGTATGTAGGATTTGCAAAAACATTTGCGAATCCTACATATTCCTTAATTGCGAATCGCAAATTGCGATTCGCAATTAAGGAATACCTCCCCATTCATTCCTATGGGCCTAGTAGGCCCATAGGAATGAATGGGGAGACATTCGCAATTTGCGAGTACCCACTAGGTACTCGCAAATTGCGAATGCAATTTCAAGGATGCAAGGGTGTCAAAAGGACACCCTGTTGCACCCCTGAAATAAGCATGGGTGCAGATGTGGCGCACATACATGCCCTAAGGGCATGTATGTGCGCCACATGGCACTTTGAAAAATGCAAAAAAGTGCATTTTTCAAAGAAATCGCAAATTACCACCAACCTGAAGTTGGTGGTAATTTGGGATTCCTTAAGTCAAAATCGCACAACTTGGGTGCTTTCTACATTGCATTTAAGGAATCGCAATTTGCGATTCCTTAAATGCATTCGCAAAATAGGGAATCGCAAATTTTGCGATTCCTTATTTTGCGAGTGGGTTTTCCTTTCATATATTGCACACAGCTAAATTGCAATCGCAAACGCTGAAATTCTGCGAATTTCAGCGTTTGCTATCGCAATTTAGCTTGATACATATGGCCCAAGGTCCCCAAACTCCTCTATAGAGTTTAGTGCAGGTAGAGTGTCTCTAGTCCCAGTAGTTCTCATCCATAAATGCATACGTTCTTGGCCATTTAGGTCATTAAAGGGAATCTACTGCAGGATAGGGAGAGGATGAGAGGTTCTATCCTGATTCCTCCTTTGTTGCATCAGTGTGGAATGACTGTAGAGAATTGGCCACATGATGCTTTTTAACATAATCAATTGTTGCTTGTCTGTTCTTTCTTGAGCCAGACAGGGGAGGCAAGACTACAGTTCCTGTGGCTTTTATTCCCAACAAAGGTAGGGGTGGGCGATATACTAGTCTAAACACTTGTTTGTTTCTAGTCCTTTCTTCAACCAGGTCTCCTACTTTAGTGATCCACCCTTCTGTAACTAGCAAAACCTTCACTTCGCTGGGGGCAGAATGCTTGGCATTCAAAAGCATGTCTCTGACTTCCTGTGTTTTCTGCAAAACAATCAAACGTTGGTCTAGGTTAAAGGGATTTTCATCTGCCACTTTCCAGAGTTGTCCAGGTCAGGCACATATATAGGTATTCTGAAGAGTACCCCGTGTGAAGTGTGAGCTCCCAACATTCCCCATGGCAAGTTATTTAATTCTCTCTAGACTCATACAGATGATGGACCCAACTAGGACCTGTACTTAACACTCAATCCATTAGTGCTTGCTTAGCGTGTAGTTTGCACACTGTACTAACCAATTTGTATTACTTTTGAATGGATTACTGAATTGGAGAGACACCCCCATCAAACTCATTGATCTTTTTAAGCCTTTGAGGCGACAGCCGGACCATAGTCCGAATGAAATTTGTTTACCCTGCCTGTGGCAATCAAACACTGCAAATCCTTTATAACAGTTCGAGCATCGAGAGATCTTTCAGCCCAAACCCATAGGAAATTAGAACATGAATCAACTGCTACTAAAATGTATTTAAAGCGGTTATCAGATTATAAGGGACCACAATGGTCCTGGTACAAAATTTAGAACGGTTTATTAGCAATCAACAAGGGAGTTGGTTCTCTCCTCTTGACAATGGGATGTTTTATCTGCTGACAAATGTCCCATTTGTTTATGTAATCCTTGGTTTCTTTAGGTAAAGCAGGCCACCAGTACTTTTGTTGGAAAAGGTAAACCATGGCTCCCATTCCAGCAATTAGTAGAACCGGAGAACTGCAGTTTTAAAGATTTAAAAAAAACAGTGCTTAATACTGCTTAAAACCACAAAGAGGCAACTGTGGTGATCTGGCCGTATGAGACAGGGACAAAGTCCAGTCCAACCGCGATGGAGTACTGGCTGGATACAGGGACCAAGTTAGTGCCGCTGAGAAATGTACCTTAAATCCTGGTTGCAGAGCTATGTTGCACGCAGCGTCAGTCCAGTGAAGCAAACGAGGTCTGCGTTGAAGATGCGACACACACGGTCCCCATGAGCTGCGAGGGCTGCGATGCGGGCTTGCGCTGTGGCTGCATTGCTCTCCATTGGTTCCAATGAGAAAATTTGAGGTCTGTGTCGAGGGTGCATTGTGCAGCGGTGGTTCTGATGAGCTGTCCAGACTGCCATGCAGGCTTGCGTCAAAACTGTGTCAGTTCCGATGAGGTGCTGCGAAGAGCTTCATTGGGTTCATGTTGCACTGCGTCAGTTCTGATGAGACCACAGCTGGGCTAACAGAGCACCTTTAGTCCCACTTCCAAGGGTCCAGGTCTGTAAGAGCATTACTTGGGGGGAGGGTAAGACTCACAGCAGGCAGAGTCCAGTTACAACATTCAAGATGGTTGGAGCCTTTTCTGTCTCTGAGGCTCTATCAGAAGGCCAGCCAGCTAGCCCTTGGAGTTACTCTGGTGGTCCTCGGTTCAAGATGCAGGTCCTGTCCTTCCCACTCAGGCAGCCGAGTAGCAGGGCAGCATCACAGTCCTTCTTGCAGCAGTGCAGCACAGTAGTACTTCTTCTGAGACTTCCAGCGCCTTGAGACCCTAATGTTTGATTAGCTGTGCTCTATAAGAACCCTGATTGATTGATCGATTGATCATGTGCAGATGCTAAACCCTCATGGGCTTCCCTAATTAAATCCAACCTGCACAGCTTATTAGGTATTATTCTGTCCCCACTGCTGGTAGAGACACCATTGGAGTGTTTTCTGAAATACAGGTGTAATAATATTTATGAGGAAATCCTTCCAGAGGTGCTTCACCCTTTGTGGTTGCCTCAGTGGCAGCCAGTATGTCCTTGGTGATTCTCGTCTGAGATCGGGTCACTGCAGCTATTTTTAGAGTCTGCACCACAGCTTTAGCTGTGGAGTTAGCTGCAAAGTTCCCTAAAGCATGAATTCCGTCATGCTGGTGCCCTAATGTGCCCTAATGTGTGCCTCACATGTACCAGTGGTCTTTTAGGATGTCCACCTTTCCTCTGAGCTGTTTATTTTTAATTGGTTTCCCTTTTGAGTTTCTGAATCCATTCACTAGTCAATGTGGAAAATCCACATTGTAGGTTTGCACACAGAAGGAAAAGTCAGACACTATTAGTGCGGCTACTCCTGACTCAGTCTTCTGAAGTGCAAACAACAAGGCATGCATCTCTGCAACCTATGCGGTACTGTCACCTAACATTTGGGTGTATGTGTGTTGCAGTTCAAATTTGCTGTCTTTAATTATTCCTTGTATAGCTGCAAAGTCTGCTGAATATTTCTGTTTTGTGCCCACGGCTGGTAGTGCTAATAAAACTCTTATAGTTTTCAAACTGTAACATTTCTCGAGTCAGAAGTAATTTTTGTTCATATTGTAAAAATGATTGTGTTCTTATTGTAGGATCATATTGAAACTTCACATCTGCTGCACACAAAGATGAGGCCGATTGAACCCACCTGGGATGTAGTGTTTGAGCATTCGGAATGATAGCTTTGGTGGTAGCCTCAAGGGCTGCTACGGGGGAAACAATAATAATGTGCTTTCCCTGTGCCAAAGGACACTCTTTCAAGATAGCTGTTTGTACAACTGCAAGTACTTCTCAGAGGATGTAAAACATAATTCTGCAATGGCGTACAAAACGTATTTGTATGCTATGGGAACCGTTTGTCCCTTATTGTGTATTATGTAAGCGGAGGTGCTTGGAACTGTTTTCAAAACTAAGTTGGCTTTGTTATCCCTAGTTTGTAAATATTTTGATTCTAACATGTCTGCTTAGAGTGAACACAAAATTGTTTTTATGTTCCTCCATCCAATGTTTTGGAGAAAACGTGGAAGTTATTAAACTGTGCAATTGTTTAACTCGCTCAGCATAATGTGTAATGTAGGCTCACCCGAAGTTGCACATTTGTGAAGGAAATCGAGCTCTAGGACTTTTCCTTCACTGGATAGCTCATAGCCCAGGAAGAATACATTTAGGAAAGCTATTTTAGATTTTTTAAAGTTTATTTTGTAACTGTGTGTTGGACCTGGCCCAGTCTGCAGGGCCACCCCCCAAACCTTTTGCCTTAACCCTCCTGTTTTCTGAACCTGCTTTTGTTGGCTAGTAGGACTCTGCACTTTACCACTGCTAATCAGTGCTAAATGCTTGTAATTAGGCGTATACTCAATTGGCACACCTAATCTAATTGTAAGTCCTTAGTAAAGTGGTACTATATGTACCCAGGTCCCTTACATTAAATGCTATTAGTGGTCCTGCAGCACTTATTGTGCCACCCATTTAAGTAGCCTTTTTAACCATGCCTCAGGCCTGCCACTGCAGCCTGTGTGTGCAGTTTTAAACTGCCATTTTGACCTGGCAAAATAAACCTTTTACTAGGTCCAAACCTTCCTTTTTAATACATATAAGAGACCCCTAAGGTAGACCCTACACAGCCCACAGGGAAGGGTACGTTGTGTTTAAAACATTGGACATTTACTTTTACGTTTTACATGTCCTGGTAGTGAACACCTAAATTCATTTTTCACTACTTCGAGGCCTATCAGCTTTAGCCTTGTACATATAGCACAGTGCTTTGAATTGGATGTGATTTTTGATCGTAAGCCAATGGAGCTCATGGAAATGATGTGAAACCGTAGCGTGTTTTGGCAGCTGAAACAGTAGTCTGGTGGCTGAGTTCTGGACAAGCTGTAGTCGTTGAATAGAAGCCTTATCAATCCCTAAAAACAACATATTGCCATAATCTAGCCTTGATAGAATAAGGGCTCGAATCAGAGTCCATTGAGCTGGTAGGGGGAGTATCCAGATAATCTTTTTCACCCACTTGAGCACAGCGAGGCAGGTGGAGGTGACCTTGGCTACCTCAGGCTTCATATATAGGCTATCATCCCACAAAAAGCCCAGATTTTTAGACTATCATCCAACAAAAAGCCCAGATTTTTTACTTTGGATGATGGACTGGGAAGGGCCCCTAAAGATGCCGGCCAATGCTGTGGGTCCCAAAGAGAAGGATTCTTACCCAGGACCATGACCTCCGTCTTATCGCCATTGAGCTTGAGCAGATTGTTATTCATCCATAAGGAGATATGGCTCAAGCCCTGGTTAAGAACCGAGGATCCTGGGTCCTGTGCAGATGACAAACAGAAGATAACCTGTGAAAGTAACGCGGCCGCGCGGCCGTGAAAGCGAAAGTTATGGCAGGGACACGCTCTGTGGTGGGGGAGGGGCAGAGCGAGGCGCTTGGGAGAGCAAGGCTTAATGAGTCATGAAAGCCACATGGCGGCTGCGCGCGTGCATGCGCTCGTGAACGCAAGCTTGAGGCCAGGAAAAGATTGTGGTAGCACTTTGAAAAGCCACTAACTAAATGTCTCGCAGAGCAGCGCATGCGCTGGCTCAGCGAGACCTAAAAAGGATCCTTTTTTAATGGGGGGAGATTAAGGATAATTCTGCACCACCTGGTGTCTACCCGGGAGGAAGTCATGGAGACCCAAAGAGAGCATTTCTATAATCCAATTTGGAGGTTATTAATGCTTGGACTACTGTTCTCTTGGAATCCTCAGAAAGAGGAGGTCGTTTTTTTCCCAGAGTCTGTAAGAGCCCAAAACAAGAGCCTGTCATAGCCTGAATCTGTGAGTGGCAAGAGGGCATTGTCAAACTTATTACTCAGGTTTTTTATGGTACACTCTTGGGTCCTGGTAGGGGGGAGCCCTTGGACCAAAAGGATCTCCTTATGACTGGTGAGGATGGACCGAAGAACACAATCTCAGTTTTGTCTGGGTTACATTTTAATTGGTTAAAGGCCAACCAGTTAAACACATTGGAAAGGCATTTTTTAATGGCTTCCGCAGCTAACTCTTATCCCTTCCCACAGGAGAAGAGTAGCTAGGTGTCGTCGGCATAAGAGATTGCCTTGGATCCCAGAGACTCCGTCAACATCACCAAGGGTGTGAGATATACATTGCACAAAGTAGGTCTGAGTGTCGAACCCTGAGGCACTCCTACTGTCAGCTCACAGGCTTTGGAAGAAAAAGGGGGCATTCAAACCTAAGGGATCCTTTCCCAAACCATGCCAACCGGTATAGGATATGCCGTAATGTTCACAGCATAGTCTCTTTGAACTCTGTGGGGAGAAAGATGCAGTTGTAAATTATTTTTTTCACTATCTGTGGCACAGTTTTGTCCAGAATATAATGCCCATTTAACACGAAAAGTAGAATAGTTATCATCAAAAATGACGTGATAATGAAAAAACACACCTGTAGCAAATACAAACATAGGACCATGGTGGCATCAAATGCCTGTTCCGAAACCAGTGCCATAATGCAAAACTTTTCAGCCATACTGTGCTTGAAGAATTTGACGATTGATCAATTTCAATGTATCTGGATTCAGTCTCACCCATAGTTCTGGATCTGATGGGTAGCATATCCACATATTTTGTCTCCATAGTGGGTTCACAATATACCACAGCTTTTCAATTGCACAATTGTTCCTGTAGAGACAAGGGGCCATATGTATCAAAATGTTGTTTTGCGATTCTCAAATAGCGATTTTTGCGAATCGCTATTTGAGAATCGTAAAACGCGATGTATGTAGGATTTGCAAAAACATTTGCGAATCCTACCTATTCCTTAATTGCGAATCGCAAATTGCGATTCGCAATTAAGGAATACCTCCCCATTCATTCCTATGGGCCTAGTAGGCCCATAGGAATGAATGGGGAGACATTCGCAATTTGCGAGAACCCACTAGGTACTCGCAAATTGCGAATGCAATTTCAAGGATGCAAGGGTGTTAAAAGGACACCCTGTTGCACCCCTGAAATAAGCATGGGTGCAGATGTGGCGCACATACATGCCCTAAGGGCATGTATGTGCGCCACATGGCACTTTGAAAAATGCAAAAAAGTGCATTTTTCAAAGAAATCGCAAATTACCACCAACCTGAAGTTGGTGGTAATTTGGGATTCCTTAAGTCAAAATCTCACAACTTGGGTGCTTTCTACATTGCATTTAAGGAATCGCAATTTGCGATTCCTTAAATGCATTCGCAAAATAGGGAATCGCAAATTTTGCGATTCCTTATTTTGCGAGTGGGTTTTCCTTTCATATATTGCACACAGCTAAATTGCAATCGCAAACGCTGAAATTCTGCGAATTTCAGCGTTTGCTATCGCAATTTAGCTTGATACATATGGCCCAAGGTCCCCAAACTCCTCTATAGAGTTTAGTGCAGGTAGAGTGTCTCTAGTCCCAGTAGTTCTCATCCATAAATGCATACGTTCTTAGCCATTTAGGTCATTAAAGGGAATCTACTGCAGGATAGGGAGAGGATGAGAGGTTCTATCCTGATTCCTCCTTTGTTGCATCAGTGTGGAATGACTGTAGAGAATTGGCCACATGATGCTTTTTAACATAATCAATTGTTGCTTGTCTGTTCTTTCTTGAGCCAGACAGGGGAGGCAAGACTACAGTTCCTGTGGCTTTTATTCCCAACAAAGGTAGGGGTGGGCAATATACTAGTCTAAACACTTGTTTGTTTCTAGTCCTTTCTTCAACCAGGTCTCCTACTTTAGTGATCCACCCTTCTGTAACTAGCAAAACCTTCACTTCGCTGGGGGCAGAATGCTTGGCATTCAAAAGCATGTCTCTGACTTCCTGTGTTTTCTGCAAAACAATCAAACGTTGGTCTAGGTTAAAGGGATTTTCATCTGCCACTTTCCAGAGTTGTCCAGGTCAGGCACATATATAGGTATTCTGAAGAGTACCCCGTGTGAAGTGTGAGCTCCCAACATTCCCCATGGCAAGTTATTTAATTCCCTCTAGACTCATACAGATGATGGACCCAACTAGGACCTGTACTTAACACTCAATCCATTAGTGCTTGCTTAGCGTGTAGTTTGCACACTGTACTAACCAATTTGTATTACTTTTGAATGGATTACTGAATTGGAGAGACACCCCCATCAAACTCATTGAACTTTTTAAGCCTTTGAGGCGACAGCCGGAACATAGTCCGAATGAAATTTGTTTACCCTGCCTGTGGCAATCAAACACTGCAAATCCTTTATAACAGTTCGAGCATCGAGAGATCTTTCAGCCCAAACCCATAGGAAATTAGAACATGAATCAACTGCTACTAAAATGTATTTAAAGCGGTTATCAGATTATAAGGGACCACAATGGTCCTGGTACAAAATTTAGAACGGTTTATTAGCAATCAACAAGGGAGTTGGTTCTCTCCTCTTGACAATGGGATGTTTTATCTGCTGACAAATGTCCCATTTGTTTATGTAATCCTTGGTTTCTTTAGGTAAAGCAGGCCACCAGTACTTTTGTTGGAAAAGGTAAACCATGGCTCCCATTCCAGCAATTAGTAGAACCGGAGAGCTGCAGTTTTAAAGATTAAAAAAAACCAATGCTTAATACTGCTTAAAACCACAAAGAGGCAACTGTGGTGATCTGGCCGTATGAGACAGGGACAAAGTCCAGTCCACCGCGATGGAGTACTGGCTGGATACAGGGACCAAGTTAGTGCCGCTGAGAAATGTACCTTAAATCCTGGTTGCAGAGCTATGTTGCACGCAGCGTCAGTCCAGTGAAGCAAACGAGGTCTGCGTTGAAGATGCGACACACACGGTCCCCATGAGCTGCGAGGGCTGCGATGCGGGCTTGCGCTGTGGCTGCATTGCTCTCCATTGGTTCCAATGAGAAAATTTGAGGTCTGTGTCGAGGGTGCATTGTGCAGCGGTGGTTCTGATGAGCTGTCCAGACTGCCATGCAGGCTTGCGTCAAAACTGTGTCAGTTCCGATGAGGTGCTGCGAAGAGCTTCATTGGGTTCATGTTGCACTGCGTCAGTTCTGATGAGACCACAGCTGGGCTAACAGAGCACCTTTAGTCCCACTTCCAAGGGTCCAGGTCTGTAAGAGCATTACTTGGGGGGAGGGTAAGACTCACAGCAGGCAGAGTCCAGTTACAACATTCAAGATGGTTGGAGCCTTTTCTGTCTCTGAGGCTCTATCAGAAGGCCAGCCAGCTAGCCCTTGAAGTTACTCTGGTGGTCCTCGGTTCAAGATGCAGGTCCTGTCCTTCCCACTCAGGCAGCCGAGTAGCAGGGCAGCATCACAGTCCTTCTTGCAGCAGTGCAGCACAGTAGTACTTCTTCTGAGACTTCCAGCGCCTTGAGACCCTAATGTTTGATTAGCTGTGCTCTATAAGAACCCTGATTGATTGATTGATCGATTGATCATGTGCAGATGCTAAACCCTCATGGGCTTCCCTAATTAAATCCAACCTGCACAGCTTATTAGGTATTATTCTGTCCCCACTGCTGGTAGAGACACCATTGGAGTGTTTTCTGAAATACAGGTGTAATAATATTTATGAGGAAATCCTTCCAGAGGTGCTTCACCCTTTGTGGTTGCCTCAGTGGCAGCCAGTATGTCCTTGGTGATTCTCGTCTGAGATCGGGTCCCTGCAGCTATTTTTAGAGTCTGCACCACAGCTTTAGCTGTGGAGTTAGCTGCAAAGTTCCCTAAAGCATGAATTCCGTCATGCTGGTGCCCTAATGTGCCCTAATGTGTGTCCAGTGGTCTTTTAGGATGTCCACCTTTCCTCTGAGCTGTTTATTTTTAATTGGTTTCCCTTTTGAGTTTCTGAATCCATTCACTAGTCAATGTGGCAAATCCACATTGTAGGTTTGCACACAGAAGGAAAAGTCAGACACTATTAGTGCGGCTACTCCTGACTCAGTCTTCTGAAGTGCAAACAACAAGGCATGCATCTCTGCAACCTATGCGGTACTGTCACCTAACATTTGGGTGTATGTGTGTTGCAGTTCAAATTTGCTGTCTTTAATTATTCCTTGTATAGCTGCAAAGTCTGCTGAATATTTCTGTTTTGTGCCCACGGCTGGTAGTGCTAATAAAATTCTTATAGTTTTCAAACTGTAACATTTCTCGAGTCAGAAGTAATTTTTGTTCATATTGTAAAAATGATTGTGTTCTTATTGTAGGATCATATTGAAACTTCACATCTGCTGCACACAAAGATGAGGCCGATTGAACCCACCTGGGATGTAGTGTTTGAGCATTCGGAATGATAGCTTTGGTGGTAGCCTCAAGGGCTGCTACGGGGGAAACAATAATAATGTGCTTTCCCTGTGCCAAAGGACACTCTTTCAAGATAGCTGCTTGTACAACTGCAAGTACTTCTCAGAGGATGTAAAACATAATTCTGCATTGGCGTACAAAACGTATTTGTATGCTATGGGAACCGTTTGTCCCTTATTGTGTATTATGTAAGCGGAGGTGCTTGGAACTGTTTTCAAAACTAAGTTGGCTTTGTTATCCCTAGTTTGTAAATATTTTGATTCTAACATGTCTGCTTAGAGTGAACACAAAATAGTTTTTATGTTCCTCCATCCAATGTTTTGGAGAAAACGTGGAAGTTATTAAACTGTGCAATTGTTTAACTCGCTCAGCATAATGTGTAATGTAGGCTCACCCGAAGTTGCACATTTGTGAAGGAAATCGAGCTCTAGGACTTTTCCTTCACTGGATAGCTCATAGCCCAGGAAGAATACATTTAGGAAAGCTATTTTAGATTTTTTAAAGTTTATTTTGTAACTGTGTGTTGGACCTGGCCCAGTCTGCAGGGCCACCCCCCAAACCTTTTGCCTTAACCCTCCTGTTTTCTGAACCTGCTTTTGTTGGCTATTAGGACTCTGCACTTTACCACTGCTAATCAGTGCTAAAGGCTTGTAATTAGGCGTATACTCAATTGGCACACCTAATCTAATTGTAAGTCCTTAGTAAAGTGGTACTATATGTACCCAGGTCCCTTACATTAAATGCTATTAGTGGTCCTGCAGCACTTATTGTGCCACCCATTTAAGTAGCCTTTTTAACCATGCCTCAGGCCTGCCACTGCAGCCTGTGTGTGCAGTTTTAAACTGCCATTTTGACCTGGCAAAATAAACCTTTTACTAGGTCCAAACCTTTCTTTTTAATACATATAAGAGACCCCTAAGGTAGACCCTACACAGCCCACAGGGAAGGGTACGTTGTGTTTAAAACATTGGATATTTACTTTTACGTTTTACATGTCCTGGTAGTGAACACCTAAATTCATTTTTCACTACTTCGAGGCCTATCAGCTTTAGCTTTGTACATATAGCACAGTGCTTTGAATTGGATGTGATTTTTGATCGTAAGCCAATGGAGCTCATGGAAATGATGTGAAACCGTAGCGTGTTTTGGCAGCTGAAACAGTAGTCTGGTGGCTGAGTTCTGGACAAGCTGTAGTCGTTGAATAGAAGCCTTATCAATCCCTAAAAACAACATATTGCCATAATCTAGCCTTGATAGAATAAGGGCTCGAATCAGAGTCCAATGAGCTGGTAGGGGGAGTATCCAGATAATCTTTTTCACCCACTTGAGCACAGCGAGGCAGGTGGAGGTGACCTTGGCTACCTCAGGCTTCATATATAGGCTATCATCCCACAAAAAGCCCAGATTTTTAGACTATCATCCAACAAAAAGCCCAGATTTTTTACTTTGGATGATGGACTGGGAAGGGCCCCTAAAGATGCCGGCCAATGCTGTCGGTCCCAAAGAGAAGGATTCTTACCCAGGACCATGACCTCCGTCTTATCGCCATTGAGCTTGAGCAGATTGTTATTCATCCATAAGGAGATATGGCTCAAGCCCTGGTTAAGAACCGAGGATCCTGGGTCCTGTGCAGATGACAAACAGAAGATAACCTGTGAAAGTAACGCGGCCGTGAAAGCGAAAGTTATGGCAGGGACACGCTCTGTGGTGGGGGAGGTGCAGAGCGAGGCGCTTGGGAGAGCAAGGCTTAATGAGTCATGAAAGCCACATGGCGGCTGCGCGCGTGCATGCGCTCGTGAACGCAAGCTTGAGGTCAGGATAAGATTGTGGTAGCACTTTGAAAAGCCACTAACTAAATGTCTCGCAGAGCAGCGCATGCGCTGGCGCAGCGAGACCTAAAAAGGATCCTTTTCTAATGGGGGGAGATTAAGGATAATTCTGCACCACCTGGAGTCTACCCAGGAGGAAGTCATGGAGACCCAAAGAGAGCATTTCTATAATCCAATTTGGAGGTTATTTATGCTTGGACTACTGTTCTCTTGGAATCCTCAGAAAGAGGAGGTCGTTTTTTTTCCAGAGTCTGTAAGAGCCCAAAACAAGAGCCTGTCATAGCCTGAATCTGTGAGTGGCAAGAGGGCATTGTCAAACTTATTACTCAGGTTTTTTATGGTACACTCTTGGGTCCTGGTAGGGGGGTCCTTGGACCAAAAGGATCTCCTTATGACTGGTGAGGATGGACCGAAGAACACAATCTCAGTTTTGTCTGGGTTACATTTTAATTGGTTAAAGGCCAACCAGTTAAACACATTGGAAAGGCATTTTTTAATGACTTCCGCAGCTAACTCTTATCCCTTCCCACAGGAGAAGAGTAGCTAGGTGTCGTCGGCATAAGAGATTGCCTTGGATCCCAGAGACTCCGTCAACATCACCAAGGGTGTGAGATATATATTGCACAAAGTAGGTCTGAGTGTCGAACCCTGAGGCACTCCTACTGTCACCTCACAGGCTTTGGAAGAAAAAGGGGGCATTCAAACCTAAGGGATCCTTTCCCAAACCATGCCAACCGGTATAGGATATGCCGTAATGTTCACAGCATAGTCTCTTTGAACTCTTGTGGAGAGAAAGATGCAGTTGTAAATTATTTTTTTCACTATCTGTGGCACAGTTTTGTCCAGAATATAATGCCCATTTAACATGAAAAGTAGAATAGTTATCATCAAAAATGACGTGATAATGAAAAAACACACTTGGAGCAAATACAAACATAGGACCATGGTGGCATCAAATGCCTGTTCCGAAACCAGTGCCATAATGCAAAACTTTTCAGCCATACTGTGCTTGAAGAATTTGACGATTGATCAATTTCAATGTATCTGGATTCAGTCTCACCCATAGTTCTGGATCTGATGGGTAGCATATCCACATATTTTGTCTCCATAGTGGGTTCACAATATACCACAGCTTTTCAATTGCACAATTGTTCCTGTAGAGACAAGGGGCCATATGTATCAAAATGTTGTTTTGCGATTCTCAAATAGCGATTTTTTGCGAATCGCTATTTGAGAATCGTAAAACGCGATGTATGTAGGATTTGCAAAAACATTTGCGAATCCTACATATTCCTTAATTGCGAATCGCAAATTGCGATTCGCAATTAAGGAATACCTCCCCATTCATTCCTATGGGCCTAGGGGCCCATAGGAATGAATGGGGAGACATTCGCAATTTGCGAGTACCCACTAGGTACTCGCAAATTGCGAATGCAATTTCAAGGATGCAAGGGTGTCAAAAGGACACCCTGTTGCACCCCTGAAATAAGCATGGGTGCAGATGTGGCGCACATACATGCCCTAAGGGCATGTATGTGCGCCACATGGCACTTTGAAAAATGCAAAAAAGTGCATTTTTCAAAGAAATCGCAAATTACCACCAACCTGAAGTTGGTGGTAATTTGGGATTCCTTAAGCCAAAATCGCACAACTTGGGTGCTTTCTACATTGCATTTAAGGAATCGCAATTTGCGATTCCTTAAATGCATTCGCAAAATAGGGAATCGCAAATTTTGCGATTCCTTATTTTGCGAGTTGGTTTTCCTTTCATAAATTGCACACAGCTAAATTGCAATCCAAACGCTGAAATTCTGCGAATTTCAGCGTTTGCTATCGCAATTTAGCTTGATACATATGGCCCAAGGTCCCCAAACTCCTCTATAGAGTTTAGTGCAGGTAGAGTGTCTCTAGTCCCAGTAGTTCTCATCCATAAATGCATACGTTCTTGGCCATTTAGGTCATTAAAGGGAATCTACTGCAGGATAGGGAGAGGATGAGAGGTTCTATCCTGATTCCTCCTTTGTTGCATCAGTGTGGAATGACTGTAGAGAATTGGCCACATGATGCTTTTTAACATAATCAATTGTTGCTTGTCTGTTCTTTCTTGAGCCAGACAGGGGAGGCAAGACTACAGTTCCTGTGGCTTTTATTCCCAACAAAGGTAGGGGTGGGCGATATACTAGTCTAAACACTTGTTTGTTTCTAGTCCTTTCTTGAACCAGGTCTCCTACTTTAGTGATCCACCCTTCTGTAACTAGCAAAACCTTCTCTTCGCTGGGGGCAGAATGCTTGGCATTCAAAAGCATGTCTCTGACTTCCTGTGTTTTCTGCAAAACAATCAAACGTTGATCTAGGTTAAAGGGATTTTCATCTGCCACTTTCCAGAGTTGTCCAGGTCAGGCACATATATAGGTATTCTGAAGAGTACCCCGTGTGAAGTGTGAGCTCCCAACATTCCCCATGGCAAGTTATTTAATTCTCTCTAGACTCATACAGATGATGGACCCAACTAGGACCTGTACTTAACACTCAATCCATTAGTGCTTGCTTAGCGTGTAGTTTGCACACTGTACTAACCAATTTGTATTACTTTTGAATGGATTACTGAATTGGAGAGACACCCCCATCAAACTCATTGATCTTTTTAAGCCTTTGAGGCGACAGCCGGACCATAGTCCGAATGAAATTTGTTTACCCTGCCTGTGGCAATCAAACACTGCAAATCCTTTATAACAGTTCGAGCATCGGGAGATCTTTCAGCCCAAACCCATAGGAAATTAGAACATGAATCAACTGATACTAAAATGTATTTAAAGCAGTTATCAGATTATAAGGGACCACAATGGTCCTGGTACAAAATTTAGAACGGTTTATTAGCAATCAACAAGGGAGTTGGTTCTCTCCTCTTGACATTGGGATGTTTTATCTGCTGACAAATGTCACTTTTGTTTATGTAATCCTTGGTTTCTTTAGGTAAAGCAGGCCACCAGTACTTTTGTTGGAAAAGGTAAACCATGGCTCCCATTCCAGCAATTAGTAGAACCGGAGAACTGCAGTTTTAAAGATTTTAAAAAAACAGTGCTTAATACTGCTTAAAACCACAAAGAGGCAACTGTGGTAATCTGGCCGTACGAGACAGGGACAAAGTCCAGTCCAACCGCGATGGAGTACTGGCTGGATACAGGGACCAAGTTAGTGCCGCTGAGAAATGTACCTTAATTCCTGGTTGCAGAGCTATGTTTCACGCAGCGTCAGTCCAGTGAAGCAAACGAGGTCTGCGTTGAAGATGCGACACACACGGTCCCCATGAGCTGCGAGGGCTGCGATGCGGACTTGCGCTGTGGCTGCATTGCTCTCCATTTGTTCCAATGAGAAAATTTGAGGTCTGTGTCGAGGGTGCATTGTGCAGCGGTGGTTCTGATGAGCTGTCCAGACTGCCATGCAGGCTTGCGTCAAAACTGTGTCAGTTCCGATGAGGTGCTGCGAAGAGCTTCATTGGGTTCATGTTGCACTGCGTCAGTTCTGATGAGACCACAGCTGGGCTAGCAGAGCACCTTTAGTCCCACTTCCAAGGGTCCAGGTCTGTAAGAGCATTACTTGGGGGGAGGGCAAGACTCACAGCAGGCAGAGTCCAGTTACAACATTCAAGATGGTTGGAGCCTTTTCTGTCTCTGAGGCTCTATCAGAAGGCCAGCCAGCTAGCCCTTGGAGTTACTCTGGTGGTCCTCGGTTCAAGATGCAGGTCCTGTCCTTCCCACTCAGGCAGCCGAGTAGCAGGGCAGCATCACAGTCCTTCTTGCAGCAGTGCAGCACAGTAGTACTTCTTCTGAGACTTCCAGCGCCTTGAGACCCTAATGTTTGATTAGCTGTGCTCTATAAGAACCCTGATTGATTGATCGATTGATCATGTGCAGATGCTAAACCCTCATGGGCTTCCCTAATTAAATCCAACCTACACAGCTTATTAGGTATTATTCTGTCCCCACTGCTGGTAGAGACACCATTGGAGTGTTTTCTGAAATACAGGTGTAATAATATTTATGAGGAAATCCTTCCAGAGGTGCTTCACCCTTTGTGGTTGCCTCAGTGGCAGCCAGTATGTCCTTGGTGATTCTCGTCTGAGATCGGGTCACTGCAGCTATTTTTAGAGTCTGCACCACAGCTTTAGCTGTGGCGTTAGCTGCAAAGTTCCCTAAAGCATGAATTCCGTCATGCTGGTGCCCTAATGTGTGCCTCACATGTATCAGTGGTCTTTTAGGATGTCCACCTTTCCTCTGAGCTGTTTATTTTTAATTGGTTTCCCTTTTGAGTTTCTGAATCCATTCACTAGTCAATGTGGAAAATCCACATTGTAGGTTTGCACACAGAAGGAAAAGTCAGACACTATTAGTGCGGCTACTCCTGACTCTGTCTTCTGAAGTGCAAACAACAAGGCATGCATCTCTGCAACCTATGCGGTACTGTCACCTAACATTTGGGTGTATGTGTGTTGCAGTTCAAATTTGCTGTCTTTAATTATTCCTTCTATAGCTGCAAAGTCTGCTGAATATTTCTGTTTTGTGCCCACGGCTAGTAGTGCTAATAGAACTCTTATAGTTTTCAAACTGTAACATTTCTCGAGTCAGAAGTAATTTTTGTTCATATTGTAAAAATGATTGTGTTCTTATTGTAGGATCATATTGAAACTTCACATCTGCTGCACACAAAGATGAGGCCGATTGAACCCACCTGGGATGTAGTGTTTGAGCATTCGGAATGATAGCTTTGGTGGTAGCCTCAAGGGCTGCTACGGGGAAACAATAATAATGTGCTTTCCCTGTGCCAAAGGACACTCTTTCAAGATAGCTGTTTGTACAACTGCAAGTACTTCTCAGAGGATGTAACATAATTCTGCATTGGCGTACAAAACGTATTTGTATGCTATGGGAACCGTTTGTCCCTTATTGTGTATTATGTAAGCGGAGGTGCTTGGAACTGTTTTCAAAACTAAGTTGGCTTTGTTATCCCTAGTTTGTAAATATTTTGATTCTAACATGTCTGCTTAGAGTGAACACAAAATTGTTTTTATGTTCCTCCATCCAATGTTTTGGAGAAAACGTGGAAGTTATTAAACTGTGCAATTGTTTAACTCGCTCAGCATAATGTGTAATGTAGGCTCACCCGAAGTTGCACATTTGTGAAGGAAATCGAGCTCTAGGACTTTTCCTTCACTGGATAGCTCATAGCCCAGGAAGAATACATTTAGGAAAGCTATTTTAGATTTTTTAAAGTTTATTTTGTAACTGTGTGTTGGACCTGGCCCAGTCTGCAGGGTCACCCCCAAACCTTTTGCCTTAACCCTCCTGTTTTCTGAACCTGCTTTTGTTGGCTATTAGGACTCTGCACTTTACCACTGCTAATCAGGGCTAAATGCTTGTAATTAGGCGTATACTCAATTGGCACACCTAATCTAATTGTAAGTCCTTAGTAAAGTGGTACTATATGTACCCAGGTCCCTTACATTAAATGCTATTAGTGGTCCTGCAGCACTTATTGTGCCACCCATTTAAGTAGCCTTTTTAACCATGCCTCAGGCCTGCCACTGCAGCCTGTGTGTGCAGTTTTAAACTGCCATTTTGACCTGGCAAAATAAACCTTTTACTAGGTCCAAACCTTCCTTTTTAATACATATAAGAGACCCCTAAGGTAGACCTTACACAGCCCACAGGGAAGGGTACGTTGTGTTTAAAACATTGGACATTTACTTTTACGTTTTACATGTCCTGGTAGTGAACACCTAAATTCATTTTTCACTACTTCGAGGCCTATCAGCTTTAGCCTTGTACATATAGCACAGTGCTTTGAATTGGATGTGATTTTTGATCGTAAGCCAATGGAGCTCATGGAAATGATGTGAAACCGTAGCGTGTTTTGGCAGCTGAAACAGTAGTCTGGTGGCTGAGTTCTGGACAAGCTGTAGTCGTTGAATAGAAGCCTTATCAATCCCTAAAAACAACATATTGCCATAATCTAGCCTTGATAGAATAAGGGCTCGAATCAGAGTCCATTGAGCTGGTAGGGGGAGTATCCAGATAATCTTTTCACCCACTTGAGCACAGCGAGGCAGGTGGAGGTGACCTTGGCTACCTCAGGCTTCATATATAGGCTATCATCCCACAAAAAGCCCAGATTTTTAGACTATCATCCAACAAAAAGCCCAGATTTTTTACTTTGGATGATGGACTGGGAAGGACCCTAAAGATGCCGGCCAATGCTGTGGGTCCCAAAGAGAAGGATTCTTACCCAGGACCATGACCTCCGTCTTATCGCCATTGAGCTTGAGCAGATTGTTATTCATCCATAAGGAGATATGGCTCAAGCCCTGGTTAAGAACCGAGGATCCTGGGTCCTGTGCAGATGACAAACAGAAGATAACCTGTGAAAGTAACGCGGCCGCGCGGCCGTGAAAGCGAAACTTATGGCAGGGACACGCTCTGTGGTGGGGGAGGGGCAGAGCGAGGCGCTTGGGAGAGCAAGGCTTAATGAGTCATGAAAGCCACATGGCGGCTGCGCGCGTGCATGCGCTCGTGAACGCAAGCTTGAGGCCAGGAAAAGATTGTGGTAGCACTTTGAAAAGCCACTAACTAAATGTCTCGCAGAGCAGCGCATGCGCTGGCTCAGCGAGACCTAAAAAGGATCCTTTTTTAATGGGGGGAGATTAAGGATAATTCTGCACCACCTGGAGTCTACCCAGGAGGAAGTCATGGAGACCCAAAGAGAGCATTTCTATAATCCAATTTGGAGGTTATTAATGCTTGGACTACTGTTCTCTTGGAATCCTCAGAAAGAGGAGGTCGTTTTTTTTCCAGAGTCTGTAAGAGCCCAAAACAAGAGCCTGTCATAGCCTGAATCTGTGAGTGGCAAGAGGGCATTGTCAAACTTATTACTCAGGTTTTTTATGGTACACTCTTGGGTCCTGGTAGGGGGGGGTCCTTGGACCAAAAGGATCTCCTTATGACTGGTGAGGATGGACCGAAGAACACAATCTCAGTTTTGTCTGGGTTACATTTTAATTGGTTAAAGGCCAACCAGTTAAACACATTGGAAAGGCATTTTTTAATGACTTCCGCAGCTAACTCTTATCCCTTCCAACAGGAGAAGAGTAGCTAGGTGTCGTCGGCATAAGAGATTGCCTTGGATCCCAGAGACTACGTCAACATCACCAAGGGTGTGAGATATACATTGCACAAAGTAGGTCTGAGTGTCGAACCCTGAGGCACTCCTACTGTCAGCTCACAGGCTTTGGAAGAAAAAGGGGGCATTCAAACCTAAGGGATCCTTTCCCAAACCATGCCAACCGGTATAGGATATGCCGTAATGTTCACAGCATAGTCTCTTTGAACTCTGTGGGGAGAAAGATGCAGTTGTAAATGATTTTTTTCACTATCTGTGGCACAGTTTTGTCCAGAATATAATGCCCATTTAACACGAAAAGTAGAATAGTTATCATCAAAAATGACGTGATAATGAAAAAACACACCTGTAGCAAATACAAACATAGGACCAAGGTGACATCAAATGCCTGTTCCGAAACCAGTGCCATAATGCAAAACTTTTCAGCCATACTGTGCTTGAAGAATTTGACGATTGATCAATTTCAATGTATCTGGATTCAGTCTCACCCATAGTTCTGGATCTGATGGGTAGCATATCCACATATTTTGTCTCCATAGTGGGTTCACAATATACCACAGCTTTTCAATTGCACAATTGTTCCTGTAGAGACAAGGGGCCATATGTATCAAAATGTTGTTTTGCGATTCTCAAATAGCGATTTTTTGCGAATTGCTATTTGAGAATCGTAAAACGCGATGTATGTAGGATTTCCAAAAACATTTGCGAATCCTACATATTCCTTAATTGCGAATCGCAAATTGCGATTCGCAATTAAGGAATACCTCCCCATTCATTCCTATGGGCCTATAGGCCCATAGGAATGAATGGGGAGACATTCGCAATTTGCGAGTACCCACTAGGTACTCGCAAATTGCGAATGCAATTTCAAGGATGCAAGGGTGGCAAAATCGTAAAACGCGATGTATGTAGGATTTGCAAAAACATTTGCGAATCCTACATATTCCTTATTTACGAATCGCAAATTGCGATTCGCAATTAGGGAATACCTCCCCATTCATTCCTATGGGCCTAAAGGCCCATAGGAATGAATGGGGAGACATTCGCAATTTGCGAGTACCCACTAGGTACTCGCAAATTGCAATGCAATTTCAAGGATGCAAGGGTGTCAAAGGACACCCTGTTGCACCCTGAAATAAGCATGGGTGCAGATGTGGCGCACATTCATGCCCTAAGGTCATGTATGTGCGCCACATGGCACTTTGAAAAATGCAAAAAAGTGAATTTTTCAAAGAAATCGCAAATTACCACCAACCTGAAGTTGGTGGTAATTTGGGATTCCTTAAGCCAAAATCGCACACCGTTGGGTGCTTTCTACATTGCATTTAAGGAATCGCAATTTGCGATTCCTTAAATGCATTCATAAAAGGGAATCGCAAATTTTGCGATTCCTTATTTTGCGAGTGGGTTTTCCTTTCATATATTGCACACAGCTAAATTGCAATCGCAAACGCTGAAATTCTGCGAATTTCAGCGTTTGCTATCGCAATTTAGCTTGATACATATGGCCCAAGGTCCCCAAACTCCTCTATAGAGTTTAGTACAGGTAGAGTGTCTCTAGTCCCAGTAGTTCTCATCCATAAATGCATACGTTCTTGGCCATTTAGGTCATTAAAGGGAATCTACTGCAGGATAGGGAGAGGATGAGAGGTTCTATCCTGATTCCTCCTTTGTTGCATCAGTGTGGAATGACTGTAGAGAGTGGGCCACATGATGCTTTTTAACATAATCAATTGTTGCTTGTCTGTTCTTTCTTGAGCCAGACAGGGGAGGCAAGACTACAGTTCCTGTGGCTTTTATTCCCAACAAAGGTAGGGGTGGGCGATATACTAGTCTAAACACTTGTTTGTTTCTAGTCCTTTCTTCAACCAGATCTCCTACTTTAGTGATCCACCCTTCTGTAACTAGCAAAACCTTCTCTTCGCTGGGGGCAGAATGCTTGGCATTCAAAAGCATGTCTCTGACTTCCTGTGTTTTCTGCAAAACAATCAAACGTTGGTCTAGGTTAAAGGGATTTTCATCTGCCACTTTTCCAGAGTTGTCCAGGTCCGGCACATATATAGTTATTCTGAAGAGTACCCCGTGTGAAGTGTGAGCTCCCAACATTCCCCATGGCAAGTTATTTAATTCTCTCTAGACTCATACAGATGATGGACCCAACTAGGACCTGTACTTAACACTCAATCCATTAGTGCTTGCTTAGCGTGTAGTTTGCACACTGTACTAACCAATTTGTATTACTTTTGAATGGATTACTGAATTGGAGAGACATCCCCATCAAACTCATTGATCTTTTTAAGCCTTTGAGGCGACAGCCGGACCATAGTCCGAATGAAATTTGTTTACCCTGCCTGTGGCAATCAAACACTGCAAATCCTTTATAACAGTTCGAGCATCGAGAGATCTTTCAGCCCAAACCCATAGAAAATTAGAACATGAATCAACTGCTACTAAAATGTATTTAAAGCGGTTATCAGATTATAAGGGACCACAATGGTCCTGGTACAAAATTTAGAACGATTTATTAGCAATCAACAAGGGAGTTGGTTCTCTCCTCTTGACAATGGGATGTTTTATCTGCTGACAAATGTCCCATTTGTTTATGTAATCCTTGGTTTCTTTAGGTAAAGCAGGCCACCAGTACTTTTGTTGGAAAAGGTAAACCATGGCTCCAATTCCAGCAATTAGTAGAACCGGAGAACTGCAGTTTTAAAGATTTAAAAAAAACTGTGCTTAATACTGCTAAAACCACAAAGAGGCAACTGTGGTGATCTGGCCGTACGAGACAGGGACAAAGTCCAGTCCAACCGCGATGGAGTACTGGCTGGATACAGGGACCAAGTTAGTGCCGCTGAGAAATGTACCTTAAATCCTGGTTGCAGAGCTATGTTGCACGCAGCGTCAGTCCAGTGAAGCAAACGAGGTCTGCGTTGAAGATGCGACACACACGGTCCCCATGAGCTGCGAGGGCTGCGATGCGGGCTTGCCCTGTGGCTGCATTGCTCTCCATTGGTTCCAATGAGAAAATTTGAGGTCTGTGTCGAGGGTGCATTGTGCAGCGGTGGTTCTGATGAGCTGTCCAGACTGCCATGCAGGCTTGCGTCAAAACTGTGTCAGTTCCGATGAGGTGCTGCGAAGAGCTTCATTGGGTTCATGTTGCACTGCGTCAGTTCTGATGAGACCACAGCTGGGCTAGCAGAGCACCTTTAGTCCCACTTCCAAGGGTCCAGGTCTGTAAGAGCATTACTTGGGGGGGAGGGTAAGACTCACAGCAGGCAGAGTCCAGTTACAACATTCAAGATGGTTGGAGCCTTTTCTGTCTCTGAGGCTCTATCAGAAGGCCAGCCAGCTAGCCCTTGGAGTTACTCTGGTGGTCCTCGGTTCAAGATGCAGGTCCTGTCCTTCCCACTCAGGCAGCACAGTAGTACTTCTTCTGAGACTTCCAGCGCCTTGAGACCCTAACGGTTGATTAGCTGTGGTCTATAAGAACCCTGATTGATTGATCGATTGATCATGTGCAGATGCTAAACCCTCATGGGCTTCCCTAATTAAATCCAACCTGCACAACTTATTAGGTATTATTCTGTCCCCACTGCTGGTAGAGACACCATTGGAGTGTTTTCTGAAATACAGGTGTAATAATATTTATGAGGAAATCCTTCCAGAGGTGCTTCACCCTTTGTGGTTGCCTCAGTGGCAGCCAGTATGTCCTTGGTGATTCTCGTCTGAGATCGGGACACTGCAGCTATTTGTAGAGTCTGCACCACAGCTTTAGCTGTGGAGTTAGCTGCAAAGTTCCCTAAAGCATGAATTCCGTCATGCTGGTGCCCTAATGTGCCCTAATGTGTGCCTCACATGTACCCGTGGTCTTTTAGGATGTCCACCTTTCCTCTGAGCTGTTTATTTTTAATTAGTTTCCCTTTTGAGTTTCTGAATCCATTCACTAGTCAATGTGGAAAATCCACATTGTAGGTTTGCACACAGAAGGAAAAGTCAGACACTATTAGTGCGGCTACTCCTGACTCAGTCTTCTGAAGTGCAAACAAGGCATGCATCTCTGCAACCTATGCGGTACTGTCACCTAACATTTGGGTGTATTTGTGTTGCAGTTCAAATTTGCTGTCTTTAATCATTCCTTGTATAGCTGCAAAGTCTGCTGAATATTTCTGTTTTGTGCCCACGGCTGGTAGTGCTAATAAAACTCTTATAGTTTTCAAACTGTAACATTTCTCGAGTCAGAAGTAATTTTTGTTCATATTGTAAAAATTATTGTGTTCTTATTGTAGGATCATATTGAAACTTCACATCTGCTGCACACAAAGATGAGGCCGATTGAACCCACCTAGGATGTAGTGTTTGAGCATTCGGAATGATAGCTTTGGTGGTAGCCTCAAGGGCTGCTATGGGGGAAACAATAATAATGTGCTTTCCCTGTGCCAAAGGACACTCTTTCAAGATAGCTGTTTGTACAACTGCAAGTACTTCTCAGAGGATGTAAAACATAATTCTGCAATGGCGTACAAAACTTATTTGTATGCTATGGGAACCGTTTGTCCCTTATTGTGTATTATGTAAGCAGAGGTGCTTGGAACTGTTTTCAAAACTAAGTTGATTTTGTTATCCCTAGTTTGTAAATATTTTGATTCTAACATGTCTGCTTAGAGTGAACACAAAATAGTTTTTATGTTCCTCCATCCAATGTTTTGGAGAAAACGTGGAAGTTATTAAACTGTGCAATTGTTTAACTCGCTCAGCATAATGTGTAATGTAGGCTCACCCGAAGTTGCACATTTGTGAAGGAAACCGAGCTCTAGGACTTTTCCTTCACTGGATAGCTCATAGCCCAGGAAGAATACATTTAGGAAAGCTATTTTAGATTTTTTAAAGTTTATTTTGTAACTGTGTGTTGGACCTGGCCCAGTCTGCAGGGTCACCCCCCAAACCTTTTGCCTTAACCCTCCTGTTTTCTGAACCTGCTTTTGTTGGCTATTAGGACTCTGCACTTTACCACTGCTAATCAGTGCTAAAGGCTTGTAATTAGGCGTATACTCAATTGGCACACCTAATCTAATTGTAAGTCCTTAGTAAAGTGGTACTATATGTACCCAGGTCCCTTACATTAAATGCTATTAGTGGTCCTGCAGCACTTATTGTGCCACCCATTTAAGTAGCCTTTTTAACCATGCCTCAGGCCTGCCACTGCAGCCTGTGTGTGCAGTTTTAAACTGCCATTTTGACCTGGCAAAATAAACCTTTTACTAGGTCCAAACCTTTCTTTTTAATACATATAAGAGACCCCTAAGGTAGACCCTACACAGCCCACAGGGAAGGGTACGTTGTGTTTAAAACATTGGATATTTACTTTTACGTTTTACATGTCCTGGTAGTGAACACCTAAATTCTTTTTTCACTACTTCGAGGCCTATCAGCTTTAGCTTTGTACATATAGCACAGTGCTTTGAATTGGATGTGATTTTTGATCGTAAGCCAATGGAGCTCATGGAAATGATGTGAAACCGTAGCGTGTTTTGGCAGCTGAAACAGTAGTCTGGTGGCTGAGTTCTGGACAAGCTGTGGTCTTGAATAGAAGCCTTATCAATCCCTAAAAACAACATATTGCCATAATCTAGCCTTGATAGAATAAGGGCTCGAATCAGAGTCCATTGAGCTGGTAGGGGGAGTATCCAGATAATCTTTTTCACCCACTTGAGCACAGCGAGGCAGGTGGAGGTGACCTTGGCTACCTCAGGCTTCATATATAGGCTATCATCCCACAAAAAGCCCAGATTTTTAGACTATCATCCAACAAAAAGCCCAGATTTTTTACTTTGGATGATGGACTGGGAAGGGCCCCTAAAGATGCCGGCCAATGCTGTGGGTCCCAAAGAGAAGGATTCTTACCCAGGACCATGACCTCCGTCTTATCGCCATTGAGCTTGAGCAGATTGTTATTCATCCATAAGGAGATATGGCTCAAGCCCTGGTTAAGAACCGAGGATCCTGGGTCCTGTGCAGATGACAAACAGAAGATAACCTGTGAAAGTAACGCGGCCGCGCGGCCGTGAAAGCGAACCTTATGGCAGGGACACGCTCTGTGGTGGGGGAGGGGCAGAGCGAGGCGCTTGGGAGAGCAAGGCTTAATGAGTCATGAAAGCCACATGGCGGCTGCGCGCGTGCATGCGCTCGTGAACGCAAGCTTGAGGCCAGGAAAAGATTGTGGTAGCACTTTGAAAAGCCACTAACTAAATGTCTCGCAGAGCAGCGCATGCGCTGGCTCAGCGAGACCTAAAAAGGATCCTTTTCTAATGGGGGGAGATTAAGTATAATTCTGCACCACCTGGAGTCTACCCAGGAGGAAGTCATGGAGACCCAAAGAGAGCATTTCTATAATCCAATTTGGAGGTTATTTATGCTTGGACTACTGTTCTCTTGGAATCCTCAGAAAGAGGAGGTCGTTTTTTTTCCAGAGTCTGTAAGAGCCCAAAACAAGAGCCTGTCATAGCCTGAATCTGTGAGTGGCAAGAGGGCATTGTCAAACTTATTACTCAGGTTTTTTATGGTACACTCTTGGGTCCTGGTAGGGGGGGGTCCTTGGACCAAAAGGATCTCCTTATGACTGGTGAGGATGGACCGAAGAACACAATCTCAGTTTTGTCTGGGTTACATTTTAATTGGTTAAAGGCCAACCAGTTAAACACATTGGAAAGGCATTTTTTAATGACTTCCGCAGCTAACTCTTATCCCTTCCCACAGGAGAAGAGTAGCTAGGTGTCGTCGGCATAAGAGATTGCCTTGGATCCCAGAGACTCCGTCAACATCACCAAGGGTGTGAGATATACATTGCACAAAGTAGGTCTGAGTGTCGAACCATGAGGCACTCCTACTGTCAGCTCACAGGCTTTGGAAGAAAAAGGGGGCATTCAAACCTAAGGGATCCTTTCCCAAACCATGCCAACCGGTATAGGATATGCCGTAATGTTCACAGCATAGTCTCTTTGAACTCTTGTGGAGAGAAAGATGCAGTTGTAAATTATTTTTTTCACTATCTGTGGCACAGTTTTGTCCAGAATATAATGCCCATTTAACATGAAAAGTAGAATAGTTATCATCAAAAATGACGTGATAATGAAAAAACACACCTGTAGCAAATACAAACATAGGACCATGGTGGCATCAAATGCCTGTTCCGAAACCAGTGCCATAATGCAAAACTTTTCAGCCATACTGTGCTTGAAGAATTTGACGATTGATCAATTTCAATGTATCTGGATTCAGTCTCACCCATAGTTCTGGATCTGATGGGTAGCATATCCACATATTTTGTCTCCATAGTGGGTTCACAATATACCACAGCTTTTCAATTGCACAATTGTTCCTGTAGAGACAAGGGGCCATATGTATCAAAATGTTGTTTTGCGATTCTCAAATAGCGATTTTTGCGAATCGCTATTTGAGAATCGTAAAACGCGATGTATGTAGGATTTGCAAAAACATTTGCGAATCCTACATATTCCTTAATTGCGAATCACAAATTGCGATTCGCAATTAAGGAATACCTCCCCATTCATTCCTATGGGCCTAGGGGCCCATAGGAATGAATGGGGAGACATTCGCAATTTGCGAGTACCCACTAGGTACTCGCAAATTGCGAATGCAATTTCAAGGATGCAAGGGTGTCAAAAGGACACCCTGTTGCACCCCTGAAATAAGCATGGGTGCAGATGTGGCGCACATACATGCCCTAAGGGCATGTATGTGCGCCACATGGCACTTTGAAAAATGCAAAAAAGTGCATTTTTCAAAGAAATCGCAAATTACCACCAACCTGAAGTTGGTGGTAATTTGGGATTCCTTAAGCCAAAATCGCACAACTTGGGTGCTTTCTACATTGCATTTAAGGAATCGCAATTTGCGATTCCTTAAATGCATTCGCAAATAGGGAATCGCAAATTTTGCGATTCCTTATTTTGCGAGTTGGTTTTCCTTTCATAAATTGCACACAGCTAAATTGCAATCCAAACGCTGAAATTCTGCGAATTTCAGCGTTTGCTACTCGCAATTTAGCTTGATACATATGGCCCAAGGTCCCCAAACTCCTCTATAGAGTTTAGTGCAGGTAGAGTGTCTCTAGTCCCAGTAGTTCTCATCCATAAATGCATACGTTCTTGGCCATTTAGGTCATTAAAGGGAATCTACTGCAGGATAGGGAGAGGATGAGAGGTTCTATCCTGATTCCTCCTTTGTTGCATCAGTGTGGAATGACTGTAGAGAATTGGCCACATGATGCTTTTTAACATAATCAATTGTTGCTTGTCTGTTCTTTCTTGAGCCAGACAGGGGAGGCAAGACTACAGTTCCTGTGGCTTTTATTCCCAACAAAGGTAGGGGTGGGCGATATACTAGTCTAAACACTTGTTTGTTTCTAGTCCTTTCTTGAACCAGGTCTCCTACTTTAGTGATCCACCCTTCTGTAACTAGCAAAACCTTCTCTTCGCTGGGGGCAGAATGCTTGGCATTCAAAAGCATGTCTCTGACTTCCTGTGTTTTCTGCAAAACAATCAAACGTTGATCTAGGTTAAAGGGATTTTCATCTGCCACTTTCCAGAGTTGTCCAGGTCAGGCACATATATAGGTATTCTGAAGAGTACCCCGTGTAAAGTGTGAGCTCCCAACATTCCCCATGGCAAGTTATTTAATTCTCTCTAGACTCATACAGATGATGGACCCAACTAGGACCTGTACTTAACACTCAATCCATTAGTGCTTGCTTAGCGTGTAGTTTGCACACTGTACTAACCAATTTGTATTACTTTTGAATGGATTACTGAATTGGAGAGACACCCCCATCAAACTCATTGATCTTTTTAAGCCTTTGAGGCGACAGCCAGACCATAGTCCGAATGAAATTTGTTTACCCTGCCTGTGGCAATCAAACACTGCAAATCCTTTATAACAGTTCGAGCATCGGGAGATCTTTCAGCCCAAACCCATAGGAAATTAGAACATGAATCAACTGATACTAAAATGTATTTAAAGCAGTTATCAGATTATAAGGGACCACAATGGTCCTGGTACAAAATTTAGAACGGTTTATTAGCAATCAACAAGGGAGTTGGTTCTCTCCTCTTGACATTGGGATGTTTTATCTGCTGACAAATGTCACTTTTGTTTATGTAATCCTTGGTTTCTTTAGGTAAAGCAGGCCACCAGTACTTTTGTTGGAAAAGGTAAACCATGGCTCCCATTCCAGCAATTAGTAGAACCGGAGAACTGCAGTTTTAAAGATTTTAAAAAAACAGTGCTTAATACTGCTTAAAACCACAAAGAGGCAACTGTGGTAATCTGGCCGTACGAGACAGGGACAAAGTCCAGTCCAACCGCGATGGAGTACTGGCTGGATACAGGGACCAAGTTAGTGCCGCTGAGAAATGTACCTTAATTCCTGGTTGCAGAGCTATGTTTCACGCAGCGTCAGTCCAGTGAAGCAAACGAGGTCTGCGTTGAAGATGCGACACACACGGTCCCCATGAGCTGCGAGGGCTGCGATGCGGACTTGCGCTGTGGCTGCATTGCTCTCCATTGGTTCCAATGAGAAAATTTGAGGTCTGTGTCGAGGGTGCATTGTGCAGCGGTGGTTCTGATGAGCTGTCCAGACTGCCATGCAGGCTTGCGTCAAAACTGTGTCAGTTCCGATGAGGTGCTGCGAAGAGCTTCATTGGGTTCATGTTGCACTGCGTCAGTTCTGATGAGACCACAGCTGGGCTAGCAGAGCACCTTTAGTCCCACTTCCAAGGGTCCAGGTCTGTAAGAGCATTACTTGGGGGGAGGGCAAGACTCACAGCAGGCAGAGTCCAGTTACAACATTCAAGATGGTTGGAGCCTTTTCTGTCTCTGAGGCTCTATCAGAAGGCCAGCCAGCTAGCCCTTGGAGTTACTCTGGTGGTCCTCGGTTCAAGATGCAGGTCCTGTCCTTCCCACTCAGGCAGCCGAGTAGCAGGGCAGCATCACAGTCCTTCTTGCAGCAGTGCAGCACAGTAGTACTTCTTCTGAGACTTCCAGCGCCTTGAGACCCTAATGTTTGATTAGCTGTGCTCTATAAGAACCCTGATTGATTGATCGATTGATCATGTGCAGATGCTAAACCCTCATGGGCTTCCCTAATTAAATCCAACCTACACAGCTTATTAGGTATTATTCTGTCCCCACTGCTGGTAGAGACACCATTGGAGTGTTTTCTGAAATACAGGTGTAATAATATTTATGAGGAAATCCTTCCAGAGGTGCTTCACCCTTTGTGGTTGCCTCAGTGGCAGCCAGTATGTCCTTGGTGATTCTCGTCTGAGATCGGGTCACTGCAGCTATTTTTAGAGTCTGCACCACAGCTTTAGCTGTGGCGTTAGCTGCAAAGTTCCCTAAAGCATGAATTCCGTCATGCTGGTGCCCTAATGTGCCCTAATGTGTGCCTCACATGTATCAGTGGTCTTTTAGGATGTCCACCTTTCCTCTGAGCTGTTTATTTTTAATTGGTTTCCCTTTTGAGTTTCTGAATCCATTCACTAGTCAATGTGGAAAATCCACATTGTAGGTTTGCACACAGAAGGAAAAGTCAGACACTATTAGTGCGGCTACTCCTGACTCTGTCTTCTGAAGTGCAAACAACAAGGCATGCATCTCTGCAACCTATGCGGTACTGTCACCTAACATTTGGGTGTATGTGTGTTGCAGTTCAAATTTGCTGTCTTTAATTATTCCTTCTATAGCTGCAAAGTCTGCTGAATATTTCTGTTTTGTGCCCACGGCTAGTAGTGCTAATAAAACTCTTATAGTTTTCAAACTGTAACATTTCTCGAGTCAAAAGTAATTTTTGTTCATATTGTAAAAATGATGGTGTTCTTATTGTAGGATCATATTGAAACTTCACATCTGCTGCACACAAAGATGAGGCCGATTGAATCCACCTGGGATGTAGTGTTTGAGCATTCGGAATGATAGCTTTGGTGGTAGCCTCAAGGGCGGCTATGGGGGAAACAATAATAATGTGCTTTCCCTGTGCCAAAGGACACTCTTTCAAGATAGCTGTTTGTACAACTGCAAGTACTTCTCAGAGGATGTAAAACATAATTCTGCAATGGCGTACAAAACGTATTTGTATGCTATGGGAACCGTTTGTCCCTTATTGTGTATTATGTAAACGGAGGTGCTTGGAACTGTTTTCAAAACTAAGTTGATTTTGTTATCCCTAGTTTGTAAATATTTTGATTCTAACATGTCTGCTTAGAGTGAACACAAAATTGTTTTTATGTTCCTCCATCCAATGTTTTGGAGAAAACGTGGAAGTTATTCAACTGTGCAATTGTTTAACTCGCTCAGCATAATGTGTAATGTAGGCTCACCCGAAGTTGCACATTTGTGAAGGAAATCGAGCTCTAGGACTTTTCCTTCACTGGATAGCTCATAGCCCAGGAAGAATACATTTAGGAAAGCTATTTTAGATTTTTTAAAGTTTATTTTGTAACGGTGTGTTGGACCTGGCCCAGTCTGCAGGGTCACCCCCCAAACCTTTTGCCTTAACCCTCCTGTTTTCTGAACCTGCTTTTGTTGGCTATTAGGACTCTGCACTTTACCACTGCTAATCAGGGCTAAATGCTTGTAATTAGGCGTATACTCAATTGGCACACCTAATCTAATTGTAAGTCCTTAGTAAAGTGGTACTATATGTACCCAGGTCCCTTACATTAAATGCTATTAGTGGTCCTGCAGCACTTATTGTGCCACCCATTTAAGTAGCCTTTTTAACCATGCCTCAGGCCTGCCACTGCAGCCTGTGTGTGCAGTTTTAAACTGCCATTTTGACCTGGCAAAATAAACCTTTTACTAGGTCCAAACCTTCCTTTTTAATACATATAAGAGACCCCTAAGGTAGACCCTACACAGCCCACAGGGAAGGGTACGTTGTGTTTAAAACATTGGACATTTACTTTTACGTTTTACATGTCCTGGTAGTGAACACCTAAATTCATTTTTCACTACTTCGAGGCCTATCAGCTTTAGCTTTGTACCTATAGCACAGTGCTTTGAATTGGATGTGATTTTTGATCGTAAGCCAATGGAGCTCATGGAAATGATGTGAAACCGTAGCGTGTTTTGGCAGCTGAAACAGTAGTCTGGTGGCTGAGTTCTGGACAAGCTGTAGTCGTTGAATAGAAGCCTTATCAATCCCTAAAAACAACATATTGCCATAATCTAGCCTTGATAGAATAAGGGCTCGAATCAGAGTCCATTGAGCTGGTAGGGGGAGTATCCAGATAATCTTTTTCACCCACTTGAGCACAGCGAGGCAGGTGGAGGTGACCTTGGCTACCTCAGGCTTCATATATAGGCTATCATCCCACAAAAAGCCCAGATTTTTAGACTATCATCCAACAAAAAGCCCAGATTTTTTACTTTGGATGATGGACTGGGAAGGACCCTAAAGATGCCGGCCAATGCTGTGGGTCCCAAAGAGAAGGATTCTTACCCAGGACCATGACCTCCGTCTTATCGCCATTGAGCTTGAGCAGATTGTTATTCATCCATAAGGAGATATGGCTCAAGCCCTGGTTAAGAACCGAGGATCCTGGGTCCTGTGCAGATGACAAACAGAAGATAACCTGTGAAAGTAACGCGGCCGCGCGGCCGTGAAAGCGAAACTTATGGCAGGGACACGCTCTGTGGTGGGGGAGGGGCAGAGCGAGGCGCTTGGGAGAGCAAGGCTTAATGAGTCATGAAAGCCACATGGCGGCTGCGCGCGTGCATGCGCTCGTGAACGCAAGCTTGAGGCCAGGAAAAGATTGTGGTAGCACTTTGAAAAGCCACTAACTAAATGTCTCGCAGAGCAGCGCATGCGCTGGCTCAGCGAGACCTAAAAAGGATCCTTTTTTAATGGGGGGAGATTAAGGATAATTCTGCACCACCTGGAGTCTACCCAGGAGGAAGTCATGGAGACCCAAAGAGAGCATTTCTATAATCCAATTTGGAGGTTATTAATGCTTGGACTACTGTTCTCTTGGAATCCTCAGAAAGAGGAGGTCGTTTTTTTTCCAGAGTCTGTAAGAGCCCATAACAAGAGCCTGTCATAGCCTGAATCTGTGAGTGGCAAGAGGGCATTGTCAAACTTATTACTCAGGTTTTTTATGGTACACTCTTGGGTCCTGGTAGGGGGGGGGTCCTTGGACCAAAAGGATCTCCTTATGACTGGTGAGGATGGACCGAAGAACACAATTTCAGTTTTGTTTGGGTTACATTTTAATTGGTTAAAGGCCAACCAGTTAAACACATTGGAAAGGCATTTTTTAATGACTTCCGCAGCTAACTCTTATCCCTTCCCACAGGAGAAGAGTAGCTAGGTGTCGTCGGCATAAGAGATTGCCTTGGATCCCAGAGACTCCGTCAACATCACCAATGGTGTGAGATATACATTGCACAAAGTAGGTCTGAGTGTCGAACCCTGAGGCACTCCTACTGTCAGCTCACAGGCTTTGGAAGAAAAAGGGGGCATTCAAACCTAAGGGATCCTTTCCCAAACCATGCCAACCGGTATAGGATATGCCGTAATGTTCACAGCATAGTCTCTTTGAACTCTTGTGGGGAGAAAGATGCAGTTGTAAATTATTTTTTCACTATCTGTGGCACAGTTTTGTCCAGAATATAATGCCCATTTAACACGAAAAGTAGAATAGTTATCATCAAAAATGACGTGATAATGAAAAAACACACCTGTAGCAAATACAAACATAGGACCATGGTGGCATCAAATGCCTGTTCCGAAACCAGTGCCATAATGCAAAACTTTTCAGCCATACTGTGCTTGAAGAATTTGACGATTGATCAATTTCAATGTATCTGGATTCAGTCTCACCCATAGTTCTGGATCTGATGGGTAGCATATCCACATATTTTGTCTCCATAGTGGGTTCACAATATACCACAGCTTTTCAATTGCACAATTGTTCCTGTAGAGACAAGGGGCCATATGTATCAAAATGTTGTTTTGCGATTCTCAAATAGCGATTTTTGCGAATCGCTATTTGAGAATCGTAAACGCAATATATGTAGGATTTGCAAAAACATTTGCGAATCCTACATATTCCTTAAATGCGAATCGCAAATTGCGATTCGCAATTAAGGAATACCTCCCCATTCATTCCTATGGGCCTAGGGGCCCATAGGAATGAATGGGGAGACATTCGCAATTTGCGAGTACCCACTAGGTACTCGCAAATTGCGAATGCAATTTCAAGGATGCATGGGTGTCAAAAGGACACCCTGTTGCACCCCTGAAATAAGCATGGGTGCAGATGTGGCGCACATACATGCCCTAAGGGCATGTATGTGGACCACATGGCACTTTGAAAAATGCAAAAAAGTGCATTTTTCAAAGAAATCGCAAATTAGTAATTTGGGGTTCCTTAAGCCAAAATCGCACAACTTGGGTTCTTTCTACATTGCATTTAAGGAATCGCAATTTGCGATTCTTTAAATGCATTCGCAAAATAGGGAATCGCAAATTTTGCGATTCCTTATTTTGCGAGTGGGTTTTCCTTTCATATATTGCACACAGCTAAATTGCAATCCAAACGCTGAAATTCTGCGAATTTCAGCGTTTGCTATCGCAATTTAGCTTGATACATATGGCCCAAGGTCCCCAAACTCCTCTATAGAGTTTAATGCAGGTAGAGTGTCTCTAGTCCCAGTAGTTCTCATCCATAAATGCATACGTTCTTGGCCATTTAGGTCATTAAAGGGAATCTACTGCAGGATAGGGAGAGGATGAGAGGTTCTATCCTGATTCCTCCTTTGTTGCATCAGTGTGGAATGACTGTAGAGAATTGGCCACATGATGCTTTTTAACATAATCAAATGTTGCTTGTCTGTTCTTTCTTGAGCCAGACAGGGGAGGCAAGACTACAGTTCCTGTGGCTTTTATTCCCAACAAAGGTAGGGGTGGGCGATATACTAGTCTAAACACTTGTTTGTTTCTAGTCCTTTCTTGAACCAGGTCTCCTACTCTAGTGATCCACCCTTCTGTAACTAGCAAAACCTTCTCTTCGCTGGGGGCAGAATGCTTGGCATTCAAAAGCATGTCTCTGACTTCCTGTGTTTTCTGCAAAACAATCAAACGTTGGTCTAGGTTAAAGGGATTTTCATCTGCCACTTTCCAGAGTTGTCCAGGTCAGGCACATATATAGGTATTCTGAAGAGTACCCTGTGTGAAGTGTGAGCTCCCAACATTCCCCATGGCAAGTTATTTAATTCTCTCTAGACTCATACAGATGATGGACCCAACTAGGACCTGTACTTAACACTCAATCCATTAGTGCTTGCTTAGCGTGTAGTTTGCACACTGTACTAACCAATTTGTATTACTTTTGAATGGATTACTGAATTGGAGAGACACCCCCATCAAACTCATTGATCTTTTTAAGCCTTTGAGGCGACAGCCGGACCATAGTCCGAATGAAATTTGTTTACCCTGCCTGTGGCAATCAAACACTGCAAATCCTTTATAACAGTTCGAGCATCGGGAGATCTTTCAGCCCAAACCCATAGGAAATTAGAACATGAATCAACTGCTACTAAAATGTATTTAAAGCGGTTATCAGATTATAAGGGACCACAATGGTCCTGGTACAACATTTAGAACGGTTTATTAGCAATCAACAAGGGAGTTGGTTCTCTCCTCTTGAAAATGGGATGTTTTATCTGCTGACAAATGTCCCATTTGTTTATGTAATCCTTGGTTTCTTTAGGTAAAGCAGGCCACCAGTACTTTTGTTGGAAAAGGTAAACCATGGCTCCCATTCCAGCAATTAGTAGAACCGGAGAACTGCAGTTTTAAAGATTTAAAAAAAAACAGTGCTTAATACTGATTAAAACCACAAAGAGGCAACTGTGGTGATCTGGCCGTACGAGACAGGGACAAAGTCCAGTCCAACCGCGATGGAGTACTGGCTGGATACAGGGACCAAGTTAGTGCCGCTGAGAAATGTACCTTAAATCCTGGTTGCAGAGCTATGTTGCATGCAGCGTCAGTCCAGTGAAGCAAACGAGGTCTGCGTTGAAGATGCAACACACACGGTCCCCATGAGCTGCGAGGGCTGCGATGCGGGCTTGCGCTGTGGCTGCATTGCTCTCCATTGGTTCCAATGAGAAAATTTGAGGTCTGTGTCGAGGGTGCATTGTGCAGCGGTGGTTCTGATGAGCTGTCCAGACTGCCATGCAGGCTTGCGTCAAAACTGTGTCAGGTCCGATGAGGTGCTGCGAAGAGCTTCATTGGGTTCATGTTGCACTGCGTCAGTTCTAATGAGACCACAGCTGGGCTAGCAGAGCACCTTTAGTCCCACTTCCAAGGGTCCAGGTCTGTAAGAGCATTACTTGGGGGGGAGGGTAAGACTCACAGCAGGCAGAGTCCAGTTACAACATTCAAGATGGTTGGAGCCTTTTCTGTCTCTGAGGCTCTATCAGAAGGCCAGCCAGCTAGCCCTTGGAGTTACTCTGGTGGTCCTCGGTTCAAGATGCAGGTCCTGTCCTTCCCACTCAGGCAGCCGAGTAGCAGGGCAGCATCACAGTCCTTCTTGCAGCAGTGCAGCACAGTAGTACTTCTTCTGAGACTTCCAGCGCCTTGAGACCCTAATGTTTGATTAGCTGTGCTCTATAAGAACCCTGATTGATTGATCGATTGATCATGTGCAGATGCTAAACCCTCATGGGCTTCCCTAATTAAATCCAACCTACACAGCTTATTAGGTATTATTCTGTCCCCACTGCTGGTAGAGACACCATTGGAGTGTTTTCTGAAATACAGGTGTAATAATATTTATGAGGAAATCCTTCCAGAGGTGCTTCACCCTTTGTGGTTGCCTCAGTGGCAGCCAGTATGTCCTTGGTGATTCTCGTCTGAGATCGGGTCACTGCAGCTATTTTTAGAGTCTGCACCACAGCTTTTCAATTGCACAATTGTTCCTGTAGAGACAAGGGGCCATATGTATCAAAATGTTGTTTTGCGATTCTCAAATAGCGATTTTTTGCGAATCGCTATTTGAGAATCGTAAAACGCAATATATGTAGGATTTGCAAAAACATTTGCGAATCCTACATATTCCTTAATTGCGAATCGCAAATTGCGATTCGCAATTAAGGAATACCTCCCCATTCATTCCTATGGGCCTAGGGGCCCATAGGAATGAATGGGGAGACATTCGCAATTTGCGAGTACCCACTAGGTACTCGCAAATTGCGAATGCAATTTCAAGGATGCAAGGGTGTCAAAGGACACCCTGTTGCACCCTGAAATAAGCATGGGTGCAGATGTGGCACACATACATGCCCTAAGGGCATGTATGTGGACCACATGGCACTTTGAAAAATGCAAAAAGTGCATTTTTCAAAGAAATCGCAAATTAGTAATTTGGGGTTCCTTAAGCCAAAATCGCACAACTTGGGTTCTTTCTACATTGCATTTAAGGAATCGCAATTTGCGATTCTTTAAATGCATTCGCAAAATAGGGAATCGCAAATTTTGCGATTCCTTATTTTGCGAGTGGGTTTTCCTTTCATATATTGCACACAGCTAAATTGCTAAATTGATAATTGATAAATTGCACAGCTAAATTGCAATCCAAAGTTCCCTAAAGCATGAATTCCGTCATGCTGGTGCCCTAATGTGCCCTAATGTGTGCCTCACATGTATCAGTGGTCTTTTAGGATGTCCACCTTTCCTCTGAGGTGTTTATTTTTAATTGGTTTCCCTTTTGAGTTTCTGAATCCATTCACTAGTCAATGTGGAAAATCCACATTGTAGGTTTGCACACAGAAGGAAAAGTCAGACACTATTAGTGCGGCTACTCCTGACTCTGTCTTCTGAAGTGCAAACAACAAGGCATGCATTTCTGCAACCTATGCGGTACTGTCACCTAACATTTGGGTGTATGTGTGTTGCAGTTCAAATTTGCTGTCTTTAATTATTCCTTCTATAGCTGCAAAGTCTGCTGAATATTTCTGTTTTGTGCCCACGGCTAGTAGTGCTAATAAAACTCTTATAGTTTTCAAACTGTAACATTTCTCGAGTCAGAAGTAATTTTTGTTCATATTGTAAAAATGATTGTGTTCTTATTGTAGGATCATATTGAAACTTCACATCAGCTGCACACAAAGATGAGGCCGATTGAACCCACCTAGGATGTAGTGTTTGAGCATTCGGAATGATAGCTTTGGTGGTGGCCTCAAGGGCTGCTATGGGGGAAACAATAATAATGTGCTTTCCCTGTGCCAAAGGACACTCTTTCAAGATAGCTGTTTGTACAACTGCAAGTACTTCTCAGAGGATGTAAAACATAATTCTGCAATGGCGTACAAAACGTATTTGTATGCTATGGGAACCGTTTGTCCCTTATTGTGTATTATGTAAGCAGAGGTGCTTGGAACTGTTTTCAAAACTAAGTTGATTTTGTTATCCCTAGTTTGTAAATATTTTGATTCTAACATGTCTGGTTAGAGTGAACACAAAATAGTTTTTATGTTCCTCCATCCAATGTTTTGGAGAAAACGTGGAAGTTATTAAACTGTGCAATTGTTTAACTCGCTCAGCATAATGTGTAATGTAGGCTCACCCGAAGTTGCACATTTGTGAAGGAAACCGAGCTCTAGGACTTTTCCTTCACTGGATAGCTCATAGCCCAGGAAGAATACATTTAGGAAAGCTATTTTGGATTTTTTAAAGTTTATTTTGTAACTGTGTGTTGGACCTGGCCCAGTCTGCAGGGTCACCCCCCAAACCTTTTGCCTTAACCCTCCTGTTTTCTGAACCTGCTTTTGTTGGCTATTAGGACTCTGCACTTTACCACTGCTAATCAGTGCTAAAGGCTTGTATCTAGGCGTATACTCAATTGGCACACCTAATCTAATTGTAAGTCCTTAGTAAAGTGGTACTATATGTACTCAGGTCCCTTACATTAAATGCTATTAGTGGTCCTGCAGCACTTATTGTGCCACCCATTTAAGTAGCCTTTTTAACCATGCCTCAGGCCTGCCACTGCAGCCTGTGTGTGCAGTTTTAAACTGCCATTTTGACCTGGCAAAATAAACCTTTCACTAGGTCCAAACCTTCCTTTTTAATACATATAAGAGACCCCTAAGGTAGACCCTACACAGCCCACAGGGAAGGGTACGTTGTGTTTAAAACATTGGACATTTACTTTTACGTTTTACATGTCCTGGTAGTGAACACCTAAATTCATTTTTCACTACTTCGAGACCTATCAGCTTTAGCTTTGTACATATAGCACAGTGCTTTGAATTGGATGTGATTTTTGATCGTAAGCCAATGGAGCTCATGGAAATGATGTGAAACCGTAGCGTGTTTTGGCAGCTGAAACAGTAGTCTGGCGGCTGAGTTCTGGACAAGCTGTAGTCGTTGAATAGAAGCCTTATCAATCCCTAAAAACAACATATTGCCATAATCTAGCCTTGATAGAATAAGGGCTCGAATCAGAGTCCATTGAGCTGGTAGGGGGAGTATCCAGATAATCTTTTTCACCCACTTGAGCACAGCGAGGCAGGTGGAGGTGACCTTGGCTACCTCAGGCTTCATATATAGGCTATCATCCCACAAAAAGCCCAGATTTTTAGACTATCATCCAACAAAAAGCCCAGATTTTTACTTTGGATGATGGACTGGGAAGGGCCCCTAAAGATGCCGGCCAATGCTGTGGGTCCCAAAGAGAAGGATTCTTACCCAGGACCATGACCTCCGTCTTATCGCCATTGAGCTTGAGCAGATTGTTATTCATCCATAAGGAGATATGGCTCAAGCCCTGGTTAAGAACCGAGGATCCTGGGTCCTGTGCAGATGACAAACAGAAGATAACCTGTGTGTCATCGGCATAGGAAAATAATGTTAGGCCACAGCTCTCCACTACATCGGCTAGAGGACGGGTGTGGATGTTAAACAACATGGGGCTTAAGACAGAACCCTGAGGTGCGCCTAAAGTGAGAGTCCTTAATCCCGACTTCTTAAATCTGAGAAAACTTGGAATGTCCGATCGTAAAAGAATTATGTAAACCAGTTCAGTGATGTATTGTCAAGGCCCAGCGTTCTCAGTCTTTCAACTAAAATAGAGTGGAACACAGTATCAAAGGCTGCTCTTAGGGGCACATGCATCATTGTTTTTTGCGGTCGCAAAGGGGCAGATTTGCAGAATCTGCCCCTTTCCGAGTGCAATTTTTGCATTTGGGATGCATCACCCCAAATGCAAAAATTGCTATTTAAGTAATCGCAAAATTTGTGATTACTTAAATTGCGATTGCATTAAGGGAATTGCAAATTGCGATTCCCTAAATGCAATGCAACAAAAAAAAATATTAGCGATTTCGCTTTTAAGAACCGCAAATTACCATCAATTTATAGTTGACGGTAATTTGCAAAAACTTTGAAAAATGCACAAAAGTGCATTTTTCAAAGTTCTATGTTGCACACAAACATGCCCTTGGGGCTTGTGTGGGTGCAACATGTTTTTTAATTGCACTTTCAGGGGTGCATCAGGGTGTCCTTTTGGCACCCTTGAAATTGCATGCGCAATTTGCGAGTGAGTACCTATATGGTACTCGCAAATTGCGCATGCAATTCCTATTGATTCATATGGGCCTCTAAATTGCGATTTCTTAAAAATCGCAATTTAGGAATCGCAATTCCTAAGTTTGATGCATGTGGCCCATTGATCTAGCAAAATAAGCCGGGCCATTTCCCTCTCATTTAGATGTTGTCTAATATGTTCAGTTACGCCTAGGAGGGCGGATTCAGTGCTGTGGCCTGCCCTAAAGTCGGAATGTGAAAGGTGTAAAAAAATGTGGGCATCCACAACTGATGTAAGCCAGGTGTTAACATGTTTCTCCAAAATTTTGGAGAAAATGGGCAGTAAAGAAATCGGACGGAAGTTTGACTAATTGGTTGAGTCAAGATTGGGTTTTTTTTAGAAGTGGGAGGACCATCGCATGCTTCGAACACTGGGGCACCCTTCCCTCTGACAGAGAGGAATTTAGAAGGTCCATCACCAGCTGCAAACATTTCGGGTCTATGAGGCCAAGCTTGTTTGGTGGAAGAGAATCCAATGGCGAGCCTGATTTAATGAAATGTAGGATGGCCAAGAAGGTTGGGAAGTCAAGCAGGGGCCATGTCTCCATTTTAGACGTTGAACCAGAAGTGAATAAAATATTATCATCTGCTTCTCGAGTGGCGTGCGAAATGTCGTTACATGTAACAGAATCAGTGAATTGAGTATCGCCCTCATTATCCTTTGAAAAATGAAGATGAATAGCTTCTACTTTTTATTGAAAAAAAGGGCAAACTCCTCGCATTGAGACTGCAATAACAAAAGGGGAGGATTTTGGGATGACAAGATGTGGCTGTTATGTAAAGAAGGTTTATTTAAGATCAGTGCAATGACCCCCAGCACAGCCAGCCTCTCAGCTCCTCAGCCCTTCTCTCTCCTGGAATTCCAGTAGTAGAAGCATGTAGTTGCTAAGGAACCAAGGACTGCCATGAATACCCACAACAATAACATATCATGAAACATAACACATCCCCCCCTTCTTTGACAAGACTAACGTTTTTCTTTTCTACATACTAATTTCTTGTATTATAATAAACAATGTTCGAACTCAATTAATATTCCAGTGTCCTATGTACAAATGTAATCATGCAATTTCTTTGGTTTCATCTTCAAGCGTTTGCTTGGATTCCTTTTACACTCACCATCTTTATATTGTTTCTCCACTCCTATCACAACTGTTCCATACCTTAACTTCAACCACTTGTGTACCTCCACTTCACTACACTTTGCTACTCGTCTAGCATTCCACCACTTACCATGAGACAATTTCAATAAATCGCATTTGACCTTCACAACCTCCTTAGGTTCAGATAACTTAGAACCTCCTTTCTTTACAGCCACGCCTGAGCTCACTCTCACAAACCTCCCTTCTTCAAACATTCTGCTCCTTTTTCCAATCTTATCATTATGTCTTTGTTCATATACTCTCTGGTATTTCTCCACCTTTTCTCGCAACTCTCTGTCATCAATTACCTTCCTACCACTCCTTGCTATCCATGCCGGTACCGCCACCGTGCATGGGACTCTTTCTTTTAACAAACAGAACGGTGTCTCGCCCGTTGCCGAATGCGGTGTTGCTCTGTAAATCCATCACATTTTTTTTACCTGATTTCTCCAACACCCATTTCTCGACATCGCCAATTGAACATTCTCTTCCAAGACACGGTTGAAGCTTTGATCAAACCATTCCCCTGGGATGATAAACTGGCGTCCTGCAATGTTTGATGCCCCACCTCTTAAGAAACTCACAAAACTCTTCAGAGACAAACTGGGGACCCTTGTTGGTCAACATTTCCACAGGACACCCTTCCCTGCAGAATATCTCTTCACAAAAAACAATCATATTGCTCGTCTTGACTTCCCTGACAAGAGCCACCTCCAGCCATTTGGAGTAATAATCCATCATCACCAGGACATATATTTCACTCAACCCCAGACTTTCAAAAGGACCACATATATCTATTGCATCCCTCTTCCAAGCCCGTTCCAGCTACTGTACAGGAATGATTGCTGTCTCACGTATCACATGCGACTTATCACTGAACGTGGCAAGCCATACATTCCCTTACAAACCTTTCAATCTGTCTGTCCATCCCTGGCCACCAAAAATCTGCTCTAACTTTCCTTTTCATAGCCATGCCCTTCATGTAGTAACTCCATCAGTTTAACTCTCAATCCGACCAGGAATATCAGTTTGTCACATCTTCTCACAATGCCATCCACCACAGACAACTCCTCCCACACATCCTTGTACACTACCACGTCATGATCCATTTTCTGACCACCAACCACAGGTAACCTTTCCATTACTTTCACTAAAAGAGCATCAGCCAATTTGGACTTTTTCCATTCTGTTTCTCAAATCACTTGGCATACATCTGTTATGCTCGCTACTACCCACTCTTCATCAGCTTTAGTGTACTCCCTTTTATTATCAACTGGTAGTCGCGATAAACAACCAGCATTTATGTTTCTTATTCCTGGCAAATATTTTACCGTGAAGGAAAATTCTTGTAAATGATTCAACCACTTCGCAATGCGTTGAGTAGCTCTGCCCGCTCCCGCCATGGAAAATATATCGATCAAAGGCCTGTGGTCAGTGCGAAGCTCAAAATGCGTGCCTCACACATAAATACGAAAGTGTTGCACCCCGAACCAACATGCTTAAGCTTCTTTTTCTATTGTAGAATACGTGTTCCCTGCACCCTTGAGGATGCGTGATGCAAACACAACTACCCTTTCTTTACCATCACTTTCCTGCATTAGTACTGCTCCCAGACCATAACCAATAGCATCTGTGACCACAATGATTCTATCGCTGGGATCAAAAGGTCTCAAATCAGTTTAAAGGCTTGTTGACATTTTTCTGTCCACTGAAATATTACACCTTTCTTCATTAATTCTCGCAGATGGTGCACTCATTCAGAAAAATGATGTACAAATTTGGCATAATTGGTCCTTATCACATGGGGGGGAGCCTTTTCAAAATCTTCAACTAGATTCAATTTGGGTTTAATCCCATCGTGAGACAACGCGTGTCCTAAATATTCCACTTCCGATCTACAAAATGGACACTTCTTTAGACTAATGGTGAGCCCAGCTCCATCCAACCTAGCTAGTACCTCCCTCAGGTTCGCGTTGTGTTGGCACTTATCCTTTCCCCCAAATCAATACGTTGTCTTGAAATACTAATACATTAGACAAATCTTACAGAACACCTTGCATTACCCTCTGGAACATGGCTGACGCAGAAGCCAGTCCAAAGGGCATGCAAATAAACTGAAATTCCGACTGTAAACACACCTGGTGATAGGCACTGGACAAATCCAATGTAGTAAATTGGTTTCCTCCTGCAACACTATCCAGCATTTCATTTATATGAGGCAGAGGATGCCGATCTATCCAAATGCACTCATTCAGATCTCTCAAATCCACACACATGCGGATGTTCTCATTAGGTTTGCACGCAATCACGATGGGACTTAACCATTCTGAAGCCTCAATTGGTCCTATCACTCCTTCCTTACACAACTTGTGCAACTCTTCCTTCAAAGGGCCTCTCAATTCCATAGGAACATTTCGTACCTTATGCACCTTGGGTTTAACATCTTTCTTGAAAACTATGCGGTGTTCGAATTTTTTTAGACATCCAACTCATCCCTAAAAAGATTGGGGATCACAGTGATCCATTAATTTTTACCTTGAGACTCTGTTAACAAAACCTGCAAAGGATGATTGGGATTAAGAATTATTCCGTAAGCTCTTTTTTCCCTCCAACCTAATAAAGATTTTCCATTATCAACCACGTAAATTCTGCCCACAGCTCTTCTGTTTTGATATTCCAAACTGGCACAGAAATATCCTAAAATAGGTAACTTTTGGCCACAATAACCCTCCGGTTCTACATCAGTAGGGTTCAATTCATTGATGCCTAACCTTTCCTAAATTTGTTTATCAATAAGTGTAAAAGGCGAACATGAATCCACCCACATGTGTACCTCTTTGTCTTTGATACATACACTGCATTTTGGAGAACAATATACATTGCTTAAATCTTTACCATGAGCAGCAACATTGCTAACAACTAGCACTTCCACATCTGCTTCATCATTGCACTTTGTTTCGCATTCCGAATTTGATGTTTCCGGGTTTTTAACCACATTCACAGACTGTTTTGCTCTAACAAATCCCTCCATTTTACATACTCTTGAAAAATGGCCTAATTTTTTACATTTGAAGCATCTACTCTTTGTGGCAGTACAATGGCTGGCCTCGGCAGTATGCCTATTTCTCCCACACCTGAAACATAATCTCTTATTTCCAATCTGCTGTTTTTTATTACCACTTTTGCTTCCTTCACCAACCACACGCATATTTTTTCTTGTGGCATTCACCTCACACACATTGTGTCTGTCTGACTCGATCTTAGATCCTGGGCCTGGCAATTCCTTCACATATTGAGAAGTATTCTCAATGGGTCTGGCTACTTCTATAGAATTATCTAAATTAGGATCTTTTAAATCCAATAACTTTTTCTGTATTTTTAAGTTATTGGTTCTATTTATTAACTGAACTCTAATTATCTCATCTCTGAGCTCTTTAAACTTGCATGTGACTGCTAACCTCCTCAAAGCCGCTACATACTGTTCTATTTCCTTCCCATTGCACTTGGGCACAAGAGAAAGATTTGTGCCTTTCCACCACAATGCTCAATTTTTCCCCATAATTGTCTGCTAATGCTGCTATTGCATTCTCATATACATCTCTTCCTCCTCCTCATCTGACCCTGCATCAGCATTCCATGTCTCCAAAAGCGGTTCAGGTAATAATTTTAGAACTCTTCTGCATTCTACACCCAAACTATACCTCTGATGGCTTTAAGTCGTAAAAGACTCCTTCCAGTCCTCCCACTGCATGCAAGTTGGGCCTGGTTCCTGTAGAAATGTAGGTGGAGGGGGAATGGACTGTGATGCCATTGCACAAAGGTGTAATCCAAAGTGCAGTTCGCAAGTCGGTAATCCAATACCAATTACGACACCTCTGTGTTTGCTTGAAGCTTACCAGATAGTAACAGTTAAGGATGTGCCTGTCACTGGATTAACCGACACACATGCGAAATACGTAGGCACCACTCACTGCTCTGTCAGATATCGTGTACAACAGGCAGTGTGCCCATCACCAAAGTTTTTCTCTGGATGCCTGTGTCCGCCTCTGAGGAAACGCACTGCCTAATGCGCTCCACACTGCCGCTAGTTTGATGCTCTCCGCAACAACATTTGGTACTTCCTGGTGTCCTGCGTAAGCTATCGGCAATAGGATGCGTGCCACACTTCAAAATGGCGGCACGCACAGCATCATCGGATAGCATAGGTAACTGCGTAGAATGTCACGCATATGGGTCACAGACATTCCTGCCGTAGCTGCTCTGAAGAATCCTCCGGTTGCCACGCTCCGCATCGCACGCTCCATATCAGCTGCTGTAGCTTGACGGTGAGTGGTGTTCGTTTGAAATCCTTCCGGTGGTGCTGCATGCTCATGTCCGTTTCCTCACACGCTCATAGGAGCCATGTTGTTGCACCTCCTTCAAATGTAAATCAACTCATTCGTTGGTGTTTCCTTGCGATTTGGCTGCTCTATCAACTGTCAATAAGGGTAGATAAAAGATTTACCAAATTGTTGAAGACCGGGCATCCAGTAGATCACGGCTAGGGATCACTGTCATCAGGCAAATTCTCGAGCTCTCGCATTGACCAAACAGCATGTATTCTTCTTTAAATCAAATCTTCCTCACGACAAACTTCGTAGGTCTTCTCCAAAGGCATCCCACCCTCATCGCCAATTTTGGGATGACAAGACATTGTTGTTATGTAAAGAAGGTTTATTTAAGATCAGTGCAATGACCCCAGCACAGCCAGTCTCTCAGCTCCTCAGCCCTTCTCTCTCTTGGAATCCTCAGTCTAGATTCCAGTAGTAGAAGCATGTAGTTGCTAAGGAACGAAGGACTGCTGTGAATACCCACAACAATAACATATCATGAAACACAACAGAGGAGATCATTTGTCTGCGTCTGAGAGTTCTCTAACCATATTGAAGAGCACCATAGGACAGTTTTGGGCATTGATAATTTTGTCTGAGTAAAACCGCGTTCGAGCAGTTCTACGAAGCCCTTGATCATTTTTTATTGCTAATTTATATTTAGCTTTAGACTCCTCATCGTTAGACTTCATCTAGTATCTTTCATGGGCCTTGCAATGTTTCTTTACAAGCCGAAGTGTTTCATTAAACCAAGACACCAGGGAGTGAAGAATTCCTGAACGTTTTGTAGTAGGAGGTAAAACTGTATCTAAAGCATTAATAATCCACATATTGACTAGACCCTGATCATTATCAACTATTTGTTTTAGAGCAGGCATAGTGCTTACAAGTAGAGTGTTCAGGGGCAGAATGTGCAGGTTAGACCAGTTCCTGGTCTTGTTTACAGGGTGCAACCGTCCTGCACCAGGGGAGACCGGGATTCTAATGTGAAAAGGTACCACTAAAATGGTCTGACCAAGTTAATGGTACAGGCGGGTCTATAATCAGGTCCTTCATATTAGAAAAAATTGGTCTCAAGGGTGGTTCACTTCGAGTGTGGGTGAAGATTCAAGATATCCAGTTCTTCAATAAAAGTAGTGGCATAACCACATTTGGAATCATCCAAGTGGATATTAATGTCACCGAGCAGTGTATAATTGGCACCTCCATCCCTGGCTACTAAGCCAGGGATGGAGGTACACACCCTGGGGGTCGATAGATCAGGGCTCCTGACAGCATTAATGAATGTGTAAGAGAGAGTGAAATGAGCCAGGCTTCACAGGCAGGAAGTGGCAGCTCTTACATTTTGCATTTATAATCTTTTTTAAACACAATTACGATCTTCCTGGCTGTTTTATCCTGTCTATCTTTCTTTACTATAATGTAGTTGGGGGGAGGGAAGTGCCGCAATCACGTCTGGCGATGATCCATCAGGGAGCCATTTCTCAGTCATAAATAGGGCATCCGGATTGTTTTCCCACAGAAAATTTAAAACGTGTTGCTGGTGTCTAGGGAGAGAGCGACAACTTATACTGAAAAAATGGAAAGCATTTGCACCATCTGCCCCCAGCCATGACACTCTAGCACTGCACTCTATTGCTGATGCTATATTGAAACCATTATCCATCAGTTGGAAGGAGAAGTCACAGGAGTTGTTTATCAGCGGATACATTCCTATCTGGCAATTTGAAGGGCAAGCAGGTCTTAGAGCTAGTAATTGAGAGGATAAATATGTCAGCCTGTCTGTTAGGGAAGAGCCAGGGTTCCAGTCCCCTGGTCCCTGTCCGGCGCAGACGGGCACAGCTGGGCTTGTCTTTGCGCGCGTCCACGCCGACCTGCACATTAAGGAGCAGAGATCACTAGAGCGCTGACCTGCAAAATGGCTGATGCAGGCAGGAAGTGGAAAATGAATATTTCACAAGTGCCACTCCCTGTCCACTCAATAAGCTCCTGTTTGTGTAGATCTGCATCAGACTGAAGGGAGGTAAGGCGGCACAGTAAAAAGATAAAAAATAATTCTTCCCCATCCCCCCAACACAATCCCCAGTGCCCAAAACTTGTTAGAATAGAAAATATGCTATAGCATTGTTTATGTAAAGTTATCATTCGCAGCACCATTTTATGTATGGCCACCATTTTAAATCATAATCGAAACTAATCCTTTGCCGTTTCTGAGAAACGGCCTTTTCTAGGTTATGTTTCTTCGGAGCTGAGTTCTGCTACACTAATGAATACACTGTCCTTATTAGCGCATACCTTTCTTGTTAGATGTAGGCCTTCTCCCACTTGTCTAGCGGTGGGCACAGGCAGAATGACCTTGAATAGCAGATAATGTGTGCCCGGCCGCAGAATAGAAACTTACTCCTTTGTAATTTACTGTCTAGCTGCATCTGCTTGGAAAATTCCATGGTGGGCGTGCTTTCATTGGTTTCGAAGTGTACATAATGTATCGTTATGCTTGCTGATGTCAGTCCCTCTGCAGCACTCCTAAGTCACTGGGCAGACCGGGCTCCACTCTGAGTGTATCTTAAATAAACAAGTATTGGTTTGTATTCTCTACTGTCTGACCGACTCTTCATTTAGTATGGAAGGCTGAGAGGTGGTCGTGAGTGACCCGGATGACCCTATTTGGGCCATTTCCTTCAGTTGGTGCCCGAACAGGGACTCCTTTGGGAGAGTTTCCCCTTCCGCGGACGGGGGGAGGTCGAGGCCTTCGCCGGGTCGGACGGACGGATCAGGGATCCCTGCACAAACAGTTCCTGGTACTCGCAGCTGCCCCGCCGGATGGTGCCTCTCCCTTGGATCTGACCGTTTGGAGTGGAGAATTAATTTGTTTGACCTGCGTATACCAGGTGAGTTTGTTTTGGTTCTTTGTGGTTATGGTACCATTTTGGTTTGTATTTGGTACGGTCTAAGGTCCGTCTTTGGATAAAAGCAATTGCAGTTGTTTTGCTAGGCATAAAATAGTGAACTTGTTTTCTTTTCAGAATGCCTAGTGTAAGTAAGTTGTTTTCTTTGTGTTGTCGTTGTTGTTCTACTGATGCTCAATTGGAAGAAAATCAGCCGGCGCCTCCAGAAGGCATTCCGAATTTTGATATGTATGTGAAGCGTGGTCTTGGCCCTATTATGTTTAGTACATTATGGCATAAATATACGAGCGACAATGCCGAGTTGCAGTGGCCGCTGACAGGTACTTTCGATGAACAAAAGATTGAGTATTTACAAGAACAGTTGTTTAAGAGACGAAGTCGGCAGTCTATGTTTGATTCTCTTAGGACATGGCAGAAAGCAGCTAGACAGAAGCGATTGAAGGCAGAGAAGGAAGCTTGGAAGGGGAGAATGCAGACACTGACCCAGAAAGTGGTTGCCTATGATAGGGAGAAACAGAAAACAGGTGTTGAGTGTGAAGATAGAAAGTTCCAATTACAAATTGATAAATCATATGTGGTTCAGGAAGAAGATTATATTTTTGTGGAAGAGTTGCTAGACACCCGATCCCCGCCTCCATATGCCCCACAAAGAATATACCCCACTGTTCCGGTGCCCTCACAGCCACCTGTTACAGTTGCATCTACTGTTTCTGCCCTTGTATCTATTGCTGTTGTTTCAACGGCTGTGGCTTCGGCCCCTCCTCTTCCTTCTGTTTCTTTGCCGTCTGTGGCGACTGTGACTGTTAGTACCCCTGCCACACCTATTGTCTCTGCGTCTCTTTCGCCAGCTCTTTCTCCTGCGACACAATCATCAGCGACGTTAGTGCTTGTCACCTCTGTTACTTCTCCCACTATGGTTTTTCATCCTCTGACATTAGTAAGTAGCGGGATACCGGTACGTGGATTTGAGGATAGGGACTGTACGAAATTTAAGGAACGTATGGGACCGCTAGTGCGATCTGATGTGGGAGATGATGAGAAACAGGTAATAGCTAACCAGGCTGCACAGTGGACCACGTAATCCTATTTGTAGTGTAGAGGATGTCTGGGCAACTATGAGATATTTTGAGCCCTTTATACAGCAGCATGCCCTTAAACATATGTGTGGAACATTAATTGGTCTTTGGCAACAGTACTTCGAAGCGGAAGTGCCCCCAAATTTTATATGACATTAGAAATCGGGTGTATATTAGTAAATTAGGGCCAGGACAGGTTTTTTCTAATATTGCGACAATAACAACTTACAGGGGAAGACTGCATGAGAAAAGACCCAGGTCAGTGTCTCAAATTCCAATGCGGGACGTTCATCCTATATATCATCCAGAGATACCGGAGTTAACAGATGGCCGTGGTAATATTACAAGGGCGAGGGAGGCGGCCCGTTTTCAGGAACAATGGGCTTATACTCTGTGGAAAAGAAGTGAAGTTTTGTCTCTTAAGACTCATTTGCCTGACCCTAGGAAAAATCCTACTGCATATTATAAGGAATTGACTGAAGCTGCCTCTTCTACTGTAATGACTCTTGCTGATATTGAAATGTTTTTTGGCCTGCTGGTTCCGGTTGATATTTGGAGACAGGTACACACACAAGATCATGTTGCGGAGTTGGGAGGTACATAGGACCAACTTAATACATGGGATCAGGAAAGGAAGCCAGGAGACAAACCCCGAGCTGAGATACTTGCTTTGCCTGGTCGCATTATTACATATATGCATTCTTTTATTCCGCCGAGAAAGGTAGATTGGGATAAATTGTCGGCTTGTAGACAAAAGAAAGATGAGAGTGTGTCTGATTTTTTCACCCGGTTTGAAGACTTTTGGATTACAGTGGGCAGGATTTGTCTATTGAGGGAGGTGTTCGGTTGTTTGTCAATAGATTTGTTTCCAATCTGCTTCCTGAAATAGCGACTCGATTGCAGGCGTCTGAAAGCACCTGGTCCACCTCTTCCCCTTCTGTTATTTTGAATATGGCATAGTATTATGAACATAGGGATAATGAGGAAAAGGAGAGGACAGAGAAAAAGCATAAGGACTTGCAGACGCAGGTGTTGTTGCAGCAGGCTTTTAGAGGGAATGGCAGAGGACGTGGTGGTCCTGCCCGACAGCTTCCACACACTAGTAGGCAGTCGAATACTACGCCTCTGGGGCTGAATTAGTGTGCGTATTGTAAAGAGGAGGGTCACTGGCGTAGCGAGTGTCCAGTGCTTTTGCAGAAGGTGGCGGTCCCTATAGGACGAGGTTCTCGTGGACGGGGTCGTGGAGCTGGTGGGGCAGATGGGGCTCAGAACGCTGCAGCCTCACAGGGTTGTTCTGATAATAATTACTTTGATGACCCTCGTGAGGGACAGTACTATCATGATGATTATGATATGGAGGAAGTGACAGGAATGTCTTACAGCTAGGACAGCCAGGGACAGAGTGGGGGACCAGTTCCGATACCTGTAGACCAGCGTGGCCCTTATGTAACAGCGGAACTTCATGGTTCGACTAAGGAATTTTTGGTGGACACAGGTGCGGCAAAAAGCTGTTTCTCGAAATATGGTCCCTGGGGGGGCTCTGTCTGGCCATCATAATGTTTCGGTAGGCTTTTCTGGTGTACCGTTTGTAAGCCCCATTTCAAAACCTCTTGCATTGACTATTGGTCCTTTTACTGTGGATTCGCCATTCTTACTGACATCTAATTGTGGTGAAAATTTGATGGGTTTGGATTTGTTGAAGAAATTGCACGCTACCATTTATTGTTCCCCAGCAGGTGTCTATATGACACTGGGTCCAGATGTAGTGCGAGCTAAACAGTGTTTGTCTAAGGATGCGCCTCTTCCTGTTGAATTTGCTAACGTGCCGCCCACTTTGTGGGCGACAGGTGATACAGATGTGGGACTGCTGCAGATACCACCAGTTTCGATACAGGTTAAGGATGGTGCTATTTTGCCCCGTATCCCTCAGTATAAAATACCACAGGCAGGGGAGCGAGCCTTATTGCAGATTATCCAGGATTTGATTAAGAAGGGAGTGGTTGAGGAGACGTCTGCCAATATTTGTAATAGTCCCATTCTTCCCATTCTTAAACGGACACCTTCGGGTTCCTCTGATGATCATGCAGATGTTTATCGTTTTGTGATTGATTTGCGCGAAGTTAATAAAATAGTGGTTCCCCAGTTTCCAGTGGTCCCTGACATTACTACTCTTTTGACAATGATTCCTTCCACTGCTAAATTCTTCTCCGTCATTGATTTTAAAAATGCGTTTTTCAGTATTCCTAATCATCCAGATAGTAGGTATTTGTTTGGGTTTACACTAGCTGGCAGGAGCTTTAGGTTCTGTCGAGCTCCTCAGGGCTATACTGAAAGTCCTAGTATCTATAGTCAGGCTTTAAAGTCTCAATTGGATTCTCTCTCGCTTCCTGCAGGTAATGTATCGGTGCAGTATGTTGATGACCTCCTTATCGCTTCTGATACCGAGCAGGGCTGTAGAGATAGTACCGTTAAATTGTTGTTGCATTTGGCCCAACATGGACATAAAGTTTCTCTTTCTAAATTTCAGTATTGTCGGCAGGAGGTCACCTATTTAGGTCACCTACTGTCGAAGGAGGGTAGGAGATTGACCCCTGAGTGAATCAGTACCATTGTTAAAATGCCTACCCCACAGACTCGGAAGGTGTGTGCGCTTTTATAGGTATCACCTCCTATTGCAGGCAGTAGATGCCTAACTACTCCTTTCTAATCAAACCCTTGCTTGCCCTAACCACTAAAGATGTGCATGAGCCCTTGCCTTGGATGCCTGAATGTCAGCAGTCTTTCAAGCAATTGAAAACTGCGCTTTGTTCAGCTCCAGCTCTCGGTACCCCTGACTATAACAAGTCGTTTGTGTTGTTCGTCCATGAGATGGCTGGTTGCGCGCTTTCAGTTTTAACACAAAAATTTGGAGATAAGCAACGGCTGTGTGCTTATTTCTCTGCTGTTCTTGACCCTGTCGCAAGAGCCCTCCCGAGCTGTCTAAGAGTGGTCGCGGCTGTGGCCGTCTCGATAAGACACCCTTAAGACTACCCTTTTGATTAAGACAAAGATACAGCACCTCACCAGTGCACCTCTGACTGGTTATGAACTAACATTGTTTGCTAAACACATCACGATTAAAAGATGTCCCACTCTGAATCCTGCCACATTACTGCCCCTCCCTTCTGAGAGTGATGAAGTCGACAAACATGATTGTATCTTCCGGACGGCAGAAGAGATGAAAGGATGGGTAGACTTGACTGATGTTCCCTTATCTGACCCACAAGGGGAACTATATGTCGATGGTTCTTGTTTTAAATTACCAGATGGCACTTCAACTGCTGCGTATGCTATTACCACGCTGCATACAGTAGTTGAGACATCCCAAGTCCCTTATCAGTCAGCCCAAGCCGCTGAGCTTGTTGACTTGATACAAGCTTGCGAATTAAGTGAGGGACTGCTTGTCAATATTTATACTGACAGCCAGTACGCCTTCGGAGCCGCGCACAACTTTGGGTGACTCTGGGCAGAGAGAGGGTTTCTTACTTCGCATGGCACAAAGATTCAGCATGGGCATCTTATATTGAGGCTTTTGTCTGCTTTGACACTCCCTAAGAAATTGGCTATAGTAAAGTGTAGTGCCCACCGGAAGGTTACCGATGATGTGGGAAGGGGTAATGCATTTGCAGATCAGATAGCTAAGGAAACAGCCCGGACTAAAATGAAAAGAATGTTTGTAGCAGGCCCTGCCAGGTGGGTGCCTGAAGTTAACATGTTCGAAGATACACTTGAGAATGTGAAAGAGATACAAAGCTAAGCCACAATAGAAGAGTTAGCAGTGTAACAGGAAAGCACAGCACAATTGAACAATGAGGGATGTTGGATTGATAAGTCAGTAAAACAGAGATGGATGTTGCCAGATGCATATGTTCTTACTGTAGTTACAATGGCCCATGTCCCAGTCCATATTTGCAAGTTATTTGCAAGTTATTAGACCCTGGTTGGCAGAATGATAACATTTCGAAAACGGCTGCACATTTATTGAAGTATTGCATGGTATGCATGATGCACAATCCTGGTAAAGGCACCCCTACACCGCCCGGTAATTTTGCACCACCCACTTTTCCTTTTGAGGTTCTCCAGATGGATTATATCGAACTGGAGAGGTGCAATAATTTGAAGTATGTTTTGGTGGTTGTTTGTGCATTCAGTAAATGGGTGGAGGCTTATCCTACCAAAGATAATACATACAGCCATTACGACTGCAAAGGTACTCCTGAAGGAGTTCTTTCCTCGTTTCGGCTTGCCCTATTTGATCTGGAGTGATAACGGAAGTCATTTCAATGCCAAGATGATTCAACTGATTTGTGATGGGTTGTGTATTAAGCAGAAGTTTCATGCTGCCAATCATCCACAGTCAGCAGGTTTGGTTGAGAAGTACAATGGTACTCTCAAACTGAAATTGGCAAAAATTCAGGAGACCACAGGGTTACCGTGGCCAGATGCTTTACCATTAGCTCTTTTGTCGACTAGAACGACAGCTCATTCTAGAACAGGATTGTCACCGTACAAGGTTGTGTTTGGACGCCCGGCAAATGTCTGGGGCGTCCCGCACCCTCTGCGGTTTTCGGATATTGAGTATCCGTTGTTGATAGTTAACTGAAAATTTGCGTTCTATTCACCAACAGGTCCGGGAATCACTCCCAGCTACACCAGAGGGGCCTGGACACGATATTCAGCCTGGGATTACATCCTCATATGAAATTTTCAGCAGAAGAAGAGTTTGGAGTCGCGGTGGAAGGGACCGGAACAGGTCCTCTTATCAACACGTACCACAGTCAAGGTTGCCGGCCGTAAGAACTGGACTCATGCGACTCACTGTCGCAGGGTCCCCTTGCCTCTGCCCTATGACCAGTGGACAAAATATGGAGTAGGGGACTCCGAATGTGAGACGGTGCCTCGGTTTGTCCCCTTCAGTGATGCAAGGCTAACCTGGACCAAAACGGTTAAGGAAAATGATAATGTGTTGAATGCAGCTTTTCCTCCGGAAATCCAAGTTGTTCAGGAGCCCCTTTTTGCTGACCCTTCTGTGACTGGAGTCAGTAGGTACAATCTGCGCCCTTGGCTGAAAGACAGTGCACTAAAGGGGAAGTCAGATTAGTTAGGGATGGACTGTGTAAGTTAGGGTGTACTTTACTACAGTATCAACGGAGTTAGTTTGTGGTGATGTGAGATTTGTGCACTGTTTGAACACTGGACAGGATAGCTTAAACGTATTCCCTTTGGGGGGTACATTATCCTGATCAACGTGGAAACCCGAGCTTAGGACAGAGCAAGCTCCACCGCCGGTGCTCAAGAGCGCCAACGTTTTTGATGGACAATAGGAGCCTGTACCAGTGAGGCTCTGATGGACACTGGGAACTTGTATAATCCCCTTGCTGGCATTTTCTTCCCCCTGGTCCCACTATTGGCTATGCACCCCTTTGGCAGAATGGTTGCTGACGAAGAGCAGCCACTGATCCCCCCTGTTCCTACACATATATTTTGGTCTATCAAAAAAAAGATACTATGCATTATTTTTGTGATTTTGCTGCTAATGATTCTGGGCGGGGTGTCCTGGGTTTTGGAATGTGATCAGGATACACCGTCATGTACTAAGAATAAGGTTGTTTCACAGGTCCGCACGAAAAGGACAGCCCAGAGCAATGTAATTCTAGACACACATAAAAGATTCTTTGGAGAAAGTACTGCCTGCTACCCTACTGAGTCTGTTACTAGTTTGTGGACTGCATGTAATTGTTAATTACACTTACACTCGACTCCCTGATTTTGTAGAAGTCCAAGGAGTGTTTGGGTTTGGTTATTCAGGTCCTTGTCTTTATCACAGAAAGCCACGAGGCACCGGTTATCCAGGGTGTAACAACAGCACTTACTGTGACAATTTATGTATGGAAAAACAGAATGTAACATTGGTGGGTTGGCATTACAAGGAGCTGACAGTTCCCCGGGAGGCTGGTTATTACCCTGCATGTTGTCCAATTGTTAATTTTACTGACCTTATGTTATTTGTTAATTGTTCAGGTATAATATTGTCAAAGGGTACATATTCTATGGTAGATCCAAAGGACCCCAGAACCATTGGGTGGAATTCTAGATATGCTGCTGTAGATTATGATAGGCCTATTTATGCACACCCAGGTTTTTTCTTTCTATCTAATGGGATTTATTCTAATATGCATAATGGCACACATGATGTGGCCCTTGGGATGGTGTTACCTTTAGGTGTGCCTTGTAAAAATGCGAAGCCCAAGGTAAGATGGGTTAAAAGAACGCTGACAAAGGAATTTTGCGAAGGAGGGACAGACCTCGAAGTCAATAATTATAGTAATGGTATCACATTTGGGTATATTCTCTCCTTCATTATTTCCTTCGGCGGTACTGCTATGGCCAGGGGTGAAAGAGCTAGAGAATATTTTGGATGTAAGCTGCGGATACTGTCTAACTCTACAGTGGCTGCCTTGCGTGACATCACCACCCAATTGGAAAGTATGTGGATAAATTCCGAGCAGACTAGGTATGCTGTTAATTTCATTTTAGCTAAGAGCGGTGGTGTGTGCGCAGTAGTAGGCAACCAGTGTGTAGTAGGGATCACTAATATGGAGAAGAATATTACCCAACATATTTTAGACATCCTAGTTAATGTTAAAGGAATGGAGAGTGGGAATTGGAGTTGGTCACTTTTTGGCAGTTGGGGTTGGATCCTTGAAAAGGAGATTTATTTCATTGTGATTTTGGTTTCTTGCTGTGTCTTGGTCCGGTGCCTCCCATTCCCTTCCTGAAGCTGAAGACATGGAGTGCTCTTAAAATGGTTCATTTATGATTTTTGGCGCTATATGTATTCTGCAATTATGTGAAAATATTTAGCTCATGCTAAAAGGAGGGTTTGTTAGAATAGAAAATATGCTATAGCATTGTTTATATAAAGTTAGCATTCATGGCACCATTTTATGTATGGCCGCCATTTTAAATCATAATCGAAACTAATCCTTTGCCGTTTCCGAGAAACAGCCTTCTCTAGGTTATGTTTCTTCGGAGCTGAGTTCTGCTACACTAATGAATACACTGTTCTTATTAGCGCATACCTTTCTTGTTAGATGTACGCCTTCTCCCACTTGTCTAGCGGTGGGCACAGGCAGAATGACCTTGAATAGCAGATAATGTGTGCCCGGCCGCAGAATAGAAACTTACTCCTTTGTAATTTACTGTCCAGCTGCATCTGCTTGGAAAATTCCATGGTGGGCGTGCTTTCATTGGTTTCGAAGTGTACATAATGTATCGTTATGCTTGCTGATGTCAGTCCCTCTGCAGCACTCCTAAGTGACTGGGCAGACCGGGCTCCACTCTGAGTGTATCTTAAATAAACAAGTATTGGTTTGTATTCTCTACTGTCTGACCGACTCTTCATTTAGTATGGAAGGCTGAGAGGTGGTCGTGAGTGACCCGGATGACTCTATTTGGGCCATTTCCTTCAAGTAGCAGCAATGAAAATTAGTAGTTTAAAAAGGGAAATTAGTGGTTAAGAGAAGTAAACAAACAGACGGTATGCAGAGCACCAATAACCTTCCTAATCTTGAACCCAGGACCACCAGAGTGACTCCAAAGGCGAGCTTGCAGCCCTTCTGATCAGAGCCTCAGGGACAGAAAAGGCTCCAACCATCTTGAACGCTGCTACTGGACTCTGCCTGCTGTGAGACTTACCCTCCCCCCCAAGTGATGCCCCTCCAGACCTTGACCCGTGGAATTGGGACTAAAGGTGCTCTGCTAGCCCAGCTGTGGTCTCATCAGAACCGACGAAGTGCAACATAAACTGACACAGCCTCAATGCAAGCCTGCATCTAAGTCTGCACAGCTCATCGAAACCACCGCTGCACAATGCACCCTCGACATGGACCTCATAGCTTCTCTTTGGAACCGTTGGAGAGCAATGCAGCCTCAGCGAAGGCCATATCGCAGCCCTCGCAGCTCATGGGAACCACCGCTGTGCGACGCATCTTTTTTCTCTCTGGACTGCCAATGTGTGGATTATAGCTCTGCAACCAGGATTTAAGGTACATTTCTCTGCGGGACTAACTTGGTCCCTGTATCTGACCAGCACTTCATTGTGGTCGGACTGAACTTCTGACTTTGTCCCTGTCTGGTGAGGCCAGATCACCACAGTTGCCTCATTGTGGTTTTCAGCAGTATTAAGCACTTTTCTTACCAAAATATTTAAAACTGCACATCTCCGGTTCTACTAATTGGATTTTTGTCATTTTGATGCCAAATAATTTATTAAGTTTTATTCAATTTTTTTAAAATTGATGTGGGATTTCTCTTGTGTTTTCACTTTACTACCGTTTGAAGTGCTGCATAAATACTTTACACATTGCCTCTATGTTAAGCCTCACTACTTTTCTGCCAAACTAGCAAGGGGTTATGCACAGGTTAATTTGGAGTTTGGTTATGTTTCACCCTGACAAGAATGGTGGTTGCTGCTTGAGCAAGGTTACAGCCCCCTCAACCAGTAGCCCCATTTCTTACACCATGTATTGCAATATGGTCACAATTCGGTCAACTTTAGTTAACTCTGTATCTAAATCATCATCCATGATGTAGATATCATCAATATAGGATAAAGCTTCAGGATCTGGTTGTAAAATCTCTATAACTGAGGCTGAGAATAGACCAGGACTATCCTTATACCTTAAGGTTAATCTTCACCAAGAAAATTGGGCTCCAAGGGCCAGATATACTAAGGTAAGTGTTTGCGATTACCAAATAGCACATTTTTGAGATTTGCTATTTGGTCATCGCAAACAGCAATGTAGAAATGTGTGTTTAACATATTTAATGATTCCCAGTGGTTCGCAAATAGACTTACCTCATTAATATTCAAGAGGTAGGTCTCGGTTTGCGACACATTGGAAATCGCAAAAATCACAGGGATGGTGGCCTGCTGGGGTCAGCAGACCACCATGTCTGTAATTGTTTTTCAATAAAGCAATTTTTTTAAATGCACCCCGTTTTTTTTAAAGGAAAAAAGGGTATTTCAAAAAGAAAAATGAAAAGTTTTCTTTTCATTTTTTAAGAGCAGGCAGTGGTTCGTTGGACCACTGCCTGCTCTTAAAAAATGATTTTCCAATCATTCACAATCCCTTGGGGCCCCATTCCCATTTGCAAATGGGTTACCATCTACTTGAAGTAGGTAGTAAAATGCGAATGTTTTGTGACCGCATTTCGGTCGCAAAACATTCACACTTACCACTTTGATTCAGTATTAGGAAGGGACGCTCTAAACATGCCCCTTCCTAATACTGAATCGCAAACCCAATTTGCGATTCGGTAATAGGTTACCAAATCGCATATTGGGCTTTGTACATTAAAAAGTGCCTTTTTGCAGTCACAAAAGGTCCGATTCTGCAAATCGGGCCATTTTCAACCTCAAAAAAGCTTTGTACATCTAGCCCCAAATGTGGTAAATGCATTTCGATGCTTTTAAGCACTCTATTTTGACTGAAATATCTGTTAGCTATATCCAAAGTTGTTTTGTATTTTTTATGCACCAGGTTCATAACGCGACCCATACGGGGCATGTTTTGCACGCAACATGTGCATGTATGTGCATTTCCTATAATCTAAAACTATACAATGTGTCCTTTCCGGCTCTGGTATATAGCTATTATACCTTGCTATTATAACGGAATTAAAACTGCTTTCATGCTGCTCTTAGCTTCTGGTTTTATTAGGTATTGAGCCTGAACTTGAGACTCACTCTTTAAGGAAATTACATGAGGAATCAAGTCTCTATTAGGGGTGGGTGATAGATTATGCTCCACCGGCAGAGTTGACAGAGTTTTGGTTACTCCACGTTACGCATGTAACGCAGAGTTCTGGGCAAATTCTACCAACCGCCGTGTGGTGAAGTTTTTTCTTGAGCACCGTTCGCCACAGTTAAGTTGGCGAGCATGAGTGAGATTTGACGTCCCCTAGTGTGATTTTCAGTCGCTAGGAGGGCACCAGACACATTTCCTGAATGGGGTGGTTGTGAACAGTTGCAACGGTTCGTGGTCAGAAAGCTGCCACTTGAGTAGAAAATGTACTCGAGCGGTGGCAAAATCAACTCAAGAAGCAGCACCCTTTAGTGCCATTCATGCTGATTTTTCAGTGAGGAATGAGCTCCCAGTGCTAACAATCAGCACAAGCTGCGCAACAAGCCTAATTTTGCCCATTCACGAAACACCATGAAATCTCACAGAGTTTTCATATAACTCCACAGAATTCGGCGGAGTGAAACTCCGTGAGTTCTGTCAACCCCTAGTCTCCATCTATCCCCGCTTGATTTTTGTATAGTGCTGGAGTGAGCCTTAACGCCCATTGCTTGGCATATGTTTCCCTGCTGTTCTCAGGTATTATGGAGAAGAAGGCTACTTTAATCATTTCCTCTTCCTGGGGTGCTTCCCTGATGATGACTGGAGGCCAGTCCTCTTCTGCCATGATTATATAATAAACTTGAGATATGTGCGACCAGAAGACTGCTTTTATTGTATGTGAAATGTCCCCTCTATTTCAATATTTTGACATCATAAACTCTATCAGAGAGGTTTCAATGTATATCCAGGTTTCAACCTGTATATTTTCTTCAGTTGGATTCACCACCAGAAGCTCTTGTAGAGTCTGATGCACTATTGTTATCTCTGCTGTGCTGTCTAACAGAGTTCTGGCCCAAATCCCATTCCACAGAAGTGTCCTTAGTGTGCACAGCCTGTTTTTTTAGAAAGTCAGGCTACTTTCTTCTTTTTCACTGTTTTAGAGTCAGGACCCTTCTCTTCCGTTTTTACACATACCTCAGTTCTCCGTTCTGATTTTCCCTTTTGTTTCAAATAGTGGTCATGGCATCTGTAATTGCTTTGACTCCCTCTCTCTGTCCTTCAGAGTCTTGAAAAGTACTTGAAGAACGGCCATCAGTATACTGATACCAATCTGTTTTTTTTTCTCCAATTTTATTGCCGTCCCTCAAATTATAACCACCCATACTCAATATCTGATCCGCTGGAGATCTAGTCCGTTTTTTTTTCTCTCTCTCTCCCTCGCCTTTTGCTGCTTTTTAGCTTCAGGTGCTTGTTTGTCTTTACCATAACCCTGGCTTTTAATATGCATTTTTATTACCTGTGTCCCTAAAGTATCATGAGCCGCAGAGTTGTAGGTCTCAGCTATGCTTTTAGGTAGCTCTCGTTCCTGATCCTGTGCCGCCAATCTCTGATGTATAGTTGTTCCCGACGCTTCCCGATGGCTATTACTTAAAATTATGGAGGAAACCATAGCAAAATTACAAATAATTTAATCCCTAGATCCAGGGCTGGTGCAGCTCAGTGTTTTTTGTGCCTGTTTAATCACCTCTGGAAGTACTGACAATGAAGGTGTACCATGAGTTGTTGTATAGATACTTGTAAAAATGCTTACGCAGTTGTTGCACTCGTCTACGGGCACCACCATTATTAAGAGTAAACACATATTATGAATTCTATGTTTGTCTTGTGATGTTGTGTGTTAGACAAACTGGTTGGTTATACGAGTAATCCCAAAGGGTATTTTGTCATGCTTCATGGGTATTTTACCCATCTTAGTATTTATTTTCTGCAGACTTATTGATTTAATGGTGACTTGTTCTGTGCCATATGTCGTACTGGATCCTGTCTGGAATTTAATGTTTTCAATGCAAATTGTAAAAGTCGTCTATACATCCTGACTAAATTTTTAGGTAATGCTACTAACTCTGCTGTATTTAATGCACCAGAATCTCTGGATATGGTGTATATCCTGCGAAGATTGTAGAGGTAGCCCCTTCATTACTCAAGGGCCCCAGTCTGACATGCCTATGTGTGTGTGGTAGGGCACCTGCAAACCAATTTTAATGTTCCAGAATTGAAAGAGGAATCTCTAAGTATTTGTATGCTTTATATTTCATAGGAATCTCCGCTAGTTGGTATGCATGAAAGTGTACTGTATTCGTGTCCATTGCCTCAAACTTCACCCATGAGTAAAATATTTTGCATGCATATGCTGCATGTGTGGCTATTTCAAAAGTAACAGCCCCCCCGCCCTGCAATGGGAACTACATTTGGTTGGAAATGCAGTGTAACTGCATCTTTGCAATTAGCTCGTATCACAAAAGAAGCCACCATTTTGAGAGCATGAAATAATGGATTCAATTAATAAGAATCATAAACTAGAAAACCACAGATGGGGATTTTACCTTTAAAGAGTCAAGCTTGACTATCCTACAGACGGCACAGGGGCTACCTATTTTATCTGAAGGAGATTTAACCATGATTACAACAGATATCTCCGTAAATTTGCAAGATGGGTCCTTTGAGTGTGATCAGCCAAGATTAGTCAGGGCCTCTACCAATAAAAATCCAAAGCCCAACATTGGGTGCCCTGTTATGTATTTTAGGGATATACCCTTGGTCTACAGGTTTAAACCCCCTAGGACAATGGCACATGGACTAAGTTCATTGAGCTATGTTTGAGAAAGGCATGTCTGGTTTATAGCAGACCTGCCGACTAGCCAGTTTTACGGGGAAAAGGTATGCACTCTGATAAATGAAATAGTCGCTCTCTCAGGGACTCTGTGGTAACTAGGAAACACACATTTCTTTTTTAGAATGTCACATTCAAGCATCTATACTAATGATGACACATTACACGTTTTAGAGTATTTATTGCAATCATCTACAAATTAGTAAATTACATATCAAAGTACATTTGAAACAGATTACTATTATTATATTGAGGGCGAGAGTGAACACGATGAACATTTCTATCATGGTGCACAGCACTAGATTCCCTTATTTCTACACCAAACCTTAACACTCTATAACCACTACTCTGTGACTGTGATGAAAGTGCTACAATTGTTGCTCTGCATATCTACAACACAGGGAGCATCAAGGTTTCAGACCGTCAGCCAGCAAAGCAAGGTGGAGGAAGCCTTCTGTGATCAGACTTCAGCCAAACTTGGTTCTAGCTCCATGAGTCCAACTTAGGTCCAAGCAGGACAGCAGCTGGTACTCTGGAATCTAACGTCTTTATGGGCAATTTGGGTAAAGACTTCTCTAACCTGAATGGTTCCATTCCAATGTTTATATATTAAAACCACTGCTTAATCTAACTGATTGCGGGCGATAAGCAGAACAGTAATGCAATGGAAAATTCCAGCCAGAACCAGTATTCTTTAACAGCGTCACCTCTGTGCAATTATCACTGTTATATCTCATCTCTGTACCAGACGACCCGGTAACATTGATATTCTAGGGCACCTTGGCCCGATAACTTAGCACAAGGGCGTAGTGAACACCCGCTATCCCAGCTTAAGCGGGGGTGTTGTTGTGGCAGATTAGTTGTTTTATGTCCCTTCTTAACTTTCATCTCTGGCTCGCAACTAATCTCAAGTCAGAAAGAGAAACTAATAAATGCTACATTAATACAATAACACAGCTATGAGGTGGGAACCAAAAGATGCAAAAAAGCCTAAAAGGGTGACAGAAAGAAAGAATTTTTTTTGAATGACAAAGAAAAAATAAGTTAAAGGCAAATGGAGTGAGAGAGCACAGGAAACAAAGTAGAATGCAAGTAACGATGGAAGGAAAGAAAAAAGCATGATGGAAAGAGGGTGCAAAAAACACGGGAAATAAGCAAAAAAGGTATAAAGGAAGAATGGATAAAAAGAATGAAGGATGGAAAGAAGAAAATAAGTAGGGAAACGTAACAAAAAAGAAAAATGGAATGAGAGAAAGAAAGAAGGCAGAAAATATAATGAAATAACAGAAAATAAGAAATGTGAGATGAAAGGAAGGGCAATGAAAGGAAAGGACAGAAAGAAAGAATTAACAAATGAAACGATACAAAAAAAGAGATGGAAAGACAGTGCGAAGGAAGGACAGGAGCATGATGAGAATAAAGGAATAAGAAGAACAGAAAGCTAGAAAAATGGACAGATGGAGTGGAGAAGAATGTACAGAATGAAAGAAAGATGTAAAGAAAGAATGAAAGACACACAAATAAAAATAATTATGGAAAGAAAGAAGCATATAAGGAAAGAAAAAAGATGGAAAGAGGAAAGAATGAATTTGATAAGTCAGTATTGGTAAATGTGTAGCATGAGGACAAAGTCCTTTAAAGTCATGTTGTATTAGCCATTATTTTGCACAATTTCTGTACATTTTCTACAGGGGTGCAATTCTCAAGGCACTTCATAGGAAGGGATGGGATAGGTCACTTTGCTCAGACATTTAGCAAAATATATTGTTCAAAGTGGGTGGTATTTGATGTTTCTGGCTACTTCCTTGACTTAGCATGAAAATGTTGCATAAACTGAATGTGCTCTTGTGGCACAATAATATAAAAGACAAAACATTTAGTTGACCCTGAAACAGGGAATAACTAGAATCAGGATAATGCTAAGCACTTTCTAAAGATGGAGTCTGGCGCAGGAATCCATATCACCATAGTAGGTGTCATAGGGGAGTTTGTGAGTTTGCATTCGGAGTCCAAAATGGCAACAACAAAGAGTTGGCAGATATTTTGGAGTGAAAGGAAAGATATGACTCTTATAGATGTTTCCCAGTTTGTTATTAATATGGTGCTTAGCAAAGTTCCTATTACTAGGAGATGGTCCTCAAAATTATCCAATCCTGTAAAGGTCCTCAAAATGTTTTGCAGTGCTGTGAAGGTTGTGGAAGGGAGGATTTGGACTATTATTCGTGTTGTTCTATACAAACGAAAATGTTAAAGGAATTTTATCTTTTTATTCAATACTTCTTTCTGTTGTGTGGGAGTTACCTGTTAATTTTGGTTCTTGTTTTGACATCCTTTGCTCTATGTTAGTCATTCTTTGACTTATGTTTTCATTTACTTCCCAGTAGAGGTGAAGAGCTGGTATATTTGTTCTTCTTGATTCTGTCCTATTGCTCACTTCATTCCTTTCATATGCACCTTTTTACCTTTTTCACTTGGCTAGTGATTGGTGAAGGTATATGTTGCACGCGCGCTCACTATCTCCTGCCCAAATAAGTCAGTGGAATTCTTCCAGTAATGTTCCATGCTTGTTAGCTCATCACAACATTCTGTAATAGGAGTTCAGCAGTTGGAACAGGAGGTTGTGATGAAGAGCTGTGGCTAGGGTGTACACAGAATAAAACCTACCCATCCCTTGGTTTGTGTGTTTCCATCTTCACACAAACAGAATGATTTCAGTACCTCAATGACTGCAAATAAATAGTAAGAGGCTGCAGACAGACATGCTTTGTTGACTGTATTTCATCTCCTTTATTGTGTAAACATCCCAAACAGAAAAGCACACCTTTACAGCTTAAGTAGGTCATTAAGGGTAATGTTTCCAGTCAGGGATGTGTGTGGTAGCCTAATGGATTATGGGTGTTGTAGTCTTGTTATGCCTCCACTGAAATATTTAGACTATCACACTGGAAATCAATGATTTGTAGGTGAAAAGGTTAGACTGAAGACATTTTCCATAATAACTTAGAGTGAAGCGGTCACCCATGTGCTAAACAGAAGAGAGAATGATGATGACTGAATTGCACGATTTGCAATCAGGACACCTGGGCTCAAATCCTAGCTTCCCCAAAGATTGTGTGAGCCAAGGCAAATCCCTTTTCTACACTATGTATCATTTCTGAAAAAAGCTTTCAACAGCACATTGAAATAATTCAGTTCAGGATGTGAGCTTTACCAAAACACCATTTGTACATTGTTAACATGAAATAATATTGCTTCATGTTCAATAACAATATGGGCACAGACATGTCTTGGGTAACTCATGGTAACACACACCTGATGTGTCAGCTTTCTTAAACCTGTGCTACTCCCCTCACACATAGTCACCATGCCAGCTTTCTTAAAACTAATCTACTGCCCTTACACAAACCTGACTGTGCCAGCTACTGCCCTACACAGACACTGGCTGTGCCAGCTACTGCCCTACACAGAGACTGGCTGTGCTTCCTACTGCCCTACACAGACACTGGCTGTGCTTCCTACTGCCCTACACAGACAATGGCTGTGCTTCCTACTGCCCTGCACAGACACTGGCTGTGCCAGCTACTGCCCTACACAGACACTGGCTGTGCTTCCTACTGCCCTACACAGACACTGGCTGTGCTTCCTATTGCCCTACACAGAGACTGGCTGTGCTTCCTACTGCCCTGCATAGACACTGGCTGTGCTTCCTACTGCCCTGCACAGAGACTGGCTGTGCTTCCTACTGCCCTACACAGAGACTGGCTGTGCTTCCTACTGCCCTACACCGACACTGGCTGTGCTTCCTACTGCCCTACACAGACACTGACTGTGCTTGCTACTGCCCTACACAGACACTGCCTGTGCTTCCTACTGCCCTACACAGTCACTGGCTGTGCTTCCTACTGCCCTGCACAGACCCTGGTTGTGCCAGCTACTGCCCTGCACAGACACTGACTGTGCTTCCTACTGCCCTGCACAGACACTGGCTGTGCTTCCTACTGCCCTACACAGACACTGGCTGTGCTTCCTACTGCCCTGCACAGGCACTGGCTGTGCCAGCTACTGCCCTGCACAGACACTGGCTGTGCTTGCTGCTGCTCTTTGACATACACACCTGATTGTCCTCACAGATACATTCAATGTGCAGCTTTCTAAAACCCGTGCTACTGCACTTGTACACACTCTTTCTGTGCCAGCCACTGCACCTGCACACACACTTGTGTGCCACCTATTGCCCTACTCACACACTAGTTGTGCCAGCTTCCTTTCTTGCACATTATTGTTCTTACACACACGCTTGTTGTGCCGGCTTTCTTTAACCAGCACTACTCTTAAACATGCACACACTCACTGTGGAAGCTACTGCCCTTGCACACACACTCTCTTTGCCAGCTACTGCTCTTACATGCACACACTCGATGCACCAGTTTTCTTTAACCAGCACTACTCTTCTTACACACACTTGCTGTGTGTCCATAACCCAGAGCTACTGCACTTACACACACTGGCTCTGAGAGCTATTGCCCTTGTAGACACACACTCGCCATACCAGCTACCTTCTTGCATGCTCCGCACTCAGTGCACCAGTTTTCTTTAACCAACACTACTGCTCTTACACACACCCACTTTACTGCTCTAACACACACAATCGATGCACCAGTTCTTTTTAAACCCGCACTACTGCTCTTGTACATATATATGATGATCCCAGGGTTGGACTGGTGCACAAAATAGGCCTGGGCAACAAAATAAACGTAGCCCCCATTGGTGACTCAGGCAGCTAAAAATGCGGGTCACATTTGCAAATCGGTGCAGGTTTGAACTTGTAAAGACACTCTGGCCCGGATTTACTAACACTTTGTGTCAGGTTTGCTTTACTATTGTAATGCAAACCCGACGCAAAGTCTGCGGGTGGGATGTACTATCCAAAGCAAATCAAGGTTTGTGTTGGATCGTATCCCAAAGCAAAGCAGAGTTGTGCTATGTGGTTTTTGTGTTACTTTGCATCAAAGGGGTGTTGCATGAGTGGTAGATGGGTGTTCTCATACAACCAATCATGGATTTAGACGCAAATACCGCCTACGAACATTGGTAGACCGGGATCTGCGAACACACAAAAGGTATGGCAGCTCAATTCCTCACCCCACAGGGAATTCCAGCGATAGGAGCACAAAATCCAAAGATTATGGACGGGAGGGCCTCACCCACATTTTCATGGCATGCTTCATCATCGGCTGGCCCACCCCACTGAGTTAGCATGCTGCCAACATGGTGGTCTCAACCTTACTGAAAGGGAGGACAAGATAAAGTGCTTCTGGTTAATCGGGGACCCAGATATTATTCTAACACTACCTCTGCGTTAACCCAGGAGATTCTTTTTATTAAGTGGTACGTAGGGTAGAGTAAAAAGAACAATATTGGATGTTATATGAGTCAATGTCTCAAACATCCCTGTCAATTGCCAACATGTTTCAGCCACAACTAAAGATACCCACATTAAAAAGGGAGGGTCCAGGGCCTTCGTCAGGGCAAAAAGCAGTATCCCTACAGTCCATCCAGCATGCGTGTCCATGCTGGGTACGAATAGGTCTTACCTCTAACCATCCACTATCCTTCTATTACGGAATACAGAGAGAAGCACACCAGTGGTGTCATAGGTTACAACATGGGACCTGCGCCGTGACGAATGTGTGATTACAGGAGTGGTCCCCCACCAATGTGACTTGTGGAGTTGGACCCTTAAAATGATAAGGTGATAGGAGGATACCGGACGGTTAGAGGTAAGACCTATTCTTACCTTTGTGCATGGACACGCATGCAGGATGGACTGTAGGGGTAAGGCTTTTGGCCCTCTCAGTTGACGACTGAGAGGGATGATTGAGACATTGACTCATATTAACGTCCAAAAGTATTCTTATAAAACCCTACCATATGTATCCACTTAATATCCACTTAATAGAAGAAATCCCCTGGGTTTATGCAGAGTTAGTTTTAAAATAAAATCTGGACCCTTCGATGTTAACCAGAAGCACTTGATCTTGTTCTCCCTTTCAGTAAAGTTGAGACCACCATGTTGGCACAATGGCACTGTCCTACCACTGTGAGGCGGACAGGCCGGTGATGAAGCATGCCATGAAAATGTGGGTGAGACCTTTCCGTCCATAATCTTTGGATTTTGTGTTACTACCGCTGGAATTCCTTGTGGGATGAGGAATTGCACTGTCATACCTTTTGTGTGTTTGTATGTTAGGTTGGAGCATGTACTGCAGTTATTGGAAAAATTCCCCTATCTCGTCCTTGTGTGTGAGACAGGGATTTGTGCCAAAACACTGTGCCTTCTCTAGACATTGTGAAGGAGGAGAAATGCTTTTATTTCTCCTTGTTTTTCTAAAATTAAACATGTGCTGGCTGTAGAGCACTCATACAAAGTGGTAAGAAAATGCGCACACCCTTTAGACTACGGCACAAGGGGCTGTATGCATTAGCGCATGGCTTCCAAAAGGCGCCATGATACCAGGAGAAGCACCACACCTTAGCAGATATGGTTCTGCTCTGCTCCCTCCCTGTCATGCAACGCAGCGCAGCAAGTTAAATGCTGCGCTCTGATGTTTTAATTTTTAGTAAATCTGAATCGCAATTTGCGTATTTGGTAGGGTATGGTTGCCTGCAATCATTTGTGCCTGCTGCAGTTTGTTTATGGTGACATCAATGTTTGTGGTGATGTCAGAGAAGTCAACAGTAAAACCCACCCACCAGACCATCAAACAGTCCCACAAACAGCCAAGAGACCAGCCCACGCACTGATGATCAGATCAGCCCTTCTGCCACCGCCAGATTGCCCTGAAGGACGGGCCACTGGAATTATACGATTCTGGGGCTGCAAATTCTTTTTGCATAATTATGGGTTTGCTGCATTTTCCACATAATCCATCGTCTGATGCATAATCTCAAGGTTTAAAAAAATAATTTCTAGCTCAAACTGATCAAAGGTTACTAAAAGCGTGGCGACGTGTTTGTGCACAGTGGGAAGGCCCTTCATAAAGGTTAATTGGTCACCATTCTGTTGATTTTTTTCCCATTTGGTTGTTAAACAGGTACTAATGAGGCAAAATCTTTGCCCAGACGGTATTACCATGTCTAAAAATTACCAAAATAATGAAGTAAATCTATTTTTTTTAAAGTGCAGAATTATGCAGCATAATTTGCCTTTTCTTACTATATAATTTAGTCTTCCCTGCTGTATATGTTAGTGCTCCACTGCCACATAATTCCAGTGGCCCTACCTATAGGCCAGTCCGACCCTGGATGACCCAGCATTCATGAAGCCGCACTACCCCTTTTGCACACACACACTCGTTGCACCAGCATTCTTTAACCCGCACCACCCCTCTTGCACACACACACTCGTTGCACCAGCATTCTTTAAACCTGCACCACCCCTCTTGCACACACACACACTCGTTGCACCAGCAATCTTTAACCCGCACCACCCCTCTTGCACACTCACACTCGGTGCACTAGCTTTCTCTAACCCCAGCACCCCTCCTGCACACTCACACTCGGTGCACTAGCTTTCTCTAACCGCATCTCCCGTCTTGCACACTTGATAGAGCGCCATGTTCTTGTGAAATTTGTAGGGGTGCATCATAATCACGGATAGCTCACACCCGCATATATCCAGCTATATATCAATGAATGACCAGCAAAATGTAGTTATAAACCGCAGTTATCAGAATGAATAAGAAATGTAATTGTGCTATTTTAATCATGCAAATGTAATGCTTAACTGAATCGTGTGTAAAATAATGCATAGATGAATCAGCCCATGTGTAATTGAGATGCAGTAGTTTAAACGTGTACCATATTAAGTTGCACATGTAGTTCACTTTTCGCATATGAAATGTAATGAACCAATGCTTATAGAAGTGATTAAGATTTGTGTGTTTAAATTGTGTAAAGGCCTGACTGCATATACGCCAGGGAAAGGCCTGTTTGTTCTTATGTTAGCTTATTTTGCAGGCAGAGAAGGTTCTCTTGGAAAGGCTCTCTGGGCACCCACAGTAGATTTAATTAGCACAGTAGAGGGTTTCTGTTGAACGTATCTTCTGTTGCAGGTGCAAGGACACATGCCTCGTTAGTTAAAGACTGGCTCTTTGTTTAACAAGTTAGAGCGATGGGAGGCATGGAAATGGGAGTGCAATGGAATTTAGGGATGATACTTTCAGCGGAGAAGGTGCCTGGGACTCAAGGTCATCGCAACCGTCCAAGATGAAGTAACCGTTTCAATGGAAAAGTACAAGAAAGAAGACCTGGCCAAAGAGGCGTGACAAAAGGCGTGTTCAATTGTATTGGGTTTTGTATTAGGGATAGTGCCCCGAGGGTGGAGGGCAGAGAAGAGGTAGGGGAGACCAGAGAGGAGGACAGAGAGGGATTTGGTGAAGGAGCATCTCAAAATCTGAGCTTAAGTACTATGTGAGTGCACTTCTTAGGAAGTCTTCACAGCTGACACCTTTACTTACTCTTGCCTGGGAAATTCGTTAAGTAGGTATGTCATCTTAGAGTAGAGTAGGGACAGTCAAGGGGTTTTCTGCTTGTTTAGATAAATGAGGAATAACATAGAGATTGGAGCTGTTATTGCTTGTCTAATACTTCTGGAGCTAACGATTCTTCTCATCCTGAGTCGGATGAGACTCCTGCGTAGAATGCTATTTGTATTAGTGCCCATTTATTTCTTTAACCTCGTGTTGAGGTGCTTGCACGTGCAGTTATTCTTGGCTGTAATAAACCCACAAAACTGAATTCGGAGTCAGTGGTCTTTGTAGGAAAACTAGATTGAAGAAGAAATGATTGCATAACTGAAAAAGATTTTCTTCCCTTCACACTATTCAGCAGGTAAAAAGATCCTGGTGACCTGAGGATCCTTAGAGGTGATAAGATAAGAATCAGCGTTATCACACTCACACTCGGTGCACTAGCTTTCTCTAACTAACCGCACAACCCTCTCACACACACACTCGGTGCACTCGCTTTCTCTAACCGCATCACCCGCATTGCACACTCACACTCGGTGCACTAGCTTTCTCTAACCGCACACCCCTCTTGCACACTCACACTCGGTGCACTCGCTTTCTCTAACCGCAGCACCCCTCTTGCACACACACTCTCCCTTTAATTTGAAAGCGGGTGCAGGATTATCGCGAAACATACGACGCGAGTGGGACGGTGCCCGCCAGTTCCAGTCGGCTGTGTTTTGCCAGTTTGTGCTTCTCGTCGCATGTTCTTCTTGGCTCAGCCAGAGTTATATTTTAACAGATTGTTGCTAAAATTACTCCCATCAACAAGCAATGGCTGTGCTGCCAAGTCAACTGCTAACTGTGATTTTCTGGTAATTTAATTCGCATTTGAACTCCGAAAATTATCCCTTTGCTGCAAAATAAATAGCATCCCATTTCGCGCGCGCAGGTACACTTAACTTTTGATTATCAACTACTACCTACGAAAAGCTCTTCCTGAGCAATTGCTAAACTGAACCGGAAACAAAAATAACTCTATTTCTAAAAATATAATATGCTGTTTGCTTGCATCAATGCACTTTAGAAGGAAACATTCACTTATTAAGGTAGAGATCAGCTCTTTCCAGGAAGGCACTCATCGGCCCGAATTAAATATTTAAAGCTCCGGCGTCATCCTTCGCGGATAATCGGTCTACGCTTACACATTTAAAGCCACAGCATCCACCATCTTGGATACCCACAGCTGCCATTTTGGATGTGGAGGACATTCTCATGTTCTTGGTGTGCTTATTTGTTACGTTCCAATGTCTTATGAGTGGCACAGTTATAATAAAGTATTTATGCCTATTAAATAAGATACATGCCAGAGATGAACTCATTTTGTACAAAATACTCATCTTGAAACATCTGTAATGCTTCTCGTGCTTACACAAGATCACTAACCTACTGTGCTTTTCCAACAAGATCATCCTGGGAACTTTTGCGGCAACATAACAAAGAATGATGAAAGCCCCTCTTTAGTTTGAGATGAGCTGTCTCGTTGCAAAAGACATATTGTGGGCTAACCAAGAACATAAAGGGGCTTGGAGTCAACAATTTTCTTGCCATTACTTGGCATACCTGCCACTCTCATTTGCTTGCTTCTTATTTGTGTCCCAGCTTGTCAATCTTGTGTTGTCCCTCCCATGGGGCAGAGCCTCTTTACCGCCTCTTTTGATTGGCTACCTTGCTTCTACTGCTTGCTTTTCAAGTACTGCTTTTTTCTTTTTGGTTAAGCACTCTGTTAGACCTGTCATCCTTATGGTGGCCTTCCCTTAACTGTTTTGCCTTTTTACCTCCATTTCTTTTTCTGACATTCATTTCTGTTGGCCTTAGTACACGGTACACTTTCCAACTGCTGACCAGTGCTAAAGTGCTTGTGCTCACTTCCCTAAACATTCTTACATTGGTTTGCACTTTATTGGCATATTTAATTTACTTATAAGTCCCTTATAGAGTGGTATACCATATACCCAGGGCCTGTAAATTAATTACTACTAGCGGGCCTGCAGCACATATTATGGCACCCACTTAAATATACCCTTAAAACATATCCCAGGTCTGTGATTGCAGCCTGAAGACAGTTTTAAACTGCCAATTCGATTTTGCAATATAACCTGCTTGCCAAGCCTTAAACTCCTCTTTATTGCATATAAGTCCCCCCTAAGGTAGTGTCGCAGCCTTGGATCCTCAGGGTCGTAAATTGCTCGTTATGGTCCACCTCTCGATACCCCCACGGTCTGATTTAGTATACAGACTCCATGGAGTGATCAAGCGGGGGAAGGGAAGGATGGGGACAGCGGGGAGAGAGACCTGCAAGACAATAATAATCAGGTAATGCACTGTAATATACACAACCTGAAACTACCATAAGGCTACAGATGCTTCGTACCCTGTCTATGTACCTGTAAAGAAAAATTCCTTCGTATTTTAGTCCGCATATAGTGGTTATCATGACTCCGTACAAATCTAAGGAATGAAACAATATGTTAACGATATGATTGCGCTGACTCACCAGTACCTCCCTTCTGACCCCCTTGAAAAAAACCTACCCAAAGACATGCAGGGCGTGGCCTTACAGGGGTGCAGGGCTGACTTGTGTAAATTCAGGTTCCCCTGTAGTAAAACAACACAAAGAAGGCCCCAGGCATAGGCACATAAACATACTGTACATAAAATACGATGTTCCTTAGATTTCAAGAAAAATTCATAATCCAGCTCCACAGTTGTCAAGCCTTATAATTGAAATAAATGTACCCTAATTTCTGATATGTCTCAGAATAACGATCCAGAACAGATTATTAGTCATCTGCCTCTATAAGCATGGGAGTGCTTAACAGAACATGCTATCAAGTAACCACGCTCTATATCTTCCTTCTGCGCAGAAGAATCCAAAGGAAGATCCGATAAAGAGCTATTCACAAAAGGTGCTTTCAGAACTCCATCGTTCAGATCACGGCATGAACAAAGTAAACAATGCGCTCTCTAGAAGTTAGAACACTCCTCAAGGAGAGAACGCCATCAAAGAAAATAAAAGGCAGCCGCCTCCTTTCTCGTTCGTGAATTAGAAAGAATCAGATAAACAAAACCCCCAGCAGGTTCTTAATTAGAACTCACGGGGCTCTTTCCGCTACCCCGCAAGAACCCGGTATGAGGTTCAGCCAAAGGGACAGCAGCAATATTATACAGGACACCAAAGGTATGCCGCAGTCGCTGAGCAGCCAGGAAATAGGAAACAAAGGAAAGTGGTGCAATAATGCACCCTTACCAGACCTCGAGGACTCGGCGTCTCAGCGGGAAGAGTAACCGGCACCCGCTGCTTCCTCAGAGGAGAAGAAATAACGCCCTTCCGGAAGCGCGATGACGTCATCAACGTGGTCCCCGCATGGAATCATGGGACTTGCAGTTCTAGTCCCGTTCGTATGCCTCGTCAGTATCTTCCCTGATGAAACCTGACAGTACATCCCTCTCCTGAAGAACACTGACAGAGGCAAGGCTTACGAGGGAATCGGTTGTGGAACAGGCGAACATATCGAGGTGCATGAACCCCTGTAGCGGGTTCCCAAGAATTCTCCTCGTTACCATAACCTTTCCAGGCAACCAGATATCACAACCTGGTGCGATGAATCTTTGAATCCAGTATACCCCTCACTTCATGCTCTACCTCCCCATCCACCAGCACAGGAACCGGCGTCTTCCTTACCCCGGAATGTGAGGGTTTAAGCAGGGAAACATGAAAGGCAGGATGAATGCGCAAGGAGGATGGTAAAGCTAATTTCACCACCACCGGATTAATCAATTTGACTATTTTATAGGGGCTGATGTATCGAGGATTAAAGATACTGTATCTCTTGAATCTTATGTTTCTAGTGGATAACCACACATACTCTCCTTGTTTGTATGTAGGCCCCTCTCGCCTACTTTTATCCGCATAAGCTTTGTACAAGATCTTTGATTTCTGTAACTCTTTACATGCTTGTTGTAGTGTCTTTTGGATATGGGTTATCCGTTCCTGTACCTCTGGCACAGATCCCTGGCCCACAGGATGCCGGAAGGGGGTGAAACAAGGGTGATACCCATAGGTGCAGTGAAAAGGTGTGTGTTTTGTAGAGCTGTGTAACGCGCTATTGAACGCTACTTCCGCCAACCACAGACTGTCTACCCAAGCCTCTGGTGTAACATCCACATAACATCTAAGATACTGTTTTAATGTCTGATTGACCCTTTCTGTCTGGCCATCGGTCTGGGGATGGAAGCTGGTAGACATGTTAGAGGTGATCTGTAGCTCTGAACACCACTTCTTCCAGAAGTTAGCAGTGAATTGGGTCCCCCTGTCTGAAACTACCACTTGTGGAAGTCCATGTAACCTTACTATGTCTTTTAACAAGGTTTGTGCCAGTTCGCCCGCCGTAGGTATCTTTTTGCAGGCAATGAAGTGAGCTAGTTTAGTCAAATAGTCCACCACTATGAGAATGACTGTATGTCTTTTGTATGGAGGCATCCCTACCACGAAATCCAGTGAAATCCGTTCCCATGGTTGGGCCGGGGTAGGGAGAGGCTGCAAAAGCCCTACCGGTCTGGTATGTGTCGTTTTCATCTGGCAACATACCGTACATTCACCAACCCACGCTTTTACGTCTCTCTTGATGGTGGGCCACCAAAACTGACGGAGTACCCATTCAGTGGTCTTCTCGATGCCATTGTGCCCTGCACTGGGTAATGTATGACACCAGTAGAACACTTGTTTCCTTAAGGAAGAGATAGGCAACAACAACTGGTTCCCACGCACTGGAAGTCCATCCTTCACGGTCCAGTCTTTGTTCTTCTCCAACCATGCCTTCCATTTGTCAAGTGTCATGTTATGTTTGATGCTCCTAAGGAACCTTTCTGTGACGGTGGCACATATCACATTCCGTGGATTCACGATGGCATTCTCGGGAAGAACGTCAGGAGTAGTCGGTGTGGTTTGGCGCCTTGTTTCGCTCCCTGGACGGAATGTCACAAGAAAGTTGTACTCCGCAAAGAACAGCATCCAACGCAGCTGTCGGGGTGTTAGATGTCGAGCAGCTGTCATGAACTGCAGGTTGCGGTGATCGGTGAAAACGGTGACTATGTGTTTGGATCCCATTAGGTACTGTCTCCACTCTTGGAATACGTTCTTTATAGCCAACAGTTCCTTCTCTGCAATGGTATAATTGCGCTCGGCGGAATTGAGTTTCCTGGACATAAAAGCCACTGGGTGAAGCTGGCCTGTATCTAGGTGGCGTTGAGAAAGCACAGCCCCTACAGCATATTCGGATGCGTCTGCCTCCACTATGTATGGCTGGTCAGGATCAGCATGTCGTAAAACCGGGGCGGATACAAACGCTTTCTTTAGTGCCTCGAAACTTTGTTGAGCCTCCTCCGTCCAACGAAACACTACTTTTTTTTGTAATAGGCATGTAAGCGGAGCAGCTAGCTTGGAAAAATGATCGATAAACCTGCGGTAAAAGTTTGCGAACCCCAGGAAGCATTGGATATTGCGAACCGTAGTGGGAGTAGGCCATTCCTTTACTGCCTGTACTTTGCGTTCGGACATTTCCTGCCCCCAAGGTGTCAACATGATCCAGCGCGATATTAGCAAACAGCATTCATACACTAGATACTCATTTGGGCCCATACATTCATACTACGCTAATACTTACGCTGGGTTTTATCAGTTGTTACTCTCTATCAAATCCCTGCTACCAATTACCTTCTGATTGAAGAGTAATGACTTACCAATGAATCCTTTGCTAATTGGGAAGTTTAAAATGAGTGACATTCATTATAGTACATAATCATGAAATAACCACTGAGTCAGGAAGTTTTAAAATGTTTATCTACAGATTTAGCAGAGTAAAATACAGAGCCACATGGTACTTAATCGCAATACCCAAGATTAAGCATAGAAATGATTATTGCTAATCAATGACGGTTTTAAAGAAGAGGAGAAAATAGAGACAGCAGCGCAACTAAAGGTTGCATTATATTTACCTAAGTGCGAGAACCAAACCCCTTAGCCAAGGAGTTGAAAGAATAAGACCCAGGAAGGATGAAGAGCAAAGACCTCCTCCAGGATCAGGACAGGACCGGTGACCTCTCTACAACGACGCCTGCGTCGTTCCCCTCTCTGATACTCGGCTTCTCCTCGATTCTCCCGTGTCTCCCTTCTAATGGACTCCGCCGCCCCCTCCTCAGGACCTCTTCTGGACAGGAATTCAGTCAGCAACCGATCAGCTTGGCGGTCTGGAGCTAAGAGCGCTCTGGCAGCATGGACGCCTGTTCTTCGTGAACGCATGCTCTGACTAATTAACTAATGCTATATTCTATTATACCCTTCTACGCCCATGTACCTCCCCTTAATGTTGCTAAAATATGGGGCCACTACTTCTGATTGGACAGGGACAGGGGGTGGATTGTCGCACCATATCGATTTGGCCTAAATTGTAAAGCCTATTGTCTTTAAATTCCCACCCCTTCAATTTAATACATTTGCTTTATTTCCCACCCGTCTCATGACAAATGTAAACCAATTTTCATAGACAATGTATCAATGTACAACAGGAAAGGCAAAGTACATCATCTTCTGTCATCGGGTCGCGGCCTTGGACGACGTCCAGATTGACTTCATTTGGCAGGCACACAGGACACATGCGCAGAACCATTTGTCTCTCGAGTTTCAGATCACCAACCCAGGCCCAAGTTTACGAACTAATAAAAGTGCAAGAAGAAAATATTAAAATCACAAAATAAAATGTTTCACTGTATGCCCACTTTTTCTATTCTATTCCCATTTAATTATATATTCTAACCCGCGTTAGTAGCGTTAGGAAACGACAATTTAGTAATGACATGAGCGCAAGCTGAAGCATGTGAAGACATCAAGCAGCCATTTTACTACACACTGCGCAGAAGCAGAAATTTCCCACTAAGCAAAGAAAGACGTCACACCATGTGATATGGTTGCGACATGCACAGTGAATTTTCCCGCGCATAGCGGCCATTTTGAATTACCAACAAGCGTTATTCATTAGTAAAACACATAGGCAAGCTTCCTTTTCTTTCGTGTCGTGAATGCAAAAGGTTAGTATTAACAATACAAGTTTAATAAATTAATACTGTGAGGAGTATTGAATACAAGCAAGTTTCATTTATGAAACCTTGCTCCATCAAACATTACACCTAGAAATTCCACTGTGGTGACGCTGAACTCACATTTACTGATTTTACAGTATAACTGATGTTTTCGCAACGTTTGTAGAATGGTGCGTACATGTGTACCATGGATTTCAGTGTTAGACGAGTAGATCAGAATATCGTCAATATAGACCACCACAAAGAGGTCAAGAAACTCTCTTAGCACATCATTGAGGAAGTATTGGAAGGCGGCCGGCGCATTGCATAAGCCGAAAGGCATCACCAGATATTCATAGAGGCCAAAGCGTGTTTTGAATGCCGTCTTCCATTCGTCGCCCTGTCTCATCCTTACCAGATGGTAGGCTCCCTTCAAGTCCAGACGGGTGTAGATGACTGCCCTCTTTACCTGCTCTAGTAAAACATTAATGAGAGGTAACGGATACCTATTTTTTACAGTGATGGCATTGAGTGCACGAAAGTCCACACATGCGCGCAACTCTCCGTTGGCTTTAGGTATGAAGAATAACGGAGAGGCAGCAGGTGATTTGGAAACCCTGATGAAGTTCAAAGGTAGGTATTTGTCCAAATATTCACGGAGATGGAGAGTCTCAGGTTCGGTTAACGCATACACTCTCCCTGATGGTATGACGGCCCCGGGTAGTAAGTCAATTTGGCAATCGTATTGCCTGTGTGGTGGTAATGTTTCTGCCGGATCACTGACAGAATATAGAATGCCAAAATATCGACCTGCAAAAATATAGTGGATAAAATATAGAATGCCAAAATATCGAATTCCTATCTACAAACAGGTAAGTACAAAAATATCGAATCCAAAATATCGTTGTAAATAATATAGTTTGTTAAAATATCGAATTTTTTTAATGTATTAAAAGTAATGTAAAATTAATAAAATAATAAATATAATTAACTGAAACATACTTAAACATACTTAAATAACCTTAAAATTAATAAATAATTAATGTAAGTTATAAAAAAATAAACATACATTTTTATTTTTTAATACATATATATATTAACTTAATATTAATAAAAAATATTCAATATTTTTAGCATAGGATAGCGGGAGGGTAAAATTTACTATTATCACTCTAGAGAGTGCAACAGTAAGGAAAGCGTTGGATAGCGTAGGGGTAAAAATTACTATTTCCACTCCAGTGAGTGCAACAGTAGGGAAAGCGTTGGATAGCGTAGGGGTAAAATTTACTATTATCACTCCAGAGAGTGCAACAGTAAGGAAAGCATTGGATAGCGGAGGGGTAAAAATTACTATTCCCACTCCAGTGAGTGCAACAGTAGGGAAAGCGTTGGATAGCGTAGGGGTAAAAATTACTTTTCCCACTCCAGAGAGTGCAACAGTAGGGAAAGCGTTGGATAGCGGGAGGGTACAAATTACTATTCCCACTCCAGTGAGTGCAACAGTAGGGAAAGCGTTGGATAGCGGGAGGGTAAAAATTACTATTCCCACTCCAGTAAGTGCAACAGTAGGGAAAGCATTGGATAGCGTAGGGGTAAAAATTACTATTCCCACTCCAGAGAGTGCAACAGTAGGGAAAGCGTTGGATAGCGTAGGGGTAAAAATTACTATTCCGACTCCAGTGAGTGCAACAGTAGGGAAAGCGTTGGATAGCGTAGGGGTAAAAATTACTATTCCCACTCCAGAGAGTGCAACAGTAAGGAAAGCGTTGGATAGCGTAGGGGTAAAAATTACTATTCCCACTCCAGTGACTGCAACAGCAGGGAAAGCGTTGGATAGCGTAGGGGTAAAAATTACTATTCCCACTCCAGTGAGTGCAACAGTAGGGAAAGTAATGATTTAATATTTAAATAAAAATAAATTAATTATCAATACCTATAAAAAATTAATTAAAATTAATTACCAATTACAAAATATTTAATAATTAATTAATTATAAATACCAATAAATATTATTTATTAAAAATGAATGACCTATTAATAATTAATCAACAACCAATTAATTTTCAATACCAAAAATTTAATAAGTAATAGAAAAATTACCAATTAATAATTAATTAACAATAAATTAATCAATACACAAAAATAATTTCAATAATTACTTAATTACAATTAAATTACTTCCCACCCTATTCCCCTATAAACCCACAACCCGCTCCGAATAATAAATTAATACAATTAACATAATTATCAATTAATCAATTAATAAAAATGTATTACCAATTAATAAAAATGAATTACCAATTAATAATTAATTAACAATAAATTAATTATCAATACCAATAAATAAAAATAAATATTTTCTTAATTACAATTAAATTACTTCCCACCCTATTCCCCTATAAACCCACAACCCGCTCCGAATAATAAATTAATACAATTAACATAATTATCAATTAATCAATTAATAAAAATGAATTACCAATTAATAAAAATGAATTACCAATTAATAATTAATTAACAATAAATTAATTATCAATACCAATAAATAAAAATAAATATTTTCTTAATTACAATTAAATTACTTCCCACCCTATTCCCCTATAAACCCACAACCCGCTACAGAACTAAAACGCAAAATTAAATTAAAAATAATTAATAATTCCTAAAAATTAATATTTAATTTACTATAATTAAATTACTTCCCACCCTATTCCCCTATAAACCCACAACCCGCTACGGAATTAAATTACGCAAAAATAATTTTACATAAATTTCGTAACTTTAAAAAATATTAAACATACATTACAAAAATAATATACATTTTTAACTCTTATACTAACATACTAAACACAAAAATTCGATATTATTAAAAATTCGATATTTTTTAATGCCTATATTATGTACTTCTATATTTTGAAAATCGATATTACTTACCTTCATTTCGATATCATTAACCACTATATTATGTCCATTCGATATTATGTCCATTCTATATTTTGAATTCGATATTCTGTCCATTCTATTTTTTTTTTTCGATATTATGTCTATTTACCGTTTCTGCCATTGTTTCATTGAAGACATCTGCGAATTCTTTGTATTCGTCAGGTAACAACACTGGATGTTCAGCCATTGTAGCAATATGGTGTCTTCCTGCTAAGGTTGTCGCTGGATTGGTTTTTGCTTGAAGGCAGTGCTGTATGCAATACCCCGATAAGAAGGAAATGGATCTATCCACCCAATCCACCTGAGGATTATGTTTTCTCAGCCAAGGTAATCCCAATATGACTCCGTACTGTGGAGCTTGTATGACGTTGAATATTAGCCTTTCTTTATGGTCAGGTCCGTGTAGAACATCCAGGTTTTCAGTGCAGAACCGAATGGGGCCAGCATCCAAACGTCTTCCATCCAACGCATAGACCGTTTCAGGAAGTTCTTTCTCCTGCAATTTAAGTCCCATGGCGATAGCCAGTTTCTGATCGATAAAGCAGCCTGTTGCTCCAGAATCCAACATAGCTTGCACCGAACACCATTCATCATGGATAACGAAACTTATGTCCAAGAAGAAATGGTCAGTTTTACAAAGGGGGTCTTTGTCCAAAGAAGGGATGTATGAATAGCTTGAAGGAGTACCTTCTGTTATCCTCAAGCTCTGTCGTTTCCCACAGAGAACGTGGAGGCTACTGGCAACATCTTTCTAGGTTCGGCACGAGGATACTTCGATCTCAGGGTACACTATCTAATGAAATGTCCCTTCTTGCCACAGTATATACATAACCCTTTCTTCCTTCGGTAATCTCTCTCTTCCATGGTAAGCGCTGAGCGCATAGCACCTATTTCCATGGGTTCGGCTTTGGTGGCTGATTGAACTTCGGGTTGACGGGGTGCCTCAAACCTAGCTGGCATACGCTCTCGTCTTTTGTGTTCTCCTTTGCATTCATTGAGCCGATGATCAAGTCTTAACACTTGACTAATCAAGTCTTCACATGACGCTGGCTGAGGGTCTATTTGTGCCAGGATATCTTTCATCTCCTCTCTTAGCCCTTGATGAAATATAGCAGCCTGTTTAGTCTCGGGCCACTCTGTCTCAGTAATGAGTCTCCGAAAGTCGTTAAGATACGCGATAAGGTCCCGGATTACCTTGTCTTAGTTCTAGCAAATCCCTGTCAGCTGAGAGTGTGGCAGATCGGCAGTTGAAAGTTTTTTCAAATTCTCTAATAAAGGAGTCCCAGTCGTATAACAACGGGTCATCTCGTTTCACTAGAGGCACAGCCCATTGTGCAGCATCCCCTGCCAAGTATGAAATGAGAAACGCTACCCTAGCGTGGTTAGTCGTGAATGCCTTTATCTTGCAGGAGAAGTGCAACATCACCTGCGTCAAGAATACCTGTACCTTACTGCTCTCCCCATGGAATCTCTCTGGGGTGGCCAAGGGAATGGGTGTAGGTATCTCCACTTCCAGAGGTGCTGTGTGTGATGCCTGCACTGCGCCTGCATCAAAAGGGTTCCTTTGCATTCTGTTCACCACTGCCTGCAAGTTGGCTGTTTCGGCCCTAGAGGCCGTGAGTTCTGTCTGTACTAAGGCCAGCGCAGCCATAACGTCTTCCAAAGTGGCCATATTCAACTTGCGATCGGGAGGATTTTAATATGTAGGCCGGTTACTCTGTCGCAGCCTTGGATCCCAGGGTCGTAAGTTGCTCGTTATGGTCCACCTCTCGATACCCCCACGGTCTGATTTAGTATACAGACTCCATGGAGTGATCAAGCGGGGGAAGGGAAGGATGGGCACAGCGGGGAGAGAGACCTGCAAGACAATAATAATCAGGTAATGCACTGTAATATACACAACCTGAAACTACCATAAGGCTACAGATGCTTCGTACCCTGTCTATGTACCTGTAAAGAAAAATTCCTTCGTATTTTAGTCCGCATATAGTGGTTATCATGACTCCGTACAAATCTAAGGAATGAAACAATATGTTAACGATATGATTGCGCTGACTCACCAGTACCTCCCTTCTGACCCCCTTGAAAAAACCTACCCAAAGACATGCAGGGCGTGGCCTTACAGGGGTGCAGGGCTGACTTGTGTAAATTCAGGTTCCCCTGTAGTAAAACAACACAAAGAAGGCCCCAGGCATAGGCACATAAACATACTGTGCATAAAATACGATGTTCCTTAGATTTCAAGAAAAACTCATAATACAGCTCCACAGTTGTCAAGCCTTATAATTGAAATAAATGTACCCTAAATTTCTGATATGTCTCAGAATAACGATCCAGAACAGATTATTAGTCATCCGCCTCTATAAGCATGGGAGTGCTTAACAGAACATGCTATCAAGTAACCACGCTCTATATCTTCCTTCTGCGGAGAAGAATCCAAAGGAAGATCCGATAAAGAGCTATTCACAAAAGGTGCTTTCAGAACTCCATCGTTCAGATCACGGCATGAACAAAGTAAACAATGCGCTCTCTAGAAGTTAGAACACTCCTCAAGGAGAGAACGCCATCAAAGAAAATAAAAGGCAGCCAGCTCCTTTCTCGTTCATGAATTAGAAAGAATCAGATAAACAAAACCCCCAGCAGGTTCTTAATTAGAACTCACGGGCTCTTTTCGCTATCCCGCAAGAACCCGGTATGAGGTTCAGCCAACGGGACAGCAGCAATATTATACAGGACACCAAAGGTATGCCGCAGTCGCTGAGCAGCCAGGAAATGGGAAACAAAGGAAAGTGGTGCAATAATGCACCCTTACCCGACCTCGAGGACTCGGCGTCTCAGCGGGAAGAGTAACCGGCACCCGCTGCTTCCTCGGAGGAGAAGAAATAACGCCCTTCCGGAAGCGCAATGACGTCATCAACGTGGTCCCCGCATGGAATCATGGGACTTGCAGTTCTAGTCCCGTTCGTATGCCTCGTCAATGTCTTCCCTGATGAAACCTGACAGGTAGTCCCTAGGTAGCCGAAAGGACAGGGTGCATTGTAATTAAAAGGTTGGAGATGTACGTTTAAGTTTTACATGTCCTGGTAGTGAACAACTCCTAAATTTGTTTTTTACTACTGTGAGGCCTACATGTCCATAAGATAACATTGGGTTGCCTTATTACATTTAATAAGTGCTAACGTTTGATTGGGGAAAGATAGGCATTTCTTTGGCATCTATGAAATTGTAATTAGAAATCCTCTTTAATGGTAAAATTGGATTTTAAATTACAATCTTGAAAATGTCACTTTTAGAAAGTTGCCATTTCCTGTCCTTAGCCATTTAGTGTCTGCAGCCTCTCCTGGGTCACATGACTGGGTGCAACTGAATGTTAGACTTTGTGAATTACTCCCAGACAGTCACACAATAGAGGGGTTAGATGTGCCTGAATGGGCAATCAGCTGGCAGGATGGGGACAGAGCCGGGCACCACCTCACTTACAACTGAGTAAAGTGCTCTGCCTTCACACAAAGGGCCTGTCACCTCCACATTGTCACTGTAGCCACATGGAGCCAGGGCAGGAGAGTCAGGAAATTCCAAGCACTTCAAAGGGAATCCTCTAGAAAAGTCTCCCAACTTCAAAGAAGGCATCAGGTATAAAAATAGGGCAGTTAGACCCACTCTTCAGTTCACTTTCTGGACCTGCTGAAGGACTCTCTGTGGACTGCCTACTGCTGTGGCTTACTATGTACTCCACTAAGCTTTGCTGCAGCTGGAGGGACTGCTTTGCTGCCTGGAGCCTGTCTTGAGCCCTCAGAGGCCAGCCCTGCTACTTCACATGAACCCAAGACTACCAGAGTGACTCCAAAAGCTAATTTGCTGGCCTCCTGTTCAGGGCCACAGGGACATAAAAGGCTCCCACCATCTTGAACCTGCACCTGGAACCAACCTGAGTGAGTCCTGAACCCCCAAGTGATGTCCCACCGGTTCTGAACCCTTGGTTGTGGTGCTGAAGGTGCCTAGATAGCCAAAATCCAAAACTTGGGACTTAGAACCAAGGGAAGACCCGGACCAACCTGCTCGTCGATCAGGCCAAGGTGCATCACCAGTCAACTTGATTACGCAGCTGCTGCCTCGTTCTTCTCCGCAGCAGAAAATCCTGTTCAGCGGATCTTCTCCAGATGGGTATCCGACCTCCTGGAACTGTCTACAGCTACAGCCTTCTGCCTCGTCCTGTTGGAGATTTTCGACTTTCAGAGTACGTCCGAACGTAGAAATCTTCATTGTGACTTTGTCCAGTGGCTCCCCAACGATGATGACGTTCCCTCCTCTGACACTGCCTGCAGTCTTTGCCTGCTGAATTTTACCTTCTCAGAACAATTTTCTTGCAAATTCTTGTAAGTGCAAAGGTAAACGCCAACCGGGCCAAATCCACTTCTTGTATCCGACCGTGCTCCATCGGAGTCTGCCATATGTTTCAACTTTGATGCTGTCTCCCGCGATTAGATATCCGCGGTTGACAATGCAATCTTTTAGCCGCTAGTTTTCCTAAAAACGTTAAGGATTCATAACTCCGGTTCTACTGATTGGATTTTTGTTGTTTTTGCATCAAATAATTTATTAAAATGTACTCTATTTTTCTAAGTTGTTTTGGGGTAGTGTTTTGTATTTAATACTGTTTGTGTGCTGCATAAAAAAATTCACATTGCATCTAAGTTAAGCCTGACTGCTTTCTGTGCCAAGGTACCCAGGGCTAAGCACAGGTTAATTTAGTGACTTTTTGTGGTTCACCCTGCCAGGGTCTGTTGCTGTTTCTTGACCAGGGCTCACACCCCGTTCAATGAGCAACCCAATTTTTCATACACTACAAGAAACTGCATGTGCTTTCTAGCTGTCTCCCTCATGTACTTCTCTCCCCCTATACTCCGTGTTGCTCACTGTCACTTGTTTGCTTCTCTCCACCCCGTTCTTGTTGTGTTTGACCTTGTGTTCTCCCTTTCATTGCTTTCTTGCTGTTGTGCTTCTCCTAGTCCCACTCCATGGCGCTCTCTCACCTGTTGCTTCACTTCCCCACCCCTTCCTGCATGTTGCTTTGTACACCCATGCAATCAATGTTGCTCTGCCTACCCGTACCGTCCATGTTGCGCTCCCAAAAAATACTTTCACACATTTTTTTCTTTTTATTTGCTGATCCAACAGGATTGGAAAAAACAAACAAAATAAAAGCATATTTTTCTTATGAAACCACACTGCACAGCACCGGGGATGCTGTACAGCATGGCTAAAAACCATTTACAAAGCCAATACGTCTCAATGGTGAGACCTATTGGCTTTGCCAGTGCTTGTTGTTCTTATAAGGTGAAAATTCAAGAGTTATCCGCAATGTAACAAAAGGTCAATTGAGGATGCCACTCTCGCACCACATATAATTTCTATTCCTGCTGAAGGCTCTCCAATCCTATTTACATCCATCATAGCTCAGACAGTTTAAACCATTCTAGCCTCATTCACATCAATCATAACCAGAGGGGTCCTTCGCGGTCCATCTCGCCCCAGTAACACCCAACACAACCAGGCTGGTTTTTCCAAGTCTCCTATAATCCCATTCCCAATCTAAGCCAGCTAGCTCTGCCCAGTGCATTCAAGGACTATATTGATATCCATTAGAACTAACCCCATTCACATCCCTCAGAACCAGCATGGCCCTGCCCAGTCCACCTTACCCCCATTCACATCCCTAGTGTTCAATTCACCTGTGGCGAGAGTCAAGTGCCTCCCCAGTGACTCACTTCCAGGGCGTCGCTGAGCCACGTCTTCATCAAGCCAGCCAGGCCGAGGGCCACTGGGCTGATTACTGCAGGAGAGATGCTGAGCCTGGCTTGTCACAGCAGGCTTCTGACTACACGGCGCTCCATTACTGCATTTGGGAGCTTCTCTGCAAGTGGTCTCAGTATGTCAGTGGGAGGCTGTCTGCCTCTGAGTGCTCCTGCGCACTGTGCTGCTCTCAGTCCGTAAGATAGCTGCCACTACTTTCCTTTTTACCATTCTTTATCCTTTTTCCTTGTCATCCTTGTGTTCAGAGAGTCTGATAACAATAATTCAAAGCCACTTCTTCCTTTCCTTTACACCTGTTTGCTAAGAATGCTTTATTTTTTAATACATTTTTTTAATTTAATTCTTTTATTGCAAGCATTGGACTGCCACATTTAGGGAGTAGCATGTTTTCTATTTTTTGTCATTTTGTTTTTGCAGCATATGCTTACACTAAAAATTAAAAAGACACCTTGCTGAGGCTAGACCTTTTGGCTTTGCCAATGTTTGATTGTTAATTTCTTGAGTTAATTTTTTGCCTACCCGTCGGCTTTAGCATACACATCATGGCCGACCCCCTTTGTTTGATGTGTGCAGTATGAGTGAGGTATCATCATCATCATCATCAAAACTTTATTCAATTTTACTAATAAAATCATATAATATCATAAAAGTTTACGCACAGATTGTCATGGTCAAAGTCATTCATATTTTGACACTCCCAATAGAAAACGTACAAGACAAAACCAGACAAATGCAGAATTTAAAAGCTGTAAAGACAATAAAGCTGGCCTGACTTAAGAAAAATATATTGCCTTTAGAATTGGAAATAAAAACTTATGCCGCAAATTATTATATTTAGTACGAAACATAGTGACATGTAAAGTATCATTAATCATTATATTATCACAATCACTGCGGGACAGGACCAAGTATGAGAAACAACTGTAATTAGAAGGGACAAGGCGAGGAAATAGGTTCGACCTGAAATAGGTCAACAGACGACGTTGATGGCGTGTCATGTTCCAGGTTAAATATGGTTGTATGTTACTGACAGTTAGTACTGAAATTGCATGCCGCATAGAGTGTTTTGTTAATGCTAAATCCTCACGCTCTGACACCCACTTTTCCCTAAGCGCTATTACTGCTGTTTTGCCCACAGAACGTGTTAACGCAGAGGGATTATCAAACAGATCGAACCACCCCAAGGCCTGCAGGTTACCGGCCACATACGCCAGCCATGGGATCAGGAAAGGTTTTTCCAAGTTTAATTCAGAATATTTTATTAAATTTTTTAGTTAACAGATAGACAATACAAAAAATAGTACAATAAAAGTACCAAATAAGAATATATGACAATTATCAACATCAATAAAGTTTAACAGGTACAATATAATATAATATATTGTTACAAAAAATTAAAAGAGGGAGGGAGAAGAAACAATTATACATATGTTATTAATAATCATAAGATAGAACTACTAATAAATAGAAACTGTGCAAGAATATCAATAAAAACTTAACTTATAGAAAATACATTTAAGAAGATAAATAGTTATCAATAGGTTTCCAGAATAAATGAAAAGAATTACAATTATGAATAACACCATTCAAGGATAAATGAGCTCCTCTTCTAGTAAAAATAACCCATGACCACCAAACATGAACAGATAATAACGAGACGTCTTTCCAACATGAGGTAATGGATTTTAAAGCTGCTGATAATAGGAAATTAAAAAGTTTACCTTCTAAGTCAATTAATTTATGAGAAAGAACGACAGATTTACAAATAAGCAAGTTAAATGATAAATCATCATGAATATTAAGTATTTTTTTATAACATCCCAAACTTCAGTCCAAAATTTAAAAATAGAAGGACATTCAAAAAGCATATGTCTTAACGAACCAGTATGCAAATTACAATGCCAACATTTTGAAGTCGGGAGAAGTTTGGCTTTAAACAATTTTAGTGGAGACCATAAACAATTATATAAAATATAAGAGTTTGTTTGAGAAAGCGAAACAGGTAACCATCCTGAAATGCTATTAAGCTAAATGGTTTTCCAAGTTTCGTAAGATAAAGATAAAGAAAGCTCATTATTCCAAAATGTCATAAGCGTATTAATATTGTCACCTTTAAATGTAATCATTTTTTTATACAAAATTGAAACAGTATGAGGCAAAGTAGAAAGAGTTTGAATATAAATTGATAAATCAGATTTAGCACTAGAAGGTATAAAATTAGGAAATGAATCTAAAATAGAATTACACAAAAGTTCATATTTGAGTAAATCAGAGTAAAATGAATTTCTCCTTTAGAACATCAAAAGAGATAAAAGCATTGTTATAATAAATATCTTTGAGGCAAAAAATACCAGCCTTAATCCATGAATGCCAACATCTAACATTTTTAGTAAGTTTTATGTTTGAATTATACCATAACGACATATCTTCAGTAATGGACAAAGGTGATTGAAAAATTAAATCGAAATCATGTAATATTAACTTAGTGGATTTCAAAATAGCAGATTTATTAAAAAATATTGATTTATTGGACATAGTTAACAAAGAAGGTAGGGGAAACGGATCTATTAAACTCTTTTCTATAGAAAGCCATGTAGGAAGATTAATCAAATGAGAATGATTAAACCAAAGAGAACTTTGCTTTAATATGAACGCTTTGTGATAACAAAAAAATCTGGTAAACCAAACCCTCCATTACATTTAGACAATTTAAATTTTTTATAACTAACACGAGGTGCCTTATTGCTCCAAAGAAATCTAGTAAGAAGCCGATCTATATCTTTATAAAACTTCATAGGAAATTGGGTAGGGATCATAGCTAGGGAGTAAAACAATTTTGGTGCTATAGTCAGCTTTATGGATTCCATTCTCCCCCACCACGAAAGATGAAGTGAAGACCATTTAGATATTTTATCCTTAATGAAACTTAAAATAGACTCACAATTTAATGATATTGTAGTTTTTATAGAAGATGAAACTAAGATACCTAAGTATTTAAGTTTTTCTCTTTGCCAAATTATATCTTTCATGGGTAACATATCTGGATTTCAATGAATATTTATAGGAAAGAATTCCGTTTTTTTAGTATTTAATTTATAACCAGAGAGTATGGAATAAGATGAAATAATCTCAAATAAAGGAGGAAGTGAGGAAATAGGATTACTAATAAATAAAAGTACATCATCTGCATATGCTAACGTTTTGACATTAACCTCTTTAATTTTAATACCATTAATATCATTACATTTCCTAATTGAAACAAGCAAAGGTTCAATTACAAGAAGAAATAGGAGCGGGGAGAGGGGGCAACCCTGTCTGGTACCTCTGAAAAGAGAAAATTGGTTTGAAGTTTGGCCATTAATAAATAAACGAGCTGTAGGAGTATAATAAAGAGCAGATATCATACGAATAAATGTCACCAAAATTAAATGCAAATAAAGTACAAAATAAAAACTGCCAATGAACTTTATCAAAGGCTTTTTCAGCATCCAATGCTAACACTCCTACTGGAAAAGGTAAATTGGACCCTTGTTCAATAACATGCAATAATGTTCTTGTATTATTAGCAGAATATCTATTTCTAATAAACCCAGATTGATCTGGATGAATGATAGAATCTAAAACTGAGGTTAACATAGTTGCAAGTATTTTGGCATAGAGCTTACAATCTTGATTTAATAAGGAAATAGGACGGTAATTTGAAACAAGTGTAGGGTCTTTATTAGGTTTAGGTAATACAACAATTAACGCTTCAGTAAAAGAACCTGTCGTAGTCCCAGTGGAGCTAAAAAGGTAAATAATTTAAATAAATGAGGAATAAGTTGTATTTGAAATTCCTTGTAAAATTCTGCTGGAATGCCATCTGGTCCAGGAGATTTTTTCTGCTTAAGAGATTTAATAGCTAATCGAATTTCATCTTTAGTAATGGGCAGATCTAATTTACTTTTAGTCAAAGGGGAAATTTTGGGTAATCCACATGTAGATAAAAAGGAGTCAATTAAAGAAGAATCATCAAAATTAGGTTTATTATATAAAGTAGCATAATAATTTAGAAATTCATTAACAATATCATTTTGTGATATGGCAATTTTCCCAGTGGGACCATGAATCGAATTTATTTGGGATTTAACCTTTTTAATACGTAGATAATTAGCTAAAAGCCGTCCAGATCTATTAGCATTAAAACAAAATTTGGCTTTAGATTTGGAGAGTTGAATACCAGCTCCTCTGCTAAGAATGGAATTAAATTCATATCTGAGTTTTTGTAATTTCAATCTATACTGAGGGTCATTAGAAGTAATAAATAGCCTTTCAAATTTTGCAATTTGTTTCTCCAATTCTTTAATTTTTACATTAAAAGTTTTATTTTCATATGCCATGAGAGAAATAGAAGCACCTCTAATATAAGCTTTACAAGCGCCCCATCTATTCACCAGGGATGTAGAACCTTCCGGGTTAAGCTGAAAATAATCCTGAATAGCATCAAATATTTTCAATTTGTTTTGTTCATTGAGAACAATATCAGTGTTCATTCTCCATCTGGATTGTGATTTAAAATTTGAATTAAATTGCAAAACAAAAGATATTAAAGCATGATCCGATATATCAATATTACCAATGGTAGGAGAAATCACAGAATTAATTAATTGTCTGGAAATTAATAAATAATCAAGTCTCGAATGTGAATTATGTGGATTAGAGAAAAAGGTAAACATTTTTTCCGTAGGAAAATGTAATCGCCAAATATCAATTAATTTTGTAGTTTTAAGGAAAGATTTAAAAGTAAAAAAAGCTTTTGGAGGACGAAATTTAGTGAGAGATGTTCTATCCAATAAAGGATCAGATATAAGGTTAAAGTCTCCTCCAACAATAAGAGGAACGTTACCTAACTTGAGTACTTCAGTAGTTAAATTAGACCAAAACATAGGTTCATCAGTAGTTGGACCATAAACATTACTTAAAAACATAACAGAATCATACATTTTAAATTTAACTATAACATATCTACCTTCTGTATCTGATGATTTACTTAAAATTTGACAATGTAATCTTTTAGCAAAAAGAATAGCAACACCATTTTTTCTAGCTTTAGCAGGAGAGGAGACAATAGTATCAACCCACTTTTTTTCATATAGTCTAATATTTTATCTTCAATATGTGTTTCCTGAATAAAACAAATATCTGTTTTACAACTTCCTAAATAATCCAAAATCTTTGTACGTTTTACCGAATGTCTTAAACCCTTGACATTTAAAGAAGTTATTTTAACATTATGAACATTAGCCATAATAGAATAGAGAGAAAAAAGAAAGATTTAAGAAGAGGAGAAAAAGTTGAAGAAAAATATAGAAAATAGTAGTTCTAGAACAATGTGTAAGGAAAAGAAGGGAAAAGAAAAAAGACAAACAAACATAAAAGAGACAACCACAAATAAACATGAATAACAGATATGAAACGCACACGCGCTTTACAAGCATGACCGACCCGTTGGAGCCCAGCGTGAAGAGAACTGCAAAATTAGTCAGAAATACATGCTAGAACAATATTCAAGAAGCAGAGTCATGCGTATCCTTAGAATGCTGTGAATGCTGTGTATGCTGTTCCAGGAATAATTTTAAATCTTCCGGACATTGGAATGACTTAGAAAAATTATCTTTCCAGATTCGCATCGTTGAAGGATCAAATAGGCCATATTTAAATCCAAGACTTCTCAGTTGAGGACGCATATCAGTGAATTCTTTACGAATCTTAACAGTCTCATTGGCAAAGTCTTGGTGAATAAAGATTTTATTGCCATTAACCATTAAGGATGGAATTTCACGTGCCGCTTTCCTTATCAAAACCAAATGATGGTGACGTAGAACCTTAAAAATCATTTGTCTTGGCTTAGTATGGTGAGGATTGCAATGGGATGGAATCCTATGCGCTTATTGATTTCAAATTTCTCCAGAAATGTAATGTTTAAAAGACCAGGAATCAAATTCTCCAAATATAGTCTGCAATTAGAGCCTTCAACATCCTCTGGTAAATTAAAAATACGCAGATTGTATTGCCTGTTGCGATTTTCCATATCCAGTAGATGAGCAGACATAGGAGAAATTTTGGCCACAAGTGGTGTAAAGGCGTCAATTTCAACTTTGTTATCTTGTATTTTAATAGAATTATCCCAAACTTTCATTGACATACTAGCCATATCTTTACGTAGGTTTTTAATCTCTGACGCAATGGTATCCGTGTTGGCACGCAGCACCTGAAGTTCGTCAAACATTAATGCCAAAGAAGGCTCATTAGATTCCACCACTTTAGATTTTATAGGAGGAGGAGAAATCTGTTGCTTCCTCTTATTATTGGGGTTTTGCGCATTTTTACTCTCCATTTTCGTAATATAAAATGAAAGGAGTAAACAAAAGCAAAGTACAGGGAAATAAGATAAATGCAGAAAAAAATGCAGCAAGGAAAAAGCTGGTGCAGCAGCTAAAACACACTGTGGGAGTGGTTAGGCCAAAGCCAGGCCCTTTCCTGAATACTTGCTCCGCCCCCCTGACAGGAAATCTGGGCAGTACCTCAAGCAGAGCTCCAAGCTGAATCAGGAGGAAGAAAAACACCACTACCGACGTCCTAAGCTCCAGGAAAAAAGCACCACAGCAGCAGGTAAGGCTTCACAGGGCTGCTAAAGCATTTTCTAGTAGATTCTGACTGAAATTCCGGAATTCGTCTTTAAAAACGGGCCCCTTCAACACGGAGCTTATCGGGAGGTGGCCATCCTGTTTTCGCGCGCTCGCGCGTCTCCCTTTCCAAGTTTAAACGGTCCTGCAGAATTAATCTGCTAAAACTAAGTTCCTCCTTTAACCAAATTAAGTTCCAGAGCTTTAAAGGGCAAAGGCGTAGCTGGTCGATGAGAAAGTCTATACCTAGTTACTCGTGGATAATTTCAGAGGGAATACTTTTGGGGACCCCTAAAAGACTTCTCAGTGTGGTATCTTTACATACTTGCCTTTACTTAGGGCCTTATTATGAGTCTGGTGGTCTACGGACCGCCAGACTCACCGGGACGCAGTGGTGGCGGTCTTCTGACTGCCCCATTATGACCAGAGTGGTCGGGCCACCCTGGGACCGAAACAATTGCCAAGGATCAGAGATCCCTGGTGGGGCTGCTGTGATATTGAGGCCGCAATATGGTTGGGAAGCCGCTCCGGCCCGCCAAGCACATTACGAGTTTCCTCACCCACACTTTTCATAGAGGTGCGACTGCCATGAAAAGTGTGGCAGTGAGGAAACAAAGGGGGCCCTACAGGTCCCACTGGTGCATCACGCCATATGGATGCACACAGGGGGGCACAACATGTTTCCCGTGGTGTTCAAACACACTCCAGTACATGCACGGCATGGACTTCAGCAGTCCATGCCGTGCAGGTACTGCCTTTGATGTTCCCATTGTGGTGCCTAGGTACCGCCCTGCGAATGCCAAAGAGCTGCCTTCCAGACAGGAGAAAACTCCTAATCTGGCGGGCAGTTTGCTCATGGGTTTGGCGGTGCGGGAGCCAAACTCACAATGAGGCCTTTAGACATGAATGGTGTCCTCATTGACAGTAGTTTTTCCTGAAATTGCACACAAGTTTATTGTAATCTTTTATGAGTCAGTTGTGTATTCCCAGTGATTTTGAAGCATGCACCATGGGTGCTGCCATCATGGGCAGCTGATGCGGAAACCGCAGTTAGTGGTTAATCTAGTGGTTCTTGGGATTCATTTGATCAAAATCTTTCCATTGTGCGACTTGGCCAGAGCATGTGAAAACCTTTTTGAGTTACCAACTTTATTCATTTTGTACATGTTCAATATGTGTTGTTTATTTATTTCATTTACTTGACGTGAGCAGCCTGCCATTTCAAGTTTTGCATAGCATTATATGCAGTGAGAGTGAAAACCACAAACCAGAGACAATGATTGAGGCATTGTACAAAGTTGCTGTTTTTATGATGAGCAATCAGTGAAAGAAAAATAACATATTCACACAGGTTATACAGACTTGCAAACTTGTGATAAATTGTCTCAGTGTGAGGAGGGGGAGCCACCTTGGAGGGCTCAGGCCTTTGTACCGAGCATAGCGTGAGGCACTTTAACCACCCATCATCTTGGGTACCCTTCAAATACAAAATGACATCACAGGAAAAGACCCAACTTCATCTTAGATTTGGACCTTCAATCAGAGACTTTGAACAGCCCATCATAGTGGAAAGAGCAGGTCATAAGGTTCATCCATGCTTCTTTTCTGTAACTTATCACATGAGTTTTAAGTTGAGGGCGACACACCACACGGAAGTAATGTGGTTAACTGTAGCTGAGATTTATTAGACAGATCCAGATGAATGGGCAGCTGACATCAGGAAGTGCTGCTTTCCCCAACCATCTTCCACCACTACTGGTTCCATTCTCTCCACCTAGAATCCCCTCAGTTCTTACCCAGTGCCACATTCAAGAGCCTATATACATCAGTCAGCTATATAGGGCCTCCTGTCTACTGTCTGAGACAGGATTTGTGAGCATTGTGCTCCATCTCTACTGTCACTGTGGATGATTTCATGGCTAACATACCGCTCTGATCATGTCCTATTCAAAATAAATGAGCCTTGAGAAAGTCCTGTGTGGGACAAAAAGCGTTGGCAGGAAATTAGCTGTAATTAATGTTTTTATCTAGCTTTCCTTCAGATTGAAAAGATCAATAAATAAATACAAATCAAGCTAGTTGCAAGCCCTCTGGGGAATATCATTCCTTTAAAGAACTCATGTTGGCTTAACAAGCGTTGAAAGTGTATGCGTTTTGCCGATTATCCACAGGATAAGCAACTGGGAAGAATAGGAAACAAATATGAGTTAATGAAGAGACTATAGGGAAAGAAAAGGCAACACAATGATAACAAGAACGAAAAGAGCACCATTTGCATAGATAAAAGTCTTACTTGTAACATAGGAAAAAAATCTTCAAATCATTTTTTTATTCCATTTGCTACATGCCACAACGTCCCCTTTTAGAAAGCACCAACCAAAAGGCTTGCTATTCAAAGAAATTGCACAGCCATCCTTTTAAACCGTTATTACATGTTCCTAGTTCCACCACTGACCATTAGATAACCTTACTGCACTCACTCCCTTACTAACCTCAACCATTAGGTAAAGGGCCGAATTTCACCAGACCCTCTCTCACCTAGAAATTTGGTGACAACGAAAAGTTCCTTCTCTACCCAAAATGCCTCTGACCTCTTGACATGATCATAACTTTTCTTGCTTCTTTTGGTCTAGACTCAAATTTTCCCATCATATCCTCCAACATCCCACGAGACTTAGAGCTATCCTGATCCAGCAAACTTTCCCTCACCTTATTCAAGCATGTTTTGCATAGTAAGTCATAACAAGACCTACCCCAAAAGAGCTTTGAACGGCATCATGCCAGTAACACTGTTGTGAGTATTATGGTGCATGTACAGTGTGGGACAAATGGCATACTCCACATCAACACCAACAGCAACAGCAGCCCTAATGCACTCATTGCTCTGATCATCCTCTTTGCAACACATCACCATGAGGGCAATAAAGGTACACCTCTTATGCTTGATACCACCCTCCTCCAAGCACTTCCTCGTGTCTTTGGTAGCGAATTACACCTCATTGTTAAACAGTAATTCAGAAGGAAGGCCATACCTGGTGAACACATTAGTCAAGAACAAAAACACACTCCTAGTATCAGGCACACGCAGAAATATTACTTTGGAATTTGCTTAGAACTAGATTTTCTGTTTTTGACTAAACAAAAAAGATCTTCTGATCCTCTGTTTAGTTCCATAACAGACTCTTTAGGATCTTGAATATGACTGGCAATTTCAACTGCTTCATCTAAGATATCTGTAGCTGATTCTTCTTGCAAAAAAATTATGTCTGTTGAGCATGAGTTAGGGAGGCTTGCTGAAATGCCTCTCCAGCCACTCCACAAATTCTGCACACATGTCCAGTTATTCTTCCTCATCATTAGGTACAAATACTGGAAGATAATCGAAAATCTCCCGCCCTCCAACCAAAAAAGTGTATGCAATCTGTTTTAAACTTCATGCGATCAATGGCACCAAAAATAAGAATGTAATGTTCTGAACCATTCTTTCCATTTAATATACCAGGCAGCTGTACAGCAGTGGTAGTGGATTAATTGACTCCATACTCAAATTTCAAAATATGAATCGAGGACAGTGAAAACAATATCGAATCACAAAAATGTCAGAAAAAAATATTGTTTACAAACATATCGCCATCCTATACTTCGCTGCTAGGCCTTTACCCCCTGTGTTAACACTTTTTTTGGCTATTTGGTGTAGTCAGCGCTTAGGCCCCTGTAACATTTTGTCCACATAAGGTATCCACGCCAAATTTGCGTCCTTTTCTTCCAACATCATGGGGATTTTGAAGGTATCTAGGGTTTGTGTATTCCCCTGGAGGGGACCCAGACATTAGCAAAAATACAGCAACATTTTTTTTTTTAAATTAAAAATGTAGAAAAAGTACTGCAGAAGAAAGCGTCTGTCTTTTTTCCCTGCAAATGGTATCAACAAAGGGTTTGTGGTGCTGAAATCACCATATTCCCAGCTTTCAGGGACAGGCAGACGTTTGTCAGAAAACCAAACTTTTTTACATAGTTTTGGCATTTTACTGAGACATAGCCTATTTTTGCTACTTTTTGTGCTTTTAACCTCCTTCCAGTTAGTAGTAGAAATGAGTGTGAAATCAATAATGGATCCCGGAAAGCTATACATTTCTGAAAAGTAGACAAAATTCTGATTTCAGCAAGGGGTCATTTGTGTAGATCCTTCAAGGTTTTTTATAGAAACTAACAGTTGAAATTAAGAAAAATTGAAAATGAGTTTAAAAAAACAGCCATTTGTGCCAACGTTTTCACCTGTAACTTCTTCTAAGTATGACAGATGTTTGAAAGCAATATACCGTTATATCTGCTGGACCCTTCTGGTTGTGGGGATATATAAGACTTGTAGGTTCACCTTAGAACCCCAGGAACCCGGAGCCAATAACTGAGCTGCGCCTTGCAATGGTTTTTCATTGTGTACCGGGTATATAGCAATTCATTTGGTAAAATATAAAGATTGAAAACTAGGTATCAAAGACACCTACGTATTTCCGAAATGGGAACAAAATAGAGAGTTTAGAAACAGTAGCTATTTGCACATCTCCAAAATTGTGGGTACCCATACTAGCATGTGAATTATAGGACATTTTTCAAAGTGACTTCGTTTTTACACATTGTCTTACATTTGGAAGGCAGAAATGCATCGAAATTCAATAGGTAATAACAGTTGCTCTACAATTCTGTGTTCCCCTAAGTATCCCGATAAAAATGTTACGGTAGGCCTAGTACCCGCGACAGAAACCGGCCCAAAACGCAACGTGGACACACCACATTCTTACAGTGAAAACACTGAACAGACCCTTTTTTTGCAAAGTGCCTAGCTGTGGATTTTGAACCTTAGCTCAGCCGGCACCTAAGGAAACCGAGCAAACCTATACATTTTTGAGAACTAGACACCCAGAGGAATCCAGAATGGGTTGACTTGAGTGGCTCTTACCAGGTTCTGTTACCCAGAACCCCTTGCAAACCTCAAACTTTGTAAAAAAAAAACCACATTTTTCCTCACATTTCTGTGATGGAAAGTTCTGGAATCTGTGTGGATCCACAAAATTCCACACACCCCTGTATTTCCCAAAATCTTACAATAAAAATGGTACCTCACTTGTGTGGATAGACCTAGTGCCCACGACAGGAAACGGCCCAAAACACAACGTGGACACACCACATTTTTACAGTGAAAACTGACCCTTTTTTTCTAAGTGCCTAGCTGTGGATTTCGAACCCTAGCTCTGCCAGCACCTAGGGAAACCTAGCAATCCAATACAGTTTTGAAAACTAGACACTCAGGGACATCCAGGATGGGGCAACGTGTGTGGCTCTGACCAGGTTCTGTTACCCAGAACCCCTTGCAAACCTCAAACTTTGTGAACAAAAAACACATTTCTGTGATGGAAAGTTCGAGAATCTGTGTGGATCCACAAAATTCCACCCACCCGCATTCCCCAAAGTCGTCCTATAAAAATGTTACCTCACTTGTGTGGGTAGGCCTAGTGCCTGTGACAGGAAACGGCCCAAAACGCTACGTGGACACACCACATTTTTACAGTGAAAACTGACCCTTTTTTCCCAAAGTGCCTAGCTGTGGATTTTGAACCCTAGCCCTGCCGGCACCTAGGGAAACTTAGCAAACCTATACATTTTTAAAAACTAGAAACCCAGAGGAATCCAGGAAGGGGTGACTTGTCTGGCTTTCTCCAGGTTATGTTACCCAGAATCCCTTGCAAACCTCAAACTTTGTAAAAAAAAACACATTTTCTCACATTTCTGAGATGAAAAGTTCTGGAATCTGCGTGGATTGACAAAATTTCACCCACCCCGCATTTCCCAAAGTGTTCTGATAAAAATGGTACCTCACTTGTGTGGGTAGGCCTAGTGCCCGCGACTGGAAACGGCCCAAAATGGAACGTGGACACACCACATTTTTACAATGAAAACTGACCCTTTTTCTGCAAAGTGCCAAGCTGTGGATTTTGAACCCTAGCTTTGCCGGCACCTGGGGAAACCTAGCAAACCTATACATTTTTTAAAACTAGACACCCAGTGGAATCCAGGATGGGGTGACTTGTGTGGCTCTCACCAGGTTCTGTTACCCGGAATCTCTTGCAAACCTCATACTTTGTCATAAAAACACATTTTCCTCACATTTCTGTGATGGAAAGTTCTGGAATCTGCGTGGACCCACAAAATTCCGCCACCCTGCATTCCCCAAAGTCTTCCAATGAAAATGGTACCTCACTTGTGTGGGTAGGCCTAGTGCCCGAGACAGGAAACTGCAGAAAACGCAATGTGGACAAACCACATTTTTACACTGAAAACTGACCCTTTATTGGCAAAGTGCCTAGCTGTGGATTTTGAACCCTAGCTCTGCCGGCACCTAGGGAAACCTAGCAAACCTATACATTTTTGAAAACTAGACACCCAGGGGAATCCAGGAGGGGTGACTTGTCTTGCTCTCACCAGGTTCTGTTATCCAGAATCCCTTGCAAACCTCAAACTTTGAAAAAAACAACATTTTCCCCACATTTCTGTGATGGAAAGTTCTGGAATCTGCGTGGGTCCACAAACTTCTACCCACCCCGCATTTTCCAAATTCTCCCGATAAAAATGATACCTCACTTGTATGGGTGGGCCAAGTACCCGCGACAGGCAAGGGCTCAAAACTTATTGTGGAGACATCAAAATTACCTATCGCAAAACAACCTCTTTTTGCAAGGGGGGGTCACCTGGGTTTTTGGCCCCCGGCTCAGCGGCCATCTAGGGAAACCTACCAAACCCACATATTTCTGAAAACTAGAGACACAGGGGAGTCCAGGGACATTTTTATCTCCCGTTTTCCTAACCATTTAAGTTACACATTTTCTGGTGAAGGGTCAACACTGATTACTAGTTAGGAAGGAAAATGGATTTTTCTCTTTTTTCTCTTTTTCCTCTATTTTTAAACTTCCTTTTTAGAAATCTACACAACCAATATGGACCAGGGACTTTTCTTTGCACATAATGCATGTGTAATGCTTGTTATATACACAGCAGTTTTTGCATGATGGTGAAATCAAGGTTTCTCTTTCTTCCTAGAGACATGCCACAAAACCATACTATCAAATATTCTTTATTGTGATCATAGATAGACTTATCTTGAAAAATGCTATAAATGAATACAACTGTATATGTGTGTATTACAGCCTTGAAGAAGTCACTGTGTGGCGAAACACGTGTCAGCTTCCTTTTCCTGATTCCAATACAATCTACGCTCAACAGCCATTCGGCTCTTGTCTTCAATTGTAGAGTGAATAACTATACGATGACAAAATAATATGAAGATTAGAAATTGTTCTTTTTGACAGAGATTGGGAGTGCTTTGGTATTTTGTTTTCTCACACCGCACCACCACCAGGGATCGTGGATCCCTGGCGGTTGTGGCGATGCTGTGGAGGTCCGACATATACATATACATCATCCAGTGACTGTGTGTTTCTGTAAAGTTTAAATATGTTTAATATATATAGGGAAAGGCGTATTGAAGAATGAGTGGGTGTATAAGTGTCTGAATGGATGATTTAGTACGTGCGTGACTGACTCTACAAGTGAGTGATTAAACGTATCTTATTGAATGCATGGGTTAGTGACTAAACTGTGTGAATGTCTGTATCCGTCTGTTGGTGTGTAAGTGGATGCATGGATTTGCGAATAGCTACATGAGTGTCTATATGGGTTATTGATTGGTTCTATGAGTATCTGTATGGGTGCCTGAGTGTTTGTGTGGATGGGGTGTGTGCGACTGTGCATAGATGTGTGAGTGGGTGATTCACTGGGTGGATGGTTTCAAGAGTGCATCTGTGATAGACTGTATGGGTGGGTAAGTGTGTGTAAGAGTGTGTTAGTGAGTGAATGTATGTCCCAGTGGTACATGTGTGAGTAACTACATATGTGAAAGGCAGTATATATGTGTATTGGAGTATATAAATAGCTATAAGCGAGAGTGAGTGATTGTGATAGTGGCTGTATGGATGAGTGTGTGCTTGTATCAGTGATTGTATAAGAGCGTAACAATGTGCTAGTATTTGTATGATTAAGTGAGCTGGTGTGTGTATAACTGTATAGGTGAGTAAATGGCAGTGTGTTTAATTATTTGCATGACTGACTAGGTGTGTGAGTACCTCTATGGATGAGTGGCGGTGTTTGAGTGTCTATATAGGAGTAAGAGTGCATATGATAGTCCTGTACTGAGTGACCATAAGTATGAGTGACTGTACGGGTGAGTGAGTGGATGTGTGTGTGTAGACCTAAGAATCAGTGAGTGGGTATGTAGTTATTGGTGTTGGAGTGTCTATGGTTTTGCGAATGGCACTCTGTAATTTAGATTGGGTGTATCAAAGGTTATATTAGGGTGTGAGGAGCTGCATCAGATTATCACGTGGATGATGTCATCAGTGATGTCATTTGAGATGTCATCAGTGATGTCATCAGTGATGTCACTGACCATGTCATGAGTGATGTAATATGTGACGTCATCAGCAGTGCATTGCGGGGCGCGAGTTATAGTTAGCTGAACTAACTATAACGGGGGAATTTCACGGGTTTTGTACGAGTGCAATGTCCAACTAACTATAACTGTCCCTAAAACCTATGGTTTTTTCAGTGAATTTCAAAGGTTTTTAAATGCTAATTTCTAACTATAACGTGTCTGAAACCTATGGTTTTTTTCAGTGAATTTCAAAGGTTTTTAAAATGCTAATTTGTAACTACAACGTGCCTGAAACCTACGGTTTTTTCAGTGAATTTCAAAGGTTTTTAAATGACAATTTTTAAATGTATTAATTTTTATATTAATTTTTTCACACTGATTTACTACATTTTTAGAAACAATTTCTTTTACATATTTTATTTTTAAATTACATTGTAATTACATTATACATTACATTACAAAAAATACTTTCTCAGAATGAATTACTTTAGTTTAAATACTTTGCACATAGGCAATAGACTTTTAAGTACAGTAGTTACAGTTGTTGCAATGGGCAACACATTTTCATACACAATGCAACATTCAGCTCAATGTGAATTTCTAGTTAAATGCAATTAGTTACTTTATGGATTACTTTTCTAACTACAGGACTGGATCCTAGATTCAGTCCTGGTACATCTCCTGTAAACAGTTGAGTAAAAGCGTTTTGGTTACAGTCGTGATTTTTAAGGAATATTATTGTATTTTAAAAGTTGACACTTAGAAACTTTTTCTCATAGAATCACCAATGTTATCCTATGGAAGGAAATTCACTTAGCAGGTAAAAACTGTTATCGATTACTTTTTCTTACTCAGTGTTGGATCCTGGATCCAGCACTGGTGCATCTCCTGTAAACAGTTGAAAGAATGCGTTTAAGTCATACAGGCGATTTTTAAGGAATATTTGTAGTTTGTGAAAATCGACACTTTGAAACTTTTCTGCTGAAAACCAGACAATGGATTCCTATGGAAGAAAATATAAGTTACTGGTAAGTACGGTTAAAATTACTTTTCAGGACCAGTACTGGGCTGAAAGATACAGCACTGAGGTCTCTCCTTATAACAGGTGAGTAAATCGGAATTCGTATTTCGGCTGATTTTAGAGGAATATTTGTATGTTTCAAAAATCAACACTTAGAAACTTTTCAGCAAAAAGCAGGCAATGATATCCTATGGAAGGAAATTCAAGTTACTGGTAGAGTACGGTTAAAATTACTTTTGAGGATCAGTACTGGGCTGAAAGATGCAGCACTGAGGTCTCTCCTGATAACAGGTGAGTAAATCGGAATTCGTATTTCGGCTGATTTTAGAGGAATATTTTAAAGTTCCAAAACTCCACACTTAGAAGAATTTCCAAGTGAAACCAGTCAATGTTAGCCTATGAAGGAAATTCAAGTTACCGGTAAGTACGGTTAAAATTACTTTTGAGGATCAGTACTGGGCTGAAAGATGCAGCACTGAGGTCTCTCCTGATAACAGGTGAGTAAATCGGAATTCGTATTTCGGCTGATTTTAGAGGAATATTTTAAAGTTCCAAAACTCCACACTTAGAAGAATTTCCAAGTGAAACCAGTCAATGTTAGCCTATGAAGGAAATTCAAGTTACCGGTAAGTACGGTTAAAATTACTTTTCAGGACCAGTACTGGGCTGAAAGATGCAGCACTGAGGTCTCTCCTGATAGCAGGTGAGTAAATCGGAATTCGTATTTCGGCTGATTTTAGAGGAATATTTTAAAGTTCCAAAACTCCACACTTAGAAGAATTTCCAAGTGAAACCAGTCAATGTTAGCCTAGGGAAGGAAATTCAAGTTACTGGTAAGTACGGTTAAAATTACTTTTCAGGATTAGTACTGGGCTGAAAGATGCAGCACTGAGGTCTCTCCTGATAACAGGTGAGTAAATCAGAATTCGTATTTCGGCTGATTTTAGAGGAATATTTGCACAATGGTGAAGGGAGGGCGGGGCCTGAGGTGACATCTGTGCAAACGCGCCCCGTGGCGCGTTTTAAGTTGAGGATTAAGTCCCCTTGAATCATGAGGGTCCCTACGGGCCAACTAGCCCACCAGGAACCTCCAGTATGCGCCAGGGGCTGCGTTGCAGAGACATGTACAGAGGCCACACCCCTTTTACACCTCTCTGCAACGCAGCTCTGTAGCACTTTCTGGACGTACCTGTTGGGCTAGTTGGCCCCCAGGGACCCTCAGGATTGAAGAGGATTTAATTCCCCATCTTAAAACGCGCCACGGGGCCTGTTTGCACACATGTCACCTGAAGCTCCGCCCCTCCCTTCACCACTGTGCAAACGCGCCCCGTGGCGCGTTTTAAGTCGGGGATTAACTCCCCTTGAATCCTGAGGGTCCCTGGGGTGCAACTAGCCCACCATATACCTCCAAAAGCGCCATAGAGCTGCGTTGCAGAGAGGTGTAAAAGGGCGTGGCCTCTGTACACCTCTCTGCAAGGCAGCCCCTGGCGCATACTGGAGGTTCCTGGTGGGCTAGTTGGCCCCAGGGACCCCAGTATTCAAGGGGATTCGTTCCCCTCTGCAAGCGCGCCAGGGGCGCGTTTGCAGAGTGGTGAAGGAAGGGGCGGGGCCTACGGGCCCGATCGTTTTTGTTTTTTGTTTTTTTCCCCCTGAAGGGAGGCTGTGTAGCCCCCTTCCTTTTCCTATTTTTAGGCCCTGGGGACCCCATCCCCCAGGGCCTTACCCCTACCTTAAAATTAAAATAAATTTAAAAAAACGGGAAGGGGGCAGCGTGGCCCCCTTCCCTGGGCCTGTATTGGCCCCGGGACCCCTTCCCCCGGAGCATGGCCTCTTTTTTTTATTTGGAGGTGGGCTGCGTGGCCCCCTCCTCAGGCCATTTAAGGCCCCGGGGACCCCATCCTCAGGGCCGGCCTTGCACTTTTTTTTATTTTTTTTCCTTTTTTACTTTGGGGAGGGGGGCTGCGTGGCCCCCCTCCGTGGCCACTATGGCCCCGGGGACCTCATCCCCCGGGGCCTGGCCTCTCGTTGGGGACTGTGGGGGGTCCCCAAGCCCCCACAGTCCCGCCGGCTCCCCGTGTCCTACGGGAGCCGGCATTGCTCCACACATGGGGAGCAGCAAACATGCTGCTCCCCATGTGGAAAAGCAATCAGCTGGATATTGGAAGAGAGAGCAGGTTTCCCTGCTCTCTCTTCCAATATCCAAAGCAAGTTTGCAATGACAGGACGGGAGCCGCGAGGCTCCCGTCCTGTCATTGCAAACAGCAGTGTCCCGGGGGTAGGCACCCGGGACACTGCAGGAGCCGGCCCTGGGGGTGGTGGTCCCCAGGGCCACCACAGGCTCCAGGAGGGGGCCGCGCGGCCCCCTCCTTACATTTTGAAAGCCCCGGGGATGTGGTGGTCCCCGGGGCTTGGGAGTCCAAAACGGACCCCCATTTTAATTTTTCTTAGTGCCCCGGGAGGTGGTGGTCCCGGGCGTGTGGGAGCTGGAGCCCCCCACACTGAGTTTTTAATTTAAAAAAGAAGCCCCGGGAGGTGGTGGTCCCGGGGCTGCGGGAGGGCTCAGAGCCCTCCCGCACCATTATACATAAAGCCCCGGGGGTGGTGGTCCCCGGGGCTTGGGAGGCCCTTAGAGGCCCCCCACACATAAAATTATCCCCCCCACCATGCCCCCGGGACTTGGGCCACCCGGGGCAAAATACAATCGAAGCGCGGAGACCGCGCTTCGATTTTTCGGCAGGATTCGCGCATCCTGAGCGCATCCTGCCGATTTTTAAAAAAATATTTTTTTATTTTTGCCCAGGGGGTCCTTGTGGGACCCCTGAGCAAACCTAGGGGGTCAGGGTGTTTCTACCTGCCCCCTTTGTGCGCTTTGCGCACTTGTTTCTGTCCCTCGGTTCTACCGAGGGACAAAATGGCTGCCAACATTTCCTGAATCGGAATGTTGACAGCCAGCTGACAACCAATTAACATGCAGCTCGTGATCGGGAGGGTACGCGGACCCTACTCGGCCATAGATATCACTATCTTTTTACTTTTGATTTTCTCAGCAACTACTGAACGGATTTACACCATTTAACAAAAAGGGTTCTTTCTGAACCAAGAACTACCTCTTTGCCAAATTTGGTGTAATTCCGTTCAGCAGTTCGAGCTGTAGCCGTGTCTAAAGTTTCCTATGGAAAATTGCATGGGGAAAACGCGTTTTGGGACCCCCCCTTTTTCTCGGCCCCCGCTTGACGAATCCCCCGAGACTTTCAGGGTATGAGCGGACCGGAGCGGGCCACAAAGTTTGAAAATTTTGCGAAGATACGTCAACCGGCAAGAGAGTTATTTCAAATAGAATGTCGCGGATTTCCTATGGATAATAGGTTGTAACTATAACTATCTACTGGCGACCGCCAGTAGATAATATATATATATATATATATATATATATATATATATATAATTACAAAAACTTCAAATTTTACCTAATACACAAAATGTTACATAAGAATTAAAACATGATTGTTTTGAAAATCTCTCTACTGTTTTCCATTATAAACCCAACATGCCGCACTTATAACAATGCAAAACTGCTCTAATTAATACTTAAAAACAATTATAATATTTATAAATTACAATAAATAATTTGAAATAAAAAATTAACAAAAACATAGAACACTAATTAAATACTAAACAGAATAGTAAAGAAACATAAAAACGAAATAATGTACAACAATAATTTAAAAAACAATATTTTTCACAACAATTATTAAAACAACACTTAAAAAGACATTCTTACCTTTGACATTTCTATACACAATATTTTTGACATCACGATATTGACTCAATATTTTTGTTTTCTAACATTTTTTATTTGATATTTCGTTCAAACACATCAAAATATGCCATGGAGATCACAAGTAAGAAATAGTGGGATAATTCAATTAAACCCAGTCACACAAAAGGAAATCAAACAAAACACATTGCAAACTGAAGAATGTGTCGCCTACATACTGAGATGACTAAAAGTTAGCAGTTTCTACAATGTGACTGTATTGCCGCAGAAAAATTATTTTTATGAATTGCCACATAATTTGTTTTTTTATGACCACAGAGGACTGGAACAAAAAAAAAAACTAGAAATAGACTGAGCATGGTTGTGCTGCTGTATGATTGGCATGGTTTGAAACTGGAAGGCGACCAACCAAAATCAAGTCATGGAATCACCACATTCACAGCCCATCGTTGCTCTTGACTGCAAAGCCACTAGTGGGCAGTTGGCAAAAATGGGGTACACAAAAGGGATGCCACATATTTGTGGTGACATCAGGGCATCACCCATGCTCGGAGTTCATCATTGCTGGCAATTGCAGTGTCATGCAGGAACTGCTCGACAGAAACGGTGCTGTTGCAACACTTGATTTGAGCGTTCTACAGCACGGCCTCCAAAGCAAACAGACCAATCACCACAGCTGTCCTATAGTCCCAGAGGTAACATATAAGAGTCAAGACCAGATCCCCACCCTGCCATTCACAGATCTGCAGTGAACGTTTGACAAGGGTTTACATACAGTGCAAGCCACAAACTGCACGAGGGAGGTTCTCACATGGCTCATCACCAATATTTTTATTATTAGTTTGTTAAGTGAGCGATTACCCAGAGGTGTCCTGCCGCTAGTCTAAAAGTAAGACAAAAATGCACCTAGATTATTTAAATGGGAAACAGCATTGTAGTCATTACATCGCTGTACCATTACAACGCGGTCGTAACAACGACCACGTTGTTAGTACGCGATGCATTTACATCTCAAGTCATTACAACGACTTGCACTAGGGGGCGCTGAGGTATTGGAAATTAATTCCAACACCTTCCCTACTGTTGTGCAAACTGGAGTAGGAATAGTAATTAATACTATTCCTAAGTCCAGCGCGCCCCCTAGTGCAAATCGTTGTAATGACTTGCGATATAAATGCATCGCGTACTAACAACGCGGTCGTTGTAACGACTGCGTTGTAAAAGCACACGATGTAATACATCACGTTGCAATGTACCATATTCAATTTAAACAGATGTGTTTTTAAAGCCGTGCGAAATTTTAAAAGATTCGACCAAAACGTAACTCCATAGGAAGCTTGTTCCATGCCTGGGCTGTAACCACTGGAAAGGAGTAACCACCAAGTCTTGACTTGCGAATCCTAGGCACAATCACCAAATTGAGAGAGGCTGAGTGTAGCACTCTAGGAGAATGTACTTTTTGAACAAGATAGAAATGTAATTTGTTTGCTGTGCCTGAAAGAAGGTGTCGATATTGTGTCACTCAATAGTGTGGAAACAATATTCTATCCCTTCGATATTTGGGATTCGATAATTTCAGCCTACACCAAAAAATACTTGTGTCAGTAGGGATGACAAGTGAGCAGTGACTGGGCGCTGTAGGCAGGAATACACATCTGTGGTTATTCACAAACCCCTTACCTCCAGTTGCATGCTGTAAAAAGTCAGTAAACAAGAGAACGTCCCTTTCCTTGATGGAAAGGGAACAGGAACACTACTCAAAATTGGTGGGGTGTAGATGGGGCATGATTTGTGCACAAGGAACACATTTGCTGATTGAGAAAAATAAATGCTGTTGTCAGTGCATTTGTTCAGTTTTTTTCACATGTAAATGCAAAACTGGAATTCCAAAAACGTTTCCAGGAGTACACCTGGAAGCCTGCACCTGACATACGTTTACGGCATAACTTGGAAAACCTTTTTTCCTGCACGAGTATACTCACACCTATGCAAGTCTTTAAACTGCTGGATGGAGATTTACTTACTTTTTAGTCCTTATCTTTTCAAATTTGCATCACTTCTAGCACATTTTTATTTATGTCCTTCTTTCCTTCCTTCTTTTTCTCCTTCTCTCTTGTTTGTTTCTTTCCTTCTTTATTGCTTTCTTCTTTCCTTTTTTCTTTCCTTTTTTCTTTCCTAGTTTCATTCTTTATTTATTGCTTGCTTTCCTTCTTTCTTTCTTTCTTTCCATCATTCTTTCCATCTTTCTATCCTTCTTTCTTTCTTGAAGGCAAGAGGCTGATTCTCAGTAGCCACGTAATTCCAGGCAGACTGTATTGGCCACATGGAGCACAGGGCCTGCCTCATGGCTAGATGGGACACCTCAGTCCACCCAACCCTGGACATGCCAGATGGTTGTGAGGCTGGCCACAGAGAGTGTACGTCATCATTGTAGGATACCAGTGGTGCTATGAAATAAAGACTTGTGAATGTTTCCAATGTTGAGATATGCACAGGCAGATGTAGGTGATTAGGAAACCTTGTTGTGGTAGTGTACATCTGCACTGATGATGTAGCCTCACATACAGTCTTGTGACACTGTGTAGGACTGACACTGCTTTGACACCTACCTGGCTGTTGGAGGGTGATGGGCTCTGGGACCAGTCCTAGTCATGCCTTTGCCACACTAATTATTGGTCCACTTGCAATGATGCTTCTTTGCTTTGAAAGACTATTGTGTTGTATGTGTTGGGCTCAGCCCTACACATGCGATTTTCATCCATGATTATTTGTGGGTAAGGTGACACATGGAAGAGATGAAATATGTTGCATCTTGTCTGACTTGATGATGCACACAGTGCACACGTATATATGCACGAACTACAAACACAATGTACAGTAATATTTCTTTTGTAGTTTTATATATATACGTTTATCCTCGCCCTAATTTATATAAGTGTAGGGGTGAACACATGTCTAGTCTCACGTGGAAATCTAAGACCATACTTTCCGAATACAGTTCCATTTCTGATGATCCAGCGCTAACAATAAAAATACTTCTCCTATATAACTCGGTCATCCAGGTACAACTATCTCTCCAATACACAGACTATATCCATATGACGGTGGGGCCCATTGACACCGCATATACATTCACTTACTCATTTATTCCCTGGATTACCTCCGTCCTTAACCTAGGAGAAAAAACAGTAAAACGATTCGCTGGAAGGAGACGGGATACCTCTTTTTAACACGACATAATGTTTCTCATTGCTTTTAAGGTATTCCGCTCATTGGTTGATGGACCAACTAGTAGGAATCAGTTGATGGTGATTAAGACCAGCTCAATCACAATAAACTCTTTAACATTTTACCTTAATTATTGAGCTAAAGAATCACTGAGTCATTTGTTTAAAGATAATAAAGTTTATATAAAGTTTTTAGAAACAATGCATAAGTTTAAGTTTATCACTCAGATTATTACATTTATCATCATTATAAGAATAAATTGAAATTACAATGCATACCTATTGGATGGAAGATAAAGTTTGTCACAGCAAGAACTTCAAAAAGATCTATCTGTCTTGGAAAAATCTAATAGCTCTAAATGAAAAATCTATCATGAATAAAAAGGTTCTTAAAAAGCAGCATCTTATACCTAAGGAAAATAGCAGCAGCAGCTTCGATCATCCGTAGCAGCAGCTCAGCACCCGCAACTCATCTATCAGCAATCTCAGCTCTCTCTTCTCCTAACAGTACGCTCGCTCATCATCATCAAGAAAAATAATACTACTAATACCAACCAACCCCTCCCGGAGTAGGTCTTCTTATACCCTAATTCTCGCTTATTTCGCTAATGGCCATCTGTCCTAGAGCATCAACATTTTCTTGATATATTACAGTTGTTCGAACATAATGTAAATACTTAATTAAAATGAATGGAGAAACAAGTTTTATTGGTATGTTTATTCCCAGTTAAGACTGTGATCTTCTACATCTGTCGGTATAACTTTGGATCACTTTGCAAGATTTCACGGCGCTATTAGCATTTTGCCAGAGTCTGCCAAACAGACAAATTCAGCGTGGAGGAAAAGTCATTTTACCCAAAGAGGCTTCAAATAAATATTGAACCATTTTTATGAAAAAGATTAGTAATGGTTTCACATTTACAAAATTATTGAATATACTCCAGGTCTACCATTCACCATCAGTGAAATCGTGTCCACGTTCTATACATGGTCTCCGTATACTTTTATCGATCGTGTTTGATCTGATGGATATTCGTATAGGGTTGATCAGTGTGCCTGTAATCTCCTTCACAATTATATCTTGGGATTTTTCACCACAGCTTCAAGGGTTCCCAGTGATGTGTTGAGCAAACTATGAGTGCAATCAACTTTCTATGTACGTCAATGCCTACACCTTGGTTCCAATACCACTGACCTGGATTATGAAGCGCAAACAGACTTCATAGTATATTTTAAAATACTGACGCAACCAAGAAATAATTCCAAACTATTGTCTCATGTTTAGTGATGTACCAACTGCCATTCTTCGTACATGGACGTTTGTCCATCCGGTTTCAGAGGCAAAACTTATCTTAACAATTTCCCCCAATTTTAGGTTCCATTGTATAGGCCATGTAGAAAAACACAGTTCAAGTGGGCAAAAGGAAAAGTAAAGTTTTTCCACCTTCACTTCAATTAATGTATTTATTGTAAAATATTCAAGTTATTGTGAAGAAAGATTATGCTTTTCTAGTAATCCTCATTGACTTCCCAGTGCTCACAGAACACTCCTGAAGGTCATGATGTAATGGTTGGATATTGACCGAAGAGTCCTCGAACATAATGTAAATACTTAATTAAAATGTTGCCTCTTTATGGCGTGATTCTCTCTCATTGGTTCATTCAAGTCCATATACATTTTTATCAAACTTCCTTGTCTTAACCAGTTCTTTGTGGAATGTCCATGCTTGCATCGTTTCCCACAGTTCATGACATTACTCATCAGTTTCGATCAGTCCAATTTGTATCATTTTCTGATACTTTTTAGGTTCAACAGTTCCGTTTGTCCCTTTATTCATTTTGACTTCTCACGCTTCTTGCTGATCATCTTGGCACACATTTGCTCAGTAAGGTCACAATAGCCTTGACCATACTTCCATCCTAGGCTCTCAGCACGAACATGTGGTCATTCTTTTTCACAGCCTTTCTCCTTTTCCACACGGCTTCTTGCACATGCGTACTCTAGCTCATGGCGGCCATTTTATATCGCTGCTCAACAGGCCTAAGCGCACTATTTTCAAAGATAAACAAAATATTGTTAAAATAAAGAATATAAACCCTTTCGTTTCCCTCCCGTCTTTCTATGTACCCCAATTAGGTATTACCTAGCAAAAAGCAACATATAAAGCCGTCCCTTACTTACCATCGCTTTATTTTGCCACCACACATTTTATTTTCAAAGCACAAATCATGCGTTTATTATTTTATTAGTACGCAAATATTAGATTATGTTAGCCATGTCAACAATTATAAGTAGATTCATTTGCACATAAAATAGCGTGTTACCTTTAACCCTTCACATGTAACATACATTGTTGGTTATTTACTTAAACGAACATGTTTATTAATTAATTTACGAAAATTATTAGGAGGTTAAAAAAATTTCATTTATCCTGCTACATCACTGATCAGAGTTTATTTGGAAATGCTCAGCCTATAGTCATATGTCATGTACAGAGGTGCCATTTTCTGCCCTTCTATAGCTGAGGGGGTTTGAATTAGATACCAGGATTAGGGGGTAAATCCCTGCTTTCATGATTGCTGCTTCTAGTTTTCTATGTAAAGCATGAAGAGTAGGGAGACAGCCCCAGTGGTTTTGCTCATTGACGTTTTGGTGATCCACAAAGTGCACACGTATATATACATGAACTGCAAACAATGTACAGTAATATTTCATTTGTAGTTTTACATATACGTTTATCCTTGCCCTAATTTATATAAGTGTAGGGGTGAACACATGTCTATCTAAGGAAATCTAAGACCATTTTTTCCGAATATACTTCCATTTCTGAACAGAGTTTATTTGGAAATGCTCAGTCTGCAGTCATATGTCAGAGACCGGTGCCATTTTCTGCCCTTCTATAGCTGAGGGGGTTTGAATTAGATACCAGGATTAGGGGACATCCCTGCTTTCATGATTGCTGCTTCTAGTTTTGTATATAAAGCATGAAGAGCAGGGAGACAGTAGCAGTGGTTTTGCTCATTGATGGTTTGGTGATGACGTGACATCCAATGCTAGGTGTTCTTGAGGTGCAGTTTGCCGTTCAGCTTCTAGCCTGAGATGTTGTTGACATTTACCTAGCTGCCTGCTGCCTAGCAATGCCCTTTCTTCTCAGTTCATATTAGGGCACTACCTAAGTGTTGGGCAGTATGGGGAGATCATTAATTCTAGAGGGACTCTATTTTGGAACTCACATGGGGTGATATTGATTCCTAAACATTGACTAGTGGATAATGGTCCTGAATGAAAGAAGTGGCCCATTCGAGGACTCTTCGGTCAATATCCAACCATTACATCATGACCTTCAGGAGTGTTCTGTGAGCACTGGGAAGTCAATGAGGATTACTAGAAAAGCATAATCTTTCTTCACAATAACTTGAATATTTTACAATAAATACATTAATTGAAGTGAAGGTGGAAAAACTTTACTTTTCCTTTTTGCCCACTTGAACTGTGTTTTTCTACATGGCCTATACAATGGAACCTAAAATTGGGGGAAATTGTTAAGATAAGTTTTGCCTCTGAAACCGGATGGACAAACGTCCATGTACGAAGAATGGCAGTTGGTACATCACTAAACATGAGACAATAGTTTGGAATTATTTCTTGTTGCGTCAGTATTTTAAAATATACTATGAAGTCTGTTTGCGCTTCATAATCCAGGTCAGTGGTATTGGAACCAAGGTGTAGGCATTGACGTACATAGAAAGTTGATTGCACTCATAGTTTGCTCAACACATCACTGGGAACCCTTGAAGCTGTGGTGAAAAATCCCAAGATATAATTGTGAAGGAGATTACAGGCACACTGATCAACCCTATACGAATATCCATCAGATCAAACACGATCGATAAAAGTATACGGAGACCATGTATAGAACGTGGACACGATTTCACTGATGGTGAATGGTAGACCTGGAGTATATTCAATAATTTTGTAAATGTGAAACCATTACTAATCTTTTTCATAAAAATGGTTCAATATTTATTTGAAGCCTCTTTGGGTAAAATGACTTTTCCTCCACGCTGAATTTGTCTGTTTGGCAGACTCTGGCAAAATGCTAATAGCGCCGTGAAATCTTGCAAAGTGATCCAAAGTTATACCGACAGATGTAGAAGATCACAGTCTTAACTGGGAATAAACATACCAATAAAACTTGTTTCTCCATTCATTTTAATTAAGTATTTACATTATGTTCGAACAACTGTAATATATCAAGAAAATGTTGATGCTCTAGGACAGATGGCCATTAGCGAAATAATGTTAATGTTGCAGGGTTTTTACAGCGTGTCAGTATAGGCCTGGGCGAAATTTAAAGTTTGACGGTGCAATTCATGTAATTTGGGGAAATTTGCTTAACGCTCGTTACGCAAAACTTTGCGTAATTATGCACCATTCGCTTTAAAAACTTACAAAGAATGTGCCATTCGTGATAAAAAAAATCCCAGAACGCGAGTGGCTACTGTTCGCGGTGCTTTTATTTTGGCAAAAATATACGCACAGATGCATTTTGCACTAAAACAGTGCAAAATGATGGAATTTCATTTGTGACATACAGCAAAATTTCATATCATTATGCCAAAACAAAATACGTACATTTTGCACACCCCTAGTCAATACCAGTGCTCTCAATGGCCCGGGAGAATGTGCGGTGTTTATCAGTTTACCAATGGGTTGAACCAAACTGGAGGAGGCTTCTACAGGGTTTGAGGTCAGGTGACCCTTAGCATCAATGTGGATCTATATCATGATTTAAATTGTTTCTCTTGATCCTTAAATCATGTGCATCGATTATTCTAGCGTCTGGTTTTCTTTCTTGGGTTCTATTAGATTTGTTTGTCATGTGTTATCTACTCTCGTTCTCCATGCCCCTCCCCCCTTAGCATCAGGTTGTAGGCAATTGTAATGTTGGCTGGCTGGTCTTACAAACAGTTCTCACCCTTTGCGAGTGTGTGAGGATAGGAAGACATGTTGAGAAATTGTCTTTCTTGATGGGATGTGATCAGCAGGTTTTCGAGTTCCCTTTGGCTGGTTCCATGCCATCCCACGAGTGGTTTTTACTCTCTAATTTCATTCAGAACTGGAGATCGTAGATAAAAGACACCACACATTTTTTACAACTTCTGAACAACTTGGACATTACCGTACATGAACACTGGTTGTTGTGCTCTAGCGACGTGACAGCCTTATACACATCGATACCATTGCAAGAAGGCATAGATGCATGCGAATGGGCTTTGTTACAACTTCCCACGATTGAAGCAAACAAAGTGTTTATCCTAGAGATCTTGCAGTTTTGCTTACCACACAGTTAGGGGCATATTAACATGAGGGGGAGATAAAATTATCGCCGCTTTAGCGTCCGTTTTCGGCCAAAAAGCGGCGATAATTTTATCGCAATATTAGCAAGGACACGCTAGCGCGTGTTTCCGTAATTTAGCACCCGCTTTGCATCGCACCGTTAATGAGATGCAAAGTAGGCGTGCCTCAATAGACTACATGGGTAAATATCGCGAAGGCAGCTTCGCGATATTTGCAATAATGCTCCGGCCGGCGTAGCGATAAACAAAATCGCGCTAACCGGCCATTAACGCTGGATTTTAACGTCTGCTAAAATCCAGTGTTAGGCATACTTTGCATGGGAGGTGGAATGTGGGGTTACGACCACAGGGTCGTATCAGCAAGGTCATCGCTGTGTTGCAGGGAACATCGCTGGTTTTCCAGCGATGTTGGGACATTTCCCTGCTATCGCTGGAATTTTCATCGCCAATGCGCTAAGCGTTGTAAATACAGCGCTAGCTTGGCGATGAATTCCAGCGATAGCCGGCGATAGGGAAACTCGCGCTAGGCGCGGCCAGCGATAATTATCGCTGCCGCTTGTTAATATGCCCCTTATTTCGTATGGAAAGATGATTTTTACCTGCATGTCACTTGTACCTCGATGGGTTTTTCCAGGGCACCTTCCTTTGCCAATATCTTCATGTCCAAATTTGTACAAGATTACATCTTTACCGACATCAAATGGAATTCTAATCTGGTCTTTTATGGACGATTCATAGATGACATTTTCATAATTTGGAACAAAACTCAGGCTGCACTAGAGTCAAAAATCCAGGAGCTGAACCAGAAAAATGCACAAATACAGTTTACACACAACATCAGTACTACGAGTTTGCCATTCTTAGATGTGTTAATTACCAAATCTTCTTCCAATTTGAATACCACTATTCACAGGAAGGAAACGGACAGAAACAACCTGCTGTTATTTTCAAGTTTTCATCCTCCCAGTCTCATCCATAATTTACCATAGTCAAATGTTGAGAATCAAGAGGATTGCATCAACCCCAGAAGCTCTGAAGTCAGCTTCAGAGACCCAAATTCGTAATTTCAAACAAAGAGGTTCTCCATCATCAATAGTTATTGAAGCAGCAACAAGAATCTCCAATATCCAGTGAAAAGATCTGATCATTACGAGAACTAAAGCACCACAAAATCGTATGGTTTTCGTTTCCAAATACTCAACGATATTCGCAGCAATTAAAAAGATCATTAAGAATCGTTGGGAACTTCTCCAACAGGAACCTGATTTCAACAACTTATTAATGAACAACCGTTCTGGTATGCGCAAATGTCATAATTGTGTGCACTGCAATAATGTAATCTCAGGGAACACGATCACCCATCCACAATCTGGCAAACTCATCAAATTGAGATACTCCGGTGATTGTAATTCTACCTTTGTGATCTACGGTATAAAATGTCCATGCGGCCTAATGTATATAGGCAAAACAGAACGGAAGATCAAAACCAGAATAACCTAACACAAAAGCATGATTTGAACTAGGAACCTGAAATCCAACTTAGTTGCACATTGGATGGAGAACAATCATAATATAGGACAAATGAGATTCTCACTGTTGGAAATACTACACACCAGCGCAGGCAGGGACAATTCAAACGTGTTATCTCAGCGCGAGATTTGGTGGATAAAACAGTTTAATAGCATGACCCCTAATAGGTTAAATGACAAAATGGACATGATTTGCTTTCTTTAATCCATGTGATCATCGATTCACTGATAACATTGTGGAAATTCAGGCATGTGTTACAGAGATGATGAATTTGTGTGTCATTTATACAGGTTCAGTGAACACATGTGATGAATGTGTAAAGCACTGCAGGTTATTCAATGCCAATTCTGCGATTTTAGGTCAACTGTGTATTCAATTGCAGTATGAGATATTTTTTCATGCATTCTTTTCTGGGAATTGGGCTCTCTTTTTCATACATTTCTGACCTTTTGCACAGCAAGCTTGGTTCACCTTTCACGATTCTTTTCTGAATTGGCATTTAGCCTGCTGTCTTCCCTTAAATAGAGACCCAGCACTGCATCTCTGCGCCCCGGGTCGCATTCTCCTTTTTCACAGTAGGGTCACGAATATTCTATGGGATATTTCACGTTTATTTGTAACATTTGAACCGGTTCCGCCTGACACCATCATGGCGTCGAAACATGTTGTTGTGCGTTTGCCGTATTAGCATGTATTTCCTTAACCATACGAGTGGCTCAGTTCAGCGAGCATCCCTGCACAACATCTCAAGACCCCGGTTTTTAGTATTCAGGTTCCTATATGTAGTGATGTTAGAAGGTGGTTCTGACACTCTGGGCCGCCCGGATTTTTCGCTTTTTGAGCACCTATTTGTTGAGCTTTTACTGTGGGAGAGCCTCATAAGTTGGGACTCACCCACAGTGAACTCATGATGAAAGAGACTGCGTGTGGATTCTACTGGTGTCCCCTAGCTTGACTAGGCCGCTGCGCAGCAGCTGGAGTAAGGGGCACCGGGCTGGTTACATGCAGACACATGTGTACATGCGTGTGCACACGTGTGTGGGCTGCGCTGGGGAGATTACTGGCGTACGCAGTCCAGGAGTAGCTGCAAAGTGAATGGTGTGGCAGGACTTATACAGAATTGGGTGGTGACATGGAATAGGCTTTATACAGTGGGAAGAAACATGCCAGGGAAAGTCAGTGTGCTTTACAGTGTTTATTCCATTATTCTCCTATGAGGATGGGGAGCCTAGGGCCTACAGAGTCCAGACATGCACCAAAGTCCACTGTAACTTATGTGAGAAGAAGTATTCTGCAGAGTCCAAAGTCATATTTGTACTGCTTTTGGGTCATCCAGAAATGTTATATTTCTCTGAGTCAGCTCATAACCAGAGCCTGGCTGGGGGCTGACCCCAGCAGCCTGGATGGATGACCTTCCCTCCAACGAGAGAAGATGGGTGGAGCTACAGGCTAATCCATCAGCAGCTGTCACTGGGTGCCAGGCACCTAGCTGCACAAGGCAGAAGGCAGCTCTGGGGGGAATGGGCTTTCAGAGACCATGTGGCAGGAGACCCTGGACGACGCCATCTTGACCCAACCCAGAGGCCTGGGCAGGAAGGAGGGAGCAGGGGCAGTGAAGTTATGTGTTGCTGTTTGATAGGACAAACAGAGACTTCCTGCCAGCCCCCTCCCCAGTCTCTTAAAAAGTGTTTGCACAGGAAGAGAAGCTCTCTCTGGGGTGTGGTCTGCTGAGGCAGAGGGTGCTGGAGCCTGGCGCAATGGGCAGTTGGAAGGAGGAACCCCCTGACTGTCCCAGGATCCTGAACAGCGCCAGGGGAAGAGTCCAGGACCAGTGCGCAGAAGCATGGGCCTCTGCGCAGGGAGAAGAGAGGCCCAGGAGGAGAGCCAGGCGAAAGGCTGGCGCAGGGAGCCCGTGAAGGCAGCTCCCTGCTGAATCCACCCTCTGTGAGACCCCAAGGGCAAAGGAGAGTGCTCCCAGTGGCTGGGGAGCGCCACCAGGAGCAAAAGGAGGTGAAAATGGTGCAGATCGGTACCCTGGGGGCTGAGATATGCCCCCCAGAAGGTAGGCGACCTTTGACCTCCAAGAAGACCGACGACGAAGCGCGTGGGGCTCCGCCGCTGGTCTTGAATGTGCCCCCGGGGTGGAGCAGGTTCCGGGGGCTGCCCCCAACACAAGCTAAGGCGGGGAGCACCGTCGCACTCCCCGTGAAGGTACCCCTGCGTGGTGCCAGGAGCCCACCCTGCCCCCGCCGAAATTGAAGTCGGGGAGCGCCGTCGCGCTCCCCGTGAAGATTTTGCAGGGGGGGCCCGGGATCCCAACTCTGGGCCACATGTGAGGAGGAGGAGGCGGGGAGCGACGTCACGCCCCCGCGAAGAGGTCTTTGGGGGCCCGGGACCCCATCTCCGGGCCCCAAAGCAAAGCCGGGGAGCTCCGCTGTGCTCCCCGTGAAGATGTCCCCCCCACGGGGTGCCAGGAGCCCACCCTGGCCCCCGGCAAAGAAGCAAAAGACGGGGAGCGCCGGCGCGCCCCCGCGAAGGTGGGAAGAGGGGCCCGGGACCCCATCTCCGGGCCCCAAGGAAGCGCAAGTCGGGGAGCGCCGGCGCGCTCCCCGTGAAGAAGAGGAGGGGCCTGGGACCCCATCTCCGGGCCCCGAAGTGGAGGAAGGCGGGTGGGGAGTGCCGTTGCACTCCCCCCAGGGCCAGAGGAGCCGGCGAAGGCCTGCGCGTCTGCCCGCCGAACAGGCAGACCAGAACTGCGGTGCCGGCTCCCGCAGCAGCACGCGAGGGTGCTGGCCAGGCGGGGAGCTGGCGGGGGCAGCCGGGGTTGGGCTCCCCGGGCTGCCCTCCAACAAAGAGGCAGGCGGGGGTCCCGGGTGGGACCGGGTACCCCAAAACCAAAGAGGAGGAGCCAGGGGCCCGGGTGGGACCGGGCCCCCTAAAATCGGAGAGCAGCAGCCGGGGGTGGGCTCCCTGAGCCGAGAACACTTACCTGGGGGTCTGGGTGGGACCGGGCCCCCCAACGAGCCTGGCGATGCGGGAGGGCCCGGGTGGGACTGGGCCCCCGCGAAGTGATGCAGGTTGCGCGGCTCTCCCTGGCACAGCGGGAGAGCCGCTGTTCTGATATTCACGAGGGTGGGAGAGAATCGCCCATAATGCCTTGCAGGCCCGGATTGGCCTGCAAGGAAAAACGGATGGTTCTCTGCTCGTGGTGGCCCCAGGAGGACGGGGTCACCACCAAGTGAGTGCAGAGGTGCAGGGGGAGCTGCAGGAGAACGCAGCCTCCCCCAGCACGAAGAAGAGAAGTGCCTCCCTAAGTCTCTGGGGACTCAGAAGAAATAACCCCTCAAGGGCTCAGTCAGCATTTAATCACCTCCTGGGCTGGAACTTTTGTTCTACAGCTGGGGGTGTATTGCGGAATGCACCAAGGGATGAAGGGCTGAGTTAGGGATGTCTAGAGAAGGGCATTCCCTGGAGGTGAAGAGGTGTAATTGCACCAGAAATGCATTTACTAACGTTATTTCTTTTAGGGGGATTGAAAGTCACTTGTGCAATGTGAAGTACGTGTGTAAGGTGATGTCATAAGCAAAGTGGGGTTATGTTGCCAGACATTCCTGCTAGGGTGTCTGGCTGTATATGCTCAATCCCGTGATTCATCTGAGATGCCTTTTCGAGGTTGTAATTGCAATGCATTATAAATGTTATCATCTATGATAAGTACCTCATTTTAAGTGATGCTTCAACATGTATTCTTGCTGCTGCTCTTAGGTGAAGAACAACCCAGACTGTTAGCCACTAAAGATGTAGAGATGTATACGGTATGGTCAGTATGACATGTTCAGTCAGGGTTATGTGTCACCAGGGCAGGTGTGCCTAGTTTAAATGCTTGTTGAGATAATGGGGTGGGTCGCCGCTGGGATGGTGCCAGTGCGCAGGGCCCTCGCTCCAGGTTATGTTCAACTAACTGCATTGGGGGGCAAGATGATGTGCATACATGGGAGTGGTGGTACTAGACCCCACCCCCCCTGCGGGAGGGGTGGAGACATTATGCAATGTCACAAAGTAATTCCAACAGCTTATGTATATTTGTAAATTGGTGCATAGTATTGAGTAGTGTGTGTGTTTAATAAATGTACTGTTACTTTTATAAAGCAAAGTACAGACTGAACAATCAATTATTGAGTGTTATTGCTGCGCACCTGTAATGGCGATTACTAGCCCACACCACCTCCCTTGAGTAAAGCCTCAGACTGCTCTGCAACGCTACCCTCTGAGAATCAGGCGCTACAATTGGGTGTTTGGTTCCCAGTGAAGGACAAATGTAGTCATGTTATTTGTGCAGGCCTCACAGATACTGCCTCATTTTCCAACAAGTGATCATTATCGCTACCCTTTCGGGAACTGTTCCAATATGGCGATCACGTTCAGATTCAAACTTTCCAGTCCATTTTTTATCTCTTGGCGTCGTTTTATTTCACAGCGTTTACACTGCGCGTTTTTTAGAAGCACGGTGCGAGTTTGACAATTTGGTTGGCGGAGATGGTAGGTGCCTAATTTTGGGGAGTGTTAGCACAAGCTCTCGATGTGTACTGGATGTTGACAGTTTCTCATGTGTTCATTGCAGCATTGTCAAGTTCTACGTTTAAGTCTTGGGCTGCAGTGAAGCCAGTTACTTCGTTGCTAGTTTGATGACTCAGGTACCCGCATGTTTGTACATGTGTGTTTTTGTACTATTAATGGTTTTATAATGATCTCTCAATGTGTGTGTTATTATTTTCCACAATTCAGATGCTAAGCAAGTTCTGTGCACATTGACCTTCGTGATTATTACTCACGCTCATTCATTGAAGATTGTGGTTCACATTCAGTTAGCACTTTCTATTTGTTTGAATGGGGTGTTGGTTTTAGGTTGGCACTAAGCGCAATCTTCGTGATCATTACTCACGCTTGTTTATAGAAGATTATGGTTCACATTCATTTGAATAGCATGTTGGCACTAGGTGTTTTGTGTTTGATAGGTGTCTCCATTGTCTAGCTCTGTATTTTTCACACGTCTTTCCACTGCTTTTTGGTTAACATGTTGGGTCATTATTATTCTTGTGTTACCCGTTCCGATCACCCTCTCATTCTCACCACTCTTAATTAACTTTTGTCTCATCTCTTGCCATTTTCTCTTTTATGCACAGTTTGGTGTTGAGGTACCAATCCCTGTATACTGTACAGCAGCATTTACCGACTGAGTTTTATTCTTTTGTCATAGAGGCCCCTGAAGAAGGGAATGTATTATCCCGAAGTGCATTGGGCGGGCATCACCATCAACAAAATGTTGAAGAACCTTGTAATTTTGAAGACCGACTAAGGAATGTTGTATATAATCCTTTGAAACTAATTGGGTATTGTTACAACTGACTGTACAAGTTTTTGGTTTGTCTAAATATGTTTGATCATATAATCAATTTTTCATCTAATAAACATTGGAATGGAATGTGAAAACTTCACATGGTGAAATTTGGAACAATTCTGTACAATGTTGATTATGTGTGAAGCTTGATTTACGCTGTGCAACTAGGCATCAAGTGAAGAGTCACTTGTTTATTTTCTATGTTTTAGTAGAGGTAGGCAACCTGCTATGTTATGTTAGCGGAGTTTATAACGCGCACAGCTACTCATAAGAGTGTCCCGGCACGAGCCCAAGAGCAAGAGACAGAAAGGAAAGAAGATAGACAGAAACAGGTGATCGCTCAGTTGAAAAGGAAAGTTTTAAGTTTCTTTCTAAATTGGATGGGGTTCTGCAGACTGCGTAGATCAAAAGGGAGAGAGTTCCAAGCCACAGCAGCCAAGTAGTCCAGAGAACTGCCACCCTTCCTTTTCCAGCGGAACCTGGGGATAGTTGCCGTTAGCATATTACAGGAACGCAAATGCCTGCTGGGGACGTAGAACTGAAAGCGCTTCCTAAGATAGGCAGGGCCATAGTCATAGATAGCAGCATGAGCCATTACCAGGGCCTTAAACATAACCCTTGCTTTCACCAGTAACCAGTGAAGATTACGCAAATGCTGCCTGACACTGGTTCGTTTAGGGAGATTAAGGAGCATTCGGTCAGTGACATTCTGGACCACCTGTAATCTGTCCAGGAGGTACCTGGGCAAACTGACGTAAAGTGCATTGGCATAAACCTCTTCCTAGTTTGCACGCACATTATATAAAAATGGTTTCTAATGATTTAATTCAAATATAAAGTTACGGTGTGCACAACACAATTCACTTATTGCCTTATTATGACTCCGATTATGAATGGCAGAATTTCATCTAGGGCAGTGGTGCTTAACCTTTTGACTTCTGTGGACCCCCACTGAATCATTACTGGAATCAGGGGACCCCCCCACTGAATCATTATTAAAATCTGGGGACACCCAATGAGTCATTATTGGAATCCGGTGACCCCCACTAAGAGCCTGATTCCGAGTTTGGCAGTCCAATGGGCCAGCAAATCTGCGGTGGCAGTGCGGCTACCGCCACGGTGGCAGTGCAGCTGCCGCGTTCTGGTGGTCCGACCGCCATATTATGAGTTGGGGAGGTAGGACCGCTGCCAACACCAGCGATCTGCCATCCCTGGTGGTCTAGCAGAGGTCAGTGGCCTGCAATATGCTGGTGGTGCCACTGCGGCATCGCCAAGCATATTACAAGTTTCCTCACCGCTACAGTTTTAATGGTGGGGAGCCCACCATGAAGAGGGTGGCAGTGAGGAAACTAGGGGGGCCCTGCAGGGCACCATGCTGCCTCTGGACCAGGGGATGAATGCAGGGGGGCACATGGTGTGCCCCCCTGTCTGTATGCACCCCCTGTTTCAGCACGGCATGGACTTCACAGTCCATGACATGCTGGAACGCGCTGTGGCGTTCCCATAGCATTGCCTTTCTAAGCCTTACATACGAGCCTTTGAAAGGCACCACCTTGTTACCGCCGCCGCAGGACTGCCTGAATTGTATTCCAAACAGTATACCGCGGGTGGCCAGATTACGGTTTTGGCGGTCTTGGAGAGGAGTTCTGGCGCGGCGGCCCGCTCCAAGACCGCCAAACTCGTAGTCAGGCCCCAAGTCATTCCTGGAAGCTGTGGATCCCCAATGAGACATTATTGGAATTCGGGACCCCCACTGAGTCATTATTGGAAGCCGAGGGCACTAGCCCAAGCATTTTCGATCATTTGAACCTCAAAACAATACACAAAAAATAAAGAAACAAGCATTCATCAACAAATCCATAAATGACAAAATATTTTATTTAATCCACGAACAAATGTAAGAAAATCAATTTAAATTTTCATGGGAATGCTGGATCTTTTCTAAACTCAGTTGTGGTCACTCATCCTCCTTACTATGAGCCAGATTACAATGACGGTGGGACAGCCATTGACAGCCCGTCGGTGGTGGTGATCCAGCGCGATATTAGCAAACAGCATTCATACACTAGATACTCACTTGGGCCCATACATTCATACTACGCTAATACGTACGCTGGGTTTTATCAGTTGTTACTCTTTATCAAAATCCCTGCTACCAATTACCTTCTGAATGAAGAGTAATGACTTACCAATGAATCCTTTGCTAATTGGGAAATTTAAAATGAGTGACATTCATCATAGTACATAATCCTGAAATAACCACTGAGTCAGGAAGTTTTAAAATGTTTATCTAAAGATTTTAGCAGAGTAAATTACATAACCACATGGTACTTAATCGCATATCACAGGTGAAGCCTAGAATAATAATTATTGATTAATGACGGTCCCTCAGAAAGGAGAAGATAGAGACAGCAGCGCAACTAAAGGTTGCATTTATATTTACCTAAGTGCGAGAACCAAACCCCTTGGCCAAGGAGTTGGAAAGAATAGGACCCAGGAAGGATGAAGAGCAAAAACCTCCTCCAGGATCAGGACAGGACCAGTGACCTCTCTACAACGACGCCTGCGTTGTTCCCCTCTCTGATACTCGGCTTCTCCTCGATTCTCCCGTGCCTTCCTTCTAATAGACTCCGCCGCCCCCTCCTCAGGACCTCTCTGGACAGCGGTTCAGTCTGCAATCGATCAGCTTGGCAGTCTGGAGCTCTTCTAGTCAGCATGCACGCCTGATCTTCTGTATTCGTCTGCTCTCTGCAGCATCTCCTTCCAACTAATTAGCTAATTCTATATCTATTATACCTTTCTACGCCCATGTACCTCCCCTTAATGTTGCTAAAATATGGGACCACTACTTCCGATTGGACAGGGACAGGGGGTGGATTCTCACACCATATGATTTTAGTTCATTTTCTGTAGGCCATTGTCTTTAAACTACCGCCCATCCAATTTTATACATTTGCTTTATTTCCCACCCGTCTCACGACAAATGTTATATATTCTTCATATAGAAAGTTTCAATTTTCAACAGGAAAGGCAAGAGCACAGCAGCTTCGGCCATCAGTTCATGGCCTTGGATGACGTCCAGGTTGACTTCATTTTTATTCTTTGGCAGCCACACAGGACACATGCGCAGAATCATTGTCTCTCGAGTTTCAGATCAGCAACCCCAGGCCCAAGTTTACGAACTAATAAAAGTCAAAGAAGAAAATATTAAAATCACAAAATGTTTCACTGTATACCCACTCTTTCTACTCTATCCCCATTTACTTATAAATCTATCCCGCATTAGTAGCGTTAGGAAAACGACAATTTAATAATAACACGAGAGCAAGCTGAAGCATGTGAAAACATCAAGCAGCCATTTTAAGCACACTGCGCAGAAGCAGAAATTTCCCACAAAGCAAAGAAAGACGTCACACCATGTGATATGGATGAGACATGCGCAGTAAGGTTCCCGCGCTTTAGCGTGCCATTTTAAGAAGAGACAAGTGTTACTTGTTAGTTAGAACACATAGGCAAGCTTCCTTGCTATTCATGTAGTGTATGCAAAGTTAGTATACACAATACATAATTAATTAATTAATACTGTGAGGAGGTTGTATTCGAGCAAGTCTCATTTGTGAGTCCTTGCTCCATCAGTGGTCCCACCACCATCGTAATAGTGATTCCCTCCCGCCACATTAGGATAGTGGGCGGATGTTTCGCGGTCAGAAAGACCGACTGCCATGGATCTGACGGGCTCCCGTTAGACAGAGCCGCAATCCCCACTATTGCGGCGGTGCCTGCCAGGCACTGCCGTAGGGATTACAATGTTCCTTTCCGCCGGCCGTTTCATGGCGGTTTACCCGGCATGAAAAGGCAGACGGAAAGGTACATTGGGGGCCCATAGTGGGCCCCCCTTCAACCCTGGCCCTGCGACATGGGCCCTAGCGGGGCACCATATTCCTGCACAATGTGGCAGGCACCGCATGGTGCCTGCCACATAGTGCAGGGATATGTAAAAGGTGTATTTTTTGTACTGCAGCGTGTGCTACAGCCCGCAGCACACGCCACAATACAAAATATACACTTTGCGACTATCTTGAAGGTGGTCTCATTGTAATTTGCATGGCGGGACAGCCGACAGCTAGCCGGGCGGTCCTTTCCCCGATATGATGGCGGTCGGACAAATGTCTGACCGCCATCATAATGAGGCCCTATATTCTGTTTGATGCACTTGCACCACACCCACGAAGCAATCTGAGGAAACTTACTTTAGGGCCAGATTTATCAAAGTGTTGTGTTGCCCTAGTCGCCACACAAGGTCGTAAGGGCAGCCAACACTAAAGTCAGATTTACCAAGCCGCGCAAGGTCACCTTGCGTGGCACCGAGGTGCTTGCCTAATCTGGAGTAACACAAGACAGAGCAAGTCCCTGCCTTGTGTTACTTTGCCCCAGGGAGGCGTCCATGGGTGGAGCGTGAGTGTTCCAACACATCCACCCATGGATATTTTGCGCATTCCCAGATTTACCATGAAGGGTTGACCTGGGAATGCGCCTAAATGCTACACTGTTGGACTTGGCCCTTTTTGGCAGGTTCACCCCTGAACTTTTTGCCTTGTCTGTAACCTGGTGTTAGTGGTTTTAGGCCTCTGGGCACTTTCGCACTGTGGTCCAGTGGAAAGTGCGTGCGCTCACTGTGCACATTAAGTGAGATTGACCTGCCCTCCCATAGGAATGCATTGGGGATAAGTGTGTCAGTGGTAATTCCTGGTATGAGAGGTGCAGCGTGGTCAAGTCTAGTATGTATGAATTCGTGAGAATAAATGCTTCACAATGGTGTGCGCAGATTTATTATGACTGGTGGAGTAATGCCACTTTTAGAAGTTGGCATTTATGTGTGCTATGTGTCTGCCTGCCTGATGTGAATTGCATGTCTGGCCCTGTGAGTGACAGGGGCTGGGAGGTGTGTGTGGCTCCAGGAGGGGCAGGGTGAGTCAGCGCTGGGCTGAATAGGACACCTGGGCTAAGGGTAGTGGGAGGAGTAATCCCCTGACTCTGAATAGGACTGTGCCCAGGCTGTACAATGCTGGCTCCGCCCCCTGTGGTGTGTCTGAGTACCTAGCCCCCACCTGAGAAAGGGGAAGAGGAGCTTGGAAAACAAAGTGCTCCTGAACCAGTTGTATCTGGTGCCCCCAAACCCTGCACCTTTAGACAAAGGAAAACTGTGTATAAAAAGAGGGGCTGTGACCCCATGAAAAGGTTCTTGTGCTGTATTTGTTCCTGAACCTGCGGGGTGTGCTGCTGCTGGGGCCCAGGGGAGGCTGCCAGGAGGGCTTGCCTCCCTGGGCCCTGCATTGCCCCCTTCTTCACTGAGGACTGATTCTTTTATCTACAGGACCTTTTGCCTGTTATAGCGCATTGCGAGCGCTTTATTTTAATTATTCCCCCAGCAAAGGAGCACGAGGGCTCCGCAGCGCTGAGCTGCAATCATTTCCGGAGGGAATCCCAGTGTGGGGATTCCCCCCCCCTTACGGGGCGGAGAGAAGCTGGTGCCCACCCCGCATTGCGCCACGAGCGGGAGCCTACCCCGCTTTTGCCCGGAGAAGAGGAGTCGCCGGGCCGCTGCCGAGCGCGACCCGGAAGTGGAGAGGTGGGCGGGGCCGGTGCCCCAAGCACGTCCGGAGCCTCGCGGGCTCCCAATCAAAGTCCCGGTCCAGAGAGAGAGAGAGAGGGGACCGGGCGAAGCATCGGAGAAGTCCTGAGCCCTAGGAGAGGGCAGAGGCGGAAGAACAGTGCGGCTGGAGCCTCGCGGGCTCCACAATGAAGTCCCGGGTCCCGAGAGGGGGCCCGGGTGAAGGAGGCGGGCAGCCGAGGCCGCCGATGGCAGCGCGGGGCTCCCAGGAGTGAAGGGAAGCCCCGCACCGCGAGAGAAGTGCTGCCGGTCCCGCAGCGCGGAGAGGAGACCCCGAGCAGCGCCAGTGAGCCCGGTGAGTGGGGCTCGAGTCATGTAGTGCCTGGTGGAGGCACAGATGCTGAGCGGCCCCATCTGGCAGCGGGCCGCTCCAACGTTGTTGAGCAGTTTCTTTGTTGAGCAGTTTCTGGTGAAAGCCAGAGAGCCCCAGAGGGCCCCGTGTCTTTGGGGGCATATCGAGGCGCATTGTCGGCGCCCGGGCGGTCCAGCCAGAGAGCGGGCCACCCCAACGATGGGGGCATGTGTTTAATGCCACTAGGGGGGTCCAGAGGGCACAGAGGTGCCGGGCCCCACTTCATGAAAAATGCCACAGCTGCGCCGCACCAGCGCGGGCAACTGCAACGAGAGGGGCATAAGTGTGAGATGTCCCTGAGAGGGACCAGAGGCACAGAGGTGCCAGTGAGTTTCCCAGCTGCCCAGCAAGTAGTGGGCAGCTGCTACGTTTAGGTTTGCGCAGTGGCGCACTTTTGATTCAGCTGCTAGGCAGCAGCCCTGACATTTTGGACATAGGGCATTTGAGCCCCAGTTGGCATGGGGGACTGTTAGGTTTGTAGGGCGCCAGGCCCTAATGTGATTATGTGGTGCTAGGAAATGTGATGCATGTAGTGTGATTCACGCACCCTGATTTATGCCTCTACTATGGTTTTTACTGTGAGGTTATGTTCTAATGTGATATTGTGGTGCTAGGAAATGTGATTCCTGTATTATGATTTACGCACCCTGATTTATACCTCTAAATGTGGTTTTATGATTATGAGGTTGTGCCTACTGTGGTTAGGTTTGAGATATTCTCTACTGTGTTTTATGCCCCTAATGTGAGTGATGCTTAGGAGGTTAGGATCTAAAGATGTTAGACTGATGAGGTTGGCGTACAATGGATTTGGCGCCTATGTGATACTGTGCATAATGTGGTTTATGTTACAGGCTGATGCTGAGTACAGTGGTTACCAGTGATTACTGGTTGTACGTTTATGATGTGTTCTACATTTATTATAAGTGCTACAGTTACTAAGTTCGCTTTGTGCTGGTTCTGACAGTAGTCCGGTTGGCCCTGTCAGGTGTAAATAATCCCTTATAAATATGACCCCGTGCCAGGTGGCACGATGTATATTATGTGAGTACTATTCTAATGTGTTTTATGATAATACAAAGGCTAATTTTGATATAACCTTGTGTGGAGTTCTTTTTGTAGTGTGCCTGGTATGTTGTTGCTGTGTGCGTGTTGCGCAAACGCTTTACACATTGCCTCCGGGATAAGCCTGACTGCTCGTGCGAAGCTACCAAGGGGGTGAGCAGGGGTTATCTTTGGCGTGTAACTCCCTTGCCCTGACTAGAGTGGTGGTCTCTGCCTGGCTTTGGCGCCAGCCTTAGCCAACCAGAGATCCCATTTCTAGCACACACCTTCCCAGGGGAGGAATAACAAGGAGAAATATCTTTACATCTCCACGTTTTTTCCTCTTACTACATGTGCTGCATTGTTCCGCACACATAGAAAGAGGAAAAAGCCTCAGAGGATTGTTTTTGTGGAGGAAGGTGTGACGCAAGGGTGCCTGCGTTGGCGATATGCAGCCAAAATAGCGACCAGCACAAGGAGAGGACAGGAATGTGCCATATATGTTAAATGTGGTGTATTTCTGCCCTTTCACGCAGCACAGCGCAGCAAGGTGTCATGATGAGTTGCGTGAAATATTGATAAATCTGCCCTGAATTTTTAGCTTCCAATTTAAAATTCCTTCACATTTAGGGTAGTTAAAATTTTTCAATTTTACATTTTCCTTCTTTATTTATATATACTTTATTAATCTGTTAATATTATGTCATCACTAAGCAGTTGCGGACCCTCTGAGTAGGCTTTGCAGACCCCTTGTGGTCCCTGGACTACAGGTTAAGAACCACCAACATATAGCAATCACTCCAAATAGAATCCTGCCACCTGCAATTACAAGTGCCTCCAGGCTAGAAATTGTTGGGTGTGCAAACTCAGTACCTGATCATTCTGGGCCTGGGGACACCAGACTGTACATTGTTTCTGCAGGGACTGCAGGCAGCAGCGCAGCATGGTCCGCACCCGAAGCCTGCAGCAGCGCAGCCTGGTCCGCACCCGAAGCCTGCAGCAGCGCAGCCTGGCTCGCACCCGAAGCCTGCAGCAGCGCAGCCTGGCTCGCACCCGAAGCCTGCAGCAGCACGGGGGAGCAGACAATGTCCTCCTAGACAAAGAGAAACCTCCCTTGAACGCCTGGGCATGCACATCAGCAATTTTCTACCGGGAATGCAGAAAAAATTTGTTGCAGGATTCAGGTCCCCGGTATCCCAGCACCAAACTTCTCGTCAGGGTTTTGTGTCCTGTGATGTGATTTGTGGGCGAAGATAGTCGAGGAGATCGGTGGGATGAAGTGCAGTATCTTGCAGAAAGGTCAAGGTGGTAAGTTGTTGTTTGTGGTGTCAACAAAGATTAAAGTATGCCTTATGAGCCGATTATGTGAAATAAAGAACCCTGCACCAGAAAAGGGGAGCTATAGATTGTCTCAGCACTTTGGACAGAGCCTTGTGGTTTAACACAGAAGGGCTGACAGATGTGCTTCAGTTTTCATGGATACATTTGCTAAAGGGATATTTGTAAACTTTTCTGAAGGTCAGTCTGGGAATCTAACAGTTCTTATTCCAGTCTCGGAATCACTTTGAAAGAGCAGCTATCTTTGAGATCATTGGAGCTGGACCACCAGGGATCAGCGATTGAGAACAGACCATGCCTGGCTATTCATTCGTGCTCCCCAGGCAAATTCAACCACATCTGTTAGAATCAATACCTATGAACATAAAAAGAGCCTGCTAGGCTCGCGAAGGGCTGTGTGATGTAGAAACGTCTGTACATCCTGCAGATGCCCAATGGAGAGCATTCTTCACATTGTGCATTGTTATCCAGCGTGATACAAAAGGGGATGATGGACGGAACGTTTGAGCCAATCAAACACTCACCCCCAGTCAACTGATCTGGGTTTAATCCATCATCATTCTTTAGCTCACTCCACCACCCCAGTTCAGACATGGCCATATGCAAATCAGTCTGACCCTGTGCCTCATGGGAACAGTCCAGCCCGAACTGCCAAGCCATGTCTTCCCTGGACCGGAAACAAGCATCCTAGGCCCGGTTTCTGGCATTTCAGCCGTCATCAGCCAGGCTTGCTTGAATCCAGTGGCAAAGTGAGCAAGGGACCCACGTCTGGGCATACCCCCGCCAACTTAGGGCGACCAAAGCGATACAAAAGGGGATGATGGACGGAACGTTTGAGCCAATCAAACACTCACCCCCAGTCAACTGATCTGGGTTTAATCCATCATCATTCTTTAGCTCACTCCACCACCCCAGTTCAGACATGGCCATATGCAAATCAGTCTGACCCTGTGCCTCATGGGAACAGTCCAGCCCGAACTGCCAAGCCATGTCTTCCCTGGACCGGAAACAAGCATCCTAGGACCGGTTTCTGGCATTTCAGCCGTCATCAGCCAGGCTTGCTTGAATCCAGTGGCAAAGTGAGCAAGGGACCCACGTCTGGGCATACCCCCGCCAACTTAGGGGCGACCAAAGCGATACAAAAGGGGATGATGGACGGAGCGTTTGAGCCAATCAAACACTCACCCCCAGTCAACTGATCTGGGTTTAATCCATCATCATTCTTTAGCTCACTCCACCACCCCAGTTCAGACATGGCCATATGCAAATCAGTCTGACCCTGTGCCTCATGGGAACAGTCCAGCCCGAACTGCCAAGCCATATCTTCCCTGGACCGGAAACAAGCATCCTAGGACCGGTTTCTGGCATTTCAGCCGTCATCAGCCAGGCTTGCTTGAATCCAGTGGCAAAGTGAGCAAGGGACCCACGTCTGGGCATACCCCCGCCAACTTAGGGCGACCAAAGCGATACAAAAGGGGATGATGGACGGAACGTTTGAGCCAATCAAACACTCACCCCCAGTCAACTGATCTGGGTTTAATCCATCATCATTCTTTAGCTCACTCCACCACCCCAGTTCAGACATGGCCATATGCAAATCAGTCTGACCCTGTGCCTCATGGGAACAGTCCAGCCCGAACTGCCAAGCCATGTCTTCCCTGGACCGGAAACAAGCATCCTAGGACCGGTTTCTGGCATTTCAGCCGTCATCAGCCAGGCTTGCTTGAATCCAGTGGCAAAGTGAGCAAGGGACCCACGTCTGGGCATACCCCCGCCAACTTAGGGCGACCAAAGCGATACAAAGGGGATGATGGACGGAACGTTTGAGCCAATCAAACACTCACCCCCAGTCAACTGATCTGGGTTTAATCCATCATCATTCTTTAGCTCACTCCACCACCCCCAGTTCAGACATGGCCATATGCAAATCAGTCTGACCCTGTGCCTCATGGGAACAGTCCAGCCCGAACTGCCAAGCCATGTCTTCCCTGGACCGGAAACAAGCATCCTAGGACCGGTTTCTGGCATTTCAGCCGTCATCAGCCAGGCTTGCTTGAATCCAGTGGCAAAGTGAGCAAGGGACCCACGTCTGGGCATACCCCGCCAACTTAGGGCGACCAAAGCGATACAAAGGGGATGATGGACGGAACGTTTGAGCCAATCAAACACTCACCCCCAGTCAACTGATCTGGGTTTAATCCATCATCATTCTTTAGCTCACTCCACCACCCCAGTTCAGACATGGCCATATGCAAATCAGTCTGACCCTGTGCCTCATGGGAACAGTCCAGCCCGAACTGCCAAGCCATGTCTTCCCTGGACCGGAAACAAGCATCCTAGGACCGGTTTCTGGCATTTCAGCCGTCATCAGCCAGGCTTGCTTGAATCCAGTGGCAAAGTGAGCAAGGGACCCACGTCTGGGCATACCCCCGCCAACTTAGGGCGACCAAAGCGATACAAAAGGGGATGATGGACGGAACGTTTGAGCCAATCAAACACTCACCCCCAGTCAAGGCAGCCTTCTGTGAATACCAAAATGAGTAAGTTACTCAAAATGAGTAAGTTACTCAAAATGAGTTAGTAAGTGCCTTCTGTGAATACCAAAATGGTAGTAAGTTTAGGATTTTGTCTTAAGTTAGTTCTGTGAATCGGGCCCATAGACTTTAGGTTTTTTATGAACCGAAATAAAGGAATATGACGGTTGGTATGATTTAGGAGCAACCACTCTGTCTAATTAGGTTGTTCGCTGTATTTTGTGATACATTACCAGGTTTTAAGTTGAATTATTTTTTTCCTATCCATGATATGTTATGTCTGTAGCCTTTATTTTTTTAATTGTGAACAATTCTAATTCTAATTACTGTTTTATTTTTTGCAGTAGTTTAGTTAAGTGATCAATTTAGATTTTCATTCATTCGCAAACTTTTTCTTTCACTGGCCTTAGAAAGTAGAAGTACCAGATAGGTCCTGTTTTCCATTTTATTGCATAAATAACTTGTTTGTTTTGTTGTTCCCTGCATAACACGTACAAGCATCCATAAATTGCTAGCTGTCAGGTCAAGATATTTCAATGACTGCACTGTTTATCCCAACAGTACTGAGGATCACTTATTTGATTAAATCGATTCCATTGAAGTGTAGCTCTTGATTAACATGATTACATTGATGCCTGCTTTATTGATTACCTCAGTTGCATCCAACTCCAGTTATTGACAATTTCGATCATTTTCATGTTCACTTCGCCAACTACCTTGATTAACTCAAAACCTGCTTATTTCACCAATTTTATTACTGCCAGGGTCACGTTATCCATTACAGTAAAGTTCATTTTATCAACTGCCTTGATTACATTTTCATTTATTAACTACCTTAATTACAGCAATGTCAAATTCATCAACCATCTTCATTCATATGAGCTTCACTTCTATGACTTCCACAATTACACAATGGTTCACTTTGTTGGCTAGTTTGATTACATAAATTATATTGAGGTGCACTTCATTGATTATCTCTGTTACATATAGGTCCACTTCATTAACAACTTCAATTACAGTTAGGTCAACTTCATCGATTACTTACACTGAAGTTCGCTGATTGAATCAGGGTTCGCTTTCTGAACCACCTTAAGCTCATCACTGTTAGCTTCATCCTCTACCTCAAATATAAGTATGGACCTAGATTATCCACTACCTCAATTTTTTAAGGACTACTTCATCCTCTACCTTGATGCCACCGAGGCCCACTTCTTTGACTTTCTCATTCCCAACTTTTGAACTAGCTAAGTTACAACAAGCCAGATTTTAATATCTTGGTTAACTTGAGGATCACTTTTCTTACTTCCTCAATTAAATCAAGGTCCGGTTCATTGGCTGTTTCATTACATTTAGATCCACTTCATTGGCTGCTTCGATTACATTTCTTCGCTTGTTACTTCGTGCACCAATAGGTCCACTTCACCAACTATCCCAATTACACTGAGGGACACTTTTGCGACTTCCATTACACTGAGATTCACATTATGTTATGTTATGTTATGTTAAGATAACTTGTATAGCGCACAGCTGCCCCAGAAACGGGGCGTCCCGGCGCTATAGCAAAAGAGAGGCTCAAACTGCGAGTATCCAGGGGAGAGGAGATAAGAAGGGCCAGGAAAGACAAGTAGGACAAAAGAGGGGGAAACCTAGTGAGGGAACAGATGGGTCTTTAGTGCTTTACGGAAGGATAAGTAGTTGTCCATACTCCGGATGTGAGACGGAAGATCGTTCCAGAGCTTGGCAGCCAGAACACGGAACGAGCGACCACCAGCACGGGCCCTCTTAACCCGTGGTACAGAAACAAAATGTTTGCCAGTAGAGCGCAAATGACGCGAGGAGTGTAGATCGAAAGCAGGCCGGATATTATACTAGAGGTGGAAGATTTCAAGATCTTAAAAGCAAAGCAGAGAGACTTGAACACCAGCCGCCTCTCCATTGGCAGCCAATGTAGCCGTCGAATGGTGCTAGAGGTGGAACAGCGGCTGGGCATGGCAAGAAGAGTTCTGGCGGCGACATTCTGGACCCTCTGAAGTCTTGAGATCTCGGTCTTATTGACCCCAAGATAGAGCACGCTGGCATAGTCCAGTCTAGATAGGACAGATGCTTGCACAATAGTCTGCCGAATGGAGGGGTCAAAGAAACCCAACATGGGTCTAAGACTACGCAGAATGCCAAGGCAAGTCGCCGCCACCTTCTTGGTTTGAGCTTGGAAGCTCAGCGCCGAGTCAACCCATACACCCAGATTTTTCACCACCTTTTTTGGAATGGGGGAGGTCCCAGGGAGGAGGGCCACCAGTGCTCACTCCACAGCTCATGATCCTTCCCAACCAGCAGGACCTCAGTCTTGCTGGCGTTGAGCTGTAGGCAATTGGCAGTCAACCACTCTGCTACATCCGCCAAACCACTCTGAAACTTGGCCGCGTCATTTTGACAGTCATTGGAGAGGGCGACTACAAGTTGAGTGTCATCTGCATATGACACAATCGTCAGCCCTCTCCTTTTGGCTAAATTAGCCAGCGGCTGGACATATAAGTTAAAAAGTGTAGGGCTTAGCGCAGAGCCCTGTGGGACCCCCTGATGGATGGAATACACCTTAGATGAAAAAGGGGAGCCGAGACTTGGAAAGACCTGTCTGAGAGAAAAGAAGTAAGCCAGGTCAAAGCAGTGCCTACAATGCCGGCCTCTTTAAGTCTTTGAATCAGGATCTGATGCGAGACCGTATCAAAAGCGGCACTCAGATCCAATAGGATCAGGGCCGAGGTCCGTCCCTCATCCAAAGCTGCTCTCAGATGTTCAGATACAGCTAGGAGGGCTGATTCAGTACTAAGGCCGCGACGGAAGCCACACTGGGAGGAATCCAAGATGTGATTTTCCTCCAAGTAGTTAGACAGAATAGAATTGACATGCGCTTCGGTGATTTTAGAAATCCACGGCAACAAGGAGATAGGGCGGAAGTTCTCCAGTTTAGTCGGGTCTAGCGTAGGCTTCTTTAGGAGAGGCAGGACAACGGCCTGCTTCCATGCCCTGGGGACAATGGCCCTGGCCAAAGACAGGTTAATGATCTGGCCCAGTGGTGTGAGTAGAACAGATAGAAGCCTCCTCATATGTTCCGGCTTCATAGGGTCAGTCGGGGAACCAGATTTAACCTTCCCGCAGAGTATAGTAAGTGTTCCTTCAGTAATGGGAGGAAAGGTGGCTAATGTTTGGGTAGAGGGAGATGGACCCTCGGACTCACTACCCAAGACCGTCAAAGGGAAGGTTTTATAGATGTTTTCCACCTTGTTCAAAAAGAAGGTGGCTAGGTCCTCACAGTACTCGTTCGACTTGACTGTGGGTGCCTTTGGTGCCCCAGCGTTTTTAAGTTAGAGATGATGGAAACGATCTTCTTGCTGGGGTTCTGACTATTTCTGATTTCCTCAGAAAAATAGGAAGCCTGTGCTTTCTGAACAGCTCTGTGGTATTTTTTTATGGCGGATTGATAATGGCCTTTCAGAGTGATATCAAAGTCTCGCCTCCATTCCCGTTCCAACCGTTTACACGCTTTGCGCATGGTGGAAAGGTTGCCATTATACCAGGGGTTGGACTTGGTGCTACGTCCCTTCGACCATTTGGCCGGGACCATAGCATCCAGCGGGAGCCTTAGCCAATCGGTAAAGACATCACTGGCCAAGTTCGGCTCGTCTGGCCAGCAGGGCATACTAGATGAAAGAGAGGTGCAGAGCTGATTGAAGTTTAATTTATGCCAGGGGCGGCGGAAAGTGCAATTCTGATGGGGCCGGTGAGTTGACACCATCCCAGGAAGCTTCATGGAGATCAAATAATGATCCGTCCAGCACAGTGGAGAGGGGGTTAAGACAGAGAGACCTGGAAGGTTAGAGAAAACTGGGTCCAATAAATGGCCCGCAGAGTGAGTGGGACCATGGACCAATTGACGCAGCTGGCAGGCCTCTAGGTCCATAGCGAGATTAACCGCTTCAGAGTCGTGAGGGTTGTCAAGGTGAAGGTTTAGATCACCAATGACCAGAAAGTTGGCATACCTCACGACCAGAGTGCCTACTAGGTCTGCCAGCGCAATCCTCCCCTCCTTGGAGGGGCCCGGCGAGCGATAAACTATTAGTCCCGACAAGGTGAAGTTAGAGTTGAGAGAGATCCCAAAGCGGCCGCACTCACATCCCGCTACATCCTCCTTAACCAATGTGCAGGTAAAGTGTGATTTACAAACAACTGCCACCCCGCCCCCTTGATTCTCGATTGAGGGTACAAATGATATAGCCCGTGGGGAGTGCCAGACCCGGTTCAACCAACGTGTCGGCTGACAGCCAAGTTTCTGTCAGGAAAAGGACATCCGGAAGCTCATCTTGAAGTAGGTCGAAAACATCTAAATAGTGTTTGACCAATGACCGGCAGTTAAGGCTGAGCATTTTAATATTCTGTCCTGACGCCAGCGAACTTTTAGGAGGGGGTCGCAGGGTAACTTCAGAGTTATAGCCACAATTCCTGCAACAGAAAGGACCCATAGGGATGTTAGATAGGGGAGAGCAGACCGTGCTCATTGAAGATCTGATAGCCAGGAGGTTATCGCGGGAGTAGGAGCAGAGGTTCTCCTCTAAACTAGCAGAGTGGCTGGCGGCTGGCGTTGGCCTGGCGCGGACGGGCGCAGACGGGCTTGCCTTAGGCGCGCCTCCGGCGCGCCAGCGGCGCGCCCGCTGCGCGCGTCCGCTGCGCGGCCGAGCCCCCATCCGCTAGAAATACCCCCTGGCCGGAAATGAGGCCAATTGAAAGTGGGAGGAGCCGCGTCCCTCCGTACAATCGGCACCAAGAGCTGTGACGGACCGGGGACAGCGGAAGCAAAGCCCAGGTGAGCAGGTACTTCAACAAGTTAAAAAAAAACAATTTAGAACAGGCAAATAAAGCTCCAAAGTAAAGAAATGCAGTGTTCAAGGAGCGAGTGCTAGGCAGAGGTCAGAGCACACCATAAAACCCACACGAGGTGGTGCAATAATAACACAGAGAACACAATATTTAAAAAAAGCCTAGGACGGAGCCTCGCGGCAAGCGGCAATTGCATCTGCGCGGCCGAGCCCCCATCCGCTAGAAATACCCCCTAGCCGGAAATGAGGCCAATTGAAAGTGGGAGGAGCCGCGTCCCTCCGTACAATCGGCACCAAGAGCCGTGACGGACCGGGGACAGCGGAAGCAAAGCCCAGGTGAGCAGGTACTTCAACAAGTTAAAAAAACAATTTAGAACAGGCAAATAAAGCTCCAAAGTAAAGAAATGCAGTGTTCAAGGAGCGAGTGCTAGGCAGAGGTCAGAGCACACCATAAAACCCACACGAGGTGGTGCAATAATAACACAGAGAACACAATATTTAAAAAAAGCCTAGGACGGAGCCTCGCGGCAAGCGTCAATTGCATCTTGACTGCTTTATAGACAGGGCAACTTTATTTAGGTGGCAGAGTTGAGGAAATTACGGGCCAAGTAAAAGCAAAATATGTGTCAAAGGAAGGCAAATAATACAGCACATTTTGTGAATAAAGTCAAATTATGTGGCACCGTCAGTGTTATTATTGTAGAGCTTTTTTGACAAAAGACACTAAAATGGCTAAACAGAATATAGAGTTTTTAAAGAATCATTGAGCAGATCCTATTTAAAATGGTATTACTCAACAATTAATGACTGTCTTACATGGAAGTACAAGAATATTAACTCTGTGTTTCTTGTGCCCCACAATAAAACAGATTGTGAAAAAAGTCCCATGATGTCCGGTGGATAGGACGCCGCCCTGGGAACTCCTCTGGCTGATGCTGGGTAGGTATGGCTCCGGTGGGTGTGTGCTGATGGGTTGGATGCTCTGGTGGACTGGCGCCATTGCCTGGTTTGCCCTCATGAGGGAGTGGCCACTGAAGACAAGCTGCAGTGTTTCACCATCTTGTTACTATAGGGTGTCGGCATCATTCCATCTCTACACCGCTGGGGAGCTGGTTGGATCTTTCCTGACCTAGAGCGCGTGCGCCACTGGGGAGCTACCGAGTGTCACCAACCTTTGTGCAAAGATATTGCAGAAGTGCGAGTGCGAGTGCTGCTGCTAGAGGCGGTAAGCAGGCGCTCTGCTATAGTGACCGTCAGACGCGGGTGAGCTGTACTTCATCCTGGATGACCAGATGAGATATGATGGGCTTCAGTGTGACCCTCATTCTGCGGTCTTTGTTCCACAGGTTGCTTTAACTCTGGGAGGGTCTCTTGTGAGGTGTCAGTTGATCCGCTCTGTGACCTTGCGGCCCCTTGGGGTCGCTGCCTGTGAGAGGGAGCCTGCTGCTTAGAGGTCCGCTGTTCATCTGCTGCAATGCCAAGTATTTCCAACCTAGGGTTTTTGGGTGATGTTGTGTCAGTCCCTCTGCATGCGTAGCATGCAAGCTTTCCACATGCGGTGCAAGGGAGGTCTTAAGAGCAGCAGCCATGTTGTGCTGTGGTGGACTCAGTGCTCCAATGAGTCTGCTTTTGACTCCTGGTGGCGGTTGATCTGTTATAGGGGTCATTTTGGGTTAGGTTATTCTTCTTCATTGAAGATATGATTTTAGTCCTTTCTCTATTGCCACTTGGTGGAGCTCAAAACAAGTCTAACCTCACCCTTGATAAAGACCATCTGTGGTTTCTGGTACCAAACTCAATATCACCCTAGAAATAGGTCACCTCGTTTGTATGATTTGAGTCAAGTGGAATGATGACAAAATTAATGTTAAAAAACACTACGATTTGCAAACATTGACTACTACTATTGCTTCCGAATAAGGAAAGCCCAACTCTACTCAGAGAATGTTGCCTCTGCCGACTGGGATGAACGAAATAAGCCAATTTCCACCATTTAAATAGCTCCCACTGCCTCACTGTCTAGTTCACCTAGGTGCTAGCCCACGTCCGTGCTGGTATCCATTCACAGTGCTTAAGGAACTGTCGGTATTACGAATGAGTTGCTGCTGGAATTGACTCCTCATCACTCATCCGCCGTTTGACTGACTTCTCAGTGCCAGAGGAATTTGAGCGATCCTTGTTTTCACTTTTAGAGTGCGGAAACACTCACACAAAACTCTATGTCCTGTTAATCAACCCAAAAATGCCATTAGGACGATCAAGCAGATCCATAAAATAGGCCGAGGGATGGTAGTTTAAAACCCAGTCTAATGTTCTTTTCACACACCATTTCTCTAGTGATCAACCTGTTTTAGAGAGTTCTTAATATTTTGCAGAAAATGAAGATTCCATATGGTCACAAATGATCTACCACACTATCCCCTCTAATCAACGCTTTCCAGTCCATCTCAACATTTAATAATTGAAAATTCATACTCCAGCCTCCGGTAAGACTTAAAGATAAGTTTGAACAAACTTTTACTCCCTGCTACAAGATACCATTAGGGATAAACTGGATTCCCCTCAGAGAAAGTTCTGCATTCTAGATTCGGCTCTTATCTTCACCTCTAAAGTGTTTCACTCGCCCACCCCATTCTTTGGAGGCGCTAGATCTGGATTCACTGCATCCTATCTCCCCTTCCTTCTTCAAACTTATTTTCTTGAAATCCTCCCAGGATCTCATTACACCCCATGCTTTCCTCCTTCAGGTTTTACCTTTCCTGATCTCCCTATTGTGTGCCTATCTATAGGGATACCCTCACCCATATTCATCAGAGGTTGAATCTCCAAACCTCTTCTCCCGCGAATCACCTTCCCAATGCGGCTAGATTTAGCCTTCATTGTTCATTTTTTACATCACCCTTCCAAAACGTTTCACATTCTAAACACTCTCCCCACTCTTTTCAGAAAAGTTACTTCTTCTCCGATGCTTGTATGTCCTACACCTGACTGTGTCCTTCTGCTAAACAATGACGACAAGCGATGTATCTATGCGCAATTGTCTTTCCCAGAATGCTTTTTTGAGTTCCATTTCAATCCTCGTCTTAAGCCTAGACACAGTCACTTGTCTAGTAACACCTACTGCGCCTGTCAGTGCGGACTTTCCTCCATCTCCTCCTCCTCCTTGTAGCAAACCTTGCATCTCTAACTCTTCTCGCTTTTCTGAGTGTGTCAAATATTCCTGTTTACAGAACAGACATGAGGCGCGTAGTTGAAGCGTACTGAGGTTTCATTATTACAGCAAAGGAGCCCACGTTCTGCAGATCTTTCCTCCAGTAGTTCTCAACTCCTACCCCGTGAAGCTGGAGTTGGAAACCAAGGAGAAGGAACTCACAACCATGGACCCAGAACAAACACAAACATGTTACAGGGTGTCATGAACTCACTGTCATAAGCCCATGGTAAAGGTAGAGAAAGGACTAGCAAATACCACACTACACCGAGGCTTTTGTTGAGGAAGTGTAAGGCTTCGCTCCAACCTTTCCCTGTGGTCAGCGCCCCCTTTGAGAGGGTAGGTATTTACATTGTGGGGCCTCTGGATCCCAAGACAGCCATGGGCAACAGGTTCATCCTGGTCTTGGTGGACCATGCCACCTGGTACTCGGAAGCCATCCCTCTCCGGACTGTGACGGCCCCTGTGGTGCGTGGTGAGTTGATTGGGATTTTCTCCCATGTGGGGTTCCCCAGAGAGGTGGTGTCCAACTGTGGTACCAACTTCATATCTAAGTATATGAAGTCCCTGTGGCAGGAGTGTGGTGTTACCTACAAGTTCACCACTCCTTACCACCACCAAGGTAATGGGCTGGTTGAGAGACTCAACCGGACCGTGAAGGGCATGATTATGGGTCTTGGTGAACCTATGAGGCGTAAGTGGGACGTCCTCTTACCATGCCTCGTGTTTGCTTACAGAGAGGTACCGCAGAAGTCCTTAGGGTTCAGTCCGTTTGAGATCCGGTATGGGCATCCTGTAAGAGGACCTCTAAGCCTGGTCAAAGAAGGCTGGGAGAAAGCTCCCAGTAAACCTCCCCAGGATGTATATAGCACATGCTGGACTTCAGGATTCGCTCAGGTGAATCTGGAAGCCAGCCAGGAGGAGATGAAATGTTGGTATGATCAGAATGCCAGTCTGATCGAGTTTCAGCCTGGACAGAAAGTATGGGTCATGGCCCCAGTGGAGCCTTGTGCGCTCCAGGATAAGTGGACCGGACCATTTGAGGTGGTGGAGCGCAAGAGTAAAGTCACCTACTTGGTGGACTTGCAGTCTCCTTGGAACCCTTTGCGGGTCCTGCATGTGAACCGCCTGAAGCCCCACTTGGAGAGGTCCGAAGTGGGCATGCTCCTAGCAACAGATGCTGGAATGGAGGAGGAGACTGAGCCTCTTCCAGACCTTCTGTCTGCAAAGGAGCATGATGGGTCAGTGGACGGTGTATCACTCTCCCCCGCCCTGACTCCTGAACAGCAGAGTGACTGTCGCCAACTGTTGGGACAGTTTGCTGCTCTGTTTTCAAGGCTTGCATCAAGGAGGGGGTCTCCAAGAAATTAGCACTAGGGGTGACTGAGCCCTCAAACAGCCCTTGGGCCAGCCCAGTGGTCTTGGTCCCAAAGGCTGCTGCACCTGGTGCCACACCAGAAGTCCGGTTCTGTGTGAACTACTGAGGGCTCAATTCGGTCACCAAGACTGATGCGCACCCCATCCCCAGAGCTGATGAGCTCATAGATCGGTTGGGAGCTGCCCGGTACCTCAGTACGTTTGACTTAACGTCTGGGTTCTGGCAGCTTGCCCTAACTGATGGGGCAAAGGAGAGGTCAGCATTCTCAATGCCAGAGGGGCACTACCAATTCCGGGGGATGCCCTTTGGGTTGAAGAATGCCCCTGCCACCTTTCAGAGGTTGGTCAACAAGGTGTTGGCTGGACTGGAGGATTTCAGTGCCACCTACCTGGATGACATTGCAGTGTGCAGTTCCACTTGGGAGGAACATCTGCACCACCTCTGGGAAGTGTTGAAGGCTCTGCAGAGGGCAGGCCTCACGATCAAGGCAAGTAAGTGCCAGATCGGCAGGGTTCTGTGGTGTACTTGGGACACCAGGTTGGGAGCGGCCAGGTGGCGCCCCTACAGCCCAAGATTGATACCATTCTGGCTTGGGAACCCCCCAAGACCCAGACAGAGGTGAGAGCCTTTTTAGGACTCACAGGGTATTACAGGAGATTTGTCAAGGGGTATTGCACCATTGTTGCACCCTTGACAGAGCTGACTTCCAGGAAGAAGCCCAGAAAAGAGAACTGGACTGACTCCTGCCAGAAGGCTTTTGATGCCCTGAAATCTGCAATGTGCACGGTGCCCGTGCTTCAGGCGCCCAACTTCTCAAGGGAATTCATTGTGCAGACAGATGCTTCAGAGCATGGTGTTGGGGCTGTGCTCCCACAGCTAAATGAGGAGGGCCTAGACCAACCTGCAGCCTTCATTAGTAGGAGGTTACTTCCATAGGAACAGAGGTAGAGTATGATTGAGCGTGAGGCATTTGCTGTGGTCTAGGCACTGAAGAAGCTGAGGCCCTACTTGTTTGGGACTCACTTCCGGGTTCAGACCAACCACAGGCTCCTCAGATAGTTGATGCAAATGAGGAGTGAGAATCCAAAGCTGCTGAGGTGGTCCATTTCCCTACAGGGAATGGACTTCACGGTGGAACACCGCCCTGGTACAGAACACGCCAATGCTGATGGTCTGTCCAGATTTTTCCGCCTTAGTGAAGAGAACTCCCAAGAGGGTGGGTAGTTCTCTTCACATTTCAGCTAGAGGGGAAACGTGTTAGGCCTGGCACCATTGGCGTGGGTCTCCCCTGCATTTTTTGCCTTCGCCTCCTGTGTTTTTGCTGTGTGTTGGACTCCGTTTTGCTGGTCTAGATGCTTTGGGCACTTTGCCACTGCTGTTCAGATGCCAAAGTGCAAGTGCTCCCTTTGTAAGTTGTTGTTATGGATTGGTGTTTCCATGATTGGCTGATTTGATTTACTAGTCAGTCCCTAGTACAGTACACTGTTTGTACCAGGGGCCTGTAAATCAAATGCTGCTAGTGGGCTTGCAGCACTGATTGTGTCACCCACATTAGCAGCCTGTAAATGTAACTCTGGCCTGTCATTGCAGAACCTGTGTGCAGTCATGTACTGCCATGTCGACCTGGCAAGTGCACCCACTTGCCAGGCCCTAACCTTCCCTTTTCTTACATCTTAGTCACCCCTAAGGTAGGCCCAAGGTACCCCTGTGGGCAGGGTGCAGTTTATGTGAAAGGTAGGACATGCCCTGGTGTGTGTGGCATGTCCTGATAGTGAATTACTGCCAATTTATTTTGTTCCACTATCGCAAGACTACCTGTTCCCATAGGATGGAATGGGGAGTTTGTTTATAACATCTTATAAACCTAACTACCCCTGGGAACAAGGTAGGAAAATAAAGTTTAGGATGTCTGAACTCAGAATATTAAAATGCATCTTTTAGTGAGGGTGATTTTTACATTCTGTGTTTGAAAATACTACTTTTAGAAAGTAGGTATTTTCTTGCTTAGCCATCCAGTATGCCTCTGCCTGGTTTGTGTATTGCATGTCTGGCGTTTGGATGACAGGGGCTGGTGAAGAGCAGTGGCTCCAGAGAGCCTGATGAGTAAGTGCTGGGCTGAATAGACCTGGGCTGCATTTAGAGTAGGGGGAGGAGATTTCCTTTCACCTGAATGGGCATGGTCTGCCTTCCAGAATGCTGTCTCCACCTCCTGCCAGGAAGCTGCACCAGTGAGGACAGAACTGGTTTTGGCTGGGTACAGACACTCTCTGCCTTCAGAGAACAAAGGATTTGTGTCTATATAAAGAGGGGCCCAGACCCCAGACTTTTAGATCACTACTGGGAATCAAGAGGAACCTTTGCCAAGGAGAAGGGCTGGAGAAGTTGAGGAGGAATACTGCCCCTGTGCTGTTTGCTGTCTGGGGTTGGCCTGCAGTGGCGACTTGCTGCCAAGGAAAGGAGAAGGACTTTGCTGTTTGCTGTGTCCCCTGCTTGAAGAAGATCTCCAAGGGCTTGAAATTTAGCTTGCCTTCTGTTCTGAAGTCTCAGGGACACAAAGACTTCCTTTCTTCAGTCTTTCTGCATCTGAAACTGCTGTTTCAGCTGCCACAGAAGGAAATTGCAACACCGACGCCGGGGAGCGATGCCGTAACCCACAACGAAGCCGCGGGCACCGCTCGTGAAGAGCACGACGCACTGCCCTGACTTGCACCGTAGGCCCGACGCCTGCTGACGCCGTCCCGCATCAACTCTGAAGCAGTCACCGAGGCCGCTGCCTGCACCGGAGCAGAGGACACCGCTCGTGATGCCCACGACGCACCGCCCCGAATCGCACCGTAGCCCCGACTTCACTGACGCTGGTGCTTCATCAACGCGGAGCAGATACTCGACATGGGTGACTCCCGAATCCATCGACACCGCACCGTTGTAAGGAACCGCTGCCTCGTCGCCACCGTGACGTCACCTCCCCGACACAGTAAGGAACCGACGTCTCAACTCCCCTGCATCGCAGTAAGGAACGGAGGCTTCACCTCTCCTGGGGTCGCAAGGAACCGACGCCGCCCGGCGCCAACGAAGCATCACCTCCCCGACGCCGTGCACCGTCTTTGCTTTCATCAATTCTAAGGTACTGTTCTTTGGGGGTCTGCTTGACTACACGCCTGACACCGCGCACTTCGCCGTCGTCGCCGTTCTTTGGGATTTTCATCTGTCACAACGTCGTAATAACTCCAGGTGGAGGTATTTGTTGCTACAAACTTTATTTGAGTGAATAACCTATTTTTGAGGATATCTTGATAACTGTATTGTGGATTTTTTTCGTTTTGGACTTGTTTGGTTTAGATAAAGATTACTTATCTTTCTAAACTGGTGTGGTGTCCATTTGTAGTGTTTTCACTGTATTACTGTCTGTGTCCCAAATGCTTTATACACTGCCTCTGAGATAAGCCTGTCTGCTCGTGCCAAGCTAACAAGGGGGAGAGCAGGGTTATTTTAGAAGTGTATCCCCCTTACCCTGACTAGAAGCAAGGGTCCCTATTTGGACAAAGGTACCTACCTCTGTCAACTAGAGACCCCCATTTCTAACATGTACTTTCTCAAACTTTCCCAAGGTGAACAGTACTTCCCAATATAAACTATTTAACCAAAGTGGAATTTCAATCTACAGCAATAAACTATGTACTTTCACCTCGGCACACCTTTACACTGGATCGCTATCTCAATAAGGCGGCAAGGAAGGAGAAGGCTAAAGTCTCACACCCAGTGCTAACCATCTCTTGCACGACTGCCAGTCTGACTTCAGATCACTATGCAGCACGCAAACCACTACCTTACACATCATAGACAAGGCCCTCTTGACCACAAATAAAGATGATCTCTGCCTCCTGATATTGCTGGACCTGTCAGCTACCTTCGACACCCACCCTCATATGCATCCTCGAGACTCGAATAGGATTCACTAGCAGTGCCATTCACTGATTCTCCATCTACCTCTCAAATGCCAAAAGTTTGTTCACATGAACACCTCCAGGTGACAAAAGATTCTGTTCACCTGTGGAGTACCCCAGGGTTCCGTGCTGTCTCCTGTCATTTTCAACACTAACAAAGAGCTTCTTGGTGCTTTACTCACAGATAACAGCCTCAAGATTCACCAATATGCCGATAATGCACAACTCTGCTCAAAAGTCTACTGTGATTCAGATTCCCCATGCCTCAAACACCTCTTGCACATCAGCTGGATGTTCAGAGCCTACCTGAAGCTCAAGCCAACAAAAACAGAATTCCTGTTATCTGACAAGAACAAACAAGAAACAGTACAAATGTGTCTCAGCGGTTTTGAACCCCAACTTTCACCAAATACCAAGTCTCTTGAATTCACCCTGAACACCATCCTCACCCTCAAGGAACACATTGCTAAGAAACAAAGACAGTCTGGTACCAGCTCTCTCCTTTAAAGAAAGTGACTTCAGAACTGCTCTTCAAGTCTACGTACTCTTGCAACTGGATTACTGTAATGTCCTGCTCCACGGCCTCCGAGACTCGACACTGGCACCCATTAAGTGTATCCTACACACTGCAGCATGTCTCTCCAGAGCCTAAACAAACATCATCACATCACCCCCATCCTGATAGAACTCCATTGGTTTCCATTGCCAGCCCGCACTATCTTCAAATCCAGCTGAATCATTTACACAGGCATCACGACCAGCACCCTTGCTTATCTTGCAGACACATCATAATATTAGCGGTTCCTGTCAAGGTACAGAGGCGATCTCTAAATTAGGCAGACAGTAATCCATCAGAGTGGAGGATGTAATGTCCTTCACCACCCTGACAGACAGGGTACCATCCGCCCATAGGTTTTAACTGTTCCATAGAAATAAGGCACTGATTTAGGTTTTGGTACATAAATTCTCAGATGAAAAGATGACAGATATCCCATCTGCCTTATTATTACTGCCATCGGATATAAAGCACTTGTAATAAGGCAGACCAGATATGTGTCACGTTTGTGATAGAATAACGCGTCCGGCAAACTCTAAGTCAGGCCCCAAGTGTCTCAGCTACAAAAGAAAGTAGGCCAGACATGGACCAGCATCAGAGAAGTCAGATAGACTTGAACAGGTGTCTAATGTCCTAAATGAGTAGATGAGTAGATAATCCAGTTATTCCACCTCTCCCCCCCCATATTCTGCATTCTGGTAGCAGTAATTTGTTTATGTTTTTACTATAAACATAAAACATGTCCCTGAATTCAAACAAGAAATAAATCTGGAAATCCTAGCATTGGACCACTTTTCTGCTTGAAATGTAGCATCACTCAACATGAGTGCAGAATATGTGCAGAATGCAGTACACGTAGAAAGAGAAAACAATGAGGAGAAATAAAGATGCCTATCGCGGGAAAGCATACAATTCTGAAGCATTCCCAGGTCTACCAGTCTTGGTAAATCTGGGAATGCTTCCGAGTCTAAGGGCGGATGCGAGGGAACACCCACCCCTTTAACGTCCCCACCGCTTGCGCTGCCGTGCGTTACTCCAGATTTACCAAGCCACACAGGGCCACTCACGGTGGCCTTACATGGCTTGGTCCATCTCATTCTAGGTTTTGCATTGCCCTGCATTCCCTTGTGCGGCACGAGAGCAACACAAAGTCTTAGTAAATCTTGGTATGAGAGTAACGATGCATTGTGAGCCTATGTACTATCAACTGCTGGCAGATCCTGGAGGCACTTTCTTCCTGCGGGGGGCGTGGGGGGTGTGTGTGTGTGTGTGTGCGCGTGCGTGCATGTGTGTGTGTGTGTGTGTGTCAGGGGAGGCAGTCTGCGGGATGGCTGGACTCCATTTCCTTCTGCCTGTTGTTTGTAAGCTTAGCTGTATCGCGCTCCCAGCGCCGGCATTTTAACCACGTCCCCCTCTTTTGGAGGCTTATTTAAATGACCTACCAGCATGTCCGTGCACAGCGATTGCACCACTGGCGTATTGAAGGTGTAGCCAAGGCAAACCCGTCTGAACCTGTCTGCGCTCGGACCGCTCTCAGCACCAGCCACTATGCCCGTTTCTTCCCAGAACGCAGTACTCCAGAGATAAACTTAACCTGTATTCTTCAGGTAAGCAATGTCATGGCCCTATCCTCGGCCCTGCCAATAGCGGTGAGTTGCTCCCCTGTCCTAACAGTAGTCTTACTCTTTCGAATCTACAAATCAGACCGCATATGCCCAGGGGGGTTTTGCCTCAAACACCGTCATCTATATTGAAGCTCTTCCGCTGCACTTTGATCAGTGTGTTCTCACTCGTCAAACATGCATTTGAGTTTGCGGATTTCCTGCAAACTCAAGAAATTCATATGGCCTTCATCACAGAGTCCTGGGTTGATATAGCCTCGGGCCCAAAAATGGCAATTGCAGTTCCCAAAGTATTCTCCGTACACAGACAAGACCGAGTAAACAAAAAAGGCGGCGGCTTAGCTATCATCTATCGCAATGCGCTGAAAAGCAAGTTTTACAAATCTTAGCAGCTCCACTGATCTTGAAGCGCTATCTTTCAAAATCAAGCTTACCAATGATCATTCTTTTGATGGCTTGCTCATCTATCGACACCCTGATCCCAGGACAGCTTCCATACTGGCAATGACCCAACTCCTAGACAGCATGGTTCAGTCATCCGATTTCACTTTCCTAGGTGAGTTTAATCTTCACTTAGAAGACACCAAAGATAAGGATGCCACCCATTTGATAGACATAATGGAGACCATGGGCCTCTCCCAATGCATATTAGGTGCTACCCACTTGGCAGGTCATCTGCTGGATGGAATCTTTTCTGACAAAGACTTCCTCCTTACCTCACCTCTCCTTCCTCTGGTCTGGTCCGACTATTATGCTGTTATGTTTACTCTTAAAACTCACATCTCTCACACCATGACATTAATATCCTCTATGCCCTAAGCAACCGTATGTATTCGTCCTTGGCATACCATCACATCTGAAGCCCTAAACGCATCGCTAGCACAAAACCCTTGCCCCATAAGGACCTCAGTGAGGTTGCACCGCTTTTTGTCCAATAGATTACATCATCTCTGGATCATAAAGCACTGGCTAAAAATGACAAAAAGAAATCTAGAACTTTGCCCTCAGAACCTTGGTTCCCAGAGAACCTTAGACTCCAGAAACAGTGCTGTCATATGCTGGAAAGAAAAAATAGGCTCAATTATTACTCTAATCGTTAGCAACCTATAAAAAGCAAATTCAAACTGAGAAATATCGTTTCTACACAAACAAAATTGAAGCTTCAAAAAACTCAACAGAACAACTAATTGCCACAGTAAAAAATCTCACCAAGCCACCTGACAATAAAAATTCTAATGTGAATGAACCAAGCATTCTGTGACTCAATAGCAACTTTTTTTCAGGATACTGTAAAGGCAGTATATAGCAACTTCACACAGAATCAACTTTTGAACAGTCAAGTTCTGTAGGCATCCCATCTAACGGTTCCAGCTCAAGTCCCACAACTTCATCCGTGGACTATATCGCTGACCGTGCATGCGAAACATCCCTTGTCCTCTCGTTATCATCTTTCTCACCCCTCACGCGCAGTGGATGTCTTGAATCTGATGCACCAAACCGAGTCGGGCTCACTGCTTGATCCCTGTCCTCCCAAGGTGGCACTTTTAGCCACCGGACTTAATTGAAGAACATCTCTCGATCATCTTTAAACAAATGTTCAGCTCGGGCATATTTCCCACCAAATGGAAACTGGCATCAGTCCTTCCACTTCTGAAAAAATCCAACCTTAATAACACTGATCCCAGTAGCTACCGACCGATTTCAAGACTGACTTTCCAGGACAAAATTGCTGAGAGAGCCATGAACGCATTGATCGCAGCCTTCACTGAAACTCAATGGCTCCTTGATTCTACTGAGTTTGGCTTTAGAAGTGACCACAGCACCGAACCTTCCCTGATTTCAGCCTCAGAACAGGTTATACAAACTGTTGACGTGGGAGGCAGCGCTGCATTGGTTCTGTTGGACCTCTCTGTGGCGTTTGGCACAGTCAACCACAGCACGCTTTCAGACCGTCTCGCCTTTATCGGGATAAAGGGACTTGGATTATCCTTGATTAAATCCTTTCTTGCTGACCAAGAACAGTTTGTGGTCTTGGAAGATCTCCGTTCTCCTACTTTCTCACTACTGTGCGGCGTTCCTCAGGGCTCATCGTTGAGCCCTACACTTTTTAACATCTATTTTGCCCCAATGGCCAAACTGATCAAATCCTTTGGGTTCTCATCGGTGTCCTACGCCGACAACACCCAAGTTATTATGTCAATGGCCAGCAATCCCACCGAAACTGCCACCCGCTTTCATGACTGCTTGCGTCAGATCAGAAATTGGATGGTTTTAAACTGCCTAAAGCTTAACTCTAGAAAGACAGAGGTCTAGCTTTTCAGGAATAATATAATCTTGGGCTCTCTACCTAAACCCACGGAGAAAGTAAACAACCTTGGGGTCATTGTTGACAGCAAACTATCCTTCGAGGGACCTGTCAACACCGTCACCTCTGCATCTTTTTTCACACTAAAACTCCTTAGGAAGATCATTCGTTTTCTTCCTCTCGATCTTCAAAAAACTGTGACTTCAGCTTTGGTACTTTCAAAGGTGGACTAGTGTAATGCCTCATTTGTCAACATTAAGAAGAAATGCTTTATCAAGATTGTTCAAAATGCAGCCACACATTTGCTATTAGGCATTCCAAAACGTAAGTCCATTTCTTCTGCACTTAGCCACCTACACTGGCTTCAGGTTAAGACGCGTAATGATTTTAAAGCTTTGTGCATTGCTTTTAAATCCACCCATGTCATCGGCCCTGAATACCTTAAGAACATTTTCTAATGGCACATCCCTCCTAGACCACTTCGGTCTGCATAAGAATATAATCTCATAGTGCCTAATACAGGAAAGCCAGCTGTGGCAGCAGAGGCTTTGTTGTGGGCACAACCAGACTATTGAATTCTCTTTCCCAGGAATTGAAAAGCCAAACCGATCTGTTAGCTTTTAGGAAAGCACTGAAAACGTGGCTGTTTAATCAATAATCTCATCATCTTCCTCATTATGCAGCTCACCTCTCTGGGGCTAGTGCCTAGACGCTCCAGGGCAGTATTTGTGCTTTAGAAATTCTATTTTCATTTCATTTCATATGTCTGTGTGTCTCTGCAGTGCTCCTGAGTAAGATGGATCTGGAGTAGATGTGAGTCTTTGATTCCTGGCTGTCTGGAAGGGGCATTTAGAGCCATTTCCAGGTTCTCTTATGAATAAGGACGTTCTCAGATATCGATCATGGGCAGGAGTACAGATTTTTCCTTCTCAAGCCAGTCTGCCCCATTGTGTCTGGTAATAGGGCCACTTCTTGGACTGGCTGTCTAGCTACACAGCTATATAAGGCTCCTTGTTGCTTGGATTCTGTCCATCTCCCCTGAATTCAATTAGCACTGAGGAGTATATTTACCATTATTTCATGCAACTCAATTCAGCAAGACAACTTGCAGCACTGCGTTGTGTGAAAGGGAGACAACAGAAAGGTGCCATGTCTACTAAGATATGGCACATTTCTTCTGTATCCCAGCGCTGTCCACTTCTGGCAACCTAGCTTTTGAGAAGGAAGGACACCGCTTTCTTCTTAGTAAGTGCTTTATTGGATTAAGAGTAACAACCCCCAACAGCCGACCATCCAGAGCAACCTCCGCCTCCGTCTCCTGGACTCCTACATCCCAGGATTCCAGTAGTGGAAGCATGCAGTTGCTAGGATGCAGCTGTCATGAGGAACATGACATAAGCAATAGAACACAACATATCCCCTTCCCTTAATAAATCAAGATGAGGCTGAGGAGAATGTTATAACTAATTACAGATGTAATCTTTAAACTTCTTAGGCGGTATTTTAGAACGAGCACTAGGCTCTCTGTTAGGAACATTTGATTCTCTGATAGGAATATCATTGAACTCATCTCTAACAATAGATCTGGACTTAACCTGTTTCGGTTTCAACCACTCACGAACCTCAGTTTCACTACATTTGGCAACACGATTGGCATTCCACCACTTCCCATCAGAAAGTTTCAGAAGGTCACCCCTGATTAATAAAATCTTCTTAGGATCAGACAGTTTGGAACTACCTTTACAATGAATAGTTCCTATTTGTACTCTTACATACATACCCAACTCAAACATCCTCTGTTTTCTGATTAACTTATCATTATGTCTCCGCTCGTACGAACTTTGGTAATTTTCCACTTTTGTTCTTATGGAACTTTCATTGACCAATTTCTTTCCACTTCTCCCCATCCACGCAGGAACTGTTATGGAACAAGGAACTCTACCTTTCAGTAAACAAAATGGTGTTTTCCCGTTACAGAATGTGGAGTAGTTCTGTAATTCCACAGCATTTTTTTACAAGACTCTTCCAACAAACATTGCTATGTACTGCCATCTGGATGCACTCACCTAGGACGCGGTTGAAGCGCTCAATCAGACCATTTCCTCTTGGATGATAGACAGGTGTTTTAAGTTGTTTGATGCCCCATTTTCTAAGAAATTCTCCAAACTCATTAGATACAAATTGGGGGCCATTATCAGACAGAATTTCTGCGGGACATCCTTCTCTACGAAAAATTTCTTCACAAAAATCAATTACACTGTTGGTTTTTACTTCCCTTACAAAAGTTACCTCAGGCCATTTTGAGAAATAGTCCATTAATACGATTGCATACTTACAACCAACACCTAAAATCTCGAAAGGACCGCATATATCTATAGCCACTCTTTCCCATGCATGCCCTGGCCATTTCACATGATGAATGGGAGTTTCCTGTACTACATGAGCCTTGTCACTGCGTGAACATGCTACACATTCTCTTACAAATCTCTTGATTTGCCTGTCCATACCCGGCCACCAGAAATCATCTCTAGCTTTTCTCTTCATGCCGGTCATACCACCATGGCCCTCGTGTAATAATTCTAATAATCTGGGTCTCATGGTTACAGGAACCACTAGCTTGTCATTTCTCCTCAAAATTCCCTTCACTACCGATAATTCGCTCCATACTTCCTTATATTGCAACATGTCGTCATGTAGTTTCCATCCTTCATTCATAGGTAAACATTCCATGACCTTCTTCATCACAACATCATCCAAAATGGCTTGCTTCCAATCAGATTCATCAATGGCCTGACATACATCCACTAAATTTGCCACTATCCAATCGTTATACTCTGAATTATGCTCTTCACTGTCCAATTTGACTACTGGAAGACGTGACAAACAATCAGCATTTATGTTTCTCACACCAGGAACATACTTAAGAGTGAAATTAAATTCTTGCAAACGGTATATCCATTTAGCGATGCGTGGAGTGGCTCTGCCTGCACCCGCTGTGGAAAAAATGTCTATTAGGGGTTTGTGGTCTGTGTGTAATTCAAAATTAATTCCCCACACGAAATTTCGGAAGTGTTGCACACCCCACCAACACGCTAACGCTTCCTTTTCTATGGTGGAGTACGTGCTTTCAGCTCCCTTGAGTGTGCGTGATGCGAAGGCTACCACTCTTTCTTTACCATCATGTATTTGCATTAATACCGCCCCCAATCCGTATCCACTGGCATCAGTTACGATGATGCACTTATCCTTGGGATTGAAAGGCTTCAAAGCAGTAGCTTTTGCAACGGCTACCTTCACCTCATCGAAAGCACGTTGACAATTATCAGACCATACAAAGGTTACATTCTTCTTCATCAGTTCATGCAGAGGGAACACACAATGCGAAAAATTATGAATGAACCTCGAGTAATACTCGGCGAGTCCTAGAAATGACCTTAATTGATCTTTATCTTGTGGTATGGGAGCTTTCTCTAAGTCCTCCACTAATTTGAGCTTGGGTTTAATACCTTCTTGAGATAATGTGTGCCCAAGGTAATCCACTTCTGATTGACAAAATTTACACTTCTGTAAACTAATAGTTAAGCCAGCATGTTCAAGTTTGTCAAGCACAATTCTTAGCAACTTGTCGTGCTCAAATTTATCTTTTCCCCACACCAAAATATCGTCTTGGAAAACCAACACTTTTGGGATGTCCTTCAAGACTCCTTGCATAACCCTTTGGAAAACTGCTGAGGCAGAAGCCAAACCGAAGGGCATACGAACAAACTGAAATGCACCTTCCGGAGTTATGAAGGATGTCAAGTGTTTGGACTCAGGTTGTAATAAAATTTGATGATACGCACTTGACAAATCTAGAGTGGAAAAGAACTTGCTGTTGTCAATTCCAGCCAGCATATCATTGATATGAGGCAAGGGATAACGATCTACCCAAATGCATTCGTTCAAATCTCTTAAGTCCACACACATGCGGATACTGCCATTGGGTTTGCGTGCGATAACAATCAGACTCAACCACTCTGATGCTTCAATAGATTCTATGATGCCTTCCTTGCATAACCTATTCAATTCTTCTTTGAGCGGTCCCCTCAGAGCTAAAGGTACATTCCGCACTTTGTGTACCTTTGGAATGGTACCTTCCTTAAGAATTATGCGATGTCTGAACTTTTTCAGACAACCTAATTCCTTTTTAAAGAGATTGGGAAACTTGGACACCCATTCGTTCCCTTCATGAGATTCAGTTAAAAGTACTTGAGCAGGATGGTTAGGATTGAGTATAATGTTTAGAGCTCTTTGTTCTCTCCATCCTAATAATGACTTGCCCTTCTCTACTACGTATAATTTGGCAATAGTTTCCCTATCTTGAAACTTGATTTTGGATGTGAAATAACCCAGAACGGGTAGTTTTTGCCCACAGTACCCAACTGGATTCACATCTGCAATTTGTAGGTTTTAGAACCTAGATTTACCCAATTCTGCTTGTCAATCAGGGTAAAAGGGGAACATGAATCCGCCCACATTGGTACAATCTTATCATCTATAAAAATGTTGCACTTCGGAGGGTTGTACGAGTCACAATCGTTAATTACTAACACTTCAATGTCACTTTCACTAGAATTGACTGTAAACTCCTCTCTAATAGCATTTACGACTGGTTTGGAACGAGACATGTCAGATGCCTTGCAAACCCTTGAAAAGTGACCAATTCTTTTGCATTTGTAACACCTACTTTTGGATGCAGGACAATGAATAGCATCAGAAGAATGTCTGTTGCTTCCGCACCTGTAACATAACTTTCTAGCATTGGTAAACTGTTTTTTTTTCACTGTTGATTTCTTCTGTCCCCCCACCCTTCTTATTATTTGTACTTACTTCACATACTTTAGAAGTATTCAACTCAACAGAGGATTCAATACATGTTAACTCCTTAACATACTGTGAAGTGTTCTCAATACGTTTGGCTATTTGGATAGCTGTATCTAAGGTGGGGTCCATTAAATCTAACAATTTTTCTTGAACTTTCCTGTTATTTGTAGCATTTATCAATTGATCTCTAATAATCTCATCACGAAGATCTTTAAATCTGCACGTAGTCGCTAATCTTCTCAACGCTGCAACATACTGTTCAATCTTTTCTCCTTGTGACTGTTTGCGAGAAAAGAACTTGTGTCTCTCCACAACTATGCTTAATTTCTTTCCATAGTTCTCCTCCAACATAGCCATGGCTATCTCATATACATCTTCATCAATAACGGCGTCATCAGTAGCATTTCTCACAGCCGTTTGAGGTTTAGGGAGGGTTTTTAATACTTTCCTACCCTCTATGCCCAAATGATGTTTCAAAATTGCCAATTTTCTATTGGCAACATAAACTTCCCCTCCAATAGCCTCCAGGTATGTAGAAAAGGACTCCTTCCAATCCTCCCAGTCCATGCAAGTGGCACCTGGATCTTGTAAAAATGTGGGGGGAGGGGCAATGACTTGGTTGGTCATCGTTGTCTAGAATGAGTTCCAGTTGAGAAGGAAAGCAAAAAAAAAATGTTTTTTTTTTTTTTGAAGTTAGACTAAACCTCCCTCTAAATAAGGTGTAATGATAAAATAATGACAACCAAGGTGTAGTGAGGCAGCGCTTCGGTGAGTGTGCAGATCTTCTCCCTGCTACTCTCACCAGTCTTCTCTACTGCTCACTCACACTGGTCTTCTCTTAGGAGCCCTCTAGTGCGCCCCTCTCCGGTCCCTCTCTATCACCTTGTCAAGATAGAATTGTACCTGTATGGATGTCCACTGTTTGCTTAACAGTTATCCATTTTGTGCAGGAGATATGCTCACCACCGATGTCTTCCATAGTTCTGCGCGGGTCAAGCTCTCTCCTTTGCGTGTAAAGTTGATTTCTGGCGTTATCTGGCTTATCGCTCCAAGATGGCGGCACGCATAACGTGACCTAGGAGTACGTCATGCAGCGTCAGGTCACGCAGCGTTGACCGCGTCAGCTGCAGGGGAAGGAACGCTTGGCCAGGGTGTCAGGACAAAGGACTCACCAGGAGAGTGACGTGACACTGCGAAGATTCAAATGGCGCCTTCAACGCTCGTGCGCACCGCGGCAGAAAAAGAACCGTTGGCAGTGAGTACAGTATTACCAAACTTACTTTGTAGTACTCGTTTCGAGGATTCCGATCCTCTCTGCGCCGTACGCACGCTGTTAGGGGTCTTCGGTACTCGAGATAGGTAGTGCTCAGCAAATTCAACGCTGTTCCAGCCAAAATAAAATCGTCCACTTTTCCTCTAAAGCGTGTCTCCTTCACTGGGTGCATCCCATCCTCGTCGCCATTTTTGAGAAGGAAGGACACCGCTTTCTTCTTAGTAAGTGCTTTATTGGATTAAGAGTAACAACCCCCAACAGCCGACCATCCAGAGCAACCTCCGCCTCCGTCTCCTGGACTCCTACATCCCAGGATTCCAGTAGTGGAAGCATGCAGTTGCTAGGATGCAGCTGTTATGAGGAACATGACATAAGCAATAGAACACAACACTAGCGCCAATACAGGCACCCTTGCGCCATGCTGCAACGGTGCCTGCATTATGAGCAGGATTGTTTATGTGCAGGAGGGGACACCTTCCTGCACAAAAACAATCCTTTGATGTATTTAAAAAGCGCAGCAGGTTTATGACTTTAGTCATCTGGGATTATGTCAAAAACCATGGGTGGATGCCTGGGTATGCCCATACTCCACCCATGGAATGCCTCTCTGCCACAAGGTAATAGAAAGCAGGGATATGCACCGCTTTGCATTACTTTGGATTTACTAAACCAAGCAGGTCCATGCAAGGGGGTTTGTGTGGCTTAATCTGAAAGAGACACGTTAGTGACAGATTCCTTACCTTAGAATATCCCCAGGCGTCAGGCTGGATCCGGAAAGTTTTTGCGTAGCAGTACCCTTGCGCGTCGGTAGGCGGCGTCGTGTGGCTCCGCGTCCGTCGTCGGCGTCGTGATCGCCGGGATGACGTCGCGGGCAGTACTTAGACGCCGCCCCTGCGCGCTGACGTCAGTTCTTCTTTTTCCGCGCCAGTAAGCGCAGATCCGGGAAGAGCAGTGCCCTAGTCAATTTTTGACTAAATTTTTGGTGAATTTTTCACTGTTTCTTTTCGAGTCTTCTCGACTCCTAGGTGTCGCTAGGGATGCCCGGCTTCAAGCCATGCGACGTCTGTGGTCGAATGATGTCGATCACAGACCCGCATTTAGAGTGTCTCTATTGTCTCGGCCGAGACCACGACACGAAATCGTGCCCTGACTGCCGGAAACTTCACCCGAAGGCTTTGCGAGAGCGGTCTCGAAAGCTACTCGAGGTCTGGCAGTCGGCTCCGCGCCGCACCAAGCCCCGGTCCCGTAAGAGGTCGAGGGTCCGGTCGCGGAGCCCCCGCTGCTCATCGGAGTCCAAGTCTTGTCGCTCCTCGGGTAAGTCGAAGCACAAAAAGTCTAAGAAGCATCATCGCTCTAAGACTTCGCCTCGTCGGTCTCGCGACTCGGCTGAGGCCCCTGTCGGCACCGTCCCCGGATTTGCCTGTGGAGCCGCCCCCGCATTACCCGTCCTTTCCGGGTTCGGGGGCGACTCCGGCCGAAATACAGGAATTCCTGTCGGCCATGGCCCGCCTCTTCTGGCCTCAAGGTCCCTCCGGTGTGCCTTCGGGCCCCGCGGGCCCTGATGGGGTTGCTCCGGCGTCGCCGATGACTCCGTTCCCGGCGTCGCCTGTCCCGCCAGCCTTGATCCCGGCCTCGGCTCCGGCCCTGGCCTCGGCTCCGGCCCCGGCCTCGATTCCGGCTCCGGTGGTACCGTAACCCCCATCGACGCCGGTTGACCTAACCACGCCTCCGCCGACGTCCCCGGTGCCGTTCCTGACGCCGTCCGGGGCTCCGGACGGCATCGTTCCCCGGTTATCTCCGGCTCCGGACATGGAGCCGGAACGACGTCGCTCGACGCCGGTTCCGGTGCCGATGAGACCTTGGGTCCCAAATGTCCCTCCTCCTCCATATTTTGAACCAGAGGAGGACCAGGAGAGCTGGGAGGGGTCGGAAGACCCTCTCACACAACAGTGTGAGTATGATCAGGACTGGGCTGAGGAACTTGGGGATGCCAGTGGTCTAGACACTTCCCCTGACACTGGCATGCTGTCTCCTCCCGTGGCTTCGGAGGAGGGAGCTAATTTCGGAACAGTGTTGCATAGAGCAGCTGGAGCCTTGCACCTCCAATTGCCTACTGTGGCTGTCAGGACTAATCTCCTGACGGAAGTGCTTCAACCGGCAGCTTCCTCCACGGAGACTGTGCTGCCGTTTAATGATGCACTGACTGACGTTCTTTTGGGCGCCTGGTCCAAGCCCACCACAGGGGCTCCTGTGGATAGGAACGTGGCCCGACGCCATCGCCCTGCTCCGGGCGACCCCTTGTTTCTCTCCCAACATCCCACCCCTGAGAGCTTGGTTGTCCAAGCCTCTGCCTCCCAAACCGCCTTCCCTACCGCCCCTCCGGATAGGGAATCCAAACGCCTGGACCAATTTGGGAAGAAAGCTTTTTCTTCCTCCAGTGCTGGCTTGCGGTCCGTCAACACCGCTTGCCTTTTGGGCCGATATACCCACTCCCTGTGGGATTCGGTGGCGACTGTTTTGCCACAGTGTTCTGAGGAGGTCCAGACACTGCTTACCCGCGCCATTGCGGAAGGTAGAGATGCGGCTAAATACACCATACGTTGTGGCCTTGATACCGCCGAATCGCTGGGCAGATCGCTTGCAACGACGGTGGCGCTGCGTCGCCACGCCTGGCTGAGAACAACTGGTTTCTCGGGTGATGTCCAGAATACACTCATGGACATGCCCTTTGATGGAGTCGGTCTTTTTGGTTCCAAAGCAGACCTTGCGCTGGAGCGTTTTAAGGACTCACGGGCTACTGCCAAGTCCCTGGGCCTTTCTGTTGTGCGCCCTCCGCTAACCTCTGCTATTCGCCCCTTTCGTGGCCACGGAAGGGGCGCCCAGGCACGTCAGCTGCCCAGCCACCGGCCCGCGCAGCAAGCGCCTTCGCGTGGCCGAGGACGTGGATACCGCTGTGGCGGTTCGGGCAACCAGCGTGCGGGTCAGGCCACCTCCTCCAACCCGTCCGCGGCCTCCAAGCCCTCCTAGTCCCTCCTTTCCGGTGCACAGCACGCCAGTAGGGGGCAGGGTCCGCCATCACCTTCACCACTGGCGTGCCATCACCTCGGACAGGTTGTCCGAAGGGGCTACTGCCTCCCCTTCGAGACCACCCCTCCAGCCATGCCACCTCAATTCCACCGCATGTCAGGGGATCACTTGATGCTTCTGCAGAAAGAAGTCACGGCCCTCTTGGCCAAGAGAGCCATCGAGCATGTTCCGACCCCAGAAGTAGGACGTGGTTGCTACTCCCACTACTTTCTGGTGCCTAAAAAGGACAAGGAGGAACGTAAATCGCTTCCTCCGGAAGGAGAAGTTCAAGATGCTCACCCTAGCTCAGGTCTTGACTGCCCTCGACCCTGGAGACTGGTTGGTAGCGTTGGACTTGCAGGACGCTTATTTCCACATCCCCGTCCTGCCGGCCCACCGGCGTTACCTACGGTTCACGGTAGGCCTCGAGCATTTTCAGTTCACCGTGCTCCCCTTTGGCCTTACAAGTGCCCCTCGGGTGTTCACGAAAGTGATGGCGGTGGTCGCAGCTCATCTGCGCCGGGCAGGGGTTCCAGTCTTCCCCTACCTCGACGACTGGCTGCTGAAGGCGGGCTCGTCCCAGGCAGTCGTCTCCCACCTCCAGACTACGGCCGAACTCCTGGACTCGCTGGGGTTCTCCATCAATGTGCCGAAGTCGCATCTGATTCCTTCTCCACAGCTCCTTTTCATCGGAGCAGTTCTGGACACGACGCAGTTTCGGGCCTATCCTCCCGAACGGCGAGTCCGGGATATTCAGGCTATGATTCCGATCTTTCAGCCTTTATCCTGGGTTTCAGTACGGATGACCCTGAGGCTGCTGGGCCTCATGGCCTCCTGCATCCTGCTGGTCGATCATGCCAGATGGCATATGCGGGCTCTGCAGTGGGACCTGAAGTTCCAGTGGGCGCAGCACCAGGGCAACCTGTCCGATCACGTCCAGATCTCGGAGGGGGCTGCAAAACAGTTGCAGTGGTGGCTCTCGAACCGGCAATGGGTCATGGGCAGATCCCTCTCCCTTCCCCAGCCAGAGCACACAGTTGTGACGGACGCGTCCCTTCTGGGATGGGGCGGTCACATGGGAGAGGCGGAGATCAGAGGCCTCTGGTCACCGGCGGAGTCCCGGCTCCATATCAACCTTCTGGAGCTCCGGGCGATCCGACTTGCACTCAAGGCATTCCTTCCCTCTGTCAAAGGGAAGGTAGTGGAGGTGTTCACAGACAACACCACCGCCATGTGGTACTGCAACAAACAAGGCGGGGTGGGGTCGTGGACCCTCTATCAGGAGGCTCTGCACCTCTGGACATGGCTGGAACATCAGGGCATGTTCCTGAAGGTTCAACACCTGGCAGGTTCCCTGAACGCCAGGGAGGACGAACTCAGCCGCAGGTGCATGATGGATCACGAATGGCGTCTTCACTCGGAAGTGGCGCAAGGACTCTTTCTACAGTGGGGAGAGCCTTGGTTAGATCTATTCGCCACCGAAGAGAACGCGCAATGTCATCAGTTCTGCGCGTTGGAATTTCCAAGGCGGCACTCGCTCGGCGACGCTTTTCGTCACGAGTGGAGTTGCGGTCTGTTGTACGCCTTTCCGCCTATACCACTTCTACCCAGAGTGTTGAAGAAGATTCGGCGCGACCGGGCCCAAGTCATCCTTGTGGCTCCGGACTGGGCTCGAAGAGTTTGGTATCCCGAGCTACTCAGTATGAGCGTCGATCCCCCGATCCGTCTGCCTCTTCGGGAGGATCTTCTGTCGCAGCAGCAGGGGACGGTCCTCCACCCGAACCTGTCCAGCCTCCACCTGCTTGCGTGGAGATTGAGCGGCGGCAGTTGATTCCTTTCGACTTGCCTCCCGAAGTTTGTGATGTGATTCTGGCAGCCAGGCGTCCCTCCACTAAGGTGGAATACGCCTGCAGGTGGAACAAGTTTGTGGCATGGTGCACAGCAAAGGCTGTGAATCCCCTCTCTGCCCCTCTTTCTGAGGTTCTTCTGTTCCTTCTTTCACTGGCCCAACAGGGTTCTGCCCTGGGTACCATCAAGGGCTATCTTTGTGCCGTTTCGGCCTTCCTCAGTCTTCCTGATCAGCCCTCCCTTTTCAAGTCCCCTGTTGTTAACAGATTCCTTAAAGGCATTACACACCTCTTCCCTCCTCTTCCGTTTGTGATGCCTCAGTGGGACTTGAACTTGGTTCTTACCTTTCTCATGTGCGCTCCCTTTGAGCCTTTACATAACTGTCCTCTTCGTCTTCTGACTCTGAAGACAGCCTTTGTGGTGGCCATCACCTCCGCTCGGCGGGTGACTGAGCTCCAGGCTCTATCATGCAAACCTCCCTTTCTGTCTGTCCATCCAGACAAGGTTGTTCTTAGGACGCGTCCGTCCTTCTTGCCAAAGGTGGTTACTGCCTTCCACATTGGGCAGACCATCACTTTGCCCACCTTCTTTCCGCCTCCGCATCCTTCCAGAGAGGAAGAGAAGCTCCACCGTCTGGACCCAAAACGTGCGCTTTCCTTTTATATCAACCGCACACAACACTTCCGGGTGGATGACCAGCTCTTTGTTGGCTATGTGGGCGCCAAAAAGGTCGGGCGGTGCACAAGAGAACCATCTCCCGCTGGGTAACCTTGTGTATCAAAGCCTGCTATTCTTTGGCTAAGAAGGAGCCTCCTGTTGGGCTGCGTGCCCATTCCACCAGGGCAACGGCTGCTACCACGGCTTTGGGCTGCGGTGTTCCGCTGCAGGATATCTGTCAGGCAGCTACGTGGGCCTCGCTGCACACGTTTACAAAGCATTACTGCCTTGACAGTCAGGTCCGGAGGGACGGCTTCTTTGGCCGTTCTGTCCTCCGGGACTTCCTTGTCTGATCTTTGTTCGCAGACCCTCCTCCGGGGTTGGTATTGCTGGGGTATCTATTCTAAGGTAAGGAATCTGTCACTAACGTGTCTCTTTCAGATGCACAAGTTACTAACTTGTGTAACGATATATCTGTAAGAGACAGTAGTTAGTGACAGATTCCTACCGCCCACCCATCCTCCCCGTTCTGCGAACTGATTTCTAGGGTTAAGGACATCCCTTTCAGGGCCCTAGTATTTTTCAGACACCTATGTCAGCTTCTTGCATGGCTCTGCGTTCCTGGCGCGGAAAGTCGTGTACAGAACTGACGTCAGCGCGCAGGGGCGGTGTCTAAGTACTGCCTGCGACGTCATCCCGGCGATCACGACGTCGACGACGGACGCGGAGCCGCACGACGCCGCCTACCGACGCGCAAGGGTACTGCTACGCAAAAACTTTCCGGATCCAGCCTGACGCCTGGGGATATTCTAAGGTAAGGAATCTGTCACTAACTACTGTCTCTTACAGATATATCGTTACACAAGTTAGTAACTTGTGCGTTAATACCGATTAAGGACTTGTATTTCCTTGCTATGACTTGTGTCCCAGAAGAGCAACGCAAGCATATAGTAAATATGCCCCATGGTCAATAGCATCAGTACTTTGAAAGAGCCACTCCCGAAGACCAGCATAGAGCTGAAACTCCTCCCTGGGTGTGACACCTGCATGTTGCCTTTACCACCTGTTGTGGTTGTGGTCAAACAAGACTAAAGTCTGCCTGGACCGCCACCTCACATGCCCAGCTTGCCTGAAGTGACCTGCCCGCAACAATATGAAGTGCACCTAAGTGTCAGACTGCCGGCCCCCTGAGACCATGGGACTTCTCCACGGAAGCACAGCCAACTATGCCACAGTTGTGTTTCTGACACTAGAATCAGAGCTCCATTAATGTACGTAGCGGTAGCCGCCATCTTGAGGCTGCTCTCTTCTGCTATGTAGAAAGTATGGTGACATCACACCCACTCCTTGGAGCAAAGTTTCAATCATTTGGTATTTGTCCCACACCTGGGTCCACAGTCTCATTCATTTAGGATTCATCTTGAAGCGCTGTCTCACTCATTGGGTCTGAGTTCACATCTTCATGGACAATAGTTCTCACAGGTATGAGTTTCATGTTTGTGAATTGGCTCACTACTTTTGGAGCAAAGTCACTCACTGACTGTAAGTCTTACATCACGGGGCACAGTTACATGGTTTGGGGGTGAGTCTGACGTTTTGTCTCCCTCATTTGGTATGATTCCCACATCTTGGAGGACAATAACAGGAGTGAAACTGGAGCCCATTTTTGCTGCGGTTCCTCTTAGGTGTGACACTGACCTGAACTAGGTCATGAAATAGGCATTTTGAGGGAAGGGGGACATCGTGATCCACTTGTGGGAGAGTCAAGGCCATGTCCCACCCTCAACAGTAGTAAATAAATAGCATATCACTAAGCAGACGTATGCATATATGCGCTGCTGGGTTGTTGTCCATAGTAGTTATAAACAAAGGCATTTAACCGGACACGAATAGAAGGGCTGAGTTCACGCACGGACAGAAAATCACACTGAACAGGAATTGTGACTAGTTTCCTCCAGCAGCGGCCCGTGCCGGTAAGAGTGGTGTGACCAGGTGGGGGGGAATTTCGACAGACGACACGAGCGAAAATTAACGATTTATTTAATTTTCCCTCGTGGTCGTCTGTCGAAACCCTCCCCTCAACCCGGCCCCACCGCTCTGACCTGCACGGGCCACACCTGGTTTCCTCCCTACAGTCATTACACTTTCTGTGACACAATGAGCAGTGTTTATCTCATGCCACTTCCACTGCACTATAATAATACCATATAACTTGTCCCTTTCATGTGTGAATGTGTCTTCACTAGTACACTTGCTATGAATAACTTGCATATTGGCACACACTTATTTACACTGGCATGGCATAAATACATATATATGACATATAAGTTTCCTGCCTCTTTTACATCACCTTCGTTCTCATTACCTTGTGGGGTGTCACAGGCCTCATCCTTAAGTCCAACCCTTTTCAATCTTTACATTACTCCTCTGGCATGTTTCATTAAATGCTTCAGTTTCTCAGTGGTATCCTATGCTGACGACACCTCGATGGTGTTGTCAGTAACTAGTAACCCTGAGGACACTGCTATCGTGTTCCATAATCAGTAACTAGCACCCCTGAGGACACTGCTATCGTGTTCCATAATCAGTAACTTGCACCCCTGAGGACACTGCTATCGTGTTCCATAATCAGTAACTAGTAACCCTGAGGACACTGCTATCGTGTTCCATAATCAGTAACTAGCACCCCTGAGGACACTGCTATTGTGTTCCATAATCAGTAACTAGCACCCCTGAGGACACTGCTATCGTGTTCCATAATCAGTAACTAGCTCCCCTGAGGACACTGCTATCGTGTTCCATAATCAGTAACTAGCTCCCCTGAGGACACTGCTATCGTGTTCCATAATCAGTAACTAGCACCCCTGAGGACACTGCTATTGTGTTCCATAATCAGTAACTAGCACCCCTGAGGACACTGCTATCGTGTTCCATAATCAGTAACTAGCTCCCCTGAGGACACTGCTATCGTGTTCCATAATCAGTAACTAGCTCCCCTGAGGACACTGCTATCGTGTTCCATAATCAGTAACTAGCTCCCCTGAGGACACTGCTATCGTGTTCCATAATCAGTAACTAGCTCCCCTGAGGACACTGCTATCGTGTTCCATAATCAGTAACTAGCACCCCTGAGGACACTGCTATCGTGTTCCATAACTGCCTGCAACAGATTGGCAGCTGGATGAACAAGAATGCTTGAAGCTGAACTCGGGTAAAACTAAAGTCCTGCTACTCGGTAAGAACACCTCATTCTGGTCCCCGAGTTGGTGGGCACAGGAACTAGACAATTTACCAACTCCGGTTACGAAAGTCACAAATGTAGGGATCTTATTTGACAGCAAACTTTCATTTGAGAGCCAGGTCAGCGCCATCAATTCCTCCTCCTTTTCCACCTTGAAACTACTTAGGAAAGTCTTCCCTTTTATTCCACTGGAGCTGCAGAAAACCATGGTCTCAGCCTCTTGCTGTCCCAGTTGGACTACTGCAATGCTTTGTCCATCAAGTGTCAGAGAAGACTCCTCAACAAGCTGCGGATCGTACAGAACGCGGCAGTTCATTTATTATTAGAGATTCTCCCAAGAAGCGCATGGTTTTCAGGCGGTCTGAACTGCGTTCAAAGCTGCATGATTCTGGCCCGACTACCCAAAACACAGCTTCTGTAGGCACACCCCTCCTAGGTCTCTAAGATCACCCTCAGCCCACAACGTAATTGTTCCAAAAGTTAGATGATCAAACTGGGGTGGCAGACGCTTTGCCACCTGCACCTCTAAACTTTGGAACACTCCCCCCTGATCTCAAGAAAAGTGCTGAAAACATGGCTCTTCAATCAGTAGGCTTCTTTATCCCACACATCCCACTAGCTCCTTTTAGGCCACTTCCTTCAGTAGGGTAGCGCCTAGACCCTCTAGGCACTAGCGCGCTTTATAAATTTAATTTTCATTTTATTTTCCCTCTCCCTCCGCTAGATCCGTCGTTCTCTTTTTCGCTCCCTATATTGGTCTCCGTTCTACTTTCTATCACTCTCTACCCATTTTACATTTCTCCTCCTTTTGGGAATCCCTTTCCTGTCTTTAGCTTACTTCCTTCTCTCCCTTGCTCCAATCTTTCTAACTAGCTCTGTTTCTTTGTCACAGTCTCTTTGTCTGGCTCCAGCTCATCCTATTTCTGTTTGTCTTTCCACATTGTCCCTCCAGTTAGTTTTCCACTCGTTCACTCCAGTCTACCTATAGCTCTCACTCTTTCTATGTGTCTTTTTTTTTTTACAGAGTTTTATATAGCGCAAATTTGCCCCGAAGGTATCGGGTATCAGAGCGCTTTACACGAGCACCAGTTCCGTTACATGAGGACACATTCATTTTTGTTAGGCACAGGGAGATCAAGTGATTTGCCCAGAATCACAGGATGTTGGCGTCCTTGCCGAGACTCGAACCCAGTTCCCCAGATTTGAGGTCAACCGCCGTAGCTGTTAGGCCAACTCCTCTCCTCTTTTCATGCGGCCCTTCAGCCTGTTTAGCGCCCTGCCCCCTGGGCTGTTTTCGACACTGTCCCTCAAGACTGCCTCTGTAGCTTTCCTTCTCCGATCGTCTTTCCACACTGCCCCTCTAGCCTCCCTCCCCAGCTCTATCTCTGCCCCTCCAGTCTCCCTCCTCAGGTCTATCACTGCCCCTCCAGTCTCCCTCCTCAGGTCTCCTCTGCGCCTCCAGTCTGCCTTCTCAGCTCTCCTCTGCCCCTCCATTCTCCCCCCTCAGCTCTCCTCTGCCCCTCCAGTTTCCCTCCTCAGCTCTCCCTCCGCCCCTCCAGTCTCCCTCTAAGGCTCTCCCTGTGTCCCTCCATTCTCCCTCCTCAGCTTTCCTCTGCCCCTCCAGTCTCCCTCCTCAGTTCTCCTCTGCCCCTTCAGTCTCCCTCCTCAGCTCTCCTCTGCCACTCCAGTCTCCCTCTAAGGCTTTTCCTGTGTCCCTCCAGTCTCCCTCCTCAGCTCTCCTCTGTCCCTCCAGTCTCCCTCCTCAGCTCTCCTCTGCCCCTCCAGTCTCCCTCTAAGGCTCTCCCTGTGTCCCTCCAGTCTCCCTCCTCGGCTCTTCTCTGCCCCTCCAGTCTCCCTCCTCAGTTCTCCCTCGGCCCCTCCAGTCTCCCTCCTCAGCCCCTCCAGTCTCCCTCCTTAGCTCTCCTCTGCCACTCCAGTCTCCCTCTAAGGCTTTTCCTGTGTCATTCCAGTCTCCCCCTCAGCTCTCCTCTGCCCCTCCAGTCTCCCTCTAATGCTCTCCCTGTGTCCCTCCAGTCTCCCTCTGCACCTCCAGTCTCCCTCCTCAGGTCTATCTCTGCCCCTCCAGTCTCCCTCCTCAGCTCTCCCTATCCCCCTCCAGTCTCCCACTTTAGCTCACCCTCTGCCCCTCCAGTCTCCCTCCTCAGGTCTATCTCTGCCCCTCCAGTCTCCCTCTTCAGCTCTCCCTCTCCCCCTCCAGTCACACTCTTCAGCTCTCCCTCTGCCCCTCCAGTCTCCCTCCTCAGCTCTCCTCTGCCCCTCCAGTCTCCCTCTAAGGCTCTCCCTGTGTCCCTCCAGTCTCCCTCCTCGGCTCTTCTCTGCCCCTCCAGTCTCCCTCCTCAGTTCTCCCTCGGCCCCTCCAGTCTCCCTCCTCAGCCCCTCCAGTCTCCCTCCTCAGCTCTCCTCTGCCACTCCAGTATCCCTCTAAGGCTTTTCCTGTGTCACTCCAGTCTCCCCTCAGCTCTCCTCTGCCCCTCCAGTCTCCCTCTAAGGCTCTCCCTGTGTCCCTTCAGTCTCCCTCTGCCCCTCCAGTCTCCCTCCTCAGGTCTATCTCTGCCCCTCCAGTCTCCCTCCTCAGCTCTCCCTATCCCCCTCCAGTCTCCCACTTTAGCTCACCCTCTGCCCCTCCAGTCTCCCTCCTCAGTTCTCTTCTGCCCCTCCAGTCACACTCTTCAGCTCTCCCTCTGCCCCTCCAGTCTCCCTCCTCAGCTCTCCTGTGTCCCTCCAGTCTCCCTCCTCAACTCTGCCTGTGCCCCTCCAGTCTCCCTCTAAGGCTCTCCCTGAGTCCCTCCAGTCTCCCTCCGCCCCTCCAGTCTCCATCCTCAGGTCTATCTCTGCCCCTCCAGTCTCCCTCTAAGGCTCTCCCTGTGTCCCTCCAGTCTCCCTCTGCCCCTCCAGTCTCCCTCCTCAGGTCTATCTCTGCCCCTCCAGTCTCCCTCCTCAGCTCTCCCTATCCCCCTCCAGTCTCCCACTTTATCTCTCTCTCTGCCCCTCCAGTCTCCTTCCTCAGTCCTCCTCTGCCCCTCCAGTCACACTCTTCAGCTCTCCCTCTGCCCCTCCAGTCTCCCTCCTCAACTCTGCCTGTGCCCCTCCAGTCTCCCTCTAAGGCTCTCCCTGTGTCCCTCCAGTCTCCCTCCGCCACTCCAGTCTCCCTCCTCAGGTCTATCTCTGCCCCTCCAGTCTCCCACTTCAGCTCTCCCTCTCCCCCTCCAGTCTCCCTCCTCAGTTCTCCTCTGCCCCTCCAGTCACACTCTTCAGCTCTCCCTCTGCCCCTCCAGTCTCCCTCCTCAGCTCTCCTCTGCCCCTCCAGTCTCCCTCTAAGGCTCTCCCTGTGTCCCTCCATTCTCCCTCCTCAGCTCTCCTCTGCCCCTCCAGTTTCCCTCCTCCCTGTGTCCCTCCATTCTCCCTCCTCAGCTCTCCTCTGCCCCTCCAGTTTCCCTTCTCAGCTCTCCTCTGCCCCTCCAGTCTCCCTCCTTAGTTCTCCCTCTGCACCTCCAGTCTCCCTCCTCAGGTCTATCTCTGCCCCTCCAGTCTCCCTCCTCAGCTCTCCCTATCCCCTCCAGTCTCCCACTTTAGCTCACCCTCTGCCCCTCCAGTCTCCCTCCTCAGGTCTATCTCTGCCCCTTCAGTCTCCCTCTTCAGCTCTCCCTCTCCCCTCCAGTCACACTCTTCAGCTCTCCCTCTGCCCCTCCAGTCTCCCTCCTCAGCTCTCCTCTGCCCCTCCAGTCTCCCTCTAAGGCTCTCCCTGTGTCCCTCCAGTCTCCCTCCTCGGCTCTTCTCTGCCCCTCCAGTCTCCCTCCTCAGTTCTCCCTCGGCCCCTCCAGTCTCCCTCCTCAGCCCCTCCAGTCTCCCTCCTCAGCTCTCCTCTGCCACTCCAGTATCCCTCTAAGGCTTTTCCTGTGTCACTCCAGTCTCCCCTCAGCTCTCCTCTGCCCCTCCAGTCTCCCTCTAAGGCTCTCCCTGTGTCCCTTCAGTCTCCCTCTGCCCCTCCAGTCTCCCTCCTCAGGTCTATCTCTGCCCCTCCAGTCTCCCTCCTCAGCTCTCCCTATCCCCCTCCAGTCTCCCACTTTAGCTCACCCTCTGCCCCTCCAGTCTCCCTCCTCAGTTCTCTTCTGCCCCTCCAGTCACACTCTTCAGCTCTCCCTCTGCCCCTCCAGTCTCCCTCCTCAGCTCTCCTGTGTCCCTCCAGTCTCCCTCCTCAACTCTGCCTGTGCCCCTCCAGTCTCCCTCTAAGGCTCTCCCTGAGTCCCTCCAGTCTCCCTCCGCCCCTCCAGTCTCCATCCTCAGGTCTATCTCTGCCCCTCCAGTCTCCCTCTAAGGCTCTCCCTGTGTCCCTCCAGTCTCCCTCTGCCCCTCCAGTCTCCCTCCTCAGGTCTATCTCTGCCCCTCCAGTCTCCCTCCTCAGCTCTCCCTATCCCCCTCCAGTCTCCCACTTTATCTCTCTCTCTGCCCCTCCAGTCTCCTTCCTCAGTCCTCCTCTGCCCCTCCAGTCACACTCTTCAGCTCTCCCTCTGCCCCTCCAGTCTCCCTCCTCAACTCTGCCTGTGCCCCTCCAGTCTCCCTCTAAGGCTCTCCCTGTGTCCTCCAGTCTCCCTCCGCCACTCCAGTCTCCCTCCTCAGGTCTATCTCTGCCCCTCCAGTCTCCCACTTCAGCTCTCCCTCTCCCCCTCCAATCTCCCTCCTCAGTTCTCCTCTGCCCCTCCAGTCACACTCTTCAGCTCTCCCTCTGCCCCTCCAGTCTCCCTCCTCAGCTCTCCTCTGCCCCTCCAGTCTCCCTCTAAGGCTCTCCCTGTGTCCCTCCATTCTCCCTCCTCAGCTCTCCTCTGCCCCTCCAGTTTCCCTCCTCCCTGTGTCCCTCCATTCTCCCTCCTCAGCTCTCCTCTGCCCCTCCAGTTTCCCTTCTCAGCTCTCCTCTGCCCCTCCAGTCTCCCTCCTTAGTTCTCCCTGTGTCCCTTCATTCTCCCTCCTCAGAAATCCTCTGCCCCTCCAGTCTCCCTCCTCAGCTCTCCTCTGCCCCTCCAGTCTCCATCTAAGGCTCTCCCTAGTGTCCCTCCAGTCTCCCTCTGCCCCTCCAGTCTCCCTTCTCAGCTCTCCCTCTGCCCCTCCAGTCTCCCTCCTCAGCTCATCTCTGCCCTTCCATTCTCCCTCCTCAGCTCTCCTCTGCCCCTCCAGTCTCCCTCCTCAGCTCTCCTCTATCCCTCCAGTCTCCCTTCCTCAGCTCTCCCTCGGCCCCTCCAGTCTCCCTTCTCAGCTCTCCTCTGCCCCTCCATTCTCCCTCCTCGGCTCTTTTCTGCCCCTCCATTCTCCCTCCTCAGTTCTCCCTCGGCCCCTCCAGTCTCCCTCCTCAGCTCTCCCTCTGCCCCTCCAGTCTCCCACCTCAGCTCTCCTCTGCCCCTCCAGTCTCCCTCTAAGGCTCTCCCTCTGCCCCTTCAGTCTCCCTCCTCAGCTCTCCTCTGCCACTCCAGTCTCCCTCTAAGGCTTTTCCTGTGTCCCTCCAGTCTCCCTCCTCAGCTCTCCTCTGTCCCTCCAGTCTCTCTCCTCAGCTCTCCTCCGTCCCTCCAGTCTCCCTCTAAGGCTCTCCCTGTGTCCCGCCAGTCTCCCTCCTCGGCTCTTCTCTGCCCCTCCAGTGTCCCTCCTCAGTTCTCTTCTCTGCCCCTCCAGTCTCCCTCCTCAGCTCTCCTCTGCCCCTCCAGTCTCCCGCCTCATCTCTCCTCTGCCCCTCCAATCTCCCTCCTAAGCTCTCCCCTTCTCCATGAATTCTCTCCGGCCCAGCGCTGGCGGGACCTCCTCTCCCCCCCTCCCTTTCTCTCCCTCCACTCGCCCTCTGGGGTGCGGCCGAGCACTTTGCCAGGGCCGGTTTCGGCCGATTTTGTTACAGGGGCCGATAGTGCAGCTATGCTGCAAAAACGGCCCTGTAACAAAAACTGCCCCCCAGGGGCCCAAAACTGGCCCCCAACCTGGCGGCCCACCGGGGAAACGCCCGGTGCCCGCTACGCCAGTCCGGCCCTGGCTGCTCCCCCCCTTCCAGCTCCCTCCTCTGCCCCACCCCTCCCAGTAGCTCTCCGTGTGTCCCTCCAGCCTCCCTCTCAACCTCTCTCTCTTCTCTGCCTCCACACTCCCCCTCTCCCTCCCTCCTTCGGGTCTCCCTCGCCAGCTCTCCAGCTCTCCCTCTTCTCTCCCCTTCTCTTCCTCTGCTGCTCTCTCTCCTTCCAGAGCCCTCCTCCAGCTCTCCCCTTCTCTCCCTCTAGTCTCCCTCTCCTGCTCTCCCTCTCTCTAGCCAGCGCCCTCCCCTGCCCCTCCCCTACCGTCAGTATTAATAAGCAGTGAGTAGTCACCGGCGGGCCTGGGCTAAGCATGGCCGGGTTTGGCTCATCCCCTGCCCCCGCTCGACCCCCGCGCCGTGCCCCGTGGGCCGGAGCCCGGGCAGCGTCTGCTCTTCAGCTCGGACTCAAAGGTCACTCGGTGCAGCGCGGCCTCTGGTGATCCGTGGCCGGTGACTAACAGCCCAACGCCCCGCTCGCCTCCTCTCCCGTAGAAGGGACCACCCTGGCTTAGCAGTGGCTTTGCCTGGCATAGCAGCAACTACCCCGACCACCCTGGCATAGCTGTGGCTGACACTGCCCTGGCAGTGGCTACCCCTAGAAGCGACCACCCTGGCATAGCTGTGGCTAACACTGGCCTAGCAGTGGCTACCCCTAGAAGCGGCCACACTGGCATAGCTGTGGCTAACACTGCCCTAGCAGTGGCTACCCCTAGAAGCGACCACCCTGGCATAGCTGTAGCTAACAGTGCCCTGGCAGTGGCTACCCCTAGAAGCGACCACCCTGGCATAGCTGTGGCTAACACTGGCCTAGCAGTGGCTACCCCTAGAAGCGACCACACTGGCATAGCTGTGGCTAACATTTCCCTAGCAGTGGCTACCCCTAGAAGCGACCACCTTGGCATAGCTGTAGCTAACAGTGCCCTGGCAGTGGCTACCCCTAGAAGCGACCACCCTGGCATAGCTGTAGCTAACATTGCCCTGGCAGTGGCTACCCCTAGAAGCGATCTCCCTAGCATAGCTGTGGCTAACACTGGCCTAGCATTGGCTACCCAATAGAAGCGACCACCCTGGCATAGCTGTGGCTAACACTGCCCTAGCAGTGGCTACCCATAGAAGTGACCACACTGGCATAGCTGTGGCTAACACTGCCCTAGCAGTGGCTACCCCTAGAATTGACCACCCTGGCATAGCTGTGGCTAACACTGCCCTAGCAGTGGCTAACCATAGAAGCGACCACCCTGGCATAGCTGTGGCTAACACTGCCCTAGCAGTGGCTACCCCTAGAAGCGACCACCCTGGCATAGCTGTGGCTAAGACTGGCCTAGCAGCAACTACCCCTAGAAGCGATCTCCCTAGCATAGCTGTGGCTAACACTGCCCTGGCAGTGGCTACTCCTAGAAGCGACCACCCTGGCAGAGCTGTAGCTAACAGTGCCCTGGCAGTGGCTACCTCTAGAAGCGACCACCCTGGCATAGCTGTAGCTAACAGTGCCCTGGCAGTGGCTACCCATAGAAGCGACCACCCTGGCATAGCTGCGGCTAACACTGGCCTAGCAGTGGCTACCCATAGAGGCGACCACCAGTGTTAGCTGTGGCTACCACTGGCTTTGCAGCAGGTACCCCTGGCTTGGAAGCGACTATCCGTGGCTTAGCAGCAACTACCCTCAGTTTAGAACCAACCACCCAGTGGTGTAACATTTCTTTAGGGGGACCATCTGTAAAATATTCAAAGGGGACCCCAGTCTCTTTAACGTTCTACGCAGATTGCCCGTCTCACCGTGTTGAAACACCTTCTCACTGCAGCACGCGCCTGTAATACCAACAACCTTCACGCGCCTGTAATACCAACAACCTTCTGACTGCAGCACGCGCCTGTAATACCAACAACCTGCACGCGCCTGTAATACCAACAACCTTCTCACTGCAGCACGTGCCTGTAATACCAAGAACCTTCTCACTGCAGTGTGCGCCAGTAATGCCAAGAGCCTTCTCACTGCAACGCACGCCTGTAATACCAAGAACCTACTCACTGCAGCGCGCTCCAGTAATGCCAAGAACCTTCTCACTGCAGCGCACGCCTGTAATACCAAGAACCTACTCACTGCAGCGCGCGCCAGTAATGCCAAGAACCTTCTCACTGCAGCGCACGCCTGTAATACCAAGAACCTACTCTCTGCAGCGCGCCCCTATAATACCAGGAACCTTCTGACTGCAGCACGCGCCTGTAATACCAAGAACCTTCTCACTGCAGCGGCCTGTAATACCAAGAATGTTCTGACTGCAGCGCGCGCCTGTAATACCGAGAACCTTCTGACTGCAGCGTCTGCCTGTAATACCAAGATCCTTCTGACTGCAGTGCGCGCCTGTAATACCAAAACCTTCTGACTGAAGCGCGCGCCTGTAATACCAAGAACCTACTCACTGCAGCGCGCTCCAGTAATGCCAAGAACCTTCTCACTGCAGCGCACGCCTGTAATACCAAGAACCTACTCACTGCAGCACGCGCCAGTAATGCCAAGAACCTTCTCACTGCAGCGCACGCCTGTAATACCAAGAACCTACTCACTGCAGCGCGCGCCAGTAATGCCAAGAACCTTCTCACTGCAGCGCACGCCTGTAATACCAAGAACCTACTCTCTGCAGCGCGCCCCTATAATACCAGGAACCTTCTGACTGCAGCACGCGCCTGTAATACCAAGAACCTTCTCACTGCAGCGGCCTGTAATACCAAGAATGTTCTGACTGCAGCGCGCGCCTGTAATACCGAGAACCTTCTGACTGCAGCGTCTGCCTGTAATACCAAGATCCTTCTGACTGCAGTGTGCGCCTGTAATACCAAAACCTTCTGACTGAAGCGCGCGCCTGTAATACCAAGAACCTTCTCACTGCAGCGCGCGCCAGTAATGCCAAGAACCTTCTCACTGCAGTGTGCGTCTGTAATACCAAGAACCTACTCACTGCAGCGCGCGTGCGTAATACCAAGGACCTTCTCACTGCAGCGAGCGCCTGTAATACCAAGAACCTTCTGACTGCAGCGCGCACCTGTATTAACAAGAACCTTCTGACTGCAGCGCGCGCCTGTAATACCAAGAACCTTCTGACTGCAGCGCGCGCCTGTAATACCAAGAACCTTCTGACTGCAACGTGCGCCTGTAATACCAAGAACCTTCTGACTTAAGCGCGCGCCTGTAATAACAAGAACCTTCTCACTGCAGCGGCCTGTAATACCAAGAACCTTCTCACTGCAGCGCGCGCCTGTAATACCAAGAACCTTCTCACTGCAGCGGCCTGTAATACCAAGAACCTTCTCACTGCAGCGCGCGCCTCTAATACCAAGAACCTTCTGACTGCAGCACGCGCCTGTAATACGAAGAACCTTCTCAATGCAGCGGCCTGTAATACCAAGAACCTTCTCACTGCAGCGCGCGCCTCTAATACCAAGAGCCTTCTCACTGCAGCGGCCTGTAATACCAAGAACCTTCTCACTGCAGCGGCCTGTAATACCAAGAACCTTCTCACTGCAGCGCGTGCCGCTAATACCAAGAACCTTCTCACTGCAGCGGCCTGTAATACCAAGAACCTTCTCACTGCAGTGTGCGTCTGTAATACCAAGAACCTACTCACTGCAGCGCGCAAAGCGTAATACCAAGTACCTTCTCACTGCAGCGCGCGCCTGTAATACCAAGAACCTTATGACTGCAGTGCGCACATGTATTAACAAGAACCTTCTGACTGCAGCGCGCGCCTGTAATACCAAGAACCTTCTGACTGCATCGCGCGCCTGTAATACCAAGAACCTTCTGACTGCAACGTGCGCCTGTAATACCAAGAACCTTCTGACTTCAGCGCGCGCCTGTAATACCAAGAACCTTCTCACTGCAGCGGCCTGTAATACCAAGAACCTTCTGACTGCAGCACGCGCTTGTAATACCAAGAACCTTCTCACTGCAGCGGCCTGTAATACCAAGAACCTTCTCACTGCAGCGCGCGCCTCTAATACCAAGAGCCTTCTGACTGCAGCACGCGCCTGTAATACCAAGAACCTTCTCACTGCAGCGGCCTGTAATACCAAGAACCTTCTCACTGCAGCGCGCGCCTCTAATACCAAGAGCCTTCTCACTGCAGCGGCCTGTAATACCAAGAACCTTCTCACTGCAGCGGCCTGTAATACCAAGAAACTTCTCACTGCAGCGCGTGCCGCTAATACCAAGAACCTTCTCACTGCAGCGGCCTGTAATACCAAGAACCTTCTCACTGCAGCGCGCGCCTGTAATACCAAGAACCTTCTCACTGCAGCGTGTGCCAGTAATGCCAAGAGCCTTCTCACTGCAACGCACGCCTGTAATACCAAGAACCTACTCACTGCAGCGCGCGCCAGTAATGCCAAGAACCTTCTCACTGCAGCGCACGCCTGTAATACCAAGAACCTACTCACTGCAGCGCGCGCCAGTAATGCCAAGAACCTTCTCACTGCAGCGCACGCCTGTAATACCAAGAATCTACTCACTGCAGCGCGCGCCTGTAATACCAAGAACCTACTCTCTGCAGCGCGCCCTGTAATACCAAGAACCTACTCACTGCAGCGCGAACCTGTAATACCAAGAACCTTCTCTCTGCAGCGCACCCTGTAATACCAAGAACCTTCTGACTGCAGCGCGCGCCTGTAATATCAAGAACCTTCTGACTGTTGGGCGCGCCTGTAATACAAAGAACGTTCGACTGCAGCGCGCACCTGTAATACCGAGAACCTTCTGACTGCAGCGCGTGCCTGTAATACCAAGATCCTTCTGACTGCAGCGCGCGCCTGTAATACCAAGAACCTTCTCACTGCAGCACGTGCCTCTAATACCAAGAGCCTTCTGACTGCAGCACGTGCCTGTAATACCAAGAACCTTCTCACTGCAGCGCGTGCCTGTAATACCAAAACCTTTTCACTGCAGCGGCCAGTAATACCAAGTACCTTCTCACTGCAGCGCGCACCTATAATACCAAGAACCTTCTGACTGCAGCGCGCACCTGTATTAACAAGAACCTTCTGACTGCAGCGCGCGCCTGTAATACCAAAACCTTCTAACTTCAGCGCGCGCCTGAAATACCAAGAACCTTCTCACTGCAGCGCACGCCTGTAATACAAAGAGCCTTCTCTCTGCAGCGGCCTGTAATACCAAGAACCTTCTGACTGCAGCGCGCGCCTCTAATACCAAGAACCTTCTGACTGCAGCACACGCCTGTAATACCAAAAACCTTCTCACTGCAGCGGCCTGTAATACCAAGAACCTTCTCACTGCAGCGGCCTGTAATACCAAGAACCTTCTCACTGCAGCGGCCTGTAATACCAAGAACCTTCTCACTGCAGCGCGCGCCTCTAATACCAAGAACCTTCTGACTGCAGCACGCGCCTGTAATACCAAGATCCTTCTCACTGCTGCGCGCGCCTGGAATACCAAGAACCTTCTCACTGCAGCGACCTGTAATACCAAGAACCGTCTCACTGCAGCGCGCACCTCTAATACCAAGAACCTTCTGACTGCAGCACGCGCCTGTAATACCAAGAACCTTCTCTCTGCAGCGGCCTGTAATACCAAGAACCTTCTCACCGCATCGGCCTGTAATACCAAGAAACTTCTCACTGCAGCGGCCTGTAATACCAAGAACCTTCTCACTGCAGCGCGCGCCTCTCATACCAAGAACCTTCTGACTGCAGCACGCGCCTGTAATACCAAGAACCTTCTCACTGCAGCGCGCGCCTCTAATACCAAGAACCTTCTCACTGCAGCGGCCTGTAATACCAAGAACCTTCTCACTGCAGCGCGCGCCTCTAATACCAAGAACCTTCTGACTGCAGCACGCGCCTGTAATACCAAGAACCTTCTCACTGCAGCGTGCGCCTCTAATACCAAGAACCTTCTCAATGCAGCGCGCGCCTCTAATACCAAGAACCTTCTCACTGCAGCGCGCGCCGCTAATACCAAGAACCTTCTCACTGCAGCGCGCGCTTTAATACCAAGAGCCTTCTCACTGCAGCACGCGCCTCTAATACCAAGAACCTTCTCACTTCAGCGGCCTGTAATACCAAGAACCTTCTCACTGCAGCACGTGCCTCTAATACCAAGAGCTTTCTGACTGCAGCACGCGCCTGTAATACCAAGAACCTTCTCACTGCAGCACGTGCCTGTAATACCAAAACCTTCTCACTGCAGTGGCCAGTAATACCAAGAACCTTCTCACTGCAGAGTGCACCTCTAATACCAAGAGCCTTCTGACTGCAGCACGCGCCTGTAATACCAAGAACCTTCTCACTGCAGCACGCGCCTGTAATACCAAGAACCTTCTCACTGCAGCGCGCGCCTGTAATACCAAGAACCTTCTCACTGCAGCACGTGCCTGTAATACCAAGAGCCTTCTGACTGCAGCGCTCGCCTGTAATACCAAGAACCTTCTGACTGCAGCACGCACCAGTAATGCCAAGAACCTTCTCACTGCAGCGCGTGCCTGTAATACCAAGAACCTTCTGACTGCAGCACGCGCCAGTAATGCCAAGAACCTTCTCACTGCAGCACGCGCCAGTAATGCCAAGAACCTTCTCACTGCAGCGCACGCCTGTAATACCAAGAACCTTCTGACTGCAGCGGCCTGTAATACCAAGAGCCTTCTGACTGCAGCACGCGCCTGTAATACCAAGAACCTTCTCACTGCAGCGCGCGCCTGTAATACCAAGAACCTTCTCACTGCAGCGCGCGCCTGTAATACCAAGAACCTTCTCACTGCAGCGCGCGCCTGTAATACCAAGAACCTTCTCACTGCAGCGCGCGCCTGTAATACCAAGAACCTTCTGACTGCAGCACGCGCCAGTAATGCCAAGAACCTTCTCACTGCAGCGCACGCCTGTAATACCAAGAATCTACTCACTGCAGCGCGCGCCTGTAATACCAAGAACCTACTCTCTGCAGCGCGCCCCTGTAATACCAAGAACCTACTCACTGCAGCGCGAACCTGTAATACCAAGAACCTTCTCTCTGCAGCGCACCCCTGTAATACCAAGAACCTTCTGACTGCAGCGCGCGCCTGTAATATCAAGAACCTTCTGACTGTTGGGCGCGCCTGTAATACAAAGAACGTTCGACTGCAGCGCGCACCTGTAATACCGAGAACCTTCTGACTGCAGCGCGTGCCTGTAATACCAAGATCCTTCTGACTGCAGCGCGCGCCTGTAATACCAAGAACCTTCTCACTGCAGCACGTGCCTCTAATACCAAGAGCCTTCTGACTGCAGCACGTGCCTGTAATACCAAGAACCTTCTCACTGCAGCGCGTGCCTGTAATACCAAAACCTTCTCACTGCAGCGGCCAGTAATACCAAGTACCTTCTCACTGCAGCGCGCACCTATAATACCAAGAACCTTCTGACTGCAGCGCGCACCTGTATTAACAAGAACCTTCTGACTGCAGCGCGCGCCTGTAATACCAAAACCTTCTAACTTCAGCGCGCGCCTGAAATACCAAGAACCTTCTCACTGCAGCGCACGCCTGTAATACAAAGAGCCTTCTCTCTGCAGCGGCCTGTAATACCAAGAACCTTCTGACTGCAGCGCGCGCCTCTAATACCAAGAACCTTCTGACTGCAGCACACGCCTGTAATACCAAAAACCTTCTCACTGCAGCGGCCTGTAATACCAAGAACCTTCTCACTGCAGCGGCCTGTAATACCAAGAACCTTCTCACTGCAGCGGCCTGTAATACCAAGAACCTTCTCACTGCAGCGCGCGCCTCTAATACCAAGAACCTTCTGACTGCAGCACGCGCCTGTAATACCAAGATCCTTCTCACTGCTGCGCGCGCCTGGAATACCAAGAACCTTCTCACTGCAGCGACCTGTAATACCAAGAACCGTCTCACTGCAGCGCGCACCTCTAATACCAAGAACCTTCTGACTGCAGCACGCGCCTGTAATACCAAGAACCTTCTCTCTGCAGCGGCCTGTAATACCAAGAACCTTCTCACCGCATCGGCCTGTAATACCAAGAAACTTCTCACTGCAGCGGCCTGTAATACCAAGAACCTTCTCACTGCAGCGCGCGCCTCTAATACCAAGAACCTTCTGACTGCAGCACGCGCCTGTAATACCAAGAACCTTCTCACTGCAGCGCGCGCCTCTAATACCAAGAACCTTCTCACTGCAGCGGCCTGTAATACCAAGAACCTTCTCACTGCAGCGCGCGCCTCTAATACCAAGAACCTTCTGACTGCAGCACGCGCCTGTAATACCAAGAACCTTCTCACTGCAGCGTGCGCCTCTAATACCAAGAACCTTCTCAATGCAGCGCGCGCCTCTAATACCAAGAACCTTCTCACTGCAGCGCGCGCCGCTAATACCAAGAACCTTCTCACTGCAGCGCGCGCCTTTAATACCAAGAGCCTTCTCACTGCAGCACGCGCCTCTAATACCAAGAACCTTCTCACTTCAGCGGCCTGTAATACCAAGAACCTTCTCACTGCAGCACGTGCCTCTAATACCAAGAGCTTTCTGACTGCAGCACGCGCCTGTAATACCAAGAACCTTCTCACTGCAGCACGTGCCTGTAATACCAAAACCTTCTCACTGCAGTGGCCAGTAATACCAAGAACCTTCTCACTGCAGAGTGCACCTCTAATACCAAGAGCCTTCTGACTGCAGCACGCGCCTGTAATACCAAGAACCTTCTCACTGCAGCACGCGCCTGTAATACCAAGAACCTTCTCACTGCAGCGCGCGCCTGTAATACCAAGAACCTTCTCACTGCAGCACGTGCCTGTAATACCAAGAGCCTTCTGACTGCAGCGCTCGCCTGTAATACCAAGAACCTTCTGACTGCAGCACGCACCAGTAATGCCAAGAACCTTCTCACTGCAGCGCGTGCCTGTAATACCAAGAACCTTCTGACTGCAGCACGCGCCAGTAATGCCAAGAACCTTCTCACTGCAGCACGCGCCAGTAATGCCAAGAACCTTCTCACTGCAGCGCACGCCTGTAATACCAAGAACCTTCTGACTGCAGCGGCATGTAATACCAAGAGCCTTCTGACTGCAGCACGCGCCTGTAATACCAAGAACCTTCTCACTGCAGCGCGCGCCTGTAATACCAAGAACCTTCTCACTGCAGCGCGCGCCTGTAATACCAAGAACCTTCTGACTGCAGCACGCGCCTGTAATACCAAGAACCTTCTCACTGCAGTGTGCGCCTCTAATACCAAGAACCTTCTGACTGCAGCACGCGCCTGTAATACCAAGAACCTTCTGACTGCAGCACGCGGCAGTAATGCCAAGAACCTTCTCACTGCAGCGCACGCCAGTAATGCCAAGAACCTTCTGACTGCAGCGGTCTGTAATACCAAGAGCCTTCTGACTGCAGCACGCGCCTGTAATACCAAGAACCTTCTCACTGCAGCGCGCGCCTCTAATACCAAGACCCTTGTGACTGCAGCACGCCCCTGTAATACCAAGATCCTTCTCACTGCAGCGCGCGCCTTTAATACCAAGAACCTTCTCACTGCAGCGGCCTGTAATACCAAGAACCTTCTCACTGCAGCACGCGCCTGTAATACCAAGAGCCTTCTGACTGCAGCAGGCGCCTGTAATACCAAGAGCCTTCTCACTGCAGCCCGTGCCTGTAATACCAGGAACCTTCTGACTGCAGCACGCGCCTGTAATACCAAGAACCTTCTCACTGCAGCGGCCTGTAATACCAAGAACCTTCTCACTGCAGCGCGCGCCTCTAATACCAAGAACCTTCTCACTGCAGCGGCCTGTAATACCAAGAACCTTCTCACTGCAGCGCGCGCCTCTAATACCAAGAACCTTCTGACTGCAGCACGCGCCTGTAATACCAAGAACCGTCTCACTGCAGCAGCCTGTAATACCAAGAAACTTCTCACTGTAGCGTGCGCCTCTAATACCAAGAACCTTCTGACTGCAGCACGCACCTGTAATACCAAGAACCTTCTGACTGCAACGTGCGCCTGTAATACCAAGAACCTTCTGACTTCAGCGCGCGCCTGTAATAACAAGAACCTTCTCACTGCAGCGGCCTGTAATACCAAGAACCTTCTCACTGCAGCGCGCGCCTTGAATACCAAGAACCTTCGCACTGCAGCGGCCTGTAATACCAAGAACCTTCTCACTGCAGCGCGCGCTTCTAATACCAAGAACCTTCTGACTGCAGCACGCGCCTGTAATACCTAGAACCTTCTCAATGCAGCGGCCTGTAATACCAAGAACCTTCTCACTGCAGCGCGCGCCTCTAATACCAAGAGCCTTCTCACTGCAGCGGCCTGTAATACCAAGAACCTTCTCACTGCAGCGGCCTGTAATACCAAGAACCTTCTCACTGCAGCGCGTGCCGCTAATACCAAGAACCTTCTCACTGCAGCGGCCTGTAATACCAAGAACCTTCTCACTGCATTGTGCGTCTGTAATACCAAGAACCTACTCACTGCAACGCGCAAAGCGTAATACCAAGTACCTTCTCACTGCAGCGCGCGCCTGTAATACCAAGAACCTTCTGACTGCAGTGCGCACATGTATTAACAAGAACCTTCTGACTGCAGCGCGCGCCTGTAATACCAAGAACCTTCTGACTGCAGCGCGCGCCTGTAATACCAAGAACCTTCTGACTGCAACGTGCGCCTGTAATACCAAGAACCTTCTGACTTCAGCGCGCGCCTGTAATACCAAGAACTTTCTCACTGCAGCGGCCTGTAATACCAAGAACCTTCTGACTGCAGCACGCGCCTGTAATACCAAGAACCTTCTCACTGCAGCGGCCTGTAATACCAAGAACCTTCTCACTGCAGCGCGCGCCTCTAATACCAAGAGCCTTCTGACTGCAGCACGCGCCTGTAATACCAAGAACCTTCTCACTGCAGCGGCCTGTAATACCAAGAACCTTCTCACTGCAGCGCGCGCCTCTAATACCAAGAGCCTTCTCACTGCAGCGGCCTGTAATACCAAGAACCTTCTCACTGCAGCGGCCTGTAATACCAAGAAACTTCTCACTGCAGCGCGCGCCTGTAATACCAAGAACCTTCTCACTGCAGCGTGTGCCAGTAATGCCAAGAGCCTTCTCACTGCAACGCACGCCTGTAATACCAAGAACCTACTCACTGCAGCGCGCGCCAGTAATGCCAAGAACCTTCTCACTGCAGCGCACGCCTGTAATACCAAGAACCTACTCACTGCAGCGCGCGCCAGTAATGCCAAGAACCTTCTCACTGCAGCGCACGCCTGTAATACCAAGATCCTACTCACTGCAGCGTGCGCCTGTAATACCAAGAACCTACTCTCTGCAGCGCGCCCTGTAATACCAAGAACCTACTCACTGCAGCGCGAACCTGTAATACCAAGAACCTTCTCTCTGCAGCGCACCCCTGTAATACCAAGAACCTTCTGACTGCAGCGCGTGCCTGTAATATCAAGAACCTTCTGACTGTTGGGCGCGCCTGTAATACAAAGAACGTTCGACTGCAGCGCGCACCTGTAATACCGAGAACCTTCTGACTGCAGCGCGTGCCTGTAATACCAAGATCCTTCTGACTGCAGCGCGCGCCTGTAATACCAAGAACCTTCTCACTGCAGCACGTGCCTCTAATACCAAGAGCCTTCTGACTGCAGCACGTGCCTGTAATACCAAGAACCTTCTCACTGCAGCGCATGCCTGTAATACCAAAACCTTCTCACTGCAGCGGCCAGTAATACCAAGTACCTTCTCACTGCAGCGCGCACCTATAATACCAAGAACCTTCTGACTGCAGCGCGCACCTGTATTAACAAGAACCTTCTGACTGCAGCGCGCGCCTGTAATACCAAAACCTTCTAACTTCAGCGCGCGCCTGTAATACCAAGAACCTTCTCACTGCAGCGCACGCCTGTAATACAAAGAGCCTTCTCTCTGCAGCGGCCTGTAATACCAAGAACCTTCTGACTGCAGCGCGCGCTCTAATACCAAGAACCTTCTGACTGCAGCACACGCCTGTAATACCAAAACCATCTCACTGCAGCGGCCTGTAATACCAAGAACCTTCTCACTGCAGCGGCCTGTAATACCAAGAACCTTCTCACTGCAGCGGCCTGTAATACCAAGAACCTTCTCACTGCAGCGCGCGCCTCTAATACCAAGAACCTTCTGACTGCAGCACGCGCCTGTAATACCAAGATCCTTCTCACTGCTGCGCGCGCCTGGAATACCAAGAACCTTCTCACTGCAGCGGCCTGTAATACCAAGAACCGTCTCACTGCAGCGCGCACCTCTAATACCAAGAGCCTTCTGACTGCAGCACGCGCCTGTAATACCAAGAACCTTCTCACTGCAGCGGCCTGTAATACCAAGAACCTTCTCACCGCATCGGCCTGTAATACCAAGAAACTTCTCACTGCAGCGGCCTGTAATACCAAGAACCTTCTCACTGCAGCGCGCGCCTCTAATACCAAGAACCTTCTGACTGCAGCACGCGCCTGTAATATCAAGAACCTTCTCACTGCAGCGCGCGCCTCTAATACCAAGAACCTTCTCACTGCAGCGGCCTGTAATACCAAGAACCTTCTCACTGCAGCGCGCGCCTCTAATACCAAGAACCTTCTGACTGCAGCACGCGCCTGTAATACCAAGAACCTTCTCACTGCAGCGTGCGCCTCTAATACCAAGAACCTTCTCAATGCAGCGCGCGCCTCTAATACCAAGAACCTTCTCATTGCAGCGCGCGCCGCTAATACCAAGAACCTTCTCACTGCAGCGCGCGCCTTTAATACCAAGAGCCTTCTCACTGCAGCACGCGCCTCTAATACCAAGAACCTTCTCACTTCAGCGGCCTGTAATACCAAGAACCTTCTCACTGCAGCACGTGCCTCTAATACCAAGAGCCTTCTCACTGCAGCACGCGCCTGTAATACCAAGAACCTTCTCACTGCAGCGCGTGCCTGTAATACCAAAACCTTCTCACTGCAGTGGCCAGTAATACCAAGAACCTTCTCACTGCAGCGTGCACCTCTAATACCAAGAGCCTTCTGACTGCAGCACGCGCCTGTAATACCAAGAACCTTCTCACTGCAGCACGCGCCTGTAATACCAAGAACCTTCTCACTGCAGCGCGCGCCTGTAATACCAAGAACCTTCTCACTGCAGCACGTGCCTGTAATACCAAGAGCCTTCTGACTGCAGCGCTCGCCTGTAATACCAAGAACCTTCTGACTGCAGCACGCGCCAGTAATGCCAAGAACCTTCTCACTGCAGCGCGCGCCTGTAATACCAAGAACCTTCTGACTGCAGCACGCGCCAGTAATGCCAAGAACCTTCTCACTGCAGCACGCGCCAGTAATGCCAAGAACCTTCTCACTGCAGCGCACGCCTGTAATACCAAGAACCTTCTGACTGCAGCGGCCTGTAATACCAAGAGCCTTCTGACTGCAGCACGCGCCTGTAATACCAAGAACCTTCTCACTGCAGCGCGCGCCTGTAATACCAAGAACCTTCTCACTGCAGCGCACGCCTGTAATACCAAGAACCTTCTGACTGCAGCACGCGCCTGTAATACCAAGAACCTTCTCACTGCAGTGTGCGCCTCTAATACCAAGAACCTTCTGACTGCAGCACGCGCCTGTAATACCAAGAACCTTCTGACTGCAGCACGCGGCAGTAATGCCAAGAACCTTCTCACTGCAGCGCACGCCAGTAATGCCAAGACCTTCTGACTGCAGCGGTCTGTAATACCAAGAGCCTTCTGACTGCAGCACGCGCCTGTAATACCAAGAACCTTCTCACTGCAGCGCGCGCCTCTAATACCAAGAACCTTCTGACTGCAGCACGCCCCTGTAATACCAAGAACCTTCTCACTGCAGCGCGCGCCTTTAATACCAAGAAGCTTCTCACTGCAGCGGCCTGTAATACCAAGAACCTTCTCACTGCAGCACGCGCCTGTAATACCAAGAGCCTTCTGACTGCAGCAGGCGCCTGTAATACCAAGAGCCTTCTCACTGCAGCCCGTGCCTGTAATACCAGGAACCTTCTGACTGCAGCACGCGCCTGTAATACCAAGAACCTTCTCACTGCAGCGGCCTGTAATACCAAGAACCTTCTCACTGCAGCGCGCGCTCTAATACCAAGAACCTTCTCACTGCAGCGGCCTGTAATACCAAGAACCTCTCACTGCAGCGCGCGCCTCTAATACCAAGAACCTTCTGACTGCAGCACGCGCCTGTAATACCAAGAACCGTCTCACTGCAGCGGCCTGTAATACCAAGAAACTTCTCACTGCAGCGTGCGCCTCTAATACCAAGAACCTTCTGACTGAAGCACGCCCCTGTAATACCAAGAACCTTCTCACTGCAGCGTGCGCCTCTAATACCAAGAACTTTCTCAAAGCAGTGCGCGCATCTAATACCAAGAACCTTCTCACTGCAGCGCGCGCCGCTAATACCAAGAACCTTCTCCCTGCAGCGCGCGCCTCTAATACCAAGAGCCTTCTCACTGCAGCACGCGCCTCTAATACCAAGAACCTTCTCACTGCAACGGCCTGTAATACCAAGAACCTTCTCACTGCAGCACGCGCCTCTAATACCAAGAGCCTTCTGACTGCAGCACGTGCGTGTAATACCAAGAACCTTCTCACTGCAGCGCGCGCCAGTAATACCAAGAACCTTCTCACTGCAGCGGCCTGTAATACCAAGAACCTTCTCACTGCAGCGCGCGCCTCTAATACCAAGAACCTTCTCACTGCAGCGGCCTGTAATACCAAGAACCTTCTCACTGCAGCGTGCGCCTCTAATACCAAGAACCTTCTGACTGCAGCACGCACCTGTAATACCAAGAACCTTCTCATTGCAGTGGCCTGTAATACCAAGAACCTTCTCACTGCAGCGTGTGCCTCTAATACCAAGAACCTTCTCAATGCAGCGCGCGCCTCTAATACCAAGAACATTCTCACTGCAGCGCGCGCCGCTAATACCAAGAACCTTCTCAATGCAGCGCGCGCCTCTAATACCAAGAGCCTTCTCACTGCAGCACGCGCCTCTAATACCAAGAACCTTCTCACTGCAGCGGCCTGTAATACCAAGAACCTTTTCACTGCAGCACGCGCCTCTAATACCAAGAGCCTTCTGACTGCAGCACGCGCCTGTAATACCAAGAACCTTCTCACTGCAGCGCGCGCCTGTAATACCAAGAACCTTCTCACTGCAGAGGCCTGTATTACCAAGAACCTTCTCACTGCAGCGTGCGCCTCTAATACCAAGAGCCTTCTGACTGCAGCACGCGCCTGTAATACCAAGAACCTTCTCACTGCAGCACGCACCTGTAATACCAAGAACCTTCTCACTGCAGCATGCACCTGTAATACCAAGAACCTTCTCACTGCAGCACGCGCCTGTAATACCAAGAGCCTTCTGACTGCAGCGCGCGCCTGTAATACCAAGAACCTTCTGACTTCAGCATGCACCAGTAATGCCAAGAACCTTCTCACTGCAGCACGAGCCTGTAATACCAAGAACCTTCTCACTGCAGCGCGCGCCTCTAATACCAAGAACCTTCTCACTGCAGCGGCCTGTAATACCAAGAACCTTCTCACTGCAGCGGCCTGTAATACCAAGAACCTTCTCACTGCAGCGGCCTGTAATACCAAGAACCTTCTCACTGCAGCGCACGCATGTAATACCAAGAAGCTTCTCACTGCAGCACGTGCCTGTAATACCAAGAGCCTTCTGACTGCAGCACGCGCCTGTAATACCAAGAACCTTCTCACTGCAGCGCGCGCCTGTAATACCAAGAACCTTCTGACTGCGGCACGCGCCTGTAATACCAAGAACGTTCTCTCTGCAGCGCGCGCCTCTAATACCAAGAACCTTCACACTGCAGCACACGCTTGTAATACCAAGAGCCTTCTGACTGCAGCGCGCGCCTGTAATACCAAGAACCTTCTGACTTCAGCATGCACCAGTAATGCCAAGAACCTTCTCACTGCAGCAAGCGCCAGTAATGCCAAGAACCTTCTCACTGCAGCGCACGCCTGTAATACCAAGAACCTTCTGACTGCAGCGGCCTGTAATACCAAGAGCTTTCTGACTGCAGCACGCTCTTGTAATACCAAGAACCTTCTCCCTGCAGCGCGCGCCTGTAATACCAAGAACCTTCTCACTGCAGCGCGCGCCTGTAATACCAAGAACCTTCTGACTGCAGCACGCGCCTGTCAGACCAAGAACCTTCTCACTGCAGCGCGCGCCTCTAATACCAAGAACCTTCTCACTGCAGCACGCGCCTGTAATACCAAGAACCTTCTGACTGCAGGACGCTCCAGTAATGCCAAGAACCTTCTCACTGCAGCACGCGCCAGTAATGCCAAGAACCTTCTGACTGCAGCGCACGCCTGTAATACCAAGAACCTTCTGACTGCAGTGGCCTGTAATACCAAGAGCCTTCTGACTGCAGCACGCGCCTGTAATACCAAGAACCTTCTCACTGCAGCGCGCGCCTGTAATACCAAGAACCTTCTGACTGCAGCACGCGCCTGTAATACCAAGAACGTTCTCACTGCAGCGCGCGCCTCTAATACCAAGAACCTTCTCAGTGCAGCACGCGCCTGTAATACCAAGAACCTTCTCACTGCAGCGTGCGCCAGTAATGCCAAGAACCTTCTCACTGCAGCACGCGCCAGTAATGCCAAGAAACTTCTCACTGCAGCGCACGCTTGTAATACCAAGAACCTTCTGACTGCAGCGGCCTGTAATACCAAGATCCTTCTGACTGCAGCACGCGCCTGTAATACCAAGAACCTTCTCACTGCAGCGCGCGCCTCTAATATCAAGAACCTTCTCACTGCAGCGGCCTGTAATACCAAGAACCTTCTCACTGCAGCGGCCTGTAATACCAAGAACCTTCTCACTGCAGCGCACGCCTGTAATACCAAGAAGCTTCTCACTGCAGCACGTGCCTGTAATACCAAGAGCCTTCTGACTGCAGCACGCGCCTGTAATACCAAGAACCTTCTCACTGCAGCGCGCGCCTGTAATACCAAGAACCTTCTGACTGCAGCACGCGCCTGTAATACCAAGAACGTTCTCTCTGCAGCGCGCGCCTCTAATACCAAGAACCTTCTCAGTGCAGCACGCGCCTGTAATACCAAGAACCTTCTCACTGCAGCGCGCGCCAGTAATGCCAAGAACCTTCTCACTGTGGCACGCGCCAGTAATGCCAAGAACCTTCTCACTGCAGCGCACGCTTGTAATACCAAGAAGCTTCTGACTGCAGCGGCCTGTAATACCAAGATCCTTCTGACTGCAGCACGCGCCTGTAATACCAAGAACCTTCTCACTGCAGCGCGCGCCTCTAATACCAAGAAACTTCTCACTGCAGCGGCCTGTAATACCAAGAACCTTCTCACTGCAGCGGCCTGTAATACCAAGAACCTTCTCACTGCAGCGCACGCCTGTAATACCAAGAAGCTTCTCACTGCAGCACGTGCCTGTAATACAAAGAGCCTTCTGACTGCAGCACGGGCCTCTAATACCAAGAACCTTCTCACTGCAGCGTCCTGTAATACCAAGAACCTTCTCACTGCAGCGCGCGCCTGTAATACCAAGAACCTTCTAACTGCAGCGGCCTGTAATACCAAGAACCTTCTCACTGCAGCGGCCTGTAATACCAAGTACCTTCTCACTGCAGCACGCGCCTGTAATACCAAGAGGCTTCTGACTGCAGCACGTGCCTGTAATACCAAGAACATTCTCACTGCAGCGTGCGCCTGTAATACCAAGAACCTTCTCACTGCAGCACGCGCCTGTAATACCAAGAGCCTTCTGACTGAAGCGCTCGCCTGTAAAACCAAGAACCTTCTGACTGCAGCACGCGCCAGTAATGCCAAGAACCTTCTCACTGCAGCACGTGCCAGTAATGCCAAGAACCTTCTCACTGCAGCGCACGCCTGTAATACAAAGAACTTTCTGACTGCAGCGGCCTGTAATACCAAGAGCCTTCTGACTGCAGCACGCGCCTGTAATACCAAGAACCTTCTCACTGCAGCGCGCGCCTGTAATACCAAGAACCTTCTCACTACAGCGCGCGCCTGTAATACCAAGAACCTTGTCACTGCAGCACGCGCAAGTAATACCAAGAACCTTCTCACTGCAGCGCGCGCCTCTAATACCAAGAACCTTCTCATTGCAGCACGCTCCTGTAATACCAAGAAACTTCTGACTGCAGCACGCGCCAATAATGCCAAGAACCTTCTCACTGCAGCGCACGCCAGTAATGCCAAGAACCTTCTGACTGCAGCGGCCTGTAATACCAAGAGCCTTCTGACTGCAGCACGCGCCTGTAATACCCAGAACCTTCTCACTGCAGCGCGCGCCTCTAATACCAAGAACCTTCTGACTGCAGCACGCCCCTGTAATACCAAGAACCTTCTCGCTGCAGCGCGCGCCTGTAATAACAAGAACCTTCTCACTGCAGCGGCCTGTAATAACAAGAACCTTCTCACTGCAGCACGCAACTGTAATACCAAGAGCCTTCTGACTGCAGCACGCGCCTGTAATACCAAGAGCCTTCTCACTGCAGCATGTGCCTGTAATACCAGGAACCTTCTCAATGCAGCACGCGCCTGTAATACCAAGAACCTTCTCACTGCAGCGTGCGCCTGTAATACCAAGAACCTTCTGACTGCAGCACGCGCCTGTAATACCAAGAACCTTCTCACTGCAGCGCGCGCCTCTAATACCAAGAACCTTCTCACTGCAGCGGCCTGTAATACCAAGAACCTTCTCACTGCAGCGCGCGCCTCTAATACCAAGAACCTTCTGACTGCAGCACGCGCCTGTAATACCAAGAACCTTCTCACTGCAGCGGCCTGTAATACCAAGAACCTTCTCACTGCAGCGGCCTGTAATACCAAGAACCTTCTCACTGCAGCGGCCTGTAATACCAAGAACCTTCTCACTGCAGCGGCCTGTAATACCAAGAACCTTCTCACTGCAGCGCGCGCCTCTAATACCAAGAACCTTCTGACTGCAGCACGCGCCTGTAATACCAAGAACCTTCTCACTGCAGCGCGCGCCTCTAATACCAAGAACCTTCTCACTGCAGCGGCCTGTAATACCAAGAACCTTCTCACTGCAGCGCGCGCCTCTAATACCAAGAACCTTCTCACTGCAGCGGCCTGTAATACCAAGAACCTTCTCACTGCAGCATGCACCTCGAATACCAAGAACCTTCTGACTGCAGCACGAGCCTGTAATACCAAGAACCTTCTCACTGCAGCGTGCGCCTCTAATACCAAGAACCTTCTCAAAGCAGTGCGCGCCTCTAATACCAAGAACCTTCTCACTGCAGCGCGCGCCGCTAATACCAAGAACCTTCTCAGTGCAGCGCGCGCCTCTAATACCAAGAGCCTTCTCACTGCAGCACGAGCCTCTAATACCAAGAACCTTCTCACTGCAGCGGCCTGTAATACCAAGAACCTTCTCACTGCAGCACGCACCTCTAATACCAAGAGCCTTCTGACTGCAGCACGCGCCTGTAATACCAAGAACCTTCTCACTGCAGCGTGCGCCTCTAATACCAAGAACCTTCTGACTGCAGCACGCAACTGTAATACCAAGAACCTTCTCACTGCAGCGGCCTGTAATACCAAGAACCTTCTCACTGCAGCGTGCGCCTCTAATACCAAGAACCTTCTCAATGCAGCGCGCACCTCTAATACCAAGAACATTCTCACTGCAGCACACGCCTCTAATACCAAGAACCTTCTCACTGCAGCGGTCTGTAATACCAAGAACCTTCTCACTGCAGCACGCGCCTCTAATACCAAGAGCCTTCTGACTGCAGCACGCGCCTGTAATACCAAGAACCTCCTGACTGCAGCACGCGCCAGTAATGCCAAGAACCTTCTCACTGCAGCACGCACCAGTATTGCCAAGAACCTTCTCACTGCAGCGCACACCTGTAATACCAAGAACCTTCTTACTGCAGCTGCCTGTAATACCAAGAGCCTTCTGACTGCAGCACGCGCCTGTAATACCAAGAACCTTCTCACTGCAGCACGTGCCTGTAATACCAAGAACCTTCTCACGGCAGCGCGCCCTGTAATACCAAGAACCTTCTGACTGCAGCACGCGCCTGTAATACCAAGAACGTTCTCACTGCAGCGCGTGCCTCTAATACCAAGAACCTTCTCAGTGCAGCACGCGCCTGTAATACCAAGAACCTTCTCACTGCAGCACGCGCCAGTAATGCCAAGAACCTTCTCACTGCAGCACGCGCCAGTAATGCCAAGAAACTTCTCACTGCAGCGCACGCTTTTAATACCAAGAACCTTCTGACTGCAGCGGCCTGTAATACCAAGATCCTTCTGACTGCAGCACGCGCCTGTAATACCAAGAACCTTCTCACTGCAGCACGCGCCTCTAATACCAAGAACCTTCTCACTGCAGCGGCCTGTAATACCAAGAACCTTCTCACTGCAGAGGCCTGTAATACCAAGAACCTTCTCACTGCAGCGCACGCCTGTAATACCAAGAAGCTTCTCACTGCAGCACGTGCCTGTAATACCAAGAGCCTTCTGACTGCAGCACGCGCCTGTAATACCAAAACCTTCTCACTGCAGCGCGCGCCTGTAATACCAAGAACCTTCTGACTGCAGCACGCGCCTGTAATACCAAGAACGTTCTCTCTGCAGCGCGCGCCTCTAATACCAAAAACCTTCTCAGTGCAGCACGCGCCTGTAATACCAAGAACCTTCTCACTGCAGCGTGTGCCAGTAATGCCAAGAACCTTCTCACTGCAGCACGCGCCAGTAATGCCAAGAACCTTCTCACTGCAGCGCACGCTTGTAATACCAAGAACCTTCTGACTGCAGCGGCCTGTAATACCAAGATCCTTCCGACTGCAGCACTCGCCTGTAATACCAAGAACCTTCTCACTGCAGCGCGCGCCTCTAATACCAAGAACCTTCTCACTGCAGCGGCCTGTAATACCAAGAACCTTCTCACTGCAGCAGCCTGTAATACCAAGAACCTTCTCACTGCAGCGCACGCCTGTAATACCAAGAAGCTTCTCACTGCAGCATGTGCCTGTAATACCAAGAGCCTTCTGACTGCAGCACGCGCCTCTAATACCAAGAACCTTCTCACTGCAGCGTCCTGTAATACCAAGAACCTTCTCACTGCAGCGCGCGCCTGTAATACCAAGAACATTCTAAATGCAGCGGCCTGTAATACCAAGAACCTTCTCACTGCAGCGGCCTGTAATACCAAGTACCTTCTCACTGCAGCACGCGCCTGTAATACCAAGAGCCTTCTGACTGCAGCACGCGCCTGTAATACCAAGAACATTCTCACTGCAGCGTGCGCCTGTAATACCAAGAACCTTCTCACCTCAGCACGCGCCTGTAATACCAAGAGCCTTCTGACTGAAACGCTCGCCTGTAATACCAAGAACCTTCTGACTGCAGCACGCGCCAGTAATGCCAAGAACCTTCTCACTGCAGCGCGCGCCTGTAATACCAAGAACCTTCTGACTGCAGCACGCGCCAGTAATGCCAAGAACCTTCTCACTGCAGCACGTGCCAGTAATGCCAAGAACCTTCTCACTGCAGCGCACGCCTGTAATACAAAGAACTTTCTGACTGCAGCGGCCTGTAATACCAAGAGCCTTCTGACTGCAGCACGCGCCTGTAATACCAAGAACCTTCTCACTGCAGCGCGCGCCTGTAATACCAAGAACCTTCTCACTACAGCGCGCGCCTGTAATACCAAGAACCTTCTGACTGCAGCACGCGCCTGTAATACCAAGAACCTTCTCACTGCAGCGCGCGCCTCTAATACCAAGAACCTTCTCATTGCAGCACGCTCCTGTAATACCAAGAACCTTCTGACTGCAGCACGCGCCAGTAATGCCAAGAACCTTCTCACTGCAGCGCACGCCAGTAATGCCAAGAACCTTCTGACTGCAGCGGCCTGTAATACCAAGAGCCTTCTGACTGCAGCACGCGCCTGTAATACCCAGAACCTTCTCACTGCAGCGCGCGCCTCTAATACCAAGAACCTTCTGACTGCAGCACGCCCCTGTAATACCAAGAACCTTCTCACTGCAGCGCGCGCCTGTAATACCAAGAACCTTCTCACTGCAGCGGCCTGTAATACCAAGAACCTTCTCACTGCAGCACGCGACTGTAATACCAAGAGCCTTCTGACTGCAGCACGCGCCTGTAATACCAAGAGCCTTCTCACTGCAGCACGTGCCTGTAATACCAGGAACCTTCTCACTGCAGCACGCGCCTGTAATACCAAGAAGCTTCTCACTGCAGCGGCCTGTAATACCAAGAACCTTCTCACTGCAGCGCGCCTCTAATACCAAGAACCTTCTGACTGCAGCACGCGCCTGTAATACCAAGAACCTTCTCACTGCAGCGCGCGCCTCTAATACCAAGAACCTTTTCACTGCAGCGGCCTGTAATACCAAGAACCTTCTCCCTGCAGCGCGCGCCTCTAATACCAAGAACTTTCTGACTGCAGTACGCGCCTGTAATACCAAGAACCTTCTCACTGCACCGGCCTGTAATACCAAGAACCTTCTCACTGCAGCGGCCTGTAATACCAAGAACCTTCTCACTGCAGCGCGCCTCTAATACCAAGAACCTTCTGACTGCAGCACGCGCCTGTAATACCAAGAACCTTCTCACTGCAGCGCGCGCCTCTAATACCAAGAACCTTCTCACTGCAGCGGCCTGTAATACCAAGAACCTTCTCACTGCAGCGCGCACCTCTAATACCAAGAACCTTCTCACTGCAGCGGCCTGTAATACCAAGAACCTTCTCACTGCAGCATGCACCTCGAATACCAAGAACCTTCTGACTGCAGCACGAGCCTGTAATACCAAGAACCTTCTCACTGCAGCGTGCGCCTCTAATACCAAGAACCTTCTCAAAGCAGTGCGCGCCTCTAATACCAAGAACCTTCTCACTGCAGGGCGCGCCGCTAATACCAAGAACCTTCTCAGTGCAGCGCGCGCCTCTAATACCAAGAGCCTTCTCACTGCAGCACGCGCCTCTAATACCAAGAACCTTCTCACTGCAGCGGCCTGTAATACCAAGAACCTTCTCACTGCAGCACGCGCCTCTAATACCAAGAGCCTTCTGACTGCAGCACGCGCCTGTAATACCAAGAGCCTTCTCACTGCAGCGTGCGCCTCTAATACCAAGAACCTTCTGACTGCAGCACGCACCTGTAATACCAAGAACCTTCTCACTGCAGCGGCCTGTAATACCAAGAACCTTCTCACTGCAGCGTGCGCCTCTAATACCAAGAACCTTCTCAATGCAGCGCGCACCTCTAATATCAAGAACATTCTCACTGCAGCGCGCGCCGCTAATACCAAGAACCTTCTCAATGCAGCGCGCACCTCTAATACCAAGAGCCTTCTCACTGCAGCACGCGCCTCTAATACCAAGAACCTTCTCACTGCAGCGGTCTTTAATACCAAGAACCTTCTCACTGCAGCACGCGCCTCTAATACCAAGAGCCTTCTGACTGCAGCACGCACCTGTAATACCAAGAACCTTCTCACTGCAGTGCACGCCTGTAATACCAAGAACCTTCTCACTGCAGAGGTCTGTAATACCAAGACCCTTCTCCCTGCAGCGTGCGCCTCTAATACCAAGAGCCTTCTGACTGCTGCACGCGCCTGTAATACCAAGAACTTTCTCACTGCAGCACGCGCCTGTAATACCAAGAACCTTCTCACTGCAGCGTGCGCCTGTAATACCAAGAACCTTCTCACTGCAGCACGCGCCTGTAATACCAAGAGAGCCTTCTGACTGCAGCGCGCGCCTGTAATACCAAGAACCTTCTGACTGCAGCACGCGCCAGTAATGCCAAGATCCTTCTCACTGCAGCGCGCGCCTGTAATACCAAGAACCTTCTGACTTCAGCACGCGCCAGTAATGCCAAGAATCTTCTCACTGCAGCACGCGCCAGTAATGCCAAGAACCTTCTCACTGCAGCGCACGCCTGTAATTCCAAGAACCTTCTGACTACAGCTGCCTGTAATACCAAGAGCTTTCTGACTGCAGCACACGCCTGTAATACCAAGAACCTTCTGACTGCAGCACGCGCCTGTAATACCAAGAACCTTCTCACTGCAGCGGCCTGTAATACCAAGAACCTTCTCACCGCAGCGGCCTGTAATACCAAGAAACTTCTCACTGCAGCGGCCTGTAATACCAAGAACCTTCTCACTGCAGCGCGTGCCTCTAATACCAAGAACATTCTGACTGCAGCACGCGCCTGTAATACCAATAACCTTCTCACTGCAGCGCGCGCCTCTAATACCAAGAACCTTCTCACTGCAGCGGCCTGTAATACCAAGAACCTTCTCACTGCAGCGCGCGCCTCTAATACCAAGAACCTTCTGACTGCAGCATGCACCTCTAATACCAAGAACCTTCTCAATGCAGCACGCGCCTGTAATACCAGAACCTTCTCACTGCAACGGCCTGTAATACCAAGAACCTTCTCACTGCAGCGTGTGCCTCTAATACCAAGAGCCTTCTGACTGCAGCATGCGCCTGTAATACCAAGAACCTTCTCACTGCAGCACGCGCCTGTAATACCAAGAACCTTCTCACTGCAGCGTGCGCCTGTAATACCAAGAACCTTCTCACTGCAGCACGCGCCTGTACTACCAAGAGCCATCTGACTGCAGCACGCGCCTGTAATACCAAGAACCTTCTGACTGCAGCACGCGCCAGTAATGCCAAGAACCTTCTCACTGCAGAGGGCGCCCGTAATACCAAGAACCTTCTGACTGCAGCATGCGCCAGTAATGCCAAGAAACTTCTCACTGCAGCACGCGCCAGTAATGCCAAGAACATTCTCACTGCAGCGCACGCCTGTAATACCAAGAACCTTCTGACTGCAGCGGCCTGTAATACCAAGAGCCTTCTGACTGCAGCACGCGCCTGTAATACCAAGAACCTTCTCACTGCAGCGCGGCTGTAATACCAAGAACCTTCTCACTGCAGCTCGCGCCTGTAATACCAAGAACCTTCTGACTGCAGCACGCGCCTGAAATACCAAGAACCTTCTCACTGCAGCGCGCGCCTCTAATACCAAGAACCTTCTGACTGCAGCGGCTTGTAATATCAAGAGCCTTCTGACTGCAGCAAGGGCCTGTAATACCAAGAACCTTCTCACTGCAGCGCGCCTGTAATACCAAGAACCTTCTCACTGCAGCGCGCGCCGGTAATACCAAGAACCTTCTGACTGCAGCACGCGCCTGTAATACCAAGAGCCTTCTCACTGCAGCACGCGCCTCTAATACCAAGAACCTTCTCACTGCAGCGGCCGCTAATACCAAGAACCTTCTCAGTGCAGCGCGCGCCTCTAATACCAAGAGCCTTCTCACTGCAGCACGAGCCTCTAATACCAAGAACCTTCTCACTGCAGCGGCCTGTAATACCAAGAACCTTCTCACTGCAGCACGCACCTCTAATACCAAGAGCCTTCTGACTGCAGCACGCGCCTGTAATACCAAGAACCTTCTCACTGCAGCGTGCGCCTCTAATACCAAGAACCTTCTGACTGCAGCACGCAACTGTAATACCAAGAACCTTCTCACTGCAGCGGCCTGTAATACCAAGAACCTTCTCACTGCAGCGTGCGCCTCTAATACCAAGAACCTTCTCAATGCAGCGCGCACCTCTAATACCAAGAACATTCTCACTGCAGCACACGCCTCTAATACCAAGAACCTTCTCACTGCAGCGGTCTGTAATACCAAGAACCTTCTCACTGCAGCACGCGCCTCTAATACCAAGAGCCTTCTGACTGCAGCACGCGCCTGTAATACCAAGAACCTCCTGACTGCAGCACGCGCCAGTAATGCCAAGAACCTTCTCACTGCAGCACGCACCAGTATTGCCAAGAACCTTCTCACTGCAGCGCACACCTGTAATACCAAGAACCTTCTTACTGCAGCTGCCTGTAATACCAAGAGCCTTCTGACTGCAGCACGCGCCTGTAATACCAAGAACCTTCTCACTGCAGCACGTGCCTGTAATACCAAGAACCTTCTCACGGCAGCGCGCCCTGTAATACCAAGAACCTTCTGACTGCAGCACGCGCCTGTAATACCAAGAACGTTCTCACTGCAGCGCGTGCCTCTAATACCAAGAACCTTCTCAGTGCAGCACGCGCCTGTAATACCAAGAACCTTCTCACTGCAGCACGCGCCAGTAATGCCAAGAACCTTCTCACTGCAGCACGCGCCAGTAATGCCAAGAAACTTCTCACTGCAGCGCACGCTTTTAATACCAAGAACCTTCTGACTGCAGCGGCCTGTAATACCAAGATCCTTCTGACTGCAGCACGCGCCTGTAATACCAAGAACCTTCTCACTGCAGCACGCGCCTCTAATACCAAGAACCTTCTCACTGCAGCGGCCTGTAATACCAAGAACCTTCTCACTGCAGAGGCCTGTAATACCAAGAACCTTCTCACTGCAGCGCACGCCTGTAATACCAAGAAGCTTCTCACTGCAGCACGTGCCTGTAATACCAAGAGCCTTCTGACTGCAGCACGCGCCTGTAATACCAAGAACCTTCTCACTGCAGCGCGCGCCTGTAATACCAAGAACCTTCTGACTGCAGCACGCGCCTGTAATACCAAGAACGTTCTCTCTGCAGCGCGCGCCTCTAATACCAAAACCTTCTCAGTGCAGCACGCGCCTGTAATACCAAGAACCTTCTCACTGCAGCGTGTGCCAGTAATGCCAAGAACCTTCTCACTGCAGCACGCGCCAGTAATGCCAAGAACCTTCTCACTGCAGCGCACGCTTGTAATACCAAGAACCTTCTGACTGCAGCGGCCTGTAATACCAAGATCCTTCCGACTGCAGCACTCGCCTGTAATACCAAGAACCTTCTCACTGCAGCGCGCGCCTCTAATACCAAGAACCTTCTCACTGCAGCGGCCTGTAATACCAAGAACCTTCTCACTGCAGCAGCCTGTAATACCAAGAACCTTCTCACTGCAGCGCACGCCTGTAATACCAAGAAGCTTCTCACTGCAGCATGTGCCTGTAATACCAAGAGCCTTCTGACTGCAGCACGCGCCTCTAATACCAAGAACCTTCTCACTGCAGCGTCCTGTAATACCAAGAACCTTCTCACTGCAGCGCGCGCCTGTAATACCAAGAACATTCTAAATGCAGCGGCCTGTAATACCAAGAACCTTCTCACTGCAGCGGCCTGTAATACCAAGTACCTTCTCACTGCAGCACGCGCCTGTAATACCAAGAGCCTTCTGACTGCAGCACGCGCCTGTAATACCAAGAACATTCTCACTGCAGCGTGCGCCTGTAATACCAAGAACCTTCTCACCTCAGCACGCGCCTGTAATACCAAGAGCCTTCTGACTGAAGCGCTCGCCTGTAATACCAAGAACCTTCTGACTGCAGCACGCGCCAGTAATGCCAAGAACCTTCTCACTGCAGCGCGCGCCTGTAATACCAAGAACCTTCTGACTGCAGCACGCGCCAGTAATGCCAAGAACCTTCTCACTGCAGCACGTGCCAGTAATGCCAAGAACCTTCTCACTGCAGCGCACGCCTGTAATACAAAGAACTTTCTGACTGCAGCGGCCTGTAATACCAAGAGCCTTCTGACTGCAGCACGCGCCTGTAATACCAAGAACCTTCTCACTGCAGCGCGCGCCTGTAATACCAAGAACCTTCTCACTACAGCGCGCGCCTGTAATACCAAGAACCTTCTGACTGCAGCACGCGCCTGTAATACCAAGAACCTTCTCACTGCAGCGCGCGCCTCTAATACCAAGAACCTTCTCATTGCAGCACGCTCCTGTAATACCAAGAACCTTCTGACTGCAGCACGCGCCAGTAATGCCAAGAACCTTCTCACTGCAGCGCACGCCAGTAATGCCAAGAACCTTCTGACTGCAGCGGCCTGTAATACCAAGAGCCTTCTGACTGCAGCACGCGCCTGTAATACCCAGAACCTTCTCACTGCAGCGCGCGCCTCTAATACCAAGAACCTTCTGACTGCAGCACGCCCCTGTAATACCAAGAACCTTCTCACTGCAGCGCGCGCCTGTAATACCAAGAACCTTCTCACTGCAGCGGCCTGTAATACCAAGAACCTTCTCACTGCAGCACGCGACTGTAATACCAAGAGCCTTCTGACTGCAGCACGCGCCTGTAATACCAAGAGCCTTCTCACTGCAGCACGTGCCTGTAATACCAGGAACCTTCTCACTGCAGCACGCGCCTGTAATACCAAGAAGCTTCTCACTGCAGCGGCCTGTAATACCAAGAACCTTCTCACTGCAGCGCGCCTCTAATACCAAGAACCTTCTGACTGCAGCACGCGCCTGTAATACCAAGAACCTTCTCACTGCAGCGCGCGCCTCTAATACCAAGAACCTTTTCACTGCAGCGGCCTGTAATACCAAGAACCTTCTCCCTGCAGCGCGCGCCTCTAATACCAAGAACTTTCTGACTGCAGTACGCGCCTGTAATACCAAGAACCTTCTCACTGCACCGGCCTGTAATACCAAGAACCTTCTCACTGCAGCGGCCTGTAATACCAAGAACCTTCTCACTGCAGCGCGCGCCTCTAATACCAAGAACCTTCTGACTGCAGCACGCGCCTGTAATACCAAGAACCTTCTCACTGCAGCGCGCGCCTCTAATACCAAGAACCTTCTCACTGCAGCGGCCTGTAATACCAAGAACCTTCTCACTGCAGCGCGCACCTCTAATACCAAGAACCTTCTCACTGCAGCGGCCTGTAATACCAAGAACCTTCTCACTGCAGCATGCACCTCGAATACCAAGAACCTTCTGACTGCAGCACGAGCCTGTAATACCAAGAACCTTCTCACTGCAGCGTGCGCCTCTAATACCAAGAACCTTCTCAAAGCAGTGCGCGCCTCTAATACCAAGAACCTTCTCACTGCAGGGCGCGCCGCTAATACCAAGAACCTTCTCAGTGCAGCGCGCGCCTCTAATACCAAGAGCCTTCTCACTGCAGCACGCGCCTCTAATACCAAGAACCTTCTCACTGCAGCGGCCTGTAATACCAAGAACCTTCTCACTGCAGCACGCGCCTCTAATACCAAGAGCCTTCTGACTGCAGCACGCGCCTGTAATACCAAGAGCCTTCTCACTGCAGCGTGCGCCTCTAATACCAAGAACCTTCTGACTGCAGCACGCACCTGTAATACCAAGAACCTTCTCACTGCAGCGGCCTGTAATACCAAGAACCTTCTCACTGCAGCGTGCGCCTCTAATACCAAGAACCTTCTCAATGCAGCGCGCACCTCTAATATCAAGAACATTCTCACTGCAGCGCGCGCCGCTAATACCAAGAACCTTCTCAATGCAGCGCGCACCTCTAATACCAAGAGCCTTCTCACTGCAGCACGCGCCTCTAATACCAAGAACCTTCTCACTGCAGCGGTCTTTAATACCAAGAACCTTCTCACTGCAGCACGCGCCTCTAATACCAAGAGCCTTCTGACTGCAGCACGCACCTGTAATACCAAGAACCTTCTCACTGCAGTGCACGCCTGTAATACCAAGAACCTTCTCACTGCAGAGGTCTGTAATACCAAGACCCTTCTCCCTGCAGCGTGCGCCTCTAATACCAAGAGCCTTCTGACTGCTGCACGCGCCTGTAATACCAAGAACTTTCTCACTGCAGCACGCGCCTGTAATACCAAGAACCTTCTCACTGCAGCGTGCGCCTGTAATACCAAGAACCTTCTCACTGCAGCACGCGCCTGTAATACCAAGAGAGCCTTCTGACTGCAGCGCGCGCCTGTAATACCAAGAACCTTCTGACTGCAGCACGCGCCAGTAATGCCAAGATCCTTCTCACTGCAGCGCGCGCCTGTAATACCAAGAACCTTCTGACTTCAGCACGCGCCAGTAATGCCAAGAATCTTCTCACTGCAGCACGCGCCAGTAATGCCAAGAACCTTCTCACTGCAGCGCACGCCTGTAATTCCAAGAACCTTCTGACTACAGCTGCCTGTAATACCAAGAGCTTTCTGACTGCAGCACACGCCTGTAATACCAAGAACCTTCTGACTGCAGCACGCGCCTGTAATACCAAGAACCTTCTCACTGCAGCGGCCTGTAATACCAAGAACCTTCTCACCGCAGCGGCCTGTAATACCAAGAAACTTCTCACTGCAGCGGCCTGTAATACCAAGAACCTTCTCACTGCAGCGCGTGCCTCTAATACCAAGAACATTCTGACTGCAGCACGCGCCTGTAATACCAATAACCTTCTCACTGCAGCGCGCGCCTCTAATACCAAGAACCTTCTCACTGCAGCGGCCTGTAATACCAAGAACCTTCTCACTGCAGCGCGCGCCTCTAATACCAAGAACCTTCTGACTGCAGCATGCACCTCTAATACCAAGAACCTTCTCAATGCAGCACGCGCCTGTAATACCAGAACCTTCTCACTGCAGCGGCCTGTAATACCAAGAACCTTCTCACTGCAGCGTGTGCCTCTAATACCAAGAGCCTTCTGACTGCAGCATGCGCCTGTAATACCAAGAACCTTCTCACTGCAGCACGCGCCTGTAATACCAAGAACCTTCTCACTGCAGCGTGCGCCTGTAATACCAAGAACCTTCTCACTGCAGCACGCGCCTGTACTACCAAGAGCCATCTGACTGCAGCACGCGCCTGTAATACCAAGAACCTTCTGACTGCAGCACGCGCCAGTAATGCCAAGAACCTTCTCACTGCAGAGGGCGCCCGTAATACCAAGAACCTTCTGACTGCAGCATGCGCCAGTAATGCCAAGAAACTTCTCACTGCAGCACGCGCCAGTAATGCCAAGAACATTCTCACTGCAGCGCACGCCTGTAATACCAAGAACCTTCTGACTGCAGCGGCCTGTAATACCAAGAGCCTTCTGACTGCAGCACGCGCCTGTAATACCAAGAACCTTCTCACTGCAGCGCGCTGTAATACCAAGAACCTTCTCACTGCAGCTCGCGCCTGTAATACCAAGAACCTTCTGACTGCAGCACGCGCCTGAAATACCAAGAACCTTCTCACTGCAGCGCGCGCCTCTAATACCAAGAACCTTCTGACTGCAGCGGCTTGTAATATCAAGAGCCTTCTGACTGCAGCAAGGGCCTGTAATACCAAGAACCTTCTCACTGCAGCGCGCCTGTAATACCAAGAACCTTCTCACTGCAGCGCGCGCCGGTAATACCAAGAACCTTCTGACTGCAGCACGCGCCTGTAATACCAAGAGCCTTCTCACTGCAGCACGCGCCTCTAATACCAAGAACCTTCTCACTGCAGCGGCCTGTAATACCAAGAACCTTCTCACTGCAGCACGCGCCTCTAATACCAAGAGCCTTCTGACTGCAGCACGCGCCTGTAATACCAAGAACCTTCTCACTGCAGCGCGCACCAGTAATACCAAGAACCTTCTCACTGCAGCGGCCTGTAATACCAAGAACCTTCTCACTGCAGCGCGCGCCTCTAATACAAAGAACCTTCTCACTGCAGCGGCCTGTAATACCAAGATCCTTCTCACTGCAGCGTGCGCCTCTAATACCAAGAACCTTCTGACTGCAGCACGCACCTGTAATACCAAGAACCTTCTCACTGCAGCGGCCTGTAATACCAAGAACCTTCTCACTGCAGCGTGCGCCTCTAATACCAAGAACCTTCTCAATGCAGCGCGCACCTCTAATACCAAGAACATTCTCACTGCAGCTCGCGCCGCTAATACCAAGAACCTTCTCAATGCAGCGCGCGCCTCTAATACCAAGAACCTTCTCACTGCAGCGGCCTGTAATACCAAGAACCTTCTCACTGCAGCACGCGCCTCTAATACCAAGAGCCTTCTGACTGCAGCACGCGCCTGTAATACCAAGAACCTTCTCACTGCAGCGCACGCCTGTAATACCAAGAACCTTCTCACTGCAGAGGCCTGTAATACCAAGACCCTTCTCACTGCAGCGTGCGCCTCTAATACCAAGAGCCTTCTGACTGCAGCATGCGCCTGTAATACCAAGAACCTTCTCACTGCAGCACGCGCCTGTAATACCAAGAACCTTCTCACTGCAGCGTGCGCCTGTAATACCAAGAACCTACTCACTGCAGCACGCGCCTGTAATACCAAGAGAGCCTTCTGACTGCAGCGCGCGCCTGTAATACCAAGAACCTTCTCACTGCAGCGGCCTGTAATACCAAGAACCTTCTCACCGCAGCGGCCTGTAATACCAAGAAACTTCTCACCGCAGCGGCCTGTAATACCAAGAAACTTCTCACTGCAGCGGCCTGTAATACCAAGAACCTTCTCACTGCAGCGCGTGCCTGTAATACCAAGAACCTTCTGACTGCAGCACGCGCCTGTAATACCAAGAACCTTCTCACTGCAGCGGCCTGTAATACCAAGAACCTTCTCACCGCAGCGGCCTGTAATACCAAGAAACTTCTCACTGCAGCGGCCTGTAATACCAAGAACCTTCTCACTGCAGCGCGTGCCTCTAATACCAAGAACATTCTGACTGCAGCACGCGCCTGTAATACCAATAGCCTTCTCACTGCAGCGCGCGCCTCTAATACCAAGAACCTTCTCACTGCAGCGGCCTGTAATACAAAGAACCTTCTCACTGCAGCGCGCGCCTCTAATACCAAGAACCTTCTGACTGCAGCACGCGCCTCTAATACCAAGAACCTTCTCAATGCAGCGCGCACCTCTAATACCAAGAACCTTCTCAATGCAGCGCGCGCCGCTAATACCAAGAACCTTCTCAATGCAGCACACGCCTGTAATACCAAGAACCTTCTCACTGCAGCGCGCGCCTGTAATACCAGAACCTTCTCACTGCAGCGGCCTGTAATACCAAGAACCTTCTCACTGCAGCGTGAACCTCTAATACCAAGAGCCTTCTGACTGCAGCACGCGCCTGTAATACCAAGAACCTTCTCACTGCAGCACGCGCCTGTAATACCAAGAACCTTCTCACTGCAGCGTGCGCCTGTAATACCAAGACCTTCTCACTGCAGCACGCGCCTGTAATACCAAGAGCCATCTGACTGCAGCACGCGCCTGTAATACCAAGAACCTTCTGACTGCAGCACTCGCCAGTAATGCCAAGAACCTTCTCACTGCAGCACGCGCCAGTAATGCCAAGAACCTTCTCACTGCAGCGCACGCCTGTAATACCAAGAACTTCTGACTGCAGCGGCCTGTAATACCAAGAGCCTTCTGACTGCAGCACGCGCCTGTAATACCAAGAACCTTCTCACTGCAGCGCGCCTGTAATACCAAGAACCTTCTCACTGCAGCGCGCGCCTGTAATACCAAGAACCTTCTGACTGCAGCACGCGCCTGTAATACCAAGAACCTTATCACTGCAGCGCGCGCCTCTAATACCAAGAACTTTCTCACTGCAGCACGCGCCTGTAATACCAAGAACCTTCTGACTGCAGCACGCGCCAGTAATGCCAAGAACCTTCTCACTGCAGCGCAAGCCAGTAATGCCAAGAACCTTCTGACTGCAGAGGCCTGTAATACCAAGAGCCTTCTGACTGCAGCACGCGCCTGTAATACCAAGAACCTTCTCACTGCAGCGCGCGCTCTAATACCAAGAACCTTCTGACTGCAGCACGCCCTGTAATACCAAGAACGTTCTCACTGCAGCGCACGCCTGTAATACCAAGAACCTTCTCACTGCAGCGGCCTGTAATACCAAGAACCTTCTCACTGCAGCACGCGCCTGTAATACCAAGAGCCTTCTGACTGCAGCACGCGCCTGTAATACCAAGAGCCTTCTCACTGCAGCACGTGCCTGTAATACCTGGAACCTTCTGACTGCAGCACGCGCCTGTAATACCAAGAACCTTCTCACTGCAGCGGCCTGTAATACCAAGAACCTTCTCACTGCAGCGCGCGCCTCTAATACCAAGAACCTTCTGACTGCAGCACGCGCCTGTAATACCAAGAACCTTCTCAGTGCAGCGCGCGCCTCTAATACCAAGAACCTTCTCACTGCAGCGGCCTGTAATATCAAGAACCTTCTCACTGCAGCGCGCACCTCTAATACCAAGAACCTTCTGTCTGCAGCACGTGCCTGTAATACCAAGAACCTTCTCACTGCAGCGGCCTGTAATACCAAGAACCTTCTCACTGCAGCGGCCTGTAATACCAAGAACCTTCTCACTGCAGTGCGCGCCTCTAATACCAAGAACTTTCTGACTGCAGCACGCGCCTGTAATACCAAGAACCTTCTCACTCCAGCGCGCGCCTCTAATACCAAGAACCTTCTCACTGCAGCGGCCTGTAATACCAAGAACCTTCTCACTGCAGCGGCCTGTAATACCAAGAACCTTCTCACTGCAGCGCGCACCTCTAATACCAAGAACCTTCTCACTGCAGCGGCATGTAATACCAAGAACCTTATCACTGCAGCGTGCGCCTCTAATACCAAGAACCTTCTGACTGCAGCACACGCCTGTAATACCAAGAACCTTCTCACTGCAGCGTGCGCCTCTAATACCAAGAACCTTCTCAAAGCAGTGCGCGCCTCTAATACCAAGAACTTTCTCACTGCAGCGCGCGCCGCTAATACCAAGAACCTTCTCACTGCAGCACGCGCCTCTAATACCAAGAGCCTTCTCACTGCAGCACGCGCCTCTAATACCAAGAACCTTCTCACTGCAGCGGCCTGTAATACCAAGAACCTTCTCACTGCAGCACGCGCCACTAATACCAAGAGCCTTCTGACTGCAGCACGCGCCTGTAATACCAAGAACCTTCTCACTGCAGCGGCCTGTAATACCAAGAACCTTCTCAATGCAGCGCGCACCTCTAATACCAAGAACCTTCTCACTGCAGCGGCCTGTAATACCAAGAACCTTCTCACTTCAGCGTGCGCCTCTAATACCAAGAACCTTCTGACTGCAGCACGCACCTGTAATACCAAGAACCTTCTCACTGCAGCGGCCTGTAATACCAAGAACCTTCTCTCTGCAGCGTGCGCCTCTAATACCAAGAACCTTCTCAATGCAGCGCGCGCCTCTAATACCAAGAACATTCTTACTGCAGTGCGCGCCGCTAATACCAAGAACCTTCTCCATGCAGCGCGCCTCTAATACCAAGAACCTTCTCACTGCAGCGGCCTGTAATACCAAGAACCTTCTGACTGCAGCATGCCCCTGTAATACCAAGAACGTTATCACTGCAGAGCGCGCCTGTAATACCAAGAACCTTCTCACTGCATTGGCCTGTAATACCAAGAACCTTCTCACTGCAGCACGCGCCTGTAATACCAAGAGCCTTCTGACTGCAGCACGCGCCTGTCATACCAAGATCCTTCTCACTGCAGCACGTGCCTGTAATACCTGGAACCTTCTGACTGCAGCACGCGCCTGTAATACCAAGAACCTTCTCACTGCAGCGGCCTGTAATACCAAGAACCATCTCACTGCAGCACGCGCCTCTAATACCAAGAACCTTCTGACTGCAGCACGCACCTGTAATACCAAGAACCTTCTCAGTGCAGCGCGCGCCTCTAATACCAAGAACCTTCTCACTGCAGCGGCCTGTAATACCAAGAACCTTCTCACTGCAGCGCGCGCCTCTTATACCAAGAACCTTCTGACTGCAGCACGCGCCTGTAATACCAAGAACCTTCTCACTGCAGCGGCCTGTAATACCAAGAACCTTCTCACTGCAGCGCGTGCTTCTAATACCAAGAACCTTCTCACTGCAGCGGCCTGTAATGCCAAGAACCTTCTCACTGCAGCGTGCGCCTCTAATACCAAGAACCTTCTGACTGCAGCACGCGCCTGTAATACCAAGAACCTTCTCACTGCAGTGTGCGCCTCTAAAACCAAGAACCTTCTCAAAGCAGTGCGCGCTCTAATACCAAGAACCTTCTCACTGCAGCGCGTGCCGCTAATACCAAGAACCTTCTCACTGCAGCGCGCGCCTCTAATACCAAGAGCCTTCTCACTGCAGCACGCGCCTCTAATACCAAGAACCTTCTCACTGCAGCGGCCTGTAATACCAAGAACCTTCCCACTGCAGCACGCGCCTCTAATACTAAGAGCCTTCTGACTGCAGCACGCGCCTGTAATACCAAGAACCTTCTCACTGCAGCGCTTGCCAGTAATACCAAGAACCTTCTCACTGCAGCGGCCTGTAATACCAAGAACCTTCTCACTGCAGCGCCCGCCTCTAATACTAAAGAACCTTCTCACTGCAGCGGCCTGTAATACCAAGAACCTTCTCACTGCAGTGTGCGCCTCTAATACCAAGAACCTTCTGACTGCAGCACGCACCTGTAATACCAAGAACCTTCTCACTGCAGCAGCCTGTAATACCAAGAACCTTCTCACTGCAGCGTGCGCCTCTAATACCAAGAACCTTCTCAATGCAGCGCGCGTCTCTAATACCAAGAACATTCTCACTGCAGTGCGCGCCGCTAATACCAAGAACCTTCTCCATGCAGCGCGCGCCTCTAATACCAAGTGCCTTCTCACTGCAGCACGCGCCTCTAATACCAAGAACCTTCTCACTGCAGCGGCCTGTAATACCAAGAACCTTCTCACTGCAGCACGCGCCTCTAATACCAAGAGCCTTCTGACTGCAGCACGCGCCTGTAATACCAAGAACCTTCTCACTGCAGCGCGCGCCTGTAATACCAAGAACCTTCTCACTGCAGAGGCCTGTAATACCAAGAACCTTCTCACTGCAGCGCGCGCCTCTAATACCAAGAGCCTTCTGACTGCAGCATGCACCTGTAATACCAAGAACCTTCTCACTGCAGCACGCGCCTGTAATACCAAGAACCTTCTCACTGCAGCGTGCGCCTGTAATACCAAGAACCTTCTGACTGCAGCGCGCGCCTGTAATACCAAGAACCTTCTGACTGCAGCACGCGCCAGTAATGCCAAGAACCTTCTCACTGCAGCGCGCGCCTGTAATACCAAGAACCTTCTGACTTCAGCATGCGCCAGTAATGCCAAGAACCTTCTCACTGCAGCACGCGCCAGTAATGCCAAGAACCTTCTCACTGCAGCGCACGCCTGTAATACCAAGAACCTTCTGACTGCAGCGGCCTGTAATACCAAGAGCTTTCTGACTGCTGCATGCGCCTGTAATACCAAGAATCTTCTGACTGCAGCACGCGCCTGTAATACCAAGAACCTTCTCACTGCAGCGCGCGCCTCTAATACCAAGAACCTTCTCACTGCAGCACGCGCCTGGAATACCAAGAACCTTCTGACTGCAGCACTCTCCAGTAATGCCAAGAACCTTCTCACTGCAGCACACGCCAGTAATGCCAAGAACCTTCTCACTGCAGCGCACGCCTGTAATACCAAGAACCTTCTGACTGCAGCGGCCTGTAATACCAAGAGCCTTCTGACTGCAGCACGCGCCTGTAATACCAAGAACCTTCTCACTGCAGCGCGCGCCTCTATTACCAAGAACCTTCTCACTGCAGCGCATGCCTGTAATACCAAGAGCCTTCTGACTGCAGCACGCGCCTGTAATACCAAGAATCTTCTCACTGCAGCGGCCTGTAATACCAAGAACCTTCTCACTGCAGCGGCCTGTAATACCAAGAACCTTCTCACTGAAGCGTGCGCCTCTAATACCAAGAGCCCTCTGACTGCACCATGCGCCTGTAATACCAAGAACCTTCTCACTGCAGCATGCGCCTGTAATACCAAGAACCTTCTCACTGCAGCGCGCGCCTGTAATACAAGAACCTTCTGACTGCAGCAGGCGCCAGTAATGCCAAGTACCTTCTCACTGCAGCACGCGCCAGTAATGCCAAGAACCTTCTCACTGCAGTGCACGCCTGTAATACCAAGAACCTTCTGACTGCAGCGGCCTGTAATACCAAGAACCTTCTCAATGCAGCGCACGCCTCTAATACCAAGAACCTTCTCACTGCAGCGGCCTGTAATACTAAGAACCTTCTCACTTCAGCGTGCGCCTCTAATACCAAGAACATTCTTACTGCAGTGCGCGCCGCTAATACCAAGAACCTTCTCCATGCAGCGCGCCTCTAATACCAATTGCCTTCTCACTGCAGCACGCGCCTCTAATACCAAGAACCTTCTCACTGCAGCGGCCTGTAATACCAAGAACCTTCTCACTGCAGCACTCGCCTCGAATACCAAGAGCCTTCTGACTGCAGCACGCGCCTGTAATACCAAGAACCTTCTCACTGCAGCGTGTGCCTCTAATACCAAGAGGCTTCTGACTGCAGCACGCGCCCGTAATACCAAGAACCTTCTAACTGCAGCGTGCGCCTGTAATACCAAGAACCTTCTCACTGCAGCGCGCGCCTGTAATACCAAGAACCTTCTGACTGCAGCACGCGCCAGTAATGCCAAGAACCTTCTCACTGCAGCACGCGCCAGTAATGCCAAGAACCTTCTCACTGCAGCGCACACCTGTAATACCAAGAACCTTCTGACTGCAGCGGCCTGTAATACCAAGAGCCTTCTGACTGCAGCACGCGCCTGTAATACCAAGAACCTAATCACTGCAGCGCGCGCCTGTAATACCAAGAACATTCTCACTGCAGCATGCGCCAGTAATACCAAGAACCTTCTGACTGCAGCACGCGCCTGTAATACCAAGAACCTTCTCACTGCAGTGCGCGCCTGTAATACCAAGAACCTTCTGACTGCAGCACGCGCCAGTAATACCAAGAACCTTCTCACTGCAGCGCAAGCCAGTAATGCCAAGAACCTTCTGACTGCAGCGGCCTGTAATACCAAGAGCCTTCTGACTGCAGCACGCGCCTGTAATACCAAGAACCTTCTCACTGCAGCGCGCGCCTCTAATACGAAGAACCTTCTGACTGCAGCATGCCCCTGTAATACCAAGAACGTTCTCACTGCTGAGCGCGCCTGTAATACCAAGAACCTTCTCACTGCATTGGCCTGTAATACCAAGAACCTTCTCACTGCAGCACGCGCCTGTAATACCAAGAGCCTTCTGACTGCAGCACGCGCCTGTCATACCAAGAGCCTTCTCACTGCAGCAAGTGCCTGTAATACCTGGAACCTTCTGACTGCAGCACGCGCCTGTAATACCAAGAACCTTCTCACTGCGGCGGCCTGTAATACCAAGAACCTTCTCACTGCAGCGCGCGCCTCTAATACCAAGAACCTTCTGACTGCAGCACGCGCCTGTAATACCAAGAACCTTCTCAGTGCAGCGCGCGCCTCTAATACCAAGAACCTTCTCACTGCAGCGGCCTGTAATACCAAGAACCTTCTCACTGCAGCACGCGCCTCTTATACCAAGAACCTTCTGACTGCAGCACGCGCCTGTAATACCAAGAACCTTCTCACTGCAGCGGCCTGTAATACCAAGAACCTTCTCACTGCAGCGGCCTGTAATACCAAGAACCTTCTCACTGCAGCGCGCGCCTCTAATACCAAGAACCTTCTGACTGCAGCACGCGCCTGTAATACCAAGAACCTTCTCACTGCAGCGCGCGCTCTAATACCAAAAACCTCCTCACTGCAGCAGCCTGTAATACCAAGAACCTTCTCACTGCAGCGCGTGCTTCTAATACCAAGAACCTTCTCACTGCAGCGGCCTGTAATACCAAGAACCTTCTCACTGCAGCGTGCGCCTCTAATACCAAGAACCTTCTGACTGCAGCACGCGCCTGTAATACCAAGAACCTTCTCACTGCAGCGTGCACCTCTAAAACCAAGAACCTTCTCAAAGCAGTGCGCGCCTCTAATACCAAGAACCTTCTCACTGCAGCGCGTGCCGCTAATACCAAGAACCTTCTCACTGCAGCGCGCGCCTCTAATACCAAGAGCCTTCTCACTGCAGCACGCGCCTCTAATACCAAGAACCTTCTCACTGCAGCGGCCTGTAATACCAAGAACCTTCTCACTGCAGCACGCGCCTCTAATACCAAGAGCCTTTTCACTGCAGCGCGCGCAAGTAATGCCAAGAACCTTCTCACTGCAGCACGCGCCAGTAATGCCAAGAACCTTCTCACTGCAGCGCACGCTTGTAATACCAAGAACCTTCTGACTGCAGCGGCCTGTAATACCAAGATCCTTCCGACTGCAGCACGCGCCTGTAATACCAAGAACCTTCTCACTGCAGCGCGCGCCTCTAATACCAAGAACCTTCTCACTGCAGCGGCCTGTAATACCAAGAACCTTCTCACTGCAGCAGCCTGTAATACCAAGAACCTTCTCACTGCAGCGCACGCCTGTAATACCAAGAAGCTTCTCACTGCAGCACGTGCCTGTAATACCAAGAGCCTTCTGACTGCAGCACGCGCCTCTAATACCAAGAACCTTCTCACTGCAGCGTCCTGTAATACCAAGAACCTTCTCACTGCAGCGCGCGCCTGTAATACCAAGAACATTCTAACTGCAGCGGCCTGTAATACCAAGAACCTTCTCACTGCAGCGGCCTTTAATACCAAGTACCTTCTCACTGCAGCACGCGCCTGGAATACCAAGAGCCTTCTGACTGCAGCACGCGCCTGTAATACCAAGAACATTCACACTGCAGCGTGCGCCTGTAATACCAAGAACCTTCTCACTGCAGCACGCGCCTGTAATACCAAGAGCCTTCTGACTGAAGCGCTCGCCTGTAATACCAAGAACCTTCTGACTGCAGCACGCGCCAGTAATGCCAAGAACCTTCTCACTGCAGCGCGCGCCTGTAATACCAAGAACCTTCTGACTGCAGCACGCGCCAGTAATGCCAAGAACCTTCTGACTGCAGCACGTGCCAGTAATGCCAAGAACCTTCTCACTGCAGCGCACGCCTGTAATACAAAGAACTTTCTGACTGCAGCGGCCTGTAATACCAAGAGCCTTCTGACTGCAGCACGCGCCTGTAATACCAAGAACCTTCTCACTGCAGCGCGCGCCTGTAATACCAAGAACCTTCTCACTACAGCGCGCGCCTGTAATACCAAGAACCTTCTGACTGCAGCACGCGCCTGTAATACCAAGAACCTTCTCACTGCAGCGCGCGCCTCTAATACCAAGAACCTTCTCATTGCAGCACGCTCCTGTAATACCAAGAACCTTCTGACTGCAGCACGCGCCAGTAATACCAAGAACCTTCTCACTGCAGCGCACGCCAGTAATGCCAAGAACCTTCTGACTGCAGCGGCCTGTAATACCAAGAGCCTTCTGACTGCAGCACGCGCCTGTAATACCCAGAACCTTCTCACTGCAGCGCGCGCCTCTAATACCAAGAACCTTCTGACTGCAGCACGCCCTGTAATACCAAGAACCTTCTCACTGCAGCGCGCGCCTGTAATACCAAGAACCTTCTCACTGCAGCGGCCTGTAATACCAAGAACCTTCTCACTGCAGCACGCGACTGTAATACCAAGAGCCTTCTGACTGCAGCACGCGCCTGTAATACCAAGAGCCTTCTCACTGCAGCACGTGCCTGTAATACCAGGAACCTTCTCACTGCAGCACGCGCCTGTAATACCAAGAAGCTTCTCACTGCAGCGGCCTGTAATACCAAGAACCTTCTCACTGCAGCGCGCGCCTCTAATACCAAGAACCTTCTGACTGCAGCACGCGCCTGTAATACCAAGAACCTTCTCATTGCTGCGCGCGCCTCTAATACCAAGAACCTTTTCACTGCAGCGGGCTGTAATACCAAGAACTTTCTCCCTGCAGCGCGCGCCTCTAATACCAAGAACCTTCTGACTGCAGCACGCGCCTGTAATACCAAGAACCTTCTCACTGCAGCGGCCTGTAATACCAAGAACCTTCTCACTGCAGCGGCCTGTAATACCAAGAATCTTCTCACTGCAGCGCGCGCCTCTAATACCAAGAACCTTCTGACTGCAGCACGCGCCTGTAATACCAAGAACCTTCTCACTGCAGCGCGCGCCTCTAATACCAAGAACCTTCTCACTGCAGCGGCCTGTAATACCAAGAACCGTCTCACTGCAGCGCGCGCCTCTAATACCAAGAACCTTCTCACTGCAGCGGCCTTTAATACCAAGAACCTTCTCACTGCAGCATGCACCTCGAATACCAAGAACCTTCTGACTGCAGCACGAGCCTGTAATACCAAGAACCTTCTCACTGCAGCGTGCGCCTCTAATACCAAGAACCTTCTCAAAGCAGTGCGCGCCTCTAATACCAAGAACCTTCTCACTGCAGGGCGCGCCGCTAATACCAAGAACCTTCTCAGTGCAGCGCGCGCCTCTAATACCAACAGCCTTCTCACTGCAGCACGCGCCTCTAATACCAAGAACCTTCTCACTGCAGCGGCCTGTAATACCAAGAACCTTCTCACTGCAGCACGCGCCTCTAATACCAAGAGCCTTCTGACTGCAGCACACGCCTGTAATACCAAGAACCTTCTCACTGCAGCGTGCGCCTCTAATACCAAGAACCTTCTGACTGCAGCACGCACCTGTAATACCAAGAACCTTCTCACTGCAGCGGCCTATAATACCAAGAACCTTCTCACTGCAGCACGCGCCTCTAATACCAAGAGCCTTCTGACTGCAGCACGCGCCTGTAATACCAAGAACCTTCTCACTGCAGCGCGTGCCGCTAATACCAAGAACCTTCTCACTGCAGCGCGCGCCTCTAATACCAAGAGCCTTCTCACTGCAGCACGCGCCTCTAATACCAAGAGCCTTCTCACTGCAGCGCGCGCCAGTAATGCCAAGAACCTTCTCACTGCAGCATGCGCCAGTAATGCCAAGAACCTTCTCACTGCAGCGCACGCTTGTCATACCAAGAACCTTCTGACTGCAGCGGCCTGTAATACCAAGATCCTTCCGACAGCAGCACGCGCCTGTAATACCAAGAACCTTCTCACTGCAGCGCGCGCCTCTAATACCAAGAACCTTCTCACTGCAGCGGCCTGTAATACCAAGAACCTTCTCACTGCAGCGCGCGCTCTAATACCAAGAACCTTCTGACTGCAGCATGCACCTCTAATACCAAGAACCTTCTCAATGCAGCATGCGCCTGTAATACCAGAACCTTCTCACTGCAGCGGCCTGTAATACCAAGAACCTTCTCACTGCAGCGTGTGCCTCTAATACCAAGAGCCTTCTGACTGCAGCATGCGCCTGTAATACCAAGAACCTTCTCACTGCAGCACGCGCCTGTAATACCAAGAACCTTCTCACTGCAGCGTGCGCCTGTAATACCAAGAACCTTCTCACTGCAGCACGCGCCTGTAATACCAAGAGCCATCTGACTGCAGCACACGCATGTAATACCAAGAACCTTCTGACTGCAGCACGCGCCAGTAATGCCAAGAACCTTCTCACTGCAGCGGGCGCCCGTAATACCAAGAAACTTCTGACTGCAGCATGCGCCAGTAATGCCAAGAAACTTCTCACTGCAGCACGCGCCAGTAATGCCAAGAACATTCTCACTGCAGCGCACGCCTGTAATACCAAGAACCTTCTGACTGCAGCGGCCTGTAATACCAAGAGCCTTCTGACTGCAGCACGCGCCTGTAATACCAAGAACCTTCTCACTGCAGCGCGCCTGTAATACCAAGAACCTTCTCACTGCAGCGCGCGCCTGTAATACCAAGAACCTTCTGACTGCAGCACGCGCCTGAAATACCAAGAACCTTCTCACTGCAGCGCGCGCCTCTAATACCAAGAACCTTCTGACTGCAGCGGCCTGTAATACCAAGAGCCTTCTGACTGCAGCAAGGGCCTGTAATACCAAGAACCTTCTCACTGCAGCGCGCCTGTAATACCAAGAACCTTCTCACTGCAGCGCGCGCCGGTAATACCAAGAACCTTCTGACTGCAGCACGCGCCTGTAATACCAAGAGCCTTCTCACTGCAGCACGCGCCTCTAATACCAAGAACCTTCTCACTGCAGCGGCCTGTAATACCAAGAACCTTCTCACTGCAGCACGCGACTCTAATACCAAGAGCCTTCTGACTGCAGCACGCGCCTGTAATACCAAGAACCTTCTCACTGCAGCGCGCGCCAGTAATACCAAGAACCTTCTCACTGCAGCGGCCTGTAATACCAAGAACCTTCTCACTGCAGCGCGCGCCTCTAATACCAAGAACCTTTTCACTGCAGCGGCCTGTAATACCAAGATCCTTCTCACTGCAGCGTGCGCCTCTAATACCAAGAACCTTCTGACTGCAGCATGCACCTGTAATACCAAGAACCTTCTCACTGCAGCGGCCTGTAATACCAAGAACCTTCTCACTGCAGCGTGCGCCTCTAATACCAAGAACCTTCTCAATGCAGCGCGCACCTCTAATACCAAGAACATTCTCACTGCAGCTCGCGCCGCTAATACCAAGAACCTTCTCAATGCAGCGCGCGCTCTAATACCAAGAGCCTTCTCACTGCAGCACGCGCCTCTAATACCAAGAACCTTCTCACTGCAGCGGCCTGTAATACCAAGAACCTTCTCACTGCAGCACGCGCCTCTAATACCAAGAGCCTTCTGACTGCAGCACGCGCCTGTAATACCAAGAACTTTCTCACTGCAGCGCACGCCTGTAATACCAAGATCCTTCTCACTGCAGAGGCCTGTAATACCAAGACCCTTCTCACTGCAGCGTGCGCCTCTAATACCAAGAGCCTTCTGACTGCAGCATGCGCCTGTAATACCAAGAACCTTCTCACTGCAGCACGCGCCTGTAATACCAAGAACCTTCTCACTGCAGCGTGCGCCTGTAATACCAAGAACCTTCTCACTGCAGCACGCGCCTGTAATACCAAGAGAGCCTTCTGACTGCAGCGCGCGCCTGTAATACCAAGAACCTTCTCACTGCAGCGGCCTGTAATACCAAGAACCTTCTCACCGCAGCGGCCTGTAATACCAAGAGCTTTCTGACTGCAGCACGCTCCTGTAATACCAAGAACCTTCTGACTGCAGCACGCGCCTGTAATACCAAGAACCTTCTCACTGCAGCGGCCTGTAATACCAAGAACCTTCTCACCGCAGCGGCCTGTAATACCAAGAAACTTCTCACTGCAGCGGCCTGTAATACCAAGAACCTTCTCACTGCAGCGCGTGCCTCTAATACCAAGAACATTCTGACTGCAGCACGCGCCTGTAATACCAATAACCTTCTCACTGCAGCGCGCGCTCTAATACCAAGAACCTTCTCACTGCAGCGGCCTGTAATACAAAGAACCTTCTCACTGCAGCGCACGCCTCTAATACCAAGAACCTTCTGACTGCAGCACGCGCCTCAATACCAAGAACCTTCTCAATGCAGCGCGCACCTCTAATACCAAGAACCTTCTCACTGCAGCGCGCGCCGCTAATACCAAGAACCTTCTCAATGCAGCGCGCGCCTCTAATACCAAGAGCCTTCTCACTGCAGCACGCGCCTCTAATACCAAGAACCTTCTCACTGCAGCGGCCTGTAATACCAAGAACCTTCTCACTGCAGCACGCGCTCTAATACCAAGAGCCTTCTGACTGCAGCACACGCCTGTAATACCAAGAACCTTCTCACTGCAGCGCGCGCCTGTAATACCAGAACCTTCTCACTGCAGCGGCCTGTAATACCAAGAACCTTCTCACTGCAGCGTGTGCCTCTAATACCAAGAGCCTTCTGACTGCAGCACGCGCCTGTAATAGCAAGAACCTTCTCACTGCAGCACGCGCCTGTAATACCAAGAACCTTCTCACTGCAGCGTGCGCCTGTAATACCAAGACCTTCTCACTGCAGCACGCGCCTGTAATACCAAGAGCCATCTGACTGCAGCACGCGCCTGTAATACCAAGAACCTTCTGACTGCAGCACTCGCCAGTAATGCCAAGAACCTTCTCACTGCAGCGCGCGCCTGTAATACCAAGAACCTTCTGACTGCAGCACGCGCCAGTAATGCCAAGAACCTTCTCACTGCAGCACGCACCAGTAATGCCAAGAACCTTCTCACTGCAGCGCACGCCTGTAATACCAAGAACTTCTGACTGCAGCGGCCTGTAATACCAAGAGCCTTCTGACTGCAGCACGCGCCTGTAATACCAAGAACCTTCTCACTGCAGCGCGCCTGTAATACCAAGAACCTTCTCACTGCAGCGCGCGCCTGTAATACCAAGAACCTTCTGACTGCAGCACGCGCCTGTAATACCAAGAACCTTCTCACTGCAGCGCAAGCCAGTAATGCCAAGAACCTTCTGACTGCAGCGGCCTGTAATACCAAGAGCCTTCTGACTGCAGCACGCGCCTGTAATACCAAGAACCTTCTCACTGCAGCGCGCGCCTCTAATACCAAGAACCTTCTGACTGCAGCACGCCCCTGTAATACCAAGAACGTTCTCACTGCAGCGCGCGCCTGTAATACCAAGAACCTTCTCACTGCAGCGGCCTGTAATACCAAGAACCTTCTCACTGCAGCACGCGCCTGTAATACCAAGAGCCTTCTGACTGCAGCACGCGCCTGTAATACCAAGAGCCTTCTCACTGCAGCACGTGCCTGTAATACCTGGAACCTTCTGACTGCAGCACGCGCCTGTAATACCAAGAACCTTCTCACTGCAGCGGCCTGTAATACCAAGAACCTTCTCACTGCAGCGCGCGCCTCTAATACCAAGAACCTTCTGACTGCAGCACGCGCCTGTAATATCAAGAACCTTCTCAGTGCAGCGCGCGCCTCTAATACCAAGAACCTTCTCACTGCAGCGGCCTGTAATACCAAGAACCTTCTCACTGCAGCGCGCACCTCTAATACCAAGAACCTTCTGACTGCAGCACGTGCCTGTAATACCAAGAACCTTCTCACTGCAGCGGCCTGTAATACCAAGAACCTTCTCACTGCAGCGGCCTGTAATACCAAGAACCTTCTCACTGCAGTGCGCGCCTCTAATACCAAGAACTTTCTGACTGCAGCACGCGCCTGTAATACCAAGAACCTTCTCACTCCAGCGCGCGCCTCTAATACCAAGAACCTTCTCACTGCAGCGGCCTGTAATACCAAGAACCTTCTCACTGCAGCGGCCTGTAATACCAAGAACCTTCTCACTGCAGCGCGCACCTCTAATACCAAGAACCTTCTCACTGCAGCGGCATGTAATACCAAGAACCTTATCACTGCAGCGTGCGCCTCTAATACCAAGAACCTTCTGACTGCAGCACACGCCTGTAATACCAAGAACCTTCTCACTGCAGCGTGCGCCTCTAATACCAAGAACCTTCTCAAAGCAGTGCGCGCCTCTAATACCAAGAACCTTCTCACTGCAGCGCGCGCCGCTAATACCAAGAATCTTCTCACTGCAGCACGCGACTCTAATACCAAGAGCCTTCTCACTGCAGCACGCGCCTCTAATACCAAGAACCTTCTCACTGCAGCGGCCTGTAATACCAAGAACCTTCTCACTGCAGCACGCGCCACTAATACCAAGAACCTTCTCACTGCAGCGGCCTGTAATACCAAGAACCTTCTCAATGCAGCGCGCGCCTCTAATACCAAGAACCTTCTCACTGCAGCGGCCTGTAATACCAAGAACCTTCTCACTTCAGCGTGCGCCTCTAATACCAAGAACCTTCTGACTGCAGCACGCACCTGTAATACCAAGAACCTTCTCACTGCAGCAGCCTGTAATACCAAGAACCTTCTCTCTGCAGCGTGCGCCTCTAATACCAAGAACCTTCTCAATGCAGCGCGCGCCTCTAATACCAAGAACATTCTTACTGCAGTGCGCGCCGCTAATACCAAGAACCTTCTCCATGCAGCGCGCCTCTAATACCAATTGCCTTCTCACTGCAGCACGCGCCTCTAATACCAAGAACCTTCTCACTGCAGCGGCCTGTAATACCAAGAACCTTCTCACTGCAGCACTCGCCTCGAATACCAAGAGCCTTCTGACTGCAGCACGCGCCTGTAATACCAAGAACCTTCTCACTGCAGCGTGTGCCTCTAATACCAAGAGGCTTCTGACTGCAGCACGCGCCTGTAATACCAAGAACCTTCTAACTGCAGCGTGCGCCTGTAATACCAAGAACCTTCTCACTGCAGCGCGCGCCTGAAATACCAAGAACCTTCTGACTGCAGCACGCGCCAGTAATGCCAAGAACTTTCTCACTGCAGCACGCGCCAGTAATGCCAAGAACCTTCTCACTGCAGCGCACGCCTGTAATACCAAGAACCTTCTGACTGCAGCGGCCTGTAATACCAAGAGCCTTCTGACTGCAGCACGCGCCTGTAATACCAAGAACCTTCTCACTGCAGCGCGCGCCTGTAATACCAAGAACCTTCTCACTGCAGCGCGCGCCTGTAATACCAAGAACCTTCTGACTGCAGCACGCGCCTCTAATACCAAGAACCTTCTCACTGCAGCGCACGCATGTAATACCAAGAACCTTCTCACTGCAGCGCGCGCCTGTAATACCAAGAACCTTCTCACTGCAGCGCGCGCCTCTAATACCAAGAACCTTCTCACTGCGGCACGCGCCTGTAATACCAAGAACCTTCTGACTGCAGCACGCGCCAGTAATGCCAAGAACCTTCTCACTGCAGCGCAAGCCAGTAATGCCAAGAACCTTCTGACTGCAGCGGCCTGTAATACCAAGAGCCTTCTGACTGCAGCACGCGCCTGTAATACCAAGAACCTTCTCACTGCAGCGCGCGCCTCTAATACAAAGAACCTTCTGACTGCAGCACGCCCCTGTAATACCAAGAACGTTCTCACTGCAGAGCGCGCCTGTAATACCAAGAACCTTCTCACTGCATTGGCCTGTAATACCAAGAACCTTCTCACTGCAGCACGCGCCTGTAATACCAAGAGCCTTCTGACTGCAGCACGCGCCTGTCATACCAAGAGCCTTCTCACTGCAGCACGTGCCTGTAATACCTGGAACCTTCTGACTGCAGCACGCGCCTGTAATACCAAGAACCTTCTCACTGCAGCGGCCTGTAATACCAAGAACCATCTCACTGCAGCGCGCGCCTCTAATACCAAGAACCTTCTGACTGCAGCACGCGCCTGTAATACCAAGAACCTTCTCAGTGCAGCGCGCGCCACTAATACCAAGAACCTTCTCACTGCAGCGCCTGTAATACCAAGAACCTTCTCACTGCAGCGCGCGCCTCTTATACCAAGAACCTTCTGACTGCAGCACGCGCCTGTAATACCAAGAACCTTCTCACTGCAGCGGCCTGTAATACCAAGAACCTTCTCACTGCAGCGGCCTGTAATACCAAGAACCTTCTCACTGCAGCGCGTGCCTCTAATACCAAGAACCTTCTGACTGCAGCACGCGCCTGTAATACCAAGAACCTTCTCACTGCAGCGCGCGCCTCTAATACCAAAAACCTCCTCACTGCAGCAGCCTGTAATACCAAGAACCTTCTCACTGCAGCGCATGCTTCTAATACCAAGAACCTTCTCACTGCAGCGGCCTGTAATACCAAGAACCTTCTCACTGCAGCGTGCGCCTCTAATACCAAGAACCTTCTGACTGCAGCACGCGCCTCTAATACCAAGAACCTTCTCACTGCAGTGTGCGCCTCTAAAACCAAGAACCTTCTCAAAGCAGTGCGCGCCTCTAATACCAAGAACCTTCTCACTGCAGCGCGTGCCGCTAATACCAAGAACCTTCTCACTGCAGCGCGCGCCTCTAATACCAAGAGCCTTCTCACTGCAGCACGCGCCTCTAATACCAAGAACCTTCTCACTGCAGCGGCCTGTAATACCAAGAACCTTCTCACTGCAGAGCGCGCTCCTCTAATACCAAGAACCTTCTGACTGCAGCGGCCTGTAATACCAAGAACCTTCTCACTGCAGCGTGCGCCTCTAATACCAAGAACCTTCTGACTGCAGCACGCACCTGTAATACCAAGAACCTTCTCACTGCAGCAGCCTGTAATACCAAGAACCTTCTCACTGCAGCGTGCGCCTCTAATACCAAGAACCTTCTCAATGCAGCGCGCGTCTCTAATACCAAGAACATTCTCACTGCAGTGCGCGCCGCTAATACCAAGAACCTTCTCCATGCAGCGCGCGCCTCTAATACCAAGTGCCTTCTCACTGCAGCACGCGCCTCTAATACCAAGAACCTTCTCACTGCAGCGGCCTGTAATACCAAGAACCTTCTCACTGCAGCACGCGCCTCTAATACCAAGAGCCTTCTGACTGCAGCACGCGCCTGTAATACCAAGAACCTTCTCACTGCAGCGCGCGCCTGTAATACCAAGAACCTTCTCACTGCAGAGGCCTGTAATACCAAGAACCTTCTCACTGCAGCGCGCGCCTCTAATACCAAGAGCCTTCTGACTGCAGCATGCACCTGTAATACCAAGAACCTTCTCACTGCAGCACGCGCCTGTAATACCAAGAACCTTCTCACTGCAGCGTGCGCCTGTAATACCAAGAACCTTCTGACTGCAGCGTGCGCCTGTAATACCAAGAACCTTCTGACTGCAGCACGCGCCAGTAATGCCAAGAACCTTCTCACTGCAGCGCGCGCCTGTAATACCAAGAACCTTCTGACTTCAGCATGCGCCAGTAATGCCAAGAACCTTCTCACTGCAGCACGCGCCAGTAATGCCAAGAACCTTCTCACTGCAGCGCACGCCTGTAATACCAAGAACCTTCTGACTGCAGCGGCCTGTAATACCAAGAGCTTTCTGACTGCAGCATGCGCCTGTAATACCAAGAATCTTCTGACTGCAGCACACGCCTGTAATACCAAGAACCTTCTCACTGCAGCGCGCGCCTCTAATACCAAGAACCTTCTCACTGCAGCACGCGCCTGGAATACCAAGAACCTTCTGACTGCAGCACTCTCCAGTAATGCCAAGAACCTTCTCACTGCAGCACACGCCAGTAATGCCAAGAACCTTCTCACTGCAGCGCACGCCTGTAATACCAAGAACCTTCTGACTGCAGCGGCCTGTAATACCAAGAGCCTTCTGACTGCAGCACGCGCCTGTAATACCAAGAACCTTCTCACTGCAGCGCGCGCCTCTATTACCAAGAACCTTCTCACTGCAGCGCATGCCTGTAATACCAAGAGCCTTCTGACTGCAGCACGCGCCTGTAATACCAAGAATCTTCTCACTGCAGCGGCCTGTAATACCAAGAACCTTCTCACTGCAGCGGCCTGTAATACCAAGAACCTTCTCACTGCAGCGTGAGCCTCTAATACCAAGAGCCCTCTGACTGCAGCATGCGCCTGTAATACCAAGAACCTTCTCACTGCAGCATGCGCCTGTAATACCAAGAACCTTCTCACTGCAGCACGCACCAGTAATGCCAAGAACCTTCTCACTGCAGCGCGCGCCTGTAATACAAGAACCTTCTGACTGCAGCAGGCGCCAGTAATGCCAAGCACCTTCTCACTGCAGCACGCGCCAGTAATGCCAAGAACCTTCTCACTGCAGCGCACGCCTGTAATACCAAGAACCTCCTGACTGCAGCGGCCTGTAATACCAAGAACCTTCTCAATGCAGCGCGCGCTCTAATACCAAGAACCTTCTCACTGCAGCGGCCTGTAATACCAAGAACCTTCTCACTTCAGCGTGCGCCTCTAATACCAAGAACCTTCTGACTGCAGCACGCACCTGTAATACCAAGAACCTTCTCACTGCAGCGGCCTGTAATACCAAGAACCTTCTCAATGCAGCGCGTGCCTCTAATACCAAGAACATTCTTACTGCAGTGCGCGCCGCTAATACCAAGAACCTTCTCCATGCAGCGCGCCTCTAATACCAATTGCCTTCTCACTGCAGCACGCGCCTCTAATACCAAGAACCTTCTCACTGCAGCGGCCTGTAATACCAAGAACCTTCTCACTGCAGCACTCGCCTCGAATACCAAGAGCCTTCTGACTGCAGCACGCGCCTGTAATACCAAGAACCTTCTCACTGCAGCGTGTGCCTCTAATACCAAGAGGCTTCTGACTGCAGCACGCGCCTGTAATACCAAGAACCTTCTAACTGCAGCGTGCGCCTGTAATACCAAGAACCTTCTCACTGCAGCACGCGCCTGTAATACCAAGAACCTTCTGACTGCAGCACGCGCCAGTAATGCCAAGAACCTTCTCACTGCAGCACGCGCCAGTAATGCCAAGAACCTTCTCACTGCAGTGCACACCTGTAATACCAAGAACCTTCTGACTGCAGCGGCCTGTAATACCAAGAGCCTTCTGACTGCAGCACGCGCCAGTAATGCCAAGAACCTTCTCACTGCAGCGCGCGCCTGTAATACCAAGAACCTTCTGACTGCAGCACGCGCCAGTAATGCCAAGAACCTTCTCACTGCAGCATGTGCCAGTAATGCCAAGAACCTTCTCACTGCAGCGCACGCCTGTAATACAAAGAACTTTCTGACTGCAGCGGCCTGTAATACCAAGAGCCTTCTGACTGCAGCACGCGCCTGTAATACCAAGAACCTTCTCACTGCAGCGCGCGCCTGTAATACCAAGAACCTTCTCACTACAGCGCGCGCCTGTAATACCAAGAACCTTCTGACTGCAGCACGCGCCTGTAATACCAAGAACCTTCTCACTGCAGCGCGCGCCTCTAATACCAAGAACCTTCTCATTGCAGCACGCTCCTGTAATACCAAGAACCTTCTGACTGCAGCACGCGCCAGTAATACCAAGAACCTTCTCACTGCAGCGCACGCCAGTAATGCCAAGAACCTTCTGACTGCAGCGGCCTGTAATACCAAGAGCCTTCTGACTGCAGCACGCGCCTGTAATACCCAGAACCTTCTCACTGCAGCGCGCGCCTCTAATACCAAGAACCTTCTGACTGCAGCACGCCCCTGTAATACCAAGAACCTTCTCACTGCAGCGCGCGCCTGTAATACCAAGAACCTTCTCACTGCAGCGGCCTGTAATACCAAGAACCTTCTCAATGCAGCACGCGACTGTAATACCAAGAGCCTTCTGACTGCAGCACGCGCCTGTAATACCAAGAGCCTTCTCACTGCAGCACGTGCCTGTAATACCAGGAACCTTCTCACTGCAGCACGCGCCTGTAATACCAAGAAGCTTCTCACTGCAGCGGCCTGTAATACCAAGAACCTTCTCACTGCAGCGCGCGCCTCTAATACCAAGAACCTTCTGACTGCAGCACGCGCCTGTAATACCAAGAACCTTCTCATTGCTGCGCGCGCCTCTAATACCAAGAACCTTTTCACTGCAGCGGGCTGTAATACCAAGAACCTTCTCCCTGCAGCGCGCGCCTCTAATACCAAGAACCTTCTGACTGCAGCACGCGCCTGTAATACCAAGAACCTTCTCACTGCAGCGGCCTGTAATACCAAGAACCTTCTCACTGCAGCTGCCTGTAATACCAAGACCCTTCTCACTGCAGCGCGCGCCTCTAATACCAAGAACCTTCTGACTGCAGCACGCGCCTGTAATACCAAGAACCTTCTCACTGCAGCGCGCGCCTCTAATACCAAGAACCTTCTCACTGCAGCGGCCTGTAATACCAAGAACCGTCTCACTGCAGCGCGCGCCTCTAATACCAAGAACCTTCTCACTGCAGCGGCCTGTAATACCAAGAACCTTCTCACTGCAGCATGCACCTCGAATACCAAGAACCTTCTGACTGCAGCACGAGCCTGTAATACCAAGAACCTTCTCACTGCAGCGTGCGCCTCTAATACCAAGAACCTTCTCAAAGCAGTGCGCGCCTCTAATACCAAGAACCTTCTCACTGCAGGGCGCGCCGCTAATACCAAGAACCTTCTCACTGCAGCGGCCTGTAATACCAAGAACCTTCTCACTGCAGCACGCGCCTCTAATACCAAGAGCCTTCTGACTGCAGCACACGCCTGTAATACCAAGAACCTTCTCACTGCAGCGTGCGCCTCTAATACCAAGAACCTTCTGACTGCAGCACGCACCTGTAATACCAAGAACCTTCTCACTGCAGCGGCCTATAATACCAAGAACCTTCTCACTGCAGCACGCGCCTCTAATACCAAGAGCCTTCTGACTGCAGCACGCGCCTGTAATACCAAGAACCTTCTCACTGCAGCGCGTGCCGCTAATACCAAGAACCTTCTCACTGCAGCGCGCGCCTCTAATACCAAGAGCCTTCTCACTGCAGCACGCGCCTCTAATACCAAGAGCCTTCTCACTGCAGCGCGCGCCAGTAATGCCAAGAACCTTCTCACTGCAGCACGCGCCAGTAATGCCAAGAACCTTCTCACTGCAGCGCACGCTTGTAATACCAAGAACCTTCTGACTGCAGCGGCCTGTAATACCAAGATCCTTCCGACTGCAGCACGCGCCTGTAATACCAAGAACCTTCTCACTGCAGCGCGCGCCTCTAATACCAAGAACCTTCTCACTGCAGCGGCCTGTAATACCAAGAACCTTCTCACTGCAGCGCGCGCCTCTAATACCAAGAACCTTCTGACTGCAGCATGCACCTCTAATACCAAGAACCTTCTCAATGCAGCATGCGCCTGTAATACCAGAACCTTCTCACTGCAGCGGCCTGTAATACCAAGAACCTTCTCACTGCAGCGTGTGCCTCTAATACCAAGAGCCTTCTGACTGCAGCATGCGCCTGTAATACCAAGAACCTTCTCACTGCAGCACGCGCCTGTAATACCAAGAACCTTCTCACTGCAGCGTGCGCCTGTAATACCAAGAACCTTCTCACTGCAGCACGCGCCTGTAATACCAAGAGCCATCTGACTGCAGCACGCGCATGTAATACCAAGAACCTTCTGACTGCAGCACGCGCCAGTAATGCCAAGAACCTTCTCACTGCAGCGGGCGCCCGTAATACCAAGAAACTTCTGACTGCAGCATGCGCCAGTAATGCCAAGAAACTTCTCACTGCATCACGCGCCAGTAATGCCAAGAACATTCTCACTGCAGCGCACGCCTGTAATACCAAGAACCTTCTGACTGCAGCGGCCTGTAATACCAAGAGCCTTCTGACTGCAGCACGCGCCTGTAATACCAAGAACCTTCTCACTGCAGCGCGCCTGTAATACCAAGAACCTTCTCACTGCAGCGCGCGCCTGCAATACCAAGAACATTCTGACTGCAGCACGCGCCTGAAATACCAAGAACCTTCTCACTGCAGCGCGCGCCTCTAATACCAAGAACCTTCTGACTGCAGCGGCCTGTAATACCAAGAGCCTTCTGACTGCAGCAAGGGCCTGTAATACCAAGAACCTTCTCACTGCAGCGCGCCTGTAATACCAAGAACCTTCTCACTGCAGCGCGCGCCGGTAATACCAAGAACCTTCTGACTGCAGCACGCGCCTGTAATACCAAGAGCCTTCTCACTGCAGCACGCGCCTCTAATACCAAGAACCTTCTCACTGCAGCGGCCTGTAATACCAAGAACCTTCTCACTGCAGCACGCGCCTCTAATACCAAGAGCCTTCTGACTGCAGCACGCGCCTGTAATACCAAGAACCTTCTCACTGCAGCGCGCGCCAGTAATACCAAGAACCTTCTCACTGCAGCGGCCTGTAATACCAAGAACCTTCTCACTGCAGCGCGCGCCTCTAATACCAAGAACCTTTTCACTGCAGCGGCCTGTAATACCAAGATCCTTCTCACTGCAGCGTGCGCCTCTAATACCAAGAACCTTCTGACTGCAGCACGCACCTGTAATACCAAGAACCTTCTCACTGCAGCGGCCTGTAATACCAAGAACCTTCTCACTGCAGCGTGCGCCTCTAATACCAAGAACCTTCTCAATGCAGCGCGCACCTCTAATACCAAGAACATTCTCACTGCAGCTCGCGCCGCTAATACCAAGAACCTTCTCAATGCAGCGCGCGCCTCTAATACCAAGAGCCTTCTCACTGCAGCACGCTCCTCTAATACCAAGAACCTTCTCACTGCAGCGGCCTGTAATACCAAGAACCTTCTCACTGCAGCACGCGCCTCTAATACCAAGAGCCTTCTGACTGCAGCACGCGCCTGTAATACCAAGAACCTTCTCACTGCAGCGCACGCCTGTAATACCAAGATCCTTCTCACTGCAGAGGCCTGTAATACCAAGACCCTTCTCACTGCAGCGTGCGCCTCTAATACCAAGAGCCTTCTGACTGCAGCATGCGCCTGTAATACCAAGAACCTTCTCACTGCAGCACGCGCCTGTAATACCAAGAACCTTCTCACTGCAGCGTGCGCCTGTAATACCAAGAACCTTCTCACTGCAGCACGCGCCTGTAATACCAAGAGAGCCTTCTGACTGCAGCGCGCGCCTGTAATACCAAGAACCTTCTCACTGCAGCGGCCTGTAATACCAAGAACCTTCTCACCGCAGCGGCCTGTAATACCAAGAAACTTCTCACCGCAGCGGCCTGTAATACCAAGAGCTTTCTGACTGCAGCACGCTCCTGTAATACCAAGAACCTTCTGACTGCAGCACGCGCCTGTAATACCAAGAACCTTCTCACTGCAGCGGCCTGTAATACCAAGAACCTTCTCACCGCAGCGGCCTGTAATACCAAGAAACTTCTCACTGCAGCGGCCTGTAATACCAAGAACCTTCTCACTGCAGCGCGTGCCTCTAATACCAAGAACATTCTGACTGCAGCACGCGCCTGTAATACCAATAACCTTCTCACTGCAGCGCGCGCCTCTAATACCAAGAACCTTCTCACTGCAGCGGCCTGTAATACAAAGAACCTTCTCACTGCAGCACGCTCCTGTAATACCAAGAACATTCTGACTGCAGCACGCGCCTGTAATACCAATAACCTTCTCACTGCAGCGCACACCTCTAATACCAAGAACCTTCTGACTGCAGCACGCGCCTCTAATACCAAGAACCTTTTCAATGCAGCGCGCACCTCTAATACCAAGAACCTTCTCACTGCAGCGCGCGCCGCTAATACCAAGAACCTTCTCAATGCAGCGCGCGCCTCTAATACCAAGAGCCTTCTCACTGCAGCACGCGCCTCTAATACCAAGAACCTTCTCACTGCAGCGGCCTGTAATACCAAGAACCTTCTCACTGCAGCACGCGCCTCTAATACCAAGAGCCTTCTGACTGCAGCACACGCCTGTAATACCAAGAACCTTCTCACTGCAGCGCGCGCCTGTAATACCAGAACCTTCTCACTGCAGCGGCCTGTAATACCAAGAACCTTCTCACTGCAGCGTGTGCCTCTAATACCAAGAGCCTTCTGACTGCAGCACGCGCCTGTAATACCAAGAACCTTCTCACTGCAGCACGCGCCTGTAATACCAAGAACCTTCTCACTGCAGCGTGCGCCTGTAATACCAAGACCTTCTCACTGCAGCACGCGCCTGTAATACCAAGAGCCATCTGACTGCAGCACGCGCCTGTAATACCAAGAACCTTCTGACTGCAGCACTCGCCAGTAATGCCAAGAACCTTCTCACTGCAGCGCGCGCCTGTAATACCAAGAACCTTCTGACTGCAGCACGCGCCAGTAATGCCAAGAACCTTCTCACTGCAGCACGCGCCAGTAATGCCAAGAACCTTCTCACTGCAGCGCACGCCTGTAATACCAAGAACTTCTGACTGCAGCGGCCTGTAATACCAAGAGCCTTCTGACTGCAGCACGCGCCTGTAATACCAAGAACCTTCTCACTGCAGCGCGCCTGTAATACCAAGAACCTTCTCACTGCAGCGCGCGCCTGTAATACCAAGAACCTTCTGACTGCAGCACGCGCCTGTAATACCAAGAACCTTATCACTGCAGCGCGCGCCTCTAATACCAAGAACTTTCTCACTGCAGCACGCGCCTGTAATACCAAGAACCTTCTGACTGCAGCACGCGCCAGTAATGCCAAGAACCTTCTCACTGCAGCGCAAGCCAGTAATGCCAAGAACCTTCTGACTGCAGTGGCCTGTAATACCAAGAGCCTTCTGACTGCAGCACGCGCCTGTAATACCAAGAACCTTCTCACTGCAGCGCGCGCCTCTAATACCAAGAACCTTCTGACTGCAGCACACGCCTGTAATACCAAGAGCCTTCTCACTGCAGCACGCGCCTCTAATACCAATAACCTTCTCACTGCAGCGGCCTGTAATACCAAGAACCTTCTCACTGCAGCATGCACCTCGAATACCAAGAACCTTCTGACTGCAGCACGAGCCTGTAATACCAAGAACCTTCTCACTGCAGCGTGCGCCTCTAATACCAAGAACCTTCTCAAAGCAGTACGCGCCTCTAATACCAAGAACCTTCTCACTGCAGGCGCGCCGCTAATACCAAGAACCTTCTCAGTGCAGCGCGCGCCTCTAATACCAACAGCCTTCTCACTGCAGCACGCGCCTCTAATACCAAGAACCTTCTCACTGCAGCGGCCTGTAATACCAAGAACCTTCTCACTGCAGCACGCGCCTCTAATACCAAGAGCCTTCTGACTGCAGCACACGCCTGTAATACCAAGAACCTTCTCACTGCAGCGTGCGCCTCTAATACCAAGAACCTTCTGACTGCAGCACGCACCTGTAATACCAAGAACCTTCTCACTGCAGCGGCCTATAATACCAAGAACCTTCTCACTGCAGCACGCGCCTCTAATACCAAGAGCCTTCTGACTGCAGCACGCGCCTGTAATACCAAGAACCTTCTCACTGCAGCGCGTGCCGCTAATACCAAGAACCTTCTCACTGCAGCGCGCGCCTCTAATACCAAGAGCCTTCTCACTGCAGCACGCGCCTCTAATACCAAGAGCCTTCTCACTGCAGCGCGCGCCAGTAATGCCAAGAACCTTCTCACTGCAGCACGCGCCAGTAATGCCAAGAACCTTCTCACTGCAGCGCACGCTTGTAATACCAAGAACCTTCGGACTGCAGCGGCCTGTAATACCAAGATCCTTCCGACTGCAGCACGCGCCTGTAATACCAAGAACCTTCTCACTGCAGCGCGCGCCTCTAATACCAAGAACCTTCTCACTGCAGCGGCCTGTAATACCAAGAACCTTCTCACTGCAGCGCGCGCCTCTAATACCAAGAACCTTCTGACTGCAGCATGCACCTCTAATACCAAGAACCTTCTCAATGCAGCATGCGCCTGTAATACCAGAACCTTCTCACTGCAGCGGCCTGTAATACCAAGAACCTTCTCACTGCAGCGTGTGCCTCTAATACCAAGAGCCTTCTGACTGCAGCATGCGCCTGTAATACCAAGAACCTTCTCACTGCAGCACGCGCCTGTAATACCAAGAACCTTCTCACTGCAGCGTGCGCCTGTAATACCAAGAACCTTCTCACTGCAGCACGCGCCTGTAATACCAAGAGCCATCTGACTGCAGCACGCGCATGTAATACCAAGAACCTTCTGACTGCAGCACGCGCCAGTAATGCCAAGAACCTTCTCACTGCAGCGGGCGCCCGTAATACCAAGAAACTTCTGACTGCAGCATGCGCCAGTAATGCCAAGAAACTTCTCACTGCAGCACGCGCCAGTAATGCCAAGAACATTCTCACTGCAGCGCACGCCTGTAATACCAAGAACCTTCTGACTGCAGCGGCCTGTAATACCAAGAGCCTTCTGACTGCAGCACGCGCCTGTAATACCAAGAACCTTCTCACTGCAGCGCGCCTGTAATACCAAGAACCTTCTCACTGCAGCGCGCGCCTGTAATACCAAGAACCTTCTGACTGCAGCACGCGCCTGAAATACCAAGAACCTTCTCACTGCAGCGCGCGCCTCTAATACCAAGAACCTTCTGACTGCAGCGGCCTGTAATACCAAGAGCCTTCTGACTGCAGCAAGGGCCTGTAATACCAAGAACCTTCTCACTGCAGCGCGCCTGTAATACCAAGAACCTTCTCACTGCAGCGCGCGCCGGTAATACCAAGAACCTTCTGACTGCAGCACGCGCCTGTAATACCAAGAGCCTTCTCACTGCAGCACGCGCCTCTAATACCAAGAACCTTCTCACTGCAGCGGCCTGTAATACCAAGAACCTTCTCACTGCAGCACGCGCCTCTAATACCAAGAGCCTTCTGACTGCAGCACGCGCCTGTAATACCAAGAACCTTCTCACTGCAGCGCGCGCCAGTAATACCAAGAACCTTCTCACTGCAGCGGCCTGTAATACCAAGAACCTTCTCACTGCAGCGCGCGCCTCTAATACCAAGAACCTTTTCACTGCAGCGGCCTGTAATACCAAGATCCTTCTCACTGCAGCGTGCGCCTCTAATACCAAGAACCTTCTGACTGCAGCACGCACCTGTAATACCAAGAACCTTCTCACTGCAGCGGCCTGTAATACCAAGAACCTTCTCACTGCAGCGTGCGCCTCTAATACCAAGAACCTTCTCAATGCAGCGCGCACCTCTAATACCAAGAACATTCTCACTGCAGCTCGCGCCGCTAATACCAAGAACCTTCTCAATGCAGCGCGCGCCTCTAATACCAAGAGCCTTCTCACTGCAGCACGCGCCTCTAATACCAAGAACCTTCTCACTGCAGCGGCCTGTAATACCAAGAACCTTCTCACTGCAGCACGCGCCTCTAATACCAAGAGCCTTCTGACTGCAGCACGCGCCTGTAATACCAAGAACCTTCTCACTGCAGCGCACGCCTGTAATACCAAGATCCTTCTCACTGCAGAGGCCTGTAATACCAAGACCCTTCTCACTGCAGCGTGCGCCTCTAATACCAAGAGCCTTCTGACTGCAGCATGCGCCTGTAATACCAAGAACCTTCTCACTGCAGCACGCGCCTGTAATACCAAGAACCTTCTCACTGCAGCGTGCGCCTGTAATACCAAGAACCTTCTCACTGCAGCACGCGCCTGTAATACCAAGAGAGCCTTCTGACTGCAGCGCGCGCCTGTAATACCAAGAACCTTCTCACTGCAGCGGCCTGTAATACCAAGAACCTTCTCACCGCAGCGGCCTGTAATACCAAGAAACTTCTCACCGCAGCGGCCTGTAATACCAAGAGCTTTCTGACTGCAGCACGCTCCTGTAATACCAAGAACCTTCTGACTGCAGCACGCGCCTGTAATACCAAGAACCTTCTCACTGCAGCGGCCTGTAATACCAAGAACCTTCTCACCGCAGCGGCCTGTAATACCAAGAAACTTCTCACTGCAGCGGCCTGTAATACCAAGAACCTTCTCACTGCAGCGCGTGCCTCTAATACCAAGAACATTCTGACTGCAGCACGCGCCTGTAATACCAATAACCTTCTCACTGCAGCGCGCGCCTCTAATACCAAGAACCTTCTCACTGCAGCGGCCTGTAATACAAAGAACCTTCTCACTGCAGCGCACGCCTCTAATACCAAGAACCTTCTGACTGCAGCACGCGCCTCTAATACCAAGAACCTTCTCAATGCAGCGCGCACCTCTAATACCAAGAACCTTCTCACTGCAGCGCGCGCCGCTAATACCAAGAACCTTCTCAATGCAGCGCGCGCCTCTAATACCAAGAGCCTTCTCACTGCAGCACGCGCCTCTAATACCAAGAACCTTCTCACTGCAGCGGCCTGTAATACCAAGAACCTTCTCACTGCAGCACGCGCCTCTAATACCAAGAGCCTTCTGACTGCAGCACACGCCTGTAATACCAAGAACCTTCTCACTGCAGCGCGCGCCTGTAATACCAGAACCTTCTCACTGCAGCGGCCTGTAATACCAAGAACCTTCTCACTGCAGCGTGTGCCTCTAATACCAAGAGCCTTCTGACTGCAGCACGCGCCTGTAATACCAAGAACCTTCTCACTGCAGCACGCGCCTGTAATACCAAGAACCTTCTCACTGCAGCGTGCGCCTGTAATACCAAGAGCCTTCTGACTGCAGCACGCGCCTGTAATACCAAGAACCTTCTGACTGCAGCACTCGCCAGTAATGCCAAGAACCTTCTCACTGCAGCGCGCGCCTGTAATACCAAGAACCTTCTGACTGCAGCACGCGCCAGTAATGCCAAGAACCTTCTCACTGCAGCACGCGCCAGTAATGCCAAGAACCTTCTCACTGCAGCGCACGCCTGTAATACCAAGAACTTCTGACTGCAGCGGCCTGTAATACCAAGAGCCTTCTGACTGCAGCACGCGCCTGTAATACCAAGAACCTTCTCACTGCAGCGCGCCTGTAATACCAAGAACCTTCTCACTGCAGCGCGCGCCTGTAATACCAAGAACCTTCTGACTGCAGCACGCGCCTGTAATACCAAGAACCTTATCACTGCAGCGCGCGCCTCTAATACCAAGAACTTTCTCACTGCAGCACGCGCCTGTAATACCAAGAACCTTCTGACTGCAGCACGCGCCAGTAATGCCAAGAACCTTCTCACTGCAGCGCAAGCCAGTAATGCCAAGAACCTTCTGACTGCAGCGGCCTGTAATACCAAGAGCCTTCTGACTGCAGCACGAGCCTGTAATACCAAGAACCTTCTCACTGCAGCGCGCGCCTCTAATACCAAGAACCTTCTGACTGCAGCACGCCCTGTAATACCAAGAACGTTCTCACTGCAGCGCGCGCCTGTAATACCAAGAACCTTCTCACTGCAGCGGCCTGTAATACCAAGAACCTTCTCACTGCAGCACGCGCCTGTAATACCAAGAGCCTTCTGACTGCAGCACGCGCCTGTAATACCAAGAGCCTTCTCACTGCAGCACGTGCCTGTAATACCTGGAACCTTCTGACTGCAGCACGCGCCTGTAATACCAAGAACCTTCTCACTGCAGCGGCCTGTAATACCAAGAACCTTCTCACTGCAGCGCGCGCCTCTAATACCAAGAACCTTCTGACTGCAGCGGCCTGTAATACCAAGAACCTTCTCACTGCAGCGCGCGCCTCTAATACCAAGAACCTTCTGACTGCAGCACGCGCCTGTAATATCAAGAACCTTCTCAGTGCAGCGCGCGCCTCTAATACCAAGAACCTTCTCACTGCAGCGGCCTGTAATACCAAGAACCTTCTCACTGCAGCGCGCACCTCTAATACCAAGAACCTTCTGACTGCAGCACGTGCCTGTAATACCAAGAACCTTCTCACTGCAGCAGCCTGTAATACCAAGAACCTTCTCACTGCAGCGGCCTGTAATACCAAGAACCTTCTCACTGCAGTGCGCGCCTCTAATACCAAGAACTTTCTGACTGCAGCACGCGCCTGTAATACCAAGAACCTTCTCACTCCAGCGCGCGCCTCTAATACCAAGAACCTTCTCACTGCAGCGGCCTGTAATACCAAGAACCTTCTCACTGCAGCGGCCTGTAATACCAAGAACCTTCTCACTGCAGCGCGCACCTCTAATACCAAGAACCTTCTCACTGCAGCGGCATGTAATACCAAGAACCTTATCACTGCAGCGTGCGCCTCTAATACCAAGAACCTTCTGACTGCAGCACACGCCTGTAATACCAAGAACCTTCTCACTGCAGCGTGCGCCTCTAATACCAAGAACCTTCTCAAAGCAGTGCGCGCCTCTAATACCAAGAACCTTCTCACTGCAGCGCGCGCCGCTAATACCAAGAATCTTCTCACTGCAGCACGCGACTCTAATACCAAGAGCCTTCTCACTGCAGCACGCGCCTCTAATACTAAGAACCTTCTCACTGCAGCGGCCTGTAATACCAAGAACCTTCTCACTGCAGCACGCGCCACTAATACCAAGAGCCTTCTGACTGCGGCACGCGCCTGTAATACCAAGAACTTTCTCACTGCAGCGGCCTGTAATACCAAGAACCTTCTCAATGCAGCGCGCGCCTCTAATACCAAGAACCTTCTCACTGCAGCGGCCTGTAATACCAAGAACCTTCTCACTTCAGCGTGCGCCTCTAATACCAAGAACCTTCTGACTGCAGCACGCACCTGTAATACCAAGAACCTTCTCACTGCAGCAGCCTGTAATACCAAGAACCTTCTCTCTGCAGCGTGCGCCTCTAATACCAAGAACCTTCTCAATGCAGCGCGCGCCTCTAATACCAAGAACATTCTTACTGCAGTGCGCGCCGCTAATACCAAGAACCTTCTCCATGCAGCGCGCCTCTAATACCAATTGCCTTCTCACTGCAGCACGCGCCTCTAATACCAAGAACCTTCTCACTGCAGCGGCCTGTAATACCAAGAACCTTCTCACTGCAGCACTGCGCCTCGAATACCAAGAGCCTTCTGACTGCAGCACGCGCCTGTAATACCAAGAACCTTCTCACTGCAGCGTGTGCCTCTAATACCAAGAGGCTTCTGACTGCAGCACGCGCCTGTAATACCAAGAACCTTCTAACTGCAGCGTGCGCCTGTAATACCACAGAACCTTCTCACTGCAGCGCGCGCCTGTAATACCAAGAACCTTCTGACTGCAGCACGCGCCAGTAATGCCAAGAACTTTCTCACTGCAGCACGCGCCAGTAATGCCAAGAACCTTCTCACTGCAGCGCACGCCTGTAATACCAAGAACCTTCTGACTGCAGCGGCCTGTAATACCAAGAGCCTTCTGACTGCAGCACGCGCCTGTAATACCAAGAACCTTCTCACTGCAGCGCGCGCCTGTAATACCAAGAACCTTCTCACTGCAGCGCGCGCCTGTAATACCAAGAACCTTCTGACTGCAGCACGCGCCTCTAATACCAAGAACCTTCTCACTGCAGCGCACGCATGTAATACCAAGAACCTTCTCACTGCAGCGCGCGCCTGTAATACCAAGAACCTTCTCACTGCAGCGCGCGCCTCTAATACCAAGAACCTTCTCACTGCGGCACGCGCCTGTAATACCAAGAACCTTCTGACTGCAGCACGCGCCAGTAATGCCAAGAACCTTCTCACTGCAGCGCAAGCCAGTAATGCCAAGAACCTTCTGACTGCAGCGGCCTGTAATACCAAGAGCCTTCTGACTGCAGCACGCGCCTGTAATACCAAGAACCTTCTCACTGCAGCGCGCGCTCTAATACGAAGAACCTTCTGACTGCAGCACGCCCCTGTAATACCAAGAACGTTCTCACTGCAGAGCGCGCCTGTAATACCAAGAACCTTCTCACTGCATTGGCCGGTAATACCAAGAACCTTCTCACTGCAGCACGCGCCTGTAATACCAAGAGCCTTCTGACTGCAGCACGCGCCTGTCATACCAAGAGCCTTCTCACTGCAGCACGTGCCTGTAATACCTGGAACCTTCTGACTGCAGCACGCGCCTGTAATACCAAGAACCTTCTCACTGCAGCGGCCTGTAATACCAAGAACCATCTCACTGCAGCGCGCGCCTCTAATACCAAGAACCTTCTGACTGCAGCACGCGCCTGTAATACCAAGAACCTTCTCAGTGCAGCGCGCGCCACTAATACCAAGAACCTTCTCACTGCAGCGGCCTGTAATACCAAGAACCTTCTCACTGCAGCGCGCGCCTCTTATACCAAGAACCTTCTGACTGCAGCACGCGCCTGTAATACCAAGAACCTTCTCACTGCAGCGGCCTGTAATACCAAGAACCTTCTCACTGCAGCGGCCTGTAATACCAAGAACCTTCTCACTGCAGCGCGTGCCTCTAATACCAAGAACCTTCTGACTGCAGCACGCGCCTGTAATACCAAGAACCTTCTCACTGCAGCGCGCGCCTCTAATACCAAAAACCTCCTCACTGCAGCAGCCTGTAATACCAAGAACCTTCTCACTGCAGCGCGTGCTTCTAATACCAAGAACCTTCTCACTGCAGCGGCCTGTAATACCAAGAACCTTCTCACTGCAGCGTGCGCCTCTAATACCAAGAACCTTCTGACTGCAGCACACGCCTGTAATACCAAGAACCTTCTCACTGCAGTGTGCGCCTCTAAAACCAAGAACCTTCTCAAAGCAGTGCGCGCATCTAATACCAAGAACCTTCTCACTGCAGCGCGTGCCGCTAATACCAAGAACCTTCTCACTGCAGCGCGCGCCTCTAATACCAAGAGCCTTCTCACTGCAGCACGCGCCTCTAATACCAAGAACCTTCTCACTGCAGCGGCCTGTAATACCAAGAACCTTCTCACTGCAGCACGCGCCTCTAATACCAAGAGCCTTCTGACTGCAGCACGCGCCTGTAATACCAAGAACCTTCTCACTGCAGCGCTTGCCAGTAATACCAAGAACCTTCTCACTGCAGCGGCCTGTAATACCAAGAACCTTCTCACTGCAGCGCGCGCCTCTAATACCAAGAACCTTCTGACTGCAGCGGCCTGTAATACCAAGAACCTTCTCACTGCAGCGTGCGCCTCTAATACCAAGAACCTTCTGACTGCAGCACGCACCTGTAATACCAAGAACCTTCTCACTGCAGCAGCCTGTAATACCAAGAACCTTCTCACTGCAGCGTGCGCCTCTAATACCAAGAACCTTCTCAATGCAGCGCGCGTCTCTAATACCAAGAACATTCTCACTGCAGTGCGCGCCGCTAATACCAAGAACCTTCTCCATGCAGCGCGCGCCTCTAATACCAAGTGCCTTCTCACTGCAGCACGCGCCTCTAATACCAAGAACCTTCTCACTGCAGCGGCCTGTAATACCAAGAACCTTCTCACTGCAGCACGCGCCTCTAATACCAAGAGCCTTCTGACTGCAGCACGCGCCTGTAATACCAAGAACCTTCTCACTGCAGCTTGCGCCTGTAATACCAAGAACCTTCTCACTGCAGAGGCCTGTAATACCAAGAACCTTCTCACTGCAGCGCCTGCCTCTAATACCAAGAGCCTTCTGACTGCAGCATGCACCTGTAATACCAAGAACCTTCTCACTGCAGCACGCGCCTGTAATACCAAGAACCTTCTGACTGCAGCGTGCGCCTGTAATACCAAGAACCTTCTGACTGCAGCGTGCGCCTGTAATACCAAGAACCTTCTGACTGCAGCACGCGCCAGTAATGCCAAGAACCTTCTCACTGCAGCGCGCGCCTGTAATACCAAGAACCTTCTGACTTCAGCATGCGCCAGTAATGCCAAGAACCTTCTCACTGCAGCACGCGCCAGTAATGCCAAGAACCTTCTCACTGCAGCGCACGCCTGTAATACCAAGAACCTTCTGACTGCAGCGGCCTGTAATACCAAGAGCTTTCTGACTGCAGCATGCGCCTGTAATACCAAGAATCTTCTGACTGCAGCACACGCCTGTAATACCAAGAACCTTCTCACTGCAGCGCGCGCCTCTAATACCAAGAACCTTCTCACTGCAGCACGCGCCTGGAATACCAAGAACCTTCTGACTGCAGCACTCTCCAGTAATGCCAAGAACCTTCTCACTGCAGCACACGCCAGTAATGCCAAGAACCTTCTCACTGCAGCGCACGCCTGTAATACCAAGAACCTTCTGACTGCAGCGGCCTGTAATACCAAGAGCCTTCTGACTGCAGCACGCGCCTGTAATACCAAGAACCTTCTCACTGCAGCGCGCGCCTCTATTACCAAGAACCTTCTCACTGCAGCGCATGCCTGTAATACCAAGAGCCTTCTGACTGCAGCACGCGCCTGTAATACCAAGAATCTTCTCACTGCAGCGGCCTGTAATACCAAGAACCTTCTCACTGCAGCGGCCTGTAATACCAAGAACCTTCTCACTGCAGCGTGAGCCTCTAATACCAAGAGCCCTCTGACTGCAGCATGCGCCTGTAATACCAAGAACCTTCTCACTGCAGCATGCGCCTGTAATACCAAGAACCTTCTCACTGCAGCACGCACCAGTAATGCCAAGAACCTTCTCACTGCAGCGCGCGCCTGTAATACAAGAACCTTCTGACTGCAGCAGGCGCCAGTAATGCCAAGCACCTTCCCACTGCAGCACACGCCAGTAATGCCAAGAACCTTCTCACTGCAGCGCACGCCTGTAATACCAAGAACCTCCTGACTGCAGCGGCCTGTAATACCAAGAACCTTTTCAATGCAGCGCGCGCCTCTAATACCAAGAACCTTCTCACTGCAGCGGCCTGTAATACCAAGAACCTTCTCACTTCAGCGTGCGCCTCTAATACCAAGAACCTTCTGACTGCAGCACACACCTGTAATACCAAGAACCTTCTCACTGCAGCGGCCTGTAATACCAAGAACCTTCTCAATGCAGCGGCCTGTAATACCAAGAACCTTCTCAATGCAGCGCGTGCCTCTAATACCAAGAACATTCTTACTGCAGTGCGCGCCGCTAATACCAAGAACCTTCTCCATGCAGCGCGCCTCTAATACCAATTGCCTTCTCACTGCAGCACGCGCCTCTAATACCAAGAACCTTCTCACTGCAGCGGCCTGTAATACCAAGAACCTTCTCACTGCAGCACTCGCCTCGAATACCAAGAGCCTTCTGACTGCAGCACGCGCCTGTAATACCAAGAACCTTCTCACTGCAGCGTGTGCCTCTAATACCAAGAGGCTTCTGACTGCAGCACGCGCCTGTAATACCAAGAACCTTCTAACTGCAGCGTGCGCCTGTAATACCAAGAACCTTCTCACTGCAGCACGCGCCTGTAATACCAAGAACCTTCTGACTGCAGCACGCGCCAGTAATGCCAAGAACCTTCTCATTGCAGCACGCGCCAGTAATGCCAAGAACCTTCTCACTGCAGTGCACACCTGTAATACCAAGAACCTTCTGACTGCAGCGGCCTGTAATACCAAGAGCCTTCTGACTGCAGCACGCGCCTGTAATACCAAGAACCTAATCACTGCAGCGCGCGCCTGTAATACCAAGAACATTCTCACTGCAGCGCGCGCCTGTAATACCAAGAACCTTCTGACTGCAGCACGCGCCTGTAATACCAAGAACCTTCTCACTGCAGTGCGCGCCTCTAATACCAAGAACCTTCTCACTGCGGCACGCGCCTGTAATACCAAGAACCTTCTGACTGCAGCACGCGCCAGTAATGCCAAGAACCTTCTCACTGCAGCGCAAGCCAGTAATGCCAAGAACCTTCTGACAGCAGCGGCCTGTAATACCAAGAGCCTTCTGACTGCAGCACGCGCCTGTAATACCAAGAACCTTCTCACTGCAGCGCGCGCCTCTAATACGAAGAACCTTCTGACTGCAGCACGCCCTGTAATACCAAGAACGTTCTTACTGCTGAGCGCGCCTGTAATACCAAGAACCTTCTCACTGCATTGGCCTCTAATACCAAGAACCTTCTCACTGCAGCACGCGCCTGTAATACCAAGAGCCTTCTGACTGCAGCACGCGCCTGTCATACCAAGAGCCTTCTCACTGCAGCATGTGCCTGTAATACCTGGAACCTTCTGACTGCAGCACGTGCCTGTAATACCAAGAACCTTCTCACTGCAGCGGCCTGTAATACCAAGAACCTTCTCACTGCAGCGCGCGCCTCTAATACCAAGAACCTTCTGACTGCAGCACGCGCCTGTAATACCAAGAACCTTCTCAGTGCAGCGCGCGCCTCTAATACCAAGAACCTTCACACTGCAGCGGCCTGTAATACCAAGAACCTTCTCACTGCAGCGCGCGCCTCTTATACCAAGAACCTTCTGACTGCAGCACGCGCCTGTAATACCAAGAACCTTCTCACTGCAGCGGCCTGTAATACCAAGAACCTTCTCACTGCAGCGGCCTGTAATACCAAGAACCTTCTCACTGCAGCGCGCGCCTCTAATACCAAGAACCTTCTGACTGCAGCACGCTCCTGTAATACCAAGAACCTTCTCACTGCAGCGCGCGCCTCTAATACCAAAACCTCCTCACTGCAGCAGCCTGTAATACCAAGAACCTTCTCACTGCAGCGCGTACTTCTAATACCAAGAACCTTCTCACTGCAGCGGCCTGTAATACCAAGAACCTTCTCACTGCAGCGTGCGCCTCTAATACCAAGAACCTTCTGACTGCAGCACGCGCCTGTAATACCAAGAACCTTCTCACCGCAGCACACGCTTGTAATACCAAGAACCTTCTGACTGCAGCGGCCTGTAATACCAAGATCCTTCCGACTGCAGCACGCGCCTGTAATACCAAGAACCTTCTCACTGCAGTGCGCGCCTCTAATACCAAGAACCTTCTCACTGCAGCGGCCTGTAATACCAAGAGCCTTCTCACTGCAGCAGCCTGTAATACCAAGAACCTTCTCACTGCAGCGCACGCCTGTAATACCAAGAAGCTTCTCACTGCAGCACGTGCCTGTAATACCAAGAGCCTTCTGACTGCAGCACGCGCCTCTAATACCAAGAACCTTCTCACTGCAGCGTCCTGTAATACCAAGAACCTTCTTACTGCAGCGCGCGCCTGTAATACCAAGAACATTCTAACTGCAGCGGCCTGTAATACCAAGAACCTTCTCACTGCAGCGGCCTGTAATACCAAGTACCTTCTCACTGCAGCACGCGCCTGTAATACCAAGAGCCTTCTGACTGCAGCACGCGCCTGTAATACCAAGAACATTCTCACTGCAGCGTGCGCCTGTAATACCAAGAATCTTCTCACTGCAGCACGCGCCTGTAATACCAAGAGCCTTGTGACTGAAGCGCTCGCCTGTAATACCAAGAACCTTCTGACTGCAGCACGCGCCAGTAATGCCAAGAACCTTCTCACTGAAGCGCGTGCCTGTAATACCAAGAACCTTCTGACTGCAGCACGCGCCAGTAATGCCAAGAACCTTCTCACTGCAGCACGTGCCAGTAATGCCAAGAACCTTCTCACTGCAGCGCACGCCTGTAATACAAAGAACTTTCTGAATGCAGCGGCCTGTAATACCAAGAGCCTTCTGACTGCAGCACGCGCCTGTAATACCAAGAACCTTCTCACTGCAGCGCGCGCCTGTAATACCAAGAACCTTCTCACTACAGCGCGCGCCTGTAATACCAAGAACCTTCTGACTGCAGCACGCGCCTGTAATACCAAGAACCTTCTCACTGCAGCGCGCGCCTCTAATACCAAGAACCTTCTCATTGCAGCACGCTCCTGTAATACCAAGAACCTTCTGACTGCAGCACGCGCCAGTAATGCCAAGAACCTTCTCACTGCAGCGCACGCCAGTAATGCCAAGAACCTTCTGACTGCAGCGGCCTGTAATACCAAGAGCCTTCTGACTGCAGCACGCGCCTGTAATACCCAGAACCTTCTCACTGCAGCGCGCGCCTCTAATACCAAGAACCTTCTGACTGCAGCACGCCCCTGTAATACCAAGAACCTTCTCACTGCAGCACGCGCCTGTAATACCAAGAACCTTCTCACTGCAGCGGCCTGTAATACCAAGAACCTTCTCACTGCAGCACGCAACTGTAATACCAAGAGCCTTCTGACTGCAGCACGCGCCTGTAATACCAAGAGCCTTCTCACTGCAGCACGTGCCTGTAATACCAGGAACCTTCTCACTGCAGCACGCGCCTGTAATACCAAGAAGCTTCTCACTGCAGCGGCCTGTAATACCAAGAACCTTCTCACTGCAGCGCGCGCCTCTAATACCAAGAACCTTCTGACTGCAGCACGCGCCTGTAATACCAAGAACCTTCTCACTGCTGCGCGCGCCTCTAATACCAAGAACCTTTTCACTGCAGCGGGCTGTAATACCAAGAACCTTCTCCCTGCAGCGCGCGCCTCTAATACTAAGAACCTTCCGACTGCAGCACGCGCCTGTAATACCAAGAACCTTCTCACTGCAGCGGCCTGTAATACCATGAACCTTCTCACTGCAGCGGCCTGTAATACCAAGAACCTTCTCACTGCAGCGCGCGCTCTAATACCAAGAACCTTCTGACTGCAGCACGCGCCTGTAATACCAAGAACCTTCTCACTGCAGCGCGCGCCTCTAATACCAAGAACCTTCTCACTGCAGCGGCCTGTAATACCAAGAACCTTCTCACTGCAGCGCGCGCCTCTAATACCAAGAACCTTCTCACTGCAGCGGCCTGTAATACCAAGAACCTTCTCACTGCAGCATGCACCTCGAATACCAAGAACCTTCTGACTGCAGCACGAGCCTGTAATACCAAGAACCTTCTCACTGCAGCGTGCGCCTCTAATACCAAGAACCTTCTCAAAGCAGTGCGCGCCTCTAATACCAAGAACCTTCTCACTGCAGGGCGCGCCGCTAATACCAAGAACCTTCTCAGTGCAGCGCGCGCCTCTAATACCAAGAGCCTTCTCACTGCAGCACGCGCCTCTAATACCAAGAACCTTCTCACTGCAGCGGCCTGTAATACCAAGAACCTTCTCACTGCAGCACGCGCCTCTAATACCAAGAGCCTTCTGACTGCAGCACGCGCCTGTAATACCAAGAACCTTCTCACTGCAGCGTGCGCCTCTAATACCAAGAACCTTCTGACTGCAGCACGCACCTGTAATACCAAGAACCTTCTCACTGCAGCGGCCTGTAATACCAAGAACCTTCTCACTGCAGCGTGCGCCTCTAATACCAAGAACCTTCTCAATGCAGCGCGCACCTCTAATACCAAGAACATTCTCACTGCAGCGCGCGCCGCTAATACCAAGAACCTTCTCAATGCAGCGCGCACCTCTAATACCAAGAGCCTTCTCACTGCAGCACGCGCCTCTAATACCAAGAACCTTCTCACTGCAGCGGTCTGTAATACCAAGAACCTTCTCACTGCAGCACGCGCCTCTAATACCAAGAGCCTTCTGACTGCAGCACGCACCTGTAATACCAAGAACCTTCTCACTGCAGCGCACGCCTGTAATACCAAGAACCTTCTCACTGCAGAGGCCTGTAATACCAAGACCCTTCTCCCTGCAGCGTGCGCCTCTAATACCAAGAGCCTTCTGACTGCAGCACGCGCCTGTAATACCAAGAACCTTCTCACTGCAGCACGCGCCTGTAATACCAAGAACATTCTCACTGCAGCGTGCGCCTGTAATACCAAGAACCTTCTCACTGCAGCACGCGCCTGTAATACCAAGAGAGCCTTCTGACTGCAGCGCGCTCCTGTAATACCAAGAACCTTCTGACTGCAGCACGCGCCAGTAATGCCAAGAACCTTCTCACTGCAGCGCGCGCCTGTAATACCAAGAACCTTCTGACTTCAGCACGCGCCAGTAATGCCAAGAATCTTCTCAGTGCAGCGCGCGCCACTAATACCAAGAACCTTCTCACTGCAGCGCCTGTAATACCAAGAACCTTCTCACTGCAGCGCGCGCCTCTTATACCAAGAACCTTCTGACTGCAGCACGCGCCTGTAATACCAAGAACCTTCTCACTGCAGCGGCCTGTAATACCAAGAACCTTCTCACTGCAGCGGCCTGTAATACCAAGAACCTTCTCACTGCAGCGCGTGCCTCTAATACCAAGAACCTTCTGACTGCAGCACGCGCCTGTAATACCAAGAACCTTCTCACTGCAGCGCGCGCCTCTAATACCAAAAACCTCCTCACTGCAGCAGCCTGTAATACCAAGAACCTTCTCACTGCAGCGCGTGCTTCTAATACCAAGAACCTTCTCACTGCAGCGGCCTGTAATACCAAGAACCTTCTCACTGCAGCGTGCGCCTCTAATACCAAGAACCTTCTGACTGCAGCACACGCCTGTAATACCAAGAACCTTCTCACTGCAGTGTGCGCCTCTAAAACCAAGAACCTTCTCAAAGCAGTGCGCGCCTCTAATACCAAGAACCTTCTCACTGCAGCGCGTGCCGCTAATACCAAGAACCTTCTCACTGCAGCGCGCGCCTCTAATACCAAGAGCCTTCTCACTGCAGCACGCGCCTCTAATACCAAGAACCTTCTCACTGCAGCGGCCTGTAATACCAAGAACCTTCTCACTGCAGCACGCGCCTCTAATACCAAGAGCCTTCTGACTGCAGCACGCGCCTGTAATACCAAGAACCTTCTCACTGCAGCGCTTGCCAGTAATACCAAGAACCTTCTCACTGCAGCGGCCTGTAATACCAAGAACCTTCTCACTGCAGCGCGCGCCTCTAATACCAAGAACCTTCTGACTGCAGCGGCCTGTAATACCAAGAACCTTCTCACTGCAGCGTGCGCCTCTAATACCAAGAACCTTCTGACTGCAGCACGCACCTGTAATACCAAGAACCTTCTCACTGCAGCAGCCTGTAATACCAAGAACCTTCTCACTGCAGCGTGCGCCTCTAATACCAAGAACCTTCTCAATGCAGCGCGCGTCTCTAATACCAAGAACATTCTCACTGCAGTGCGCGCCGCTAATACCAAGAACCTTCTCCATGCAGCGCGCGCCTCTAATACCAAGTGCCTTCTCACTGCAGCACGCGCCTCTAATACCAAGAACCTTCTCACTGCAGCGGCCTGTAATACCAAGAACCTTCTCACTGCAGCACGCGCCTCTAATACCAAGAGCCTTCTGACTGCAGCACGCGCCTGTAATACCAAGAACCTTCTCACTGCAGCTTGCGCCTGTAATACCAAGAACCTTCTCACTGCAGAGGCCTGTAATACCAAGAACCTTCTCACTGCAGCGCCTGCCTCTAATACCAAGAGCCTTCTGACTGCAGCATGCACCTGTAATACCAAGAACCTTCTCACTGCAGCACGCGCCTGTAATACCAAGAACCTTCTCACTGCAGCGTGCGCCTGTAATACCAAGAACCTTCTGACTGCAGCGTGCGCCTGTAATACCAAGAACCTTCTGACTGCAGCACGCGCCAGTAATGCCAAGAACCTTCTCACTGCAGCGCGCGCCTGTAATACCAAGAACCTTCTGACTTCAGCATGCGCCAGTAATGCCAAGAACCTTCTCACTGCAGCACGCGCCAGTAATGCCAAGAACCTTCTCACTGCAGCGCACGCCTGTAATACCAAGAACCTTCTGACTGCAGCGGCCTGTAATACCAAGAGCTTTCTGACTGCAGCATGCGCCTGTAATACCAAGAATCTTCTGACTGCAGCACACGCCTGTAATACCAAGAACCTTCTCACTGCAGCGCGCGCCTCTAATACCAAGAACCTTCTCACTGCAGCACGCGCCTGGAATGCCAAGAACCTTCTGACTGCAGCACTCTCCAGTAATGCCAAGAACCTTCTCACTGCAGCACACGCCAGTAATGCCAAGAACCTTCTCACTGCAGCGCACGCCTGTAATACCAAGAACCTTCTGACTGCAGCGGCCTGTAATACCAAGAGCCTTCTGACTGCAGCACGCGCCTGTAATACCAAGAACCTTCTCACTGCAGCGCGCGCTCTATTACCAAGAACCTTCTCACTGCAGCGCATGCCTGTAATACCAAGAGCCTTCTGACTGCAGCACGCGCCTGTAATACCAAGAATCTTCTCACTGCAGCGGCCTGTAATACCAAGAACCTTCTCACTGCAGCGGCCTGTAATACCAAGAACCTTCTCACTGCAGCGTGAGCCTCTAATACCAAGAGCCCTCTGACTGCAGCATGCGCCTGTAATACCAAGAACCTTCTCACTGCAGCATGCGCCTGTAATACCAAGAACCTTCTCACTGCAGCACGCACCAGTAATGCCAAGAACCTTCTCACTGCAGCGCGCGCCTGTAATACAAGAACCTTCTGACTGCAGCAGGCGCCAGTAATGCCAAGCACCTTCCCACTGCAGCACGTGCCAGTAATGCCAAGAACCTTCTCACTGCAGCGCACGCCTGTAATACCAAGAACCTCCTGACTGCAGCGGCCTGTAATACCAAGAACCTTCTCAATGCAGCGCGCGCCTCTAATACCAAGAACCTTCTCACTGCAGCGGCCTGTAATACCAAGAACCTTCTCACTTCAGCGTGCGCCTCTAATACCAAGAACCTTCTGACTGCAGCACGCACCTGTAATACCAAGAACCTTCTCACTGCAGCGGCCTGTAATACCAAGAACCTTCTCAATGCAGCGCGTGCCTCTAATACCAAGAACATTCTTACTGCAGTGCGCGCCGCTAATACCAAGAACCTTCTCCATGCAGCGCGCCTCTAATACCAATTGCCTTCTCACTGCAGCACGCGCCTCTAATACCAAGAACCTTCTCACTGCAGCGGCCTGTAATGCCAAGAACCTTCTCACTGCAGCACTCGCCTCGAATACCAAGAGCCTTCTGACTGCAGCACGCGCCTGTAATACCAAGAACCTTCTCACTGCAGCGTGTGCCTCTAATACCAAGAGGCTTCTGACTGCAGCACGCGCCTGTAATACCAAGAACCTTCTAACTGCAGCGTGCGCCTGTAATACCAAGAACCTTCTCACTGCAGCACGCGCCTGTAATACCAAGAACCTTCTGACTGCAGCACGCGCCAGTAATGCCAAGAACCTTCTCATTGCAGCACGCGCCAGTAATGCCAAGAACCTTCTCACTGCAGTGCACACCTGTAATACCAAGAGCCTTCTGACTGCAGCACGCGCCTGTAATACCAAGAGCCTTCTCACTGCAGCACGTGCCTGTAATACCAGGAACCTTCTCACTGCAGCACGCGCCTGTAATACCAAGAAGCTTCTCACTGCAGCGGCCTGTAATACCAAGAACCTTCTCACTGCAGCGCGCGCCTCTAATACCAAGAACCTTCTGACTGCAGCACGCGCCTGTAATACCAAGAACCTTCTCACTGCTGCGCGCGCCTCTAATACCAAGAACCTTTTCACTGCAGCGGGCTGTAATACCAAGAACCTTCTCCCTGCAGCGCGCGCCTCTAATACTAAGAACCTTCCGACTGCAGCACGCGCCTGTAATACCAAGAACCTTCTCACTGCAGCGGCCTGTAATACCATGAACCTTCTCACTGCAGCGGCCTGTAATACCAAGAACCTTCTCACTGCAGCGCGCGCCTCTAATACCAAGAACCTTCTGACTGCAGCACGCGCCTGTAATACCAAGAACCTTCTCACTGCAGCGCGCGCCTCTAATACCAAGAACCTTCTCACTGCAGCGGCCTGTAATACCAAGAACCTTCTCACTGCAGCGCGCGCCTCTAATACCAAGAACCTTCTCACTGCAGCGGCCTGTAATACCAAGAACCTTCTCACTGCAGCATGCACCTCGAATACCAAGAACCTTCTGACTGCAGCACGAGCCTGTAATACCAAGAACCTTCTCACTGCAGCGTGCGCCTCTAATACCAAGAACCTTCTCAAAGCAGTGCGCGCCTCTAATACCAAGAACCTTCTCACTGCAGGGCGCGCCGCTAATACCAAGAACCTTCTCAGTGCAGCGCGCGCCTCTAATACCAAGAGCCTTCTCACTGCAGCACGCGCCTCTAATACCAAGAACCTTCTCACTGCAGCGGCCTGTAATACCAAGAACCTTCTCACTGCAGCACGCGCCTCTAATACCAAGAGCCTTCTGACTGCAGCACGCGCCTGTAATACCAAGAACCTTCTCACTGCAGCGTGCGCCTCTAATACCAAGAACCTTCTGACTGCAGCACGCACCTGTAATACCAAGAACCTTCTCACTGCAGCGGCCTGTAATACCAAGAACCTTCTCACTGCAGCGTGCGCCTCTAATACCAAGAACCTTCTCAATGCAGCGCGCACCTCTAATACCAAGAACATTCTCACTGCAGCGCGCGCCGCTAATACCAAGAACCTTCTCAATGCAGCGCGCACCTCTAATACCAAGAGCCTTCTCACTGCAGCACGCGCCTCTAATACCAAGAACCTTCTCACTGCAGCGGTCTGTAATACCAAGAACCTTCTCACTGCAGCACGCGCCTCTAATACCAAGAGCCTTCTGACTGCAGCACGCACCTGTAATACCAAGAACCTTCTCACTGCAGCGCACGCCTGTAATACCAAGAACCTTCTCACTGCAGAGGCCTGTAATACCAAGACCCTTCTCCCTGCAGCGTGCGCCTCTAATACCAAGAGCCTTCTGACTGCAGCACGCGCCTGTAATACCAAGAACCTTCTCACTGCAGCACGCGCCTGTAATACCAAGAACATTCTCACTGCAGCGTGCGCCTGTAATACCAAGAACCTTCTCACTGCAGCACGCGCCTGTAATACCAAGAGAGCCTTCTGACTGCAGCGCGCTCCTGTAATACCAAGAACCTTCTGACTGCAGCACGCGCCAGTAATGCCAAGAACCTTCTCACTGCAGCGCGCGCCTGTAATACCAAGAACCTTCTGACTTCAGCACGCGCCAGTAATGCCAAGAATCTTCTCAGTGCAGCGCGCGCCACTAATACCAAGAACCTTCTCACTGCAGCGCCTGTAATACCAAGAACCTTCTCACTGCAGCGCGCGCCTCTTATACCAAGAACCTTCTGACTGCAGCACGCGCCTGTAATACCAAGAACCTTCTCACTGCAGCGGCCTGTAATACCAAGAACCTTCTCACTGCAGCGGCCTGTAATACCAAGAACCTTCTCACTGCAGCGCGTGCCTCTAATACCAAGAACCTTCTGACTGCAGCACGCGCCTGTAATACCAAGAACCTTCTCACTGCAGCGCGCGCCTCTAATACCAAAAACCTCCTCACTGCAGCAGCCTGTAATACCAAGAACCTTCTCACTGCAGCGCGTGCTTCTAATACCAAGAACCTTCTCACTGCAGCGGCCTGTAATACCAAGAACCTTCTCACTGCAGCGTGCGCCTCTAATACCAAGAACCTTCTGACTGCAGCACACGCCTGTAATACCAAGAACCTTCTCACTGCAGTGTGCGCCTCTAAAACCAAGAACCTTCTCAAAGCAGTGCGCGCCTCTAATACCAAGAACCTTCTCACTGCAGCGCGTGCCGCTAATACCAAGAACCTTCTCACTGCAGTGCGCGCCTCTAATACCAAGAGCCTTCTCACTGCAGCACGCGCCTCTAATACCAAGAACCTTCTCACTGCAGCGGCCTGTAATACCAAGAACCTTCTCACTGCAGCACGCGCCTCTAATACCAAGAGCCTTCTGACTGCAGCACGCGCCTGTAATACCAAGAACCTTCTCACTGCAGCGCTTGCCAGTAATACCAAGAACCTTCTCACTGCAGCGGCCTGTAATACCAAGAACCTTCTCACTGCAGCGCGCGCCTCTAATACCAAGAACCTTCTGACTGCAGCGGCCTGTAATACCAAGAACCTTCTCACTGCAGCGTGCGCCTCTAATACCAAGAACCTTCTGACTGCAGCACGCACCTGTAATACCAAGAACCTTCTCACTGCAGCAGCCTGTAATACCAAGAACCTTCTCACTGCAGCGTGCGCCTCTAATACCAAGAACCTTCTCAATGCAGCGCGCGTCTCTAATACCAAGAACATTCTCACTGCAGTGCGCGCCGCTAATACCAAGAACCTTCTCCATGCAGCGCGCGCCTCTAATACCAAGTGCCTTCTCACTGCAGCACGCGCCTCTAATACCAAGAACCTTCTCACTGCAGCGGCCTGTAATACCAAGAACCTTCTCACTGCAGCACGCGCCTCTAATACCAAGAGCCTTCTGACTGCAGCACGCGCCTGTAATACCAAGAACCTTCTCACTGCAGCTTGCGCCTGTAATACCAAGAACCTTCTCACTGCAGAGGCCTGTAATACCAAGAACCTTCTCACTGCAGCGCCTGCCTCTAATACCAAGAGCCTTCTGACTGCAGCATGCACCTGTAATACCAAGAACCTTCTCACTGCAGCACGCGCCTGTAATACCAAGAACCTTCTCACTGCAGCGTGCGCCTGTAATACCAAGAACCTTCTGACTGCAGCGTGCGCCTGTAATACCAAGAACCTTCTGACTGCAGCACGCGCCAGTAATGCCAAGAACCTTCTCACTGCAGCGCGCGCCTGTAATACCAAGAACCTTCTGACTTCAGCATGCGCCAGTAATGCCAAGAACCTTCTCACTGCAGCACGCGCCAGTAATGCCAAGAACCTTCTCACTGCAGCGCACGCCTGTAATACCAAGAACCTTCTGACTGCAGCGGCCTGTAATACCAAGAGCTTTCTGACTGCAGCATGCGCCTGTAATACCAAGAATCTTCTGACTGCAGCACACGCCTGTAATACCAAGAACCTTCTCACTGCAGCGCGCGCCTCTAATACCAAGAACCTTCTCACTGCAGCACGCGCCTGGAATGCCAAGAACCTTCTGACTGCAGCACTCTCCAGTAATGCCAAGAACCTTCTCACTGCAGCACACGCCAGTAATGCCAAGAACCTTCTCACTGCAGCGCACGCCTGTAATACCAAGAACCTTCTGACTGCAGCGGCCTGTAATACCAAGAGCCTTCTGACTGCAGCACGCGCCTGTAATACCAAGAACCTTCTCACTGCAGCGCGCGCCTCTATTACCAAGAACCTTCTCACTGCAGCGCATGCCTGTAATACCAAGAGCCTTCTGACTGCAGCACGCGCCTGTAATACCAAGAATCTTCTCACTGCAGCGGCCTGTAATACCAAGAACCTTCTCACTGCAGCGGCCTGTAATACCAAGAACCTTCTCACTGCAGCGTGAGCCTCTAATACCAAGAGCCCTCTGACTGCAGCATGCGCCTGTAATACCAAGAACCTTCTCACTGCAGCATGCGCCTGTAATACCAAGAACCTTCTCACTGCAGCACGCACCAGTAATGCCAAGAACCTTCTCACTGCAGCGCGCGCCTGTAATACAAGAACCTTCTGACTGCAGCAGGCGCCAGTAATGCCAAGCACCTTCCCACTGCAGCACGCGCCAGTAATGCCAAGAACCTTCTCACTGCAGCGCACGCCTGTAATACCAAGAACCTCCTGACTGCAGCGGCCTGTAATACCAAGAACCTTCTCAATGCAGCGCGCGCCTCTAATACCAAGAACCTTCTCACTGCAGCGGCCTGTAATACCAAGAACCTTCTCACTTCAGCGTGCGCCTCTAATACCAAGAACCTTCTGACTGCAGCACGCACCTGTAATACCAAGAACCTTCTCACTGCAGCGGCCTGTAATACCAAGAACCTTCTCAATGCAGCGCGTGCCTCTAATACCAAGAACATTCTTACTGCAGTGCGCGCCGCTAATACCAAGAACCTTCTCCATGCAGCGCGCCTCTAATACCAATTGCCTTCTCACTGCAGCACGCGCCTCTAATACCAAGAACCTTCTCACTGCAGCGGCCTGTAATACCAAGAACCTTCTCACTGCAGCACTCGCCTCGAATACCAAGAGCCTTCTGACTGCAGCACGCGCCTGTAATACCAAGAACCTTCTCACTGCAGCGTGTGCCTCTAATACCAAGAGGCTTCTGACAGCAGCACGCGCCTGTAATACCAAGAACCTTCTAACTGCAGCGTGCGCCTGTAATACCAAGAACCTTCTCACTGCAGCACGCGCCTGTAATACCAAGAACCTTCTGACTGCAGCACGCGCCAGTAATGCCAAGAACCTTCTCATTGCAGCACGCGCCAGTAATGCCAAGAACCTTCTCACTGCAGTGCACACCTGTAATACCAAGAACCTTCTGACTGCAGCGGCCTGTAATACCAAGAGCCTTCTGACTGCAGCACGCGCCTGTAATACCAAGAACCTAATCACTGCAGCGCGCGCCTGTAATACCAAGAACATTCTCACTGCAGCGCGCGCCTGTAATACCAAGAACCTTCTGACTGCAGCACGCGCCTGTAATACCAAGAACCTTCTCACTGCAGTGCGCGCCTCTAATACCAAGAACCTTCTCACTGCGGCACGCGCCTGTAATACCAAGAACCTTCTGACTGCAGCACGCGCCAGTAATGCCAAGAACCTTCTCACTGCAGCGCAAGCCAGTAATGCCAAGAACCTTCTGACAGCAGCGGCCTGTAATACCAAGAGCCTTCTGACTGCAGCACGCGCCTGTAATACCAAGAACCTTCTCACTGCAGCGCGCGCCTCTAATACGAAGAACCTTCTGACTGCAGCACGCCCCTGTAATACCAAGAACGTTCTTACTGCTGAGCGCGCCTGTAATACCAAGAACCTTCTCACTGCATTGGCCTGTAATACCAAGAACCTTCTCACTGCAGCACGCGCCTGTAATACCAAGAGCCTTCTGACTGCAGCACGCGCCTGTCATACCAAGAGCCTTCTCACTGCAGCATGTGCCTGTAATACCTGGAACCTTCTGACTGCAGCACGCGCCTGTAATACCAAGAACCTTCTCACTGCAGCGGCCTGTAATACCAAGAACCTTCTCACTGCAGCGCGCGCCTCTAATACCAAGAACCTTCTGACTGCAGCACGCGCCTGTAATACCAAGAACCTTCTCAGTGCAGCGCGCGCCTCTAATACCAAGAACCTTCTCACTGCAGCGGCCTGTAATACCAAGAACCTTCTCACTGCAGCGCGCGCCTCTTATACCAAGAACCTTCTGACTGCAGCACGCGCCTGTAATACCAAGAACCTTCTCACTGCAGCGGCCTGTAATACCAAGAACCTTCTCACTGCAGCGGCCTGTAATACCAAGAACCTTCTCACTGCAGCGCGCGCCTCTAATACCAAGAACCTTCTGACTGCAGCACGCTCCTGTAATACCAAGAACCTTCTCACTGCAGCGCGCGCCTCTAATACCAAAAACCTCCTCACTGCAGCAGCCTGTAATACCAAGAACCTTCTCACTGCAGCGCGTGCTTCTAATACCAAGAACCTTCTCACTGCAGCGGCCTGTAATACCAAGAACCTTCTCACTGCAGCGTGCGCCTCTAATACCAAGAACCTTCTGACTGCAGCACGCGCCTGTAATACCAAGAACCTTCTCACCGCAGCACACGCTTGTAATACCAAGAACCTTCTGACTGCAGCGGCCTGTAATACCAAGATCCTTCCGACTGCAGCACGCGCCTGTAATACCAAGAACCTTCTCACTGCAGTGCGCGCCTCTAATACCAAGAACCTTCTCACTGCAGCGGCCTGTAATACCAAGAGCCTTCTCACTGCAGCAGCCTGTAATACCAAGAACCTTCTCACTGCAGCGCACGCCTGTAATACCAAGAAGCTTCTCACTGCAGCACGTGCCTGTAATACCAAGAGCCTTCTGACTGCAGCACGCGCCTCTAATACCAAGAACCTTCTCACTGCAGCGTCCTGTAATACCAAGAACCTTCTTACTGCAGCGCGCGCCTGTAATACCAAGAACATTCTAACTGCAGCGGCCTGTAATACCAAGAACCTTCTCACTGCAGCGGCCTGTAATACCAAGTACCTTCTCACTGCAGCACGCGCCTGTAATACCAAGAGCCTTCTGACTGCAGCACGCGCCTGTAATACCAAGAACATTCTCACTGTAGCGTGCGCCTGTAATACCAAGAATCTTCTCACTGCAGCACGCGCCTGTAATACCAAGAGCCTTCTGACTGAAGCGCTCGCCTGTAATACCAAGAACCTTCTGACTGCAGCACGCGCCAGTAATGCCAAGAACCTTCTCACTGCAGCGCGCGCCTGTAATACCAAGAACCTTCTGACTGCAGCACGCGCCAGTAATGCCAAGAACCTTCTCACTGCAGCACGTGCCAGTAATGCCAAGAACCTTCTCACTGCAGCGCACGCCTGTAATACAAAGAACTTTCTGAATGCAGCGGCCTGTAATACCAAGAGCCTTCTGACTGCAGCACGCGCCTGTAATACCAAGAACCTTCTCACTGCAGCGCGCGCCTGTAATACCAAGAACCTTCTCACTACAGCGCGCGCCTGTAATACCAAGAACCTTCTGACTGCAGCACGCGCCTGTAATACCAAGAACCTTCTCACTGCAGCGCGCGCCTCTAATACCAAGAACCTTCTCATTGCAGCACGCTCCTGTAATACCAAGAACCTTCTGACTGCAGCACGCGCCAGTAATGCCAAGAACCTTCTCACTGCAGCGCACGCCAGTAATGCCAAGAACCTTCTGACTGCAGCGGCCTGTAATACCAAGAGCCTTCTGACTGCAGCACGCGCCTGTAATACCCAGAACCTTCTCACTGCAGCGCGCGCCTCTAATACCAAGAACCTTCTGACTGCAGCACGCCCCTGTAATACCAAGAACCTTCTCACTGCAGCGCGCGCCTGTAATACCAAGAACCTTCTCACTGCAGCGGCCTGTAATACCAAGAACCTTCTCACTGCAGCACGCAACTGTAATACCAAGAGCCTTCTGACTGCAGCACGCGCCTGTAATACCAAGAGCCTTCTCACTGCAGCACGTGCCTGTAATACCAGGAACCTTCTCACTGCAGCACGCGCCTGTAATACCAAGAAGCTTCTCACTGCAGCGGCCTGTAATACCAAGAACCTTCTCACTGCAGCGCGCGCCTCTAATACCAAGAACCTTCTGACTGCAGCACGCGCCTGTAATACCAAGAACCTTCTCACTGCTGCGCGCGCCTCTAATACCAAGAACCTTTTCACTGCAGCGGGCTGTAATACCAAGAACCTTCTCCCTGCAGCGCGCGCTCTAATACTAAGAACCTTCCGACTGCAGCACGCGCCTGTAATACCAAGAACCTTCTCACTGCAGCGGCCTGTAATACCATGAACCTTCTCACTGCAGCGGCCTGTAATACCAAGAACCTTCTCACTGCAGCGCGCCTCTAATACCAAGAACCTTCTGACTGCAGCACGCGCCTGTAATACCAAGAACCTTCTCACTGCAGCGCGCGCCTCTAATACCAAGAACCTTCTCACTGCAGCGGCCTGTAATACCAAGAACCTTCTCACTGCAGCGCGCGCCTCTAATACCAAGAACCTTCTCACTGCAGCGGCCTGTAATACCAAGAACCTTCTCACTGCAGCATGCACCTCGAATACCAAGAACCTTCTGACTGCAGCACGAGCCTGTAATACCAAGAACCTTCTCACTGCAGCGTGCGCCTCTAATACCAAGAACCTTCTCAAAGCAGTGCGCGCCTCTAATACCAAGAACCTTCTCACTGCAGGGCGCGCCGCTAATACCAAGAACCTTCTCAGTGCAGCGCGCGCCTCTAATACCAAGAGCCTTCTCACTGCAGCACGCGCCTCTAATACCAAGAACCTTCTCACTGCAGCGGCCTGTAATACCAAGAACCTTCTCACTGCAGCACGCGCCTCTAATACCAAGAGCCTTCTGACTGCAGCACGCGCCTGTAATACCAAGAACCTTCTCACTGCAGCGTGCGCCTCTAATACCAAGAACCTTCTGACTGCAGCACGCACCTGTAATACCAAGAACCTTCTCACTGCAGCGGCCTGTAATACCAAGAACCTTCTCACTGCAGCGTGCGCCTCTAATACCAAGAACCTTCTCAATGCAGCGCGCACCTCTAATACCAAGAACATTCTCACTGCAGCGCGCGCCGCTAATACCAAGAACCTTCTCAATGCAGCGCGCACCTCTAATACCAAGAGCCTTCTCACTGCAGCACGCGCCTCTAATACCAAGAACCTTCTCACTGCAGCGGTCTGTAATACCAAGAACCTTCTCACTGCAGCACGCGCCTCTAATACCAAGAGCCTTCTGACTGCAGCACGCACCTGTAATACCAAGAACCTTCTCACTGCAGCGCACGCCTGTAATACCAAGAACCTTCTCACTGCAGAGGCCTGTAATACCAAGACCCTTCTCCCTGCAGCGTGCGCCTCTAATACCAAGAGCCTTCTGACTGCAGCACGCGCCTGTAATACCAAGAACCTTCTCACTGCAGCACGCGCCTGTAATACCAAGAACATTCTCACTGCAGCGTGCGCCTGTAATACCAAGAACCTTCTCACTGCAGCACGCGCCTGTAATACCAAGAGAGCCTTCTGACTGCAGCGCGCTCCTGTAATACCAAGAACCTTCTGACTGCAGCACGCGCCAGTAATGCCAAGAACCTTCTCACTGCAGCGCGCGCCTGTAATACCAAGAACCTTCTGACTTCAGCACGCGCCAGTAATGCCAAGAATCTTCTCAGTGCAGCGCGCGCCACTAATACCAAGAACCTTCTCACTGCAGCGCCTGTAATACCAAGAACCTTCTCACTGCAGCGCGCGCCTCTTATACCAAGAACCTTCTGACTGCAGCACGCGCCTGTAATACCAAGAACCTTCTCACTGCAGCGGCCTGTAATACCAAGAACCTTCTCACTGCAGCGGCCTGTAATACCAAGAACCTTCTCACTGCAGCGCGTGCCTCTAATACCAAGAACCTTCTGACTGCAGCACGCGCCTGTAATACCAAGAACCTTCTCACTGCAGCGCGCGCCTCTAATACCAAAAACCTCCTCACTGCAGCAGCCTGTAATACCAAGAACCTTCTCACTGCAGCGCGTGCTTCTAATACCAAGAACCTTCTCACTGCAGCGGCCTGTAATACCAAGAACCTTCTCACTGCAGCGTGCGCCTCTAATACCAAGAACCTTCTGACTGCAGCACACGCCTGTAATACCAAGAACCTTCTCACTGCAGTGTGCGCCTCTAAAACCAAGAACCTTCTCAAAGCAGTGCGCGCCTCTAATACCAAGAACCTTCTCACTGCAGCGCGTGCCGCTAATACCAAGAACCTTCTCACTGCAGCGCGCGCCTCTAATACCAAGAGCCTTCTCACTGCAGCACGCGCCTCTAATACCAAGAACCTTCTCACTGCAGCGGCCTGTAATACCAAGAACCTTCTCACTGCAGCACGCGCCTCTAATACCAAGAGCCTTCTGACTGCAGCACGCGCCTGTAATACCAAGAACCTTCTCACTGCAGCGCTTGCCAGTAATACCAAGAACCTTCTCACTGCAGCGGCCTGTAATACCAAGAACCTTCTCACTGCAGCGCGCGCCTCTAATACCAAGAACCTTCTGACTGCAGCGGCCTGTAATACCAAGAACCTTCTCACTGCAGCGTGCGCCTCTAATACCAAGAACCTTCTGACTGCAGCACGCACCTGTAATACCAAGAACCTTCTCACTGCAGCAGCCTGTAATACCAAGAACCTTCTCACTGCAGCGTGCGCCTCTAATACCAAGAACCTTCTCAATGCAGCGCGCGTCTCTAATACCAAGAACATTCTCACTGCAGTGCGCGCCGCTAATACCAAGAACCTTCTCCATGCAGCGCGCGCCTCTAATACCAAGTGCCTTCTCACTGCAGCACGCGCCTCTAATACCAAGAACCTTCTCACTGCAGCGGCCTGTAATACCAAGAACCTTCTCACTGCAGCACGCGCCTCTAATACCAAGAGCCTTCTGACTGCAGCACGCGCCTGTAATACCAAGAACCTTCTCACTGCAGCTTGCGCCTGTAATACCAAGAACCTTCTCACTGCAGAGGCCTGTAATACCAAGAACCTTCTCACTGCAGCGCCTGCCTCTAATACCAAGAGCCTTCTGACTGCAGCATGCACCTGTAATACCAAGAACCTTCTCACTGCAGCACGCGCCTGTAATACCAAGAACCTTCTCACTGCAGCGTGCGCCTGTAATACCAAGAACCTTCTGACTGCAGCGTGCGCCTGTAATACCAAGAACCTTCTGACTGCAGCACGCGCCAGTAATGCCAAGAACCTTCTCACTGCAGCGCGCGCCTGTAATACCAAGAACCTTCTGACTTCAGCATGCGCCAGTAATGCCAAGAACCTTCTCACTGCAGCACGCGCCAGTAATGCCAAGAACCTTCTCACTGCAGCGCACGCCTGTAATACCAAGAACCTTCTGACTGCAGCGGCCTGTAATACCAAGAGCTTTCTGACTGCAGCATGCGCCTGTAATACCAAGAATCTTCTGACTGCAGCACACGCCTGTAATACCAAGAACCTTCTCACTGCAGCGCGCGCCTCTAATACCAAGAACCTTCTCACTGCAGCACGCGCCTGGAATGCCAAGAACCTTCTGACTGCAGCACTCTCCAGTAATGCCAAGAACCTTCTCACTGCAGCACACGCCAGTAATGCCAAGAACCTTCTCACTGCAGCGCACGCCTGTAATACCAAGAACCTTCTGACTGCAGCGGCCTGTAATACCAAGAGCCTTCTGACTGCAGCACGCGCCTGTAATACCAAGAACCTTCTCACTGCAGCGCGCGCCTCTATTACCAAGAACCTTCTCACTGCAGCGCATGCCTGTAATACCAAGAGCCTTCTGACTGCAGCACGCGCCTGTAATACCAAGAATCTTCTCACTGCAGCGGCCTGTAATACCAAGAACCTTCTCACTGCAGCGGCCTGTAATACCAAGAACCTTCTCACTGCAGCGTGAGCCTCTAATACCAAGAGCCCTCTGACTGCAGCATGCGCCTGTAATACCAAGAACCTTCTCACTGCAGCATGCGCCTGTAATACCAAGAACCTTCTCACTGCAGCACGCACCAGTAATGCCAAGAACCTTCTCACTGCAGCGCGCGCCTGTAATACAAGAACCTTCTGACTGCAGCAGGCGCCAGTAATGCCAAGCACCTTCCCACTGCAGCACGCGCCAGTAATGCCAAGAACCTTCTCACTGCAGCGCACGCCTGTAATACCAAGAACCTCCTGACTGCAGCGGCCTGTAATACCAAGAACCTTCTCAATGCAGCGCGCGCCTCTAATACCAAGAACCTTCTCACTGCAGCGGCCTGTAATACCAAGAACCTTCTCACTTCAGCGTGCGCCTCTAATACCAAGAACCTTCTGACTGCAGCACGCACCTGTAATACCAAGAACCTTCTCACTGCAGCGGCCTGTAATACCAAGAACCTTCTCAATGCAGCGCGTGCCTCTAATACCAAGAACATTCTTACTGCAGTGCGCGCCGCTAATACCAAGAACCTTCTCCATGCAGCGCGCCTCTAATACCAATTGCCTTCTCACTGCAGCACGCGCCTCTAATACCAAGAACCTTCTCACTGCAGCGGCCTGTAATACCAAGAACCTTCTCACTGCAGCACTCGCCTCGAATACCAAGAGCCTTCTGACTGCAGCACGCGCCTGTAATACCAAGAACCTTCTCACTGCAGCGTGTGCCTCTAATACCAAGAGGCTTCTGACTGCAGCACGCGCCTGTAATACCAAGAACCTTCTAACTGCAGCGTGCGCCTGTAATACCAAGAACCTTCTCACTGCAGCACGCGCCTGTAATACCAAGAACCTTCTGACTGCAGCACGCGCCAGTAATGCCAAGAACCTTCTCATTGCAGCACGCGCCAGTAATGCCAAGAACCTTCTCACTGCAGTGCACACCTGTAATACCAAGAACCTTCTGACTGCAGCGGCCTGTAATACCAAGAGCCTTCTGACTGCAGCACGCGCCTGTAATACCAAGAACCTAATCACTGCAGCGCGCGCCTGTAATACCAAGAACATTCTCACTGCAGCGCGCGCCTGTAATACCAAGAACCTTCTGACTGCAGCACGCGCCTGTAATACCAAGAACCTTCTCACTGCAGTGCGCGCCTCTAATACCAAGAACCTTCTCACTGCGGCACGCGCCTGTAATACCAAGAACCTTCTGACTGCAGCACGCGCCAGTAATGCCAAGAACCTTCTCACTGCAGCGCAAGCCAGTAATGCCAAGAACCTTCTGACAGCAGCGGCCTGTAATACCAAGAGCCTTCTGACTGCAGCACGCGCCTGTAATACCAAGAACCTTCTCACTGCAGCGCGCGCCTCTAATACGAAGAACCTTCTGACTGCAGCACGCCCCTGTAATACCAAGAACGTTCTTACTGCTGAGCGCGCCTGTAATACCAAGAACCTTCTCACTGCATTGGCCTGTAATACCAAGAACCTTCTCACTGCAGCACGCGCCTGTAATACCAAGAGCCTTCTGACTGCAGCACGCGCCTGTCATACCAAGAGCCTTCTCACTGCAGCATGTGCCTGTAATACCTGGAACCTTCTGACTGCAGCACGCGCCTGTAATACCAAGAACCTTCTCACTGCAGCGGCCTGTAATACCAAGAACCTTCTCACTGCAGCGCGCGCCTCTAATACCAAGAACCTTCTGACTGCAGCACGCGCCTGTAATACCAAGAACCTTCTCAGTGCAGCGCGCCTCTAATACCAAGAACCTTCTCACTGCAGCGGCCTGTAATACCAAGAACCTTCTCACTGCAGCGCGCGCCTCTTATACCAAGAACCTTCTGACTGCAGCACGCGCCTGTAATACCAAGAACCTTCTCACTGCAGCGGCCTGTAATACCAAGAACCTTCTCACTGCAGCGGCCTGTAATACCAAGAACCTTCTCACTGCAGCGCGCGCCTCTAATACCAAGAACCTTCTGACTGCAGCACGCTCCTGTAATACCAAGAACCTTCTCACTGCAGCGCGCGCCTCTAATACCAAAAACCTCCTCACTGCAGCAGCCTGTAATACCAAGAACCTTCTCACTGCAGCGCGTGCTTCTAATACCAAGAACCTTCTCACTGCAGCGGCCTGTAATACCAAGAACCTTCTCACTGCAGCGTGCGCCTCTAATACCAAGAACCTTCTGACTGCAGCACGCGCCTGTAATACCAAGAACCTTCTCACCGCAGCACACGCTTGTAATACCAAGAACCTTCTGACTGCAGCGGCCTGTAATACCAAGATCCTTCCGACTGCAGCACGCGCCTGTAATACCAAGAACCTTCTCACTGCAGTGCGCGCCTCTAATACCAAGAACCTTCTCACTGCAGCGGCCTGTAATACCAAGAGCCTTCTCACTGCAGCAGCCTGTAATACCAAGAACCTTCTCACTGCAGCGCACGCCTGTAATACCAAGAAGCTTCTCACTGCAGCACGTGCCTGTAATACCAAGAGCCTTCTGACTGCAGCACGCGCCTCTAATACCAAGAACCTTCTCACTGCAGCGTCCTGTAATACCAAGAACCTTCTTACTGCAGCGCGCGCCTGTAATACCAAGAACATTCTAACTGCAGCGGCCTGTAATACCAAGAACCTTCTCACTGCAGCGGCCTGTAATACCAAGTACCTTCTCACTGCAGCACGCGCCTGTAATACCAAGAGCCTTCTGACTGCAGCACGCGCCTGTAATACCAAGAACATTCTCACTGCAGCGTGCGCCTGTAATACCAAGAATCTTCTCACTGCAGCACGCGCCTGTAATACCAAGAGCCTTCTGACTGAAGCGCTCACCTGTAATACCAAGAACCTTCTGACTGCAGCACGCGCCAGTAATGCCAAGAACCTTCTCACTGCAGCGCGCGCCTGTAATACCAAGAACCTTCTGACTGCAGCACGCGCCAGTAATGCCAAGAACCTTCTCACTGCAGCACGTGCCAGTAATGCCAAGAACCTTCTCACTGCAGCGCACGCCTGTAATACAAAGAACTTTCTGAATGCAGCGGCCTGTAATACCAAGAGCCTTCTGACTGCAGCACGCGCCTGTAATACCAAGAACCTTCTCACTGCAGCGCGCGCCTGTAATACCAAGAACCTTCTCACTACAGCGCGCGCCTGTAATACCAAGAACCTTCTGACTGCAGCACGCGCCTGTAATACCAAGAACCTTCTCACTGCAGCGCGCGCCTCTAATACCAAGAACCTTCTCATTGCAGCACGCTCCTGTAATACCAAGAACCTTCTGACTGCAGCACGCGCCAGTAATGCCAAGAACCTTCTCACTGCAGCGCACGCCAGTAATGCCAAGAACCTTCTGACTGCAGCGGCCTGTAATACCAAGAGCCTTCTGACTGCAGCACGCGCCTGTAATACCCAGAACCTTCTCACTGCAGCGCGCGCTCTAATACCAAGAACCTTCTGACTGCAGCACGCCCCTGTAATACCAAGAACCTTCTCACTGCAGCGCGCGCCTGTAATACCAAGAACCTTCTCACTGCAGCGGCCTGTAATACCAAGAACCTTCTCACTGCAGCACGCAACTGTAATACCAAGAGCCTTCTGACTGCAGCACGCGCCTGTAATACCAAGAGCCTTCTCACTGCAGCACGTGCCTGTAATACCAGGAACCTTCTCACTGCAGCACGCGCCTGTAATACCAAGAAGCTTCTCACTGCAGCAGCCTGTAATACCAAGAACCTTCTCACTGCAGCGCGCGCCTCTAATACCAAGAACCTTCTGACTGCAGCACGCGCCTGTAATACCAAGAACCTTCTCACTGCTGCGCGCGCCTCTAATACCAAGAACCTTTTCACTGCAGCGGGCTGTAATACCAAGAACCTTCTCGCTGCAGCGCGCGCCTCTAATACTAAGAACCTTCTGACTGCAGCACGCGCATGTAATACCAAGAACCTTCTCACTGCAGCGGCCTGTAATACCAAGAACCTTCTCACTGCAGCGTGCGCCTCTAATACCAAGAACCTTCTCAATGCAGCGCGCACCTCTAATACCAAGAACATTCTCACTGCAGCGCGCGCCGCTAATACCAAGAACCTTCTCAATGCAGCGCGCACCTCTAATACCAAGAGCCTTCTCACTGCAGCACGCGCCTCTAATACCAAGAACCTTCTCACTGCAGCGGTCTGTAATACCAAGAACCTTCTCACTGCAGCACGCGCCTCTAATACCAAGAGCCTTCTGACTGCAGCACGCACCTGTAATACCAAGAACCTTCTCACTGCAGCGCACGCCTGTAATACCAAGAACCTTCTCACTGCAGAGGCCTGTAATACCAAGACCCTTCTCCCTGCAGCGTGCGCCTCTAATACCAAGAGCCTTCTGACTGCAGCACGCGCCTGTAATACCAAGAACCTTCTCACTGCAGCACGCGCCTGTAATACCAAGAACATTCTCACTGCAGCGTGCGCCTGTAATACCAAGAACCTTCTCACTGCAGCACGCGCCTGTAATACCAAGAGAGCCTTCTGACTGCAGCGCGCTCCTGTAATACCAAGAACCTTCTGACTGCAGCATGCGCCAGTAATGCCAAGAACCTTCTCACTGCAGCGCGCGCCTGTAATACCAAGAACCTTCTGACTTCAGCACGCGCCAGTAATGCCAAGAATCTTCTCAGTGCAGCGCGCGCCACTAATACCAAGAACCTTCTCACTGCAGCGCCTGTAATACCAAGAACCTTCTCACTGCAGCGCGCGCCTCTTATACCAAGAACCTTCTGACTGCAGCACGCGCCTGTAATACCAAGAACCTTCTCACTGCAGCGGCCTGTAATACCAAGAACCTTCTCACTGCAGCGGCCTGTAATACCAAGAACCTTCTCACTGCAGCGCGTGCCTCTAATACCAAGAACCTTCTGACTGCAGCACGCGCCTGTAATACCAAGAACCTTCTCACTGCAGCGCGCGCCTCTAATACCAAAAACCTCCTCACTGCAGCAGCCTGTAATACCAAGAACCTTCTCACTGCAGCGCGTGCTTCTAATACCAAGAACCTTCTCACTGCAGCGGCCTGTAATACCAAGAACCTTCTCACTGCAGCGTGCGCCTCTAATACCAAGAACCTTCTGACTGCAGCACACGCCTGTAATACCAAGAACCTTCTCACTGCAGTGTGCGCCTCTAAAACCAAGAACCTTCTCAAAGCAGTGCGCGCCTCTAATACCAAGAACCTTCTCACTGCAGCGCGTGCCGCTAATACCAAGAACCTTCTCACTGCAGCGCGCGCCTCTAATACCAAGAGCCTTCTCACTGCAGCACGCGCCTCTAATACCAAGAACCTTCTCACTGCAGCGGCCTGTAATACCAAGAACCTTCTCACTGCAGCACGCGCCTCTAATACCAAGAGCCTTCTGACTGCAGCACGCGCCTGTAATACCAAGAACCTTCTCACTGCAGCGCTTGCCAGTAATACCAAGAACCTTCTCACTGCAGCGGCCTGTAATACCAAGAACCTTCTCACTGCAGCGCGCGCCTCTAATACCAAGAACCTTCTGACTGCAGCGGCCTGTAATACCAAGAACCTTCTCACTGCAGCGTGCGCCTCTAATACCAAGAACCTTCTGACTGCAGCACGCACCTGTAATACCAAGAACCTTCTCACTGCAGCAGCCTGTAATACCAAGAACCTTCTCACTGCAGCGTGCGCCTCTAATACCAAGAACCTTCTCAATGCAGCGCGCGTCTCTAATACCAAGAACATTCTCACTGCAGTGCGCGCCGCTAATACCAAGAACCTTCTCCATGCAGCGCGCGCCTCTAATACCAAGTGCCTTCTCACTGCAGCACGCGCCTCTAATACCAAGAACCTTCTCACTGCAGCGGCCTGTAATACCAAGAACCTTCTCACTGCAGCACGCGCCTCTAATACCAAGAGCCTTCTGACTGCAGCACGCGCCTGTAATACCAAGAACCTTCTCACTGCAGCTTGCGCCTGTAATACCAAGAACCTTCTCACTGCAGAGGCCTGTAATACCAAGAACCTTCTCACTGCAGCGCCTGCCTCTAATACCAAGAGCCTTCTGACTGCAGCATGCACCTGTAATACCAAGAACCTTCTCACTGCAGCACGCGCCTGTAATACCAAGAACCTTCTCACTGCAGCGTGCGCCTGTAATACCAAGAACCTTCTGACTGCAGCGTGCGCCTGTAATACCAAGAACCTTCTGACTGCAGCACGCGCCAGTAATGCCAAGAACCTTCTCACTGCAGCGCGCGCCTGTAATACCAAGAACCTTCTGACTTCAGCATGCGCCAGTAATGCCAAGAACCTTCTCACTGCAGCACGCGCCAGTAATGCCAAGAACCTTCTCACTGCAGCGCACGCCTGTAATACCAAGAACCTTCTGACTGCAGCGGCCTGTAATACCAAGAGCTTTCTGACTGCAGCATGCGCCTGTAATACCAAGAATCTTCTGACTGCAGCACACGCCTGTAATACCAAGAACCTTCTCACTGCAGCGCGCCTCTAATACCAAGAACCTTCTCACTGCAGCACGCGCCTGGAATGCCAAGAACCTTCTGACTGCAGCACTCTCCAGTAATGCCAAGAACCTTCTCACTGCAGCGGCCAGTAATGCCAAGAACCTTCTCACTGCAGCGCACGCCTGTAATACCAAGAACCTTCTGACTGCAGCGGCCTGTAATACCAAGAGCCTTCTGACTGCAGCACGCGCCTGTAATACCAAGAACCTTCTCACTGCAGCGCGCGCCTCTATTACCAAGAACCTTCTCACTGCAGCGCATGCCTGTAATACCAAGAGCCTTCTGACTGCAGCACGCGCCTGTAATACCAAGAATCTTCTCACTGCAGCGGCCTGTAATACCAAGAACCTTCTCACTGCAGCGGCCTGTAATACCAAGAACCTTCTCACTGCAGCGTGAGCCTCTAATACCAAGAGCCCTCTGACTGCAGCATGCGCCTGTAATACCAAGAACCTTCTCACTGCAGCATGCGCCTGTAATACCAAGAACCTTCTCACTGCAGCACGCACCAGTATTGCCAAGAACCTTCTCACTGCAGCGCGCGCCTGTAATACAAGAACCTTCTGACTGCAGCAGGCGCCAGTAATGCCAAGCACCTTCCCACTGCAGCACGCGCCAGTAATGCCAAGAACCTTCTCACTGCAGCGCACGCCTGTAATACCAAGAACCTCCTGACTGCTGCGGCCTGTAATACCAAGAACCTTCTCAATGCAGCGCGCGCCTCTAATACCAAGAACCTTCTCTCTGCAGCGGCCTGTAATACCAAGAACCTTCTCACTTCAGCGTGCGCCTCTAATACCAAGAACCTTCTGACTGCAGCACGCACCTGTAATACCAAGAACCTTCTCACTGCAGCGGCCTGTAATACCAAGAACCTTCTCAATGCAGCGCGTGCCTCTAATACCAAGAACATTCTTACTGCAGTGCGCGCCGCTAATACCAAGAACCTTCTCCATGCAGCGCGCCTCTAATACCAATTGCCTTCTCACTGCAGCACGCGCCTCTAATACCAAGAACCTTCTCACTGCAGCGGCCTGTAATACCAAGAACCTTCTCACTGCAGCACTCGCCTCGAATACCAAGAGCCTTCTGACTGCAGCACGCGCCTGTAATACCAAGAACCTTCTCACTGCAGCGTGTGCCTCTAATACCAAGAGGCTTCTGACTGCAGCACGCGCCTGTAATACCAAGAACCTTCTAACTGCAGCGTGCGCCTGTAATACCAAGAACCTTCTCACTGCAGCACGCGCCTGTAATACCAAGAACCTTCTGACTGCAGCACGCGCCAGTAATGCCAAGAACCTTCTCATTGCAGCACGCGCCAGTAATGCCAAGAACCTTCTCACTGCAGTGCACACCTGTAATACCAAGAACCTTCTGACTGCAGCGGCCTGTAATACCAAGAGCCTTCTGACTGCAGCACGCACCTGTAATACCAAGAACCTAATCACTGCAGCGCGCGCCTGTAATACCAAGAACATTCTCACTGCAGCGCGCGCCTGTAATACCAAGAACCTTCTGACTGCAGCACGCGCCTGTAATACCAAGAACCTTCTCACTGCAGTGCGCGCCTCTAATACCAAGAACCTTCTCACTGCGGCACGCGCCTGTAATACCAAGAACCTTCTGACTGCAGCACGCGCCAGTAATGCCAAGAACCTTCTCACTGCAGCGCAAGCCAGTAATGCCAAGAACCTTCTGACAGCAGCGGCCTGTAATACCAAGAGCCTTCTGACTGCAGCACGCGCCTGTAATACCAAGAACCTTCTCACTGCAGCGCGCGCCTCTAATACGAAGAACCTTCTGACTGCAGCACGCCCCTGTAATACCAAGAACGTTCTTACTGCTGAGCGCGCCTGTAATACCAAGAACCTTCTCACTGCATTGGCCTGTAATACCAAGAACCTTCTCACTGCAGCACGCGCCTGTAATACCAAGAGCCTTCTGACTGCAGCACGCGCCTGTCATACCAAGAGCCTTCTCACTGCAGCATGTGCCTGTAATACCTGGAACCTTCTGACTGCAGCACGCGCCTGTAATACCAAGAACCTTCTCACTGCAGCGGCCTGTAATACCAAGAACCTTCTCACTGCAGCGCGCGCCTCTAATACCAAGAACCTTCTGACTGCAGCACGCGCCTGTAATACCAAGAACCTTCTCAGTGCAGCGCGCGCCTCTAATACCAAGAACCTTCTCACTGCAGCGGCCTGTAATACCAAGAACCTTCTCACTGCAGCGCGCGCCTCTTATACCAAGAACCTTCTGACTGCAGCACGCGCCTGTAATACCAAGAACCTTCTCACTGCAGCGGCCTGTAATACCAAGAACCTTCTCACTGCAGCGGCCTGTAATACCAAGAACCTTCTCACTGCAGCGCGCGCCTCTAATACCAAGAACCTTCTGACTGCAGCACGCTCCTGTAATACCAAGAACCTTCTCACTGCAGCGCGCGCCTCTAATACCAAAAACCTCCTCACTGCAGCAGCCTGTAATACCAAGAACCTTCTCACTGCAGCGCGTGCTTCTAATACCAAGAACCTTCTCACTGCAGCGGCCTGTAATACCAAGAACCTTCTCACTGCAGCGTGCGCCTCTAATACCAAGAACCTTCTGACTGCAGCACGCGCCTGTAATACCAAGAACCTTCTCACCGCAGCACACGCTTGTAATACCAAGAACCTTCTGACTGCAGCGGCCTGTAATACCAAGATCCTTCCGACTGCAGCACGCGCCTGTAATACCAAGAACCTTCTCACTGCAGTGCGCGCCTCTAATACCAAGAACCTTCTCACTGCAGCGGCCTGTAATACCAAGAGCCTTCTCACTGCAGCAGCCTGTAATACCAAGAACCTTCTCACTGCAGCGCACGCCTGTAATACCAAGAAGCTTCTCACTGCAGCACGTGCCTGTAATACCAAGAGCCTTCTGACTGCAGCACGCGCCTCTAATACCAAGAACCTTCTCACTGCAGCGTCCTGTAATACCAAGAACCTTCTTACTGCAGCGCGCGCCTGTAATACCAAGAACATTCTAACTGCAGCGGCCTGTAATACCAAGAACCTTCTCACTGCAGCGGCCTGTAATACCAAGTACCTTCTCACTGCAGCACGCGCCTGTAATACCAAGAGCCTTCTGACTGCAGCACGCGCCTGTAATACCAAGAACATTCTCACTGCAGCGTGCGCCTGTAATACCAAGAATCTTCTCACTGCAGCACGCGCCTGTAATACCAAGAGCCTTCTGACTGAAGCGCTCGCCTGTAATACCAAGAACCTTCTGACTGCAGCACGCGCCAGTAATGCCAAGAACCTTCTCACTGCAGCGCGCGCCTGTAATACCAAGAACCTTCTGACTGCAGCACGCGCCAGTAATGCCAAGAACCTTCTCACTGCAGCACGTGCCAGTAATGCCAAGAACCTTCTCACTGCAGCGCACGCCTGTAATACAAAGAACTTTCTGAATGCAGCGGCCTGTAATACCAAGAGCCTTCTGACTGCAGCACGCGCCTGTAATACCAAGAACCTTCTCACTGCAGCGGGCGCCTGTAATACAAAGAACCTTCTCACTACAGCGCGCGCCTGTAATACCAAGAACCTTCTGACTGCAGCACGCGCCTGTAATACCAAGAACCTTCTCACTGCAGCGCGCGCCTCTAATACCAAGAACCTTCTCATTGCAGCACGCTCCTGTAATACCAAGAACCTTCTGACTGCAGCATGCGCCAGTAATGCCAAGAACCTTCTCACTGCAGCGCACGCCAGTAATGCCAAGAACCTTCTGACTGCAGCGGCCTGTAATACCAAGAGCCTTCTGACTGCAGCACGCGCCTGTAATACCCAGAACCTTCTCACTGCAGCGCGCGCCTCTAATACCAAGAACCTTCTGACTGCAGCACGCCCCTGTAATACCAAGAACCTTCTCACTGCAGCGCGCGCCTGTAATACCAAGAACCTTCTCACTGCAGCGGCCTGTAATACCAAGAACCTTCTCACTGCAGCACGCAACTGTAATACCAAGAGCCTTCTGACTGCAGCACGCGCCTGTAATACCAAGAGCCTTCTCACTGCAGCACGTGCCTGTAATACCAGGAACCTTCTCACTGCAGCACGCGCCTGTAATACCAAGAAGCTTCTCACTGCAGCAGCCTGTAATACCAAGAACCTTCTCACTGCAGCGCGCGCCTCTAATACCAAGAACCTTCTGACTGCAGCACGCGCCTGTAATACCAAGAACCTTCTCACTGCTGCGCGCGCCTCTAATACCAAGAACCTTTTCACTGCAGCGGGCTGTAATACCAAGAACCTTCTCCCTGCAGCGCGCGCCTCTAATACTAAGAACCTTCTGACTGCAGCACGCGCCTGTAATACCAAGAACCTTCTCACTGCAGCGGCCTGTAATACCAAGAACCTTCTCACTGCAGCGGCCTGTAATACCAAGAACCTTCTCACTGCAGCGCGCGCCTCTAATACCAAGAACCTTCTGACTGCAGCACGCGCCTGTAATACCAAGAACCTTCTCACTGCAGCGCGCGCCTCTAATACCAAGAACCTTCTCACTGCAGCGGCCTGTAATACCAAGAACCTTCTCACTGCAGCGCGCGCCTCTAATACCAAGAACCTTCTCACTGCAGCGGCCTGTAATACCAAGAACCTTCTCACTGCAGCATGCACCTCGAATACCAAGAACCTTCTGACTGCAGCACGAGCCTGTAATACCAAGAACCTTCTCACTGCAGCGTGCGCCTCTAATACCAAGAACCTTCTCAAAGCAGTGCGCGCCTCTAATACCAAGAACCTTCTCACTGCAGGGCGCGCCGCTAATACCAAGAACCTTCTCAGTGCAGCGCGCGCCTCTAATACCAAGAGCCTTCTCACTGCAGCACGCGCCTCTAATACCAAGAACCTTCTCACTGCAGCGGCCTGTAATACCAAGAACCTTCTCACTGCAGCACGCGCCTCTAATACCAAGAGCCTTCTGACTGCAGCACGCGCCTGTAATACCAAGAACCTTCTCACTGCAGCGTGCGCCTCTAATACCAAGAACCTTCTGACTGCAGCACGCACCTGTAATACCAAGAACCTTCTCACTGCAGCGGCCTGTAATACCAAGAACCTTCTCACTGCAGCGTGCGCCTCTAATACCAAGAACCTTCTCAATGCAGCGCGCACCTCTAATACCAAGAACATTCTCACTGCAGCGCGCGCCGCTAATACCAAGAACCTTCTCACTGCAGCACGCGCCTCTAATACCAAGAGCCTTCTGACTGCAGCACGCACCTGTAATACCAAGAACCTTCTCACTGCAGCGTGCGCCTCTAATACCAAGAACCTTCTGACTGCAGCACGCACCTGTAATACCAAGACCCTTCTCCCTGCAGCGTGCGCCTCTAATACCAAGAGCCTTCTGACTGCAGCACGCGCCTGTAATACCAAGAACCTTCTCACTGCAGCACGCGCCTGTAATACCAAGAACATTCTCTCTGCTGAGTGCGCCTGTAATACCAAGAACCTTCTCACTGCAGCACGCGCCTGTAATACCAAGAGAGCCTTCTGACTGCAGCGCGCTCCTGTAATACCAAGAACCTTCTGACTGCAGCACGCGCCAGTAATGCCAAGAACCTTCTCACTGCAGCGCGCGCCTGTAATACCAAGAACCTTCTGACTTCAGCACGCGCCAGTAATGCCAAGAATCTTCTCACTGCAGCACGCGCCAGTAATGCCAAGAACCTTCTCACTGTAGCGCACGCCTGTAATTCCAAGAACCTTCTGACTACAGCGGCCTGTAATACCAAGAGCTTTCTGACTGCAGCACGCGCCTGTAATACCAAGAACCTTCTGACTGCAGCACGCGCCTGTAATACCAAGAACCTTCTCACTGCAGCGGCCTGTAATACCAAGAACCTTCTCACCGCAGCGGCCTGTAATACCAAGAAACTTCTCACTGCAGCGGCCTGTAATACCAAGAACCTTCTCACTGCAGCGCGTGCCTCTAATACCAAGAACATTCTGACTGCAGCACGCGCCTGTAATACCAATAACCTTCTCACTGCAGCGCGCGCCTCTAATACCAAGAACCTTCTCACTGCAGCGGCCTGTAATACCAAGAAACTTCTCACTGCAGCGCGCGCCTCTAATACCAAGAACCTTCTGACTGCAGCATGCACCTCTAATACCAAGAACCTTCTCAATGCAGCACGCGCCTGTAATACCAGAACCTTCTCACTGCAGCGGCCTGTAATACCAAGAACCTTCTCACTGCAGCGTGTGCCTCTAATACCAAGAGCCTTCTGACTGCAGCATGCGCCTGTAATACCAAGAACCTTCTCACTGCAGCACGCTCCTGTAATACCAAGAACCTTCTCACTGCAGCGTGCGCCTGTAATACCAAGAACCTTCTCACTGCAGCACACGCCTGTAATACCAAGACCCATCTGACTGCAGCACGCGCCTGTAATACCAAGAACCTTCTGACTGCAGCACGCGCCAGTAATGCCAAGAACCTTCTCACTGCAGCGGGCGCCCGTAATACCAAGAACCTTCTGACTGCAGCATGCGCCAGTAAGCCAAGAAACGTCTCACTGCAGCACGCGCCAGTAATGCCAAGAACATTCTCACTGCAGCGCACGCCTGTAATACCAAGAACCTTCTGACTGCAGCGGCCTGTAATACCAAGAGCCTTCTGACTGCAGCACGCACCTGTAATACCAAGAACCTTCTCACTGCAGCGCGCGCCTGTAATACCAAGAACCTTCTGACTGCAGCACGCGCCTGAAATACCAAGAACCTTCTCACTGCAGCGCGCGCCTCTAATACCAAGAACCTTCTGACTGCAGCGGCCTGTAATACCAAGAGCCTTCTGACTGCAGCAAGGGCCTGTAATACCAAGAACCTTCTCACTGCAGTGTGCCTGTAATACCAAGAACCTTCTCACTGCAGCGCGCGCCGGTAATACCAAGAACCTTCTGACTGCAGCACGCGCCTGTAATACCAAGAGCCTTCTCACTGCAGCACGCGCCTCTAATACCAAGAACCTTCTCACTGCAGCGGCCTGTAATACCAAGAACCTTCTCACTGCAGCACGCGCCTCTAATACCAAGAGCCTTCTGACTGTAGCACGCGCCTGTAATACCAAGAACCTTCTCACTGCAGCGCGCGCCAGTAATACCAAGAACCTTCTCACTGCAGCGGCCTGTAATACCAAGAACCTTCTCACTGTAGCGCGCGCCTCTAATACCAAGAACCTTTTCACTGCAGCGGCCTGTAATACCAAGATCCTTCTCACTGCAGCGTGCGCCTCTAATACCAAGAACCTTCTGACTGCAGCACGCACCTGTAATACCAAGAACCTTCTCACTGCAGCGGCCTGTAATACCAAGAACCTTCTCACTGCAGCGTGCGCCTCTAATACCAAGAACCTTCTCAATGCAGCGCGCACCTCTAATACCAAGAACATTCTCACTGCAGCTCGCGCCGCTAATACCAAGAACCTTCTCAATGCAGCGCGCGCCTCTAATACCAAGAGCCTTCTCACTGCAGCACGCGCCTCTAATACCAAGAACCTTCTCACTGCAGCGGCCTGTAATACCAAGAACCTTCTCACTGCAGCACGCGCCTCTAATACCAAGAGCCTTCTGACTGCAGCACGCGCCTGTAATACCAAGAACCTTCTCACTCTAGCGCACGCCTGTAATACCAAGAACCTTCTCACTGCAGAGGCCTGTAATACCAAGACCCTTCTCACTGCAGCGTGCGCCTCTAATACCAAGAGCCTTCTGACTGCAGCATGCGCCTGTAATACCAAGAACCTTCTCACTGCAGCACGCGCCTGTAATACCAAGAACCTTCTCACTGCAGCGTGCGCCTGTAATACCAAGAACCTTCTCACTGCAGCACGCGCCTGTAATACCAAGAGAGCCTTCTGACTGCAGCGCGCGCCTGTAATACCAAGAACCTTCTCACTGCAGCGGCCTGTAATACCAAGAACCTTCTCACCGCAGCGGCCTGTAATACCAAGAAACTTCTCACCGCAGCGGCCTGTAATACCAAGAGCTTTCTGACTGCAGCACGCGCCTGTAATACCAAGAACCTTCTGACTGCAGCACGCGCCTGTAATACCAAGAACCTTCTCACTGCAGCGGCCTGTAATACCAAGAACCTTCTCACCGCAGCGGCCTGTAATACCAAGAAACTTCTCACTGCAGCGGCCTGTAATACCAAGAACCTTCTCACTGCAGCGCGTGCCTCTAATACCAAGAACATTCTGACTGCAGCACGCGCCTGTAATACCAATAACCTTCTCACTGCAGCGCGCCTCTAATACCAAGAACCTTCTCACTGCAGCGGCCTGTAATACAAAGAACCTTCTCACTGCAGCGCGCGCCTCTAATACCAAGAACCTTCTGACTGCAGCACGCGCCTCTAATACCAAGAACCTTCTCAATGCAGCGCGCACCTCTAATACCAAGAACCTTCTCACTGCAGCGCGCGCCGCTAATACCAAGAACCTTCTCAATGCAGCGCGCGCCTCTAATACCAAGAGCCTTCTCACTGCAGCACGCGCCTCTAATACCAAGAACCTTCTCACTGCAGCGGCCTGTAATACCAAGAACCTTCTCACTGCAGCACGCGCCTCTAATACCAAGAGCCTTCTGACTGCAGCACACGCCTGTAATACCAAGAACCTTCTCACTGCAGCGCGCGCCTGTAATACCAGAACCTTCTCACTGCAGCGGCCTGTAATACCAAGAACCTTCTCACTGCAGCGTGTGCCTCTAATACCAAGGGCCTTCTGACTGCAGCACGCACCTGTAATACCAAGAACCTTCTCACTGCAGCACGCGCCTGTAATACCAAGAACCTTCTCACTGCAGCGTGCGCCTGTAATACCAAGACCTTCTCACTGCAGCACGCGCCTGTAATACCAAGAGCCATCTGACTGCAGCACGCGCCTGTAATACCAAGAACCTTCTGACTGCAGCACTCGCCAGTAATGCCAAGAACCTTCTCACTGCAGCGCGCGCCTGTAATACCAAGAACCTTCTGACTGCAGCACGCGCCAGTAATGCCAAGAACCTTCTCACTGCAGCACGCACCAGTTATGCCAAGAACCTTCTCACTGCAGCGCACGCCTGTAATACCAAGAACTTCTGACTGCAGCGGCCTGTAATACCAAGAGCCTTCTGACTGCAGCACGCGCCTGTAATACCAAGAACCTTCTCACTGCAGCGCGCCTGTAATACCAAGAACCTTCTCACTGCAGCGCGCGCCTGTAATACCAAGAACCTTCTGACTGCAGCACGCGCCTGTAATACCAAGAACCTTATCACTGCAGCGCGCGCCTCTAATACCAAGAACTTTCTCACTGCAGCACGCGCCTGTAATACCAAGAACATACTGACTGCAGCACGCGCCAGTAATGCCAAGAACCTTCTCACTGCAGCGCAAGCCAGTAATGCCAAGAACCTTCTGACTGCAGCGGCCTGTAATACCAAGAGCCTTCTGACTGCAGCACGCGCCTGTAATACCAAGAACCTTCTCACTGCAGCGCGCGCCTCTAATACCAAGAACCTTCTCACTGCAGCACGCCCCTGTAATACCAAGAACGTTCTCACTGCAGCGCGCGCCTGTAATACCAAGAACCTTCTCACTGCAGCGGCCTGTAATACCAAGAACCTTCTCACTGCAGCACGCGCATGTAATACCAAGAGCCTTCTGACTGCAGCACGCGCCTGTAATACCAAGAGCCTTCTCACTGCAGCACGTGCCTGTAATACCTGGAACCTTCTGACTGCAGCACGCGCCTGTAATACCAAGAACCTTCTCACTGCAGCGGCCTGTAATACCAAGAACCTTCTCACTGCAGCGTGCGCCTCTAATACCAAGAACCTTCTGACTGCAGCACGTGCCTGTAATACCAAGAACCTTCTCAGTGCAGCTCGTGCCTCTAATACCAAGAACCTTCTCACTGCAGCGGCCTGTAATACCAAGAACCTTCTCACTGCAGCGCGCACCTCTAATACCAAGAACCTTCTGACTGCAGCACGTGCCTGTAATACCAAGAACCTTCTCACTGCAGCGGCCTGTAATACCAAGAACCTTCTCACTGCAGCGGCCTGTAATACCAAGAACCTTCTCACTGCAGTGCGCGCCTCTAATACCAAGAACTTTCTGACTGCAGCACGCGCCTGTAATACCAAGAACCTTCTCACTCCAGCGCGCGCTCTAATACCAAGAACCTTCTCACTGCAGCGGCCTGTAATACCAAGAACCTTCTCACTGCAGCGGCCTGTAATACCAAGAACCTTCTCACTGCAGCGCGCACCTCTAATACCAAGAACCTTCTCACTGCAGCGGCATGTAATACCAAGAACCTTATCACTGCAGCGTGCGCCTCTAATACCAAGAACCTTCTGACTGCAGCACACGCCTGTAATACCAAGAACCTTCTCACTGCAGCGTGCGCCTCTAATACCAAGAACCTTCTCAAAGCAGTGCGCGCCTCTAATACCAAGAACCTTCTCACTGCAGCGCGCGCCGCTAATACCAAGAACCTTCTCACTGCAGCGCGCGCCTCTAATACCAAGAGCCTTCTCACTGCAGCACGCGCCTCTAATACCAAGAACCTTCTCACTGCAGCGGCCTGTAATACCAAGAACCTTCTCACTGCAGCACGCGCCACTAATACCAAGAGCCTTCTGACTGCAGCACGCGCCTGTAATACCAAGAACCTTCTCACTGCAGCGGCCTGTAATACCAAGAACCTTCTCAATGCAGCGCGCGCCTCTAATACCAAGAACCTTCTCACTGCAGCGGCCTGTAATACCAAGAACCTTCTCACTTCAGCGTGCGCCTCTAATACCAAGAACCTTCTGACTGCAGCACGCACCTGTAATACCAAGAACCTTCTCACTGCAGCGGCCTGTAATACCAAGAACCTTCTCTCTGCAGCGTGCGCCTCTAATACCAAGAACCTTCTCAATGCAGCGCGCGCCTCTAATACCAAGAACATTCTTACTGCAGTGCGCGCCGCTAATACCAAGAACCTTCTCCATGCAGCGCGCCTCTAATACCAATTGACTTCTCACTGCAGCACGCGCCTCTAATACCAAGAACCTTCTCACTGCAGCGGCCTGTAATACCAAGAACCTTCTCACTGCAGCACTCGCCTCGAATACCAAGAGCCTTCTGACTGCAGCACGCGCCTGTAATACCAAGAACCTTCTCACTGCAGCGTGTGCCTCTAATACCAAGAGGCTTCTGACTGCAGCACGCGCCTGTAATACCAAGAACCTTCTAACTGCAGCGTGCGCCTGTAATACCAAGAACCTTCTCACTGCAGCGCGCGCCTGTAATACCAAGAACCTTCTGACTGCAGCACGCGCCAGTAATGCCAAGAACCTTCTCACTGCAGCGCGCGCCTGTAATACCAAGAACCTTCTCACTGCAGCGCGCGCCTGTAATGCCAAGAACCTTCTCACTGCAGCACGCGCCAGTAATGCCAAGAACCTTCTCACTGCAGCGCACGCCTGTAATACCAAGAACCTTCTGACTGCAGCGGCCTGTAATACCAAGAGCCTTCTGACTGCAGCACGCGCCTGTAATACCAAGAACCTTCTCACTGCAGCGCGCGCCTGTAATACCAAGAACCTTCTCACTGCAGCGCGCGCCTGTAATACCAAGAACCTTCTGACTGCAGCACGCGCCTGTAATACCAAAAACCTTCTCACTGCAGCGCGCGCCTCTAATACCAAGAACCTTCTCACTGCGGCACGCGCCTGTAATACCAAGAACCTTCTGACAGCAGCACGCGCCAGTAATGCCAAGAACCTTCTCACTGCAGCGCAAGCCAGTAATGCCAAGAACCTTCTGACTGCAGCGGCCTGTAATACCAAGAGCCTTCTGACTGCAGCACGCGCCTGTAATACCAAGAACCTTCTCACTGCAGCGCGCGCCTCTAATACGAAGAACCTTCTGACTGCAGCACGCCCCTGTAATACCAAGAACGTTCTCACTGCAGAGCGTGCCTGTAATACCAAGAACCTTCTCACTGCATTGGCCTGTAATACCAAGAACCTTCTCACTGCAGCACGCGCCTGTAATACCAAGAGCCTTCTGACTGCAGCACGCGCCTGTCATACCAAGAGCCTTCTCACTGCAGCACGTGCCTGTAAAATCTGGAACCTTCTGACTGCAGCACGCGCCTTTAATACCAAGAACCTTCTCACTGCAGCGGCCTGTAATACCAAGAACCATCTCACTGCAGCGCGCGCCTCTAATACCAAGAACCTTCTGACTGCAGCACGCGCCTGTAATACCAAGAACCTTCTCAGTGCAGCGCGCGCCTCTAATACCAAGAACCTTCTCACTGCAGCGGCCTGTAATACCAAGAACCTTCTCACTGCAGCGAGCGCCTCTTATACCAAGAACCTTCTGACTGCAGCACGCGCCTGTAATACCAAGAACCTTCTCACTGCAGCGGCCTGTAATACCAAGAACCTTCTCACTGCAGCGGCCTGTAATACCAAGAACCTTCTCACTGCAGCGCGCGCCTCTAATACCAAGAACCTTCTGACTGCAGCACGCGCCTGTAATACCAAGAACCTTCTCACTGCAGCGCGCGCCTCTAATACCAAAAACCTCATCACTGAAGCAGCCTGTAATACCAAGAACCTTCCCACTGCAGCGCGTGCTTCTAATACCAAGAACCTTCTCACTGCAGTGGCCTGTAATACCAAGAACCTTCTCACTGCAGCGTGCGCCTCTAATACCAAGAACCTTCTGACTGCAGCACGCGCCTGTAATACCAAGAACCTTCTCACTGCAGTGTGCGCCTCTAAAACCAAGAACCTTCTCAAAGCAGTGCGCGCCTCTAATACCAAGAACCTTCTCACTGCAGCGCGTGCCGCTAATACCAAGAACCTTCTCACTGCAGCGCGCGCCTCTAATACCAAGAGCCTTCTCACTGCAGCACGCGCCTCTAATACCAAGAACCTTCTCACTGCGGCGGCCTGTAATACCAAGAACCTTCTCACTGCAGCACACGCCTCTAATACCAAGAGCCTTCTGACTGCAGCACGCGCCTGTAATACCAAGAACCTTCTCACTGCAGCGCTTGCCAGTAATACCAAGAACCTTCTCACTGCAGCGGCCTGTAATACCAAGAACCTTCTCACTGCAGCGCGCGCCTCTAATACCAAGAACCTTCTCACTGCAGCGGCCTGTAATACCAAGAACCTTCTCACTGCAGCGTGCGCCTCTAATACCAAGAACCTTCTGACTGCAGCACGCACCTGTAATACCAAGAACCTTCTCACTGCAGCAGCCTGTAATACCAAGAACCTTCTCACTGCAGCGTGCGCCTCTAATACCAAGAACCTTCTCAATGCAGCGCGCGTCTCTAATACCAAGAACATTCTCACTGCAGTGCGCGCCGCTAATACCAAGAACCTTCTCCATGCAGCGCGCGCCTCTAATACCAAGTGCCTTCTCACTGCAGCACGCGCCTCTAATACCAAGAACCTTCTCACTGCAGCGGCCTGTAATACCAAGAACCTTCTCACTGCAGCGCGCGCCTCTAATACCAAGAGCCTTCTGACTGCAGTACGCGCCTGTAATACCAAGAACCTTCTCACTGCAGCGCGCGCCTGTAATACCAAGAACCTTCTCACTGCAGAGGCCTGTAATACCAAGAACCTTCTCACTGCAGCGCGCGCCTCTAATACCAAGAGCCTTCTGACTGCAGCATGCACCTGTAATACCAAGAACCTTCTCACTGCAGCACGCGCCTGTAATACCAAGAACCTTCTCACTGCAGCGTGCGCCTGTAATACCAAGAACCTTCTGACTGCAGCGCGCGCCTGTAATACCAAGAACCTTCTGACTGCAGCACGCGCCAGTAATGCCAAGAACCTTCTCACTGCAGCGCGCGCCTGTAATACCAAGAACCTTCTGACTTCAGCATGCGCCAGTAATGCCAAGAACCTTCTCACTGCAGCACGCGCCAGTAATGCCAAGAACCTTCTCAATGCAGCGCACGCCTGTAATACCAAGAACCTTCTGACTGCAGCGGCCTGTAATACCAAGAGCTTTCTGACTGCAGCATGCGCCTGTAATACCAAGAATATTCTGACTGCAGCACGTGCCTGTAATACCAAGAACCTTCTCACTGCAGCGCGCGCCTCTAATACCAAGAACCTTCTCACTGCAGCACGCGCCTGGAATACCAAGAACCTTCTGACTGCAGCACTCTCCAGTAATGCCAAGAACCTTCTCACTGCAGCACACGCCAGTAATGCCAAGAACCTTCTCACTGCAGTGCACGCCTGTAATACCAAGAACCTTCTGACTGCAGCAGCCTGTAATACCAAGAGCCTTCTGACTGCAGCACGCGCCTGTAATACCAAGAACCTTCTCACTGCAGCGCGCGCCTCTAATACCAAGAACCTTCTCACTGCAGCGCATGCCTGTAATACCAAGAGCCTTCTGACTGCAGCACGCGCCTGTAATACCAAGAATCTTCTCACTGCAGCGGCCTGTAATACCAAGAACCTTCTCACTGCAGCGGCCTGTAATACCAAGAACCTTCTCACTGCAGCGTGCGCCTCTAATACCAAGAGCCCTCTGACTGCAGCATGCGCCTGTAATACCAAGAACCTTCTCACTGCAGCATGCGCCTGTAATACCAAGAACCTTCTCACTGCAGCACGCACCAGTAATGCCAAGAACCTTCTCACTGCAGCGCGCGCCTGTAATACAAGAACCTTCTGACTGCAGCAGGCGCCAGTAATGCCAAGCACCTTCTCACTGCAGCACGCGCCAGTAATGCCAAGAACCTTCTCACTACAGCGCACGCCTGTAATACCAAGAACCTTCTGACTGCAGCGGCCTGTAATACCAAGAACCTTCTCAATGCAGCGCGCGCCTCTAATACCAAGAACCTTCTCACTGCAGCGGCCTGTAATACCAAGAACCTTCTCACTTCAGCGTGCGCCTCTAATACCAAGAACCTTCTGACTGCAGCACGCACCTGTAATACCAAGAACCTTCTCACTGCAGCGGCCTGTAATACCAAGAACCTTCTCAATGCAGCGCGCGCCTCTAATACCAAGAACATTCTTACTGCAGTGCGCGCCGCTAATACCAAGAACCTTCTCCATGCAGCGCGCCTCTAATACCAATTGCCTTCTCACTGCAGCACGCGCCTCTAATACCAAGAACCTTCTCACTGCAGCGGCCTGTAATACCAAGAACCTTCTCACTGCAGCACTCGCCTCGAATACCAAGAGCCTTCTGACTGCAGCACGCGCCTGTAATACCAAGAACCTTCTCACTGCAGCGTGTGCCTCTAATACCAAGAGGCTTCTGACTGCAGCACGCGCCTGTAATACCAAGAACCTTCTAACTGCAGCGTGCGCCTGTAATACCAAGAACCTTCTCACTGCAGCGCGCGCCTGTAATACCAAGAACCTTCTGACTGCAGCACGCGCCAGTAATGCCAAGAACCTTCTCACTGCAGCACGCGCCAGTAATGCCAAGAACCTTCTCACTGCAGCGCACACCTGTAATACCAAGAACCTTCTGACTGCAGCGGCCTGTAATACCAAGAGCCTTCTGACTGCAGCACGCGCCTGTAATACCAAGAACCTTCTCACTGCAGCGCGCGCCTGTAATACCAAGAACATTCTCACTGCAGCGCGCGCCTGTAATACCAAGAACCTTCTGACTGCAGCACGCGCCTTTAATACCAAGAACCTTCTCACTGCAGTGCGCGCCTCTAATACCAAGAACCTTCTCACTGCGGCACGCGCCTGTAATACCAAGAACCTTCTGACTGCAGCACGCGCCAGTAATGCCAAGAACCTTCTCACTGCAGCGCAAGCCAGTAATGCCAAGAACCTTCTGACTGCAGCGGCCTGTAATACCAAGAGCCTTCTGACTGCAGCACGCGCCTGTAATACCAAGAACCTTCTCACTGCAGCGCGCGCCTCTAATACGAAGAACCTTCTGACTGCAGCACGCCCCTGTAATACCAAGAACGTTCTCACTGCTGAGCGCGCCTGTAATACCAAGAACCTTCTCACTGCATTGACCTGTAATACCAAGAACCTTCTCACTGCAGCACGCGCCTGTAATACCAAGAGCCTTCTGACTGCAGCACACGCCTGTCATACCAAGAGCCTTCTCACTGCAGCATGTGCCTGTAATACCTGGAACCTTCTGACTGCAGCACGCGCCTGTAATACCAAGAACCTTCTCACTGCAGCGGCCTGTAATACCAAGAACCTTCTCACTGCAGCGCGCGCCTCTAATACCAAGAACCTTCTGACTGCAGCACGCGCCTGTAATACCAAGAACCTTCTCAGTGCAGCGCGCGCCTCTAATACCAAGAACCTTCTCACTGCAGCGGCCTGTAATACCAAGAACCTTCTCACTGCAGCGCGCGCCTCTTATACCAAGAACCTTCTGACTGCAGCACGCGCCTATAATACCAAGAACCTTCTCACTGCAGCGGCCTGTAATACCAAGAACCTTCTCACTGCAGCGGCCTGTAATACCAAGAACCTTCTCACTGCAGCGCGCGCCTCTAATACCAAGAACCTTCTGACTGCAGCACGTGCCTGTAATACCAAGAACCTTCTCACTGCAGCGCGCGCCTCTAATACCAAAAACCTCCTCACTGCAGCAGCCTGTAATACCAAGAACCTTCTCACTGCAGCGCGTGCTTCTAATACCAAGAACCTTCTCACTGCAGCGGCCTGTAATACCAAGAACCTTCTCACTGCAGCGTGCGCCTCTAATACCAAGAACCTTCTGACTGCAGCACGCGCCTGTAATACCAAGAACCTTCTCACTGCAGCAGCCTGTAATACCAAGAACCTTCTCACTGCAGCGGCCTGTAATACCAAGAACCTTCTCACTGCAGCGCGCGCCTCTAATACCAAGAACCTTCTGACTGCAGCACGCGCCTGTAATACCAAGAACCTTCTCACTGCAGCGCGCGCCTCTAATACCAAAACCTCCTCACTGCAGCAGCCTGTAATACCAAGAACCTTCTCACTGCAGCGCGTGCTTCTAATACCAAGAACCTTCTCACTGCAGCGGCCTGTAATACCAAGAACCTTCTCACTGCAGCGTGCGCCTCTAATACCAAGAACCTTCTGACTGCAGCACGTGCCTGTAATACCAAGAACCTTCTCACTGCAGTGTGCGCCTCTAAAACCAAGAACCTTCTCAAAGCAGTGCGCGCCTCTAATACCAAGAACCTTCTCACTGCAGCGCGTGCCGCTAATACCAAGAACCTTCTCACTGCAGCGCGCGCCTCTAATACCAAGAGCCTTCTCACTGCAGCACGCGCCTCTAATACCAAGAACCTTCTCACTGCAGCGGCCTGTAATACCAAGAACCTTCTCACTGCAGCACGCGCCTCTAATACCAAGAGCCTTCTGACTGCAGCACGCGCCTGTAATACCAAGAACCTTCTCACTGCAGCGCTTGCCAGTAATACCAAGAACCTTCTCACTGCAGCGGCCTGTAATACCAAGAACCTTCTCACTGCAGCACGCGCCTCTAATACCAAGAACCTTCTCACTGCAGCGGCCTGTAATACCAAGAACCTTCTCACTGCAGCGTGCGCCTCTAATACCAAGAACCTTCTGACTGCAGCACGCACCTGTAATACCAAGAACCTTCTCACTGCAGCAGCCTGTAATACCAAGAACCTTCTCACTGCAGCGTGCGCCTCTAATACCAAGAACCTTCTCAATGCAGCGCGCGTCTCTAATACCAAGAACATTCTCACTGCAGTGCGCGCCGCTAATACCAAGAACCTTCTCCATGCAGCGCGCGCCTCTAATACCAAGTGCCTTCTCACTGCAGCACGCGCCTCTAATACCAAGAACCTTCTCACTGCAGCGGCCTGTAATACCAAGAACCTTCTCACTGCAGCACGCGCCTCTAATACCAAGAGCCTTCTGACTGCAGCACGCGCCTGTAATACCAAGAACCTTCTCACTGCAGCGCGCGCCTGTAATACCAAGAACCTTCTCACTGCAGAGGCCTGTAATACCAAGAACCTTCTCACTGCAGCGCGCGCCTCTAATACCAAGAGCCTTCTGACTGCAGCATGCACCTGTAATACCAAGAACCTTCTCACTGCAGCACGCGCCTGTAATACCAAGAACCTTCTCACTGCAGCGTGCGCCTGTAATACCAAGAACCTTCTGACTGCAGCGCGCGCCTGTAATACCAAGAACCTTCTGACTGCAGCACGCGCCAGTAATGCCAAGAACCTTCTCACTGCAGTGCGCGCCTGTAATACCAAGAACCTTCTGACTTCAGCATGCGCCAGTAATGCCAAGAACCTTCTCACTGCAGCACGCGCCAGTAATGCCAAGAACCTTCTCACTGCAGCGCACGCCTGTAATACCAAGAACCTTCTGACTGCAGCGGCCTGTAATACCAAGAGCTTTCTGACTGCAGCATGCGCCTGTAATACCAAGAATCTTCTGACTGCAGCACGCGCCTGTAATACCAAGAACCTTCTCACTGCAGCGCGCACCTCTAATACCAAGAACCTTCTCACTGCAGCACGCGCCTGGAATACCAAGAACCTTCTGACTGCAGCACTCTCCAGTAATGCCAAGAACCTTCTCACTGCAGCACACGCCAGTAATGCCAAGAACCTTCTCACTGCAGCACACGCCTGTAATACCAAGAACCTTCTGACTGCAGCGGCCTGTAATACCAAGAGCCTTCTGACTGCAGCACGCGCCTGTAATACCAAGAACCTTCTCACTGCAGCGCGCGCCTCTAATACCAAGAACCTTCTCACTGCAGCGCATGCCTGTAATACCAAGAGCCTTCTGACTGCAGCACGCGCCTGTAATACCAAGAATCTTCTCACTGCAGCGGCCTGTAATACCAAGAACCTTCTCACTGCAGCGGCCTGTAATACCAAGAACCTTCTCACTGCAGCGTGCGCCTCTAATACCAAGAGCCCTCTGACTGCAGCATGCGCATGTAATACCAAGAACCTTCTCACTGCAGCATGCGCCTGTAATACCAAGAACCTTCTCACTGCAGCACGCACCAGTAATGCCAAGAACCTTCTCACTGCAGCGCGCGCCTGTAATACAAGAACCTTCTGACTGCAGCAGGCGCCAGTAATGCCAAGCACCTTCTCACTGCAGCACGCGCCAGTAATGCCAAGAACCTTCTCACTGCAGCGCACGCCTGTAATACCAAGAACCTTCTCACTGCAGCGGCCTGTAATACCAAGAACCTTCTCAATGCAGCGCGCGCTCTAATACCAAGAACCTTCTCACTGCAGCGGCCTGTAATACCAAGAACCTTCTCACTTCAGCGTGCGCCTCTAATACCAAGAACCTTCTGACTGCAGCACGCACCTGTAATACCAAGAACCTTCTCACTGCAGCGGCCTGTAATACCAAGAACCTTCTCAATGCAGCGCGCGCCTCTAATACCAAGAACATTCTTACTGCAGTGCGCGCCGCTAATACCAAGAACCTTCTCCATGCAGCGCGCCTCTAATACCAATTGCCTTCTCACTGCAGCACGCGCCTCTAATACCAAGAACCTTCTCACTGCAGCGGCCTGTAATACCAAGAACCTTCTCACTGCAGCACTCGCCTCGAATACCAAGAGCCTTCTGACTGCAGCACGCGCCTGTAATACCAAGAACCTTCTCACTGCAGCGTGTGCCTCTAATACCAAGAGGCTTCTGACTGCAGCACGCGCCTGTAATACCAAGAACCTTCTAACTGCAGCGTGCGCCTGTAATACCAAGAACCTTCTCACTGCAGCGCGCGCCTGTAATACCAAGAACCTTCTGACTGCAGCACGCGCCAGTAATGCCAAGAACCTTCTCACTGCAGCACGCGCCAGTAATGCCAAGAACCTTCTCACTGCAGCGCACACCTGTAATACCAAGAACCTTCTGACTGCAGCGGCCTGTAATACCAAGAGCCTTCTGACTGCAGCACGCGCCTGTAATACCAAGAACCTTCTCACTGCAGCGTGCGCCTGTAATACCAAGAACATTCTCACTGCAGCGCGCGCCTGTAATGCCAAGAACCTTCTGACTGCAGCACGCGCCTTTAATACCAAGAACCTTCTCACTGCAGTGCGCGCCTCTAATACCAAGAACCTTCTCACTGCGGCACGCGCCTGTAATACCAAGAACCTTCTGACTGCAGCACGCGCCAGTAATGCCAAGAACCTTCTCACTGCAGCGCAAGCCAGTAATGCCAAGAACCTTCTGACTGCAGCGGCCTGTAATACCAAGAGCCTTCTGACTCCAGCACGCGCCTGTAATACCAAGAACCTTCTCACTGCAGCGCGCGCCTCTAATACGAAGAACCTTCTGACTGCAGCACGCCCCTGTAATACCAAGAACGTTCTCACTGCTCAGCGCGCCTGTAATACCAAGAACCTTCTCACTGCATTGGCCTGTAATACCAAGAACCTTCTCACTGCAGCACACGCCTGTAATACCAAGAGCCTTCTGACTGCAGCACGCGCCTGTCATACCAAGAGCCTTCTCACTGCAGCACATGCCTGTAATACCTGGAACCTTCTGACTGCAGCACGCGCCTGTAATACCAAGAACCTTCTCACTGCAGCGGCCTGTAATACCAAGAACCTTCTCACTGCAGCGCGCGCCTCTAATACCAAGAACCTTCTGACTGCAGCACGCGCCTGTAATACCAAGAACCTTCTCAGTGCAGCGCGCGCCTCTAATACCAAGAACCTTCTCACTGCAGCGGCCTGTAATACCAAGAACCTTCTCACTGCAGCGCGCGCCTCTTATACCAAGAACCTTCTGACTGCAGCACGCGCCTACAATACCAAGAACCTTCTCACTGCAGCGGCCTGTAATACCAAGAACCTTCTCACTGCAGCGGCCTGTAATACCAAGAACCTTCTCACTGCAGCGCGCGCCTCTAATACCAAGAACCTTCTGACTGCAGCACGCGCCTGTAATACCAAGAACCTTCTCACTGCAGCGCGCGCCTCTAATACCAAAAACCTCCTCACTGCGCGCGCCTCTAATACCAAAAACCTCCTCACTGCAGCAGCCTCTAATACCAAAAACCTTCTCACTGCAGCGTGCGCCTCTAATACCAAGAACCTTCTGACTGCAGCACGCGCCTGTAATACCAAGAACCTTCTCACTGCAGCGTGCGCCTCTAAAACCAAGAACCTTCTCAAAGCAGTGCGCGCCTCTAATACCAAGAACCTTCTCACTGCAGCGCGTGCCGCTAATACCAAGAACCTTCTCACTGCAGCGCGCGCCTCTAATACCAAGAGCCTTCTCACTGCAGCACGCGCCTCTAATACCAAGAACCTTCTCACTGCAGCGGCCTGTAATACCAAGAACCTTCTCACTGCAGCACGCGCCTCTAATACCAAGAGCCTTCTGACTGCAGCACGCGCCTGTAATACCAAGAACCTTCTCACTGCAGCGCTTGCCAGTAATACCAAGAACTTTCTCACTGCAGCGGCCTGTAATACCAAGAACCTTCTCACTGCAGCGCGCGCCTCTAATACCAAGAACCTTCTCACTGCAGCGGCCTGTAATACCAAGAACCTTCTCACTGCAGCATGCGCCTCTAATACCAAGAACCTTCTGACTGCAGCACGCACCTGTAATACCAAGAACCTTCTCACTGCAGCAGCCTGTAATACCAAGAACCTTATCACTGCAGCGTGCGCCTCTAATACCAAGAACCTTCTCAATGCAGCGCGCGTCTCTAATACCAAGAACATTCTCACTGCAGTGCGCGCCGCTAATACCAAGAACCTTCTCCATGCAGCGCGCCTCTAATACCAAGTGCCTTCTCACTGCAGCACGCGCCTCTGATACCAAGAACCTTCTCACTGCAGCGGCCTGTAATACCAAGAACCTTCTCACTGCAGCACGCGCCTCTAATACCAAGAGCCTTCTGACTGCAGCACGCGCCTGTAATACCAAGAACCTTCTCACTGCAGCGCGCGCCTGTAATACCAAGAACCTTCTCACTGCAGAGGCCTGTAATACCAAGAACCTTCTCACTGCAGCGCGCGCCTCTAATACCAAGAGCCTTCTGACTGCAGCATGCACCTGTAATACCAAGAACCTTCTCACTGCAGCACGCGCCTGTAATACCAAGAACCTTCTCACTGCAGCGTGCGCCTGTAATACCAAGAACCTTCTGACTGCAGCGCGCGCCTGTCATACCAAGAACCTTCTGACTGCAGCACGCGCCAGTAATGCCAAGAACCTTCTCACTGCAGCGCGCGCCTGTAATACCAAGAACCTTCTGACTTCAGCATGCGCCAGTAATGCCAAGAACCTTCTCACTGCAGCACGCGCCAGTAATGCCAAGAACCTTCTCACTGCAGCGCACGCCTTTAATACCAAGAACCTTCTGACTGCAGCGGCCTGTAATACCAAGAGCTTTCTGACTGCAGCATGCGCCTGTAATACCAAGAATCTTCTGACTGCAGCACGCGCCTGTAATACCAAGAACCTTCTCACTGCAGCGCGCGCTCTAATACCAAGAACCTTCTGACTGCAGCACGCGCCTGTAATACCAAGAACCTTCTCAATGCAGCGCGCGCCTCTAATACCAAGAACCTTCTCACTGCAGCGGCCTGTAATACCAAGAACCTTCTCACTGCAGCGCGCGCCTCTTATACCAAGAACCTTCTGACTGCAGCACGCGCCTATAATACCAAGAACCTTCTCACTGCAGCGGCCTGTAATACCAAGAACCTTCTCACTGCAGCGGCCTGTAATACCAAGAACCTTCTCACTGCAGCGCGCGCCTCTAATACCAAGAACCTTCTGACTGCAGCACGTGCCTGTAATACCAAGAACCTTCTGACTGCAGCACGCGCCTGTAATACCAAGAACCTTCTCACTGCAGCGCGCGCCTCTAATACCAAAAACCTCCTCACTGCGCGCGCCTCTAATACCAAAAACCTCCTCACTGCAGCAGCCTCTAATACCAAAAACCTTCTCACTGCAGCGTGCGCCTCTAATACCAAGAACCTTCTGACTGCAGCACGCGCCTGTAATACCAAGAACCTTCTCACTGCAGCGTGCGCCTCTAAAACCAAGAACCTTCTCAAAGCAGTGCGCGCCTCTAATACCAAGAACCTTCTCACTGCAGCGCGTGCCGCTAATACCAAGAACCTTCTCACTGCAGCGCGCGCTCTAATACCAAGAGCCTTCTCACTGCAGCACGCGCCTCTAATACCAAGAACCTTCTCACTGCAGCGGCCTGTAATACCAAGAACCTTCTCACTGCAGCACGCGCCTCTAATACCAAGAGCATTCTGACTGCAGCACGCGCCTGTAATACCAAGAACCTTCTCACTGCAGCGCTTGCCAGTAATACCAAGAACTTTCTCACTGCAGCGGCCTGTAATACCAAGAACCTTCTCACTGCAGCGCGCGCCTCTAATACCAAGAACCTTCTCACTGCAGCGGCCTGTAATACCAAGAACCTTCTCACTGCAGCATGCGCCTCTAATACCAAGAACCTTCTGACTGCAGCACGCACCTGTAATACCAAGAACCTTCTCACTGCAGCAGCCTGTAATACCAAGAACCTTATCACTGCAGCGTGCGCCTCTAATACCAAGAACCTTCTCAATGCAGCGCGCGTCTCTAATACCAAGAACATTCTCACTGCAGTGCGCGCCGCTAATACCAAGAACCTTCTCCATGCAGCGCGCGCCTCTAATACCAAGTGCCTTCTCACTGCAGCACGCGCCTCTGATACCAAGAACCTTCTCACTGCAGCGGCCTGTAATACCAAGAACCTTCTCACTGCAGCACGCGCCTCTAATACCAAGAGCCTTCTGACTGCAGCACGCGCCTGTAATACCAAGAACCTTCTCACTGCAGCCGCGCCTGTAATACCAAGAACCTTCTCACTGCAGAGGCCTGTAATACCAAGAACCTTCTCACTGCAGCGCGCGCCTCTAATACCAAGAGCCTTCTGACTGCAGCATGCACCTGTAATACCAAGAACCTTCTCACTGCAGCACGCGCCTGTAATACCAAGAACCTTCTCACTGCAGCGTGCGCCTGTAATACCAAGAACCTTCTGACTGCAGCGCGCGCCTGTCATACCAAGAACCTTCTGACTGCAGCACGCGCCAGTAATGCCAAGAACCTTCTCACTGCAGCGCGCGCCTGTAATACCAAGAACCTTCTGACTTCAGCATGCGCCAGTAATGCCAAGAACCTTCTCACTGCAGCACGCGCCAGTAATGCCAAGAACCTTCTCACTGCAGCGCACGCCTTTAATACCAAGAACCTTCTGACTGCAGCGGCCTGTAATACCAAGAGCTTTCTGACTGCAGCATGCGCCTGTAATACCAAGAATCTTCTGACTGCAGCACGCGCCTGTAATACCAAGAACCTTCTCACTGCAGCGCGCGCCTCTAATACCAAGAACCTTCTGACTGCAGCACGCGCCTGTAATACCAAGAACCTTCTCAATGCAGCGCGCGCCTCTAATACCAAGAACCTTCTCACTGCAGCGGCCTGTAATACCAAGAACCTTCTCACTGCAGCTCGCGCCTCTAATACCAAGAATCTTCTGACTGCAGCACGCGCCTATAATACCAAGAACCTTCTCACTGCAGCGGCCTGTAATACCAAGAACCTTCTCACTGCAGCGGCCTGTAATACCAAGAACCTTCTCACTGCAGCGCGCGCCTCTAATACCAAGAACCTTCTGACTGCAGCACGCGCCTGTAATACCAAGAACCTTCTCACTGCAGCGCGCGCTCTAATACCAAAACCTCCTCACTGCAGCAGCCTGTAATACCAAGAACCTTCTCACTGCAGCGCGTGCTTCTAATACCAAGAACCTTCTCACTGCAGCGGCCTGTAATACCAAGAACCTTCTCACTGCAGCGTGCGCCTCTAATACCAAGAACCTTCTGACTGCAGCACGCGCCTGTAATACCAAGAACCTTCTCACTGCAGCGTGCGCCTCTAAAACCAAGAACCTTCTCAAAGCAGTGCGCGCCTCTAATACCAAGAACCTTCTCACTGCAGCGCGTGCCGCTAATACCAAGAACCTTCTCACTGCAGCGCGCGCCTCTAATACCAAGAGCCTTCTCACTGCAGCACGCGCCTCTAATACCAAGAACCTTCTCACTGCAGCGGCCTGTAATACCAAGAACCTTCTCACTGCAGCACGCGCCTCTAATACCAAGAGCCTTCTGACTGCAGCACGCGCCTGTAATACCAAGAACCTTCTCACTGCAGCGCTTGCCAGTAATACCAAGAACTTTCTCACTGCAGCGGCCTGTAATACCAAGAACCTTCTCACTGCAGCGCGCGCTCTAATACCAAGAACCTTCTCACTGCAGCGGCCTGTAATACCAAGAACCTTCTCACTGCAGCATGCGCCTCTAATACCAAGAACCTTCTGACTGCAGCACGCACCTGTAATACCAAGAACCTTCTCACTGCAGCAGCCTGTAATACCAAGAACCTTCTCACTGCAGCGTGCGCCTCTAATACCAAGAACCTTCTCAATGCAGCGCGCGTCTCTAATACCAAGAACATTCTCACTGCAGTGCGCGCCGCTAATACCAAGAACCTTCTCCATGCAGCGCGCGCCTCTAATACCAAGTGCCTTCTCACTGCAGCACGCGCCTCTAATACCAAGAACCTTCTCACTGCAGCGGCCTGTAATACCAAGAACCTTCTCACTGCAGCACGCGCCTCTAATACCAAGAGCCTTCTGACTGCAGCACGCGCCTGTAATACCAAGAACCTTCTCACTGCAGCGCGCGCCTGTAATACCAAGAACCTTCTCACTGCAGAGGCCTGTAATACCAAGAACCTTCTCACTGCAGCGCGCGCCTCTAATACCAAGAGCCTTCTGACTGCAGCATGCACCTGTAATACCAAGAACCTTCTCACTGCAGCACGCGCCTGTAATACCAAGAACCTTCTCACTGCAGCGTGCGCCTGTAATACCAAGAACCTTCTGACTGCAGCGCGCGCCTGTCATACCAAGAACCTTCTGACTGCAGCACGCGCCAGTAATGCCAAGAACCTTCTCACTGCAGCGCGCGCCTGTAATACCAAGAACCTTCTGACTTCAGCATGCGCCAGTAATGCCAAGAACCTTCTCACTGCAGCACGCGCCAGTAATGCCAAGAACCTTCTCACTGCAGCGCACGCCTTTAATACCAAGAACCTTCTGACTGCAGCGGCCTGTAATACCAAGAGCTTTCTGACTGCAGCATGCGCCTGTAATACCAAGAATCTTCTGACTGCAGCACGCGCCTGTAATACCAAGAACCTTCTCACTGAAGCGCGCGCCTCTAATACCAAGAACCTTCTCACTGCAGCACGCGCCTGGAATACCAAGAACCTTCTGACTGCAGCACTCTCCAGTAATGCCAAGAACCTTCTCACTGCAGCACACGCCAGTAATGCCAAGAACCTTCTCACTGCAGCGCACGCCTGTAATACCAAGAACCTTCTGACTGCAGCGCCTGTAATACCAAGAGCCTTCTGACTGCAGCACGCGCCTGTAATACCAAGAACCTTCTCACTGCAGCGCGCGCCTCTAATACCAAGAACCTTCTCACTGCAGCGCATGCCTGTAATACCAAGAGCCTTCTGACTGCAGCACGCGCCTGTAATACCAAGAATCTTCTCACTGCAGCGGCCTGTAATACCAAGAACCTTCTCACTGCAGCGGCCTGTAATACCAAGAACCTTCTCACTGCAGCGTGCGCCTCTAATACCAAGAGCCTTCTGACTGCAGCACGCGCCTGTAATACCAAGAACCTTCTCACTGCAGCATGCGCCTGTAATACCAAGAACCTTCTCACTGCAGCACGCACCAGTAATGCCAAGAACCTTCTCACTGCAGCGCGCGCCTGTAATACAAGAACCTTTCTGACTGCAGCAGGCGCCAGTAATGCCAAGCACCTTCTCACTGCAACACGCGCCAGTAATGCCAAGAACCTTCTCACTGCAGCGCACGCCTGTAATACCAAGAACCTTCTGACTGCAGCGGCCTGTAATACCAAGAGCCTTCTGACTGCAGCACCGGCCTGTAATACCAAGAACCTTCTCACTGCAGCGCGCGCCTGTAATACCAAAAACCTTCTCACTGCAGCGCGCGCCTGTAATACCAAGAACCTTCTGACTGCAGCACGCCCCTGTAATACCAAGAACCTTCTCACTGCAGCGCACGCCTCTAATACCTAGAACCTTCTCAGTGCAGCACGCGCCTGTAATACCAAGAACCTTCTCATTGCAGTGCGCCCCAGTAATGCCAAGAACCTTCTCACTGCAGCACGCGCCAGTAATGCCAAGAACCTTCTCACTGCAGCGCACGCTTGTAATACCAAGAACCTTCTGACTGCAGTGGCCTGTAATACCAAGAGCCTTCTGACTGCAGCACGTGCCTGTAATACCAAGAACCTTCTCACTGCAGCGCGCGCCTCTAATACCAAGAACCTTCTTACTGCAGCGGCCTGTAATACCAAGAACCTTCTCACTGCAGCGGCCTGTAATACCAAGAACCTTCTCACTGCAGCGCACGCCTGTAATACCAAGAAGCTTCTCACTGCAGCACGTGCCTGTAATACCAAGAGCCTTCTGACTGCAGCACGCGCCTCTAATACCAAGAACCTTCTCACTGCAGCGGCCTGTAATACCAAGAACCTTCTCACTGCAGCGCGCGCCTGTAATACCAAGAACCTTCTCACTGCAGCGGCCTGTAATACCAAGAACCTTCTCACTGCAGCAGCCTGTAATACCAAGTACCTTCTCATTGCAGCACGCGCCTGTAATTCCAAGAGCCTTCTGACTGAGGCACGCGCCTTTAATACCAAGAACCTTCTCACTGCAGCATGCGCCTGTAATACCAAGAACCTTCTCACTGCAGCACGCGCCTGTAATACCAAGAGCCTTCTGACTGCAGCGCGCGCCTGTAATACCAAGAACCTTCTAACTGCAGCACGCGCCAGTAATGCCAAGAACCTCCTCACTGCAGCGCGCGCCTGTAATACGAAGAACCTTCTGACTGCAGCACGCGCCAGTAATGCCAAGAACCTTCTCACTGCAGCATTCGCCAGTAATGCCAAGAACCTTCTCACTGCAGCGCATGCCTGTAATACCAAGAACCTTCTGACTGCAGCGGCCTGTAATATCAAGAGCCGTCTGACTTCAGCGCGCGCCTGTAATACCAAGAACCTTCTCACTGCAGGGCGTGCCTGTAATACCAAGAACCTTCTGACTGCAGCACGCGCCTGTAATACCAAGAACCTTCTCACTGCAGTGCGCGCCTCTAATACCAAGAACCTTCTCACTGCAGCACGCGCCTGTAATATCAAGAACCTTCTGACTGCAGCACGCGCCAGTAATGCCAAGAACCTTCTAACTGCAGCGCATGCCAGTAATGCCAAGAACCTTCTGACTGCAACGGCTTGTAATACCAAGAGCCTTCTGACTGCAGCACGCGCCTGTAATACCCAGAACCTTCTCACTGCAGCGCGCGCCTCTAATACCAAGAACCTTCTGACTGCAGCACGCCCCTGTAATACCAAGAACCTTCTCACTGCAGCGCGCGCCTGTAATACCAAGAACCTTCTGACTGCAGCGGCCTGTAATACCAAGAGCCTTCTGACTGCAGCACCGGCCTGTAATACCAAGAACCTTCTCACTGCAGCGCGCGCCTGTAATACCAAAAACCTTCTCACTGCAGCAGCGCCTGTAATACCAAGAACCTTCTGACTGCAGCACGCCCCTGTAATACCAAGAACCTTCTCACTGCAGCGCACGCCTCTAATACCTAGAACCTTCTCAGTGCAGCACGCGCCTGTAATACCAAGAACCTTCTCACTGCAGTGCGCCCCAGTAATGCCAAGAACCTTCTCACTGCAGCACGCGCCAGTAATGCCAAGAACCTTCTCACTGCAGCGCACGCTTGTAATACCAAGAACCTTCTGACTGCAGTGGCCTGTAATACCAAGAGCCTTCTGACTGCAGCACGTGCCTGTAATACCAAGAACCTTCTCACTGCAGCGCGCGCCTCTAATACCAAGAACCTTCTTGCTGCAGCGGCCTGTAATACCATGAACCTTCTCACTGCAGCGGCCTGTAATACCAAGAACCTTCTCACTGCAGCGCATGCCTGTAATACCAAGAAGCTTCTCACTGCAGCACGTGCCTGTAATACCAAGAGCCTTCTGACTGCAGCACGCGCCTCTAATACCAAGAACCTTCTCACTGCAGCGGCCTGTAATACCAAGAACCTTCTCACTGCAGCGCGCGCCTGTAATACCAAGAACCTTCTCACTGCAGCGGCCTGTAATACCAAGAACCTTCTCACTGCAGCAGCCTGTAATACCAAGTACCTTCTCACTGCAGCACGCGCCTGTAATTCCAAGAGCCTTCTGACTGAGGCACGCGCCTTTAATACCAAGAACCTTCTCACTGCAGCATGCGCCTGTAATACCAAGAACCTTCTCACTGCAGCACGCGCCTGTAATACCAAGAGCCTTCTGACTGCAGCGCGCGCCTGTAATACCAAGAACCTTCTGACTGCAGCACGCACCAGTAATGGCAAGAACCTCCTCACTGCAGCGCGCGCCTGTAATACGAAGAACCTTCTGACTGCAGCACGCGCCAGTAATGCCAAGAACCTTCTCACTGCAGCATGCGCCAGTAATGCCAAGAACCTTCTCACTGCAGCGCATGCCTGTAATACCAAGAACCTTCTGACTGCAGCGGCCTGTAATATCAAGAGCCGTCTGACTTCAGCGCGCGCCTGTAATACCAAGAACCTTCTCACTGCAGGGCGTGCCTGTAATACCAAGAACCTTCTGACTGCAGCACGCGCCTGTAATACCAAGAACCTTCTCACTGCAGTGCGCGCCTCTAATACCAAGAACCTTCTCACTGCAGCACGCGCCTGTAATATCAAGAACCTTCTGACTGCAGCACGCGCCAGTAATGCCAAGAACCTTCTAACTGCAGCGCATGCCAGTAATGCCAAGAACCTTCTGACTGCAACGGCTTGTAATACCAAGAGCCTTCTGACTGCTGCACGCGCCTGTAATACCCAGAACCTTCTCACTGCAGCGCGCGCCTCTAATACCAAGAACCTTCTGACTGCAGCACGCCCCTGTAATACCAAGAACCTTCTCACTGCAGCGCGCGCCTGTAATACCAAGAACCTTCTGACTGCAGCACGCGCCTGTTATACCAAGAGCCTTCTCACTGCAGCACGTGCCTGTAATACCAGGAACATTCTGACTGCAGCACGCGCCTGTAATACCAAGAACCTTCTGACTGCAGCGCGCGCCTCTAATACCAAGAACCTTCTGACTGCAGCACGCGGCTATAATAACAAGAACCTTCTCACTGCAGCGCGCGCCTCTAATACCAAGAACCTTCTCACTGCAGCGGCCTGTAATACCAAGAACCTTCTCACTGCAGCGCGCGCCTCTAATACCAAGAACCTTCTGACTGCAGCACGCGCCTGTAATACCAAGAACCTTCTCACTGCAGCGGCCTATAATACCAAGAACCTTCTCACTGCAGCGGCTTGTAATACCAAGAACCTTCTCACTGCAGCGCGCGCCTCTAATATCAAGAACCTTCTGACTGCAGCACGCGCCTGTTATACCAAGAACCTTCACACTGCAGCGGCCTGTAATACCAAGAACCTTCTCACTGCAGCGCACGCCTCTAATACCAAGAACCTTCTCACTGCAGCGGTCTGTAATACCAAGAACCTTCTCACTGCAGCGCACGCCTCTAATACCAAGAACCTTCTCACTGCAGCGGCCTGTAATACCAAGAACCTTCTCACTGCAGCGTGCGCCTCTAATACCAAGAACCTTCTGACTGCAGCACGCGCCTGTAATACCAAGAACCTTCTCACTGCAGCGTGCGCCTCTAATACCAAGAACCTTCTCAAAGCAGTGCGCGCCTCTAATACCAAGAACCTTCTCACTGCAGCGCGCGCTGCTAATACCAAGAACCTTCTCACTTCAGCGCACGCCTCAAATACCAAGAGCCTTCACACTGCAGCACGCGACTCTAATACCAAGAACCTTCTCACTGCAGCGGCCTGTAATACCAAGAACCTTCTCACTGCAGCACGCGCCTCTAATACCAAGAGCCTTCTGACTGCAGCACGCGCCAGTAATACCAAGAACCTTCTCACTGCAGCACGCGCCAGTAATACCAAGAACTTTCTCACTGCAGCGGCCTGTAATACCAAGAACATTCTCACTGCAGCGCGCGCCTCTAATACCAAGAACCTTCTCACTGCAGCGGCCTGTAATACCAAGAACCTTCTCACTGCAGCCTGCGCCTCTAATACCAAGAACCATCTGACTGCAGCACGCACCTGTAATACCAAGAACCTTCTCACTGCAGCGGCCTGTAATACCAAGAACCTTCTCACTGCAGCGTGCGCCTCTAATACCAAGAACCTTCTCAATGCAGCGCACGCCTCTAATACCAAGAACATTCTCACTGCAGCGCGCGCCGCTAATACCAGGAACCTTCTCAATGCAGCGCGCGCCTCTAATACCAAGAGCCTTCTCACTGCAGCACGCGCCTCTAATACCAAGAACCTTCTCACTGCAGCGGCCTGTAATACCAAGAACCTTCTCACTGCAGCACGCGCCTCTAATACCAAGAGCCTTCTGACTGCAGCACGCGCCTGTAATACCAAGAACCTTCTCACTGCAGCGCGCGCCTGTAATACCAAGAACCTTCTCACTGCAGAGGCCTGTAATACCAAGAACCTTCTCACTGCAGCGTGCGCCTTTAATACCAAGAGCCTTCTGACTGCAGCACGCGCCTGTCATACCAAGAACCTTCTCACTGCAGCACGCGCCTGTAATACCAAGAACCTTCTCACTGCAGCGTGCGCCTGTAATACCAAGAACCTTCTCACTGCAGCACGCGCCTGTAATACCAAGAGCCTTCTGACTGCAGCGCGCGCCTGTAATACCAAGAACCTTCTGACTGCAGCACGCGCCAGTAATGCCAAGAACCTTCTCACTGCAGCGCGCGCCTGTAATACCAAGAACCTTCTGACTTCAGCACGCGCCAGTAATGCCAAGAACCTTCTCACTGCAGCATGCGCCAGTAATGCCAAGAACATTCTCACTGGAGCGCACGCCTGTAATACCAAGAACCTTCTGACTGCAGCGGCCTGTAATACCAAGAGCTTTCTGACTGCAGCACGCGCCTGTAATACCAAGACCCTTCTCACTGCAGCGCGCGCCTGTAATACCAAGAACCTTTTCACTGCAGCGCGCGCCTGTAATACCAAGAACCTTCTGACTGCAGCACGCGCCTGTAATACCAAGAACCTTCTCACTGCAGCGCGCGCCTCTAATACCAAGAACCTTCTCACTACAGCACGTGCCTGTAATACCAAGAACCTTCTGACTGCAGCACGCTCCAGTAATGCCAAGAACCTTCTCACTGCAGCACGCGCCAGTAATGCCAAGAACCTTCTCACTGCAGCGCCCGCCTGTAATACCAAGAACCTTCTGACTGCAGCGGCCTGTAATACCAAGAGCCTTCTGACTGCAGCACGCGCCTGTAATACCAAGAACCTTCTCACTGCAGCGCGCGCTCTAATACCAAGAACCTTCTGACTGCAGCGCACGCCTGTAATACCAAGAGCCTTCTGACTGCACCACGCGCCTGTAATACCAAGTATCTTCTCACTGCAGCGGCCTGTAATACCAAGAACCTTCTCACTGCAGCGGCCTGTAATACCAAGAACCTTCTCACTGCAGCGTGCGCCTCTAATACCAAGAGCCTTCTGACTGCAGCACGCGCCTGTAATACCAAGAACCTTCTCACTGCAGCACGCGCCTGTAATACCAAGAATCTTCTCACTGCAGCGTGCGCCTGTAATACCAAGAACCTTCTCACTGCAGCACGCGCCTGTAATACCAAGAGCCTTCTGACTGCAGCGCGCGCCTGTAATACCAAGAACCTTCTGACTGCAGCACGCGCCAGTAATGCCAAGAACCTTCTCACTGCAGCGCGCGCCTGTAATACCAAGAACCTTCTGACTGCAGCATGCGCCAGTAATGCCAAGAACCTTCTCACTGCAGCACGCGCCAGTAATGCCAAGAACCTTCTCACTGCAGCGCACGCCTGTAATACCAAGAACCTTCTGACTGCAGCGGCCTGTAATACCAAGAGCCTTCTGACTGCAGCACGCGCCTGTAATACCAAGAACCTTCTCACTGCAGCCCGCGCCTGTAATACCAAGAACCTTCTGACTGCAGCGCGCGCCTGTAATACCAAGAACCTTCTGACTGCAGCACGCGCCTGTAATACCAAGAACCTTCTCACTGCAGCGCGCGCCTCTAATACCAAGAACCTTATCAGTGCAGCACGCGCCTGTAATACCAAGAACCTTCTCACTGCAGCGCGCGCCAGTAATGCCAAGAACCTTCTCACTGCAGCACGCGCCAGTAATGCCAAGAACCTTCTCACTGCAGCGCACGCTTGTAATACCAAGAACCTTCTCACTACAGCGGCCTGTAATACCAAGAGCCTTCTGACTGCAGCACGCGCCTGGAATCCCAAGAACCTTCTCACTGCAGCGCGCGCCTCTAATACCAAGAACCTTCTCACTGCAGCGGCCTGTAATACCAAGAACCTTCTCACTGCAGCGCACGCCTGTAATACCAAGAAGCTTCTCACTGCAGCACGTGCCTGTAATACCAAGATCCTTCTGACTGCAGCACGCGCCTCTAATACCAAGAACCTTCTCACTGCAGCACGCGCCTGTAATACCAAGAACCTTCTCACTGCAGCGGCCTGTAATACCAAGAACCTTCTCACTGCAGCGCGCGCCTGTAATACCAAGAACCTTCTCACTGCAGCGGCCTGTAATACCAAGAACCTTCTCACTGCAGCGGCCTGTAATACCAAGTACCTTCTCACTGCAGCACGCGCCTGTAGTACCAAGAGCCTTCTGACTGCAGCACGCGCCTGTAATACCAAGAACCTTCTCACTGCAGCACGCGCCTGTAATACCAAGAACCTTCTCACTGCAGCGTGCGCCTGTAATACCAAGAACCTTCTCACTGCAGCACGCGCCAGTAATGCCAAGAACCTTCTCACTGCAGCGCACGCCTCTAATACCAAGAACCTTCTGACTGCAGCCGCCTGTAATACCAAGAGCCTTCTGACTGCAGCACGTGCCTGTAATACAAAGAATCTTCTCACTGCAGCGCGCGCCTGTAATACCAAGAACCTTCTCACTGCAGCGCGTGCCTGTAATACCAAGAACCTTCTGACTGCAGCACGCGCCAGTAATGCCAAGAACCTTCTCACTGCAGCACGCGCCTGTAATACCAAGAACCTTCTGACTGCAGCACGCGCCAGTAATGCCAAGAACCTTCTCACTGCAGCACGCGCCAGTAATGCCAAGAACCTACTCACTGCAGCGCACGCCTGTAATACCAAGAACCTTCTGACTGCAGCGGCCTGTAATACCAAGAGCCTTCTGACTGCAGCACGCGCCTGTAATACCAAGAAACTTCTCACTGCAGCGCTCCTGTAATACCAAGAACCTTCTCACTGCAGCGCGCACCTGTAATACCAAGAACTTTCTGACTGCAGCACGCGCCTGTAATACCAAGAACCTTCTCACTGCAGCGCGCGCCTCTAATAACAAGAACCTTCTCACTGCAGCACGCGCCTGTAATACCAAGAACCTTCTCACTGCAGCGTGCGCCAGTAATGCCAAGAACCTTCTCACTGCAGCACGCGCCAGTAATGCCAAGAACCTTCTCACTGCAGCGCGCGCCTCTAATACCAAGAACCTTCTGACTGCAGCGGCCTGTAATGCAAAGAGCCTTCTGACTGCAGCACGTGCCTGTAATACCAAGAACCTTCTCACTGCAGCGCGCGCCTCTAATACCAAGAACCTTCTCACTGCAGCGGCCTGTAATACCAAGAACCTTCTCACTGCAGCGGCCTGTAATACCAAGAACCTTCTCACTGCAGCGCACGCCTGTAATACCAAGAGCCTTCTGACTGCAGCACACGCCTCTAATACCAAGAACCTTCTCACTGCAGCATGCGCCTGTAATACCAAGAACCTTCTCACTGCAGCACGCGCCTGTAATACCAAGAACCTTCTCACTGCAGCGCGCGCCTGTAATACCAAGAACCTTCTCACTGCAGCGGCCTGTAATACCAAGAACCTTCTCACTGCAGCGGCCTGTAATACCAAGAACCTTCTCACTGCAGCACGCGCCTGTAATACCAAGAGCCTTCTGACTGCAGCACGCGCCTGTAATACCAATAAGGGTTTCGGCAATACACTCCACTTCCGTGTACAATTTTCAGCTCTTAAGAAAAGGATCATTTGTGTGGGGTAAAAACAGTGCCCTAGAAGCTAAGCTGCTCGGTTCAAATCCCAAATGGCAAAACTGTGTGATCTTCGGAAAGTCAATGCTCATCCCTTTACCTTGATTTCATTGTCAAAATTGCGAGTGGTCAAAAGTGATTACGCTTACAGCTGAGTTACTAATGGCATAAATATATTCCACCATTTTGTAAATAGCAGACAACTCGGACTCCTTTCAGGATAAGCAGGGGTTAAGTGGGTCCGCTTCTAGATTTGAAGAAAATGGGCGCAGGCTCTGATTTTTACAGTAAAGCTTTTCCAAAAACTGAGCATGAGATCTGAAGGATTTAAAGAGCATTCTGAAGTGAACCTCAATACATATGCCAGTACTGGCGGGCCTGTCACAGTGCCCTGAAGCATTATTGCTCATCAATTAATGTTTGTGTCTTTCAGAATGCTGTGCACCCGAAGGGAACCCTTGAGGCTCTATGTGTGTTCCTGTTCCTGATCAGTTATTACCACATCAACATGTGAATGCCACGAAATCAATCCCATTGGAATTTCTGAGATTATGGACAGAGTTCCAGGTAAACGTGCGGCCACCTTGCCAGGTTCACAGCACCTGTGCCTGTTGCTGTGACATTGTAAAGGGCATCCTGTGAATATCCTCTGATTGCTGAGACAAGTATGATGCTTATGTGCCCACCCACCTGTCAGATGTACTGCTGCGCAGAGCAAGGAATGCTGAAGGCACCCGAGGCTGCTTCAGCATTAAGACTGCTCGTGGACCTGCTCATGGTGTCACGACTATCGGCTGCTGACAGTCTGTCCTGTGTCACCGATCTTATGGGTCAGGCAGCACCTTATCCCACTGGGTTACACATATTGTCATGTTGGTTTGTGCAGTGCCCCACATAGTGCACACGTCCATTCACACTTCAGCGCTGCAGCAGCAGGCCTGTCGGAAAGAACATTACCAAAGGTAAGTAGGTTATCCGTTTGCGAGCCTGAACCCTCTGTAGCTAAGGAGGGAACGCATGGAAGTAGAGCTGCACCACATAAGAAACAAAAAGGTGATATGTAACAGCAAAATATATCACAATTTGAGAATAACAAATTCTGGCACGATCCAGTTGCGTTTCTTCCTTTATTGTTGTATAATTTGATATTCATAAAAACATCCGCCAACACGTTTTGTCCAGTAACTCTTTGGACTTCTTCAGGGCTGCAAATTAAATATATATATATTTACATTTTTAAACAGGCTATACAAACATACAACAGAAATGACGTAAAATACATTTACAACAAGGAGAAAACAAAGACAAACCCATGGCATTCCATTTTTGAGAGAAGAGAGCAATTCAGTGGTGGGCCACCATAAACAAGACCAAATTAGCTATGTGAGATAACAACACTCAAAAAGAACTACTGTGACATGAAAAATAGTGACATGAAAATAAAAAAAAATTAAAATCGAGAATCTTGCTGTATCCTCAATTGTAGAGACCATGTTGAGCAAGCAAGAGCAAGAAAGATACCCGTTGTGTTAAGAAAGGGGGGACCGGTGAAAAACACACACAGGGCTTCCAAATATGGAAACCAGAGACCATATAAGATTGGTGCATCGGAAAAAAGTTCCAATCTAGGTATCCATAAGGAAAAGTTCACTCAACACAAACATGCCACCCAAAGTGGTAGAGGCCCTTTGGGATGGATGTTACGTGACCCTGTTAACAAAAGACAACCAGAGCGTCTGAAGGTAAGATCACAACAAGAATGTCCCATGTCACCAGTTAGAGACAGCGAGAGGAATGAAGAACCCAGTGTTCGTGAGAAACAATCATGAATGCCAAACACGTACCAGAAATAATTTTATACGTCAGTGTCAAGACATCCAATGGTCGAGAAACATTCCTTTAGTATATGAGCCAAGGAGCGGTATCTTTCAATAGAGAGCACAAGCCTCGTAAGGATAAGATATATTTAGGTAACTGCAGAGTTGTGCAGTGTAAGAGATAATATAATCCCTACCTGTTTAGTATCAAAATGAATAGCCACAATCCTGGTGGCGTATGGGTCGAGAAGACATCTCAAAGGGTCATAAAAAAGCTACAGTCCATGCAGCTAACAGATCCTAGAATTTCCAAGTTCCTTATTTATGTTTCCAATAGTAAGTGACCTTAGGATAGGGAATTAACCACCCTGCCGAATACACCTATAAATAAATACCACAGTTGAGAGGCCAAACCCCAGGGTATAAGGGTGGGTTAAACAAAAAAGAAGGAGAAAACCGACAAATGGGCCATATGGACAGTCAAGAATGGCCGCCACTGTGGGGCAATTAGATATATTCCTGTTAAGGCGTCACCACTAACGGACCCCTCGGGACACTCAAAATGAAGGAGTAGGATAAAAAGAGGGCTGTGACATTACAAGTATCTACTTACTTTGATTGGTGTCAACAGGGTAGAGCGACCGACCGAACAACACAGCGGCCTCCTCAATATGAAGAGCAACCCGGTATGCAGCTCGTACGAGTCTTTTACGTGTTGCAAAGTGTGTGGCAAATCATGTGACCGAGTCACATGATCGCCAAAGAGGCTTGAAGCAGTGCGGTAAAGATGTTCGCCATATTGGAGTGGTTCTATAGATAGAGGGAGTCGATAGCAAAACCTAGAAGATGAACCAGTCCCTTAATGGGAATGTACTCAATTTTGTGCCCAAAGGGATATTTGAAAAGGAGAGAGGAAATGATAATCGGTGTTGTAACACAAAAGACAATGTAAAGAAAAATGTGTCAAGAGGCCGGGGACATGCACCCTGCAACATTTAACTCAATAATATAAACAATGATAAGCAAGCCAATGCGGCCATTGGTAAACGAACCCCATAAGAGATTGAACTTTATTGGGACGCGAGCTGGGATATCTGGACGTAGTGGACCAAAATTAACATCGAAACGTACAATGTGAAAAGCATGGTATTAAATCGTGAGGTTTTAAGCCGCCGTATTGGAACGGGAGAGACCCAGAGAGAACATCAATGGTAAACAATAATCAGTCTCTGAACAGACTAAGTGCAAAATTAAATTAATTAAATGTAGAAACAAAGGCACAGAAAAGGGAATCACATTAAGACCATATCATTAAAGGCCAATAAGAGGAATCACATTTAGGCCATATAATTCACCACCTGGTATTAAGATGCTAACTTTTCTTTAATCTTATGGGAACGGATAAAAGTGTCCCTACCTATTGAATTAATGATGACAACCTCCTGGTGCCTCGTAAGGTGATATGTAATGACGCAAAAGAATTCAATCTAAACATATGTTTGGAAACCCAACAGTTCAGTGTGTCCGGAGAGGTAAAATAAAGCCCAACCAAAACAAATGATAAAATGGTTAATGCACGGGATATAGCATATATTCCACACTGCCCACAATTGCAGAAGAATATGCCCCCGGCGAGGTGGCAAGATCCCGGAAACAATAAAGTGTGGAAATAAGCAACAGATGAATCAATCATAGAAAATAATGTAATTCATCATCCTTGTTATGTCCCTGTTCAATACATCGTAAATGGCATATCCAAGTTTCCTCCCTGCGTCGCAGAGCCAGTTCACGATTCCCACTGGTGAAGGAAAAAGGACTAGGGAGGATACTGTGGCCTCCATTTCGATCAGCAGCAGCTCTCTAACTTCAGGAGATAGCACTGCCTCACATGAGGGCGGCTCAGACTTAGCTACCCACCAAGGTCCGTCCTCTTTTTTGTGGAAATGGAACGTTTGCGACTAGGCAACAAAGCCACAAAAAGAGATCAAAGACAAAGAGGGGGGAAAAGGTGGAAAGAAAAGAGAGAAAAAGAAAAACACAACGCTAGGGATGACTACACGTTCCAAAACGACCTAGAGAGACAAACGGCTAATACTGAAGTGCAAATGAACTTACGATTGTCAATTTATCATGTCGAAATTTGTCTGTACCAGAATGTAGTGTATTATGCAAGGGTTTGGGCATTTGTCCAACCCAAATGGGTGATCCAATAAATCTTCTGATTGATTTATACAAATTCTTGCTCAAATTGAAAGACTTTTTTTATAGCTAATCCTCATAATGTGTGTTCTACAGTTCCATTTGTAACACCAGTGGCACACACGGTATTTGATTTATATGATTTGCAAATGGTTATGTCGATTCCAAGAGACGATCATGTCAGTATACACACACTCAGAGAGGAGCTCAATATCGCAGAAGATTTACAGATAAACAGTGGTCTCAAGTCTCGGTCCAAATTAACACCGGGTGGGACACATACAAATATAGACATATTCAAGGATAAGGCAACTAAGGACATCTATACTCTCATTGATAACACCAAAAAAGACATCCATCACTACCAGAACCACACAGGAAAAGAGAGGGCTGCCTTAATAGATCTCAGAAAGGACAATTCCATTGTGATCAGGGAGGCAGACAAGGGTGGTAACGTGGTCGTAATGAACACCAGCGACTACATGGGGGAAATCAATAGGCAACTTGCAGATATCAACTGCTGTGAGCGCACTGCCCCCAATCCCATCACAGGTCTAGTTACCCGCATCAACTCTAGACTACTTGACTGGCGGGAAAATGGCCTCATTTCGGATGAGGAATATGCCTATCTCACTGGTAAGGACCCACGTTTCCCATGTATATACATGCTCCCTAAAATTCACAAGGGTGGCACCTTTCCCCCAGGTCGCCCTATCATTGCTTGCATTGATTCACCAACTGAACGTCTTTCCCACTACGTTGACAAATTCCTACAGCCATTCGTAGTGAACCTTCCTGCTTGTATACAGGACAGCAGGGACATACTACAGAAGTTTGAAGGGGTATCATGGTCCGGCGACTTAATTTTTGTCACCATGGATGTCACAGGCCTTTATACCTGCATACAAAAACATTTCGGAATTACTGCAGTACAATCCTTCTTGCGGACACGCACGGCAGACCACATTGAACACAATGAAATGTTGATCGAAATGATTGACATCATTCTGTCAGAAAACTTTTTTCTGCATGACAGAAACTGGTACCATCAGATACAGGGCACCGCCATGGGCTCCAGGTTTGCTCCTGCTTACGCCGGCCTCTTCATGGGCTGGTGGAAGAGGGAGCATGCCTGGGGCAGATATGCCTCCCCTTGGATGGACTTCATTGTCTACTGGGGGAGGTATATAGATGATATCATCTTACTATGGAAAGGATCCCCAGACCAATTGATGGCATTCTACTCCTTTTTGAACAGCAATCCCAACAACTTGAATCTTACCATCCAGTATAGTCACACCAAAATCGAATTTTTGGATCTTCTGTTTTATGTAGAAGAAAATGTCATACAAAGCACCATGTTTCGCAGACCAACTGCATGCAACAGCACCTTGCACGCAACTAGTGCACACCCCAAATCTGTCACTAGGAACATACCCTTTGGGGAAATGGTACGGGCGAGAGGCAATTGTAGCTCCAAAACTACGTTTAGAGATAACATCACAAACAAAAAATAGATTAAAATACAGGGGATACAAAGAGGAGACACTGAGGAAGGCTGAAAAAAGAGTAATGAATATCACCAGAGAGAGCACATTGGTCAAGAAACCCAATAGAAATGATAAGGAAAGAACAAACACACGCATAGCCTTTATCACACAATACACCACCACAAGCGACAGGCTTTATAGAATTCTAAAGAAACACTGGGGCTTACTTTGTGAGGTCCCAAATCTGAAGGAGTTTATTACAATTCCCCCTAAGGGTACCTATCGGAGAGAAAAACGATCAGGGACATGCTCTGTCCCAGTTAAATCACAAGTGTCACCAATACGACATGGTTGCCAGCTGCTCCACAAGGGTTTTTCACATGTCAGGGGTGCATTGTCAGTCCTATGGGAAAAAATAAGATCAAGAAGTTTAATTACAACTCGAACAAGGACTATGGAATACGACAGTTTATAAACTGTAAAACCAAATATGTGGTCTATGTGTTGGGCTGTGACTGTGAAAAAATATATGTGGGGAGTAGTGAGGCCACTTAAACAACGCATACAAGAACATGTCCGTGCCATTAGGAACAATGATCTGAAATACCCTATGTCTTTCCATATGGGGGAACATCATGGGGGGACTGCAAAATCTGGTTTCACGGCATTGACCACATCCCCCCCAACCCACGGGGTGGGACTCGTGAACTGGCTCTGCGACGCAGGGAGGCAACTTGGATATGCCGTTTACGATGTATTGAAAAGGGACATAACACGGATGATGAATTACATTATTTTCTATGATTGATTTGTCTGTTGCTTATTTCAACACTTTATTGTTAACGGGATCCTGCCACCTCGCCAGGAGCATATTCTCCCGCAATTGTGGGCAGTGTGGAATATACACAGAGAAGTGCACGCAAGGATATAAAAATATTATCCAATTACAAAACAATATGGGTGATTAACGGTGAGGGTGCTGTGGTAGCATTTCGGTCCACTGCCCATTTTCATGTCTTTTTGTATTAACTCATGGAAGTACCCTGCAGGAGCAAGTATCTGTTAGACATGGCACCTTAGGTCATGATGTCACTCTCCCAGACTGCATTGTAAGGAAAGACAGGATACTGGAGCAGTGAGGACCAAGGGATAAACAGTCTGGAAGAGACATGGTCCATAACAGAAGGATTCGAGCTAGAAGTAGTGTCTTGAGGACAAGCCGCACATCTGTCAATGCGCTGAGACAATACGGGGATAAGTCACCTTGAACATTTGATGCATGATATATTTCCATACTGTCAGCCTCTCACATTTTCATAATTTTGTAGGCAAGCGTCATTGCAACGCTGTAGGGTGACTGAGTTTACAAGTAGAGGGACCTAGGGGGTCTCTTGAAGCTCTGAATATCTACAGCTCCCTCAGAGCACACATCTTGTGGCATCAATATTTGCCGCTCGCGTTTTTAGCCGCTGTCGTCAAAAGTGTAGCGGATTTCCAGGGCTCTGCCCTCTTGCTTTTCATGTGCTCTTCCCTCTTCCTCATCTTGGCTGGAATTATTAAGTGGGATTATCAGGGGACAGGGGTCTTTGTTTACAAGGTTCAGCCTGGCACATGATCAAAGACCCACGGACTGAAATTTCGGTCACGCAGGTCATAAGCCAAATGATAGATGCCAGTGACTTCCTGTCCTTGACCTGTCGGGCGCCTCTGGAACCTTAGATGGACTCCTCTGATGCCCCCTGCACCTGACCCCACGCGAGCGGACCAGCAGTCAGTGCTACAGACCAGTGGCCTGGGTCTTTGGTGGGCAGCTGCAGCCTCAGACATGCAGTTGGCTCCAGTTAGGTTGGGTGGTGCAGTAGGTCAGGCGGGTGCAGACAGGCAGACGCTAGGGACCAGCAGCAACGCGCCACAAGCAGTCATTACAAGTGACACAGTGGCCTTTTCCGGTACCAGGATGGGATGAGGATTTGGCCCCATCACTCTGGCTTCCCTCATCGCTTCTTTTCTTGTTTAGTGATCGCTGTCCCTCTGGTTTCTCTCACCTCTACTTCTATAATTCTCTTTGGTTTCATCACCTCCACCTCTTTCATTCTCACATGCATTTTGCAACTGCTACGAAACTTTTATTATATTATCTCCACAATTTCTTCTCGCAGGTCCACAAAGCATAATTGATAAGTTGTGGCATTCTCGAATAAGCTGCCGCTTTCGGTGATGGGGCGCCTGGTGCTTTCCAAAATGGTGCTACTGTTTAGAAAGCTTCGTTTTTCTGCAAACATCCCCTTCTTCCAGGAGTCAGACACTCTACTGATAGAACTGACAGTGGGAGCAGGACGGCGATGGGTCGCACTGGTGAAGCTGTACCCGCCCTTGGATGAGGGGGTCTGAGGACACCCAACCTTGACTTGTACTCCCTGGCACAGCTACAGTGTCTGCCAGAGTGTAGTGAGCCGGGGGCCTTATCAGAACTGGATTATAGAAGGAAAGAACTGACCCCGGTAGACATTATAAAGTACATTTTCGGTACCTACTTTCAAAGACAACTTAATACTGTAGAGGCTGAAAAGTACAAGTTGAGCAGACGGCAACAAGGTCCCCTAAGCCTGTGATCTAATATCGAGGGCCCGATTCAATCAATGTGCTGAGACAGCAGATAAGACTGCGTGGCCTAGAGCCACAACAACTTTAGTCGGCCACTTCTACAACTCGGACAGTCTCATGGCAATTAAACAGTTGATTCTAGCACCGGGTGTCCCCTGTGGGTCAATTTCCTGTGCACCTTGTGCCGTTAAAAGCAGTTAAACAAACTTGTGGCAATGGGGATGCTGACCCGGAAGCAGATGGGGACTCGGATTCATTTCACATGGGGTTGGAGCTCCAATTCGTTACTGTATTATACAGAAGCATCAGGGAAACACGAAAAGGATCTTAGTCACCCTTACATTAAAAATAAATGGAACGATGACTTAAAAGGAGAAATGCCTGACCCCGAATTGTTATGAGTCCTTCACTTTATTCGTAAAATCTCCAGAAATGCTCTGCTCCAGCTACTGCAGTTTACTTCTGTCCACCACACATACCGGAACCCTGCACACCTAGAGGCCATTTTCGCAAACACAACTCACGCTTGTCCTAGAAGTAGTGAGTGAGTACTCTTCTGGCCACATGTTGGGGTCCTGTAGTGTACTTCAGCAACGGGGTGGAGACGTAACACAACACATCAGAGACTGGAATCTAGATAACCCTAGGTATGCTTGATAAGGCTTACGCTGCGACTGAAGGAAGACAGGTCTATCAGCAAATTCAATCATTTGTCCCTGTCATAGTCATGAGCTGGAGATCCCTACAGGCCCAGATCACAATAGATGGAAACACACGTCAGTACACTCAGGCCAGAATGGCGCCAGTGGTCCCTATGATAAACATGCAGACAGAGCAGTAGTGGCACTGACCTGGGAACCCCTGCTACGGTCCATCAACACCAAAACAGATGACAAACCTGCCTAGATGACAGGCTCACTAAGCTGCACTTGGGTAGAGGTATTTCTCCTGTGGGTTTGGAGGACATTTATACACATTCCCCTTGTTGCTACTTATGATGAGCCTAGACCTGTCTTCGGAGAACTGCATAATCCATAGACAAGACACACGTTTCTTGTATATGGGGTGGGGCGATTATGAGTTTGGCGGGCGGTCGGGTACATGCCGCCAAGCCGGTGGCATCTCAAGCACCGCATTCCGACATTACCATAGGGCTGGCGGTGTGTCGGCGGAGCAGCCACGGCGGCGGCATCGTTCAGCGCCAGGAGAGACTCTGGAGACAATGCCGGCTGCACCGCGCCACCTCCAGCAAGTCGAGCGCACTGTTTCCATGCACCATGTCGTGCATGGCAAACAGTACACGCACCCACAGTACAGGCAAGGGGGGGGCACAACATGGGCCCTAGCCACAATCCACCCTTTATGTGGCCCTTTACCTGCCTTTCCCCCAACCTTTTCATGGCAGTGTCCTTGCCATTAAAAGGTCGGCGGAAAGACAGGTCATAATTCAAACAGTGGTACCCATGCTGGCACCGCCACAATTGGCCGCCGCTGTCCCCAACGCCGCAGCAGCGGGAGCTCGGATCTTGGCATTGCCGGCAGTCTGGAGGTGTGGTCTCCCTGGCTGCATTGTAATCTGGTGGTCGGACCCCAGGTATGCGGGCGGTCAGACCTGCTCCGCCAGGGTCGTAATCTGGTCCGAAATCATAAAAGGTGCTACATGGTTTGAAGTTGTGTGGTTAGATGAATTCCAGGGTGTTTTTTCTTCAGAATTTTTGATCTTTTTGTAAAATACTGCCTTGCATGTAGTGTCTAAGAAGGTCATCGATCCGGTGCACAATGTAATTCAATTGTGGAGTGTATTATGTCACTATTGGCGTGGAATGCCAGACGAGGTGTGCCAACTGTTATTTGAAAACTGAATAAAGATCAGCTTGAAAAAAGTAATAGCCTGTTCTGTGTTCTTCCCAGAGACTAAAGCATCATCCTGGAGTGTGTGTTCTCCATCCAGAGCCTCAGAGCTTCACGCATGATCCTTTGGAATACAGCGAGTGCACTGCCAAACCCAAGTGGCATCCTTTTGTAATGGTACATCCCTTCCGGCATTATAAATACATCACAACGTTTCAGCTCATCTGCTCTTTGAAAAAATAGTGTCTTCTGAAGCAGTGGAAAGCATTTCCTGTAAATTATGTAATTGAAAGGTATCAATCAATCATTCAACCACCAGAAAACAATGCAGAGTCTGAGATTGTCATAGATTTTAAATGAAAGAAAGATCAGGGATCATCAGTCTGAACCTTCAACAGACTCAATGGCATCCCTTGTGCACAGACTGGGCTCAATGGCATCCCTTGTGCACAGACTAGGCTCAATGGCATCCCTGGTGCACAGGCTAGGCTCAATGACATCCCTTGTGCACAGGCTAGGCTCAATGGCCTCCCTGGTGCACAGGCTCGGCTCAATGGCATCCCTTGTGCACAAGCTAGGCTCAATAGCATCCCTTGTGCACAGGCTAGGCTCAGTGGCATCCCTTGTGCACAGGCTAGGCTCAATGGCATCCCTTGTGCACAGGCTAGGCTCAATGGCATCCCTGGTGCACAGACTAGGCTCAATGGCATACCTGGTGCACAGGCTAGGCTCAATGGCATCCCTGGTGCACAGGCTAGGCTCAATGGCATCCCTTGTGCACATACTAGACTCAATGGCATCCCTTGTGAACGGACTAGACTCAATGATATCCCTTGTGCACAGACTAGGCTCAATGACATCCTTGGAGCACAGACTAGGCTCAATAGCATTCCCTGTGCACAGATTAGGCTCAATGGCATCCCTTGTGCACAGACTAGGCTCAATGGCATCCCTTGTGCACAGACTAGGCTCAATGGCATCCCTGGAGCACAGACTAGGCTCAATGACATCCCTTGTGCACGGACTAGGCTCAGTGGCATCGCTGGAGCACAGACTAGGCTCAATGGCATCCCTGGAGCATGGACTAGGCTCAATGACATCCCTTGTGCACAGACTGGGCTCAATGGCATCCCTTGTGCACAGACTGGGCTCAATAGCATCCCTTGGGCACAGACTGGGCTCAATGTCATCCCTGGTGCACAGACTGGGCTCAATGGCATCCCTGGTGCACAGACTGGGCTCAATGGCATCCCTGGTGCACAGATTGGGCTCAATGGCATCCCTGGTGCACAGACTGGGCTCAATGGCATCCCCTCTGCACAGACTGGGCTCAATGGCATCCCTGGTGCACAGACTGGGCTCAATGGCATCCCTTGTGCACAGACTGGGCTCAATGGCATCCCTTGTGCACAGACTAGGCTCAATGGCATCCCTTTTGCACAGACTAGGCTCAATGGCATCCCTGGTGCACAGACTAGGCTCAATGGCATCCCTGGTGCACAGACTAGGCTCAATGGCATCCCTGGTGCACAGATTGGGCTCAATGGCATCCCTGGTGCACAGACTGGGCTCAATGGCATCCCCTCTGTACAGACTGGGCTCAATGGCATCCCTGGTGCACAGACTGGGCTCAATGGCATCCCTTGTGCACAGACTGGGCTCAACGGCATCCCTTGTGCACAGACTAGGCTCAATGGCATCCCTTTTGCACAGACTAGGCTCAATGGCATCCCTGGTGCACAGACTAGGCTCAATGGCATCCCTTGTGCACGGACTAGGCTCAGTGGCATCGCTGGAGCACAGACTAGGCTCAATGGCATCCCTGGAGCATGGACTAGGCTCAATGACATCCCTTGTGCACAGACTGGGCTCAATGGCATCCCTTGTGCACAGACTGGGCTCAATAGCATCCCTTGGGCACAGACTGGGCTCAATGTCATCCCTGGTGCACAGACTGGGCTCAATGGCATCCCTGGTGCACAGACTGGGCTCAATGGCATCCCTGGTGCACAGATTGGGCTCAATGGCATCCCTGGTGCACAGACTGGGCTCAATGGCATCCCCTCTGCACAGACTGGGCTCAATGGCATCCCTGGTGCACAGACTGGGCTCAATGGCATCCCTTGTGCACAGACTGGGCTCAATGGCATCCCTTGTGCACAGACTAGGCTCAATGGCATCCCTTTTGCACAGACTAGGCTCAATGGCATCCCTGGTGCACAGACTAGGCTCAATGGCATCCCTTGTGCACAGACTAGGCTCAATGACATCCCTTGTGCACAGGCTAGGCTCAATGGCATCCCTGGTGCACAGACTAGGCTCAATGACATCCCTGGAGCACAGACTAGGCTCAATGGCATCCCTGGAGCACAGAGTAGCTAAAATCTCTTCAGGTTTCCCCATGGAAGTTAAATGAACATGTCTCACTTGCTGCCTAGCGGAAATAGCCTCAATTTTAATTTTTTCAGGGGTTCTATAAACACCTCTTGAAACCCAATCCTCCAAATTAATATATCTGCCCACACTATAATCCTCATTCACTTTTCAATTAACAATGTAAACGGGGTATTCGCTCTAGCATCCAATGTTATTCTCAGTTCTTTCTGGTGTGGCAAATTATTTTACCTTTAACAAGAGCATATATTTTGTCTCTGGTGTTCCTCGTACTAAGTTTCAAATTGGCCTAAAAGTAATCCTTTATTTCTATTTAAAAAATAAAACTTTTTTATTACATATGAGTGTGACGCTAAACTCCGATGTTAAGGCAGCAGGGGTTCAGACACAAACCAGGGACAAGGAGGCCCCTTGCAGTATCTCAGTAACCGCGACAGAACGTCCCAGCCGATCAAGCCATTCTTTTGATATCACTAGGGGGACTGCCTCCGCAGCAGTATTGGCACTCCCCATGAGCCATCAATGAAACCCTGCATGAAATACCCTTGTAAACGCTTTGCACACCAGAAAGGGGACCTTGTTGCCCCTGAGATGTGTTTCCTGCAGGAGGAGTATGTCTGAGTTATATTTGTGTGCTGTCCTCATAATTACTCCCCTTTTTATCTTGTCCAGGAGACAGTTTACAATCCATGCAAGAACACTGAGTTGTCCCGCGAAGGCGGTGAGTGGGGTCAGTCATTTGGCCATGGAATTGATTGTATATGTCAGAATGCTATAGAACCGAGTACATGTATGATGCACTATGATATGTGAAGATAGATAAGTGTGTCAGAACTACGCGTAAATAAGAAAAAGAAAAACAAGAAGAAAGGAACCCATCCCTACCCCAACCCAACACCCCCCTTATACTTCGCACACAAGAAGTACCTGTCGTAGTGCAACTAGGGACATTAGCTAACTGGGCTATACCAAAATGTGCACATCCCCTCCTATCCAACCCCCCCACCCAAACGAATCCCAGCCTTACCCCACTTCTCAACCCTCCAAGCACCCAAACTACAACACAAACAACAATTAAAGAAAATAAAATCTGGGACATGGATTACCAGCCAGCCCTTAACACCACCACTTAGTTCCAAGCCAGATACCTGGACACCTAACAGCATTCACTGGAATGAGTCAAGCCGGGAGTCTCTGAGTGGACAGCAGGAGATCAGGTGTGGCAGTGTTCTGTGTAAGGTCCACCTCCGACTCTGAGGCCGACCGCCTCCCTTGAGATCCGTCTAATCCCAGCGAACGTGCCCAGCGCTCTCGACGCTGGTTCATTCACTGTGGGCAGTGTTCCAGTCTCCAGGAGGTCGTCCATCTCTGCCCTCCATGGCACCCCCCTCTGCCCATCCTCACCTGCTGGAAGCGTAACACAGTTCCACAGATTGGGACATTCCTATGACCAGTCCAATGTTGCCTCTGGGGTACCAAAAAACGTTTTGTCGTGAAAAATAACCTTCAGTTGGGCAGGGAACAGGAGCATATAATGAACATTTACGGCCTTAAGCTTCTGTTTTACATCCAGGAAGGACCTTCGTTATTGCTGGACCTTCATGGTATAGTCTGGAAAAATCATTACTTGGGAAGATTGATAGGTATGAGTCTCAAGGGTGTGCGGTGCTTGGAGAACGGCATCTCGGTCAGCAAAGTTGAGGATACGAACGATGAAGGGTCATGGCGGGGAGCCCATGGGGGCTTGGCGAGAAGGGGCCTGTTTGCCTCCTCGATGATGAAGCAAGGTGAGACTCCGGAGGCTGGTATCCAGCTCTTGATCCAGTCGGAAATAAACGTGGTGGGTGTGGCTCCCTCCACATCCTCTGGGATGCCCAGTATGTGCATATAGTTGTGCTGGGATCTACCCTCAGTGTCTTCCACCCTTGCCTCCAGCTGACTGACCAGTCTCTGCAAGGCAAGCAAGCGGGGTTCATGCGTTTTGATGGAATCTTCCGTTTTCAACACTCAGTTTTCCACTGTTGTGAACCTTTCTGCTGTGTTCTTGTCTAATGAGTGATAGGTCGACTCTCAGCTCCCTCGCCTTGCCCTCCCTCCATCATTACCTTGTGGTCTTGAATGGCTTGTAGAATGAAGGTCGTTAGGAGGCCCTCTGATAGGACATCACCCCCTCCCGCGGCACCCTCCTCATCTGGTGGTGCGGGTTGGTTAGTATATTTGTCCAACTTTTGTTGGGTCACAGGACATGTGGGATTGTCATGAGCCATAAAGAAGTGGTGGCTCTATAACTCCCTCTGGAGCTGAACGGTAGTCTCCCGGTTGACTCTTTGGCAAGGTTTAGAGTTTGGTGTTGCTGCCGCTCACCAGGATCATGCTCTGCCACCACCACGGAGCATGAAGTAGAGGCCAGCGCTGGTAGAGAGATGTGGCCGGGAGAGGTCCAATAATGATGCAGCCAAACAGGGACGCCCCCACTGCAGAGCCCTCTGTCGCCCAGCCCTTGTTAACGGGTCACCATCTGTGTGGATGTGGAAGGACAGCACAGAGGGGGGAAGGATCAGTGAAACAAGGGGGGCCCCCTTCAGCAGCAGTCTCCTCAGTCTCTAGGACTCCTGTCCCTCACAGCAGCTGCCATTGGGCAATTCGAAGTAGGCTCTTAACAGCCCATCCCTACAAAATAGGATTGGACAGTCTATAGACTCCTGGCAACTTTGGGCCTAACACCTCATCTCTCATCCAGGCATGCCCACCTCAGAAACCGCCAGTCCCTGCTCGGGACAGTTTTTGTCTCTTGCTCCTGCCCGGCCCGCAACTAACATCCTTCAGCCTGTGAAGGCCCTTTCCTGTCAGCCACCAGGCGCAGCCGTCTCCGGCGGGCAGCCGCACACGCAAGGCCATGCCCCACCATGGCCTTGTCAATCAAGTGAGCAGCAGCGGTCTTCCTCAGCACCCTCGGGGGGCTCCCCAACCGTGGGCACTCAGCGGCCACAATATTCAGCCTGGAGGTGGCCTAAGGCGACCACACTAGAAAACGTAGCTCGCTCCCCCAGCACCAGGAGATCTCCAGCCAGCCCCAGTGGGCCCTAAAGGTTTGCCACGTCCTGCGACTCACTTTAGCCCATGAGGTCCTGGGGAAAGGCTCCGGTGTCGACGGATGTCATTGTGGTGGGCGGAGCTCCTTTACAGAGCAACCGCCATGCTTGGCCTTCAAATCATGCCCCCCCACCTTATCTCTATTTGATGTCCCAAGTAGCTTCACAGGATGTAGATGTGAGAAACCTTTCTAGAAGCCAGAGTTTATCCAACAAGTTCTGCCTATTATCGTGTACTATGCACATAAATCTACCATTGTGTTCCCTAACATCCATCTATTTCAAGATCAGAACGAGGTAAACCCTTGGTCTTTTTCTCAGACAAACCCACATCACTTAAACACAAGACAACTCCATCCGCCAGTACCTTTACTTCCCATATGTCATCTAAATCACTTTATTCTCCTTTCTTCAATGTGACATACTCTTCCAAGATGTACCTTCCTTTTGCAGCAATTACAATTTTATCGATGTCAGAATAGCTATGAGCATTCCCCGAATGACTCAGACTACCACATCTAGGTAGGGGTGGAACTAGTGTCTTGCCTGAGCACTAATTCCACCCCTAATATCTTTGGGGCATATTACCTAGGATTTGCGATAATTATCGCAAAGGGCGCTTAGCGCTGTTTTTTTTATCACCGGCTATCGCTGGATTTCATCGCGGAGATAACGCGTTATTATCAACGCTTATCTCCAAGGCGATAAAAAATCCAGCAATAGCGGCGAAACCCAGCAATAGCGCGAGAAATCCAGCGATAAAATCACTGCGCTAATGAAAAGCTCGCTAATAGGCAGGTGAGGACTTAACCTTACAATCCACCTCCCATTGACAAGAATGTTTAAGTAAAGTTTTTAGCAGGTGTTAAATTCCAGCGATAATCGCAGTTAGCGCGACTTTTTTTATCGCTTCGCGGGCATTGCTAATAGGGGGAAGTTGTGTTTGCGACTGTTTCCAGTCGCTTTTAGTTGGGAACGCCTACTTTGCATGTCATTAGCGATAATTATTGCTGACATGCAAAGCGGCACCAAAACGGTCGCTTTCGCCATAAAGCTGTCGCTAACAGCTGTTAGCGACAGATTGCTAATAGGGCGATAGAAATATCGCTGCTTTAGCGGCAAAAAGTGCCGCTAAAGCGGCGATACCGCCCTTGCTAATATGCCCCATAGTTCTTTCTTTTCTCTTTAGCATATGTGCTGCTGTTAGTTACCACATTAAGGGCCAGATGTACGACCAAGAAAATTGCGCATCACAAATTGCGACTCTTTTGCTAGTCGCAATTTCCGATGCGCAATTTCCGATGTACAACAGTGTATTTCACACTGTTTGCGATTCCTAATGGGGTCGCAATTTGCAAGCCCATTGGGAATGACAGCCCTCCCAGGGATAGTGGCCTGCTGGGCTCAGCAGACCACCATGTTTGGGACTGCTTTTTAATAAAGCAGCTTTTTTTTTTTAAAATGCATCCCGTTTTCCTTAAAGGAAAACGGGATGCATTTAAAAAAGGAAAAATGAAACTTTTCAGTTTCATTTTTTTAAGCGCAGGCAGTGGTCTCTGGGACCACTGCCTGCTCTTAAAAAATATGTTCCAACATACTCACAACGGGGAAGGGGTCCCCTGGGGACCCCTTCCCCTTTGCGAGTGGTTTACCACCTACTTGAAGTAGGTGGTAAACTGCAAGTGTTTTGCGGCCGCAAATGTGGTCGCAAAACACTAGTACATAGCATGTTGACTCGCTATTGGGAAGGGACGTCCCTTCCTAAAAGCGAGAGTCGCAAATGCTATTTTGCGAGTCAGGATCTCGCTAAATAGCATTTGTACATGCTATTACCCTTTTTTGCGGCCGCAAACGGGAGGTTCTCCCGTTTGCGGCCGCAAAAAAGGGTCGTACATCTGGCCCTAAATGTATTAATAGTTTCTTTGTGGACTTCCACTACATAATTTTCATTCACCTCAATGCTTCTGCCCACAATAATGTTTTCCTGAACTATAATATCACAAACACTTTTGCACTTCCTTAGATTAGGGGGCCGATTCCGATCTCGGCCGGTAGGGCTCCGAATCGGAATCGGATTTACCGGATCCGATTCGGAGCCCTGTTTCCCGACCGAATCGTACGCGGGTCCGGCCGAGCGAGTACGATGCATGCTCCCGCGAAATCGCCGACCGACTCGTACGCGGCTTCAACACGCTCCGACCGACTTGCACGGACACGACTCGCACCGCGCTATGGAGACGTTTCCCGGCCGGGTAAGTACGATGCGCGCCGCAAGCAGTCTGACCGACTCGCGCCGTCCGGTTCGAAAGAGCTGTCGGAGCCGGACTTTGTGGTCCGCGTCGGACCCCCCTGAACGCGTAGGCGCGCGAGTCGCACACAGGGGGGACCCATGGGTCCCCCCTACCTGTGCATGTACGCCGCAATGCGCATGGACGCGTACCCACTGTAGGGGGCGCCCTTGTTCGCCTCGCACCCATTGAGTCAATGGGAGCCCGCGTACGTGTCGTACGACCGGCTCCCATTGACTTCAATGGGAGTCCGACCGAATCGAGTCCGATAGCATGCGAATGCATCGTACTCGTCCGGTCGGACTGCTGGGGTCCGATTCGGTCGGAATTCTCTCCGGGGCCGGCTCGGTCGGAGAGATTTCTGGCCCGAATCGGAATCGGACCCTTAGTCTTCATTAATATTTGGTTATGTAACAATTGTTGCCATTCCTCTTAAGACAGTAACATATTGATCTGTTGTCTAGCCTTCCCACGTAGCTCAGGAATAAAATTTGTCTCTATAACTGCATTGGCTTTCTTTCCGTATCACTCTAAATGTTTTTCAGCAATCTGGTAGTTGTTCATGTACAGGACATCCTCAAAAGGTAGTAGATTCTTAGGTTCACTGACACAATATCGAAACCATAAGTATCATTATTCCAAAATACTGTGTCAAAAATATCGATCTCAAAAATATCGTTTTTCTATACATATAATGGTAAGTACAAAAATATTGGGGAAAAAATATCGTTTTACACTAATATCGAAAAATATTCACAAAAATATCGTTTTTTTACTATACATGTTGTTTAAATAAGTAAAACAAATATTTTAACATATAACATTAATGTAATGTAAATTAAATGTGTATAAATAATATTTTATATATATATACATATATATAAAAATTTACTAATTCAAACAAACACACACACACATATATATATCAGTGTGTATGTTTATATACACATATATAAGGTAAAACTATTTAAAAAATATTAATTCTAACTTATATTGCAATTTTATAATTGTTTTAAAATTTACCAATATAACAATTGAATATATATATATATATATGTATATAAAAGCACTCATGTTGCAAACCCTGATGGAGGAACTAAAATCAGAATAAGACCAAGAAATAGTGGCCAATACATTGAAGTTGGTGGATGAGAAAATCAAAATACACAAAAAAGAAATCATACAAAGAAAACAAGGCAAGTTCCAAAGGGACGAACAAGACTACGCTAAAGGAAGAATCCTAACCTTTGCAAGAAAGTTCAATAAAGCCAGACAGGAACTAGCTAAAGACAAAGCTTTGGGAGCCTTAGACATGGGAAGAGCAGAGTCTAGCACCGATCTAAGCTCAGATTTGGAATCAATAGAGGATTTGACCAGCCACCAAGGAGCCAAGATTACTTTTTCCGAGGAGTTTCGAATGATGCAAAAAGAGCACGAACAATCGTTCAAAGGAAAACCAAAAGGACGACGAAAAGGCGGAAAAACCAAAGCCAAAAACGACGAGAACGTAGGCAAAGAAAAGAACACAGGCATGGGAAAAAGGGGCCAGGGACAGAAGAAAGAATAATGGGAGCACAGACAGGGCAACTCACAGTAATTAATCTAACTAAACGGAAGCTATCAGACATAGAATGTGAGACTTTGAAATTGGGACTCTCATTTTGCCCGGATATGGGGACAGACTATGCACAACTAAGAGTTGATCTTTATAAATTTGCTAGGAAATTGAAACTATACAACATGCACTGTTTGAAACAAAAAGGTGGAGAGGAGTTGGCCTAACGGCTAGGGCGGTCAACCTCGAAGCTGGGGAACCGGGTTCGAGTCTCTGTAAAGACGCGCAACATCCTGTGATTCTGGGCAAGTCACTTAATCTCCCAGTGCCTAACAAAAATGAATGTGTCCTCATGTAACACAACTGGTGCTCGTGTAAAGCGCTCTGATACCCGATACCCTCGCGTCAAGTTCACGCTATATAAAACTCTGTAAAAAAACTAACAAAAAAAAACCATGCAGACCCATGATACCAGTGAACCCCACCAGTTTTATCCAATCTGGCTATCAGTGACAATGAGACGCTACATATTCTACACACTTTGGGGAACTCAGAGGGATAAACATCACAAATTGATTTAGTGGATCCATTTGACCCCATTTTGTTGAGGAATTACCCAATAAACATGGCATCCAAATTGGGGCCACATGTGATACCAATTTTAGGTTACCCTCAAATTTGGATCCTAGACCCGAGAGACAACACTGATGTCTTTGTTGATGTTGTAGCCAATGACATACTAACTCTAAGTAGGGAAACAAATAAGAAACAGAATATACGCAAGGAACAGTGGGAAGCGATAGGATCGCTACAGAAAGATCACAACGTTATCCTTAAACCCTTCGATAAAGAAGGTAAAATAGGGCCTGATTATGATGGTGGTCGGACGAGCGTCCGACTGCCATCCTGTCAAGAACTGGACCGCCCGACTAGTTAGCTGTTGGCGGTACCGCCATCGGGATTAGGATGCGACTGTCTTCAAGGTGATCGCAATATTTAAATTTTGTACTGCGGTGTGTGCTGTGGGCTGTAGCACACGCCGCAGTCCAAAAAAGACACATTGCACATATCCCTGCACTATGTGGCAGGCACCGTGCGGTGCCTGCCACATGGTGCATGGATACGTAGGAGGGGTAAAATGTATTATTCCCACTTCAGTCTGTGCAACAGTAGGGAAATCGTTGGACTCAGGAGGGGTAAAATGTACTAATCCCACGCCAGTCAGTGCAACAGTAGAGAGAGAGTAGTTCACTTCTAACAAATAACATATTTCAACAATTCTAATAAATAACAAAAAATATAAATATTTAAAGTGAAATTATGTGTCTAAATTCTAACAAAAATTTGAATACAGAGTTATTACATTTTTTTATAATGATTAACATTTAAAACAAATAATATTAATTTCAGTAAAATACCACACTATATCCTCACAATCATAATAGCCAACAATTAAAATGTAATTGAAATTAAATAGCATACCACAATTAACACTTTATATAATAAATAGCACCATTTTAAATAAATGAATAAATAATTTTAAATGTATTAATACTTAAATAACTTCCCACTCTACACCTCTATAAACTAAACAACACACACCTAAAATATAACTTAACAAATATGATAATTCCACAATTTACATAATTATCAATTAAAATAATTAATAAAAAAATAAATAATTAATTATAAAAAATAATTTTTAATTAACTTCCCACACTGTATGCCTAAAAAGCCAACAACCCACACTTAGAATATATCTTTAAAATTATAATAATTACACAATTTGCATAATTAATCAATTAAACAATGAATAATAATAAACTAATAATTCATTAATTATAATTAATTTACTTCCCACCCTGTATCACTACAAACCCCACAACACACACCTAAAACATAAATTAATTACACAATTTGAATAATGAATTATCAATTAAATAATTAAACATTAATTTACTTCCCACCCTGTTCCCCTACAAACACCACAACCAGCTCCTAAAACATAAGTTAAAAAATAAATTAATTACACAATTTATATAATCAATTAAATAATTAGTAATAATTAAACATTTATTATTAATTAATGTATTTCCCACCCTGTAATACTACTAACCCCATAACCCGCTATAACACTAAAAATTACAATAAACAATTAATTTAAAAAAAGCTATATTAGAAAACATTAACAATAATTATACAAAAAATGTATAACATATACAATTAAAACATATACTAAAATACATAAAAATATTTTTTAAAGGAATATTATTAACAACTATATTTTTGTTATCAATATTACTTACCTTAGAAAATTGATATCCTTGTTAACGATATTCCTGCATCACAATATTTGTGGATCACGTTATTAAAAGTTCGATATTTCTGCATCTCGATATTTTTTACTCAATATTTTGTCCGAATACCAGAATCTTAAACTCCTTCGACCCCACTGTTCCAAGACAATGGTTTAATGAAGACAATTGTCTATGTGGACTACACTCTCCTTCTTCCAAGGCTTCCACATAAGCCTGAAACAAATCCAACAAAATGTCCCACTCAGTTGGTGGATCAATAGTATCGGATTAGAAAGGTAGCGGTGGCAAAATGCTGGACGTTTTCATGATTTCCTGAGAAAAAAATAAACTAAAACAAATAAGGTAGTTACTGTAATCTGTGGAAGCAAAATATTAAGGTAAAACAACCATAATAGTCACCATGGTTTATTCCTTTTTGGCATTCCTCAAATACCTTGGACCCACCCCCACTTCCTGTTCGCAAGCAAAAAACCTCAGAATCATCATAGATAACAAACTGGACATGGCCGCCCAAGTCAATGTAGTGGTATCGTCCATTACAACACACTTAGGATGCTAAAGAAAATCTTCAAGTGGCTATCAGACAACGCCAGAAAAATGATCACTAAAGCCCTCATTACCAGCAGACTAGACAATGGAAGCACCATGTAAGCAGGGGTCACCAACCAGCTCAAAAGAAGACTGCAGACCATCCAAAATGCAGCAGCCATACTAGTCATCAAGCTCCCACACCAAACACACATCACACCACAACTAAGAGAACACCACTGGCTCATAATGCACAAGCTTGCACACTTTAAGCTCCTCACGTACAAAGCGCTCACAACATTGGCTTTGCCTACCTAAACAACCACATTCTCTGCCACTGACCTTCCAGATACCTCCGCCTTGCTGGTCTTTCACTAGCACACATACCACGCATACACAAAAGCAGTACAGTGGGGGCGCTCCTTTCTATACCTGGCCCCTAAAGTCTGGAACAACATCCCACAACACAACAGAGTCTTTTCCTTTCTTCTTGATTGAAGTTGAAGACCTGGCTTTTAGAGTAAGCCCCCAGGGTTGGCCTCACACACCTGCTACAGAGTACCTGATTACCCTCACAGGTAATTAGCTTGCTATATAAACACTGATAGCATAACTTAACAAAATGTCTTGCAATGCAATGCAGCAAAGAAAAGTTGCTGTACTGCTTTGCATGAGAGGAAGAGCGCAGGAAAGTACCATGGGCCAGATGTACGACCGTTTATAGCGGTCACAAATGGAAAATCGGGCCGTTTGTCACGGCGCTAAAACTGTTTGCAGCATGTAGAAACCTTATTTTGCAGGTCGGTAACCTATTACTGGCTCGCAAAATTGGTTTGCGAGTTGCTATTAGGAAGGGGCATGCCAAGGGCATCCCTTCCTAATAGCAAGTCGCAGGGGGATGTACGATTGCTTTACGACCGCAAATGCGGTCTCTAAACAATTGCAGTTTACCACCTATTTAAAGTAGGTGGTAAGCCAGTCATGAACGGGAAGGAGTCCCCAGGGGACCCCTTCCACTTTGTGTATGTATGCGAAAATATTCTTTAAGAGAAGGCAGTGGTCTAACAGACCACTGCCTGCCCTTTGAAAATGAAAAGAAAACTTTTCATTTTTACCTTTTAAACGCATGCCATTTTCCTTTAAGGAAAACGGGCTGCATTTGGAAAACTAAAGTTGCTTGATTTAAAAAGCAAACACAGACATGCTGCTCTGCTGTCCCCAGCAGGCCACCATCCCTGTGATTGTAGCCCATTCCCAATGGTTCTCAAATTGCGACCTGCCTCCTGAATATTAAGGAGGCAGGTGATTTGTGAGCCTATTGGGAATTGCTAAATGTGTCTGAGACACATTAGTACATTCCGTTTTGCGAGTCGCAAAAATTAACAATTTGTGACCCGCAAAACTACACACCTCATCTTCTCCACTCCTTCCTTATGACATTCTATCCTAAAATTCACCTCTCTACCACATGTAACTCACATGTTCCATATTTCACACACATGCCACATTCCACACACAATTCACCAACTCACTCTACAAAGGCAGATACCACAGCTTCTCAATAGGTGTCCTGGTGACATGGAGCTATCTAGTAACCTCGCGCCTTTCACTTCTGAGGACTCCTCCTCAGCTATGCCACTGTGTATTCATGACATGCGCACATCTACTTGCTCCATTGCATTTTGAAGAGAAAGGGGAGTGGCGGCTCCACCATTAGGGCGAAGGGGTGTCGCCCCACTGCTGCCAGTGCAGCAAAAGTGAAAAATAAAATGGTAATAAAATGAATTACTGTTTTATTTTTCACTGTTCCCGGCCCAAGCAGTGTTTGGGGGCGGGACATTGCTGGTGACTGGCAGCAGGTGCTGACTCCACCAGTTTACATTGCGCAAGTTACTTTGGCCGGCCGCCTTGCGGCGGCCAGCATGACATGCGCAGTGTAAACCTCTCAGCTGGGTGGAGAGCAGGCACAGGCCTCCTGTGGCTGCTGGAGTGTCATCTGCAAATCTTTTCCATCAGGTGTGTTAATCTGATCAGTTCGATAAAGCACATTAATACTACAACACCCAGAATGCTTTAGGTTGTCACATGTGCACCCAGGAATGTAAACAGTGTCTATGATGACATGGACTGCGGTGGTCACCCTCCCTGAGGGTCACCTGTCCACTCCTCGCAGGAAAGAAAGCCAGCTCGGCCCTGATCGTGAAAGATGCTCTTGTTCTAACCTACAGCCCTGTTCCCAGTGTTGGATGTGACTTGTTTTATGAAACAGCAGTGATTACAAAAAAAAACTGATTGCTTTTGAACAGTTTTTTCACTTCTAGGTCTCTGCACTCTCTGAAGAGGATTATTTCTGCTCGCAGCAGGCTATAAATACTCGACGGTGTAAAATATTCATAAATAAATGTCTTCCGAGTTATGTGCATAAAGGGCCCAAGTCTCATCAGATGGAGGAGCAGCACTTAGCATATGAATAAATGCAAGATAATATTGACTCAGGTGCCGAGCTCTGGCCTCGGAGAGCAGCGCTTCAAGGCGCGAGCACTTAGGCCAGCATTACCAGTGAAGTGCAATTAAAGATTCAGCACGAATGGGGATTACAAGGAATGCGGGAATACCACTGCGCCCCCAAAGGTTTCCCTCCCGCCACCCGGACTTTTAACTGGAGAAGTATTGGCGAAATCTCCCGGAGTCAGTGGGCCAAAAATGGGGAATTGTGGAAAAATCCGTTGCAGTATCCCCCATTCGCACAGTAATGACTCTTTCTCCGGGAGCCTCCGGGGCAACGGTTCTAATGTTTATTCTAACTTTTTCACAATGGATATTACGATTAATGATAGGATATCATTTGTCAGTATAGTTTGAGAGGATGTATCGCTGGGGTAGGAAGCACTTAACAACTGCGGGGCATATTAACAAGCCGGCGATCAAAACTTATCGCCGCTTTAGCGTCCGTTTTCGGACGGAAAGCGGCGATAATTTTATCGCTGTATTAGCAAGGTCACGCTATCGCGTGAATCCTTGCCCTATCGCCCTTTTCCATAACGCCCATCCTGCATCTCTAATGAGATGCAAGGTGGGCGTTACTGGCGTACCCCAGATGGGCTACGTTGTAAATATCGCCGATGTGCACATCGCGATATTTACAAGGCAGCCCACAGGATGATAGCAGACGTTAGATTTTGGCGAAAACGCCGTTTCGCCAAAATCTAACGTCTGCTATTATCCCGACTTAGCCATCCCTAACATAGGGGTGGATTGTGCTGATACGACCACAGGGTCGTATCAGCAAGAGTTATCGCCGTTTAGCAGGAACATCGCTGGAAAACCAGCGATGTTCCCTGCAAACGGCGATAACCTCGCTATCTCTGGAATTTTTATCGCCCTGGAGAAGCGTGTTGTTAATAACGCGCTACCAGGGCGATAATTTCCAGAGATAGCCAGCGATAAGATATCTATCGCTAAGCACGGCCAGCGATAATTATCGCTGGCCGTTGATAATATGCCCCTGCATGGGTTCGAGCTGTATTGTGCTCATGATGGCGACGGGTATTGTGTCTAATCAATGTGTACTGTTGTAGTACAGTGATGTGTGCGTGTGGCTTGTGGCGGATGCTCTACTGGTCTAGCAAACACTGTTCCATCTGGATGGCTTTTGGCCAACCGATGCCCCAAGAGTTGTCTCCTCATCCACTGAGATTGGCAGGACACCACAATGTAATGACCTGAAGGGAGATGAGGTGATGGGACCAGGCTGAGGCAGGGCGAGGCTGGGAGACAAGTCCAAATCACGCTCCCAACACCACCTCTGTGCAGAAGATGATGATGGGCCCTTAGATCGACTCAAAGGAAAGGGGGCAAGTGGAATCAAAGATGACAAAAGCTATTCCCTGCCAAGCTATCTTTATGAGACTGCAAATGTGAGATCTAATCTTACACACAATGCTCTGGTGTAGGTACTTTAACCACACAAGCTACTGCAAGAGGGCTGATACTTTGACTATCGGTTTGGCAAGTATTTTCATGTCAAGTCAGATGAAAAAAAAAATCCTGAAAATCATCACCATCCAAAATTGTCCCCTGTGAATAGTAACATAAAGCAGCAACTACAAGATGAATACACCTCAAAGGCCTTTAAGAGCTGACTAGACTATTCCCACTTTTAATGCAAACAGAGGCAGAATTGCTATATATTGAAGAAAAAGAATACTTAGAGTTTTACACAATCTGTTGTTTGAGAACCATCTCCTGTTCCTTCCATAACTTCAGCATACAAGGCACTGTTTTGTTTTCTTCTCTGACAAAAGTGCAGACAGTTCCTGAAGGTCTTGAAAGAAGACAGGGGCTCCCACCGGATGCTCATAATTGTGGTTAGAACCCACAGCCAGATACATCCATATGGCGTAAACAGACAGGTACACAACAGTGGGTGTGATTAATGCATCTGAAATGTGAGAGAACAAGCTTCACTCACTCACAGAATAAGCATGGTGCACCATCAGCAATGCAAGCACCAATCACAGAGCAGACACAGACAGGCGTTAGCAGTGCATGCTTCCCCTCTCTCACAAAACAGATTCACCTGTGCACCAGTTGACAAGCTGCCCATCTTCACAGAAGAAGTACACCACTGCATCTATCATACAACAGGTGCAGCTCGGCATTAGAAGTGCAGGCGTCCATTCCTCATGGAACAGGTATGGCATAGGCATTACTGCAAGCTTCCTTACTTCATGGAACCAGCGTAGCATGGTAACAGCAGTGGAAGCTTCCCTACCTGACACTTGAGGAGCAGTACAAGCTCTCTCCTGCCACAGAACAGGTACAACACACACAGGCAGCATCAGTGGAGTCTACCCTTTCAAATAACCTTAAAGCACAGTCTGCAGCAGCAACACAAACAACCTTGCCTGTAAGAGGCATTTGTTTCAGTCTAGTTGCGTGGACAGGTAGGTGCATGGATAGTTGGGCAAGTAAAATGGTTAAGTATGGATGGTTCAGCACCAAGATGCCCCAAAGGGTTAATGTATGCTTATAAATGCATATGTTGTGTTGTGTTGTGCGTGGAGGGGTGAATGGCTGTATTGATACATGAGTAAATGGATGGAGAAGTGGATGGTGGTGTCAGTAGGTGGAACATTGGGTGAGCGGGAGACTGTATGGCTCATAAAGTCTTTTTCATGAATGCAGAATTTTGTGAGGACAGATAGATGAGTAGATGAATGAAGAATATATGAGTAGATGAATGAATGATATATGAGTAGATGAATGAAGGATAGATGAGTAGATGAATGAAGAATATATGAGTAGATGAATGAAGAATATATGAGTAGATGAATGAAGAATATATGAGTAGATGAATGAAGGATATATGAGTAGATGAATGAAGGATATATGAGTAGATGAATGAAGGATATATGAGTAGATGAATGAAGGATAGATGAGTAGATGAATGAAGAATATATGAGTAGATGAATGAACAATATATGAGTAGATGAATGAAGAATATATGAGTAGATGAATGAAGAATATATGAGTAGATGAATGAAGGATATATGAGTAGATGAATGAAGGATATATGAGTAGATGAATGAAGGATATATGAGTAGATGAATGAAGGATAGATGAGTAGATGAATGAAGAATATATGAGTAGATGAATGAACAATATATGAGTAGATGAATGAAGGATAGATGAGTAGATGAATGAAGGATAGATGAGTAGATGAATGAAGAATATATGAGTAGATGAATGAAGAATATATGAGTAGATGAATGAAGAATATATGAGTAGATGAATGAAGAATATATGAGTAGATGAATGAAGGATATATGAGTAGATGAATGAAGGATATATGAGTAGATGAATGAAGGATATATGAGTAGATGAATGAAGGATAGAGGAGTAGATGAATGAACAATATATGAGTAGATGAATGAACAATATATGAGTAGATGAATGAAGGATAGATGAGTAGATGAATGAAGAATATATGAGTAGATGAATGAAGAATATATGAGTAGATGATTGAAGAATATATGAGTAGATGAATGAAGGAAGCATGTGAAAGAAAAATACCTGTGGGTAGATGGGTATTTGTACAAGGATGTTTGATGGTTGGTTTAATTATATATGGGTGGATTAAAGGTCACTTTATGCATGTGTGCGTGTGGTGTATGTATGGATGTGTGTAAATATGGAAGAAGCTAGTGTGAGTGTGTGCACAGGCGTCCACATGGATGCATAAGTGGATGGATGTGTGTACAAGACCTTGATGTGGGGGTGTTTGGAGCTGCTCCCCTTGTGCACATGCTGAGGTGTCATTGAAGGTCATGTACTTCTACCTTCTGGGCAACAAAGCACAATAAATCTTTGGGATTTACTGTTACTGAGTCCCACAAAGAATCCTAAAACACCCTGCGGGTTCCTATGTCCCTACAATCAACACCAAAAGGGACAAAAGGAAGAAGACTGGAGCAATCATAACAAAAAGAGGTGGCTGATCCGCTCTATATTTGTTTTGTATCGCTTGCTCAAGATAGCCTGCATTGCTCATAAAAAGTTCTGTACTTCAGTACCCCAAGATATCTAGCCCAAAAACGCACCCTATCTGGAGGCAACCATCAAGGGCAGCACTGAGTCACTACTCCTGGAATATCAAAGAATGAAGAAACTAAAAACCTCCTCCTGCTCCTTCTCTGGCAGCGCTCCCAAAATATGGAAGACTTTATCGCCAGAGATATGCACATTCCCTTCTCCAGTCAAATCACTTCTCGACAAGAAGCTCCTGACAAGCTAACCACTTCCCCTATCTCTGCCAGGCTCAATGTAACATGGAATTCTCCTCTGTTGTGTTTTGTAAAATGTCCTGTTTCATCTCATCGTTGATTCCTAGCTTGTCCTTGCACCTGCTGAACATACTTTGTCAGTGGCGGCTGGTGAAGTTAGAAAGTGGTGAGGCACAAAAGAGGTCTTTCATTTTCACTGAGCAAGACAGCGCAAAGAATTAGCTACATTTCGAGCCTACATATAGGGTTAGCATTACAACAGACTTTGCTTTTAGTTCACTAATGGCATTGTTCATGTTTAAAACACAGGAGGCAGTATGGCCTAGTTGCTTCAGCTGCATACCATTCAGCAAGGGGAAGCAGTTTTGAATACCGGCAAATCGCCCTCTACTGAAAAATGTAACGTGGTCTGTGTCTTTTGGGAAGTGTCCTTTTGTTGTGAACGAGGTTCACTCTATGTAAAACTGCCAAAAATAAAATGTGGATTTTGCCTGTCATCAACGCTCTAATCCTATTCTCCGAGAATTAAGGACAACGCATTAACATTTGATGTCACAAAGAGATACCCTGTGAGTGACTAAATTGCACAGTGTGAGACTGGAAAATATGGGATCAATCTCAGCTTCTCTGCTTGACCAAATTGTGTGATCCTATGCAAACACTTTATTTAACTGATCCTACTCTTGTTTATTATCAAACATCAGAGCACCTGCAAATGCATGCGTTCTGGGTGTGTGCTGTACAAAAACCTGTTTATTTTAATAGACCATATATTAGCCCCATGCATAATAAGCATCTAGCCCACGTATACGGTACACATGGCCCCTGGCTAATCTCTTAGTTCACTAATAGCAATATAATTAGGGCAGGGCCTGGAATATTTCTCAGCTCATGTTTAAAATCTCTCACTTTTAATAAATACTTTTCAGTGGTGTGATATAATCTGATATGCTAATAGGGAACACTTCTGTATGCTAAAGAAATCCAATTTATTGTTTTTTTAGTCGCTTTATCATACAATAGCATGATCTTTGTTTTATTATTTTAATGACAAATACTTTTAAGGCTCGCATCAGCTATCCCAAGGGCCGGACTGGCCTGAGCGGACACCGAGCGTTTCCCCGGTGGGCCGCCAGGGTGGGGGCCGGTTTTGGACCCCTGGGGGGGCCATTTTTATTACCGGGGACCTGTTATGCAGCATAGCTGCAATATCGGCCCTCTGTAACAAAAGTGGCAGCAGTGAGACGGGAGCGGTGCTTCCAACTAGCACCCTCCTCCCGGGGCCAGCCGAGCTGTTTGCCAGGGCCGGTTACGGTTCCCAATCCGGCCGTGGCTCTCCCGGTTTATTTGTTGGCTCGCCCACCTCTATTGCTTGCTACTCTCCTTTGCGATAAAATTCTGAACAATCTCATGCATAGAAACACGCAGACACGGGGCGTGGTTTCGGCGCCGTCCTAAGATGGCGTGACGGCACGGAACTCCGACGGACCGCGGGGCTCGTAAATGATTTTAGACCGCTTCCAGCGCTCACCGAGGGATGAGATTCGAGGTATCTCTCCCTCCTGATATGGTGAGTCACGGGAATTGTCTATTTTTATCCTGCAACGTTTTTTAGAGGGTAGAATGATATCGAGGGATTTTTCAGCGTTTTGAGGTGGCGGCCGCCATTTTGAACTCCGAGAACGTTTTCCTCACAGCTGCAACAACCCCCGTGAATTCTTTCACACCTCTATAATTCAAGGCATTCTTTTTCAGGAGGTTTTGCAGCCTTCTTCAACGCGTTTCTTTCTGCTTATATGCAGCTGACTCATTCATTTCAGGAAAACAAACATGTTTACCTCGTTTTTTCTGTGTCCTTTTTCCTCAGAATATGTCATTTTTTTTAGAAGAAGTTTCTTTATTACAATTTGAAAGGCTTAAATATCCTCATTTTGTGAACTTTATTCTCTACTATCTACATTTACAGTGTCTTAATTGATTGAGGAGGTGGACCCTGCGATTTCCTGTCATTTTTCGATACGCTCTACTCTTTTAGAGTTGGAATCTTCTCTTCCTCACTGTGTGCCTATTTTTGCTTTTGAAGGTTCAACTACACACTGCTTATTAAACGCTCTTCTTCTCTTTTATGGAGAGACTAAAGAACCTTAAACTATCTACTTCCACCAAACACATTGCACACTCAGATTCAGACTCTACTCATAACGAAATGGAAGACACTTCTCCTCTGAAGTCTGACCACACACCAGGCGCCATTCCAAAAACACAGCTTCCAAGCAAAATATCTGTGATCTCCACCAAGAGACTGAAAAAAGACCCCCCATCTCCAGTGAACTCTTCCTCAGCCCCCTTGGATGTAATTCTTGAGGAAATTCGTGCCTTGAAACCCTTCGTGGAAGAAACCAATAAAACGCTTCAACTTCTGAACGACAGGTGGTCTTCTCTGGAATCACGTGTTCTTGTTGTGGAACAAAAAACAGAGTTTCTTCAATTCTCATGCTCGTGCATCTCATCTCTTGAGTCTGAAATATCTCTCCTCAAAAAGCACACAGAGGATTTAGAAAATAGAAATCGCAGGAATAACCTCAGAATTTACGGTCTTCCTGAAAATATTGAAGGTTCCAACCCAACCGTCTTTTTTCAGACATGTCTACCTAAGCTCCTAGACATACCTGCTACTTCTCCACTTAGGTGACGATTCCGATTCCGGTCGCAAAACGTACCGACCGACACGGACAGTGAATGGAGACCGACCGACACGGACCGGCGCCAAACGACCCGTGCAGTACGATGCAATACGTGTGAATTACAACCCACCCGTACGGAACACAAGCCGCACGACCGAACCGTTCGGAAACCATTGATTCGCCCGTAAACCGACCGGGAATCGTACCGACCAACACGCATCAGGAATGGACCCGACCGAAACGTACCCGCGATGCACGACCCGCGCAGTACGATGCAATACATGTGAAACGAGACCGACTCGCACGGAGCACGATCATGAAGAACGAGACGTACAGAAAACTGTGACTAGCAAACAATACGCGTACGCCAACGTAGAAACACAGCAGAATGTCAGTGTGACAGACCCGGGTCACCCCGCAAGAGCCACTGGCAGCGTCCGACCCGGTCAAACGAACGTCTCCATCATGCCCAACAAAAGCAAAGGAAATAATTATAAAAAATGACCAAAAAAGCAATGACAAAGCCAATTAAAAAAAAAAAAAAAGGAACAAAGACACACCCACAACTCCAACTACATAAAGGCCAGAAATCCCTACCATGATCCTTTGCAAAATACAGACATAGGCCAGCAGACAACACCACCACACTGCAGAGACACACCACAACTCACACACCACACAACAGCTACACCATTTGCACCACTTAAAAACTAAATCACATATTCACTGACAAACTCACACCCACCACATTCACTTACACCCTCACACACACATCAATCCCCACAACCATCCAGCACCATGCCCCCCAAGAAGTATCCAAAGTTCACAGATAGTGAGTTGGAAGTCATGATTGATGAAATACTCAGAGTAGAGCCACAGTTGTTTGGCACATTGGTCCAACAGACCCCATGTCACAGAAAACTAAAATGTGGGAGAGGATTGTCGACAAGGTCAACGCACAGGCACCTTGTCTGCGCACAAAGGACGACATACAGAACAGGTACTTTGATGTGCGCAGGAGCATTCAAGAAGCTCATCGACAGGGAGCACACCTTGAGCCAGCGGACTGGCGGTGGCCCTCCTGCCAAACAAACACACTTCAGGTCCTGGGAGGAGAAGGTGCAGGCCATCCTACCACCGGAGAGCATCCATGGATTAACAGGAATACCAGAGCCTGGTGAGTACACAACCAATATACTCAATATTGTGTTGCAAAACACACACATCACTGTCAAGGGGACTGTGAAACCAAGTACTGCCAGCAAAGCCATACCAACAGAAAGGCAAGTATCCTGTGTTGTGTATGCCAGTTACACAAACACAATACCTGCCATCCCACAGTAATATGGAGCTACGTCATAACGTGTACAAACCTAACAACAAATACTGCAAGGCATTACCATAAATCACCAACAAACACTGTCACCCATTTTGCCACCACTGTCATACCACCTCACAGGAAAGCTGAGTCAAAATGAAGGAAGGTTGGGCTGCTGGGAATGTGCATGTAGCAGAAAGCATTATGGGAGTTGCAGTCACAGCCAACAGTCCCCCACCCACATGGTCCCACAAGCTCCACCCAAAACCATGCACATCTCACCGGGAGTTGCAAAAAACTGACAAGATGGCTGAGAATGGGCACTGCTGTGGGGAGCACAAGGCCCTGCTGGGAATTGTGCCCAAACAAACAACAGGACACCACTGTCAGTCATCTTGCCATTGCTGTCTCAATCACTCACAGGGAAGTAGAGTCACAGGAAGGAAGGTTGGGCATGCTGGGAAGGTGGGTGTAGCCAAAAGCATGATGGGAGTTGCAGTCACAGCCAACAGTCCCCAACCCACATGTCCCAGCAAGCTCACACTGAACCATGCTCACCACACAGGGAGTGCAAAAGTACTGCCAAGATGGCTGACACTAGGCCCTGCTGTGGGGAGCACAAGGCCCTGCTGGGACTTGGCCTCAAACAAACAACAGGACACCAATGCCTGACAGCCTGAAAGGTAACTTCCACTCCCTGCAATGGAAGCATGCTGCAGGGTGGGATATCTGGCCTAGTGGGAAGGAGTACTGCCAGTTCTGACTCCATCTACCAGCAGGTACTTGCACACACACACCCCTTAACACAAACTACACACAACCCACTTGGTATAATGCATTCCCTCAGACTCAATTAAAAGATCTCACAAAGATTTACCACACTGGGTTCGGCTGTGTGAAGCACATGGGCTTGTTGGGACTTAACAAACACCAGGACACCACTGTCTGCCAACTTGTCAGCACAGGCACACCACCACGTGGGGAAAATTAATCACAGGAAGGAAGCTTGGGTATGCTGGGAAGGTGGGTGTAGCCAAAAGCATGATGGGAGTTGCAGTCACAGCCAACAGTCCCCCACCCACATGGTCCCACAAGCTCCACCCAAAACCATACACATCTCACAGGGAGTTGCAAAAAACTGACAAGATGGCTGAGAATGGGCTCTGCTGTGGGGAGCACAAGGTCCTGCTGGGAATTGTGCCCAAACAAACAACAGGACACCACTGTCAGTCATCTTGCCATTGCTTTCTCAATCACTCACAGGGAAGCAGAGTCACAGGAAGGAAGGTTGGGCATGCTGGGAATGTGGGTGTAGCCAAAAGCATGATGGGAGTTGCAGTCACAGCCAACAGTCCCCAACCCACATGTCCCAGCAAGCTCACACTGAACCATGCTCACCACACAGGGAGTGCAAAAGTACTGCCAAGATGGCTGACACTAGGCCCTGCTGTGGGGAGCCCAAGGCCCTGCTGGGACTTGGCCTAAAACAAACTACAGGACACCAATGCCTGACAGCCTGAAAGGTAACTTCCACTCCCTGCAATAGAAGCATGCTGCAGGGTGGGATATCTGGCCTAGTGGGAAAGAGTACTGCCATCTCTGACTCCATCTACCAGCAGGTACTTGCACACACACACCCCTTAACACAAACTACACACAACCCACCTGGTATAATGCATTCCCTCAGACTCAATTAAAATATGTCACAAAGATTTACCACACTGGGTTCTGCTGTGTGAAGCACATGGGCTTGTTGGGACTTAACAAACACCAGGACACCACTGTCTGCCAACTTGTCAGCACAGGCACACCACCACATGGGGAAAATTAATCACAGGAAGGAAGCTTTGGTATGCTGGGAAGGTGGGTGTAGCCAAAAGCATGATGGGAGTTGCAGTCACAGCCAACAGTCCCCCACCCACATGGTCGCACAAGCTCCACCCAAAACCATGCACATCTCACCGGGAGTTGCAAAAAACTGACAAGATGGCTGAGAATGGGCACTGCTGTGGGGAGCACAAGGCCCTGCTGGGAATTGTGCCCAAACAAACAACAGGACACTACTGTCAGTCATCTTGCCATTGCTGTCTCAATCACTCACAGGGAAGCAGAGTCACAGGAAGGAAGGTTGGGCATGCTGGGAAGGTGGGTGTAGCCAAAAGCATGATGGGAGTTGCAGTCACAGCCAACAGTCCCCAACCCACATGTCCCAGCAAGCTCACACTGAACCATGCTCACCACACAGGAGTGCAAAAGTACTGCCAAGATGGCTGACACTAGGCCCTGCTGTGGGGAGCACAAGGCCCTGCTGGGACTTGGCCTCAAACAAACAACAGGACACCAATGCCTGACAGCCTGAAAGGTAACTTCCACTCCCTGCAATGGAAGCATGCTGCAGGGTGGGATATGTGGACTGGGGGGAGGAGGACCGCCAGCTCTGACTACATCTACCAGCAGCCCCTGTCACACACACCCCTACCACCAACACCAAAATACACACCTAGGATTATGCTCCACAAGAGAGTGAGTGAAAAGTCTCTCCCAAGATCTCTGACAATGGGCCCTGCTGTGGGGAGCACAAGGCCCTGCTGGGACTTGGGCTCAAAGTAACAACAGGACACTACTGCCTGACAGCCTGAACATAAATTGTGACTCCCTGCAATGGAAGCATGTCACATGGGGGATTACCTGGCCTCTGTGGGTGAAGGACCTGCAATGACTCCAAATGCAATCAAGTCCAGCTCAAAACACACCTCCTCAGCCAGAACAAATAGCACCCTTGGGACCAGTCACTCCGAAAGTAAATGCCTTGGCAAGATGGCTGACACATGGTCCTGATGTATGAATTGGCTGCAAGTCACACCTACGCACTGGCTAACTCAAAAACATTTACACTCACAGCCATTGGAACTGTAGGTATGCTCCCACTGTCTGTAGATGCAGCGTCCCTGGGGTGTCCCCTGACCTGGCTGTGAAGGTGTGTCTCGTAGATGAAAATTGGGGAGATGCAGACATAGTACATAGCACCAAGCACACACAATGTAACCTATACATTATTGACAGTGGACACCAGACAGTGACTAGGATGGACACACCCAAATAGCTGACACTGTAGCATGGTGTCATTCACAAAAGGTGCAGTTGTGAGCTGCATTTCAATCCCACATCGTTCTGCGTTGTACGCATCATTCACACAACACATCACTCACTGTCATAGACACTCCAAACACAATTACTAACCTGGACTGCATCGGAGGAGGCATGCAACTCACAGCAGCAGAACTGCAACACACACACCTCTGGCCATCACTGTCATGAGCATGGAAAAGCAAGAGAGATGCTGTGCCCAATCCCTCTTACCATGGAGGAAATAGACAAGTTAAAAGACGTTAGCACTGACAAAACTCAGCACCAACATCATTAGCTACGGTAACACCATGACTTGTATGAAATGAGATGTGAACTAGGAACACAGACAACCAAATAGTATCTCACATTAGATCTCAGGCATACCGGACTGTGACCAAGTTGCACAGACACACCAATTTGACGCACAGAGCAAAGCAAAAACTGCCACCACACATGCCCCAAGCTTGCTACATACCCTAAGTGTAAGTGTACGTATGTCATCGTTAAAGCACAAATGTTGACAGGGATGATACAGCTGTGTCAGGCATGTGATGGAACTAGAGTAGCAATGGCCATGTACAGACAATTGATCAATACATGAGCTGGTCATGCACACAGCTTGACGTGCACATCAAAATGCTTCAGGTTGCCATGATAAAGTGCTTCAACAATATCAACCTCTGTCTGTCACAACTTAGGACAATGCAATGTACCGAGTCTCATAATGATGTCCAGTGGCAACTGTCATGTGTGTTAAACGTTGATGTCGGTAGAACCATAACATACATTGTGTGTCTCCTCCAACCACAGGGGATGCTGGGGACACAGCAGGACCTGAAGAAGAGTCCCAGTCCCAGACTCTGGCGGACCCTGAGCTCCCTGGTGTGGATCAGTCTCTGTCCTCTTCGGACGACGAACACGAACAACCTGGCACCTCCGGTGTGAGTCATCGTGCAGCCCCAGCAGTAGGAACATCAGCACCCCCTGCAACCACTCCTGCCACATCTGACAACAGACAGAGTACCCCTGCCGACACGGACAGGCCGAGGCCACAGACCAACAACGTAACAGGTACACAGGGCACCCTGGAAGCAACGGACTATACCACCAGCGCCAACACGCAAGGGGGCCCAGTGTCGCCTGTGCCTGCCACGGCAGGTCCTGCCTGTGTGGGTAGGGGTGGTGGGAGGGTGGGCTGGACTGCATGGTGATCCACACCTGGGACGCATCATAGATGCGTACCAGGAAAGCACCGGAGGGTTTGGACAGGTTGTGGGGATCCTCAAGGACATCAAAGAACAGCAGGCTGCCCATCATGCCCGCTTGGACTCCCACATGTCTCGGGTGGAGACACACATGTCCCGCATGGATTCCAAGTGGGACAAATTGGATGATCGGACAGCGGTGCATAGGGACATACAAACATGCCTCCGCCAGATCAGCGCCAACCTTACCACACCTCCCTGTGCGCCCACGACATCTGTTGCAACAACATCCGCATCTGCCACAGGGAGGGAGGAGGACTCTGGCGGAGAGTCCTCGGCACCGCAGCAGCCTGCACATGAGGGTCTCCCAAGAAAGAAGAGGGGTCGTCCGAAGAAGGGCAAGTGAGACGCCGATGGCCATGCATATCCCCCAGGAACTCAACACCTGTTCTGGATGTCGTCCTTTGTGTGCAAACCATTTAACCTTGTCGACTGACACCCAAATCACCCACTTGACATGGAGGGTCCAAGTTGTGACAATGCCTCAAATGACTGTGGAATCTACTCTGGACATTTCATCTTTCAACACTACCAACTTACCTGTGAACTTTGTATTACCATCACACTGTACAGCACTTCCAATTCCGTTCACCATCCTTACACATGTCTGTAAATAAAATCACAATCACACAATACTTGCCTCTGTTGTGATTTATACTTGGTATGTGTCATGGCAATGATGATCTGCTAAGGAACACTGTGCATGCAAACTACTACAGCAATGTGAACATCGTAATGTGAGTCATGGTAATGTGACACATATGAGGGAGACACACCACTAGGGCAACACAACACATACTCACCATGTCCATCTAACTCATCGCCTACACTGATGTTGACAGGAAATACAGTGGAATGCACATACACCACATCCATCCTGGGTCAGTGGCAAGCAGCCCACAGGTACAGGATGCTAATGACTGTGGGATGTGTGGATACAGACGGAGCACATCCCAAAGTGAAGCATAGGTTTATTAAAGATTCACAACCTGAGAATTCCACAACTGATGCAAGGTAACCTCACGTGACAGTGATCAAAAATTAACCAAGTGGAAAACAATGAAAGTCCAGTGTTGTGTGGCACATCATTGGTTGGGACAACGACTACTTGCACTCTGGAACAAGGATCTGGGTGTTGGGGTGCAGACATCACCATACAGCAGCCAAAGTACCCTGTGAAGGACAGACAGAAAACACAATCAAAAACACAGATTTACAGCATACAACTACAATATACATGCCCAAAACAAACCCCAAACAAAGTACACACAACCTATCAATCACGTAAACACTGTTTGGGAGTACAGACTACCTGAAAGGACACATCACAGCAAGCATCCGGACAAGTAGCACACAGCCACACTCAAGCAGCACCAGTGCACCGCCAACATATATCAAGCAAACACAATACTTTGACAACACATCACTGTATACTTACATTCATGTGAAGAAGTTGTGGATCAGCTGGCTCCGAACATCACCATCACCCTCATCATCACTGGCATCATGCCCCAGGGCAGGATCCTCCACGGCTGGCGGAGGTTGGTCATCGTCATCTTGGATGAGAGGCAACTTCTTCCTCACTGCCAGGTTGTGTAGCATGCAGCACACTATGATGATTCTGCACACCTTAGCAGGTGCATATGGGAGGGCCCCTCCTGTCTTGTCCAGGCAGCGGAATCTGCTTTTCAGGAGTCCAAATCTCAGCTCGATCACTCTCCTGGTCCGACCATGTGCCTCATTGTAGCGCATCTCTGCCGGTGTCACAGGGTTCCTGAGGGGTGTCAGCAACCACGGCATGTTGGAATATCCTGAGTCACCTACATAAAGACAATTGCACATTAGATGAGTCTGAAAAGAGGGTGTAAATCAACTTCATCAAACACACACAATGGTAAACAATCAGTACACACCGACAAGCCAGGCATGCTGGTACTGCATCTGTGACATAATCGTTGGGATGCGACTACTCCTCATGATGTAAGCGTCGTGCCCTGAACCTGGGAAATGTGCATACACATGTGAAATGGTCATGTCCGCCAGACAGACCACCAGAGCATTGATTGAGTGGAAATGTTTCCTGTTTCGGTATGTCTGCTCATGTGCCTGTGGTGCTACCAAAGCCACATGTGTCCCATCAATGGAGCCAATGACATGTGGCATCCTTCCCAGTGCGTAGAAGTCACCCTTGATTAACCCTGGGCGTAGTTCGCGAAGTAGCGCTGCGCGAAGCTACGCAAAGTGAAGTTCGCACTACGCGAGCTTCGCGTAGCACTACGCGAACTGCGTAGTGCGTGTTCGCAATGATTACACAGTGCCGGATGCTTGTCCGCACTGTGCAATCATTGAAAACGGCATCTTGCACAGTGCGAGCTGTCTTTTACTGCCGCTCGAGTAGATTTTACTCGAGCGGCAGCTTTCTCAACGCGGACTGGTAGTTTCTCATCGCGAGCGGTCGCGAGCATACGCGACCACTCGCAATGAGAAACCTGGCCTCCCCGCGTTGAGAATCTCGCCGGGATGTCATTTTGCTTGCTCGCGGTCACCAACTTGACGTTGAGGACCGCGAGCAAGCAAAAAATGACCGCTGCACTACGCTACGCTACGCGTGTTTGCACTGTGCTACGTGCAATTCGCGTTGTGCGAAGTAGCGCAAACTACGCGAGCGTAGCGTAGTTTTCCGCCCAGGCCTACCCTTGATGTCAGCGAGTTGTTGTGGTTTTGGGAAATGGATGTAGTGGTTGAGGAAATGCAACATCACCTCCAACACATCTCGAAGCACACGGCTGAACATGGTCTGTGACATCCCACCAGCAGTAGCGACAGTGTGTTGGAAAGTACCGGTGGCAAAGAAGTGTAGGGTTGACATCACCTTCACCTTGTGGGTCACGCTGTAGGGTATATCCGGCCAGGTTGCAAGTGTGGGGCCAACTGCTCTGCCAATTCTTCGATCAGTGGCCTAGCGAAGCGGTACCGTCGCATGCAGTCACGTTGAACCTTGGTTGCAAGGTCAGGGAACGGTCTGTGGACAGCTGGTCTCCTGCAGTACATAGATGAGCAAAGACAGTTTGTCAGTTCCCCTATGTTCCAGTGTCCATGCTAAATAGCACATTAAACAACATGACAGGACACAAGGACATGATGTGTGAGCTGTTGTGTATGGGCACACATGTCAGATACATGCCCATCATCTGACATCTCAGCTCCACAGGTCCACACAACAAGGTCCATGTTGTGCTGTGACCAATCTATGGGCTCTGTCACAGTACATCAGTACGAGTGTCACATACCAGACACACACCACAGTGACTAGTGAGGACAGATGTCTACCCCACATCGCATGTTTTTGACAGACACACACAGGGACCTTGTGTCGCCACAAGGACACCATCATGATGTAGCGTCTCATGTACACACCACAATGCACACATGACACACGCATGAAGTGCCACCTGATTTTTTTGCAGCTCATACATGGATGTCTGTGACACACAGGCGCAACATCAACTCACATTGACAAAACACATGGATTTGGTGACCATTTGACATTGAACACATGAAATCTGAGTCATCTCTGTACCAATAAGCACACATACTGTGGATGAACATCACATTTGTGGCACTGGGACACCCTGTGACCCACATACCATTCCACCTAAGAGTCAGGGTGTATGTCACATGTCATACACAATGTACACCGGGAACTGTGTACATGCCTCATGCTCTGAACTGTACAGTTGTCAATCACAGTGGTTATGTGTACAACACACAAAGGTATCTGTCCCCATGACACCTTGCCCTGCCTGGGAGTTTGTGCCACTAAGTGCCACATACCAAATCACATGTTGACCCACATACACACACAGGTAATGCAGCCTGACATGCCCTTTGATATACAGTGTCACAGTCTGTATTGTTGTTGGTGTGCCCATGTGTCCCTGACAAGCTATGGTGGGTGGCATCCTTTGCACATTGCCTGCAATGGGGACTGGCGCGGGTGACAAATTCAAAAGACGCCTCGTACACATAGGGAACGAGGCGTGCGCACGCCTTGCACACACGCCTTGCACCTTGCCTGCAATGGGGACTGACGCGGGTGACAAATTCAAAAGACGCGTCGTACACATGGGGAACGAGGCATGCGCACGCCTTGCACACACGCCTTGCACCTTGCCTGCAATGGGGACTGACGTGGGGGACAAATTCAAAAGACGCGTCGTACACATGGGGAACGAGGCGTGCGCACGCCTTGCACACATGCTTGCACCTTGCCTGCAATGGGGACTGACGCGGGTGACAAATTCAAAAGACGCGTCGTACACATGGGGAACGAGGCGTGCGCACGACTTGCACACACGCCTTGCACCTTGCCTGCAATTGGGACTGACGCGGGTGACAAATTCATAAGGCGCGTCGTACACATGGGGAACGAGGCGTGCGCACGCCTTGCACACACGCCTTGCACATTGCCTGCTATGGGGACTGACGCGGATTTGACCCTTGTACGATTCGTGTGCTGAAAAATCCGTTGGCTCCCTACAATAATGTATCACACTCGTTGGTGTCATGGATTTGAATTGTTTGAACGATGCGGAATGCGTGTACGAGGCGTGCAATGCGATGGATTGGCCAGATTCATAGGATGCAAACGTGTCCGACCTATCGCTTTGGACGCATGGGACATATTCTGCCTCAGCAGCACAGATATAAGGCTATCTGTTCCCCTGAGAGCTCACTTGCCTGCACTAAATGCCCCAGATTGCATTCACTGGTACCACTGCTGCTGTCTCTGCATCCTCTGGCTCCAAGAATGGCACGTACTGTGGAGAGGGCACCAGCCTTCACAGAGGAGGAAAACAAGGCCCTGCTGGACAGCCTCCTTCCACAGTACAGCAAGCTGTATGGGAAACCAGGGGAGCAGGTGAGTGTGCGGTCCACATCCTTTTTCATTGTGCATGTTGTCTGACTGGCACTAATGGCATTGTGTACACCAGTGGCTAGCATGCTCACTGAGTAGTTGTTACCCCCAAAGCGTGTAGGTACCTGTAGTGGACAGGTACTGTGCAGGAAAAGTGCATTTTTACACGTTTATAATACTCAGGCATTGTTTCCATGTTGTTAATGCAGGACAAATGTCAATCACCATAGTTGCACTACCTGTGTACATCATATGGCCTTGTGATAACGACATGTATATCCACTTTGTGATGCACAAACATGTTGCTTGTGTGGTAATGGACTTTTATCCTTGTCATCCTCACAGGTTGATGCCCATCAGAAACAGGAGATCTGGCTGACCATTGCCCAGGCTGTTTGATCTGTGGGGGTCTACAGACGCCGCCTCCGCAACTGCCAGAAGAGGTGGCAGGACCTTCGTGGCTGGACCCGGAGGATCGCAAGAGTCCAGCTGAAGCTGTCGCCTCCTCGCAGAAGGGGTGGACGACGGACACTGACCCCCCACATGCTCCGGATTCTGGCAGTGGTCTTCCCTGACCTGGATGGGCAGTTAAAGGCCAGACAGCAGCAAGGAGGGGGTAAGTGCATGCCTTTTCTGTGAACTATCTCTCACATGCTCTTTGCACTCCTTCATCCTGGTTACACTCCCACAGATCTTCTGTCTGCTTGAACAAGAGTCATGTGCCTAAATTAGGTCATGGCCCATCCACATCTGATGCACAGGTGTGGCCCTTTCAGTCTGTGACTTGTGTCACTTGGGTTGTGTGTCCCTGCTGTTGTCCCAGCTTACGGTTCTAAACAGCATCTTCTACCGGTGCATTGTTTTGTCTTCATGAGTGAGGCAATTGATTGCCATGTGTCTGCACATTGCCAGAAATCAGACATGTACTCTGTGTGGGCAATTGATATGTGTTCCAATTGATGCTTTGGCTCACCATATATGTCTGGGGTATTTTCCACACAGCCATGCAGCAGGTGAGACAATGTTGGGGCCTCAGAAGAATGTACATCATGTGTGTCACACATGCATGAGCACATGCCTAGTGTTCAGGGTAATACCATGTCGCACATGGACCTGGTAAGGTATGCCTAGTCCGGACATGAAGTACACTATGTTCTTCTACTCCTGTGTGTCAGCCTACATTTAGTGCATTGTGAAATATGCAATCTGGTGTCTGCCTCGGTATCATTGTGGAGTGGCCTAGCTTTTTAGACTCCTGGGGTGTTGAGCATTTTGGGTTGGGCAGCTAGCTGAGATGTGGCTGTTGGATCATCACAATGGGGTAAGACATAGGTGTGTAATCACTTGACGGTGCCTAATGGTGTATTCTACATTAAAGTGCAGGCAGCCTCAATTAGTTTGCATAACACTGTGATGTGATCATGTTTACAGATTGTTGCTTGCAGTCACTCAACTGTTGCATTTGTATTACGTGGGATCATCAGATGCCTTAAGATGTGGGTAGCAGTGGGGGAACATGTGTACTTCTCAGCTGAAAATGATTGTGACACAGTGCAGACTGTTTGTTTTTGGAAGCACTGCCCCTGTGACTGAAGCCAGTGATGACTGATTATCCAGACTGGCCTGTAGCATGGTATACCACTTGCTAATGTGTATCCTGCAGTAATGTCAGTTGTCCAGCATACACTCAATTGTGGCATTGACCATCAATACATGGGCACATCATGGTGTCTGGTGAAGGAAGCATATCCATTTTACTGACAATGAGTTTGGCCATCCCTTCTCCTGACACATGTACTTAGTCAGTGGCAGGAGATGGGATATGTGTGTACTGACACATTTCAATCACAATTCCTGCAGTTTTGAGATATGTCTATGTGGTGCATGTGTGCACATATAAGTAGTGGCATACTACATGCACCAGACAGATGGGTCCATGGAGGGGAAGTATATTAGGGGCATGGTTGACTGGCAGACTGACAGGTGTCTTTTTCAAAATGTGTCAGCACTTTTTGCAATATTTTACAAATGATGCCAAGGCGTGCTCTGTAATGTGCTGTACTGACTGTGATGTGTCAGGTGAAACAGGTGACTGATGTGGATCTGTTTATCCTGATTGTTTGCAGATACATCTTCGGCTACTGGAGGAGACAGCTCCACGGACCAAGAGGAGCCGCAGAGCCAGACTGGGTCTGCTGCAGAGGAGTTGGAGGGACCCAGTGGCACAGAGGGTGAGGGGAGCCACACTGAGGAGACCTCAGCTACGACCACCTCGGCTGAGGAACACAGCATCTTGAGTGAGGACTCCCTTGTGGAGGCGGGTGTCAGCAGACCCCATACAAAAAACCTACCGAGTCTGTCCCCGCCGCCACCACCATCTCCACCCTCCCATCTGTTCCCATCCCAAATGTCTGCGGAGGCCCCCGTGTAAGGGAGCATGTCTCCTTCGTGCCAGGTACCGCACCCCCTGCCCCTGTCTCCCCTGCTGCCCTGAGTCTGTGGACTTACTGAAGCAGCTCCATGTAGGGCGCGACCCCTGACCTTGACTGGTAGGTCGCTCCCCCACCACACAGCTCCGTCTGTGTGCCCTGCTGCTGCCCCTGATTGTGCTCGTTTTTCCTTTCTGTGCCCCCTTGCTGCCCCTGATTGTGCTCGTTTTTCCTTTCTGTGCCCCCCTTGCTGCCCCTGATTGTGCTCATTTTTTCCTTTCTGTGCCCCCCTTGCTGCCCCTGATTGTGCTCGTTTTTCCTTTCTGTGCCCCCCTTGCTGCCCCTGATTGTGCTCGTTTTTTCCTTTCTGTGCCCCCCTTGCTGCCCCTGATTGTGCTCGTTTTTCCTTTCTGTGCCCCCTTGCTGCCCCTGATTGTGCTCGTTTTTTCCTTTCTGTGCCCCCTTGCTGCCCCTGATTGTGCTCGCTTTTTCCTTTCTGTGCCCCCCTTGCTGCCCCTGATTGTGCTCTGTTTTTTCCTTTCTGTGCCCCCTTGCTGCCCCTGATTGTGCTCGTTTTTCCTTTCTGTGCCCCCTTGCTGCCCCTGATGTGCTCATTTTCTTTTCCTTTCTGTGCCCCCTTGCTGCCCCTGATTGTGCTCGTTTTCTTTTCCTTTCTGTGCCCCCTTGATGCCCTGATTGTGCTCGTTTTCCCTTCTGTGCCTGTTTCCCGCCGCTGCGCCCCTGCGGCCCCGCCCCCTCACTGCCCATTCGCTGCCCCATTCCCTGCTCCTCCCTCCCACCTCCCCATTTATGGCAAGCCCGTCTGCGCCCGTCCGCGCCGTGACCGCGCCCAGCGCCAGACCCCCTGGTCCGGGCATCCCCGCGCCCGCCACATCAACAGACGCCGATACGACGCCAGCACCCTCCACGCACTCAACCCCGGAAAAGATCACGCCTGCTACCAGGCCACCCCGAAGCGCACCCAAGGGCCCTTCACCTGCCGGAACTGCAGCTTCGCCAGCACCCGCCCCGCCAAACCACCGCCCAGGAAAGAACCCAACTACCTCAGATGCATCCTCCTCAACACCCGCTCCGCCCGCAAACACGCCATCGAACTCTGGGACCTTCTCGACTCAATCTCCCCAGACGTCGCATTCCTGATGGAGACCTGGCTGAATCCCGCTTCAGCCCCGACATCGCCATTGCCATCCCGGACGGATACAAGATCACCCGCAGGGACCGCACCAACGGAGTCGGAGGAGGCATCGCCATCGTCCACAGGAACACCCTCAGAGTCTCAACCAACACCGACAACACCCTCAGCACCGCCGAACACATGCACTTCCAGATCCACACCGATCCCAACACCACCCTCAGAGGAACCCTCATCTACAGACCCCCGGACCCCGACCACAGTTCAGCGATTCCATCGCTGACTTCGTCAGCACACACGCCATCGCCTCCACGGACTACATCCTCCTCGGGGACCTGAACTTCCACCTCGAGAACAACAAGGACACCAACTCCACCACCCTGATCGACAACCTCGCCACCCTCGGACTCAGACAGCTCGTGACTACACCCACCCACGCCGCCGGCCACACGCTAGGCTCCATCTTTTCCGCAAGCCCACACGTCTCCTTCAACCACACCTCCGAACCCCACTGGACTGACCACCACTGCATCCACTTCACCTACAGGAAGCCCACCACGCACCACCGCACCGAACAAATGCCTCGCCGCTGCTGGAGCAGAGTCACGGAAGACCAGCTAACCACAACCCTCGCCCTGAGCCCACCCGCCGAACCCTCCGACCCCGACACCGCCGCCCGCAACCTCAGACAGTGGATCGACGACTGCGCCAACACCCTCGCCCGCTCAAGAATCCGCCCAACAGCCACACCAGCAAGAAAGCCACCTGGTTCACCGAAGACCTCCAGGCCTCCAAACGAACATGCCGAAAACTGGAGAAGATCTGGCTCCACGAACGGACAGCGGACAGCTACGCCGCCCACAAGAGCGCCACCCGCAGTCACCATCACCTCATCAGATCCGCCAAAAGGGCCTCACTCAAAGACCGCCTAGACAACAATGCACACAACAGCAAAGAGCTCTTCAACATCGTGAAGGAACTCTCCAACCCCAGCTCCAACACCAACGACATCCAGCCGTCGCGAGACCTGTACGACTCACTGGCCACCTTCTTCCACCGCAAAATCACCGACATCCACAACAGCTTCAACACCACAACCGCCCCGGCAACCACCGAGACCACTGCCCCCACAACCACCAACCGCCTGCTCTCCTGGACCAACATCAACGACGAGGACACCAGCGAGATCATGAACACCATCCACTCCGGTTCACCGCTAGACCCGTGCCCTCACCACATCTTCAACAAAGCCAGTACAGCCATGGCGCCCCATCTCCGGAAAATAATCAACATCTCCTTCGAGACAGCAACCTTCCCGGAAAGCTGGAAGCACGCCGAGATCACCGCCTTACTCAAGAAACCCAAGGCAGACCCCAAGGACCTCAAGAACTTCCGACCCATCTCTCTGCTCCCGTTCCCCGCGAAGGTCACCGAGAAAATTGTCAACAAACAACTGACCCGCTACCTCGAGGAGAACAACATCCTGGACCCTTCCCAGTCCGGCTTCCGCAGCAACCACAGCACCGAAACCGCCCTCATCGCCGCCACCGATGACATCAGGACCCTGCTAGACAACGGAGAAACAGCAGCCCTCATCCTCCTGGACCTATCAGCCGCCTTCGACACGGTCTGCCACCACACACTACGAACACGCCTTCATGACGCCGGGATCCAAGAGAAGGCCCTGGACTGGACCACATCCTTCCTTTCTGGCAGAACACAAAGCGTCCGCCTCGCCCCCTTCCGATCCAAGGCCACCAAGACCATCTGCGGCGTACCCCAAGGCTCCTCCCTCAGCCCAACGCTGTTCAACATCTACATGGCACCCCTCGCCCACGTCGCCCGACAGCACAACCTCAACATCATCTCCTACGCCGACGACACCCAGCTGATCCTCTCCCTCACCAAAGACCCTCACACCGCCAAAGCCCACCTCCACGAAGGAATGAAGGCCGTCGCCGAATGGATGAGGACCAGCCGCCTGAAGCTGAACTCGGACAAGACGGAGGTCCTCATCCTTGGTTCCAACCCTTCAGCCTGGGATGACTCCTGGTGGCCAACATCACTGGGAACAGCCCCGCCACCCACCGACCACGTACGCAACCTAGGGGTCATCCTCGACCCCACCCTCTCCATGACTAAGCAGGTCAACGCCGTTTCCTCATCCTGCTTCAACATCCTCCGAATGCTCCGCAGGATCTTCAAGTGGATCCCCACCGAAACAAGAAAAACAGTCACCCAGGCCCTCGTCACCAGCAGGCTGGACTACGGAAACGCCCTCTACGCAGGAACGACGGCTAAGCTCCTGAGACGGCTGCAACGCATCCAGAACGCCTCTGCACGTCTTATCCTAGACATCCCCCGACGCAGTCACATCACACCCCACCTGAGAGACCTGCACTGGCTCCCTGTCAACAAGAGGATAACCTTCAAGCTCCTCACCCACGCACACAAAGCACTCCACAACTCCGGACCAGCCTACCTCAACAGACGACTCAGCTTCTACACCCCCACCCGCCAGCTCCGCTCGACCAGCCTCGCCCTCGCTACAGTCCCCCGCATCCGGAAAACGACCGCCGGCGGCAGATCCTTCTCCCACCTTGCCGCCAAGACCTGGAACACCCTCCCCACCAACCTCCGACAGACCCAAGACCTACTGGCCTTCAGAAGACTCCTCAAGACCTGGCTCTTCGATCAGTAGCAGCACCACCCCCCTCTTCCCCCAGCGCCTTGAGACCCTCGCGGGTATGTAGTGCGCTTTATAAGTGACATGATTGATTGATTGATTGATAGGGCAGACAGCGATGCTGAGTGTCCTCCATTCCCACACCACTCTGTTGACACAACTGGTGTCCTTCATGGAGGGCATCTCATCAAACATGTCTGCCCTACATCGGACCATTCAGGCCATGGCCTCCACACAGACGTCAGCAGTGTCCCTCCTCCAACAGTCCCTCACCCCTCCTACCTCTGCCACATCCACAATCCCCACCACCCTACCTGTCCAACGCACACACACACACACCAGCACCGGCACGCACCACAACAGACACAAGCAGCGCACAGCCATGCAAGACAAAATTCAGAGCCACAGGCACGCACACTCCGGGGACTGATGGCACACATACAGGGGATGGGTCACAGACGCACAAACAGACATCCACAAGCACTCCGCAGTCCTCAGATGCCTCTCCCTCCAAAACCCCTTCCCTTGCCTCACCTGCAACCCCCCTCACCTGCAGCTCTTTCTCTGTGACCTTGGCCTCTTCCCCACCGATCCATCTGCTCCAACTCACAAGGGGAGGAGGAAGTCACCACGCACAGGGGGGAGTTCCCCTGCCACACGGACACCCTCCCCCAGGCGCACGGACACTGAGGCCCCCATTCGCAAGTCCCCCCGGACCAGGAAGAGCAAGACCCCACCTCGATCCCGCAGCTCCACCACACAGTCTCCGTCCTGCAGCCCCCAGGCCACTACTCCACAGGTCCCCCTGCCCCTGGTTCACCCACACACCGATACCGCATCCCCAAAATGCTTAGGCCCTCCCCCCTACCACATGCACTTCCACCCCCACCTCACATGGTCAGCCTGTGCCTGCCACTGGTGTGGAGACCGTGTCCCCCCCTCTGTCCTGCCCACCTCACCTGAACCCCATGACACTCCTTTGGAGGTTGGCACTGCAGTAGATAGCACATCCACCCCGTCTGACTTGGGCACTGCAGTGGAGACCCCGTCCACACCATCTGACCTGCCCACTGCAGTGGTGCCGGCAACAACCCCGTCTGACTTGAGCCCTGCAGTGGTGACGGCACCCACAACATCTGACTTGGGCCCTGCAGTGATGACGGTGCCCACTGTGTCAGACACCTCCACTGCAGTTGCCAGTGACACTCCTGCACCCACCACCCCTCCCCTGCCCCATTCTGCTGTCCCCTGATCCTGTCCCTGCGGTGCCTGGCCTGCCCCTATGTATGCCCCTCCAAGGGGAGATGTCCCCTGGCCGTAGCAGTGCAGGCAAGCAATGGGTGACAACTTGTCACATGTCACCCTGGTTGAATGTAGGAATGGACTGGCCATTGGCCTTTTAACATTGTACACTTAACTTACCAGTTACATGGATTTATGTTTTCAATAAAGCCACTTGTTGTCATCCAGTGTTGTTGCATCTAATGTACATGATGTTGATGATGAGTGTCATGGACTTGCTGTTGTACTGGTGTTTTAAAGGTACAGCAGAATGATTTGTTGATGTGATGGACTCCATGTGGTCCATGGGATATGTGTACTTTTCTGCTATGTATCCATGACATCCTTTGCTGCAATTTCAGGGTGTAATGATAGCAAAAGGTTGTGACCAGGATTTTCTCGTTGGGTTTGCTACTTCACATCTTTGGCATACACTGTTGCACATATGTTGTGCTTACATTTGGGCACAGAGTGAGATTCCCAGACTGGGCCCATCTCCACTGGACAGGCAGGTTTGTGCATCCATGGTACACAAGTCATCTGTGTCATCAGTGCAACTAGCTCTACATGTGTATTGCGTATGTGCAGATGACTGAAGGGACACTCCCGTACACAGGCTGCTGTGACCAGAGCTTTCATTGTGTTGTAATTGTTGGCTCACTGGGCAAGTGTTGTGCTGGCATGACAGAACCATGCACAGACAACGTTTTGCACAGCTGACCTTCCCCAGGATTGGAGACCCCTCATGGCATTGTGTCATTCCGTGACATTGCCTGGGCACATAGTGTGTGTTGTGTGAGCATGTCTGTGTGTGTTCCCTTCCCTTTTTTCAACACAGCCTGTGTTCCATACAGATGTTCTTGTTTGGTGCGCTTGCTGAGTTGTCCTGTGTTCATCAAACATCTTTGCCCTGGGTTTTCTGGGCTGTAGGTGCATGGCAAACTACTGGTCATTAGGTTGTCATCCCTGGCTGTTTTAGTTGTAAGTTCCGGGGATGTTGTCAAACGCACGTGGGACACATTCTGGATTCCCATTGGCACTTATGTGTTACCAACATCATGTTGTTTTCCCTATGTGGTATCTGTCAGTGAGTGGCTCACTTGTATGTGTGTGTGACTACTCCCACTCATCAGGGTCATTGCTGCAATGTTGGAAGGTGTCGACATGTGTTCTTTTTGGTTCCTCATTGGTGTGGGTGTGTGGCAGGGTTCCCACTGAATCTGGTAGTTTTCACGTTATGCCCATGTACCGCATACTGTGCAGTGTTGCAGACATTCACAGGGGTTGTTGACAGGCCATGTGTGAGGATTTGTGGGTATCTTAGATCCCCCCACCACCCCTGGGATTGTCATGGGTGCATGAGCAATGTCACCAGTCCATGTATGCCTAGCCGATGCACATTGGTACAGATCAAGGTGTGTGGTGTTGAGGGTGGCCAAATGGGAGTGTTTTCATGTATAGGCCCCTACCTACATTTTGCCCATTGATTGCAGGCCATGGCCAGTGATTTGTGTTTATGGAGGTGTGATGGGAGTTTGTTGTTCAGGACACATGACCCAGTACGCACAGCTGACTGTGCTCCACAGTATGGGCCAAACCTACCTTTGTCATCACAGTAGTATTGGTGTACAGGCTACTGTCACCCCAAATTAGGGTCCCTGAGGGTAGTGCTGTAGTGGGTCTGTCTCTTGCTGTGTTGGTTGCTGTTCAACCCAGCTTGTGCCACATGAATCCGTTGGGATCCCACTCATCTGACAATGCCTGCTTGCCCACAAAGGGGTGCACAGTTCATAAGTTAGTTTTGTATGGCACTGTGTACACATCTGTGTGATTGGAGTTCAGCCCACCGTCATGTGTTGTGTACTAGCCTTGGCACACAGAGACACACACACGTGTTGTGTTTGATATGCAGTGTGGGGCTGCCTGTCTGTGTTTGTGCATCTGCACCTCTGCATTGGTATGGCTTTTGCGTTACATTGGCTGGATGTTGTTTGGAGGTTTTTCCCTAGTGTCCATGCGTCTTGTAGCTCATCATCCTGCACATTGATCATGTTTGATATGTCCCATTGCTGCAATGATATGGGACTTGGTCACCTAACATCAACAGTCTCCACAGGATTCCTCATTTTGTGTGTCTGTGCGTGAAGATATGTGTGTATGCATCATGATGCTCACTTTTCACATAGTCTAATTGGACACTGGAGGCATTGTCAGGGCTCATGGCCAATGCTTGTCATGCATACACAGCAATCTTTGCCTCCCAATTCTATGTTTGTATATGACACAACTTCCAAATTGCCACTACATTGCTTGTGGTGTTGGGACCAGTAATCACAAATGCTGGTCTGGTGATGCTGCTATTATGATGTCCACACTCACCTTCTGGTCACTGTAGTGATGTGGGGTTTAGACCCCATTCCCACAATGATCCGGAAATGCTGTATTTTTGAACAACACAATCACCTTTTGTGCACACATGTGATGGGAGTCACATTGTATGTTCACTGTCAGAATCTGTGTTGTGTGCATTTTGCACACACACACATACAATCTTGCCAAGATGGTAGGGGGGGGGGTTGCTTAGTCACCCTATGTGTGTGAATGCTGGTGGTGCTGGCCATCCAGCCCCCTATGAGTGGGGATGGTGGTGGTGCTGGGCATCCAGCCCCCTATGAGTAGGGGGTACTGGTAGTGATGGGCATCCAGCCCCCTATGAGTGGGGATGGTAGTAGTGCTGGGCATCCAGCCCCCTATGAGTAGGGGGTACTGGTAGTGATGGTCATCCAGCCCCCTATGAGTGGGGATGGTAGTAGTGCTGGGCATCCAGCCCCTATGAGTGGGGATGGTAGTAGTGCTGGGCATCCAGCCCCCTATGAGTAGGGGGTACTGGTAGTGATGGGCATCCAGCCCCCTATGAGTGGGGATGGTAGTAGTGCTGGGCATCCAGCCCCCTGTGAGTAGGGGGTACTGGTAGTGCTGGGCATCCAGCCCCCTACGAGTGGGGTACTGTTAGTGCTGGGCATCCAGCCCCCTATGAGTAGGGGGTACTGGTAGTGATGGTCATCCAGCCCCCTATGAGTGGGGATGGTAGTAGTGCTGGGCATCCAGCCCCCTATGAGTAGGGGGTACTGGTAGTGATGGGCATCCAGCCACCTATGAGTGGGGATGGTAGTAGTGCTGGGCATCCAGCCCCCTATGAGTGGGGATGGTAGTAGTGCTGGGCATCCAGCCCCCTATGAGTAGGGAGTATGGGTAGTGATGGGCATCCAGCCCCCTATGAGTGGGGATGGTAGTAGTGCTGGGCATCCAGCCCCCTATGAGTAGGGGGTACTGGTAGTGCTGGGCATCCAGCCCCCTATGAGTGGGGGTACTGGTAGTGCTGGGCATCCAGCCCCCAATGAGTAGGGGGTACTGGTAGTGATGGACATCCAGCCCCCTATGAGTAGGGATGGTAGTAGTGCTGGGCATCCAGCCCCCTATGAGTAGGGGGTACTGGTAGTGATGGGCATCCAGCCCCCTATGAGTGGGGATGGTAGTAGTGCTGGGCATCCAGCCCCCTATGAGTGGGGATGGTAGTAGTGCTGGGCATCCAGCCCCCTATGAGTGGGGGTACTGGTAGTGCTGGGCATCCAACCCCTATGAGTGGGGGTACTGGTAGTGCTGGGCAACCAACCCCCGATGAGTAGGGAGTACTGGTAGTGATGGGCATCCAGCCCCCTATGAGTGGGGATGGTAGTAGTGCTGGGCATCCCCCCTAGGTGTGGGTTCTGCTGGTAGTGAGGACCATGCAACCCCTGTGGTTTTGCTGTTGCTGGTGGAAGGGATGTCCCCCCCCTATGTGTGTGTAGCATTTTGCATGTTCGTGACGTTTGTTTGTTTGGGTGTCTGACTTACCGTCTGCGATGTACGCGTCTGTTCATGATCCGGTCATAAATATACAGTACTGGGATGACCTGTGCGATGGGATTCATCATTGGTTCGTCTCGTACTTGCAGATTGTTGCTCCGTCTCGTACACGTTGGGAGTTGGTCCGTCTCATAGCCGTGGATCGTGTTGTGGCGCGAATCGGACCTGCTATGCAGCTCTACCGGATGCTGTGACGTGCTGCTAGTGGCGACTAGTTCGGCGCGTAGGAAGTGCTCATCGTACTTGCCCGGCCGGAAACTGCTGTTTACATGCCTCCGGACGAGTCGATTTCAGCGGTTATGGTTCCGGCTCGTACGGGAAATATTGCTGGTTTCGGAGCCTACGGCTCGGTCGGCATTTGGACACATTTGCGCATCGTACTTCCTTGTCCGGACGGATCGGCTCCGGGAACGAGTGGGTCGTAAGGTGAGGCTACGGGCGGCTCTCGGAGGGCTGTCCGACCCGGATCGGAATCGGCCCCTTAACATTCAAAGGGCTCATAGACTTGGTCCTAAGATATCTGCAAAACCACGTGGAGTCATCATGTTTTTCCTGCAATACACTGACCTCCCACAGGTTTTGTCGGTGGTTAAATCCCAAAAACAAATTTTCTGGGAAGGTCATCGTCTATTCTTCTCTCAGGATGTGGTTAAAGTTAACGCAGATCGTTGGAAAAAATTTCTTGACCTCCGTCCTCAGTTACGATCTATTAATGCCAGATTTGGACTGATCCATCCTTGCATATTCAAAGTCACCTACAAAGAAAAGACTACTACGTTTGAGGAGCCAGATGCTTTGCAGGATTTTCTTCATCAACATGGAGCTGATGTCATGGATATCTCAAAATCTACATAATTATTTTTTTGCTTCGTCCTGTTGACTGTTTTCTTGTTTTTGTAATGCCCTAATTGTTGTTCTGCTGTATTTTTGTAATGCTCAAGTATTAACTCGTTTTTATCTATATTCTTTCTTATCCCTCTTTTCTAGGACAACACCTTCTTCATAACTTTTTTCTTTCCTCTTTACACAGGTGTATTTTTCCCGTTATCCATTTCCCATATGGTCTCCCTTATATGTTGACACTCTCATTCGTGGTCCCCCGGGGCTCGGTGGAGTTCCAGTGCTGTCGTTGCCGTCTTTTGGTGTTGCCATCCCCCATCTCATCTTGTGTTTGTAGGTATATCCTTCAGTTGTCATTTGTATGACTTGTACTGTCTTTTTGTTCTTTGTCTTATCTTTCTTTGGTATTCTTTGGTATTCTTTTCTATAGTTTCTTTTATCATCTCCTTCTTTTATTTTTCTACCTTAACCTTTCCTTCAGTTTGCTTCCTTTCATACTCCAAATGTTTCATTTCTTTCACTTTTCTTCCTCTTATCTATCATATTCTAACTTTACTCTTACTCATGTAAGCATATTGTTTGTTCATGCTTTCATCAATAAGTTTCATTTTGGGTTACCACCTGGAATATTCTCCCAGTTTCTTTACTTCATAACTCTATTTCTCTTCGTTCTTCCTGGTATTTATTCTGTTGCTCCCTTTTTCCCTTCTCTCCTGATCAAACAATACTCTTATCTTTATACTCTTATCCTTTCACTTTTTCTCAATTTTAAGATTGGTTATATCACTGTACGCTTAATGATTGTTTATGTTACTACCTTCCAGTTACATTCAGAGTTACTACATGGAATATTAAGGGATTAGGTAATCCCATTAAAAGACAACGGGTGCTAACCCATTTAGCTAAGTTAAAAACTGACATTGCATTACTCCAGGAATCACATCTATCTGAAACTGAAGCTTCTAAGTTAAAGAAATGTTGGGTTGGCAATGTATTTTCTTCTCCGGCTTTAGGTAAGAAAAATGGCGTTTTGATTCTCTGTCATAAATAATTTCATGTTTCAGTTGTTCATCAAGAATCTGACTCTGATGGTCGTTGGGTTATTGTTAAACTACTTATAGATAAAATACCATTAGTTATCTTTAATGTATATGGCCCAGTCTCCATTGACAAAGTATTTTGGACACAGGTTTCTGATAAATTACTTTTGTTTGATGAGGATTATATTATTTTTGGTGGTGACTGCAATCAAATTCATGATCCCATATTGGATAGACACTCTCCAGTTAAATTTGTAAACACTAAAATGCATTCACAATTTACCTCCACCATACGCCGTAAATTTCTAGTCGATATCTGGAGGCTTTGTCATCCAGATCTACGAGAATACAGTTACTATTCACCCCCACATCAATCACAATCCCGTATTGATTACCTCTTTTTAAGTAAATCCTTAGCTCAACATGTCCTTCAGTCCGAGATAGGTTCTATTTTAATATCAGATCATGCCCCGGTTTTTGTTGACTTTGATTTGATACCTTTTGTCCCACATGCTGGTAGATGGCGTTTTAATAATTCATTACTTGTAGACCCTAATTTCGCTAGCCAATTCAGTTCTTTTGCGTCTGAATTTTTTGCTATTAATACAACTCCGGATTCCTCTCCTATAATGATTTGGGATTCTTTCAAGGCATCCGCCAGAGGTTTCATAATGAATTTTGTCTAACAAAATAAAATAAAAATTGAATTACAAACTACTCAATTACTCACTAAAATTAAACAACTAGAATACGCTTATTATCATTCCAACACTGAACCTTCTTTAAAAAATCTTATTGACGCTAAGCTTACTTTTAACATATATCCACGGAAGCCGCCTCCTCCTACCTTTTGAAAAGCAGCACTCGTTATTATGTAGGTCAAAATAAAATGGAGAAGTTACTGGCTAACTACTTAAAAATAAGGCGAGAAAGAACTAGAATAGAATCTTTGCAAAGCTCTGCTGGAACTTCACTTTTTAAAGACGACGATATTTTAAATGAATTTGTTTCCTTTTATAAAAATCTATATACGCCTGAGGCACAACCAATTCAATCAGATTTATCCTCTTATTTTCAATCCATTAATTCTCCTCCTTCCCAACATATTGATTTTGATTCGCTGGAAATTGATATTACTTTGGCAGAAATTACCCATGCAATATCGGTATTACGACAAGGTAAGGCCCCTGGACCCGATGGGCTTACTGTTGAGTTCTATGAACACTTTGCTAAGCTTCTTCTTCCAAATCTTTTACTTTTATTTAATTCCTTTATTACAAACGGCTCGTCTCAGGGCACTTTTCAAGAAGCCATGATATGTTTAATCCCAAAAGACAATAAGGACACTTCCCTATGTAAAAACTATCGTCCCCATTTCTTTAGTCAATACAGACTATAAGATTTTTGCTAAAATTTTGGCACTACGCATTGACCCTATCCTACCTGAACTTATTGGACCTGAGCAATCCGGTTTCGTAAAGGGTCGATTATCCTCTGATAATTCTAGAGTCTTTTTCAATGTCCTTAGCAAGGCTTCTTCCTTAGACTATCCTATTGCTGCTATAGCTTTAGATGCTGAAAAAGCATTTGACGGGATTGGATGGGATTTTATGTTTCATGCTTTAACCCGTTTGCTGCTTCGAAACATTCCGCGCCAGTGCGGAACGTTCTATTAAACGGGCGGGGCCGCATCGGCCAACGGATGTGCGCAGCACTACCGAGGTAGTGCTCGCGACGGCCGTTGGCCGACAGCAGCAGCAAACGGGTTAAAATGGATAGGTTTTTCTCCCAAACTGATCTCCTTAATTTCCTTACTATATTCAGGCCCTAGAGCTTCTATTTTCGCTAATGGTAAAATCTCAGATTATTTTTCTCTCTCTTCAGGGGTACGACAAGGGTGTCCCTTATCACCTTTATTGCTTGTAGTGGCATTAGAACCCTTTTTAACTAAAATCAGACAGAATGCTCAGATCTCTGGTTTCCAGCTAGGTCCACATCAAGTTAAAATGCCTGTTTACGCAGACGATATCCTTTTATATTGCTCTAACCCGGCTATTTCTCTCCCTCCTTTTCTCCATAAAGTTGATATTTTTTCTCAATTATCAGGCTACCGCCTTAATCCGGATAAATGTGAAGTCTTGCCTCTCAATGTTTTATGCCTTAAGCATTATTTTATCCATAATGGATTTTCCTGGCAACCTTCTAAGTAAAAATACTTAGGCCTATGGTTCTCCTCGACTATCTCGGAGACTTTAAAATTAAATTTTGACCATATTATCAAAACGTTAAATGACACTATTACACGTTGGCATTCTCTTTTTCTCTCTTGGTGGGGACGATTGGATTTGATTAAGATGATGCTCACCCCTCTGATTCTATACATTCTCTCTATGATTCCTGTGCACATTACATAACATGTGTATTTGTAAAGTGCACGTTCACCCTTGGGTATCTTGGCGCTGAATAACAGATGTTTTATTGTTACCCAACTCAATGGTACTCATTTTATCGACCTCAGATGAATGAAAGGTTGAGTGGACCCCCCGGGATTCGAACCTGTGACCATGAGGTCGAACACAGGCCCCTGCAGCGGACGCATTAGTCCACTGAGCCACCAGACCCAGCTGCTATTTTAAGAAAATTGATTCACTTTTAATGAAGTTTCTTTGGAAGGACAAGCCTCCTCGAATAGCCTTGTCCTTTCTAAAAAAAGACAAACCTAATGGAGGCCTTAAATTCCCTGACTTCAAATCTTATCACTATGCCTTTTCCCTAAAACAAGCTTCCCGTTGGCTTTCCTCTGATCCCTCTACACATCCCCCAGTATGGATATCTATAGAAAAATTTCTCGTCTCCCCTTTTGATTTTCAGGAAACCTCGCCTTCACTAATAATATCTCCTCCTTATGTTTTCCGTTATTTCTCACACTCGTAAACTTTTAGCTCCTCTTCGACCAGCTTCTTATCCTTCTATTACTTCTCTCTCTCAACAGCCCATTTGGCACAATAAATTACTACGTATCAAAAATCGTACCATTTACTGGAAATCTTGGAGATCCAAGGGTTTGCTTTGGATTTCTCAACTCTTGACTAATAATTATCCCCTATCCTTTACTGACCTTCAAACTAAATTTCCTCTTCCTAATTCTTTCAATTCACAATATAATCTTCTACTTCCCTCTCTTAATCAATATCTCCTCACGCTCCCAACTACCCCCAATCTTCCTATAACATGCTCTACACTTTTTCCCTTATTAGGTACTTCCCCCTCCGCATCTTCTATTTACAAGTGTTTATTATTAACTTCGGAAAGACAGAAGTCAAAGACTGAATTGGCATGGGAGAAAGAATTAACACAATGCTGGCCAACCTCCATCTGGGATAAATTGTGGCTTAAGATCCACAAGACATCAAGAGCTGCTAATACCACTCATTGTTATTTTGTTTATCAACGTCTATTACTTTCCCCTGCAACATTAGCATCTTTCTCACCTAATACTCCATCTACCTGCTGGTCCTGTTCCTGTTCTATTGCTGATTTAAAACACATGCTATTCGACTGCCCTAATATCTTTCAGTTCTGGCAATCAGTTTGGTCCCAAATTAAAAAGATTAATAAAGTTAATGTTTCCTTTACTTTACCCAACATTTTCTTAGGTTCATTGTCACCTCAATGGCCTCAATCACCATCAAACTTCAAGTTGTTAGATCTATTATTAGCTGTAGCTTTACATTTAATAACCTCAAATTGGAAACAAACAGATAAAGTTACTTTCAGAGCCTGGTGGAATGCCGTGTGTTTTCATCACAGACTCAATACCAATTATGTCACCCCTATCTCTCTGGCAATTAAAAGAGATCTTTTATGGCTTCCACTTACTACATACTTATCCTGGTCCGCTTCTTCAATTGTTCCTACTGTTAATGTTGTAAATACATCGGATGATGTCCGGAAACCGCCGTAAATACACCATGTTGTCTTTTTCTTAAAATACTAAGATATTATTGTTCATACCTATGTATTTATATTGTAATATTTAATTCATAAGTATTAATGCGCCTACAGTGTTTAATTTCACATCTCGTTTTTCTTCAATCTCTGTAGCAACATAATATATTGTTCCCTCCTTTCCCCCTTCCTCCCCCTTTTTTATTCCCCTTCTCCATACAGCATGTTTATTGTAACCGTTGTATTTCTTTATTCTTTTATAATCTCTATATTAACTGAGATTTATTATGCTTATTATACTGCTGTTCTTTTTTCCTCTGGTTTTCAATAAACTCAAACTTTAAAAAAAAAAGAAACACGCAGACACACATTCAGGTACACATACACTGGCTCATGCTGGCAGATAGAGATTTAAAGAACATAAACATGTACTCACTTATGCATACAACGTGAAAACCTAATTGGGGTAGTCCTTGACATGCTCTTAACTCTTGAATTCAAACAGCTACCATGATTCTCAACTTCCAGATCCAACTAACAGGGTGCCAGAGTGACGCTCGCAAGCTTTTGCCCAATCAGAAGCTCAGATAGGATGGGAGGCTGTCCTTTTTCCTTTATGGTCACTTCTGATGGGGCATAAGGGTGCATGACTCACGGGCCCAAATCACCATTATCTGACATGCTGCATTACCTAGTGCTAGTGCAGTATGTCAGATATGTACTGCGTCTGTGTGAGGACGACCCCCACCTGCCGCATGCGCAGTATAGCCGGTGGGTCCCTCTTCTTCTTCAAGGTGATATTACAGCTTTTACATGTAAACAAATGATTGGTAAGTTTGTTTGTTTTCATCTAAAAGCTGTAATATGTAAGCCATAAGATGCAGCGTGAGGAGTGATGGTTTGGTGAGTCGCAGCTCTTGCTCCCCCAGCGGAGGAGCCGCCACTGCCCTTTTTGATGACCTGTGTACCCTTGTTGCTCTGTAATCACAAGGATAATTACCTGGCATTTCCTTCAGCGTTGTGTTTATTATCTCGCTGAACTTCTGTTTATGCGAAATTGACAGCGCTCCGATACCGTAGAGTGTTGTTCGCGTTTTAGAAAACCTCTAAATAAATAACTAGGTGACATCCCAGCACAGGAGTCTTGTACAAAGCCAGCTATGCAATGATGTAACAAACAGGGCACAATGGCTAAAAGCTTTCTAACAAAATGCACGACATCTAATATAGATGTGTGTCACACCTGTCTCGGGTAACTGTCCCTCTTGCCAGTCTAATTTTTCCCAGCATTCCAGCCGCCACTGGTCCCAGATCCCTACCAGATGGTTCTAAGCTACATAGTACCTCAGCGCATGCATGGCAAGGCGTAAGTGAGGCATGATGATCCAACCTCAAACCACAAATAAAATAATACATGAAACGAGAATGGCTTTTTATGCATTCCTCTAAAGGATTGTCAGCGTATAAATGGTTGATCCAGTGGGGCTCAAAGGTTCTCAAATGTTCATGGTACTTCATAGTTTGGTGGGCTATGCTGACAGGGGAAGCCCGACCGTATAGGTGAAAAGTTAAGTAAAACATTAATATTTCGGGAAAAAATCAAAATTTAATAAATAAATTTAAAATATGCTTGTGCCGAGTGATTGATTCATCTAAGGAGGCAGTTGCAAGCAGCGTCTTTCGGGCCACTCCGTTTTTGCAGAGTTAACCACAAATGTCTGAACATTTTGTAAATGTCTAAAAAATAGAAAAGGGCAGAATGCAAATTTGTAAATAAATCAACATAAAGTTAATATTGGACTTGGCTCTCTCTGCAAGGTCTTCCCCAGGTGTTTTGCCTTCACTTCTCCTATTTTGGCTGAAGTTGTTTTTGTTGATCTTAGGACTCTGCGCACTTTACCATTGCTGACCAGTGCTAATGTGCTTGTTCTATCTCCTTCATACATGGTAAAATTGGCTTACATCCAATTTTGCACACAATTCACTTGTGTGCCCCTAGTAAAGTGGTACTACATGTACCCAGGGTCTGTAAATTAAATGCTACTAGTAGGCCTGCAGTACTAAGTGTGCCACACACTTAAGTAGTCCTTTAAACCTGTCTGAGGCTTGCCATTGCAGTTTGTGTGTGCTGTTTTAAACTGCCATTTCGACCTGGCAAAATAAACCTGTTGCCAGGACTAACCCTTCCCTTATAATACATATAAGTCAACATTAGGGTAGACCCTAAATAGCCCATATGGCAGGGTGCAGTGTATTTTCAAATTTGGGCATGTGCTTTTAAGTTTTACATGTCATGGTAGTGAAACACTCTTAAATCAGTTTTTCACTACTGCAAGGCATACCTCTCCCATAGGATAACATTGGCTTACCTTATTACATTTAATAAATGATAACTTTTTATTGGGAGTAGGTGAGAAATTTATGTTTGGAGTTTGAGGTATTGCATTTAAAACCCTCTTTAATGGTAAATTCAGATTTTAAGTCACAATTCTGACAATGCCACTTTTATAAAGGTAACACAAGGAGATGATAATCAATGGCATAGGGAGAAAAAAAACGATGGATTTAGGCCCAGATCTCTGTACTGGGGTGAATGTATGACATTTTTCTGCATTCTGTCAATCAACTGTTCTATTTGCATTTGTCACCCCGAGTGGGACGGGTATGCCCAGACTTGGGTCCCGTGCTCTCCATGCCACTGGAGTCAGGCTATCCTGGCTGATGAGGGGTGAAACCAGTGCTTAATTTGTAAAATATTAAGTGCCAGGGCTCTGACCAGGAAGCCACTGCAGCTTGCACCACACATCGCCCTTGTCATCGCTGCCAAAACAACTACTAACCATCTCTCTCGCGGATGTAAATGCGACAGTTCAGATTATTCCAGGTCCCCAAAGCTAAAGGACCGGAAAGCACTGGCTCAAATTAAGCACTGGGTGAAACCCCAAAATCGGTCCTAGGATGCTTTTTTCCAGTCCAGGGAGGACCTGGCCTGGCAGTTCGGGCTGGACTGCTCCAATTGGGTGCAGGGTCAAGACTGATTTGCATATGACTGGGTTCAAACTGGAATGGCATGGGGAGCAAACAAAACGATGGATTTAGGCCCAGATCCCTGTACTGGGGGTGAATGTATGACATAGTTCTGCATTTTGTCCATCAATTGTTCTTTTTACTTTTATAAAGTTGGCATTTTCTTGTCCTAACCATTTGGTGCCTGCAGCCTGTTCCTTGGTCACATGACTAGCTGTAGTTGGCAGCTGACCTTTGTATATTCCTCCCAGACACTATCACAATGCAGGGTCTTGGTGTTGGCAGGATTGGCCATCTCTGGCAAGATGAGGGGGGCGAAGCTGTCACCTACCACACTTGCACCTCCAAAGGTCTACTCCCGCACACTCACAAAGGATTTCAGACTAGTCCATTGTAACTACAGAAAATCTGGGGCCAGGGCAGGGAGGAAGGAAATTCCAGACACATCTGTGAAGGGGAGGAACCCTAGAAGCCTCTTCCCCTTTAAAGTGGGTACCAGGTATAAATAGTGTACCCTCAGACCAAATTCTTCAACTCACTTCTGGACCTGTGGAAGACTCAGAGGAAGGAATAATCTGCTGCCCCGCTGTTCTGCTGCAAGAAGGACTGCCTTGCTGCTCTGCTGCACTGCTGCTATGTCTGCAAGAAGGACTGCCCATCTGATCTGCTGCCCTGCTGCCTGAGGAAGAAAGACTGAACCTACACATTGAACCCAGGACCACTAGAGTGACTCGAAGGCTAGTTGGATGGCCACCTGTTCTGAGCTACAGGGATACAACAGGCTCTACTGCGCCGGCACAATTTGACTCATATCAACGTACATCGCAGCTTATGTTTGGTGGCTTCACAAACACCAACCTAGTGTGACACATCTTGATTAGGCCTGGGCGGTAAATTCCGTTCCGCTCGCGGAATTTGCGGAATTTGGGTAATTTCGCGTTCCGCGGAGAACGTGGAATTGCCAAAAATTCCGCGATCCGCGGCTTCGCGGAATTTTTTGCTTGTTCGCGCTTTCAAAGTGCGTGTTCGTGAGATATTTCCCCCCGAGCACGCAAACAGCGTTCGCGAACAGTAAAAAAGCATCGCAAACGGGCGGAACAAGCAATTCCGCGTGTTCGCGGAACTTTTGCGTGCTCGCGGAGATTTTTTACCGTTTCGCGGAACTTTGCGTAACGCGACTAAGCAAATTCCGCCCACCCCTAATTCTTGATGCCTACAACTGACCCAGCTCGATGAATCTTGACTCAGCACGAAGCATCTAGACGCAAGTCCTCGCAGCGCCAGCAGCTCCACTGGCCTCGGCACAGAGTGACGCACCCTGACACATGCATCGCAGCTCCTGATCGGCAGCGTCACCAGCATGGACGTAGCATGACACATTGTTGGAATAAAAATTATGTTTTCGTATGGTTTTACGTAAGTTAGCATTCGCAGCACCATTTTGTGTACAGGCGCCATTTTGTATTGTGATCGAAACAAATTCTTTACTATTTCCGAGAAACAGCCTTCTCCAGGTTATGTTTCTTCAGATGAATGCACTGTCCTTATTAGCGCATACCTTTCCCTTTAGATGTACGCCTTCTCCCACTTGTCTAGTGGCGGGCACAGGCAGAGTAACCTTGAATGGTAGATAATGTGTGCCCGGCCTCAGAATCAAAACTTACTCCTTTGTAATTTACTGTCCAGCTGCATCTCTTTGGAAAATTCCATGGTGGGCGTGCTTTCATCAGTTTCGAAGTGTATTTAATGTATCGTTATGCTTGCTGATGTCAGTCCCTCTGCAGCACTCTTAGCGACTGAGCAGACAGGGCTCCGCTCTGAGCGTACTCTGAATAAACAGATATTGGTTTGTATTCTCTACTGTCTGACTGACTTTTCATTTGGTATGGAAGGCTGAGAGGTGGTCTTGTGTGACCCGGGTGACCCGAATCGGGTCATTTTCTTCAACATCTTGATGCAGGATCTCGCACTACAAGCTACAGTTGATGGCTCCTCGAGGTCCGAGCCATGCAGTCCAACACAAGAGCTTCGCATCCAGATGCCCGGGACTCAAGGTACTTTTAACAGTGGGCTAAACCCAGTCCCGTATCCGGCCCATGCTACATTGTGGTCGGCCTCACTTTGTGACTTGGACCCGATCCACTGTGACAAGAGAACCGCAATTAGCGCTTCTTGCTTCTAAGCGCTAATTTTATTCAAAACATTTAAAATGACATATCTCTAGTTCGACTTTGTAGTGGAGACTAAGCTTCTGCAGCCAACATGAGCAGTGTCAATGATCAGCTGGCACTGAGTCATAGGAAAGTGATCAGTGTTCTTCATAGAAGTATCCTGAAATCAACCAAGAAAACTCTCCACTGACTTCTTTAAATGCCAGGACATCTTCTGGTCTCACACCAGAGGAACAATAACACACTTTCACCTGTTCCTTGTCACCACTCTGCTGATCACCTGCAAAATCGCATTTTCTGCGATGGACTCCGCTGTCTTGTCCAGGGTCATAGGTAGAAGTGCTGATTGTTCAGCAAGAAACTGAATACACTACTGAGTGAGAGAGCATCTTGACTGTTTTGCTGGAAGAGCGTTGTGAAGTTAGGTAGCCTGTGGAAAGTTCTGCAGTCATAGTCTGTGAGTTGAATATGCCGGACACATTTTACCTTTGGATAGCTGAATATTGTTAATAGGTCCTGATAACTTGTAACAATAGTGAATGATTTTAAACTATAAGAACATATGGGATTATTCACAGGTCCATATACCTGCCAGGCATTTTTTCAGGTTGAGAGTGGGACTAACACTTCATGTTTTATCTTCTCGGATGCCTTGGTGCAGTCATCAGGTCAGATGAATCAATGGTACTGGAGTGTCATCCTCAGGGGTGTGGTCATCAGGGTAAGTCCTTGATGTGTCTAGAAGAGTAGCTGCCCATTCCCAGGAAGTCACTGTCTGCAGGATGGGTGTGTTGTCAAAGCTGTGGCCTTTCTCTGCTCTGGCCGCATGCCATAGAGTAAGGAGATGTGCCTAGAATACTTCACTTCTGTTGTACGGAATGCACACTCTTCTGTATTAAGAATCATTACTGCCATATGCAGTGCTCTGCACACTTCTCACAGAGTCATGTCAAGCTCCTTATGAGTCTTGCCCAATGCCTGCAGGTTTCACTGTAAGTAAATCAATTCAGAAATGGCCTGGTCACATTGCACATTGTTTCTTGGAATGTGTGAAGTGAGGGTGTGGGTGTTAACAGAGCCGCCACTGCTGCCGATTTTGTAACTGAGCAAACACAAGGAGATGATGGACGGAGCACTGAAACTTTCCAGACACTTACCCCCTGTCACAGATCTGGGTTGAATCCATCATCGTTCTTTAGCTCACTTCGCCACATCAGTTCAGACCCAGCTGTATGCAAATCAGTCTTGACCCTGTGCCTCATGGGAACAGTCCAGCCCGAACTGCCAAGCCGATCTTCCCTGAACCGGAAACTAGCATCCTGGGACTGGTTTCGGGGTAACACCCCTCATCAGCCAGGCTAGCTTGAATCCAGTGGCAAAGTGAGCAAGGGACCCACGTCTGGGCATACCCTGCCAACTTAGGGCGAACAAAGCAAACCCAAGGAGATGATGGATGGAGTACTGAAACTTTTCAGACACTTACCCCCATGTCACAGATCTGGGTTGAATCCATCATCGTTCTTGAGCTCACTTCGCCACCTCAGTTCAGACCCAGCTATATGTAAATCAGTCTTGACTCTGTGCCTCATGGGAACAGTCCAGCCCGAACTGCCAAGCCAGGTCTTCCCTGAACCGGAAACAAGCATACTGAGAATGGTTTCGGGTTAACACCCCTCATCAGCCAGGCTAGCCTGAATCCAGTGGCAAAGTGAGTAAGGGACCCACGTCTGGGCATACCCTGCCAACTTAGGGCGAACAAAGCAAACACAAGGAGATGATGGACGGAGCGCTGAAACTTTTCAGACACTCACCCCCAGTCACAGATCTGGGTTGAATCCATCATCGTTCTTTAGCTCACTTCGCCACATCAGTTCAGACCCAGCTGTATGCAAATCAGTCTTGACCCTGTGCCTCATGGGAACAGTCCAGCGCGAACTGCCAAGCCGATCTTCCCTGACCCGGAAACTAGAATCCTGGGACTGGTTTCGGGGTAACACCCCTCATCAGCCAGGCTAGCTTGAATCCAGTGGCAAAGTGAGCAAGGGACCCACGTCTGGGCATACCCTGCCAACTTAGGGAGAACAAAGCAAACTCAAGGAGATGATGGATGGAGTACTGAAACTTTTCAGACACTTACCCCCATGTCACAGATCTGGGTTGAATCCATCATCGTTCTTTAGCTCACTTCGCCACCTCAGTTCAGACCCAGCTATATGTAAATCAGTCTTGACTCTGTGCCTCATGGGAACAGTCCAGCCCGAACTGCCAAGCCAGGTCTTCCCTGAACCGGAAACAAGCATACTGAGAATGGTTTCGGGTTAACACCCCTCATCAGCCAGGCTAGCTTGAATCCAGTGGCAAAGTGAGTAAGGGACGCACGTCTGGGCATACCCTGTAAACTTAGGGCGAACAAAGCAAACACAAGGAGATGATGGACGGGCTGGACTGTTCCCATGAGGCACAGGGTCAAGACTGATTTGCATACAGCTGGGTCTGAACTGATGTGGCGAAGTGAGCTAAAGAATGAGGATGGATTCAACCCAGATCTGTGACTGGTGGTGAGTGTCTGAAAAGTTTCGGCGCTCCGTCCATCATCTCTTTGTGTTTGATTTTGTAACTGAGGCACCAATCTCGGTGTTGACTTACCATCCTGTGATTCTGCAGTGGCGGCTCCTGCCCTAAGGCGGAGGAGCGTCGCCCCACTGCTTTCAGCTGTGAAATAAAGGAAAAATAAAATGATAATAACTCGCAGTTATTTTCATTTTACTTGTTCCTGCTGCGGCAGGTTTGCAGGGCAGGGCTGCTCTGCTCTCAGACCATGGGGAGGAGTGGTGAGCACTCTCTAAGTGCACATGACTGTTTGGCTGGCCCTCTCAGGCCGGCCAAACAGTCATGCGCACTTTGCATGTTCTCCACCCAGACTGCATTACAGCCTGGGTGTAGAAGAGGCCCAGGCTCCCATTCCCAGGCTGAGCGACCGAACCATGGTGCTCAGACCAATCACAACGCTGCCTTGCAGCATTGTGATTTACTTAGGGACCCTGGGTGCTTCCTGTTCCAGCCGGAGCGGAGGGATGACGAGAAGAGACGCGGGGAGGAGGTCAGTTTAATTTTATTTTCTTTACCCCCTTCCCCCAACGCCCCATGCTCTCCGCCCCACCACCCCTGATCTGTGCCAGCCTCCACTGTGATTCTGAACAAATCACAATCTCCCAGTGGCTAGAAAGAAAGAATCTGACGTTGTATAATGTAACTGGTGCTCATGTAAAGTGCTCTAATGCCCTTGGGCTGAGTAGATTTGATTTGATTTTGATTTATAAAGCGCACGGATACTCAAAGTTGCCCTGATGCTAAAGTAAGAATCTAACACAGAAACAAGAGATGGCTAGTGTAGTGACTGAGGGATGAGTACACACTATGCTATACTGAAAAAATGTCTGCAGCAGAGGAAATGCAAATTTTCATTGTCTTGTAGCTGGTGTGGCCCAAGCGAGTAGAAAATCTTGGGGTGTAACTGGAGTGAATACCCAGTTCCATCAGAGGGTACCCTCAGTAGGGATTCAGGCTCTAGAAAAATGTAAAACCATGCAGGCAACTTATGTTTCATCATTGTGTGGCCATCAGAGGCGCTCTCCCTCAGTAGCCATGTTTGGAATGTGTACGCCACAGAGACTCCACTTCCCTGTGTCCTTCTCGAGTTGGGTTGTGGCTGAAGACCAGCAGCGGTGGTGTCTGCGCTATTGTACTGATTATATAAGCTGTTTGTTTCTTCTTCTGCAGACTGAAGGTGGATGGAGACCATGCGACGATGGTGAGCAGTGGCTTGATGGATTCATTCTTGTGGAGTATATTTGGATGCCCTTAAACTTGACAAGGTCTTTAAATAGTCCAGTGAATTCTGCAACTACATCAAACAACTTAACCATTGAGAAATTCAAAGACCTGACACCCATGTATTAAGCAGTAACATTGCTCCGGAGTCAGGGCATTGACCCTTCACCTTTCAAGACTTGTGTCTTCCCTGATGTAGAGTATGTGAAATTGTATCTGTTTTTTAAAGGTCCACAGATTTGTGAAATGTTTGTGGGTGCACCAGGGTCGAAGGGTGTAGCTTGGGTTTGAGCTGCACTTCTCATAGACAAATGTGTACATTATGTTGCAGGTGACCTAACTATGGACAAAAAATCGGGCTGTGTGATCTCTGATTGTAACATTGTTGAATGAGTCCTTCTGAGGTTGTTTTTGCAGCATTCAGCACTCTGTTCTCTGAGAACCTCTGCTGAGTAACCGTCATGAAGATGTGCTCGGCCACTTGAGAGTCATATTGAAGATAGGGTTACAATTGTGTATTATTCTGTTGCGTGGTGTGTGCTTTCTAAGGGGATAGAGCCTTCCAGTGTTTCTTCGTTGCTTTCTAAGGGCCTCTTTTACAGATGCATGTAAGGGGGTTGCATGGCCACATTTGCATCAGAGCTCCACTATTGAAGGACATGCATCTCACACATGAAACACAGCTTTGCCAAGCCACTCTGCTTTGCTGTGTCTCATGGTCCAAGCACCATCCTCATTTCTGAGGGTTTCCCTGTTAAGGGTGAGCCAGCTGGCCCTGGCTTCCATCTTCACCATGGGAATTTATTTGTGAATGATAGAACAGCTCCTTGAGTGGTAATGTTCTGAAAAGCTGGTGAGCAACAGCCTGTGATGAGCTGGCGTCCCATATCTTCTTCGTGATTGAAAGATTACAATTCACAGAAATGCTTCACTTTGCAAAGTCCTCCAGAGAGTAATCCTTTCTCTGGTAGGACTTTTTGAAAGAATGGTGTTTATGAGCTGTGTGTTCTGCTCAGAGTCAAGCCTGCCAGTAAGGTACTTGCAGACCAATATAGATTGTGATGCTTTCTATTGGGAACGTGGTCACAAATGTCTTGACATTGTCACATACTAGGCTCGGAAATAGACTCCTTCGCTACTTGTTATTGTGTTTCTCATGCGTGAACATGCTCTGCCACAACTCCCATCTCTGACCAACTGTCTGTGAATCCCCCACATCGAACAGGGATGAAACCTGAAGATGGTGGCATCAAGTTTTCTAGAATCATAAGAGATGGCACCGAGAAGCGAGTAAAGAGGAAACAGATGTGATAAGTCTCCATAGTCCCAGATCGGGACAGTTTTCATTCCCACTGAAGCTAAGTTGAGCTATTAAGAAGTAGCAGAGAGGGAGACTTGCTCCTGAAACCTGAAGGTGGCAGAAATATTGCTCTGGAAGTATCAGTTCGGGATTCCCATTTGTTGGAAGCACAGTTATTATACAATGTGCAGCTTAGGAGCAGGTGCAGGATTCACTCCCTCTCTTCTAGAAGCTAGTACCAATGATGGAAATATTTCACCTCATTGTCTTCAGGTGTAAAGTGATGCAAGACTGCAAGGATGCAGGCGAAGGAAAGATGCATACATATAAAAAAACAATAATGCTTTATTTCTTGAAAACTATTTACAAGGGCCTGCTGCTGGGGTAGAGCTAACCACCAAGGAATATGGAGGCATCTCACTAGACCTCCCCTCTTCCAATCCCGCAGGGGAGATGAAGGGCAGCTGTGGGTGACCAGAGGGGAGCCAGACATCCTCATGAGTGTGGAAGCTCCCAGGGGTTGTAGGATTTGCCCACAGGGCCAGGCAACTGGTGCTGCCTGTAATGTTCAACATTGTGGGGCAGGGCCAACCTACCAGTGAAGGGTGGCTGAGCGTATGACTTCTATTTTGACGTAATTAATGGTGCAGTTCATGGTGATGTAACCGTAGTCAATAAAGGTAGTTTGAGCCCACCAGTGCTGTGTTAACAGTGCATTGTGTCCGCATATCATTAGCCCAGGCTGTTTAGCATCACGAAAAAAGATGACAGTGTGCGGGATCAGTGCACTGTAGGCCCCACCCTGCAGCTCGCTTACCCCTGTTCTCACAGGAGTGCTGCAGAGCCACCAGAAGTCACTAATACCCAGCGGGGAATCCAGTGCATTACCTCCTCGTCTGTCTTCCTCTCACAGTCCTTACTCTCACAGTCCTTATGTATGAGTTTATCTCCTTTCATGCAGAACCTAATTACCAAAATTGACTTTTCCTTCCCCATCCAAGATGGACCCCATACTTATGAGTACAAATACATCACTTCCTGGGAAGGCCTTCCTGTTTCTTTTTTCTGCAGCCGATTACCATCTTTGCTACAAGTATGTTTCTCTATTTTTCTTTTATTATTTCAGACCTGCTTTAGTGGTTTGTTTTTTCTTGTTATGGTCACGCTCGTATGCGGGTATGCAAGACCACAGGGGGAATCTGTGCCCTGCTGGCAGCCTGTGATAGCCTTCGGGATATTTGGTGTATGTTTTGTTTAGTTTAGTTTTAAAACGATTTTCCCTGGTTTAATTTGCACCATTGAGGGCTTCCACGGGGTGTATTGCACTCATTTGGCTGCCCGGTGCGATATTAAGGAGTCTGCCTGATCTCAAAATGGCACCTCCGCTTTGCCGATTCAGCATGACTTGCAGCTTCCCCCTGTTCTTTGCTGACAGGGAAACCCACAGCGAGGACGGCGTTGTCAAGGTGTCCAGCAGGCTTTTTCAAGAAATTTTTTCCTGTGCCGTTCTGGTTACCGTTTTGTATCCCTGATGCATAGACAGCGTTTGCAGGTGTTTTCTTGTGGTCTTTGGTGCCCTGTCTGTTTGCTGATAGTCTGCGGCTGCCCGAGGCCCCCGCAGTGGGCCACTAAAGAGGGCGGCCCTCTAGTGCCATCGGGGCACCATCCCACCCCTTATTGGTGCGGGGACTCGGGGAGGAGTCCCCCCCCAGCCTGGTCTGCGGCGCGCAAGGCGCGCGTAACTTCCGGTGCGCGAGGAACGGGGGAGGGGTATATAGGCCTCCCCCACCATCTGGACTTCCTCTTTTGCGCGCCGGACACGCCGTCTAGCTGTATCGCACGTTCCCGGGTCCGGAGGGACCGAGGACTTCGTTTGGTCGCGGTGAGTTGAGGCCTCAGGGACCTGTTGCCCCTTCAGTGTTCACAATAAGGTAGACTAGGCGTGTGGTTTTAGGCCTGGAGGCAGGCTGCGGCACAGGTTTAATATGTGGGCGTCGAATTTGTGTTGCGGTGAGTGCGGGCCGGGAGGGGCCAGTGTGTGCACCGAACAGCCTCCCTCCCCTTGTTTCCCCTTTAAGGGACCCGGTGGTTCCGACCGCTTGGTTGCTGCTCGGTATGGGGTTGAGGCAGTCCCGGATGCCCTGGTTTCGATTTGTGTTGTTTGGGGGCAAGAGAGCTGCATGTATGGGGGGCCGCGGCCTGGATGGGCCTGGGTGCCTGGGCCCAACGGGTTTTGGGATGCCGGGGCGGCTTGCCGTGGGTCAGTCTGTGCCCTGTGAGGGTGGGATTGGCTTTGCTGGCTTTCCTTGATGTGGGGACAGAGGCGATGCGGCCGGTAGGGGGGGGATGCGTCCTGCCCAGTGCGAGCGGCAGGGAGGATGGCCTCCCTCAATCGTGTGTTTTGTGTTCCAATTTTCGCCGGCAGTCACAACTGTTATTTACATGCGTACATTCTCCTGTGCCACAGGAGGTCGTCGCTCTCCCTTGTGCTTACGTAGGGTGGGATGTTACCCGCGTTGTTGGGAGGAATAGGCGATGGCGCCGCGGTTTTAATGTTAGCGTTGCACATGGCCGGCCGGCAGCTCTGTCCGCTAGTCGTTGCGCTGCGGTCAGCCGCTTTCACTGATAACAAAAGTGCGCACACGTATTACAAAATTAGGGATTAACGTGTGCAATACTCTCCGCGTGTCTTTTGATGCCATGCTATAGACCGGGTCAAGATTCGCAACTAATATCCCAGTCTAGTGTTATTTGCGCTCGAATGGTTTTGCGGCTGTAATTAAGGCGCATGCAGTGATCTGAATGTGAGAGCAAACCCGTGGGCCAGGAGTCCTTCCCTGGAGCCCACAAAGTGCCCACCCCCCACATCAAAAACAATAAGGCAGGGCCCGTGGGCGAGTGAGTATGCGTCTAGGGGTCCCCGGGGCGGTGGGAAATCGCTAGATGGTTGGTTGCATGCATGTTGTGGACGGATATGAGTGCGAGATGCCAGCACAGGCCGGTGGCACACCGACCCCCCTCAATGCATTAAGGTGGAATTTATTACCTCCCGTAGTACCCAGGTAGCGCCGATGGCCAATGGCTCCTGCCTCCGGCCGCTTAAGAGGAGCACTTCCTGCCCATGGCAAAGTTGGTGTACCCTGAGAAGCCACGAGGTAAGGTAATTAATTCGGTTGATTCTTCGGTATGAGTGGGCCCACCGGGGCGCTGCAACCCGGGACTAATGGATCCGGTCCCCTGGATGCTAGCTAGGGTTGGATCAAGCACCGCATGTCTCACGATGGCACTGTCGTAGATCGGCAGTGCATGAGCATTGGTTATGCCTCAGGGGGCGGCAAGCGGTGCGGGTCATCGGGCCAGAGTTAACCCCAAGAAGTTAAAGGGTTTCTTGTCAGTTTGCAGGCGCAAGAGGCCTCTAAACACCTTGATAACCACATGCTGTGAGGTATCTCGTCCAGAGGCATAGTGTGGCATGGTGCGGCCGGTTAATTGAAGAGGCCTCATGACGCTGCAGGGGGCAACATACATCAGGGGAGAATTAGATCTTTGCACCCGGGTGGGGCCAGTGTATAGGCCCCCGGGTTGACATGCTGTTTTCAGGTGGGGGCGGCATGGGGTAGGGCCCGCGGCCTGGTTGTGCACAGGCCCGACGTGTTGGCTGTCTTAGTGCAAGGATGAAAGGAAGCACTTCAGCTCGCTGGCAATGGGCTGGAGAGCTGTCCATGTCTTTCCCAGTGCTCGCCTGGCTGGCGCGAGCGGGGAACAATTTGAGCCGCCGGTCCTTTGCCCAGGAGCACAACAGATGCTGCTGCTGCTGATCTCGACGTCCGCACGGGCCAAGTATTGTTGAAGAATTCAATTGTGGGTCTTCAGAGCAGTGGGCGTGAATGAGTTGGTATGAGTAGTTAGATATCGCAGCACACCGGGGGAAGGCAGCCCATTTCTGAGGGCTGATATTGTTCGGACAGACGCAGCATTTTTTTATTTTTTTTTATTTTCAAAGTTTTATATAGCGCTGGCTAGACCCGGAGGTATCAGAGCGCTTTACATGAGGATCAGCGAGTTACAGGTTACATAATTACATAGTCAAGTATAGACATAGGAGAAAAAACATGAGATTACACAATAATATGAGTTATTAGCGCGTACACACGTCTTAAGGGGAGTGAAAGGTAGAGGGGGAATGGTAAACAGGGGAAAGGAATGCAGGTGGAAGACACAACGGGGAGACGAGGAAAACAATGTCCGATGTCTGGCTGGGTAGGTGACGGCCGAGGGGTGAACCAGAGCCAAACTCCTCTATAGCTGCATAGGACAGCTCCATCGGGCATCGGCCAAGGTTGCTCGGGCACCGCGGTAAGTACAGACAGTTATGGTTTCCACCCAGGGGGGCATCATCAAAGTTCCATTGAGAGCACCGGTCACGGAGTTACTGGGAAGCGCCGTCCGCCTCATCCTCCAGCTCGCCCCCAGGTCAAGAGTGGTGAGAGGAGGGGTGGAAGGGACAGTTCCAAAGTCTGCAGATCTTCCCCACTGCAAGGCATTAATTACACAGGAGGGCTTAGACACACAGGCGTCAGATGAATCGCTGATTTGGCTGTCTGGGGTCCCGCTAGCATGATGGAAGCAAGTGCTGTGAGGGACTACAGCACAGGTAAGAACTGAACACCACATGTGCTAGTCGCCATCTTGTCTGCAGTCTGCACTCGGTTCTATTCGGTTGCGTTTGCCAGCACGGGTCCTAGATGAGTCACTGAGGCAGTTGTAGTTGTGGCAGTCGTAGTTACAATTATAACAGAGCAGGGGCCTCCACACCCTACACATAGCACATATTGCGGCGAGAAGAGTTCAGACGCAACACGATCAGGGAAATTACAGCCGCCATTTTGGAGTCAGGCAGGGACAGGCAGTATCGCGGTGCCGATCGCCGTGTATGCAAGTGTCAAGCAGCGGACCAAAAACAAGGTGTACCTTGAGCAGAGGGGTGTAAAGGCTTCCCTCATAAGCAGCAGCCGCTCGGTGAAGGCAATAGAAGTACTCCTAGGCTGGAGGTGCCGCGATCGGTGCGCCTGCCATTTTGAAGCCGATGCGGTGATACAATCCGGTAGGGGGCAAGGACTCTACTTTTGCTGCTGTTCTGTGGCCACCGGCGTATGTTTGCCCTATGGATGCCCTCCGCTCAGTGCTGCCTTGAGATCCTGGTGAGAGTCGGTGACAGCCGCCATTTTGAGGTCAGGCAGCCTGAGGCAGGCACCTCAAAATTGCCCCAATGCTTGCAGAGGCTGCATCCCGGGACCCCCGGATCTCAGTGGGGTCGCCAGCGTCACAACCCAAGGGTTCAAGAGCGCCCGCCTTCACTCCGGCGCCCACCCGGGCCAGGCCCGATCCCCCCCGTCACTCGGGTGGAAACTGGAAACACTTTAATATTAGGAAGAAGTTCAGGCAAGAGCAGAGCACTTTCCTCTCTCTGCAAGGGGCTTGCAAGGCAGATTAATATTTCTAGATCATGTTGGCGAGGCTCCTCTTTACAAGCACGCACCCTCTTTAGATGTTGTAGGCCAGGCAGTGGATAAATGGCTGACACCTCCTTTACCAGGCGGGAGGTTTCTTTCTTACAAAGAATTGGAGCTGCATAGGCTGGGAGAAGCTCCACACCTTGGCACTCCTCCTCTGAAAGCACTGGCAGGATCTCCCAGGAGAAGCACTCCGAATCAGATGATCTCCGTCGTTTGCATCGTGGCCGTGTCGGAACATATTCATCATCTTGGGAAGGTGGCATCTTGTCTGCCATGCGGTATTTTAGGTATCCGCCTCAGAATCGGGAAGCCTCTGCGCTCCCCCAAGCGGAGTTACGGTAGTCTTTTCGGAAAGTACTCCTATCCTGTACTTATGGCCCCTCGGGACCGGTCAGGTGGCGAGAAATGCAGCCCGTAGCCGCTCACCCCAGGTAGGCCACCATTGAAAGGGGGCGCACACGATGCAAGAGGAGGGCAGGGGTACAACTCACCCTGACTCCGTTACTTGGAGAATGCCCCCGATGTTACAGCTGCCCGCGACTCAGCAGCGCAGCTGCGATAATGCCAGGGAAAATATCAAGGCCTCTCAGGGGCCTCCGTTGAGGTATTGCTCTGAGCCCCTCTTCGGCTGCACGAACCCGCGAGGCTCCGTCTTTCCGGCCGGCATGCGTCATGATAGTCATTGAATGTGGCAAGGGTGCGGATTGCATCGCGGTAGAGTACCACTGGGGTAGGCTATGTTTGTCCCGTTTCTGGTTGAGAGCCTCCGGGTGTTGGTGCATGCCCCTGTGGCGGAAGTTGGAGCGGCAGCCATAGTGCTGGGTTTGAATGCGGTGGGGGGGGACAGGCCGGCATGCACATGCTGCAGGCCCTGTGGATGCCCCTCTATGGGTTTGGGGAAAGACCCTGTTTTGAAACAGGGCATGCTCAACCACAGTGTCCAGCAGACCACAGCCTATGTTATTTACAGGGTGCACCCAAGTTTCCCGGAGGTGTTGCATATTTTGGTTTTATATTGGCTTAAAACAGAGATTGGAAGGGACATTCTACGCAGCCTGCTCACATATGGTAGGACTCCCAGCTTTTCATCCTTCGGTGGTCGCTACAATTTGTACAATTAAACAGTCACTCACTCCTAGCTCCAGGTGGTGTTTCTTTGCCTTATCGTTTTGCTAACTTAACAATAGGGCAGATTCGAATCTGGGATCCCTGTGCGGCAGTATACCGGTGGCATGTCAGGCATCTACCCAGACCTGGCGCTGTACAGTGGGGATGTTGACTGTAGCCGTGAGTTGGGGGCAGCGGCTACAACTGCAGTGGTCTGGGCACCAAGAAGCTCGGAAATGTCTCACAGAAGCGGCCTTAAAACAGGGTCTTCTTAGAGTGTCTCGTTGGTCAAATGGGTATAATTACTGATATCGATATGTCTCCCTCATCTTCATTGTTTTAATTTGCTCGCAAGAAAGTGTCATTCATAGTCTTTTAGATGTCACTCATAGTTGCACTGAAATGATGACACACATAGCAATCTGAAACCTTGGCAGATATGGATGGGGGCGGCTAGCTCCCGGTTGGCTATGCAACTAAGCTTTAACTGTGGCTTATTCATCTTATGCAACTAATAAGCATTGACTAAGCCAATAGATGGGCTTGTTGTAGGTGTAGTGCTCCTTTTGTGGTAAATATAGGGAGGAGATGACATAGCGGAAAAATGCCAGGCAAGGGCTAGGCACAGCCTCCTTCAGCGTGCGTGGGGGGGGGGCTCTGACGCGGTAAAACACGGCATCCTGAAGGTTTGAGGTCAATTTACATTAAAATCACTATTGCCTGCTGCCCAAGCCATTCTTATAGCTTTGAGGGCTTGGAATTGGCGGAATTGTCACGCTTGCACGAGTGTCAGGTGTGGTGCAAAAGGAAGTGGCCGCCTGACGTGAGTCCTGGCATATAGTGGCATAAGTGTCAGGTTTTCTGTAGAACTGCCTTGCGATAATGTAGCGCGGGCGAATGCTGATTCTAGTTTCGCGCAATATTGGGCGTCTCTATGTATGTGTCGCCGTGAACAGCTCTAGGTCAGAACTTGTGTTACTCTGCCTTCAGTTGGCGTTGCGGTGCGTCTGCCTTGGCGGTAACCGAACAGGGTGCCCTGGGTGGGGCAAAACAGTATATCAGTTTGGGGTTGATTATTGGTGCGTTAAACTAATTTGTACTGCCACAGTGCCATAAAGTGGGAAGGCCACTTGGGGGCAGTGTTTCTCACTTTCTCGCTGAACATGAATGAATAGTGTCTTTATTCACTAATACCGATAATGGGCATTGCTCCATCCTTTTCAGCAAGGCAGACCAAAGCGGTTTGATACGTCCTTTGACTTTGATGAGCGATTCGTTCAATGCTTTTCTTTCATAGAACTATTTTCGCTAATTTTAATTCAGTAGTTTTTGATGGCGCCTATGTCTCATATCAAACACTATTTCATTGACGATCTGGTGACTCGCATTTAAGAGGATGTCCATGGTTCTTTGCGCGGCTAATTAATGTTTCCAGTACACAAAGACACCCGTTGTTTAAGGCCTCATGCCCCTATTGCTTCAGCCTTGGTTTGTTGGTACCATAATGGGGGGCAGTCACTTACGTATAAACCGTCGGTTGGCTACGTTAGAAAGACTTTTCTCACACCTGAGTTATCTGGAGCCCCTATAGCGGAGAATTTGGAGGAGAACTGGACAGACCACTGCCTCCAGTGGGCCGGCTGTCCACCGGTTCTTGTTCAAGACTCTGTCTCATGGCGCCCGAGTTAAATCGTGGAACAGGTAGGTTTCAATATCAGTTCTGTCTGGGCATTCGACCCAATCGGTGTCGCGAGTGACCACTCAGTTGGTCATTGTTTCTCTGCCCCACCCCCCCTAGCACACGTGCATGTCAGGGGGACAAGGTGGGGCACTCCAGAGAGGTCCACCTTCTCTTTAGTTTTGTTGGTTTCGAAGTAGGCAGGAACTGTACTTCTTCCCTCAGTGGGCTTTAAACAGTAGAGGGTTCTTCTTGGATGGGCATGGCTGTGTCCGGCTGTCCTTTTGTTTGCTTATATCGATGTGCGGTTCTAATTTAGTATTATGCCAGGGTTGCAAGGATGGAATTCGCACGTTCTTTCACCTTTACCAGAGTCGCCTGTTCGCCCCCCGGGTGTATGTCTGGATTGCGGTATTATGGGGGTTACTGGTTTGTGGCCGATTTTCGGGGAAGTGGCCCCATTGGCTAGTTCCTGCATAATGCTGAGGTTTCCTGGCGGTTTCTTAATTGGCACTAATGCTTTAGACCTCTATTCCGTTCCACGAGTCCTCGTAGTGCCCTCACTAAGTGTGACGATATTGCTAAGTTGGATACATGGCATCTAGTATTGGGACGATCGCCGAGCCTCACGTGCGCCTTACAAATCCAGGTTCAGCATCATAGGATTAGTGGAGAAATCCCGGCAGATGGTATTTTGGTTGACCACAAAGGCAGAATGGGTTGATATGTCGCCTATGTCATTGAATTGGATGACATCTGCATAGCAATAGGCGGATAGCGCATTGGGTGCTTGGGGCACATTTGATAATGGTGCAGGATAATTAGTGTTCTACTCTAGGAAACGGGGATCCTATGCCCAGGTTCTGCCTTTCTTTGCCGGCAGTTACCAGCCCAATGGTGGGACAGTACAATTTTACACTTACTCTGGGCAATTACAACGAAAAGAGAGGTGCTACGAAGGCAATGCCGCGGCCCCTGATGAACTATGTTTAATTTTAGTTGTGTGGGAGTGGGGCTCGCAAGCTCGTCTCGTCTTGCTATGTCTGGTCGATGCAGCCAAAAAGTGCCTTCTGCAAACAAGGGCAGGTTGCAGGTCGCTTCAGTTAAAACATATTCACTCGCGCTCTAGCCAGGGCAGCAGGCGGGTTGTGGTAGTTGTCGTCTAACAAGTGTGCTGCGGTGCAAAAAAAAAAGTTTGGTAAACACTGCGTCAGAGCCAAATGGCGACAGGGTATTATAGACCTTTTGGCATTCCCAATATTCAGGAAACGGCAGGTATTTGCACATAATGTTCCCCTCTGGTTCCCACAGACCTGTCTGCCCCTGGGTTATCCTTCTATGGGCTAGAACCAGAGACTGGAAGGGGCATCTTCTGCGACCTGTGTCCCAAATACGTTGATAGTCAACGCTGGGGTAGATGTACCTTGAAGGGCATGATTACTCCTTGGGTTGTCCCAAAATTTTGGGGTCAAACTGGGTTGGAGTATTAAGTCCACAGTCCTTAGGAATCATCCAGCATTCCTTCAATCCAAGTAAGGGCCGTTAGCGATACACAGTATCAGCGAGTGGGTAACATACACCGATTATTCAGTGACATCATGCCCCGGGGGCACGTACGCTTCACAAAAACACAGAGCAGGAACCGAAAAGGTGCCAAGTGGCAGAAACCAGTAGATAGGTTTAATATATGTGTGTCTCTGGCCTTACAGCTGTGTGGAGCCAATCTCCTTTAGAAGTATGCCCAGGTGAAAATTGGGTGCTTCTTAAGGTTCGCATGACCAATGCGGTTTGTGGTATCCCCAGCGGATCCACGGAAGGTGTACTGCAGCTAAACAGAAAATGGGGAATCTGGGATTCCGACACTTTGGCGAGTCTAAGCATACAGGGTCAGAGATGGTTAGCAGGTACTGGCATCTGTGATCCGACGGCAGTTAAGCAAGCGGGGTGTGCTGCGTAAGTTGTCACTACACGAAAGGGTGAGGTGTCGCCAACAGTGGGACAATACATATATGGTTCAAACCAGATTTGACACCAATAAGGTGTTCACCAGGGTTTAGCAATCATAAGGGTCTGTGCAATTGCTGGTCAACAGGGCAAAGTAAGTGGATCCCAGAACCAAGGGTAGGTGACCTGTTGCTGCAGTTAAGCTCAAAAGCCCCGCACGGTCAGGTATATTAGCCACGCTGGGTGTGGACGCCGTCAGCCAACATAGCGTGCTGCTGTTCCAAAAAAGGGGAAAACAGGGGTCGAGCACAAAAGGCTACTACGCAAAAAGAACATTTGCAACGTCCAGTGTCCAACAAAAATTTAAATTTAACGGAGCAGGTAATTTTCCACCGCTGGGGCTACTCAGGGTGGGCAGTGTGAACCCCCACCCCCCCACCTATCTGGGAGTATGCTAGGTTGGGGATAAAGTAGGACTTAGCAATCCTTAGTGTTAGGCACCACATTGCAGACAGTGCGTACTGTATTATACCTGACAGATTTTCTAAGCGGGTATGCCTAGGGGGTTCCACCACTGGGGGAGCTGAGTGGGCGAAATTCCCATAAGGAATAAGGGATGCATGGCAAGGGCAGGATGGCACCCTTGCTCATTGTCACATAAATCTAGTTTAAACATCCCTGTGCGTCATGATTTAGAAAGCAAAGGGACTGTTCAAATGTTAAGGATAATCCTTCTCGCCCTAATAGCCAAAGAAATCAGGCGGGTTGTGGGAGTGGGAGTGGTCACCTAACAAGTGGGCTGCTGTCACATAGATGGGGGACACAGGTGTTCAGGCACACACGGTGCTAGAAGGACGGCAGCTAGGTAAGAGCAGCAAATAGATTGGTCAATGTGAGCCATGGTGTCTGAAACCGTCCCGCCCAGTGTTGGCGTGGGGCTGAGTCATGTGATGCAGGGGAACTTTCCCGCATGGGGTGAATAGCTCTTGGCACAAGTTCACAGGCCAAAAGGGCCTTTTGTTTCATCAGACACCAGCTGATCCAGGCTAACGTCAAGGGCTATTGTGATATAGATGGGGTTCATCTATCACCAGTAGGGATGGATCTCTTCCCTCTAGATTTGCGAGCGGCGCTAGAGATGAGAGGTTGCAGGTAAGACTATAGCTGTTTTGGTGGGGGGCTCTGGCGGCGACGGTGGCCACCTCCAGAGCTGTGGCGGAGTTACAGGGCGATCTGGAAGCAAATGGGTACAGAAGGGTACCTCTGCGCGGCACAATAGGGGTGCCAGAGCCAAATCCCAGGAGCCTCATGGGAGGTTCCGGGAAAACCGTGTCAGCGCCCCGTTAGTCCTTCGGGCGGTTGTGGGCCTGAACAACCGGGGGCTTGCCTTGCTACGCTCCGCCCTGAAAGGGGCGTGAGTAATATGGGACCAAGGTGTCACGTGATCCGGGAAGAGGATCACCAGAAGGGGCAGCACAGATGGGGTTCGCCCCAGTGCTGCTTGGCTCATCAGGTGGGCAGGCGGCCCAGATGGCTGCCTGCCCTTGGATCGCCCGTAAGATAACCCACCATATTGCATACCGTTGTATGTAATAAACCTGCAGCAATATTTACCCAAACAAAAAACTGTGTGGTGTATTTATTTATTTCGCACGCATGCTATGTGGGGAGGGGTGGGGAGTGTTGCCAATGGTGGTGCTATGGCTGGAGGACTGGTATTTGGCAGTCATGAGTGATTCAGAGGACGTCCCAGTGGTGGCTGGGCCATCTGCGGGGGATCTGTAACCCCTTATCTCCAGGTCATTATTGCAGCTGTAGTTGAAGCTGTGCTTCAGGCCTGGGAGGGGGCTCCACCTTCTGATAAGGTGCCTAGATTAGATCCTACCGTGGAGGGAATTAGGATGACCTGATGGGCTGTTTTGTGCAGAGCACAGACCTGGCCGAAATTATGCAGCATGTTTGGGACAATTTGGGCTTTGTTGTTTCCGAGCAGGCACTGACTGATGATGACTTTTTCTAGCAATATCAGTAGTATGACGTGAATCTTGCACGCATCCATTCGCGGCGTCCTTAGGAATGAATGGAAGGATGTTGAGAAGCAGTCATTCCCTCACTTCTTATTGAAACATTACCCTCTGGAGAGGTTTGGGGGGGGAATTCCCAGCTTCTGTAAAGATCAATAACATCATGGCTGGGTCGTCCACTCAAGGGGCTGTGGTGTCAGAAGATGCTCTACTATCTGACAATGTTGACAAGAAGGTATACGGGCAGTGAAACGAGCTTATGTGGCTTCGAACTTTGTGGTTCGTGCAAATGCCTACTCCTCTTATGCCATTCAGTCCCTCCTTTAGGACTTCCATTCCTTGGCAGATAAGGTGCAGGAGGGCGCAGATTTATCTGCGCTTTTGGCATTAATGGAGCAACAGGTGCAGTTTCTTTCAGGCACTACCTTTGACAATCTCTGTGCATCTGTGATGGCTTCTTGCGCTGCCATTGCTGCCCGGTGCAACATTTGGATGCACTCGTGGAAAGCTGATGCTCCTCAGAAGGCGGTCCTCTTGAAACTGCCTTTTACCAGATCCAAGGTTTTTGGCAGTGATTTGGAGGAGCTGATTAAGAAGTCAGCAGAGAACAGGAGGCTGGTTACTCCTGTTCAGGCTGTTGCCAGGGCAGAGGTTTCGGTTACAAATGGGCTTTTCCAGGTGGGGGCAGGGCTCCTAACAACCAGCCCTTTCGTGGCAGGGGTCGTGGCCGGGGCACCCTTAATGCTGACAAGTCCTGGTACTCTGCATCTGCCGCTGCTGCCCCCACCCCTCCCAAAGCATGACTGCTCCAGGTTTCATCTAGGGGTGGCACAGCTCACGGAGTTGCACTACCTGGAATTCCACAGAGTTCCATAAAAACTCTGTGGAATTCCATAGTTGGCGGCGTTGCTCCACTCGCCCACCCCTATTATGTTTCACTGTGCCAAGGTGCTCTTCAGAGTGTCAGGGCTGTTGCTAGGAATTGGTCATGTTACTAATTACTTGATAAGCAGGGACAGCATGTGCAGAGCTGGCGACTGGCACCCTGACCGCTAAACCTATGCCATCTCGTACACTGAAACTCCACCCACCCTCCTGCATGGAAAACCACAGTCTCACTTGTGTCTGCACCTCCACGTCCACCAGGTGCCCTGGTAATCCTCCTGCCCTGCCTCGAGGCATGGCTGGGGAAATGCTGCAGCACTACAGTGGGTCTGGTGGGAAACAAGAACTGCTTCTGCTAAGGTTCTGATCGGCCCTCTAACTGACAGGAGGCAGGACATTCGGGCAGCTGCCATGGGAACAACAGAACGAAGTCATGCGGGAACGGACGCCGAAGACCAGAACTGAGGCCTATGGACTAAATTAATCATGAACACCAGGATGCGTGAATGGGTACTCATTGAGTCACAAGCCATGTTAGGTGTGGGAAATGAATGGAGCGTTTCATGATGCACATGCACACAACAGATCCAGCATCGGCCGTGTGAGATAGGTTTGTATGGTGTAGCCGGCAGCGGCACAATCTTCCCACGCACAGAGAGCATGTACAGGAGTGTACAATTTAGCGGTGGGTGCTGGTAAACTCTGCTGCGCGATGTAGGTGGAGTTTTTGTCAAACTTCGCCCTCCAAGCAGAGTGCGGAGTGACAGAAACTCTGTGAACTATGCAGGCGGAGCGGAGTTTACTGACCTCCGCTAGTTTCGTCCAGTGTGGGGCCATCTGCAGTTCTTTCGGGACAGTTGAGCTCAGACCATTCTAGATGCGTTGGCCGTCCAAGTGTTCTCAGAAGGATACACAATACATTTTGGCGACACTCTTCCTCGCCATTTGTTCGCGACTCCTGCTCCTCGCTCCCTGGTGAAGTTGGCCGCACTTCTCCAGGGAATTCAGTTAGTGCTTCAGAAGGCTGCCATCATTCCTGTGTCTCCTGGGGAGGTTGTCCATAGTTATTATTCCCTGCTTTTCCTGGTGCAGAAGGCATTAGGAGAATTCCGTCCTATGCTGGACCTCAAAGGGGTCAATCAATTTATTCTCCATGTACCTTTCAAGATGGTGTCTCTCCAGGTGATTCTGCCTCTCTTACGGAGGGGCGAGTTCTTGACTTTGATCGATCTATTGGATGCATACCTCAAAAGTCCAGGTGCATCCATCTCAATAGAAATTCCTCCAGTTCACTGTCCTGGGCAGCCATTACCAGTTCCGGATCCTGCCCTTTGGGCTAGCATCTGTTTCACGGGTGTTCACCAAACTGTTGGACCAACTGGTGGATATTTTACATTCTGTGGGTGTCCAGCTCTTCCTTTATCTGGATGACTGACTGATTGCCTATTGTTGTATTTCTAAGGCCCAGGTGGAGGTTCTGAGGGTGACCACTCTATTTTAGGAGTACAGCTTCTTCATCAACTGGAAGACGCTCCAGATCCAGCAATCCCGGCATCTCCTCTACATTGAGGCACTTTTCAGGATGGACTTGGGGGAGGTCTTTGTGTCAGAGGAATGTTGTGTTCATCTCCACTCCCATTTGTCCTCTCTCCTTCTTCGTCCCTCAGAATCAACATGGAACTAGCTCCGGAGTAAGGGATAAATGTCCTCTATGTTGGCCCTGGTGCCCTGGGGCAGAATGCGGCCGGTATCCCCTTGTTCACCATCTCCTGAGGCATTAGTAGCAATTGTCTCGGGTGTACGAGATTCTGGTTCCGTTGACTCCTCAGATCCACAGGGATCTCCAGTGGTGGCTGGACCCCACTCATTTGAAAAGGAGTTTTTATTTGGTTCCAAATCCCTTGCTGGTCCTCATGGCCAGTGGGATGGGATGGGGTGGGGTGCCACTATGGGGGTCTCCGCTGCACAGGGGTAGTGGTATCGGTTGGAGACGCTTCAGTCTTCCAACTGGAAGGAGCTGGCAGCAGCTCTGGAGGCCTTTTTGTTTTTCCGTCCCTTGTTGTTGCACACAGCTGTGTGTCTTCAGATGGACAACCAGGTTGTCCGCTCACATCGTAATCAACCGGGTGGTATGTGCCCCTCTCTGTTTATATTTTCCTGGAGGATTTGTCTTTGGGCTGAATGCCTTCTCCTGGCTCTCTCAGCAGTCTATCTTCCAGGAAGGGAGAATACTCTGAGTCAGAGGTTCCCATCCTCTGGGATGGTGTGTTTGGATCTGGCGATGTTTCAGTCTATTCTTCTTAAGTTCGGTCACCCTTGGCTGGATTTGTTGGCAACAGAGGAGAATGCCCTCCTGTGAGAGGCTGGCCTGGTATATGATGTACACTTATGTAAGTGGACACCCTGCACCACTCCAGACAACCTGTATGGTGATTTAGGAGGTCTTAGACAACCAGAATGCAATCTTATAAGTATAGATTAAATTAAAAAGAACCACACAAGGTATTTATAAAAATACGTATTTATTATATAATACTCTCTAATACGTTTAGATATCTCCTACCCGGAGATATGCACAATGCACACAATACTTTGCATAGAAATCACGTACATAGCACAGAATACACAGTGGACTCCAGGGGGGACAAAATCATATATTAAGAAAGTGGAAAAAGAACTATGACTCGGGTTAAGACACTGTCTAGAGGACGTAGACGTGCCGGGGACCCAAGGAACCACCCAAGGTGAGTGACTAGGAACCCCACGGAGATCGTGTGCAGTGTGGGACCACGACCGAGTTCTCCGTACAAGTCAACGTGTAAGTCGTGGTTGCAATTTTAAAGAAAAAGGACCCTTCCCAGTGGACCCTGAAGAAAACCCGTGGAAGACAGAAGGTTGGAGAGCCAACCTACCCGTGGATACCCTAGTATGCACGTTGCCTGCACCAGGGAAGCCGGGTGCATAGGTGTGAAGTAGTGTCAGAAACCGCAGTCGAACCTAATGGAGGACTTCAGGAAAGCTCCGCTGCTGGAGAAGGAGAAACTGTTCGGTGGAATCCGAAGGTGGAGTCTAGTTTTTAGGTACCTGCCAGCAGAGGGGACAGTGTCTATGTCACTCAGGAGTGACCCGGAGACCTGGAAGACGAATGCCCACGATGTTGGGTGTTGCGGGAGAGTTGACGGTGACCTTAACTCTGCAGCTGTGAGGACCAGGTGATGCTGAGGAAGACCAGGAGCCATGAACGAGCTGTCCCATGTCAGATGTCGAGAGCTGAGGGGTTGGTGACTGTCGGAAGCACCAACAAGCCTTGGCAGCTGCAAACAACGTGGAAGTCGAAGAAGGTGCAATGTCGGGACCAGCAAGGTCCAGGGGACTCACCACAAGCAGGGGAGTCAGGGCAGGCCCTGAGCAATCAGAGGAGCTCAAAATAAACAAAGGTGACCCTCAAAAGGACCCACAGGCCGGAGGCACTGGAGTCGCAAGAGGACCTCGAGCAGCTCACCAAAAGATGCAGGTCATGATGCAAATTATGCGGTGTGGACAAAGATTCTGGTCACTGGAGATGCTTGAGGTTGGGGCTACTTGGAGCCCGAAGATCTTGGTGGAAGGAAGCCAACAAGTCTTTGCAACGACAAGTTGATGCGGTGAACAGGGGTTCAGTTCCTGCAGCTTCTAAGAGGGATGCTGGCCTCAAACTTGGTGAGAGGGAAGGGCAGGCCTCGAGAGCTATGGAGAACCACCACCTGTGTTGCTGAGCCTTTTGGAGTCCGTGGGAGCTCAGGTTCAGCAGACCGGTTAGTTTAGTTGCGGTGCCTGCAGATGCAGGGAAGTGACTCCTTCACTCCAAGGGAGATTCCTTCAGGTGTCTTGGATGCACACAGGCCTTGGAAGGTTCCTGTATGGTGCACAGGCAGAGACGATGCAGCAGACTGGAAGGGAGACGAAGTCAAGCACAAACGAAGTCCAGCGAAGTCCAGAGTGCCCAGACAGTAGAAGTTGAAGTGGTGTCTGAATTGAATCGTGTCCCACAACAAATCTAGGGACCTACACCCAGGTAACCCTTAAGTACCCTAGGGAAAGGGTTGGGATGATTCAGGGTTCCCTCCCAGAGGAGGGACTGGACAGTGGGGAGGATACTCCCATGTCCTTTGTCCAGTTTCGTGCCAGAGCGGGAGCCAATGGCTCCCAGAGATGGTTTGAACTGGACTATGCAAGGGGACACCAAATGTGCCCCTCATGCAGACTGAGTGGCGCTGGCAAGCGCACCCACACCGCCCCACTACACTAAATCCTGTCTGGGAGGTTGTCACACCTCCCTGTGACAGGATACCTATTGTTCTGCCTTCCCCTGCTTGAGCTTGGCTCAGCAGCTGGAGGGCAGAATCGTGTCTCAGGTAGGCAGCAGCCATGTTGTGCTGTCCGTGTCTAGAAGACTGGCACCGGGAGCACTGAGAGCCTAACGGAGGCCTTTTCCAGAGCTTGGAATCATACCTCCCACACCGTTTACGCTGTTGGGGTATGATTCCAACATGTTTGATACCAAACATGATAGGATTCGTTGCAGCCAGTTTCGAGATGGTCGTCGCGTAATTACGCGGTGCCTCTCTATATGGTATATGGCTGCTTCACTTACAACCCGAGAGAATGGACTCCGTAGGCTGTAGGGGTGCCCTGCTTATGCAGGGGCCCCTTCACACTTAGAACCAAGCACCCTGCCTTCAGGATTGCAAAAAGCCTGCTATAGGAGTGGCTTATAGGTTTTAAGTGCAGTGTCCCTAGATATAGGAAACCTATATCTTTTGTAAGTGGTGCTAGCACCAGCATACACAGGCTGCAATGGCAGGTCTGTAGTTACAGTTTGAATGGTCTCCCATGGGTGGCATAATACATGCTTCATCCCATGGGGGACCTCTGGGGTACCCATGCCCTGGGTACCTTAGTACCCTATACTAGGGACTAATAAGGGTACCTCAGTATCCAATCTGGGATGTACCTAAGTACTGAACATAACAATTTAAGGGAGAAAGCAGAGAGACTGGGGTCCTGATTAGCAGGATCCCAGTCAGACTAGTCAAAAACAGCTTAGCACCAGGCAAAAAGTGTGGGTAATCATAAAAGCCGATCCTACTTTCCTACTCCTCCTTCCTCAGTTTTGCAGCCTGATCCTATCTTCAAGGGCTTGGGCGGTGGATGACCTAACTGTTCCCTGGCCCAGGGCGCTCCTTTATTGTTTTTCACCCATCCCTCTTCTCCCTCAGGTGGTACAGAAGGTTCAGAAGGTGATCCATAATAAGGCGGAGCTTCTTATGATTGCCACGGCTTGGATGAAGCGTCCCTGCTTCCCTTGTCAATCCATCCATCCCCGCTGAGCAAGGGTTTTCTTTGGCTGTTGCTGCACTGATCTAGCTGTCTCTGTGGCCATCTATCCTTAAGACTTATGGCCATCGTTGGCAGAATGTTTCCGTTTGGTGTCAGGGCAAGGGTTTGTGCTCTTTGTCTTCTGATCCTACGGTGGTGTTGGAGTTCCTTCAGGACGGTTTTCAACTGGGTTTGGAGGTCTCTACCTTATGCAGTCAGTGGGTGGCTGTTCAGGTGTTTTGGGGGGCTGGTGTGTTGTCTGTGGCCCCTCTGGTGGCGTGCTTGCTGTGTAGTTGTTTTCTGTAGCATCTGGTTGTTCATTCCCCGGTGCCACTGTGGGACTTGCCTCTAGTTCTGCAAAGTTTGCATGGTGCTCCATTTGAGCCTTTGGAGTCTGCTGATGATAAGTTTCTGTCGGCAAAGTTTGTGTTTCTGGTGGCCATTTCTTCTGGGAGATGGGTGGGGGAGATTGGGGCTTTGTTGTCCTCCCCTCCATTCCTTGGGTTTTTCCCGGACAAGATGGTGCTGTGTCATAGTCCTGCCTTTCTCCCTAAGGTGGTTTCTTCATTTCATTTGTATTCTGATATTATTATGCCTACCTTTTGTCCTTCTCCAGTGTCTGAGGAGGATGTGCATTTGCAATCTCTTGGTGTCCATCTGGCTCTTTCTATGTATTTGCAGGGCACTGCCTCATTTCGCAAATCTGATGCCTGTTTTTCTCCCATGGGCTGGCGAAGAGGGTTCTCAAGCCAACTCTCTCTACTCTGTCCCGCTGGAATAAGTTGGCCATTTCTCAGTCTTATTTTTGTGCTGGCCAACCTGCCCCAGTGACTTTTCCTGTGAGGTCATTAGGGGTGTTTCTGCCTCCTGGGCGGAATTTAAAGGGGCTTTCATACATGCCATTTGTTTTACTGCCTCTTGGGCTTTGCCTCACACGTTCATGTCCTATTACCATTTACAGCTGGGGGGAAATGTATCCTCTGATTTTGGTACTGTTGTTTTGAGTTCTGTGGATTCTCCTGCAGTGTAATGTTTTGGGTCATTTGTTTAATTAAATACACCTGTTTTTTTGCTTATCCGTGGTGTGGTTTGTTTCGATATTAGTTTTGGTTTGGGTACATACCCATACGTAAGGACTGTGAGAGGAAGTCGGGCGAGAAGTTATAGCCCGGTTACTTACCAGCAATTTTCATTACTCCGAGTCCATGTCTTCCTCGTCACAGACTTGAGTTCCACCTGCCTCTCCCTGTTGTTCAACTGATTTCTTTCTAGCTTGATTTTTTCAGCAAGTCCTTCCCAGGAAGTGATGTATTTGTACTCATACGTATGGGGCTATTTTGGTTTGGGAAGGAAAGGTCAGGTTTGGTAATTAAGTTCTGCATGAAGGGAGATAAACTCATACGTAAGGACTGTGACAAGGAAGACATGGGCTAGGAGTAATGAAAATTACTGGTAAGTAACCAAGCATTCCCAAAGCAGCGGAGCAATGAACACCATCAGGGACCTACCTGTAGAATGTATGACCCATCTCGTTAGAGCACCTCTGTGTGGTGGATGCAAAGAATACAGCATCAGGGCCAGTGCTCTGGCCTGTGTGTACCTTCCCACATCGTGTGAGCAAACACAGCCTGCTGGAAACGGGAGGGAAGCAACAGAGGAGGCACGACCGACAGCCAGGGGGAGCTGGTCATTAAAATAAATTGCATAGTGAGGGTGTTCGGCCAACAGAGGGCAGTGGTAGCAGAGAATACTCCTTGCCAGCCACAGCGAACAAACAAGCAACCAAGTGCCACCAAGTGAAATCCTGGGCCTCTCTCCCAAAAAACAAGAAAAATCAACATCTAATGAACACAGAGACTGCATGCAGTATTGGAGGGAGTCACACGGTTTTGCCCCCAGCAAGGCATTCAGTGCCACCATGACATCATCTGATTTGGGACGCAATAACCCTGACTAACAACCCCCTGAAGCAGTGTCTGTTAGAACAATTAGTGATTTGACAGCCCTGTGACAAGGGGTGCAGGCGTAAGCCCCACAGGTACATAGAAAAGGGGCAAACAATGGCATACATTCCAGCATTCGAGTCATTCATTATTTCATACACCCATCTGCACAAGCACCCGAATGGGAACTCTGGGTGGAAAGAAATATATTTTGCTGTGACATGAGCTGAACACTATCGGATGCGACAACTCCTGCTACATCTGGCAGTGAAACACATACACAAGTTGTCCTGCTCTTTGACAGAGAAAGGTCTACCTCACACATATGCCACCAAGGTTGCTGCACTAAAGACGCATTTTGAACCCATGGCCAATGCTGATTATAAACTATTTGTATTCATGCAAGCGCGACAAAGCCCCGATCGATTAAGATTACACAAAGCTCAGACAACCTGCAAGCACATGCACGTTTCATGATCAAACAGGGCAAATTAGGGCACAGATCATCTAATGAAGCACCTCTTTGGAGCTCCAAGAACAAATACTCCAGGAACCAGGAAACATTTTGCCTGATATTGTGATGCTAGGAAGGTCAAAAGAACTGTTGAGAGCCAGAGCGTTGCATATAGAATCGGTTATGAATCATCCCATAGAGATTGAGCCAGTGAATTTGGTCTTCCAACCCAAACCCGCGGAGAAAGGAAAGGATCAGCAAAACAACCCGCAAACCTACAGATACTATGGTGGCCCTTCCCACAGGACAAGTAAATGTCCGGTGACAGGGAAGATGTGCATGTCCTGTGGCAAGACAAATCACTTCCCCAGGTTCATTTGTCGCTTCGTCCCTCCAGGCGCTTCAGTCACGGTTTGTTACAGGCCCAAAGCAGTCCTGACCAACACAGTGAATGAGATTACCATGTCCCAACCAGATCAGGATTATGACAACATGGATGATGATGAAAAAGTTGGATCATTCCACATGGTGTTCATAGTGGGTTAAGCGAGGGCTGAGAAGAGATCCCCTCCAAAGTGCTAAGTTCTGGTTGGGATCAGACAAGACACAGCAATCATCGTCAAAGTTGCATCAATTAACATATATTCCAGGACACATATCTAGCTTTCAAAGCTAAAGTGACATTGAGACTGGCGAAATTCTGGGTGTTCAAGTTTGGGCAAGCTCAACCCTGCCCCGGGGGGGGGGGGTATATTCATGGTGCACATCACCCATGACCAAATCACAGAGCGAGCCAAGGTGTATGTTATAGAAGTTGGAAACGGCATGCTCCTGAGTTGCCAGACCCCCGAAAAGCTTTGTCTTGCCTAATTTGCATTAAAGAATCCTCCTAGGCCTAGGGAGACAAAGCAGCGGAACGTGTCAGAGCATGGCATCGGTAGGCGTCCGTGCCAATGGCCTAATGAAAAGGATCCATGGCGTCATGCAATAGTCCGCCCGTCATTCGAACTGGCTCAAGAGGCTTGGGTCAGGGGCCTGACCCAGTCTGCAGCAGCCAACGCAGGGAATGCCGACTTCTTCGCTTCAAATTGAGTTCAGATTTTTTCCATAAGTTGCTTGCTTTGAAGGTTTCCTCCCGGTGGTCTGCAAAGCTTGGACCAGGAGTTCTGGATACCAAGCCTCTTGAGCCAGTATGAATGCCTCTTGAGCCAGCGGATGATTGCATGACGCCGTGGAACTTTTTCATTAGAATTGGACGATTGCCATTCTGCTGCTTTGCCTCCCTGTGCCTAGGAAGAATCTTTCCAATGAGTTTAGCTGTATGGGCGACAAAGCTTCTGTACTTCTTTCCTTCCATTGTCCTGAAGACGCCCACAGACGAAAGGACCGAAACATGTTGATACTTCATACTGGAGGAGCACTTATAATTGAAACAAACTAAAATAGCACTGGTACACACACTTAAGTAATAGGGAACAAGCCTGTCCTCGCGGCGTGTGTCACTAAAAAGACTACCTCTTATTGTGGACTGTGTGTTTATTCTGAGACATCCACGAATATTTGAAAGTAATTGGAAGACTGAAGTGAAGTTTTCAACGGTTCCTATGTGAAGATTTATTTGTCGATAAGCTGTCAAGAAGAGGAATGAGTGTCTTTTTCTGGATTATTTTTTGTGATGTATATGTATGATTATGTAACAGTTTGTATGTTGAGCCCAGGTATGAGTATGGAGAGTACTAGTTATCCAACTTGTTCTTAATTCCTTGAATAAACCATTATTGGTGATGAATAGATACATCTACTGGTGACTAATTTGACTAATTCCGGGCCAAACATGGTTGGGCGCCCCCCTACATACAAAATCTGGTAAAACCCTACGTGCCCACTCGACAGCTGAGATCAGCGAGCCTCTCTCTGTTTTCTGTTTCCAGAGTCCGTCTCACTCGTATGAGAGGCCGCTCATTCGCCTATCTTGGCCCCAAACTGTGGAACTCTCTTCTGTTGCAACTTAGGTGTGTCATTCGCTTTTAGTCTTCTGTAAGAAATTAAAGACCTTCCTTTATAACGCAGCATAACTTGTTCTGTGCTCCTTCTGCAACGTTTGGCTTGCGTATTGTCCTGCTAAGCGTCGGGAAACCCTGTTGGGCAGCGGTGTGCTTTATAAATCTATAAATATATAAATAAATTTCACTGTGTTGAAATTTATGTGGGACAATATATCCCCTCAGTATACCATTTTTCTGTTTTGCTTATCGTTACCCAGGTATGGTGGTGTCATTTGGGTATACCCCTACAGTATAATACTCCTGTAGAATACAACACTAATATAAAGAGGAAGTAACAAGGAGAAATACAGATACATGTCTGGAAACGCCCATGCTTTACTCATGTAACACCTACCCAATACAAAGTAATGCAAGGCAGCACTATGCGCTGCATTGCAGTACTCTGTATTTACTAAACAACGCAAAGCCTCACAAAGTGGCTTTGCGTGGCGTAGTAAATGCCAAAAATGAATTTGTGTCTGGGCTGCGCCACAAAAGTGACGGAATCCTCATGCAAAATCATAGTAAATCTGGGCCTTAATCATATTTGTCCTCATAAATGAGGGTTCTTCGACATCGGGAGAAAATGAACAACTCAATTATGTACGATTCTGAGGATGTATTCTAACGGATAGTTTTTGGGCATAGCTGCAATGTTTACTTTGTGATATGGTTAATATTGTTAAGCTTTGAAAATGTTAAAAGAATAAAAAGATTTATTAAAAAGATATTTATGGAACTGCAAGAGGATCACAGAACCCGCAGATGTAACAAAGCTGTGAGAGTGAGTGGGAAAAGCCAGGTTTTCAGCTGCTTGCAAACCTCCAGTTTCTTCCTCTGCTCCAAGGGTCATGGCCGGCGACCCACAACACACTACTGTCCGATTTCTCTGGCCTCAACTGTGCCTCTTTTCATCTTTCTTACCCGGGAAGTTTCTGACACAGTTTGAGTCGAGGATTTAAAACTAGTGACAGAGTTTCAAAGTGAAATCACACACTTCTGCCTCCCCAGTTGGCCCTTAGCCAGCTCTAGAGGAGATATTGGAGCACTGCAGATGTTCCAGATGTTGTGCCCATGGGGCTGCAGCTCCCCTTGGTGCTGCTTTGTGGGTAGAGAGAGTCTAATGTTGAATCCAGATCATGTAACTGAATGTGAAACGAACTCCCCAGTCAGCCTTACACACAGCTGCCGACCGACTGCTACAGAAGTAGATGCAATTGTAATATTCCTAATTTATTTAGGTATTTTATAAAGCACAAGTTGCCATTTTGCGATTACTTGAAAGCACGTATTGTACCGTATTCAGGTACTGAAAAACAATGTACCGTAGACAGAGGAGGCTTAAAACACAGCAGGACAAGGTGGGATCTGACAGCCTGCATTCTTTTATATCACCCACAAGAGTGTCCTGGTGCTGGGCTGGTGGGAGTGCCTAGCCCCGCCTATGGCAGGTTAAGTAACTGAAAAACTTCTTGCAGAATTTAAGAAGAGAGGAGGAGGCTCTGATGTGGACTGGGAGGTCATTCCACGCTTTAGGAGCGATGTAAGAGAATGCCCGTCCTCCTCATCTGTTTCTGTGTATTTTTGGGATGTGTGTGATTAAGAGTCCTGTAGAGCGGAGGTGTATGGGAGGTTGGTGGAAGGAGATGTGACTGTTCAGGCATGTGGGGCCTGAGTTGTGAGGTGCCTTGAATGTGTGTGTAGGAGTTCGAATTGAGCGCGTTTGTGTGTCGGGAGTCAGTGTAGTTCCGTGAGTAGTGGTGTGTTGTGACTTCTGTGTGGGAGGTTGAGGATGAGTCTGGGTGCCGAGTTCTGGGTGGCTTGGTAGTCTTCTAGTGAGTTGCTTGGTAATCTCGGCAAGGGATTGGATCTGCTAAGAGTCCCAATCCTCCCACCCAGTCTCCGACAAGCAGCTAATGCAGTAAAAGTCTGACTTGTAAAGAAGCGAGGGGGAAAGGGGAGGGGAGAGAGAAAGGGGCACAGAAGCTGGTCATCAGCATGAGACGGATCAGTCACATGTCTTCTGGCACAGGGTCCACATAATCAGACCAGACCTGGAGCCAGGAGTATAAGCTTTGGGGGGGCATGGCCCCTGGTCATGACAAAAATGCAAAAGGGAATTTGGAGGCGGATTGAGTGAGTTCTCCCTAGAAATTTTGTTAAGAAATTTAAACACTATTGTAAGTAAGGAACATGACTCAAAATAATATGGAATTTTACAGGGGGTTCCCCTAGCACCTTTCTAGGAAGGTTGTGGCAAATCATATGTTTTAGAGCAGTTTGTTCATTACCATCGGTGAAAGCTGGAAGAAGTTAAATACAGTTTTACAAGGGGCAGCCTCCCTTAAATGAGGATATAACACTATGGATAGCACTAATCTCTGTGTCTGGTGGCTGAGTGGACTAACACTTCCAGTGCAGGGATCTGTTTTAATCCAATGGCCACAGGTTTAAATCCTGGCATGCCAACTCAGTCCTTCATCCTGCAGAGAAAATGAGTACCATTCAGCTGGGTAACACCATAAGTCTGCCCACAGTATCAATAGACCTCTGCAGGGCTGATACAAACTTTACAAAGGCAGTGTATGCATTGTTATCTCAAGAGAACTACCTATTTGCCAAAGACTCTGAGGGAGTGGGCAGATTCCATGTCACAGGGGTCACTTTCTGCTAATTAATGCCCGGCTGTTCATGCCCCTGTGTCATTGTTTCAGTACCCCATACCAGTGCCCGTGTCCATATGGCCCACTGGTACCTTGTCTTATTGTTCCTGAGTCAATGCGTCAGAATCAGCGCTCTGATGTCAGTTTCCCTAAACCAACGTCAGCGCCCCCATATCATTGCTGCTCTAGTTAGTAATGGCGGCTCTTTCTTTCTCCGCACATTTCTGCCTCACGCCAGTTTGTGGCTGCAGGGAACTCTTCACTTTTCTTGCAGGAGCGCAATAATTTACACCTGCTCTGAAAAGGTGGATTTAGTCAAAGGAAGTGTTTCCTGTCTACTTTGATGGGACATGCAACTTTTAATATTTTAAAAATGATGGGTGTTATTAGAAAGGGTAGTTGGCCTCAGTATATTGTAATCCCATTTAAATTATGGAAACACAGCTCTAAAATCATACATTTTTTAGCGCCGGCACAGGGGTGAGCACAGGGATGCGCTATATTCTTCTTAATACGGCGCATACCTGCGTTTTGAAAATGACGCAGTTCGGCGCAGTAAAATTGCTTGCGGCACCCCGCTGCACCAATTTCATGTAAATATGCCTTCATCACACTGTAGTAAAGATAACACCGCCTTTCATCCTTCTAAGATGCTTGCCAATTTCATTAGTTTTGTTTTAGTAAGGACTTCTGATTGGGTGAGGACTGATGCAGAAAATTGCTCCCAGTGTATGTTCCTTTAGATTCAGGCTGGACAATGGAGGTGTGTAGTAGAGACGTGTGAAATTTGTGCAAATTGCTTCTGCATAATTATATAACATTTCAATAAAATAATTCATTTACACATAATTAAGTGAAGTACAAATCTACAATTTTGCGCTATATATTATAGAGTGAAATGTGTCCTTGCATCAATTTATCGACACGAGGATGAAATTTGCGCTAAAATAATAGCACGAATAACAAAGTTGCCATGATCAATAGCCGCTCACGTTCTGGTTGTTCAAATTGTTCTTGTGCTCCTACTCTACAATTGTGCCACAAGCTGTGGTGTAATTATGCAACATGGTGCATGGAGTAATTACAGGAATTTTGCATACCACCGTTCCGCAGCTCCTCAGGCTCTCAGAGGTTCTGGCTGCCTTCCCCCAAATAACCGTTCCCTTAATCCGGATGCATCTTAGAAAGCTTAGAACAGGAGTGTGATGGGGTATAATGGTCCTTAATGCAAGCAAGGAAAATGGGCTTCCTTACCTCCTTGTAGAACAGTAAAATGCAGCCTCAGTTGCTGACCAGAGGCATAGGAAGGGTGTTAATGATCCTTATGCAAGCTGGGAAAATACACCATCATTGAGGTGCAGTGGGCTCCTGCATTTCTGGGCCCCATTGCAACTGCACCTGTTGCACTATTGATAGCCACCAATAGATGGGAGCCTCAAAGCATGGACTGAAGTCCCACTGCACCTGCTGCACCATGGTGCCACTGCACCTGCTGCATTATACATACTTTTCACAGAAAACTTTCCTCTCTTTGCTTTTCAGCATCTTTATCACATCAAAAGCCACTGAGAACATTTGTTTTTTTTGTAGCCGAAGAGGCTTTCTATCCTGTTGGCCTCCTTGCTTTCATGGGTCCCAATGTCCTGAAAATAAAAACAATAAGATACAAGGGTGCAGGGTAGGGGTACCCTGACCCCCTGAAACTTGTGGCAGAAGCCCAGAGGTCAAAATCAAAAGTTTTGTTTTGGGGTGCCACAAGCCAGAATTCCCACGGGAGTCCAACTGGCCGCCCTGGCTCCTGGTAGAGTCCTCTGGTATTGGGAAAACAATTTAAAAAAAGAGGGGTGTTGGTGTCCATTCAGCAGGGGGTGTTGGCTGACTGTAGGGGTGGTTGAGATCAGGGCCTGGCCGCGGAGTGGTAATAAAATTTTACTTACGTTAAAATACCCTAGATATTCTCTAAAAAAGCTATATGTTAAAGTGACCATATAGTAATAATATTTCACTTTGTATAGAAAAAAACTTAGAAATTCACTGAAAAAAACAGAGGTTAAAGTTTAGTTATATCTAGGTGAAAAGTCAATTTGAGCATAACATTTAAACCTAAAAAAACACTGAAATTCACCAATTATTGTTAAATCAAAAACTATAGCTAGTGCCCACAGCATGCACTTCTCATGAACTCACATATTACAACACTCATGACTTGTTCTATGACATCATTGATACTAACACTGTTATATAGTTACTTCAGCTTACTATAACTGGCAAATTTTAGAGTGTTATGTTCTACCTGACATTTTCACCTAACTATAACGTCACTTTAACCTTTATTTTTTAGTGAATAAAATGTTATATATACATATTACCTACTTGCGGTTGCCAGTAGGTAGTTATAGTTAGGATGTAATTTCCAAAGGAAGAGCTTTTTTTCATTTGTCAATCGCTTTGGCGTTGTTTGACGAATCCTCGCGAAATTTTCAAAACTAGTTTGACGCTCTCTTTAGCTGCTGTCTTGAAAGTTTGGGGTGATCTGTTAACTGGGGGCCAAAAAAAAGGGGCCCCGCAAAACGCATTTTCCACATGTTAATTTTCATAGGAAACTTTAGACACGGCTACAGCCCAAACTGCTGAATGCAAATTTGGCAGGTAGAAATTCCCTGACCCCCTAGGCCTCTTGGGGGGTACAACAGGGACCCAGAAGGCCCCCCAAAAAATGTGCATTTTTTTAATTGTGGATCTCACTGAAATTTTCTTTAAAAATGAAGTGTGGCATCCTGTGCTTTGTTAATTATTGGCCCCCAGGTGGGCCAGGTCTCGGGGGCATTTTCCAAATAAAGGAGAGGGGGAGCACGGGCCCCCTCTCCTGCGGCTTAATATGCCCCGGGGACTACCACCCCACAGGGCTTTTTAATGATAGATGAGGGGCCTCTTGGACCCTCCTGGGCCCCAGGGACCAACTCTCCTTGCCATATGCCCGGCGGACCACCACCACCCCGGCATTTATGCATTCTATGGGGGGGCCTCTAGGACCCCTCCCTGGCCATGGGGACCACCACCTCCCCGGCGCCATAAACAAGTTTTATTGGGGGTCCTCAGTGGCCCTCCGGGCCCTGGGGACCACCACCTCTCTGGAGCCAAGTTCTTTTTTTTAAATGACAGGGGGGTGCACCATTCTCAGTCACGGAGACCTCCACCTCCCTGGGGCAGGCCCTACAATAAGAAAGAAGAGGGGCTGTGTGGACCCCTTCCTGGAGCCATGGATGGCCCTGGGCACAACCGCCCCCCAGGGCCGGCTCCTGCTATGTCTCGGGGTGCCCAGTCCTGGGACATAGCTGTTTGCTACGGCTTGGCGGGAGCTTTACCGCTCCTGCCAAGCCATAGAAAATGCTCTGCTTCCAGCAAGTGAGAGCATTAAAAATGCTCTCGCTTGCTGGAAGCTGAGGAAAGTTGCTTTCACAGATAGCTCCCTCTCTGTGAAAGCAATGCCGGCTCCTGCAGGAGGGCTTCAGGCCCCCCGCTGTCCCCAACAGTTGTAAGTGTGTGCCCTGGGTGGGACCAGTGCACCCAGAAGAGAGCCTGAGCCCTGGTGAATGGGGTCCCTAGAGCCGAAATCAGACGGGGAGGGGGACCACGCGGCCTCTCTCCCCTTAATTGTTTTAAATAAATGCATTTTAAAAAAGGCCAGGCCCCAGGAGATGGGGTCCCCAGGGCTAGAACCGGCCTGGTGAGGGGGGGGTGCAAAACCCCCCTCTCCCATTCAAAAAAGACCTGCTCCAGGGGATGGGGTCCCATGCAACTCCCCTCCCCTAATATATGAAAGGAAAAAAAGCTGGCTTGGCAAGTCGCCAGAGGCCCACCCCCTTTCACCACCAATCTGCAAATGTGCCTTCTGGTGCACAACGGGTTGGGGGATGCAGTCCCCTTGGCTACAGAAGGTCTTTGGGGGCCAACAAACAATTCAGTTACCTCCAGTAAGACCCACACAGCAGGATTGCTGAGAGGTCTTTGGAGGCCATGTCCCTTTCTCCATCACTCTGCAAACACACCTCCTGGCGCACTACTGGTTGATGGATGAAGTTCCCTTGATGCTGAGGGTTCTTTGGGGCCAAGAACCCCTCCTGTTACCTCCAGTAAGTCCAACACTGCTTGGTTGCTGACAGCTGGTTGGAGGCCCGCCCCTTCCACCACCCCTCTGCACACACGCCTCCTGGTGCACACCTGTTTGGGCGATTAACTCCCCTTGGCTGCTGACTGTCCTTGGGGGCCAACTACTCCTCCTGTTAAGCAATCCCACTGTATGGGACTAACTGGAGGTAAAAGGAGGGCTTCTTGACCCCCAAGGACCCTCAGAATCCAAGAGGACTTCATCCTCAAACCAGTAGTGTGCCTGGAGGGGCATTTTCAGAATGGATGAGAAAGAGGACGTGGTCTCCGACAGCCTCTCAGCAATCCTGCAGTGTGGGACTTACTGGAGGTAATAGGAGAGGTATTTGGCCCCCAAGGACCATCAGTAGTAAAGTGGACTTCATCCCCCAACCAGTAGTGCACCAGGAGGCGTGTTTGCAGAGTGGTGGAGAAGGGGGAGTGGCTTCTAAAGACCTCACAGCAATCCCGCTGTGTGAGACTTACGGGAGGTAACAGAAGGGGTTCCTGGCCCCCAAGGACCCTTAACATACACAGGGACTCCATCCCCCAACCAATAGTGCGCCAGAAGGTGCATTTGCAGAGTGGAGGAGAAAAGTAAGATACATTTATTATTTAGTTAATAAAAACCGTAACAATTTTAACATAAAAAATAAAAATCAATATAAATATGATTTCATAGTTTAAAACAGAACTTCTTTTTCAGGTTGGGCACTCTTGGTACTTGCGGAAGTAATGTTCATGTAAATCAAGTAATGTTTGTGATTTTAGACCATAAAGTGCCTATGTGACAGAGACTAAAGGCGAGCAAGCTTCGTTCTTAGACTTGGACGAAGTAATGAGTCGTTCTAAAATGTATTCAATGTGCAAAATTGACAAGGTAAATGCTTCGTCAACCATTAATTTTTACAGGAGCAATTTGATCATATTCACTGTACACAGGCGATTAGGATGGCGAGGACTTTAAGGTGTAGGCTTCATCCTTACTTTGATATATAGTAAGGAGTTCATCTGAAGATACTTTGATGTGCAAAATAAGCACATTAATTATACATTTGTTCCTTGAGTTTTAAGGTGCAGGCTACTCTTATTTTGACAGAGTAAGAGGTACATCGATAGATGATTTGATGTGTAAAATGGGCAAATTAATTATACATTTATTCCTTGAGTGGAGGCCTAATAAGCTTTGCTTCTAAAATTCTGTACAGTGTGCATTATAATAGTTCATTAAGACTGTACTTTACGTGTAGCTTTTTGTCTTCTCAGACTTAGTACTAAAATGTGAGGCATTTTCTGTTAAAAAGTAAAATCAGTGCTACTGTTTGGCTGTGGTTTTCAAAGCCTGATCGTGAACTCTGAGGTATTTTATCAATTTGCCGTTCATTTGGGGACCTGACGGGTCTAGCTCTTGGATGATAGCTGCTCTGCATTTCCTAATACTTCTAGCGATGAGGGCTTTTCTTAGTAAAGTGACATGTGCTGTATAAAGATTGGGGCATATACAAATTAGGTGAATGAAATCCTCTTTTTTTTCTACCACAAAGTCTGCATGCTGTGGGCCCCTTTTGCATCCAGCTCGGCTGGTCCGCTGTTGACAGCAGCTTTCCGAGGAGTAGTGCCATCAGTTATTTTTTTAGGTGTACCGGAAATGTGAGATTTAAGTAAGGTGCTGGTGTAAGGGTCTTGTAGTTTTTAATCAACATCCAGGCGTGTGATCTGTGGCTGAAGCTGTTTTTGTCAAGTAGCAAGGAGTAGAATTTTGCAGCTTTGTTTATGATGTGTTTGAAAGTTGTGAAGGATAGATTATTGTTCCTCAGCTCAAAAGTACTTGTGGTTGGTAGAGCTTTGAAAAGATATTGGGGCATATTAGCAAGACCGGCGATAATGGGCTTGCTAATATGCGTTATAGAATTCAATAGAAGCCCAGGTTAGATGTCCTGCACATCTAACCTGGGCTTCTATTGAATTCTATACGCATATTAGCAAGCCCATTATCGCCGCTTTGCGGCAGTTTTCTGCCGCTAAAACGGCGATAATTTTATCGCCGGTCTTGCTAATATGCCCCATTGATTGTACGCTGATTTTTTAGTCATTTTCCACTTCTAACCAAAGAGACTTGTTGAGTGCGGAGTGCGCTGAGTTTTGTTTTATTTTGTGACAATAGTTTATTGTGGTATACATTCTCCCTATTGTTTCATTTATTAGCCTGAATTCCAGTTGCACCCGCGCCGGTGATGCTGTCTTAGGAAGCTGAAAGACCCGTTTATAGGTTGTGACTTGCAGTTTGTTCAAAAGTGCAGAAACTTTTTCATGCATTTTTGCCTCTATCACGGAACGTAGTGGTTTGTAAGAGGGACCCTCCAATTTTTTGACCACTGTTCTAAAAGCAAAAGCTAATGCAAGGGTTCTCTGTGACGTATAGTGTTTCTGCTTGTGGTGATTCAATCTGTTGTCAATATAAGCTCCCAGGTATTTGTAGCTGGTGGGGAAAGGGGGTGGGGCCTCCAATCACCTCTCAACAGTCCCCCCGGTGTGGGATTTACTGGAGGTAACAGGAGGTGTTCCTGGCCCTCAAGGACCCTCTGCAGCCAAGGGGAATTCGTCCCGCAACCAGTTGTGCAGCAGGAAGAGCGTTTGCAGAGTGGTGGTAAAAGGGGGCAAATCCTGCCCCAAAAAAGTTTTTTATAAAGTTTTTGGGGCCCTACTGGGTCCCTATGGGACCTCCTCAAGAGGCCTAGGGTTTCAGGGTATTTCTAACCTGCCCCCTTTTCTTATTTTTAAATGTTTTTCTGGGACTCGGCTCAAGCCAAGTACCAAGATGGCTGCCAACACTTCCTGGTTTGAAGTGTTGGAAGCCAATCAGATCTCAACACAAGTTCGGGAGGGGTAGAGGATCTACTGCGTCCCTATATATACAATTGGAAATTTCTTTAAATAACTACGCAACTACTGAACGGATTTACACCAAATCACAAAAAGGCACTTCCCTGAACCAACATCTACCTTTCTGCCAAATTTGGTGGAATTCCGTTTAGCGGGTTGGGCTCTAGCAGTGTGTAGAGTTTCCTATGTTATGTTATATGAGTTTATAACGCGCACAGCTACTCATGAGTATCCCGGCGCGGTGCCTAACGGGGTAAGGACGGTGTGCTTTCAAGAGAATAGGTGTGTCTTCAGTTTCCTCTTGAACGCTACAGGGTCATGGATGGTACGCAGGGCAAGAGGAAGGGCGTTCCAGGCAGCCACCGCCTTCACTGTAAAGGAGCTGCCCCCTATTCTCTGTAACTTGAAATGAGGAACCTGAGCATAACAAAGGGACAAAGACCGCAGGGGGCGTGCGGGAACATAACAAGAAAGACGTCTCTGCAGGTAAAGAGGACCACAACCATGAAGAGCACGGTGGGCCAAAGTCAATAATTTAAATTTAACTCTATCCACCAGGGGGAGCCAGTAGAGAGAACGCAGCTGTTGACGGACACTGTTCCTAGCCGAGATGCCCAATAGAAGTCTGGCTGCCGAGTTTTGAACCACCTGCAGCTTCTTCAGCAGGTACCCGGGGATACCAGCGAAAAGGGATATTGGCCTAGTCCAGCCGTGACAGAATCAACGCACATGTGACCGTCTTCCTCGCCGCCTGAGGTAGGAGGGGGAAGAATCTTCTGAGAGTTTTAAGCAGGCCGAAGCAACATCCAGCCAGCTTCTTAATGTGCGTCGAGAAGGAAAGACATTCATCAAACCATACCCCCAGGTTTTTAGCTGGCTTCCCTAATGAGGTAGGTGATGGAAACTCAGGAGGCCAGAGCTGCTCTCTAAAGTTGAGGGGGAATTTACCAAATAGCAGGACCTCTGACTTTTCTTCATTACACTTAAGCTGCGCCTCCGCCAGCCATTTAAAGATAGAAGAAAGGCAGTGGTGAACCAATAGTACAGAGTCCGCATCTTTGTCCCAGGTAAAAAGCAACTGAGTGTCGTCTGCGTATGCCATCACCTTAGCCCCCAATTCCTCCGCCAAATTTATCAGCGGAGTAACGTAGATATTAAAAAGAAGGGGGCTAAGGGAGGATCCCTGGGGGACTCCTGTTAATACAGGCTGAGGGGAGGAGGAGGACGGTGGATTACAGATCTGCTCAACCCGCCCTTCCAAGAAGGACCGGAACCAGCCCCACACGGCACCCGACAGGCCAATCCAAGCCAGACGTGACAGGAGAAGTGAGTGCGGGACCGTGTCGAACGCGGCCGAGAGGTCGAGCAAAATTAATGCCGCTCTCCCGCCGGCGTCCAAGCACTCCCGGATGGCCTCCGCCACCTCCACCAGCACTGTTTCTGTACTATGGGACGCTCTGAACCCTGATTGAGCAGGGTGCAGAAGCGTCTCTCTTTCCACAAAGTCCGTAAGCTGTTTATTAACCACCTTCTCACACACCTTCGCCAAAGCAGGAAGGAGGGAGATAGGTCGGTAATTCCCTGGGCAGAAGGGATCCAAAGACGGCTTTTTTAGGAGTGGTAAGATCTTAGCCTCCTTCCAAACCTGGGGTACCACCCCTTTCTGGAGGGACATATTGATGATGGTATTCACCTCTGTATTTGCGGCCTCGGCAACTACTGCCAGTGTCCTCGCAGGACATGGGTCCGAGGGCGAGCCAGACTTTGGACCCTTAAGAATTTTAAGACAATCCAATGGGTCAATTGGCCTACATGAAGACCAGGAATGGACTGGACCAGCAAAATGACACTCCAAAGGTGCCTCCACTATAATGTCGCGGGGAGTAAATGCCGCTTGGATAGCCCGGATCTTATCCCTAAAACAGCAAGAGAGAGTGTGACACCAGGAAGGTGAAGATGAAGACGCACTTGCTTGGGCCAACGGGGACGTGAAGCTCTGAACAATCGCAAAAATGTCCTTAGAGTTGTTACTGGCTAATTCGATACGGGTCGAGTAAAATTGCCCTTTAGCCAGCGTGATGGCTGCAAATTAACATTGGGAAAATGTGTTTTGGGACCCCTCCTTTTTCTCGGCTCCTGGTTGACGGATCACCCCAAAACATTCAAGACAGCAGCCGTAGTGAGCATCTAACTAGTTTTGAAAGTTTTGCACAAATTCGTTAAACGATGCAAAAGTTATTGGTAAATAACAAACGCTCTTCCTATGGAAACTACATTCTAACTATAACTACCCACTGGCGACCGCCAGTAGGCAATGTGTAAGTATGTATGTATGTATATACAAACACTGATTGATTTTTAAGGCTTAGAGTAATATATTAAATTATGCAAAAAGAAGCAGGGAAATGATTCTGAAATTGGAGGCCTTCAAGGATCAATGCCAGGAGAGGCATATTCTTAGCCTGGTCAAAGAAGCATCATTGAGAATTAAAACTCAGGTTAACCCTAACTTTTACTTGCTTCCAAAATCCATAAGTCACTCATTGGTCCCCCATGGGGACTTTTTGTTGCAGTGTAAGTGGTCTTGCTGAAAACTATTTTTGTTATGCTCTGAGGATTTGTAGAGTGCACTTATCACCCAAAGGGAATCCAGGCACTGGAGTAGCTGAGCAGGCCGGTCTGGCTCCTTGTCGAATAGCCAGGTCTTTAGTTTCTTGCGGGATTCAAGAAGGGATGGGGGAGCTCCTCATGTGGTGTGGAAGGTCATTCCAAGATTTGGCGGCGATGTAGGAAACGGAGCGTCGTCCTGACTTGCTCCTATGGATGCAGTGTATTTGTGCAAGGAGAAGTGAGGCTGAGTGCATTTGCCTAGTGGGTTAGTGGAAGGTGTGGCAGTGGTTCAGGTGGGCAGGTCCGACGTTGTGGTGAACTTTGTATGCATGGGTGTGCAGTTTGAATTGGTATTGCTTCTGGAATGTAAGCCAGTGTAGCTCCTTGATGTGGGCGTGATGTGTGCATTGCAGGGGATGTTGAGGATGAGTCTGGACGGGTGTTCAGCAATCTTTGTAAGAGTTGATTCATGATGCCAGCATAGAGTACATTGCTGTAGAGCAGTCTGGTGGTGATGAGGGCTTGGTGGACCATGCATCTGGTGTCAGGGGGGAGCCAGAAGAATATTTTGCAGGGCATGTGTCGGGTGAAGAAGCAGGAGAAGGTGACAACGTTCACTTATTTTCCATTTGTGAGTCTGTCATACACGATGATACCGGGGTTTTTGGCGTGGTCCCTGGAGGGGTACGGGGTGGGTGGCCACCAGGAGGAGTCCATGGAGAGCTCTTGTTGCTGAAGATCAAGACTTCACTTTTATTTGTGTTGAGCTTTAGGCAGTACTGTTTCTTCCAGTTAGCTACTTTGGCCATGCAGGTGTTGAAGTTGGTCCTGGTGGTGTGGCTGTTGCCTGTGGGACAGACAATGAGCTGGGTGTCATCTGCGTAGGATACAATGTTGAATCTGAGAGATCTTATATCGTGGGTGAGTGGTGCCATGTAGACGTTGAAGAGGTTAGGGCTCAGTGATCATCCTTGAGGAACTCCGCAGATGAGGTTCTTGGGATCGGAGGTGTAGGGTGTGAGTCTGATACACTGGGTTCGGTCGGTGAGGAAGAAGGTCAGCCAGGTCAGGGAGGGAACATGTATTCTGGAGTTGTGGAGTCTTGTGATAAGGGTTCCGTGGGATACGGTGTTGAAGGCTGAGGAGAGGTCGAGTAGCATCAGTGTGGCGTTTTCTCATTTGTCTTCTTTGTCCATGATGGTCCGGATGTCGTCAGTTGCTGCAATAAGACAGGTGTCCATGCTCCGTGCTATGGTTATTGAGGAATCCAGACTGTGAGACCTTGTGAACAGAATCCCGTTCCAGGGTATAGGTGAAGGACATAACTGATGTTCTGAACAGGTTCAATTGTATGTCTTGGCAGTGCTAATATTTTTTGTCTGCTGTAGATGGTACTGCCTTGTATGCCAGTCTTAACTATGCACAGGACTCAGACTTCATTAAACATTTATGGCACAACTGCTAATCTTCACTTTGACATTGAAGTGAAATGCAGTTTCAGATGATGCAGTTTATTCTATACGAGAACAATTTTATATACACTAGATCCCACTCACTACAAGTGCAGGGAAATGCCATGGTGGGTATCTGTCTGGCCTCAACTTAAGCACATCGGCTATCAATATACTGGTAAACAGTTGTGCCCTGGGACATAAAGTAGGACCAGTTGAAGGCTCACACAACTCTTTGGCTCAGATACATGTATGATTCACCGCTGACTGGGCACTCTTATTTGAAGGAATTAGACAAGTATGTTCGTTTTCTCAATAATAATGATTTACATTTGAAAAGTTATTATTCTTCTAGTAGTACTAGTTTTAAATATTTGGATTTTGGGATGTTCATGCAGAATACACAGTGAATACGACACTGATTTGTAAAAATGCTACTGCAAACTCTATATTGCATGCAAGTATCTCCCACCACCTACAATGGTCCTAAGTGTTCAGTGTGATAAATTCCTTAGAGCTCACAGGAATTGATCTAATGTGATTGATTTCAAAGCAGAGGTTTAAAAACTGCAAGATCTCCAAGGTAGAGGACATGACAAAGAATATATCTTTCAGGGTCACTGACTTAGGTGCCAGACAAAAAATTAACTATTGATTACCCGGAAATCAAGATACAGGAAGCCCCATACAGCTCGGCTTATAAAAACAGTCACCAGGCAGACTGTTGATTTGAAGAAATTGATGAATTGACACTGGAATATTTTGATATTAATTCAGATTTGGGAGGCTCCTTGAAACCCAGACCTAGTATCAATTTCATAAAATCACACTCCATTAGGGATATAGGGACATTGAGCTACTTTACCAGATCTATAGGAGGAAATCGGATGGATGTAACAGGTTTGTATGCGCGTCATAAACTTGCATGAACTAGTTGGATGGTAAAAAAGCTCTGACGAACATTTGTACTAATCATCTTTTTAGATTAACTGTCATGATCCGTCTGCCCATATATGTTTAATACGTCTAATAATTCCCAGTAATCTCATATACAATGGGAGTATGATTCACACTTCGAAGGTCAGGATATTGGATCACTTAGGGCCTGATTATGAGTTTGGCGGATGGTTTTCCCATCACAAACGTGATGGATATCCCGTCCACCGGATTACGAGTTCTATTATATCCAATGGAACATAATGGAACTTGTAATACGGCAGACGGTATATCCGCCACGTTCATGATAGAGTAACCCGTCCACCAAACTCGTAATCAGGCCCTTAGTCAGTATTAAGAATGCTTACCCGGAGGCATCTCGACATGATAGTACCATGAGGTTCAAAGACAGTGGGCATAATGAGGGTAAACCCAAATGAACGTAGGGTTAACCAAGAACAGTTTTCAAGGCAACAAGAGACAAAAAAGAATTGTAAACATGCATAAAAAAGAATGCATTCGAAAGAAGGGCATGGACTAAATTAGGAAAGCAACTTATATTTATTCCTAAAACAGTTACAAATCAATAAGCTTTATGTATTCTATTGTGGCGTGAAAACAGCACACTGTTTGGCACTCTGTTTCCAAATGTGATTAAAACTACAGGATTATGGGATTGATTGCTGTGAGCCAAATAGAATTCTTTTATATGTCTAAGGACTATTGTTGTTGGAATGAGCTATAAATTGTTCACTGGGTCAACAGAAACAAGCAGATGTATATATGCCTGTGCATGTTTTTTATATCATGTAAACCTAAAAGAAAGGCAATGGATTCAAAAAGGACTCCATGTTTTATGAAAAATGGATAATTGCTACAGATGATGTGATTGCTTGATTACTAATTTATTTCAAGAGAAAGGCTGCAGATGGCAATACATTTGAAGCAGATGAAAAGTCTCAACCTTACACCTGTAAGGAGACTGGAAGGATGCATGTTTTGGTAAATAATAGTTTACTAAAATATATTTTAAAAAAGTTATAACTTTTGTAATGAATTACAGCCTGCAGCCCCCAGATGGTTTCTCCTACATATGGCAACACTTGATCTGAGATGTATGACATCTGCTACATGAAAGCTGTAATATATGGGATTACTAGTGAGCTGTTCTGATGAATTCCTTGCAAGGTATTGGTATCTAGGGAATTTTTTACTGCACCACCTGTAGTATCCACAGGGGGCAGACACTTGCAGCCCACCTCCATAGACCAGCTATCAGGTGGCCCAAAATTAGAGACATTTGTTTCATTAGAGAGATAAAATAAGTGAAGAGTAAAGATTAATAAGAGAATCAATCAGGTGCACAATAATGGTCAGGGAATTTTCTTTATCCTTTATATTCTTTTATTCTTCTTCAATGTATACAAGAGCACAGCCAACACGTTTCACCCAATCACGGGCTTCCTCAGGGCATACCCCAGTTCATAAAGCCCAAATAGGATAAATGTAGTGTGTTCTGGTAATAACAGCAACCATCCAAGGAACACTTACGCAAAGTAAGGATCTCGAGTATGTAAATGACTTCCTAAAAGACAAAACTATGACTCGAAAAAGTGTTGAACTGCCAGAAAAAAACAACTACTACAAACCAAACTTAGAGGCAGCAAAGTACATAACTTTACAGAAAAGAAAGCAGATACTAAGGGCTTTATTACGGGTCAGGCGGTCCCTGGGCTGCCAGATTCTCAGGGAGCGCAGTGGTGGTGGTCTTCCGACTGCCCCATTACGACCAGGGTGATCGGGCCACCCTGAGATCCCTGGGAGTAGTGCAGTGGTATTGAGGCCCCAATATGCTGCTGCGGCCCCACCATAGTACAAGTTTTCGCAACGCCATGAAAAGTGTGGCGGAGAGGAAACAAAGGGAGCCCTACAGGGCCCCCTTGTGCCTCTCGCCACGTGAATGCACAACATGTGCCCCCTGTGTGTATGCACACCAGTTCCTGCACGGCAGGGACTGCAGCAGTCCATGCCATGCAGGTACTGACTTTGAGCAGCTGATCTGTGTATTTCGGTATTTGGAATTCAGGCACGGATGAGGCTGATTACACTAGAAGGTACTACACCTTATATACATATTGAAGAAACTGAACCTGTTCAGGATCCTAATTCACCACAAACTCTTTGTCGACTTCTATGAAGACTCAATAATTATTGTAGAAGCAATTCCAACCTTGATGAAGTCGTGTTGGACGAAATGCGTTGGCATGGCTGCTGTACACTTGTAAAATGTCTTCAATAAATTGGATTTGAATACAGATGAACAGGACTCCTTGATGAATGGAATTGAATATGATGGATTAATGTATCTTATTGTACTTACAATGGAATAATACATATTGAAATAATATGCTCCTTTTCACGTTTACCTATTATATGTTTGTGTTATTGGTGACTTCAAAGCAGTGGGGGTCACGAAAAGTAGGGTACTGGGGATCAATACACTGATTAGAAATATATACTAATGCGACATTGGATGGCCCACACTGCTAGCATTTGATATTGGTCCTTAAAAAAAACTTACCTGGAGCTGCCTCCTGCCTCCCGCATCGCACTCTGCATAGTCCTTGCTGGTCCCAGCAAGCACTGGGGCCATGTAAGGGAGTCCCTGCAATCCGTGTGCTGCTCTCAAGTGAGAGCAGTGTGGGGTTTGGTCTGAGTGGGCAGGAAAGACGCCCTGCTCAGTCCTGGGAGTCTGTGGGGTTTCTCCAGCCCGGCTGCTCAATGCCGGGCTGGAAAAATCTAAATGCACATGTGTGTTTTGGACGGCCGGGGATATCCGGCCAAACACATATGCACACTTAAGGAGTGCACATAGCACTCCTCCTCCCAGTGCCCCACCCTTCCCTTCGCAAGCTGGCTCAAAGCCAGAACATAAAAAATAAAACAATGACATCCTTTTATTTTTCATTTACTGGCTCTGAGCCAGGCAGTGGGGCATCGCTCCTCCGCCATTGCGAAGGAGCCGCCACTGCCTTAGCTACAACTGTAACATCTATAGAGTTGCTTAAGGCTAGGGTCTACACAACTGTGGGGGTTATTGCTTTCTTATTAACTGTTTCGTTATGCCTAGGATGGTTTTATATGAGGATCTACACTGTTTTATGGCCTCACTATTATGGGGAATCCACTTTAGCGACTCTTTTAATTGTTTTAGGGCAGCGGTACAAGCAGCGTTAAATGATATATATGGTTGAGGGTACTTATTAGTGGGCTTAATAGCCAGCAAGTTACCGGAATAATTACAGAGGCCTTCAAAGCTAGCCCTTATTTCCCCAATTTGAGCCTATTCCGCTAAACAGGTCACAATATTATCACGCTTCGCAGAAATGCGATTTGCCAAAAATGTATCGTGATCAACTTTTGCCCATTTTAAACGAATGCCATGGATTTATGACAACTGCAAATCGGTAGAAGAAAAAGAAATGATTGTATGTGTTTGAAAATAGTCAGATGGACTCATAAAACTAAAGTACTACTGGGTTGTGGTCACTGAAAACGGATGGCAAAATAAACAAATCATGTGTGTATGGTCTAAAACGATGGGAGTAAAAAAACAAATCAATAGAAGACCCATTGCCTCTGCCCGTAAAAGTTTGAACAATTGGGTCACTATACTTAAAATAATCAGTATTAAAAACAGCTAATGTATCATGATGCTCTAATGCAGAGCAGTCCCATATGAAGTGTGCACAAAGTGTGTGAGATTGTCCTCCTGCCATTCAGCAGTCCCACAGGGAGACTGTTTGTGGTCGTGAAGCAGGAGCTACACCTGCTGGAAGTTATTGGCGCTATAAAGTGCATTTTTGGCATCTGCGACTTAGGACACTGTTTGTGGTAGTGAAGCAGGGGGACTACCAGTCCCAGCAGACCTTGGGGCAGAGGAGGAGCCCTCACTAACCAACGCACCTGCTGGCAAGTATTGGCGCTATTAAGTGCATGTTTGGCATCCGCGACATGCACGGGCCGGGCCCCGGTAAAGCCTGGGCAAAGGGTGGGCCCGTCTGCGGTTAGCCGAGGCTAAGCTGGGCCCACCCTCTCCCCCCGAGAAAATTTTGAAAAAAGAGTGGACAAATGGTGCATTTTCAAGCAAATTTGAGAAAGCAGGAAGGTTAATAAAGCAATTGTGAAAGTGCAGTTATTACATTAATAAAGAGATGTCATATAACATAGGTAGCTGCTTATTCAAGCTTTCTTTCACCCCATAGTCCAGCAGGGTCTTGATCGTGCCTATATTGGAGAATTCCAGAATTAAATAGTAAGTGGTAACTGAGATCGTACCTAGTGCCAACGTGATTTATTATTCCTGGTCTCGTAGCGTAATTTATTTCAAAGTAACGAAGACTTAAGTCTCAGTACTCTCTGTACTGGTTGTTGATAATCTCTGACAGGTTCAAGTGGATCATGCTTGACACAGGAGCAGTTGGTAGACACCTGTGCGGACCCTCTGATGCAATTTGAGAGCAGGTGCGTGTGCGGTGTTCTTGAAGAGTGCTTTCTGTGCATGGGACAACTGGTGACTGCTGACATGAGAGCTCAGCTGAGATGTACTCTTTTCGAGGTGGGCGTGTAAGAGTAACCCGTTGTTGTGTAATATCCGCTATCACAGGGAAAACATATTATCCCGTGGGTTACCTTCGGAGCTCTATTTTCCGAAGGGCAGGGTATAAATAAATCATGATTCTAAGGGAATAACAAACGATGCACATCGGCACTGCTAATTCGCAGTTAGTATGTGCGAGTTGAGTTTCATTGAGCAGTTGTAACTCTACAGTCGATGGATTTTTACATCCAGACCCATCCCGTACTTAGTAGTTTCTGGAAAGTCTTTATACGTCACTGTTTCGTGACTATGTATCGATGTGAAAGTGTGTTGTAGGTATTCGACTGAAATGCAGTGTCCGTAAAAATAAGTGATTGATTTAGTATGTTTCTCTTCTCCCCTCCCCACCCCCCCACTGGATGCATAAAGAACAACGCCATTACGAACTCTCTGTAGATTACTAGGTATACTGTCCTACTGAAAGTATAGCTATCCTACTGTCAACCACAATAGAGTTCCATTGAAAGTACAGCAGTCCCCTTGGCACATATAATGCTGTCCCATTAATACTTCAGACCCCCTACTGACACGGTAATACTGTCTCTTTGGAAGTGCAGAAGCCATGTTGACATGTGCAATAGTGTCCACTGAAAAGTCCATCAGCCATGTTGACAAGTACCATACAGCCCCTTCAATCTTAGTTATGAATCTTCCTGCGTGGTCCCCCAAAGGCAAAAATACAAGTCCGGCAGCCATGATACATAGGGCTGATGGCAACCCTTGGGAATACACAGAAATGCAGGTAGCTGCGTCAGGCGGCTCAGCCCCTAAGCTACAGCCCAGCAGGGTGGCAGCACTCCCTCTAACCCCCTGCCTCAAGGCCCCTTTCAGCACACAGTGCCTCCTTCCAGCCCCCTTTCTGTAGACCCTGCAGGGAGGGGAAGGCAGGCGCCACGGCAAGAGAAGGCTTGGGTTTAACCACAGGGCGGACACGAAGAGCTAAAAGTGAATTCACGGGGGAAAACAAGAATCCAGACACATGCAAATCTCTCGAAAAGATCGCTGTTTAAAAACACAAATATAAATACATCCTTCTTCCGGACCCACCATAGTAAATGCAAGACGGCAAAGCGCGCTACGGATCAGATACGTTGAAATACATTTTATTCAGATAGCCCGGCTCCACAAGACTGTCTGCAATTTCTCCCAAAGCAGAGGAGCCAGGCAACTCTCTTTTCACCCAATACTGCATTTAAGAAGGCTGATATGCCTACCCATAATTTCGCAGCACTCCATTACAAATAACTTAGATGTTCTACCACGCATCATCCAGCCCTTCTTACCCATTACCGACACCTACTCCTGCCAGCACTCCCGAGGCACCTTCGCCGTGGCCCTTGTTCCGCACAGCTTTGATTTATGATTTACTTTCAGCTGTTTCGTGCCCCCTTGGCCAAGTCAATGTCGTGCACCGGCACACTTATCCCAAATTCTAAATGTGCTTACGTTTAATAATCAGGGATAGTGATGTGTGTTTCGAATCTTGTAACGCTGCAGCATCCCACTACTATTCCAGCAACCAATCCCTGTGACCCCCTCCCATTTCTCGTCTGTGAGTTCCTGTTTTGATTTCAATTGGATGTTGTATGAACCATAAACATCATCTTTAGAATACCTTAGATGGAACGGTATCCAAACAATCTGTTTATGAATTATTCAAAGTAAGCAGGGTGGACCTAATAAAATGTCTAGTATCTAGTCCTGTGCACAGCCGTGACCCTCCTCTTGCAGCAGACTACACTGCAACTACAGCTCAAATGACGCACAGTGCTGCTGCTTGAAATCGACTTCGAAGGGGTTAAGTACGAAATTACAGGCTTGCTTGAACGCAAACTCAAGCCTGTTCTTTACCAAAACATAGCTCGGAATGTTATTCACCTTGCGACCAGGCATGGGTGCTCTGAGCGCTACACTCCAGAGTTGAAATATTAATAGGAAAAAGGCAAAATTGATCTGTTTCCTACAATGACGGTTGGGTCAAACGTTCTTTTGAGAAGGTCCCGGGTAGGATAATGCAAGAGTGTGCCCAGAATAACCTTTTCATGCTTAGGGGAAGCACAGCTGCACATTTCCCTTCTTTGAAAATTGTCAGATCTCTGATAGGAGAACGCTGCCATAATTTGCACCTCACTGCATGGTACCAAAAGTGACAAGTGTTTTTTTTTCCTTTTACAGGACAAGCAGTTTTCTGAAGAACCTCGTCCCACAGACAAATAGAATATTTTAAATATGTTCACACCCTGATTTCAGCAAAAAAGGCAGGTGGGGCTACAGCAGAAACCGTGCTTACCCACAGTATTACACATTTACCGATCATTTAGACCCACTACCGGGAGTTACACGAGGCACTTTTATATAGGACTTTCATCACTTTAATCACTGTGATCATATGTTTTTGAAAGCATGTTGAAAATCAAGACTATGCTGGATAGTACGAACCTCGGACTTATCCAAAACCTACCCTTAGAAATTAGTTTGCTTCCGCATTCTGTCTGTCATAGCATACAAACCAACATTCCGCTACAAGCCCATGTAAATCTGGTTGTGTATCGATCCCTACATACACACAGACTTGCCTCCCAGACCCTACAGGTGCCTCGTGTTGCCTTATTTCACACACGATACTCCTCATAGTAACTATGGTTGCAACCAACTTATACTCAGCGACCGGCTGTGGGCCTCGAACTTCTGTACATGCGAGGGCCTGTGCCACCAAGGAACAGGACATTGCTATAACTCCTGGCGACCGACAACCTACCGCACCGGTGCTTGACGGTCTCCATCAATAACGACCCACGATGCTCCAAGATGTCGCCTTCCCCTCCCTGTAGCCCATTCTGACTCAAAACTTAACTGCAGTATTCCCAGCCTACCTGCTGTTATGTACTTCGGAGAGACACTTTTTCCCTCTTTTGCATAGCACAAAACTCGGCCAAAGATTTTGGCACGCTTGAAACAAGCCACATCTTTCTTTTGAATCACAGGCTGTTGCGCCCACGTCTGTCTCAAACCTGCCCCCTCCCGAGCAGATCAGCAGAGATCCATTCATGTTATAGGCACGGGGAGATTAAGTGACTAGTTTTTATTACTCCTGGGCGCATGCTTGTGATTCCTGCAGCCCGTCCCCAGCCCCGTGCTTTCTTCCTCCATCCGATCTCCACCCCGGGGGCACCACCACCCGCACCGGCCCCCAGTGCGGTGCGGTCCAGCCAGCCTGGCCGATCCTTGTTAGGCTACTTACTACCATGCGATCTCCGTTCTCTGCTCCCATCTTGACTGGTGTCAGCCCTGGGCTCCCCTGCGAGTCCTGCCCCAGTCGCGGCTCACGCGCCGGGAGGGGGAGGTGGGGGGGGGGGTGCCGGGGGCCCGGGGTATTTTTGAAATAAAAAAAAGAAAATCCGATTCCTACCTGAGCAGGTCCGCCGTCCGCGCCGCCTCGGGTCCAACTCTGTTTGCGCCTGCCCTATAGCCCCTCTCAGCCAATCCTGGCGCTGCTGGCAGCGCCAGGATTGGCTTAGGGCACGGTTACCTCTCGCCCGCCTGCCCATTAGGAGACCGAGGTTTGAGCCTTTGCTCAACCCTCGCTCTCCTAATGGGCATGCGCAAGCCAGTGCAAACACAAGTGTGCATGACTGGGCACGGCGCGAAAATACGGTGCCCTTCCATACTCATGCGCACTTGTGCTGCAGTGCTGCCTGCTGCCCCTGGTCCCTCTGACAATCATGTCAGTCAACATGACGCAGGACCGCCCACCCCCTTCAGACTCTGAAGGGGGTGGGCGGTCCGACGTCATGCTGACTGACATGATTGTCAGTTCTCCCTCGGCGTCTTTGAACTTAAGTAAACTGATTCAGTTTACTTAGGTTCAAAGACGCCGAGGGAGCTGCGGGCGGGGGGGCTACGCCCAAACGCCCCAATGGACGCACCGCCCCTGCAAGGTACTACACCTTATATACATATTGAAGAAACTGAACCTGTTCAGGATCCTAATTCACCACAAACTCTTTGTCGACTTCTTGAAGACTCATTAATTATTGCAGAAGCAATTCCAACCTTGATGAAGTCCTGTTGGACGAAATGCGTTGGCATGGCTGCTGTACGCTTGTAAAATGGCTTCAATAAATTGGATTTGAATACAGCTGAACAGGAGTCCTTGATGAATGGAATTGAATATGATGGATTAATGTATCTTATTGTACTTACAATGGAATAATACATATTGAAATAATATGCTCCTTTTCACGTGTCTGTGTTATTGGTGACTTCAAAGCAGTGGGGGTCACGAAAAGTAGAGTACTGGTGATCAATACATTGATTAGAAATATATACTAGTGCGACATTGGATGGCCCACACTGCTAGCATTTGATATTGGTCCTTAAAAAAACACTTACCTGGAGCTGGCTCCCGCCTCTTGCATCGCACTCTGCATAGTCCTTCCTGGTACCAGCAAGCACTGGGGCCATGTAAGGGAGTCCCTGCAATCCCTGTGCTTCTCTCAAGTGAGAGCAGCGTGGGGTTTGGTCTGAGTGGGCAGGAAAGACGCCCTGCTCAGACCTGGGAGTCTGTGGGGTTTCTCCAGCCCGGCTGCATTGAGCAGCCGGGCTGGAGAAACCCAAATGCACATGTGTGTTTTGGACGGCCGGGAATGTCCGGCCAAACACATATGCACACTTAAGGAGTGCACATAGCACTCCTCCTCCCAGTGCCCCACCCCTCCCTTCGCAAGCTGGCTCAAAGCCAGAACATAAAAAATAAAACAATGACATCATTTTATTTTGCATTTGCTGGCTCTGAGCCAGGCAGTGGGGCGACGCTCCTCCGCCATTGCGAAGGAGCCGCCACTGCCTTAGCTACAGCTGTAACATCTATAGAGTTGCTTAAGGCTAGGGTCTACACATCTGTGGGGGTTATTGCTTTCTTATTTCATATTTTGTTATGCCTAGGATGGTTTTATATGAGGATCTACACTGTTTTATGGCCTCACTATTATGGGGAATCCACTTTAGCGACTCTTTTAATTGTTTTAGGGCAGCGGTACAAGCAGCGTTAAATGATATATATGGTTGAGGGTACTTATTAGTGGGCTTAATAGCCAGCAAGTTACCGGAATAATTACAGAGGCCTTCAAAGCTAGCCCTTATTTCCCCAATTTGAGCCTCCTCCGCTAAACAGGTCACAATATTATCACGCTTCGCAGAAATGCGATTTGCCAAAAATGTATCGTGATCAACTTTTGCCCATTTTAAACGAATGCCATGGATTTATGACAACTGCAAATCGGTAGAAGAAAAAGAAATGATTGTATGTGTTTGAAAATAGTCAGATGGACTCATAAAACTAAAGTACTACTGGGTTGTGGTCACTGAAAACGGATGGCAAAATAAACAAATCATGTGTGTATGGTCTAAAACGATGGGAGTAAAAAAACAAATCAATAGAAGACCCATTGCCTCTGCCCATAAAAGTTTGAACAATTGGGTCACTATACTTAAAATAATCAGTATTAAAAACAGCTAATGTATCATGATGCTCTAATGCAGAGCAGTCCCATATGAAGTGTGCACAAAGTGTGTGAGATTGTCCTCCTGCCATTCAGCAGTCCCACAGGGAGACTGTTTGTGGTCGTGAAGCAGGAGCTACACCTGCTGGAAGTTATTGGCGCTATAAAGTGCATTTTTGGCATCTGCGACTTAGGACACTGTTTGTGGTCGTGAAGCAGGGGGACTACCAGTCCCAGCAGACCTTGGGGCAGAGGAGGAGCCCTCACTAACCAACGCACCGGCTGGCAAGTATTGGCGCTATTAAGTGCATTTTTGGCATCCGCGACATGCACGGGCCGGGCCCCGGTAAAGCCTGGGCCAAGGGTGGGCCCGTCTGCGGTTAGCCGAGGCCAAGCTGGGCCCACCCTCTTGGTTTTTTGCTTCAAAAACATTTAGTTAGCACTGTTACAAGGTAAGATAACTTTTCCATTCACCTTGTTACCATCACCTAATCATGGGGGAAAAGACTGTTACCTCTCGAAGGAAGGCCGGGGTTAAGGAGACTGGTTGTACTCCTCCCATAACTTCTAAAGTGTGCTCAGCTATGGGAGCCATTACCACAGAACTGGAGATTGTCGAGAACAGGATAGATGCTGTACAAAAACTCACTGGAGTAAATGCCCTGTCCAGGTCCTCTGGTCACTCAGTTGTATTAGCGGATGGCGCTCCCGAGGTCGCCCTAAACTCCGGGCCAGCAAGTCCCTTGATATCGATTGCAGCCTCAGATTTTGGTTCTTTTCGTAATTCTCCAAATAACCCACCTTTGACCACTACACCTCGCTCACCACATATTGCGCAAATGACCTTATCAACAAAGCATAAAAGGCGAAACGACCCTAAGCCTAATGCCTTTACCAGTGGAGGCTGGTACATTTGAAAGTGGTGGGGCGTAAAATTATTGGCATACTGCACCGCAGCGAGCGAGCGAGCGCAGCGAGCGAGCGCAGCGAGCGAGCCCGAACAACCTAAGGGGGGTTTGGGGGGCTTCTCCCCCCGAGAAAAGTTTGAAAAAAGAGTGGGCAAATGGTGCATTTTCAAGCAAATTTGAGAAAGCAGGAAGGTTAATAAAGCAATTGTGAAAGTGCAGTTATTACATTAATAAAGAGATGTCATATAACATAGGTAGCTGCTTATTCAAGCTTTCTTTCACCCCATAGTCCAGCAGGGTCTTGATCGTGCCTATATTGGAGAATTCCAGAATTAAATAGTAAGTGGTAACTGAGATCGTACCTAGTGCCAACGTGATTTATTATTCCTGGTCTCGTAGCGTAATTTATTTCAAAGTAACGAAGACTTAAGTCTCAGTACTCTCTGTACTGGTTGTTGATAATCTCTGACAGGTTCAAGTGGATCATGCTTGACACAGGAGCAGTTGGTAGACACCTGTGCGGACCCTCTGATGCAATTTGAGAGCAGGTGCGTGTGCGGTGTTCTTGAAGAGTGCTTTCTGTGCATGGGACAACTGGTGACTGCTAACATGAGAGCTCAGCTGAGATGTACTCTTTTCGAGGTGGGCGTGTAAGAGTAACCCGTTGTTGTGTAATATCCGCTATCACAGAGAAAACGTATTATCCCGTGGGTTACCTTCGGAGCTCTATTTTCCGAAGGGCAGGGTATAAATAAATCATGATTCTAAGGGAATAACAAACGATGCACATCAGCACTGCTAATTCGCAGTTAGTATGTGCGAGTTGAGTTTCATTGAGCAGTTGTAACTCTACAGTCGATGGATTTTTACATCCAGACCCATCCCGTACTTAGTAGTTTCTGGAAAGTCTTTATACGTCACTGTTTCGTGACTATGTATCGATGTGAAAGTGTGTTGTAGGTATTCGACTGAAATGCAGTGTCCGTAAAAATAAGTGATTGATTTAGTATGTTTCTTTTCTCTTCTCCCCTCCCCCCCCCCCACTGGATGCATAAAGAATAACGCCATTACGAACTCTCTGTAGATTACTAGGTATACTGTCCTACTGAAAGTATAGCTATCCTACTGTCAACCACAATAGAGTTCCATTGAAAGTACAGCAGTCCCCTTGGCACATATAATGCTGTCCCATTAATACTTCAGACCCCCTACTGACACGGTAATACTGTCTCTTTGGAAGTGCAGAAGCCATGTTGACATGTGCAATAGTGTCCACTGAAAAGTCCATCAGCCATGTTGACAAGTACCATACAGCCCCTTCAATCTTAGTTATGAATCTTCCTGCGTGGTGCCCCAAAGGCAAAAATACAAGTCCGGCAGCCATGATACATAGGGCTGATGGCAACCCTTGGGAATACACAGAAATGCAGGTAGCTGCGTCAGGCGGCTCAGCCCCTAAGCTACAGCCCAGCAGGGTGGCAGCCCTCCCTCTAACTCCCTGCCTCAAGGCCCCTTTCAGCACACAGTGCCTCCTTCCAGCCCCCTTTCTGTAGACCCTGCAGGGAGGGGAAGGCAGGCGCCACGGCAAGAGAAGGCTTGGGTTTAACCACAGGGCGGACACGAAGAGCTAAAAGTGAAGTCACGGGGGAAAACAAGAATCCAGACACATGCAAATCTCTCGAAAAGATCGCTGTTTAAAAACACAAATATAAATACATCCTTCTTCCGGACCCACCATAGTAAATGCAAGACGGCAAAGCGCGCTACGGATCAGATACGTTGAAATACATTTTATTCAGATAGCCCGGCTCCACAAGACTGTCTGCAATTTCTCCCAAAGCAGAGGAGCCAGGCAACTCTCTTTTCACCCAATACTGCATTTAAGAAGGCTGATATGCCTACCCATCATTTCGCAGCACTCCATTACAAATAACTTAGATGTTCTACCACGCATCATCCAGCCCTTCTTACCCATTACCGACACCTACTCCTGCCAGCACTCCCGAGGCACCTCCGCCGTGGCCCTTGTTCCGCACAGCTTTGATTTATGATTTACTTTCAGCTGTTTCGTGCCCCCCTTGGCCAAGTCAATGTCGTGCACCGGCACACTTATCCCAAATTCTAAATGTGCTTACGTTTAATAATCAGGGATAGTGATGTGTGTTTCGAATCTTGTAACACTGCAGCATCCCACTACTATTCCAGCAACCAATCCCTGTGACCCCCTCCTATTTCTCGTCTGTGAGTTCCTGTTTTGATTTCAATTGGATGTTGTATGAACCATAAACATCATCTTTAGAATACCTTAGATGGAACGGTATCCAAACAATCTGTTTATGAATTATTCAAAGTAAGCAGGGTGGACCTAATAAAATGTCTAGTATCTAGTCCTGTGCACAGCCGTGACCCTCCTCTTGCAGCAGACTACACTGCAACTACAGCTCAAATGACGCACAGTGCTGCTGCTTGAAATCGACTTCGAAGGGGTTAAGTACGAAATTACAGGCTTGCTTGAACGCAAACTCAAGCCTGTTCTTTACCAAAACATAGCTCGGAATGTTATTCACCTTGCGACCAGGCATGGGTGCTCTGAGCGCTACACTCCAGAGTTGAAATATTAATAGGAAAAAGGCAAAATTGATCTGTTTCCTACAATGACGGTTGGGTCAAACGTTCTTTTGAGAAGGTCCCGGGTAGGATAATGCAAGAGTGTGCCCAGAATAACCTTTTCATGCTTAGGGGAAGCACAGCTGGACATTTCCCTTCTTTGAAAATTGTCAGATCTCTGATAGGAGAACGCTGCCATAATTTGCACCTCACTGCATGGTACCAAAAGTGACAAGTGTTTTTTTTTTTCCTTTTACAGGACAAGCAGTTTTCTGAAGAGCCTCGTCCCACAGACAAATAGAATATTTTAAATATGTTCAAACCCTGATTTCAGCAAAAAAAGGCAGGTGGGGCTACAGCAGAAACCGTGCTGACCCACAGTATTACACATTTACCGATCATTTAGACCCACTACCGGGAGTTACACGAGGCACTTTTATATAGGACTTTCATCACTTTAATCACTGTGATCATATGTTTTTGAAAGCATGTTGAAAATCAAGACTATGCTGGATAGTACGAACCTCGGACTTATCCAAAACCTACCCCTAGAAATTAGTTTGCTTCCGCATTCTGTCTGTCATAGCATACAAACCAACATTCCGCTACAAGCCCATGTAAATCTGGTTGTGTATCGATCCCTACATACACACAGACTTGCCTCCCAGACCCTACAGGTGCCTCGTGTTGCCTTATTTCACACACGATACTCCTCATAGTAACTATGGTTGCAACCAACTTATACTCAGCGACCGGCTGTGGGCCTCGAACCTCTGTACATGCGAGGGCCTGTGCCACCAAGGAACAGGACATTGCATCTGTGCTATAACTCCTGGCGACCGACAACCTACCGCACCGGTGCTTGACGGTCTCCATCAATAACGACCCACGATGCTCCAAGATGTCGCCTTCCCCTCCCTGTAGGCCATTCTGACTCAAAACTTAACTGCAGTATTCCCAGCCTACCTGCTGTTATGTACTTCGGAGAGACACTTTTTCCCTCTTTTGCATAGCACAAAACTCGGCCAAAGATTTTGGCACGCTTGAAACAAGCCACATCTTTCTTTTGAATCACAGGCTGTTGCGCCCACGTCTGTCTCAAACCTGCCCCCTCCCGAGCAGATCAGCAGAGATCCATTCATGTTATAGGCACGGGGAGATTAAGTGACTAGTTTTTATTACTCCTGGGCGCATGCTTGTGATTCCTGCAGCCCGTCCCCAGCCCCGTGCTTTCTTCCTCCATCCGATCTCCACCCCGGGGGCACCACCACCCGCACCGGCCCCCAGTGCGGTGCGGTCCAGCCAGCCTGGCCGATCCTTGTTAGGCAGCAGTTCTGGGGCTACTTACTACCATGCGATCTCCGTTCTCTGCTCCCATCTTGACTGGTGTCGGCCCTGGGCTCCCCTGCGAGTCCTGCCCCAGTCGCGGCTCGCGCGCCGGGAGGGGGAGGTGGGGGGGGGGGGGTGCCGGGGCCCGGGGTATTTTTGAAATAAAAAAAGAAAATCCGATTCCTACCTGAGCAGGTCCGCCGTCCGCGCCGCCTCGGGTCCAACTCCGTTTGCGCCTGCCCTATAGCCCCTCTCAGCCAATCCTGGCGCTGCTGGCAGCGCCAGGATTGGTTTAGGGCACGGTTACCTCTCGCCCGCCTGCCCATTAGGAGACCGAGGTTTGAGCCTTTGCTCAACCCTCGCTCTCCTAATGGGCATGCGCAAGCCAGTGCAAACACAAGTGCGCATGACTGGGCACGGCGCAAAAATACGGTGCCCTTCCATACTCATGCGCACTTGTGCTGCAGTGCTGCCTGCTGCCCCTGGACCCTCTGACAATCATGTCAGTCAACATGACGCAGGACCGCCCACCCCCTTCAGACTCTGAAGGGGGTGGGCGGTCCGACGTCATGCTGACTGACATGATTGTCAGTTCTCCTCGGCGTCTTTGAACTTAAGTAAACTGATTCAGTTTACTTAGGTTCAAAGACGCCGAGGGAGCTGCGGGCGGGGGGCTACGCCCCAACGCCCCAATGGACGCACCGCCCCTGCTAGAAGGTACTACACCTTATATACATATTGAAGAAACTGAACCTGATCAGGATCCTAATTCACCACAAACTCTTTGTCGACTTCTTGAAGACTCATTAATTATTGCAGAAGCAATTCCAACCTTGATGAAGTCCTGTTGGACGAAATGCGTTGGCATGGCTGCTGTACGCTTGTAAAATGGCTTCAATAAATTGGATTTGAATACAGCTGAACAGGAGTCCTTGATGAATGGAATTGAATATGATGGATTAATGTATCTTATTGTACTTACAATGGAATAATACATATTGAAATAATATGCTCCTTTTCACGTGTTTGTGTTATTGGTGACTTCAAAGCAGTGGGGGTCACGAAAAGTAGAGTACTGGTGATCAATACATTGATTAGAAATATATACTAGTGCGACATTGGATGGCCCACACTGCTAGCATTTGATATTGGTCCTTAAAAAAACACTTACCTGGAGCTGGCTCCCGCCTCTTGCATCGCACTCTGCATAGTCCTTTCTGGTACCAGCAAGCACTGGGGCCATGTAAGGGAGTCCCTGCAATCCCTGTGCTTCTCTCAAGTGAGAGCAGCGTGGGGTTTGGTCTGAGTGGGCAGGAAAGACGCCCTGCTCAGACCTGGGAGTCTGTGGGGTTTCTCCAGCCCGGCTGCTCAATGCAGCCGGGCTGGAGAAATCCAAATGCACATGTGTGTTTTGGACGGCCGGGAATGTCCGGCCAAACACATATGCACACTTAAGGAGTGCACATAGCACTCCTCCTCCCAGTGCCCCACCCCTCCCTTCGCAAGCTGGCTCAAAGCCAGAACATAAAAAATAAAACAATGACATCATTTTATTTTGCATTTGCTGGCTCTGAGCCAGGCAGTGAGGCGACGCTCCTCCGCCATTGCGAAGGAGCCGCCACTGCCTTAGCTACAGCTGTAACATCTATAGAGTTGCTTAAGGCTAGGGTCTACACATCTGTGGGGGTTATTGCTTTCTTATTTCCTGTTTTGTTATGCCTAGGATGGTTTTATATGAGGATCTACACTGTTTTATGGCCTCACTATTATGGGGAATCCACTTTAGCGACTCTTTTAATTGTTTTAGGGCAGCGGTACAAGCAGCGTTAAATGATATATATGGTTGAGGGTACTTATTAGTGGGCTTAATAGCCAGCAAGTTACCGGAATAATTACAGAGGCCTTCAAAGCTAGCCCTTATTTCCCCAATTTGAGCCTCCTCCGCTAAACAGGTCACAATATTATCACGCTTCGCAGAAATGCGATTTGCCAAAAATGTATCGTGATCAACTTTTGCCCATTTTAAACGAATGCCATGGATTTATGACAACTGCAAATCGGTAGAAGAAAAAGAAATGATTGTATGTGTTTGAAAATAGTCAGATGGACTCATAAAACTAAAGTACTACTGGGTTGTAGTCACTGAAAACGGATGGCAAAATAAACAAATCATGTGTGTATGGTCTAAAACGATGGGAGTAAAAAAACAAATCAATAGAAGACCCATTGCCTCTGCCCGTAAAAGTTTGAACAATTGGGTCACTATACTTAAAATAATCAGTATTAAAAACAGCTAATGTATCATGATGCTCTAATGCAGAGCAGTCCCATATGAAGTGTGCACAAAGTGTGTGAGATTGTCCTCCTGCCATTCAGCAGTCCCACAGGGAGACTGTTTGTGGTCGTGAAGCAGGAGCTACACCTGCTGGAAGTTATTGGCGCTATAAAGTGCATTTTTGGCATCTGCGACTTAGGACACTGTTTGTGGTCGTGAAGCAGGGGGACTACCAGTCCCAGCAGACCTTGGGGCAGAGGAGGAGCCCTCACTAACCAACGCACCGGCTGGCAAGTATTGGCGCTACTAAGTGCATTTTTGGCATCCGCGACATGCACGGGCCGGGCCCCGGTAAAGCCTGGGCCAAGGGTGGGCCCGTCTGCGGTTAGCCGAGGCTAAGCTGGGCCCACCCTCTTGGTTTTTTGCTTCAAAAACATTTAGTTAGCACTGTTACAAGGTAAGATAACTTTTCCATTCACCTTGTTACCATCACCTAATCATGGGGGGAAAAGACTGTTACCTCTCGAAGGAAGGCCGGGGTTAAGGAGACTGGTTGTACTCCTCCCATAACTTCTAAAGTGTGCTCAGCTATGGGAGCCATTACCACAGAACTGGAGATTGTCGAGAACAGGATAGATGCTGTACAAAAACTCACTGGAGTAAATGCCCTGTCCAGGTCCTCTGGTCACTCAGTTGTATTAGCGGATGGCGCTCCCGAGGTCGCCCTAAACTCCGGGCCAGCAAGTCCCTTGATATCGATTGCAGCCTCAGATTTTGGTTCTTTTCGTAATTCTCCAAATAACCCACCTTTGACCACTAAACCTCGCTCACCACATATTGCGCAAATGACCTTATCAACAAAGCATAAAAGGCGAAACGACCCTAAGCCTAATGCCTTTACCAGTGGTGGCTGGTGACATTTGAAAGTGGTGAGGCGTAAAATTATTGGCATACTGCACCGCAGCGAGCGAGCGCAGCGAGCGAGCCCGAACAACCTAAGGGGGTTTGGAAGGCTTCTCCCCCCGAGAAAATTTTGAAAAAAGAGTGGACAAATGGTGCATTTTCAAGCAAATCTGAGAAAGCAGGAAGGTTAATAAAGCAATTGTGAAAGTGCAGTTATTACATTAATAAAGAGATGTCATATAACATAGGTAGCTGCTTATTCAAGCTTTCTTTCACCCCATAGTCCAGCAGGGTCTTGATCGTGCCTATATTGGAGAATTCCAGAATTAAATAGTAAGTGGTAACTGAGATCGTACCTAGTGCCAACGTGATTTATTATTCCTGGTCTCGTAGCGTAATTTATTTCAAAGTAACGAAGACTTAAGTCTCAGTACTCTCTGTACTGGTTGTTGATAATCTCTGACAGGTTCAAGTGGATCATGCTTGACACAGGAGCAGTTGGTAGACACCTGTGCGGACCCTCTGATGCAATTTGAGAGCAGGTGTGTGTGCGGTGTTCTTGAAGAGTGCTTTCTGTGCATGGGACAACTGGTGACTGCTGACATGAGAGCTCAGCTGAGATGTACTCTTTTCGAGGTGGGCGTGTAAGAGTAACCCGTTGTTGTGTAATATCCGCTATCACAGGGAAAACGTATTATCCCGTGGGTTACCTTCGGAGCTCTATTTTCCAAAGGGCAGGGTATAAATAAATCATGATTCTAAGGGAATAACAAACGAAGCACATCTGCACATTTCCCTTCTTTGAAAATTGTCAGATCTCTGATAGGAGAACGCTGCCATAATTTGCACCTCACTGCATGGTACCAAAAGTGACAAGTGTTTTTTTTTTCCTTTTACAGGACAAGCAGTTTTCTGAAGAACCTCGTCCCACAGACAAATAGAATATTTTAAATATGTTCACACCCTGATTTCAGCAAAAAAAGGCAGGTGGGGCTACAGCAGAAACCGTGCTGACCCACAGTATTACACATTTACCGATCATTTAGACCCACTACCGGGAGTTACACGAGGCACTTTTATATAGGACTTTCATCACTTTAATCACTGTGATCATATGTTTTTGAAAGCATGTTGAAAATCAAGACTATGCTGGATAGTACGAACCTCGGACTTATCCAAAACCTACCCCTAGAAATTAGTTTGCTTCCGCATTCTGTCTGTCATAGCATACAAACCAACATTCCGCTACAAGCCCATGTAAATCTGGTTGTGTATCGATCCCTACATACACACAGACTTGCCTCCCAGACCCTACAGGTGCCTCGTGTTGCCTTATTTCACACACGATACTCCTCATAGTAACTATGGTTGCAACCAACTTATACTCAGCGACCGGCTGTGGGCCTCGAACCTCTGTACATGCGAGGGCCTGTGCCACCAAGGAACAGGACATTGCATCTGTGCTATAACTCCTGGCGACCGACAACCTACCGCACCGGTGCTTGACGGTCTCCATCAATAACGACCCACGATGCTCCAAGATGTCGCCTTCCCCTCCCTGTAGGCCATTCTGACTCAAAACTTAACTGCAGTATTCCCAGCCTACCTGCTGTTATGTACTTCGGAGAGACACTTTTTCCCTCTTTTGCATAGCACAAAACTCGGCCAAAGATTTTGGCACGCTTGAAACAAGCCACATCTTTCTTTTGAATCACAGGCTGTTGCGCCCACGTCTGTCTCAAACCTGCCCCTCCCGAGCAGACCAGCAGAGATCCATTCATGTTATAGGCACGGGGAGATTAAGTGACTAGTTTTTATTACTCCTGGGCGCATGCTTGTGATTCCTGCAGCCCATCCCCAGCCCCGTGCTTTCTTCCTCCATCCGATCTCCACCCCGGGGGCACCACCACCCGCACCGGCCCCCAGTGCGGTGCGGTCCAGCCAGCCTGGCCGATCCTTGTTAGGCAGCAGTTCCGGGGCTACTTACTACCATGCGATCTCCATTCTCTGCTCCCATCTTGACTGGTGTCGGCCCTGGGCTCCCCTGCGAGTCCTGCCCCAGTCGCGGCTCGCGCGCCGGGAGGGGGAGGTGGGGAGGTGGGGGAGGGGGGGTGCCGGTGGCCCGGGGTATTTCTGAAATAAAAAAAGAAAATCCGATTCTTACCTGAGCAGGTCCGCCGTCCGCGCCGCCTCGGGTCCAACTCCGTTTGCGCCTGCCCTATAGCCCCTCTCAGCCAATCCTGGTGCTGCTGGCAGTGCCAGGATTGGCTTAGGGCACGGTTACCTCTCGCCCGCCTGCCCATTAGGAGACCGAGGTTTGAGCCTTTGCTCAACCCTCGCTCTCCTAATGGGCATGCGCAAGCCAGTGCAAACACAAGTCCGCATGACTGGGCACGGCGCGAAAATACGGTGCCCTTCCCCACTCATGCGCACTTGTGCTGCAGTGCTGCCTGCTGCCCCTGGTCCCTCTGACAATCATGTCAGTCAACATGACGCAGGACCGCCCACCCCCTTCAGACTCTGAAGGGGGTGGGCGGTCCGACGTCATGCTGACTGACATGATTGTCAGTTCTCCCTCGGCGTCTTTGAACTTAAGTAAACTGATTCAGTTTACTTAGGTTCAAAGACGCCGAGGGAGCTGCGGGCGGGGGGGCTACGCCCCAACGCCCCAATGGACGCACCGCCCCTGGCCCTTTACCAAAGCAAAAAAACCTCGAACAAAGAACAATGTTATGGCTCCTTTAAAAGCATGTGAACCCCATTCAGAATTCAATCTGAGTTCAACATTTAGTTCAGGTGATATATAAACCTTTTTCTGATAAGCTGGAATCACACTGAAGGATAGCCAGCGAGATGAGCTTTCTCAAATTAGGTCACTGGGAGAGAAAGTCCAGGCTCTTATGAATCAACAAAAAGCGAGCCAGAGCAGGGTAAAAAATTGCCTTCAATCTCAAACCTCATTTTCAACCCTAAGTGAACCTCTGCCCTCTACTACGGAAACCATAACTGTTGGACACCCAATTGCTCATCGACTGCCCACCGCCACCAACCATTTGTCGCCTTCCAAAGCACCTAAAGAGGGAAAAAGACTTTGCGCACATGGAAAGACAAATTCAAATAGTTCCTTGCTCTTTAATAAACCAGGTGATGATGTTTTTCAGTTGCCACCGGAATGCGCACCCTACGTCCTCATCTTAGAGGAGGTGCCCCGACTCCCCAGTTGCACATATGAGGATTGGCATGGTCTCAGAAACAAAACTGTGCACTGGTGTACGGCGAATGCAGGGGGGGGGGTGGGCAAAAATATTGCAGATGAATTCATCATGGTCAGGAGAGTAGAGTAGCTGGGTACCCTTCTACTTCAAAGGGTAACTGTGGGGTAATTAACTTTCGCAAGATTCGTGCCTTGCTGCTGGCTTTTTTCTGCCAACCTGCATTACTACATTGTTGCCATGTAAGCCCACTGACCATTGCCCAGATTTGTTCTGCGTGCCTACTTCTTCTTTTGCAAAAACAACAGTTGATGGACAGAATGCAGAACAATGTCATACATTCACCCCAGTATGGAGATCTGGGCCTAAATCCATCGTTTTTTGCTCACCATGCCATTCCAGTTTGAACCCAGCCATATGCAAATCAGTCTTGACCCTGTGCCTCATGGGAACAGTCCAGCCCGAACTGCAAAGCCAGGTCCTCCCTGGACTGGAAACAAGCATCCTAGGACCGGTTTCGGGGTTTCACCCTCTTCAGCCAGGATAGCTTGATTCCAGTGGCATGGAGAGCACGGGACCCACGTCTGGGCATACCCGTCCCACTCGGGGTGACAAATGCAAAAACAACAGTTGATGGACAGAATGCAGAACAATGTCATACATTCACCCCAGTACAGAGATCTGGGCCTAAATCCATCGTTTTTTTGCTCACCATGCCATTCCAGTTTGAACCCAGCCATATGCAAATCAGTCTTGACCCTGTGCCTCATGGGAACAGTCCAGCGCGAACTGCCAAGCCAGGTCCTCCCTGGACTGGAAACAAGCATCCTAGGACCTGTGTTCGGGGTTTCACCCCTCTTCAGCCAGGATAGCTTGATTCCAGTGGCATGGAGAGCACGGGACCCACGTCTGGGCATACCCGTCCCACTCGGGGTGACAAATGCAAAAACAACAGTTGATGGACAGAATGCAGAACAATGTCATACATTCACCCCAGTACAGAGATCTGGGCCTAAATCCATCGTTTTTTTGCTCACCATGCCATTCCAGTTTGAACCCAGCCATATGCAAATCAGTCTTGACCCTGTGCCTCATGGGAACAGTCCAGCTCGAACTGCCAAGCCAGGTCCTCCCTGGACTGGAAACAAGCATCCTAGGACCGGTTTTGGGGTTTCACCCCTCTTCAGCCAGGATAGCTTGATTCCAGTGGCATGGAGAGCACGGGACCCACGTCTGGGCATACCCGTCCCACTCGGGGTGACAAATGCAAAAACAACAGTTGATGGACAGAATGCAGAACAATGTCATACATTCACCCCAGTACAGAGATCTGGGCCTAAATCCATCGTTTTTTTGCTCACCATGCCATTCCAGTTTGAACCCAGCCATATGCAAATCAGTCTTGACCCTGTGCCTCATGGGAACAGTCCAGCCCGAACTGCCAAGCCAGCTCCTCCCTGGACTGGAAACAAGCATCCTAGGACCGGTTTCGGGGTTTCACCCCTCTTCAGCCAGGATAGCTTGATTCCAGTGGCATGGAGAGCACGGGACCCACGTCTGGGCATACCCGTCCCACTCGGGGTGACACATGCAAAAACAACAGTTGATGGACAGAATGCAGAAACCGGTCCCAGGATGCTTGTTTCCGGTCCAGGGAAGACATGGCTTGGCAGTTCGGGCTGGACTGTTCCCATGAGCACAGGGTCAGACTGATTTGCATATGGCCATGTCTGAACTGGGGTGGCGGAGTGAGCTAAAGACTGATGATGGATTAAACCCAGATCAGTTGACTGGGGGTAAGTGCTTGCAATGTTCAACACTCCGTCCATCATCCCCTTTGGTTTTGCTATGTTCGCCCTAAGTTGGCAGGGTATTCCCAGACGTGGGTCCCTTGCTCACTTTGCCACTGGATTCAAGATAGCCTGGCTGATGACGGCTGTAAGCCAGAAACCGGTCCCAGGATGCTTGTTTCCGGTCCAGGGAAGACATGGCTTGGCAGTTCGGGCTGGACTGTTCCCATGAGGCACAGGGTCAGACTGATTTGCATATGGCCATGTCTGAACTGGGGTGGCGGAGTGAGCTAAAGAATGATGATGGATTAAACCCAGATCAGTTGACTGGGGGTGAGTGCTTGCAATGTTCAACACTCCGTCCATCATCCCCTTTGGTTTTGCTATGTTCGCCCTAAGTTGGCAGGGTATGACCAGACGTGGGTCCCTTGCTCACTTTGCCACTGGATCAAAATAGCCTGGCTGATGACGGCTGTAAGCCAGAAACCGGTCCCAGGATGCTTGTTTCCGGTCCAGGGAAGACATGGCTTGGCAGTTCGGGCTGGACTGTTCCCATGAGGCACAGGGTCAGACTGATTTGCATATGGCCATGTCTGAACTGGGGTGGCGGAGTGAGCTAAAGAATGATGATGGATTAAACCCAGATCAGTTGACTGGGGGTGAGTGCTTGCAATGTTCAACACTCCGTCCATCATCTCCTTTGGTTTTGCTATGTTCGCCTAAGTTGGAAGGGTATGCCCAGACGTGGGTCCCTTGCTCACTTTGCCATTGGTTTCAAGATAGCCTGGCTGATGACGGCTGTAAGCCAGAAACCGGTCCCAGGATGCTTGTTTCTGGTCCAGGGAAGACATGGCTTGGCAGTTCGGGCTGGACTGTTCCCATGAGGCACAGGGTTAGACTGATTTGCATATGGCCATGTCTGAACTGGGGTGGCGGAGTGAGCTAAAGAATGATGATGGATTAAACCCAGATCAGTTGACTGGGGGTGAGTGCTTGCAATGTTCAACACTCTGCCCATCATCCCCTTTGGTTTTGCTATGTTCGCCCTAAGTTGGCAGGGTATGCCCAGACGTGGGTCCCTTGCTCACTTTGCCACTGGATTCAAGATAGCCTGGCTGATGACGGCAGTAAGCCAGAAACCGGTCCCAGGATGCTTGTTTCCGGTCCAGGGAAGACATGGCTTGGCAGTTCGGGCTGGACTGTTCCCATGAGGCACAGGGTCAGACTGATTTGCATATGGCCATGTCTGAACTGGGGTGGCGGAGTGAGCTAAAGAATGATGATGGATTAAACCCAGATCAGTTGACTGGGGGTGAGTGCTTGCAATGTTCAACACTCCGTCCATCATTCCCTTTGGTTTTGCTATGTTCGCCCTAAGTTGGCAGGGTATGCCCAGACGTGAGTCCCTTGCTCACTTTGCCACTGGATTCAAGATAGCCTGGCTGATGACGGCTGTAAGCCAGAAACCGGTCCCAGGATGCTTGTTTCCGGTCCAGGGAAGACATGGCTTGGCAGTTCGGGCTGGACTGTTCCCATGAGGCACAGGGTCAGACTGATTTGCATTTGGCCATGTCTGAACTGGGGTGGCGGAGTGAGCTAAAGAATGATGATGGATTAAACCCAGAACAGTTGACTGGGGGTGAGTGCTTGCAATGTTCAACACTCCGTCCATCATCCCCTTTGGTTTTGCTATGTTCGCCCTAAGTTGGCAGGGTATGCCCAGACGTGGGTCCCTTGCTCACTTTGCCACTGGATTCAAGATAGCCTGGCAGATGACGGCTGTAAGCCAGAAACCGGTCCCAGGATGCTTGTTTCCGGTCCAGGGAAGACATGGCTTGGCAGTTCGGGCTGGACTGTTCCCATGAGGCACAGGGTCAGACTGATTTGCATATGGCCATGTCTGAACTGGGGTGGCGGAGTGAGCTAAAGAATGATGATGGATTAAACCCAGAACAGTTGACTGGGGGTGAGTGCTTGCAATGTTCAACACTCCGTCCATCATCCCCTTTGGTTTTGCTATGTTCGCCCTAAGTTGGCAGGGTATGCCCAGACGTGGGTCCCTTGCTCACTTTGCCACTGGATTCAAGATAGCCTGGCTGATGACGGCTGTAAGCCAGAAACCGGTCCCAGGATGCTTGTTTCCGGTCCAGGGAAGACATGGCTTGGCAGTTCGGGCTGGACTGTTCCCATGAGGCACAGGGTCAGACTGATTTGCATATGGCCATGTCTGAACTGGGGTGGCGGAGTGAGCTAAAGAATGATGATGGATTAAACCCAGATCAGTTGACTGGGGGTGAGTGCTTGCAATGTTCAACACTCCGTCCATCATCCCCTTTGGTTTTGCTATGTTCGCCCTAAGTTGGCAGGGTATGACCAGACGTGGGTCCCTTGCTCACTTTGCCACTGGATCAAAATAGCCTGGCTGATGACGGCTGTAAGCCAGAAACCGGTCCCAGGATGCTTGTTTCCGGTCCAGGGAAGACATGGCTTGGCAGTTCGGGCTGGACTGTTCCCATGAGGCACAGGGTCAGACTGATTTGCATATGGCCATGTCTGAACTGGGGTGGCGGAGTGAGCTAAAGAATGATGATGGATTAAACCCAGATCAGTTGACTGGGGGTGAGTGCTTGCAATGTTCAACACTCCGTCCATCATCTCCTTTGGTTTTGCTATGTTCGCCCTAAGTTGGAAGGGTATGCCCAGACGTGGGTCCCTTGCTCACTTTGCCATTGGTTTCAAGATAGCCTGGCTGATGACGGCTGTAAGCCAGAAACCGGTCCCAGGATGCTTGTTTCTGGTCCAGGGAAGACATGGCTTGGCAGTTCGGGCTGGACTGTTCCCATGAGGCACAGGGTTAGACTGATTTGCATATGGCCATGTCTGAACTGGGGTGGCGGAGTGAGCTAAAGAATGATGATGGATTAAACCCAGATCAGTTGACTGGGGGTGAGTGCTTGCAATGTTCAACACTCTGCCCATCATCCCCTTTGGTTTTGCTATGTTCGCCCTAAGTTGGCAGGGTATGCCCAGACGTGGGTCCCTTGCTCACTTTGCCACTGGATTCAAGATAGCCTGGCTGATGACGGCAGTAAGCCAGAAACCGGTCCCAGGATGCTTGTTTCCGGTCCAGGGAAGACATGGCTTGGCAGTTCGGGCTGGACTGTTCCCATGAGGCACAGGGTCAGACTGATTTGCATATGGCCATGTCTGAACTGGGGTGGCGGAGTGAGCTAAAGAATGATGATGGATTAAACCCAGATCAGTTGACTGGGGGTGAGTGCTTGCAATGTTCAACACTCCGTCCATCATTCCCTTTGGTTTTGCTATGTTCGCCCTAAGTTGGCAGGGTATGCCCAGACGTGAGTCCCTTGCTCACTTTGCCACTGGATTCAAGATAGCCTGGCTGATGACGGCTGTAAGCCAGAAACCGGTCCCAGGATGCTTGTTTCCGGTCCAGGGAAGACATGGCTTGGCAGTTCGGGCTGGACTGTTCCCATGAGGCACAGGGTCAGACTGATTTGCATTTGGCCATGTCTGAACTGGGGTGGCGGAGTGAGCTAAAGAATGATGATGGATTAAACCCAGAACAGTTGACTGGGGGTGAGTGCTTGCAATGTTCAACACTCCGTCCATCATCCCCTTTGGTTTTGCTATGTTCGCCCTAAGTTGGCAGGGTATGCCCAGACGTGGGTCCCTTGCTCACTTTGCCACTGGATTCAAGATAGCCTGGCAGATGACGGCTGTAAGCCAGAAACCGGTCCCAGGATGCTTGTTTCCGGTCCAGGGAAGACATGGCTTGGCAGTTCGGGCTGGACTGTTCCCATGAGGCACAGGGTCAGACTGATTTGCATATGGCCATGTCTGAACTGGGGTGGCGGAGTGAGCTAAAGAATGATGATGGATTAAACCCAGAACAGTTGACTGGGGGTGAGTGCTTGCAATGTTCAACACTCCGTCCATCATCCCCTTTGGTTTTGCTATGTTCGCCCTAAGTTGGCAGGGTATGCCCAGACGTGGGTCCCTTGCTCACTTTGCCACTGGATTCAAGATAGCCTGGCTGATGACGGCTGTAAGCCAGAAACCGGTCCCAGGATGCTTGTTTCCGGTCCAGGGAAGACATGGCTTGGCAGTTCGGGCTGGACTGTTCCCATGAGGCACAGGGTCAGACTGATTTGCATATGGCCATGTCTGAACTGGGGTGGCGAGTGAGCTAAAGAATGATGATGGATTAAACCCAGATCAGTTGACTGGGGGTGAGTGCTTGCAATGTTCAACACTCCGTCCATCATCCCCTTTGGTTTTGCTATGTTCGCCCTAAGTTGGCAGGGTATGCCCAGACGTGGGTCCCTTGCTCACTTTGCCACTGGATTCAAGATAGCCTGGCTGATGACGGCTGTAAGCCAGAAACCGGTCCCAGGATGCTTGTTTCCGGTCCAGGGAAGACATGGCTTGGCAGTTCGGGCTGGACTGTTCCCATGAGGCACAGGGTCAGACTGATTTGCATATGGCCATGTGTAATAAAGTACGTACACTGGTAGAAGTTGGCGGAGGAAGGTTTATTCGAAGGGGAAGGAAAGCTGGTACAAAGGTACGTCCTACCCACACGGATCTCAGGGCAACTGACAACCGGAACCAAGCGTAAGCTCGAGGGAACCGGCGCTCTAGAATGGAGAACAATGACACCTCGTAACAAACAGGTAAGGTCATTACACATCTTCCCCCTTTTGGAGGAGAAAGAGAAAGAAAAAAAAATGGTCTGGATAGGAGATTGAGAGAAAGAGAAAGAGAGAGAGAGAGGTAGAAAAAAAAAAAAAGGGAACAGAATGAGGAAAACAAATTAAAAAAAAAAAATCCATAACACAATGCGTAAATGCAAAACATAGACATTTGGTTTCAGCTCTAAAGAACCCATAGCACAAAGCGTTAATGCAAAACATAATAACATTTGGTTTCAGCTCTAATGCAAAACAAAGTCATTTAGTTTCACAGGGAGCTTTCCAACACGCACACTCTTTCTTAACTTTGGCAAAGCATCAGGGGGATCACGGCGAGGGACAAACAGATTAGGTGCAGGAGCAATCCTATTAAGGTTCCAAATGCGACCATCACTTAACTTGACAGCATTTAGGAAAACCTTTTTAACAACGTAAGGCAAGGAAAATTTCGAAGCACCAGAATACCTTTGTGGAAGACGAACTCGCACTCTGTCACCCACACGCACACGAGTGCGTGTGACGGCGTGTCTAGAGTCAAAATATGTCTTCCTCTTAGCGATTTTCAAATCCTGACTGGCTTGCCAAGAAGGTAAACCAGGTGCTGAAATGATGTCCTGAGACCCTGCACTCCCACCTCTCATCCATGATTGAAACATACTGGTATTGGGTTTCCTACCACGACAAAGTTCAAAGGGAACCATGGATGTGGTTGAATGGGGAGTCAGTCGATAAACCATTACTCTTTCTTGGATTTCTGCTTTCCAGTCTTTGTTTTGGGATTTGGACAGCTGAATGGAGTCCTTCAACACACGGTTGAACCTCTCTACCATGCCATTAGTTTCGGGATGGTAGAGAGCGCAGCATTTGTGTCTGATCCCTTTCTCTGTAAGGTATGTCTCCATCTCCTTAGAAACTAGCTGAACCCCATTGTCAGTAAGGAGACAATCGGGAAATCCCTCACGAGAAAAGACCTCGTCTAAAAATTTAATGACATCCTTAGTCTCGATACTCTGGCAGATTTTAATCTCCGGCCACCTTGAGAAAAGATCAATTAATACTAGGACAAATGACTGACCAGAGTTACTAGAAATGGGGCCTAGAAGATCTAGAGCTACTTCTTGCCAGCAACGAGTGGGCGCCTCTCGTACAACCATAGGCTGTACTCTAGTTTTATAAATCTTGTCAGAGGCATTGCATTCTTGGCAGTCCCTCACCATGCGCTCAACCAAGAGATCAATTCCGGGCCACCAGAAGTGCAAACGAATTCTCTCTTTCGTTTTAGAGATCCCCTGGTGTCCCTGATGAGCTTGTTGAACAATTTTCTCCCTGAGGGAAAGAGGTGGAACTAGCCTAGTACCTCTCCGAAGTAGGCCTGAAGAGACAGACAACTCATGCCGTACATTCCAGAATTTCCTCGTCTCCTCATCAAGGCCCTTTATGCCCTTCCACCCTTCAGTCACCAACTCACCAACTCACAAACTTCAATAATGATGGGATCATTGGCCAAGGAGGATTTCCACTCAAAACACCACTTGTGACTTCGCAGACTTTATAATCTTCATCATCATCACATATCGCACTCGAACTATCACTCGTGTCAACAGAGTCATTAGTAACAAGGCGGGACAAACAGTCAGATACTTTGTTTTGTGCACCAGGTATGTGATGGACGACAAAGTCGTAGTCTTGCAAGGCCACAATCCATTTGGTGATTCTCGAGGATACAGCATCGAGAGTATTTTTTTCGTAAATAGGTCCTTCAAGGGTTTATGGTCGGACTGGACCGTGAAGGAGCTTCCCCAGAGGAATTTTTTAAGTTTTTTAATCGCCCAGAATATGCAGAGAGTTTCCTTTTCTATCACTGAATATTGTAGTTCAGCTCCAACGAGAGCTCTTGACAGGAACATTATGGTCGTTTCGTGTCCACCCTTGACCTGTTTGAGAACAGCTCCTAGTCCCTTTGAGCTGGCATCAGTGATGAGTATGGAGGATGCAGAGGTATCAAAGCTATGGAGTGAAGGAGCCTCGCCCAAAGCCTTCTTCACATCGTTGAATTCTTTTTGGCACTCCAGCGACCAAGTAAATCTCACACCTTTTTTGAGAAGAGTTCTGAGTGTGTAGGTACGAAAAGCAAATTGAGGAACAAATTTGTTGTAGTACTCTGCCATCCCTAGGAAGGTAACTAGCTCGTCTCAGGATTGGGGTACGGGAAGATCATCAATAGTTTTGACTAGCTTGTCCTTGGGTCTGACTCCCTTTTAGACAGTTTGTGACCCAAGTAGTCAATCTCATCAAGATTGAATTTGCACTTACTTTCACGCAGTGTCAAACCACGTGATTTGAAACGACTCAGTACTGCTTTGAGTCTCTCATCATGGGTACTTTGAGATGGGCCATGAACTAAGACGTCATCCTGATAAATTTTAACGCCAGGCAAACCCTGCAAGACATCTTCCATGGCCCTCTGAAATACTGATGCAGCTGAATTGAGTCCAAAGGGAAGCCTAGTAAATTTATATGTGCCGAACGGCGTTATGAAAGCTGTGAGGTTTTGTGACTCAGGGTCGATTTTAATTTGATGGTACGCGGCCCTGAGGTCAAGTGTGGAGAAGACTTCAGCCCCAGCCAATTGCGTCAGCATCTCTGCGATGTTGGGGAGAGGGTATCTGTCAGCTATGACAGCACGATTGAGAGGGCGCAAGTCTACGCAAAGCCTAACCTCACCTGAGGCCTTTCGGGCAAGAACCACGGGGGCTAGCCAATCACTTGCCTCTGATTCCACAATGATGCCTTCCTTGAGTAATTTTTTTACTTCGTTCTCCATCGAATCTCTCAGAGCCAAAGGTACATTACGCACTTTGCAAGTTACAGGGATGGCATCGGGTTTCAAGATAATCTTGTGGATGTAGTCGGATAAACAGCCCAATCGCTCACTGAAGACTTCTTTAAATTCTTGGCGAAGATTGTCCACTTGTACGACATCAGTGAGCTCACGTGTACAGGAAGAAGCATGGGAGGACGCAGATACCCCTTTGAGAGGGTCAACGGGTGCTTCTCACAAGACTATGCAAGGATTACCACCAGGAATTAACATGACGCCGAGATCAGCCTGATGAATCCAACTCACTATACTATCTCCTTTGGAGGAGATGTATATCTTCCCAGCTGTAAGTCTGTTCCTGAACTCAATGTGACCTTCGAAGTAGCCAAACAACTTAATGGGTTGCCCTCCATAAGCAAGGGGTCGGATGTCGGGCTTGAATACTTTCACTTTCCCGGAGAGGAAGGCGTCATAAAAGGACTTGGGGATTAGGGTGATCTTGGCTCCCGAGTCAAAGAGCATTTTGACAGGATGGCTATTTATTAGGACACTGTCGACAGGACTTGAGCACTTGATTTGAGTAGTCTGTGACAAAATCTCACCACAGTGCAGATCATCAGAACTGGATTCGGAATCATTTTGTATCCAAACTTCTTTAACTCGTTTGTTTTTCTTGTTCTTGTGAAGTCTGCAAGCTTTGGCTAAGTGTCCAAACTTCCCACAATTAAGACATTTTGCATTTATGGCAGGACAAGACTTGTCATCAGCTAGATGGCCAATATTGTCACAACGGTAACACCTTCCGGGAAAAGGTTTTCTTTGCCATAACGATTGTGGCTCGAAACGCCGGGAAATGGGTTTCATAGTACGAGGTTCCACGTCTTTTGATGACTTGGCATGCGAGATGGCTTGAACTTTCTCATCCAAACTAGTTGTGGAGCCATTTTCTTTTTTTATGACTTCAACACAGGCTAAGGAGTGTTCGATTCGTTTTGCGATAGTGATGACCTCATTTTGCCACAGTTCGTCATTTACTTTTTCTATGGCACAACCAAGCATGAATTGATCACGTACACGTTCTTCTAGAGCACTTTCAAATTTGCAAGTGGAAGCAAGTTTACGTAAATGAGACACATACATCTCTACAGTTTCCTTAGGTTGTTGTGTTCTTTTTCCAAAGTGGTAGCGCTCTAGCACTGTGCTCACTTTGGGTAAGAAATGCTTGTCTAATTTTTTTAAGCAAATCTCGAACTCATTGAGACCGTCGGATTCGGAACTGTCAAGATCCGGTAGATGTTCGAAAACTTCCTGCCCCTCAGTGCCTAAGCAGTGTAATAGCAAAGCTGATTTTCTCTCAGCACTGAGAGACACACCACACACCCTGGCGTAATTAATGAAGACCTTTTTCCATTTGGACCACCGTATTGTAGGTTCACCAGGATTAGAAAGGAAAAAAGGTGGTGGTGTGACGTTTTGCATACTTGTGACAGGGTAGAGAGCTCAGCGTGAAAGTGGTGAAAGGGAGGATGAAGTAGTAGTAGGAAGCTGTGTAGTTAACGTAGTTCACGTAGAGGGGTTCAAATGGATTAACTGTGCCTATCTTCGTGTAGTTACTGTAATGACAGGCAGGGATAAAGTCAAGGTTGTGCTTGTTGCGAAGGTTTTTTAAAGCTGTGCCTGTCAGCGATGTAGAGCTTGGCAGGCGAAAAGTGAGACTAGGTTTCTTTTCCCGGTTGTATTTGAATAAGGGAGGCACCACAGTAGTTTGCTGTGCCAATCAGCGTAAAAAGCACGATGGTAGGCAGGCGATAAATTTTCAAGCTGTGCCTGTCAGCGAAGTAAAGCTTGGCAGGCAAAAGAACAAAGCTGCGCTTAGTGAAGAAGAAGTTTTACAGCTGTGCCTGTCAGCGAATTAGAGCTTGGCAGGCGAAAGGGGAACAGTTGCTTGGCACAAATATGGTCTATGATGTGTGGACGAGGGGCCAAGTTGTTTTAAACATCGGGGCTATTCAAAAGGAAGTTTCTGCCAGGCACGAATGAGTTATGTTGCTTGGCAACAGCGTAGTAAGCGACACGGCTCGCTCCGTCTCAAGAGCTTGGTGGTTGCCTAGTGACGGGGTCTCTTGCCGCAGAAAGAACGTTGAAACGTTCTTTCGTCAACGTTGACGTGTTGACGCGCGAGCAGAGAAGAGGCGTCACAGGCAGCTCAATCATGGAACGTTGTGCGCCGGGAAGGAGGCACGAGCGTTTGCTTTATTTTACCAAAAGGTAGTAATGTCACAGAGTCTATGGGGATTTGAAGCGCAGGGAGATGAGGAGCATAGTCTTAGAAGCGAAGCGCCGTACCTGAGTGAGTAACTCGCTGAGAGGAGATGATCTGGAAGAAACTTCTTTGGAGTGTTAGGACGTCTGTAGGTTGGCGGGGTCTGTTTCAAGCTCGTCGCCAGTGTAATAAAGTACGTACACTGGTAGAAGTTGGTGGAGGAAGGTTTATTCGAAGGGGAAGGAAAGCTGGTACAAAGGTACGTCCTACCGACACGGATCTCAGGGCAACTGACAACCGGAACCAAGCGTAAGCTCGAGGGAACCGGCGCTCTAGAATGGAGAACAATGACACCTCGTAACAAACAGGTAAGGTCATTACACCATGTCTGAACTGGGGTGGTGGAGTGAGCTAAAGAATGATGATGGATTAAACCCAGAACAGTTGACTGGGGGTGAGTGCTTGCAATGTTCAACACTCCGTCCATCATCCCCTTTGGTTTTGCTATGTTCGCCCTAAGTTGGCAGGGTATGCCCAGACGTGGGTCCCTTGCTCACTTTGCCACTGGATTCAAGATAGCCTGGCTGATGACGGCTGTAAGCCAGAAACCGGTCCCAGGATGCTTGTTTCCGGTCCAGGGAAGACATGGCTTGGCAGTTCGGGCTGGACTGTTCCCATGAGGCACAGGGTCAGACTGATTTGCATATGGCCATGTCTGAACTGGGGTGGCGGAGTGAGCTAAAGAATGATGATGGATTAAACCCAGATCAGTTGACTGGGGGTGAGTGCTTGCAATGTTCAACACTCCGTCCATCAGCCCCTTTGGTTTTGCTACTTCTTCTTTTGCCCATGTGAAGCGTTTTGAGACCCTGGCATTGATGTGAGATGTGGAGTGACTTTCCGGCCGCTCCGATATACCCTTTGATGATATGGGCCCAGATACTAACAAGGCGATCCCTCAAATTACCTCTCTGCAACCCATTTCAAGCAACCCTCTAACCCTGCCCAACAATGATTCGGTCCTTAAAAAATGGATGTTGTGGAACATTGCGGGCATCAGTAACAAACTGAACAATGGTGACTGGTTAGAGTTGATTAGTGGGTTTGAAATTTTTTTGCTGCCAGGAGAGAAAAAGATGTATTTTGGAATATTTGAGAGGTTGTGGGGTGCAGATTATTATCCTCCTAGAAACCCATCTGATGGAGTCAGACTGCAAAAAGTTATTCGAGGCGCAGGCATGGGTCCAGCAGGAAGTCTGTACAACACAAGTGGCTCTCTTTAATGGGGTTGCTATTGTGATTGGAAGGAATTCAAATATAGAGGTTCTCAACAGTGAGGTAGATAAGGACGGTAGATGGGTTATTATCTCACTCCATTTGGTTTGGGGAAAATAGGGTAACCGGCCGGGGCTGCTACGGATCGAACGTTGATGATACTGGTCTCCTTAGGAGGCTTTTTGAGAAGATACTTGACAAGAAAGATCCAAATCTATGGGAGGCGATTTTAATACTCTTTTAAAAATGACAGACAGTTCAACTAGGCGTCCACCTTGCAGCACCCCCAAAACAGCAACCAGGCTTAAGAATATTATGGAAGATCTTGGTTTAGTGGATGTCTGGACCAGTTGAAAGTGTTTTCTTTTTATAGCAAACAATATGGGCACAGCTCCCGTCTGGACCTTTGGCTAGTGCATAGCTCTCTAAAGTAAAACAGTCAAGTAAATGCCCTCGTTTTTGTCTGACAATGCATTAGTAAAATTAGAATTGGATTTGGGGGAAAGTGTTATGGAATGGAGGTGGACCATGGAAAGGAGGTTTTTGGGGAACCTCTCTTTAGTACAGTAACTGAAAGAAAGTACAACCTTTTCCATGAGTGCTAATCTTGGAAGTGCATCAATGAATTTTGTTTGGGATGCATATAAAGCTTTTATGTGTGGGGTTATTACAAATTGGTCTATTCACTTTCTAAAGGCTGAAAGGGATGAGGAGTGTAGGGAGTCATGTCGGATGAGAATGCTGGAGGCTCAAAAAAGGAGCTGGTTACTGTACCTCATCAGTCAAAACTCACTGCCGAATTAGACGAATGTAAAGAATGCTACAAATCGCCATTGGGAATGAATTTGCAGGCGAGATGAGAAACTAGAAACCTCCAGAATTTTTAGTACAGTGAGAGGAGTGGGACAATCATAGCCCGGAAAATTAGAGCACAAAATGCCAGGAATAATATAGCCAGTATTCACGTCCCATTAGAGGGCAAACCCTGAGAAGATACTGAGGGGATTGTCAATTCTTAGCTTTTATCAGGCCCTTTACAGGGATTAACCTGGGGTAGGGGAGAAGATAAGGGACAGTTGCCTTGATAAATTACATTTAGCTAAGTTGGATTCTCAGCAACAGCGAGAGCTGGCACAACATATCTCGGAGGAAGAGGTTAGAGCGACAATAGTAATGGTTAGGAGAGCCAAAGCTGCTGGCCCTGATGGCTTACCAGGGGAGCTTTATTAGGCCATGGTGGAAGAGCTAAGTCCTGTTTGGTGTAAGATGTTTAACAGCATATGGAATATGCAGCAGGACCCGACGTGGGCCAAAGCTACACTTGTTGTGATCTTGAAACCAAACAAACCCCGACTACTTGTGAGTCATATCGGTCTATATCATTTTTAAATGCAGATTATAAAATATTTGCTTCGATATTGGCTACAAGCCTGGCTGTGGTATTGGGGAAATTGGCTGCTGAAGACTAGAAGGAGTTTGTACCTCAGCGACAACTGAGCAACTTAGTTCACCAAGTTATTAGTGTCATTGATCTGGCCAGTACATATCAAGTTCTGTTGGCTTTGATAACTTGGGATGAGGCCAAAGCCTTTGATCAGGTGATCTTGGAATACCTATGGGAATGTTTGGAGAAATTTGGGCACCCTTATAATGAATGCTATTGAAGCAATTAAGGCCGTGTATAGGACTCCCTACGAGAATCGATTAACAATACGATTATGCATAAGGTCGTGATTCAGTGAGGTACGAGGCTGGGATGTCCCGTTCCCTATTCGTTTCGGCTTGTTTATTAACCCTCTGGCACAGACTGTTAGGGCCGAAAAAATTATTGTTCCCTTTGTATACGGTGGCTATCAGAAAAGAGTTGCATTACATGCGGATGATTTAGTCATTTTTACTTCCCAGCGGAGACAGCTGTCTGTATCTTACAAGATTTGGCCAGCAGCGGCCAGTCCATTGGGGCTGAGGGGCCACGCCCCCCCTTTTGCCCCTCATGAACAGTGTGTCAGCCTGAACAAAGGTCAGCCTGACAGACACTGTTCACTTTCAGTTCAGGCAGCCAGGAGCCAGACATGCGCTAAATGCACAGACTCCTGGCTGCCTGAGCTGAACTTTGCTGGGCTGAGGAAGTCACAGCTCCTGTGGGCATGACCTTCTCAGCTCAGAAAAGATCCCTGAGGCCCTGCCCTCAGTGACCAAGGGTAGCGTCACTGATTGCCTCCACCTGGGGGCTTCAGTTTTAAGCTCAGAAGCGCCCAGGGTCGAGTGTTGATCAGTGACACTTCATCACAGAGTGGGGTGGGGTCAGCAGTCTCACTGACCCCATCTCACTCTGTGATGACGTTGCGACTGCTGCCTTCCCTCATTGGCTGGCCTTAGGTGAGCCAATGAGGGAAGGCAATAGTCCCAAGGTGGCTGGTGACATTTGAAAGTGGTAGGGCGTAAAAGTGAGGGATCAGCTTTCAGTAGCGAACAACCACTGTATTATCTTTTACTTTCCTCTTGTCATAATTTTGACAACTGTGTACCCCATGATGGTGGCCCCATCACACCCATTTGCACAGAATCACAATTACAACTCAAATGCGTGACCACTGCCCTAAGCACTCTGCAGAGAGGCCAATGATTGGATGGCCATGTATTCCGAATACCATTTTGAGCCACTGGCAGACACTGTGAGAAACTCGCAGTGCCTTCAACCACAGCTCCGTAGCTCTCAATCGTGCAAACAAGTGGTGCCCCTCAGTTCAAACTATGCACTGTACAATAGTAATGTGCTACAAGAAAAAGTACAGAATCCGCATCCTGGATGTAGCTAACAGTATTCTACATTATCCTGCATATTGAATTGACACCTGTGCAAAACTGATAGCCTACCTGAATTGCAAAGATATCTGGAGACTGCTGATGCCCAGCTGTGGTCCAAAGTCACCCCCAGATGCTCATACTGCGACCTGGAAGAAGATCGACACGGCCAAGTGAAGACGAATGCAATATAAATGCACCTGTCTGCCTTTCACTCCAAAATTGTGGTGCAGAATCTGTGATATGGGCTCTGCAATACAGGTCACAGAGCAGGGCCTGCAGCAGGAGCATCCAGAGAGGAGGAGCGGGCAGGTGTCCCGGGGGAACAGCAGTAGGAAGTGGCCTGGAAATGCCTCCTGTCCCTTGAAAACAGGTGTCGGAGGAGGCATTCAGCCGTGCTAGGAAAGCAGTGAATTCAAACCCGGCCCCAGTTCTGCAAGAATAAATAGGGTTAAAGGCTCTGAAAATACAGGACCTCCAGCCTCCCAAGAGAGCTCGCGTTGCCCTCACGCTCGCAGGTAGGTCCTCTCGCCCTGCTCCTGTATGTACAATGGCTGCGCTGAACCCCCCACCTTCCCGTTAGGATCTTTAACTCGACTGGCGAACCTGGCATTTCTTTCATGGTGTGACCCCCACAGGTCATTGCCCCTAGGTAAACCCCCTCACTCCCCAACCCTTTCACTCTTCTGAAGAAGCTCTGCTCACCTATTGAGAGTAGTTTCTGTTTTACAAGCTCTGACATTGTGGGCTGCTGGTCCAAGAGGATGGGGGAAATTGGAACCGACAGGCACATTCAAATTTCTTGATCCTCTGAACGTGAACATTTTTGAAGCACTTATTCTCTGTGCCAGGGCCAGCAAATACGAGGTGTCTTGAACGGCTGTGGCAGCAGCTGACGTCACTAGTCCTGTGTCTGTAATCAGCTGATTGAAGCGGAGGGACGTGGCTCCTCCCCCTACCTCCCTCACTTCCGGGGGCAGAACCCTCTTAACTCGAATGCCTGACCGGACGCGCAGCGGACGCACGCAGCGGGCGCGCCAAAGGCAAGTCCGTCTGCGCCCGTCGGCGTCCGGTCGGGGCCAGGGGCCACATCCCCTGTGTCTTGCATTCCTCAAGGGATGCATTATGAGGCAGAAGAGCTACTTAGCCTAGCAGGCCCGATAATGAATATATGTAAACACTCTATGACACCTGACAGTGATCCTACTGAATGTCCTCATTGCTGTTTTCAACTGTCAACAGCCACACACACCAACTCCACCAAACCCAATAAATATAAAATGTTACTGCTAAACTGCAGGTCACTGCCCAAACACACGGCAGAAATCTCTATCCTCCTGGAAGAAGAAAGGCCAGAGGTCTTGTTTCTAACGGAAACATGGCTCAAACCCAGCTCTGACCCTGACCTTGTCCAGGCACTCCCCCCTGGTTATTCCATACAGAGGCTTGATCGGCCCACAGGGAAAGGGGGCGGGATTGCTGTTATCTATAGAAACTATTTAACCTGTCGCATGACAAGTAGTTCAGTACCAGACTGTGAGAACGCTGTCTTTTCCATTGGATTCTCTCCAGCGCTCACTTTCTCGGGTATCTTAATTTACCGGCCCCCTGGTCCCTCAGTGGAATTCTGCAACTCCTTGCCCGATCTGGCAGCTAATTTGGCTAGTACATCGGCCAATTTTACGCTAATGGGAGACTTCAATCTCCACTTTGACGACCCTTTGGAGACAGCTGCAACTGAAATTACAGAGGATCTTGCGGCCTATCAGCTCCAACAAAAAGTTAGTGAGCCTACCCACATAAAAGGGCATCTATTAGACCCCATTTTCTCAAATCTGGAGGACTTAATGAGAGAGAAACCTACCCCTGTTCCGTGGTTGGACCATTTTCTCATCCCATTTACCTGGGTCTGCCAAGTATCACGCACCCGGCGTGACTCTAACGCATTTCAGTGTGGTGTTCCGCATCACCGCACTGAAATGCATTGTCACGCATTTTAATGCCACTGTGGCTCTCTGCTGTACCAGCGCTGAAGCCAGCCACGCCAGGCTGCTAGCGCGCCTGCGCCGGCTCTGCTGCTCCCCGCAGACAGACTTGCCTGCCCGGGCGCTGCCACCAGCACAGGCTCAGTATTGTAACAGTTTACCACTCTGCTGCGACAATGTATCTTATAGCTGCAGTGCTGCATTGAAATTCCTGCCCGGGCGGGTCTGAGTCACTCGGGGGATCATGTGACCACAAGTCCTGGAAGGAAGTGAGGTCGGCCGGGGATTCAGGAAGCGGGGACTGGAAGCGTGCTGCGCACCGGCGCGCAATCACTGCGTCTGGTCAGTGGTGGCTGCCTTTCCGCGTCCCGGTGTCCGCAGTAATACCAGACAGTGCGCAGCTGACTGCGCACAATTTAAATTACCGTCGGGACTAGCATCAGCATCATGGCACCCGAGAGGCCTCGGCCGGGCTGTGGAGTTGGCGACCTTGGCTGCGGCTCACCGACCCGAACCGAAGAATGCCCCGCGTTAGACTGCTGCAGCAGCCTACGGGAGAATCAGGGTTGTACTGATTGCCGCCAGTTTGAGTTGCCGTGCTTGCCTGCCACCCCTGCAGCAAAGTGTAAGTGGAGTGCGGTATCTTCGCTTTCGTTTTAAAATCAAATAAACATTTGCTTTATAATAAATAGCGATCCGAGCGCTGATAAGCCAGCCACACTCTGCCTGCAGTGTCACGAGTCCTGCACACGGCCCCAACATCATCAGTCCCCAGTGCTTGTGGCCACCAGACATCGGTAGCGGCTCCCCGCCTGCCGGCCCTGTTACTTATATTAATTAACTTTCATATAGCGTGACTCACTCGAAGGGTATCTTGGCGCTGCAAGTTCTTAACAATCATAACCCAGGACCCCCATTCCTGCTCAGCCAAGCCCTGTGAAAAGCAGCCCTCACCAATGCAGCCCCAGCGAGCTCGGCACATGCACACATGAAAGCTCCAGCTTCCTGCCTACACCATAGCTCCCAAATGAGAACATGTCAGACCGGACCAAGGCCATCAGGGGGACACAAACAGAGAGAGCAGCTCAGCGCAGTGGCAGTGAGGGGTCACTGCACCAACCAGGCAGGCCAACCCCTCTTAACAGCACAGACAGCCAACTTCAGTCAGTCTACAACACTACTGCCTGCAGCTTGCGTGACCCTCTTCACAGCAACCTGGTAAAAGATGCTCTGGCTCACCCTGGCACTGCAGGAGGACACGTCATGGGGGTACAGGTGAGAGAGCACTGAAGTAGTGCAATGGGATGTCTGTGCGAGTGTCAGATTGGGGTGAATTATGGTTTAATGGGCAAAATATTCTCTATTGTTTAGGTGCACATATCGGGGATTTATAGGTCGTGGAAGCACGCTAGAAACCGGGTCCATGGGAGTGGGTGGGGCTGGCAGAGGGTCTGTCACTGCAGGAGGCCCTGAGCCTGCCCTGGAATGGATCTGAGTAGATTTCAACGAGCTGAACTGTCATATCAAATAAAGATTTATTTGTAACACGAGGTTGGGAAAACAGACAGGAAGGAGATTTCTGGTACACTGGCAAACTTATTGTTTCGAACCACGCAGTTTGGATGTTTCTGGATTAAATAAAACATCATAGTTTTATGTCTTGTTTAGTCTTATTTACTTCTGATTCTTTGCCTGTACTTGTAGAAAGAGCGCTTGCTTGAAATCCCTCATTTCCCTCACCGTGAAAAGTCCTGTGGACTCAGATCTCTGCAGTACGTGCTCTGACTGAACCATTCAGTTTTCTTCCCAGCCCCAAACCAATGTTCTTCACTTTGATGGGAACATCAAGATTTTGGGGACCTTTCTAGCGTCCTGTTCTCAAGATGACGAACCTTCATTTGGTGACCTGGGGTGCACTCACTTGCTGTGCCCTTGTTGTCACACCAGTGGTGAACCAGTTTTGGACTAATTCCAAGATTAGGACACTGTGTACCTGATCCTCCCACACTGCCACTGCAGGGGGCTGGAAGGTTTATAGATGTCTCTCTAGCACACACCTCATCCAACATGAATCAGGCATGTTCACAAAACATGTATTTTATGAGGATTTATCTGTGAGTTACTGCTTTTTGCTAGGTTAGTGCTCATCAGTTTATGGTGATTTACAGCAGTTTTAAGATCTACTTGGAGTTTCTCGTTGCTCAAATGGGTGTAATTTCTGATATTTATATGTTTCCCTCGTCTTCATTGCTTGATTTTGCTTCCGAGTAAGTGTCACTCATAGTCGTTGAATGTCACTCATAATTACATTGAAATTAGGAAAATGTCACACATAAGCAATCTGAAACCTTGGCAGCTATGGGTCCCCGTCCTCCATAGTGTCACATATGAAACCTATCTATACAAGTTCACGCCCCTGGCCCAAATTGTCGATTGAACAATGGACCACAATACTAGAAGAAACCAGACCAGCGTCATCCACGGATGTTGTCACTGCCAATGAAAATTTTAATAACTGGATCCAAGAATCTCTAGATTTGCTCCTTCCTGTAAAACCGACTCAAACTAAAACATGAAGTAACCGAAAGGCATGGCTCTCAACTAAACTTCGGGGCTTAAAACAGACTTGTAAGAAGCTCAAGAGAGAGACTGGAGGAAAGACTTCTCCAGTGATAGGAAACTTAAATATAGAGAGGCAATCAAATTATATAAAGCTGAAATCAAACTAGCCCAGGCAGTTTACTACGAAAATAAAATTTTATCAGTGGCTAATTCTGCCCGTGAGATCTTTTGTATTGCCAAAACACTCTCCAGAGTTTCCTCTCCTCCGGCTATCCCTGACATCTCAGGCACACGCTGTAACGATCTAGCTGAGTTCTTCTTCAATAAAATTGAAACTATTTTCACCTCATTTCCCCCCATTAAAGACTGCACACCCTACCTTAACACTCATAGTAACCAACCTCTCCTGGAAACTATCCCGGTGATGGAAAGGCCAGAATTGGAAAGCCTCCTGACTCAGGTAAAAAGTGGGTCGCCTAAAGATCCAGTACCCCTAAAGATACTGAGGCAAGCGGCAGGAGTTGTTTCCCCTGTCATCTTAGAGTTGATTAATGCCTCATTTTCTTCTGGAGTGGTCCCTCCCCTATGGAAGGAAGCTATGGTAAAGGCAATTTTTAAAAAACCTAGCCTTGATCCATTGGCTCTGGGAAACTACCGCCCCATATCACTTCTCCCGGGGGTCAGCAAAATTGCTGAAAAATACTTCAACTCTGTACTGTCCTCATTCTTAGAGACACACAAACTCCTCCACCTGTCCCAGACAGGTTTTCGACCTCATCAGGGAACTGAAACGGCTCTGCTATCAGTCGTGGAAGAGTCAAGAAAGATTGTGGACTCCGGAGGCACTGCTGTGGTCGTTCTCCTGGACCTCAGCGCTACCTTCGAAACAGTAAACCATCATATCCTGGTCCATACACTCAGAAAACTGGGAGTTACCGGAACTGCTCTGTCACAGCTACAGTCCTTTCTGAGTAACAGATCCTTTCAGGTCTTTGACAACGAGGTGACCTATAAACAGATGCCCCTTTGTTGCGGGGTACCGCAGGGGTCATCCCTAAGTCCAACCTTATTCAACGTTTACATGTGCTCCTTAGCAGAGGTGATATTACCTTTTGGCGTACACGTAGTTACCTACGCAGATGACACGCAACTTGTGATAGGGCTTAATCGAGCCGAAAGTTCCCCCCCCTAGTCTTCGCCCTTGCCTAGAAGAAATTGCCAACTGGATGAATGAGTCCTTCTTGAAACTGAACGGGGAAAAAAGCGAGATAATGATCTTGGGGAATTGTTCCCCCCTTGATCTAAACTCAATATGGCCGACCACCCTCGGTCCTGCCCCACCCCCAAAGACTCAGCTAAAAAGCCTGGGTGCCTGGGTGGACCAAGACCTTACCTTCAAGACACAAGCGCGGAAGATGGCGGCCACGTGCTATGGTATCTTGAAAATGATTCGAAAAGTCCTCCCCCTTCTTCCATTCCAGGCAAGAAAAATCATGGTCCAGGCACTCATCCTGTCTCGGCTGGACTATGGGAATGCCCTTTATCTGGGTGCTCCTTCCGTAACCCTTTCCAAACTCCAGACTATACAAAACTGGGCAGCAAGGCTTCTCCTGGGTACTCCTAAACACCACTCAGCTAAACCTGCTTTGAATTCCCTCCACTGGCTCCCCATCCGGGAGAGAGTTAATTTTAAAGCTCTGTGCATCGTCCACAAGTCATTAGCTGGAAAGGGCCCGCCATTTTTCACACCATCATTCAGCCCTACCGGCCTAACAGAAGTCTTCGCTCAGAGGTTATGAACTTTGTCACTGTCCCTAGGATCAAGAAATCCAGAAGCGGGGGTCGGCTATTCTCATTTAATGCAGCCAAGCTTTGGAACTCCCTCCCACCCCACCTACGAAAGGAAACAAACCACCAGGCCTTCCGCAAATTGTTAAAGACCTGGTTATTCCCTTAGCTGCCGGAACTCCATATATCTGCTGCTACTAGCGCTGGGATGCCTCTGCTTTTTCATTTCATTTTATTTCATTTACGATAAAATGTTATCAGATGCTGGGCTCCATTTTTTTTCCTTGCAGTTTGATATGGCATGTACTCGACCTGACTTGTATTAGTGCTTTACACGAGCACCAATTACATTACACAAGTTCATTTTTTTTTTTTTACCAGCACAGGGAAGTTAAATGATTTGCAGAGAATTATAGAATGCTGCGCGGATGCCGGGATTCGAACCTGGATCCCCAGTGCCAAAATAAGCAGCTCTTTTTATGAATGACCTGTGGCTGAAATGTGGTGCCTTTTAAATGTTGTGCATTGAAAGTTTTACCAATAGTAGATTAGGAGCATGAGTCCCCCCATCGCCTCCTGGGTCTTCATAAGAATAAAAGCTACACCGCCTCCTCTTCCTTCGACTTTGTGCACGATCCTGAGTCACCCCACTCTTATACGGTGTATACTAACTACAGTTATCCCTTGTTTACCACCTAGGTTTAGGGTATACACATCTACATGCATATATCGAGTGTTGCCTTAGGCGCTTGCACGCTGGGTGACAGGGGTGTCCTATCCTATCCGTATCGCTGAAATAAGCGGGATGCCAAAATTAATTTCGTAAAGAAAATGAATAAGGAAAAGAAAAAAACTCTAAGCCACATATTGCACTGTTCATCTGGGGCACCTGTTAGCAGTAGTGGCGCTCTAAATACTTGAACAACAACTGCTGCGTTCTTTTTAAATTACCCGGCCCACTCCAGGACTGGGGGCTGCCGGGCACCGCACAGTACCGAGGGAAGATAGCTTGTTTATTTAGGTCAACACACATATGCAGCCTGTAGTGTGCAACAGTCTCCAGGCAGTAACCGGAAGTCCGGAGCAGAATGGCGTCTCACACTAAATACAGCGCGGGAAGCAGACACCTCGAGTCTGCACAATGTGTTCAAAAGCCATGATTATAAACTGCGCAGACTCGATTTCTCTGCTTCCGGCCTGCAAACTCTACCCCACCCTTTCCCAACTCGTCACAGGGTGGGGGTGGCCCCACCCCACCCCGTGACGAATTGGGGAATGGTGGAGTGACAATGCCTCCTCTCCCTGATTGACGTGAAGCCCCAGCACTTCAGGGCTTCAGCCTAAAGCGCCCGGGGTTAACTTTATCCCCAGGCCATCAGGGGCTGGAGACTGGGCCTCGAGGCTGTCTCTTTGCCGAGCTGATGACCTCACAGGCCTCAGGGCTGTGAGAGCTTCAGCCCGGCAAATACTGTAGACTTTGGGCCTCCGGCAGGGGTTGAGTGGCAGTGTGCAGCAACCCCCTAGCCAGTAGCCTGCAGGACTAGGTCCAGCGTGTGGGTAGTTTTTTTATTTCTTATTTTTATAAAGCACTTTAGCATTTTTGGATGCACAATTTTGTTTTAATCTCCAGTTCTGACCTGGGGACGAAAGTAAAGGGGGCGGAGCCCCTACGCCCTCTCCCAGAAACCGCCGCTGGTCCCAAGCCTCCTGGTACCTCCTAGGCAGAGCTGCAGGTAAGTGTGTGTGTTTTTTTAAATTAATGTTTGGTGCGTGCATGCGTGTATGTATAAATGTTTGGTAATGAGTGTTGTGAATGGATTTGTTTGTGTGTGAGTGCGCGCGTGTGAATGCATGGCTGTGACTGTGTATGTGTATGTGTGCGTGTGCATGTGTGTTTCATCCGCCACGCTCCCTCCTAAACGTACCGGCCGCCACTGGATTTGGCTAATCATTTCGGGTCTTTCGCAGGCGATGAGATTAATTAAATTTAAACTGAGACTATGGCCTGGATTGTACCCATTTTGACAAGACCAGCAAACCCTCAAATTAAATATTCGGGGATTGATGTATTTCAGGATCTAGGTAGTGAACCAGAAAAATCTTAACAAAGCTGCGCTGGAGATCAAAAAATTATTACAGAGTTGGTTAAATCTCACACTCTCCATCTTTGGAAGTAAACATTGTTAAAATGTGCATCCTTTCCAAGCTGATGTTTTTATTTAGTTGTATCCCATTATGGTTTGACCCAGGGTCATTGCGGAAAATTCAAAGGGACATTAATAGCTTCATTTGGGCTGGGAAAGGAGTGAGGATAGCTTGGAGAAAACTGAGACATAAACTGTTGATCATACTACTCTCATTGGCTGTCTAAAGGAAATACGGGTGAAGGGGGGCGCGCTCGATCTTCTCCCCTCGTTTCTCAGTGTCAGATCACAAACAGTAGCATTAGGAAATTTAATTCCTCACCTTTTTCACTGCCTTGCGGAGTCCCTCAGGGGTCGTCTTTAAGCCCCACTATTTTTAATGTTTATTTAGCGAAATTGGCCCCTCTCATTAGAAGCTTCAACTTGGAGGTAACATCCTATGCTGATGACACTCAGTTGATAATTGCAGCAGCCAATAATGGCTCGTCGGGCCCCCTAAAATCAAAGCCTGCAGATTGGGGAGCGATTGAGCGGCGCACCAGGCTTGCCTGGTTCTGACATCAGCTCACACGCTGAAGATTGTGATTGACGGCGCAGCCGCCGCTCAATCGCTCCCCAATCTGCAGGCTTTGATTTCGGCTTTATCGGTATCTTTTGACGGCGCATCCGCCAATCAACACTTAACAGGCACTTTCAATACAAGATCTCCACACAGGGGATTTTCGGCTACTACTTACATCTTTTCTTTGGTTGCTTAACCCAGACCAGCCGGGTCGGAATTATCACCGGCGAGGCGACTCCATGAAAACACCATACGTGTTCTGGTGAACAGCCCTGAAGAAGTCACGGGATACCTCCCATTGTGACAAAACACGTGTTGGCTGGTTGTGTCTGCCAATGTTAAATATTAAATGAATTGAAAAATTCCTATTAATCTTGACTGGACCATCTATGAGAGTAACTGTGATAACAAAGACTTTGCGTAATAGCATACTTACCCAATAAGGTGTGCCCGGGAATCTTGTTTCTTTGCAATAACTTCAGGCAAAGTCTAGTTTGTACAAGAGGAACCTGTCCATTGATTACACCATTTGGAGGCTGATGGAGTTCCTTCTGAGCCCCATCTGTAAGACCTTCGCTGAATGCCTGGTGGGGCTGTTTCGGACAGTTGAAGAGAGATACAGCTGGAGGGAGGCCACCTTAGACAAACTTAGGATAAGTTTGGCCGTCTTTAGATGAACATCTCATTTTTGAAGGTGATGAGGACAAAATAAAAAGATATACACCATACATGGTGAATATCAAATTACAAATATAATTTTTATATATGCCCTGCTACCAAATAAACGAAGCAGCACTTACTACAACTTCTTTAACTACATTAAACATAAAACAAATAACTACTACCCGAAAAAATAAGAATAGACTTTGAGCAAGCCATGATTCAAACCCTTTTAAAAACTTACCTCCACACAGCCATACAAGCCTGTCACGATAATTTCAATCAAAGCTTATGGAGACACCTCCAACAATCTGCACTAAGGGGCCGAATAGTCTACAAACAGCCAGTTTGCATTTGAAATTAAAAGAATGATAGCACTAGCCTATGCCCTTGTCACAGAGGTAGCCAACCACTACAATTTACTAATAGAAAGCCCTTTCTAACAACAAAGGGTCCGATTACGATGTCGGGCTGAAAGCCACCCGAAAGCTAGTTGGAGGCTTTCCGCCCGACATCTATGGGTTCTGTCCGACCTCTGAATTATAAAACTGGCGGTAAGAGGGAAACTCACGGGGGGATTCCGCTCCGCTTCCGACGGCTCACAGAGTCCTATGGGGTGGCGGGCGGAACGATAATCCCATAATGACAGCGGAGCCAGCCTCGGCTCCGCCGTCGGTATCATGATGTCGCTTTTAACCTGCCCTTTTATGGCAGTCCACCCGGCAGGAGGAAAGTGACTTTGGGGGCCCCTAGCAGAGCCCCCTTCCCCCGTGGCCCTCCGCTATGGGACCTAGGGGGCACCTATGGACCTCCCTAAACATTCCTGCACCGTGTGGGAGGCACCGCATGGTGCCTGCCACACAGTGCAGGGATGTTTAAAATCAATTGCAATTGTAAAATGAATGTTTCTGACCGCCCATACAATGCTAGCATCCAAATAAAGTGGGTGGAACCGCCGAACTATGGTCGGGCGGTTCCATTCCGCTATGATGTCGGTCGGACACTCGTCCGACCGACATCATAATTAGACCCAAAATGAAGACAAACTAAGACTTATAGAAATGGGGGTCTCTAGTTGGCAGAGGTAGGTACCTTTGTCCAAATAGGGACCCTTGCTTCTATTCAGGGTAAGGGGATACACTTCTAAAATAACCCCTGCTCATCCCCTTGGCAGCTTTGCACGAGCAGGCAGGCTTATCTCAGAGGCAGTATGTAAAGCATTTGTGAACACATACAGTAATACAGTGAAAACACTACAAATGGAAACCACACCAGTTTAGAAAAATAAGTAATCTTTATCTAAACCAAACAAGACCCAAAATGACAAAAATTCACAATACATTGATAAAAATAAGACTTTCAAATGGTAGAAATAGTTCAGTTCAAAGCAAATTGCAGATGCAACACTTTTCACACAAAGTACCTTGGATGCGTCGCGCACACAAACAAAAAGGGCCGCAGGGAAGGTGATGAGTCGGTTCATTACACTCAGGGAAGGTGATGCGTCGGATCCTTGCTCCGGGGTAGGTGATGCGTCGGTTCCTTACTGCTGGGCAGGGGAGGTGATGCGTCGGTTCCTTACCGGAGAGGAGGTGATGCGTCGGTTTCTTACTGCATGGGGAGGTGATGCGTTGGTTTCTTACTGCGTCCCCCAATGATGCGACAGACCTGGCGCCTCAATGCGATGCGACGATCCGGGACGATGCGTGGGTTCTTGCAGCCGCACAGCTGGGCTTGCGTCGGAATCGGTGTGGTGATCTCGGACTTCGGTGCACTCGGTGCGGCGTGTGGCAATTTCTCGAGGCGCGGGCAGGCGATGGACGATTTCTTCGGCTATGCCTCAGAAACAGGTGCGGATGCGTCACGCTTCTCGAAGTTGCGTTACTTTTCCAGCTCCCAGCAGCAAACAGACACCAGAGGTCCAAAACAACAGCAGGCACCTCTTACCAGGTCAGAACTCCCAGCAAGGAAGTTCAGGGGATCTGGTGGTGAAGTCTTTGTGTCCCTGAGACTTCAGATCAGGAGGCAAGCTCTTCTTCAAGCCCTTGGAGATCTTCGTCAAGCAGGGGACACAGGAAACAGCAAAATCTTTTTCCCTTTCCTTGGCAGAAAGTAGCTACTGCAGGCAAACCCCAGACAGAAAACTGCACTGGGGCAGTATTCCTCCTCAGTTTCTCCAGCTCTTCTCCTTGGTAAAGGTTCCTCTTGATTTCCCAGAAGTGATCTTTGACGTCTTTTCTAACCCTGAGACTTCCAACAGGAGGCAAGCTCTACTTCAAGCCCTTGGAGAAAACTCTAACAGCAGGATGATGGAAGCACAGTTCAGTCCTTTCCCTGCCCAAGACAGAAGCAACCACTGCAGGCCAACCCCAACAGCACACAGCACAGGGGCAGTACTCCTCCTTCAGCTTTCCCGGTTCTTCTTCCTGGCAGGTTCCTTAGTTCAGTAGTAATCTAAAAGTCTGGGGTCTGGGCCCCTCTTTTTATACAGAAAATCTCCTTGTTCTCTCCTGGCCTAGATTTGTTTTGGAGAATTCTACTGAAGTATCCACTAAGCTGACACCTTCCTGCTTTCCCTGATTTACCTAGGTTTCCTTAGTTTTTTCAACTTTAGTTTAGGACTTGTTTAGGTGTCTTTAGATTTATTCATGCATAGACAGGAGGATCGAAACCTGGATGCTAATCATCAAAATCTATTTCTTATCTTGTGTATTACTGCAACTGAATTTCTAGTATGCCTTATGCTACTAAGACTTTTAGTGCCTCATTACGATGCCGGTCTGACCGGCTTCCTTGGTCCTGTCAAAGGCGGTCAGACTGCAGTGGGCTCGTCGGAAACGGTCAGTCTGACTGCCAGATTACGATGCATGCATCATGTACTTCGACCGACCACTGAAAGACCGCCTACTCTGACAGCCTTTCTCCTACCACCGAAATGGCGGTTGGAGAAAAACAGAATCCATAGGGCAGTACATGAATTTCCAACCGCCATCCAGATTACGATGTGGGTTTCCGCCGACCCAACTGTGGCAGTCCAACTGGGTGCCTCGAGTCATCGGAAACAAAGGATTTGGGGTGCATAGTCACCCAAATATGCTTCTCTCAAGCAGTTTCTGCTGTGATTCCCTTCCTCCCTACACCTGGGCAGCTGAACCCCAATGACTCCGATCCTGTGGGCGCCGGAATCCAGGTAAGCCCTTTTGTGGCATGTATCACTATTGACTGGACTGTGCACATTCCGCAACACTCCAGCAAAGGGGTACATGGTACCAAAGGCATATCCTCACATATGTCATGCATATGTGTACAATACACATGTTTAGTGTGAGTTTTGTACGCATTTGCAGGGACATATACAGGGATATGTGCTCCGCTACAGCTGCAACCGTGGCGGTAGCAGCGGTTGTATCGCTATAGGGCGGAGGGAACCTTCCCGGCCTCAATGGTCGGAAAGGGCTCGCGAACTGCAGTCAGATGGTCGGTCCAACTGGGATTGTAATGACCCCTTAATTTTATTCGACATTTCGGTTTACCTTTGGTGATTCTGTATCTTTACAATATGTTCTCAGGATTCATATATATCAGTTTGGCCCTTCATTTGTAATAAAACTCATTTAACCTTACTTATCGATTCCTGATCCTTAATGTGAGGCCAAATGGGTTATACTGTAAATTGAATTGTTTGATTGATGTTAATTCCCCTTCACCTCTCAAACAACCATAAAATAACACAAATTGATTGCAAAATAGAAGGTAGCGGCAAATAAAAATGGCAGCTATATGAAACTAAACAAATACTATCTCCCTATAGAAGTGAATGGGAAATAATGTAAAAATGTTGTGTAAATGTATGACAAAATGTATAATATTATTACACATGTAAAACATGTCCTTAAAATTTGTTAAAAAGTTAAAAAATTGTAAAGTATAAATTAAATAATGGTATTAAATATATATATATATTATTTAATACATACTGAAAAACATGTTAGAATAATGTTTAAAATATGTATATAAAACAATGTAAAAAACATTAAAATGGTGTTAAACAATGGAAAATAAAAGTGGAAAATATACAACATACAATAATAATTAAATATAATTTACTTTTTTTATAATACAAAATCATGAAATAAATATTTATTTAACTTTATATAAATGTTTATTTTTAAGTTGAAATATATGTTTTAAAATGTAAAATTGTACAATAAATATACTTTGACAATATAAATAAAATAAGAAAAATCTGTTACTTCTTTAATCTATAAAAAAATATAATCAATGACATTATAGCCTACAAACATGCAACGAACTATTTTTTACTATATTTTTAAATACCAACAATATTAATTATATAACACAAACTATTTCTACTACATACAAATACAATTAAAATAAAGGATTTCAGACTAAAATTATAAAATTAAATAATCACACCACAACATAAACCATTTTTAAAAAAGTGTTAGATATTAAAAGGCTATTATTTACTATTTCCAAAACAATATAAACCAATTTGGTGAAGGTGTTGGGCTCTGAACGGGTGACATTTACTATATCTACTCTAACCTAAACCAATTTTGGGAAGGAATTGGACCCTAAAATGGTGCCATTTACTATTCCCACTCCAATCTAACCATATTGTGGGAAAGTGTTGAACTCTAAAGGGGTGACATTTACTATTCCCACTCCAATCTATACCAAGTTGGGGAAGGCGCTGGACACTAAAGGGGTGAAAGTTACTATGCCCACTACAATTTAACCATATTGGGGTAAGGTGTTGGGTATTAAAGGAGTGACATTTACTATTCCCACTACAATTTAACCATATTGGGGTAAGGTGTTGGGTATTAAAGGAGTGACATTTACTATTCCCACTCCAGTATAACCGTATTGGGGGAAGGTGTTGGACACTAAAGGGGAGAAATGTTCTATCCCCATTTCAATCTAACCATATTGGGGGAAGGGGTTGGACATTAAAGGTGTGACATTTACTATTCCCACTCAAATCTAACCATACTGGGGGAAGGTGTGGGATACTAAAAGGGTGACATTTACCATTTTTACTGCAATCTAAACCAATTTGGGGATGGCATTGGACACTAAATGAGTGACATTTGCTATTCCCACTCCAATCTAACCATATTGGGGCAAGGCATTGGACACTAAAGGGGTGCCGTTTACTATTCTCACTCAAATATAACTATATTGGGGGAAGTGTTGGACACTAAAGGGATTACATTTACTATCCCCACTACAATCTGAGGCTATTTGAAGAAGGTGTTAGATGCAAAAGAGGTGACAGTTCATATATACACTTCAACCTTAAACATTTTAGAAAAGGTAATACAAATTAAATATTTTATAAACACAATCAATACTCCATACTATCACACAATTTTTAACTGTAAAATACAATAAAATTTAATTCAGAAAACACACTATCCAAAACTACAAACCCTATATATAAATATTTAAACATAAAAATATGACATATTTTTTATTAAAATTTATATGTAATATAATTATAAAGCTATTTACTACCATTCCCAAAATATATACCATAACAAAAAATTAAATTATAATCTAAAATTAACATCAAAAAATTAAAAACTAATAAAAACTATTTTTTTATTTTAAAAAAATGAAAAAATATAATTTGAATATACAATTCTAATTTTAAAACAAATAACTATAAAATATTTGTGTTGCTTGAAATCATGTTTCAGAAAGATTATAACATTTTAAACTTTTATACAAAAATTGTTTTCTAATTATGTTACTCTATTAAAATATGTTTTAATATTTTACATTTTAAAAATAATGTATTAAACATTATTTACTATTGATTTAAAAAAATGTTGTTTAATACCATTAATATATATTTAATGTAATGGTAAATTTAAGTGCATTCAAATATTAAAATAAAATGCATTTAAAATATTTATATTATTAACAATTATTTCTCAGAAAACATATACAATTTTAAACTTTTATATGAAAAGAATTTTAATTATTTTACTTTAATAAAGTAAATAATGTTTCTTTCTTTAATTTTTTTTTTTACATTTAATACTATTAATATATATTTTAAATAATATTAAATTAAAATATATTAAAAATACTAATGCAATAATATAAATGTAAAAAATGTACAATATTAATTTGCATATCATTATAGGTATTACAATAATATTTACTTTGAAATATAAACATTCTAAAAATCTCCCCACTCTTATCCCTTTCTAACAAAAAGTATAAAACCATTCTATATATACATTAATATAGCTAAAAATACAAATGTCAACAGTTTCATAACTAATACATTATCTTACTAAAAATACAATTAAAAAAATCATAAACATATAGGGCCTCATTACGATGGCAGTCGGATGCTTCGGGCATGAGACCGCCCGACTTAGGGGTCGATTCCGATTCGGGCCGTAAAAAGCACCGACCGACTCGGATCCGGAAAAAATACCGACCGACACGTACCCGTGGCGCACGACACGCCAAGTACGATGCAAGGCGCGAAAAATCCGACCGACACGTACCGAAACCAAGTCGACCGACCGAGCCGCACGGAAAACAGCAATCCGGCCGGAAAAACACGCGAATCCAACCGACCGACACGCACCCGGAACAAATCCGACCCGAAACGTACACGCTAACTCCAAACCGCAAAGTACGATGCAAGGCGCGAAAACCACGAGCGAGTCGGACGGAGGACAAGCCGTACGGCCAACACGCATACAAAACCGAGCCGAAGCAACACAATACACCGCGACCGACGCGTATGCAGCATAGAAAACTGCACAAACACAGCGTGAACGAAGCGGAGAACACCGTACGAGACCAATGCAGGGTCCGACTCGGTCACAAGAACGTTTCCAACATACACAAACAGCACAAAGGAAAAATCACCCAAAAAAGGCCAAACAAGCAATTACCAAGCCAATAAATACTGGGGGGTGGGGACAGAGAACAAAGACACACCCACAACTCCACCTATATAAAGGACACAAATCACTACCATGAGCCTTTGCAAATGCCATTCCACTGCCAGCACCCAAGAGAAAGCAACCACACACCCACAGCTCATCCCTCACACAAGCCACACACCATCAGCACACCAACAAATACCTACCTCACATACACCCAGCAAAACACACACTCACACACCCTCACCTGCACACCAACACACACATCACTCACCATCACCACCCATCACCATGCCCCCAAGAAGAATCACAAGTTCCTAGATTGTGAATTGGAAGTCCTGGTAGACGAGATCCTCAGGGTAGAGCCACAGCTGTTTGGCACATTGGTCCAACAGACCCCCATGTCGCAGAAAACCAAGATGTGGGAGAGGATCATCAACAGGGTGAACGCCCAATCACCATGTCGGCGCACAAAGACCGACATCCAGAACAGGTGGTATGACGTGCGCAGGAGGGTGCAGGAAACTGCTGAAGCAAGACTACATCAACAGCCAACACACCGGCAGTGGCCCTCCTGCCAAGCCAATATACCTCAGGCCCTGGGAGGAGAAGGTGCGGGCCATCCTTCCGCCAGTGAGCGTATATGGACTAGAGGACATCCCAGAGCCTGGTGAGTACACAACAAATGTACACAATATACTGCCACAAAACACACACACATCACTGTCAAGGGGAGAGTCAAACCATGCACTCATAGCAATTACACAGCAACCAGAACAGAATCATCCCAAAATGTGTATGTCAGTCAGATAAACACAACACATGCCATCAAAAAAGTCACATCCAACTGTGCCAACACATGTACAAACACAACCACAACTACAGCTAGGCAGTGGCACAAATAGAACTAACAAACACATCCACACATGTAGCCACCACAACAACACCAACACACAGTGAAGACCACTCAAAGGAAGGAATTCTGTGTATGCTGGCCAAGTCAGTGTAGCCAATAGCATCATGGGAGTCGCAGTCACACATATTGCCCCCCACAACTGTCCCATCAACACCACCATGAACCATGCGCACATCACAGGGAGTGGAGAAGGACTCACAAGATGGCTGACACTGGCTACTGCTGTGGGAAGCACAAGGCCCTGCTGGCAACTGTGCACCAACAAACAGCAGGACACCACTGACTGACATCCTGAGAGACAACTTCCACTCCCTGCAATGCAAGCACGTTCCATGGTGGGAAATCTGGCTAGCTGGGTGGGAAGGGGGACTTGCAGCACTGACCATAGTCACAAGCACCGCCCCTCACACACCCCCAACACAAACTCCACAGAACCCACCTGGTAGAATGCAATGCCCCCCATCCTAACACAAGATCCCACAAAGCACCACCACCCTGGGTTATGTTGTGTGAAGCACAGGGACACTCTTGGGACTCTTAGCCAAACAACTGCCAGGACAACACTCCCAGCCATCCTGTCAGCACAGCCAGCCCACCCCATAGGGAAGCAGAGTCAAAGGAAGGAAGCATGGGCATGCTGGGAAGGGGGTGGAGGCAATAGCATGATGGGAGTCGCAGTCACAGACATTGCTCAGCCTCACAACTGGCCCATCAACACCACCCTGAACCATGCTCACATCACAGGGAGTGGAGAAGGACTCACAAGATGGCTGACACTGGCTACTGCTGTGGGGAGCACAAGGCCCTGCTGCCAACTGTGCACCAACAAACAGCAGGACACCACTGACTGACATCCTGAGAGACAACTTACACTCCCTGCAACGCAAGCACGTTCCATGGTGGGATAACTGACTGGCTGGGTGGGTGGGAAGGAGGGCCGGCTGTCAACCAAACACAACCAATGCAGACCATGTTCACACCCCAGAAAATACATAGAAATGCCCAAATAATGCAGGACAATGTGCCACACCAATATCAACCCCTGACTGTGACGACTTAGGACAATGCAATGTACAGGCCCGCACCCAGAGGCACAGTCACAACTGTCATGTGTGTCAACCATTGATGCCTGCAGAAACATGACATATATTGTTTGTGTCTCCCAAAAACAGGTGATGATGGGGACACAGCAGCAGACGCTGAGGAGTCCCAGTCCCAGGCTCAAGAGGATGCCGAGCTCACTGGCGTCGTACAGCCTCTGTCCTCCTCGGACGATGAAGAACAACCTGGCACATCCGGTGCAAGTCAACATGCAGCACCAGCAGGACCACCAGCTGCAGCACCAGCAGGACCACCAGCTGCACCCCCTGCACCCACCCCTACAACGACTGTCACCACGAATACCATCCCTGCCGACATGGACAGAATAAGGAGCAACACCAGCACAGTGACCCTGGACCAACCTGGGGCCATGGACACCACCACCACCACCAACCCCAAGGTGGACCAGGGTTATCTGTGCGTGCCACTGCACACTGCACATGTCAGCAGGGGTGGTGGGAGGAGTGGGAGACAGAGGTCGCTGCTTGCAGGCGTTGCTGGTGTGCATGACGACCCACAACTGGTACGCATAGCTGATGCGTACCAGTCCAGCACCGGAGAGCTCAGCCAGGTAGTGGGGCTCCTCAGAGACATTAAACAGCAGCAGGCTGCCCATCATGCCCGCGTGGACTCCCACATGTCCCACGTGGAGTCACACATGTCCCGTGTGGACTCACACATGTCCCGCGTGGAGTCCAAGTGGGATGCACTGCATGAGATGACGGCGGTGCACAGGGACATTTTACAATGCCTCCGCCAGATGAACAGCAACCAGTCCACACCTCCCTGTGTGCCAACAACATCTGGTGCCGAACAAACTGCAACTGCCACAGGGAGGGAGGAGGACTCTGGCGGAGAGTCCCCTGCACCGCAGCAGCCTGCACTTGAGGGCCCCCCAAGAAGAGGGTCGTCCTTGAAGGGAAAAGTGAGAGGCCGATGGCCAAGCGCAACTCCCAGGAAGCCTGAACCTGTTCTGGATGTTCGCCTTTGTGCACAGACTGTTCACCCTGTTGACGGCAACACTACTCCCACACATTGCATGGGGAGTACAAGTTGGACCAATGTGTCAGACAACTGTGGCCCCGATACTGGGGATCCTGTCTACCCGGACTTTCTATTCACCTAGGAACTTGGGATTGCAAGATTCATGTACAGCACAACCCATCCTATGAACTATTAACACAAATGTATCACAATAAACACACTAATACACCATACTTGCCTCTGTCGTGATTCCAACGTGGGTGCTGTTATGGGGATGATGAACTGCAAAATTACACTGTGTATGCGAACAGCAACAGCAAGGACAACACAGGCATGTGAGTACAGGCAACGTGACACACATGAGGGAGACACACCACCAGGGCTACACGACACATACACACCTAGGCCATCTGACTCATTGCCTACACTGATGTCGCCAGGGAAGACGGTGCAATGCACAGACACCACACCCATTCCCAGTTGTAGTCAAGTAGCCCACAGGTGCAGTAAGCAAATGGCAGTCAAATGTGTGACCACAGACAACGCACATCACAAAGTGAAGCACAGGTTTATTACACAGTTGCAACATGCCGTAACCACTACAGATGCAAGGTAACCCCACCTGGCAGCGGGCACACAGTCAACAACTGTAGACGGAAGGAAGTCCATGGGTGTGGCGCACATCACCTGTAGGGACACAACAGCTACCAGCCTGGATGTGCAATCACGTCGTCGGTGGACACAGTTGACCAAACGAATCTGAAAGTACCCTGTGAAGGACAGAAATGACACACAGTCAAAAGCAATGGAGTACAGGACAGAACAGCAAAACTCATGCACAATACATGTTACAAGATACCCACCCAGAACCAAGTTAGCATGTCAACACTGTTGGGAGTACAGCCCACCTGTCACCACACATCGCAACACACATCCAGTCAAGTAGCCCATGGACACACTCCAACAGCACCAGAGCACCACCCACACATCATGCCAACTCACATCATTGACATGACACCTCAGGATACTCACATTCAGCTAAAGAAGTTGGTGATGAGCTGTGTGCGGACATCACCATCACCATCATCATCATCATCGTCACTGGCATCATGGTCCAGGCCAGGATCCTCCACAGGTGGCGGATGTTGGTCATTGTCATCCTGGATGAGAGGCAACTCCTTCCGCACTGCCAGGTTGTGGAGCATGCAGCAGACAATGATAATCTTGCACACTTTCGCAGGGGCATATGGGAGGGACCCTCCGGTCTTGTCCAGGCAGCGGAAGCGGCTCTTCAGGAGACCAAAGGTCCACTCAATCACTCTCCTGGTCCGACCATGTGCCTCATTGTAACGCATCTGGGCAGGTGTCACAGGGTTCCTGAGGGGTGTCAGCAACCACGGCATGTTGGGGTATCCCGAGTCACCTATGGACAGACAAGTGCACATTAGCTGACTTGGAAAAGTGGGCGGAATACTACAGATCAGATCACACACAATGGCACAAAGTCAGTACACACCGACAAGCCAGGCACGCTGGTTCTGCATCTGTTAAGATATAATGGGGTAACCCACAAAAGTCAATGGACCTGGGTACTAATTGATATAGAAAAACAATGGTCCTAGACTTATGTTAAATCTTAGTTGTCTGAAGCAATCATAGACAGCATAGGGTACATATACAGTTTAATTCAATAATGTACCATTAACTTATTTAAAACACATTCAAATATATCCTCAAAATCCAAAAAAGGGCACACACAATTGTTTTTATGTGACTCGTATTTTATTCGGTCACTTTTCATACCATTTTATCATATTCAATGTTCAAAACAGAGGAGAGGTTGCTCCAAGGGAAAAAGTGAAGAAAGAAAGTGCTCGTGAAGTAAGATAGAATATATAAGAGGAGATCCAATCAAGAAAAACAATGATTCATCATTATTTATTACAATCTCATTAGTAAAACTGGTCGTGATTCATGATTGCACCAGTTCTACATTGAGGCCTGTCCATTAGTTAGTTCATGGTTAATCATTTTGTTATTTCTCAAAAAATGCGCAAACAACGTTTGTCTGTAAGCAAGTAGGGCTGGGATAATAACAGGTACAGGCCCCGAGTAGGGGAGAGTGTCGACGTTTCGACCCTAGTGCAATGAGGGCAGTTTATATCCTCTGCAAGCGGGTCTTCCTCAAGACAGAAAGGAGGGATGAGGGGATGCGGGGAGCGGGGAGCAACTGATCATGGGTGATGCACAGTTAAAGTGCCGCCCCTGGGTATAGATATAAAAATCCGCAATAGAATTGCGGCTTGGTAACAGCAGTTTACCTTCAATTAATGGGTGAGAAAATCGCCCACAGCGTCTTAATACATCATCTTAGCATGGCCCGGGGGAATCCAGCTGGTCTGCTCGAGTGGACCTGTACCTGTTATTATCCCAGCCCTACTTGCTTACAGACATAAAACAATTGTGTGTGCCCTTTTTTGGATTTCTTTTTGGATTTTGAGGATATATTTGAATGTGTTTTAAATAAGTTAATGGTACATTATTGAATTAAACTGTATATGTACCCTATGCTGTCTATGATCGGTTCTGCATCTGTGCCATCATCCTGGGGATGCGACTACTCCTCATCACAAAGGCATCGTGTGCTGAACCAGGGAAACGGGCACACACGTGTGTGATGGTCATGTCTGCAAGACACACCACCAGTGCATTGACCGAGTGGTAGTGCTTGCGGTTCCTGTAGGCCTGCTCCTGGGCCTGTGGTGGTACCAAAGCCACATGTGTCCCATCAATGGAGCCAATGACATGCGGCATCCTCCCCAGGGCATAAAAGTCACTCTTCACGTCAGTGAGTCGTACGCAGTCTAGGGAAATAGATGTACCGGTTCAGGAAGAGCAACATTGCCGCCAAAACATCGCGGAGCACACGGCTGAACATGGTCTGTGACATCCCACCAGCAGTCGCCACAGTATGTTGGAAGGTACCAGGGGCAAAGAAGTGTAGGGCTGCCATCACCTTCACCTTGGGGGTCAGCGCTGTAGGATACGGCCGGCCAGGCTGCAAATGTGGGGACAACTGCACTGCCAAATCCTCAATCAGCTGCCTGGTGAAGCGGTACCGTCGGATGCTGTCCCGTTCCACCATCGTTGCCAGGTCTGGGAATGGCCGATGGACAGCAGGAGCCCTGCAGTGCAGAGGAGAAGTAAGCAAGATTGTCAGTCACCCCACATATGCGGCATTGAACACACTCAAGATCCCAACATACATCATTATGAGGCACAACTACATGAAGTGTGCAGTACCGGAAGGACATGTATGGTACATACATGGCCAACATCTGTCAACACGGTCCTACAGGTGGCATCAATTTGTCCCAGGTTGGCCCATTGGATATCATGAGGCCGTGTCACAGTTCCCATCTCCTGCTGCCGTGTCACAATAACCCCCACAGTGACATGTGAGGACAGATGGGCCCCAGGCACCACAGCTCAACGACAGGTACATTCCCAGGGACCCTGTAATGCCACATGGACACTGGCATTACATGGAGTATCATGTGTACACCACAGCAAAACAACCATGAACCCCACAGGTAGTGGCCCCACTTGCCACGGCAGGACAGACATGGACGTCTGTGACACACATGCACAAGATCAGAGTCCATGCACACACAACGTGGATGTGGAGACTGTCTCCCATTGTGCACATGAAATCAGAGACATTGTAAACACTACATGCACAAAGACTGTGGAGGACCATCACTATTGTGCCACTGGGACACCCTGGCTCAAACATACCGTCCCACATGGGACTCACGGGGTATGTGACATGACATACAAATACACCACTGTGAAATGTGACCATGGCACATGCACAGATATGAACAGTTGCACATCACAGTGGTCACGTACATGTAACACCCATGATCCTGTCCCCATGAACACGTGCACAGCCTGGGGGTGGCTGCCCACAGGTGACACCCACAGGACAACATGTACACCAACATACACACAATAGGAAATGCAGCCTTACATGCCTTATGATAAGGTTTGGACAGGCTGTCGTGATGTAGGTGTGCCCCTCACTCCCTGGGAGCTATCTGTGGCTGGCATATGTCCATCTGAGACAGGCATGCTGACATATGCCAGTCACATGTACAGTGATGCGTTGAACAGCAATGGACCGATCGGTGCCTCCGGCCGGCCCATTGCTTTCAATGTGTGCGGGTACGCGTTGTACCCCTGTGCGCGTTGAACAGCAATGGACCGATCGGTGCCTCCGGCCAGCCCATTGCTTTCAATGTGTGCGGGTACGCGTTGTACCCCTGTGCGCGTTGAACTGCAATGGACCTATCGGTGCCTCCGGCCGGCCCATTGCTTTCAATGTGTGCGGATGCAGCGTTGTACCCCTGTGTGCGTTGTACCGCAATGGACCGATCGGTGCCTCCGGCCGGCCCATTGCTTTCAATGTGTGCGGTGCAGCGTTGTACCCCTGTGCGCGTTGAACAGCAATGGACCGATCGGTGCCTCCGGCCGGCCCATTGCTTTCAATGTGTGCGGGTACGCGTTGTACCCCTGTGCACGTTGAACAGCAATGGACCGATCGGTGCCTCCGGCCGGCCCATTGCTTTCAATGTGTGCGGGTGCAGCGTTGTACCCCTGTGCGCGTTGTACCGCAATGGACCGATCGGTGCCTCCGGCCGGCCCATTGCTTTCAATGTGTGCGGTGCGCGTTGTACCCCTGTGCGCGTTGAACAGCAATGGACCGATCGGTGCCTCCGGCTGGCCCATTGCTTTCAATGTGTGCGGGTACGCGTTGTACCCCTGTGCGCGTTGTACCGCAATGGACCGATCGGTGCCTCCGGCCGGCCCATTGCTTTCAATGTGTGCGGGTACGCGTTGTACCCCTGTGCGCGTTGAACTGCAATGGACCGATCGGTGCCTCCGGCCGGCCCATTGCTTTCAATGTGTGCGGGTACGCGTTGTACCCCTGTGCGCGTTGAACAGCAATGGACCGATCGGTGCCTCCGGCCGGCCCATTGCTTTCAATGTGTGCGGGTACGCGTTGTACCCCTGTGCGCGTTGAACAGCAATGGACCGATCGGTGCCTCCGGCCGGCCCATTGCTTTCAATGTGTGAGGGTACGCGTTGTACCCCTGTGCGCGTTGTACCGCAATGGACCGATCGGTGCGCACCCATTGACAATGGGCTTGCCTGGCAACGGACGCGTTTTCGAATTTCGAACGAATCGGTTGCTGGAAAATCAGTTGGTCACCCACAACAATGTTGCAAAATCATGTATGTCATGAAGTTGAAGATTTGAAGGATGCTGTGGGCGTGTTTTGGTGCTGCTATTCCATGGATTGGCCAGATTCAGAAGATGCAAACGACTTGGACCTATCACTTTGGATACAAGGGACAGTATCTGCCTCTCCAGCACATATATATTGCTGGCTGTTCCCCTGAGAGCCCACTTGCCTGCACTACATGCTCCAAGACGACATCTGCCACTGCACTGCTGCTGTCTCTGCCCCTCTGGACCCTGCAATGGCACGTACTGTGGAGAGAGCCCCAGCCTTCAGCCTTGAAGAGAACCAGGCCCTGCTGGACAGCCTACTTCCACAGTACAGCAAGCTGTATGGGACACCAGGGGAGCAGGTGAGTGTTCTGTGCACTGCCTTTCTGAATGTGCATTTTGTGTGACTAGCAAGGCTGAGAGTCTGCACGCCACTGGCTAGCAGGCTCACTGAGTAGTTGTCACCCCCCATAGTGTGTAGTGACTTGCACTGGACAGGTATGGTGCAGTGACAGTGCATTTGAACATGGTTTTACTTCCCATGCAATGATACCATGTAGTGACGTCTGGCAAACTGTCCATGGTCAGCTTTGCACTGCCTGTGTACATCATGTGCCCCTGTGTTTGAGACATGTATATACGACTGTGTCATGCACGGATATGTTGCATGTGTGGTAATGGCCTTTTCACTTTGTCAACCTCACAGGTTAATGCCCATCGGAAGCAGGAAATCTGGAAGGACATCGTCCGGGCTGTCCGGTCCGTGGGGGTCTACAAGCGCCGGATCCGCAACTGCCAGAAGAGGTGGCAGGACCTTCGGGGCTGGACCCGGAGGATTGCACGGGTCCAGCTGAAGCTGTCGCCTCCTCGCAGGAGGGCGGAACACGGACCCTGACCCCCCACATGCTCCAGATCCTGGCGGTGGTCTTTCCAGACCAGGATGGGCAGCTGAAAGCCAGACAGCAGCAAGGAGGGGTGAGTCAAAGACTGCACTGTGAACTCTGTATTACATGCTTTGTGCCCTCCTCTGGCCTGGTTCAACTGCCACAGTGCAGCAGTCATGTTGTCCAGGAGCCATGTCCCTCTATTGTGCACTGCCCACTGCTCATCTGATACCCAGGTGTGGCCCTTACAGTCAGGGAATTGTGTCACTTGGGACTGTGTCCTTGCAGTTTGCTTCACTAAAGGTGGGGGACAGCATCTGTTTCCCTGACTCTGTTGTGGGCATCATGGGTGGGTCCATTGTTCACACAACGCCTGGGTTTGGACATGTGATCTGCGTGTTGCTTTGATATGTGGTCCACTTGCTGAGCTGAGCCACCACATGTGCCTGGGGTATGTGGCACACGCCCATGCAGCGGGTGGGAACAATGTTTGTGCCCCAGGAGTGTGCAGATTACGTGTGTCACACATACATAGCCAGCTATCCACAGTCCAGGGCACATCCCTCATTCATGTGGAGCAGGACAGTCATGCCTACTCCAGGCCATGCAATGCACTCTGTACTCCCACTCCCGTGAATCAGCTGACACATTGTGCACAGTGATTTGACCCCTCCGGTGTCTGCCTCTGTGTCAGTGTGCTGTGGATTAGTTGCCAGGACTGCTGTGGTGTTTCTTGGTAGGGGCTCAGCATGCCCCTGGAGATGTGACCATAGGAGACGATACTTGTGTGTCACATAGGTGTTTGATCAGCTGCCCGTGCAGACTGGGGTATGCGAATGTGATGTTCAGGCAGCTGTTCCCCATTCACAGCAAATTGTGAGGGGCTCAGGTTCAGAGGGTAGTGTCACAGGTCTCCCATATGTCCAATAGGTGTGACCTGGACAGATGAGGGTTGAGATGATGTGTTGTGTGGGGGATGTACATGTGCACTTGTGCAGCTCCAGGACTTGCATTCCCCATGACCTACTATTGTGACACAGTGCATAGTGTTGTTGTCTGGCTGCCAAGTCATACATCACTGAGACAGTGATGTATGACTTAACAGTCATGCCTCTGCCATGGCATGTGTCAACTTATTTGTGGTCCTGCAGGGGAGTGACATGTGCTACATGCACACCATAGTGGCGCTGGCTATCAGGACATGGGTGCATCATGGTGTCTGTCGCTGATATGCATCACATGCATTTCCTATTTGACTCTGGGCATCCCTTTCATCCGGAAACCTGTACTGACTCAGTGGCAAGAGCTGTGATGTGTCCACACCGTGTCCTCTGCACTGTCCAACTACTGTGTACTTGGTGCATGTGTCCACACTGGGGTGTTGCAATCCAACAGACACCAGACAGATGGGTGCAAGGCCATGTGGGATGTGAGTGCCATGCTTGGCATCAGACTGACAATTGGCTTCTCCTGTTCAGTTAGGGCACTTTTAGCAATGTACAACTAATGATGCCAGGGCTTGCTCTGTGATGTGCTGTGCTCACAGTGGTGTGTGCGTTTGGTGCAGGTGACTGATGTCGGTCTGTTTCCCCATTGTTTGCAGATACATCCACGGCCACGGAAGGGGACAGCTCCACGGACCAGGAGGAGCCAGAGAGCCAGACTGGGTCAGCAGCCGAGGAGTGGTCGGAGGGACCCAGTGGCACGGAGGGTGAGGGGAGCCACACCGAGGAATCCTCAGCACCATCCACCTCAGCTGAGGACCAGAGCAACTCGGAGGATGACTCCCTTGTGGAGGCGGGTGTCAGCAGCCACCACACCCCAGCTAGTGTTGCTGTCCCCGCCACCACCAGCACCACCACCGCCCTCCCATCGGCTCCCATTCCCCAGGTCCGTGGAGGCTCCCATGTTCGGGAGCGTGTCTCTTTTGGCCCAGGCACCGCACCCCCTGCCCCTGCGTCCCCTGCTGCCCTGAGTGAGGAGTCTGTGTACCTCCTTCGCCAGCTCCATGTAGGGCAGACAGCCATGCTGAGTGTCCTCCATGCGCACACCGCACTGTTGACTCAGCTGGTGTCGTTCATGGAGGGCATCTCATCGGGCATGTCTGACCTACAGAGGGGCAACAGGTCCATGGACTCCTCCCTGACGGCAGCAGTGTCCCTCCTCAGACAGTCCCTCACCCCTCCTGCCTCTGCTCCATCCACACTCCCCAGCACCTTGCCCGTCCCAAGCACACACACACTGGCACAGGCACACACCAGCACACACACATCCAGCACACAGACACACACGCCACAAACTAAACGCACACGCACGCACAGTCAGGGGACTGAAACCAGACTCACAGGGGATGGGGCCCTGGTACACACACACGCATCCACGGGCACTGCGCAGTCCTCAGTTGCCTCTCCCTCCAAAGCACCCTCCCTTGCCTCACCTGCAACCCCAAAGACCCAGCGCCTCTTCCTCAGTGACCTCGGCCTCTTCCCCTCCGATCCAGCTGCCCCAGCATCCAGGGGGAAGAGGAAGCCCCCACACGGAGCAGAGTGCCCCTCGCCCCCGGACACCCTCCCCCAGGCGCAGACAGACTGAGGCCCCCACCCGCAAGTCCCCCGGAGTGGTAAGAGCAAGACCCCGCCGCCGCCCTGCAGCTCAAGCACCAGGTCACCTTCCTCCATCCCTCAGGCCCCCACTCCACAGGTGCCCCCGCCACACCCTGCCCCAGGTTCCCCCACCCACAGATATACCATCCCCAAGAGGCTCCGGCCTTCTCCCCCTGCCACTTGCTCTCCCGGCACCACACCCCCGCTGCGCTTGTCTGTGCCACTGATGTGGTGAGGGTGTCCTCCCCCTCTGTCCAGCCCACCTTGCCTGTTCCCCATTCTCCTCCCCTGGTGGTAGGCACTGCAGTGGAGTCCACTACCACCCTGTCTGACTTGGGCACTGCAGTGGCGGACCTGTCCACTCCATCTGCAGGGTCCACTGCAGTCGTGCCGGCACCCACAACATCTGAGCCATGCCCCCCAGTTGTGCCGGCACACACCATGTCAGACACCTCCACTGCAGTTGTCAGTGGCTCTCCAGCACCCACCACCCCTTCCCTACTTCCTCCTGGTGAGCCCTGATCCTGTCCCTGCGGTGCCTGGCCTACCCCCCCCGGTTGACCCGCCTAGTGGATTGTCCCTGGTTTTGTGCAGGCATGTGTAGGGTGGCATCTGCCACTGTCACCCACTTGTGACTTTGTTGATGGACTGGCCATTGGCCTTTGTTTATGTTCTACCGGACTTCTACTTTTAATGCCACATATGCTGAATAAAGCAACTTTCTGTTCTCTAGTGCTTTTGCTTCTGATGTACATGATGTTGATGATGCTAACAATGCCCTTGCTGCAGTGATGGTGATATTTGGTCTCATGATAATGAAGTGTTACTGTGCAGGAACCCATGTGGTCCAGGGGTTATGTGTCCTATCCTGTGGTGTATCCATGTCATCCATAGCAGCATCTGAGGGTGTCATGTGTTCAGTATTTGGCAATGAGATTTCCTACTTAGATTGGCAACTTCACATCTGTGGCTTCCACCCCTGCACATCTGTTGTGCCTGCCATTGTTCTATTCGTCTACTTCCCTGACCGTGTGGCCATCTCCAGTGAACATGCAGGTTTGGGCATCAATGGGGAAGGACTCATCTGTGTTGTCAGTGCAACATTGCTATACAAGTGTGTTGGATCTGTGCTGATGATTCCGTTGGCACTTCCATGACCAGGCTGATGGGACGGGAGCCCTCATTTGTTGCTAATTGTTGATTGTGTGTCCCATTGCTGCCATGGTATGGTATCTGTTCGCCTCACATCTGCAGTCTCCACAGGGTATCTGCATGTGTGTGCCCATTGGTGCAAATATGTGGGTCTGCATTCGGATGGTCACTTCTGTCATTGTGTCCTTGATGATTGTTGACGGTGTCAGCCCCCATGGGTGTTGTTTGTCTGCACATGGCCAAAGTTATGTTTTATTTGCACTGCAGGATTTGGCTCCCCCAATTTATGTTGCAATGGGACACATACACTACTTTGCCACTGATGTGTTTGTTGTTCTGTGACCAGGAATCATCCATGCAGTTTGGCAGTTGCACCTCTTACTTTGTCAACACTTGCCTTTTGGTCACTGTGATGATGGGGGTTTGGACCCCATTGCCACAATGTTCAAGATGTGCTGCAGCTATGGACCCCACACTTGCCTTTTGGTCACTGTGATGATGGGGGTTTGGACCCCATTGCCACAATGTTCAAAATGTGCTTCAGCTATGGACCCCACACTTACCTTTTGGACACTGTGATGATGGGGGTTTGGACCCCATTGCCACAATGTTCAAAATGTGCTTCTGCTATGGACCCCACACTTACCTTTTGGTCACTGTGATGATGGGGGTTTTGACCCCATTGCCACAATGTTCAAAATGTGCTTCTGCTATGGACCCCACACTTACATTTTGGTCACTGTGATGATGGGGGTTTGGACCCCATTGCCACAATGTTCAAAATGTGCTTCAGCTATGGACCCCACACTTACCTTTTAGTCACTGTGATGATGGGGGTTTGGACCCCATTGCCACAATGTTCAAAATGTGCTTCAGCTATGGACCCCACACTTACCTTTTGGTCACTGTGATGATGGGGGTTTGGACCCCATTGCCACAATGTTCAAAATGTGCTTCTGCTATGGACCCCACACTTACATTTTGGTCACTGTGATGATGGGGGTTTGGACCCCATTGCCACAATGTTCAAAATGTGCTTCAGCTATGGACCCCACACTTACATTTTGGTCACTGTGATGATGGGGGTTTGGACCCCATTGCCACAATGGTCATGGCCTGCTTGCATTGTGGGTGCCACACACATATATGTGTGGCACATGTGCTAGGGGGTCACATTGTATGTTCAAAGTCATGTTCGGTGTTGTAGGCATTTGACACAGTCTACACACGCTTGTCATGGTGTTGGGGGGATGTCTTCTTCTTGCATTCCCTAGTTTGTGGTATGCTGGTTGTGTCATGCATTGTCCATCCTATGAGTGGGGGTGGTAGTAGTGGTAGGTATCCTGCCCCCCTGGCTAAGGGTGGTGGTAGGCATCCAGCCCCTCCTGTGTAAGGGTGGTAGTAGTGGTAGGCATCCTGCCCCCCTGGGTGAGGGTGGTAGTAGTGGTAGGCATCCTGCCCCCCTGGCTAAGGGTGGTAGTAGTGGTAGGCATCCTGCCCCCTTGGGTGATGGTGGTAGTAGTGGTAGGCATCCTGCCCCCTGGGTGAGGGTGGTAGTAGTGGTGGGCATCCTGCCCCCCTGGCTAAGGGTGGTAGTAGTGGTAGGCATCCTGCCCCCTGGGTGAGGGTGGTAGTAGTGGTAGGCATCCTGCCCCCTGGGTGATGGTGGTAGTAGTGGTAGGCATCCTGCCCCCTGTGTAAGGGTGGTAGTAGTGGTAGGCATCCTGCCCCCTGGGTGAGGGTGGTAGTAGTGGTGGGCATCCTGCCCCCCTGGCTAAGGGTGGTAGTAGTGGTAGGCATCCTGCCCCCCTGGGTGAGGGTGGTAGTAGTGGTAGGCATCCTGCCCCCCTGGGTAAGGGTGCTAGTAGTGGTAGGCATCCTGCCCCCTGGGTGAGGGTGGTAGTAGTGGTAGGCATCCTGCCCCCCTGGGTAAGGGTGGTAGTAGTGGTAGGCATCCTGCCCCCCCTGGGTGATGGTGGTAGTAGTGGTAGGCATCCTGCCCCCCCTGTGTAAGGGTGGTAGTAGTGGTAGGCATCCTGCCCCCCTGGCTAAGGGTGGTAGTAGTGGTAGGCATCCTGCCCCCCTGGCTAAGGGTGGTAGTAGTGGTAGGCATCCTGCCCCCCTGGGTGAGGGTGGTAGTAGTGGTAGGCATCCTGCTCCCCTGGGTAAGGGTGGTAGTAGTGGTAGGCATCCTGCCCCCTGGGTGATGGTGGTAGTAGTGGTAGGCATCCTGCCCCCCTGTGTAAGGGTGGTAGTAGTGGTAGGCATCCTGCCCCCTGGCTAAGGGTGGTGGTAGGCATCCAGCCCCCTGGGTGAGGGTGGTAGTAGTGGTGGGCATCCTGCCCCCTGGCTAAGGGTGGTAGTAGTGGTAGGCATCCTGCCCCCCTGGGTGAGGGTGGTAGTAGTGGTAGGCATCCTGCCCCCTGGGTGAGGGTGGTAGTAGTGGTAGGCATCCTGCCCCCCTGGGTGAGGGTGGTTGTGGTGGTGGGCATCATGCCACCCCTGGGTGAGGGTGGTAGTGGTGGTAGGCATCATGCCACCCCTGGGTAGGGGTGGTGGTGCGCATTCAGGCCCCTGTGTGCATATGTGGCATTGGTGATGGGCATCCCGCCCCTATGGTGCTGCTGTTGCTGGTGTAAGTATATTCAGCATCCCCGTGTGTGTGTGTGATGTGTCGTGTACGTGTTGTATGTGTTTTGTGGTTGGTGTCTGGCTTACCTTCTGCGCCGTACGCGTCCGTGCCTGTTCCGGTAGTAAATGTAGAATATTGGTATGATCGGGACGAAGGGATTCATGGTTGGTTCGTGTCGTTCGTCCTTCTCGTTGCTTCGCGTCGTACTCGTCGCTTCGCCTCGTCCTCGTCGCTTCGCCTCGTCCTCGTCGCTGGCGTGTTCGCCTCGTAGCCGTGGATCGTGTTGTGGCGCGAATCGGAGCTTATGTGCGCCTCTCCCGGATGCTTTGACGTGCCGTGCGTAGCGACGGGTTCGGCGCGTACGGAAAGCGCATCGTACTTGTCCGGCCGGACGGGGCTGCATTTTTCCTTCCGTGCGACTCGATTCGGCGTTTCCGGATTCGCCTCGGTTGGAGAACAGGACCTGGTTTGGGTGAGTACGGCTCGGCCGGATTTTTTGCTGTTGTGCGCATCGTACTTGCTCGTTCGGTGTACTGTACGGATCGGTCGGGAAACAGGCTTTCGCATGGCTTTTTTCCCGACCGAATGGTATTGGGTGCGCCTCCGACCGAGATCGGAATCGGCCCCAAAGTGTTGGCGGTCCCGACAGCCCAAGTACGACACGACTGCCGAACAGGCAGTCGTAAAATAATTTTTACTATTGCGGCTTGCTCAGCGGCCCTGGAAAAGGGCTGCTGCACAAGCTGCAATGGTAAAAAGCATTTTTCAAACATCCATACACCATGTGCCAGGCACCATGTTGTGCCTGGGACACGGTGCATGGTTGTTTTTTTGGAGGGGGCACCACATGTGCCCCCCAGGCCACATCGTGGAGGCCTATGGGATGCCTATGGGGGCCCCAAAGTCCGTCTTCGATAGCCTTTCAATGGCGGTTCGACTACAATGAAAAGTCTGTCAGAAACTGACATCCTAATCCCTACAATGGTGCATCCGCAGGAACTGCCGCCCTTGTAGGGATTAGGCTGCAACTGCTGCCCCGAAGGGCTCCTTGAGCGTGACGGAGGCGGTGGTCTTTCCATTGCCCAAATCGCTCCGACCACCGGTATTGTACTCTGGCGTTCGGGCCGCTGCCGTATATGTCGTGCGCACCCCCAATGCTGGCCTGTTGGTGGCGGTCTGACCGACATTGTAATCGAGCCCATAGAATCAAACACACTACAATAAATTGCATACAAAATGACACTTACAAACGATGTTATACACAATATTTTCTACATTGATATTTTGTACAATATTAAAAACTACACTAAAACTGATATTTTTATGTTCGATATTCGTGTTGACGATATTTCTGATGTCTCGATATTATTGACACTATATTTTTGTACCACGGTATTTGTTTTCCTGACAATTTGGCCAGACACCAAGTTGCTTATTACATATAGGGCACCCAGAGCTCAGCCCTTTGTCATATCTTGATAACCGGTATGCCTATATTTTATGTGACCCGGAGAGCTCCTTTGGCTTCTAAATCTTATCCTGTACTGATGACACCCAGATGGCACTTAAATTCAATAAACAGTCTTCAGATTCTATTAAACAGCACATCCTTTTAAGTCAAGCCTATTTCTGGATCCTAGATGTCTGCTGCATTGTGCTGCCCCTATACATTCATTTTGCAACCTAAAATGCCACACTGTAACGCAATCATAGTTTTGAAAGATTGTTGTTGTCATTTTGGAGGTATTTTTCTGTTTGTTCCTGTTAAATACCAAATCTACCCAAATCACAAGTTCTGTGGAACTTGTGTTGTATAACTAGCACCAACAGTGGGTATCTTAGCACCACACAGGAAAAAAACAGAGACTGGTGGGCTAGCAAGCTGAGCAGATGTGCCAGATTTGACAAAACTGTGAGACAGGGTGGAAAAGGGCAGGTTTTCAGATTCTTGAAAACATCTGGTTTCTTGTTTGGCTCTAATGCCAGGGCCAGCTTTAGGGCAGTGCTCAGGGCACCAACAGCTCTAAAGCTGGCCTTATCTAGGGTTGATGGTTAGCGAGACACAAGACACTTTTGTCTAATCTATCTGGCCTTAAATGCCCCTCCTTTCATCTTTCACATGCTGTGAGATTCTAAATCAATTCGAACAAAGGTTTGATAACTGGTGGCAGAGTTTCAAGCTGAAAGCACACACTTCTGCTGACTTAGTTGGCACTTAGCCAGCTGCTGGAACACACTAGATGTTCCAGATGTTGTGCCCAGAAGGCTACAGCTCCCCTGTGGTGATGCTTTGTAGGCAGAGAGGATTGAGGCGGAATCCAAAACATGTAATTCAATGTGAAACGAGCTCCCCAGCAGGCATTATACACAGCTTAGGGCCGACTACAGATAATAAGAGGGAAAATTAGCATGAAATGTGCCCTGAAATTTCCAGCTCACTCCACCAATATGATGTCTTACTTGTTACCTCCTCCAGTGGGCATCAATTAGGGGTCGGCAGGGGCATCAGCTGAAACCTATCCTTGCCCTGTGGTAGGTACCCCTGGCATTTCCTACCCCTCATTTTAGGGAGTCATGAATGCACTGACTGGTACATAAAGTAAGCACAAGTCTAAAACCCAAATTTATTTTGGTGTTTTGTAAAGCAATGATTGCCATTTTATGTTAACTTCATAGCGCTTTCTGTACAGTAGTCATGCACTGGAAAACAATGTACAGCAGACAGAGGGGTATTAGAATCCAGTAGGACAAGGTGAGAACTGACAAACCTGCTTACTGCACCCTGCAGTAAGGTCAGGCGAATGAGCTATTGCAGAGTTAAGCTTTCTGACTCAAAGGAAGTTTGGGTTATCTATGCTTTGGGGAGTCCAGGCCATTCCACAACTGGGAGTCCTGAACCGCAAAGAATCGGCCACTGTGTTTTCAGTCTCATGAATGGGCATTGAGGGTTCCTTCGTTGAGAAGGATAATGTAGCCTCCTGGTGGGAATGTAATGTGGGCTGTAACAAGATACCTGACAGCAGTCTCCTGTCTCCGAAAAGTCTAAACCAATTTGAGGAGTGCGTTAGACACTAAAGGGGAGTGGAGGCGGTCAAGCGAACACTCTTGGGTGGCTGAAAAGGGTGGAGTCAAGCTCTCGGGTGAGAGCATAGGAGAGGGATAGGAAGGTACCAGGAGGGTGGAGTATCAGCTACATCAAGAAGGAAGCCAGACTGGGAGAGAGAGAGAGAGAGAGAGAGAGAGAAAGACACCAGAGAGGAGTCAGCACAGGCAGCAGCAACCAGAGAAGACGCTGGAACAGAACTTAAGGGTACAACACACATTCAGGAGCTTGCAGAGAAGGATGTGTATATCCTGGAAGTCTACAAGAGTCCTGACATAGATCTAAAAAGCCTCCTACATTGATGGTTCCCGGAGGTCAGATGAGACCAGGAGAATGCAAACCACTGTCATTCACCAGTTATAGTTATCTCAAACAAATATAACTCATGCCCTAAAGTAACTAGAACTCAATCCCTGCCATGCACCATGTTGTCATCAATGATGTCATTTTAAATGTAACAGTGATGTTATCAAATATGTCATATTACATGTCATGAGTGATGTACTATGTGAGGTAATTAGCACTGCATGACTTGGGGACGAGTTATAGGTAATTTAGGGCACGAGTTATAGTTATTAGAGAGAACTATAACTGGTGATTTTCAGTCATTTTGTTTATATAAAACATTGTGTTTTATGTAATATTTTATCCAAACTATAATGTACCTCTATCTTTTGTTTTTTAATCTAAAGTATATTATTATTATTCCGAACTATAACGTCACTCTAACCTTTATTTTTCAGCATATTTCTATTTAAAAAAAAATGTAAAGTAAGATGTCCATCACTGTGCACGACGTGGGGTTAGGGCCTTGCTTGGCCTGTGGCAGACGCTGCGGCCAACCCCCGCAATTGCCCACCCTCTGCAGTGCATGGTTGCGGCCGGCACAGCACCGGGTTGAGTGAAGGGCCATATGCAGGATGGGGTTGAGTATCGGGCCCTGGGGGCACCCAACCCTACACCTCACACGGCCTTACACTGTTGCCGTGGTTTAGCACACACAAGGAGTTGGGGGTTTAGGGGGTTAGGCGTTGGACAGTCGGACGGCAGGGGATTGGACGCCATGCCTGGCAAAAAGATTACAAAAACTGTTTGATGTCTAACAAAATGTTACTATGATAACATTTGGGAATAATCATGTCACTGGAAAGATGGGCATCCACCGTTGACAGATGTAAGAAGGGGATGCTGGACTAAGGTAGGCTATCCAACTATTTTGCTCCCTTTAAAAATGCCTCAAATTACCAAAAACGTATACCTTCACTCACATTTTTTAACCATCTCATTTCATATTTGCATGAAAACCACAATGCTCCTTTACTTCAGCCTGCTTTACAAGAAAGAATTTAAATTGGTGAAGCTAAGCAGATCACTGGGGATTCAATTGACAGACTGCGGCTGGTGTTGGAAGTACATGTTTCAGTCAGTATGCCAGAGTTTTTTCTGACATGGATGAAGAAGATATGTGAGAATTTACAGAACATATGTCCTCATATTGGCTTTCAAGAGCACTGACCATAATTTCATTGGCAAAATGAAACTCCTCATTTTGTTCATTTATTGGAGTCTCCTCCATAGGCAATGGTTCCAGTTCTACAGCTTTGATTTCAACAATGTGGAGTTCAGCTGTTCCTCGCATTTGTCATGCATATAGAATGTTAGCACTCCTAGTTATTCATTAGAACTTTGGGCCTCGTTACAATATCAGTCGGAAAGCATTTCAACAGACTACTTGTCGGAATCGTTTCCGACCGACTCAGGTTCGGGGAGTCCGACTTCAATGGGAGCCTGTGTTCCGACCGACAATACAGGCTTTCATTGAGAAAAGGGGTGGTTCCGGAAAACCTAGCACCCTGTGGAGGGCACCCCATGGTGCCTGCCACACTGTGCATGGTTGTACAGAGGGGTCCCATGGGTACCCCTAAGGGTCTTAATCTGAGGCTTCCGGGTAGTGGGGGGTCCTGCTACGGGCCCCTTAAGTCAGTGTCCGACAGCTGTTTCATGTCAGATGGACCGATTCAGAAAGGCTGTCAGAATCCGACATCGTAATACGTTGGTCAGAAATGCAGTCCATAGACCTGTACGATTCTCCAAATGCCGGTCGGAACCGAGTCGGAATGACCGAACGATTACCTTTCCATCGCAATCGGTCGGTCGGAAATGTTTCTGAGTCGGTCGGAAACATAGGTTCCGACACGGTTTAGGAAAATCCAAATGCCGTTTGGAGCCTTTCCGACCGACATAGTAATGAGGCCCTTTATATTGAAGCTACAGTAGGTCACTTGGGAGCTAACTGACAGGCTATTCTTGGTTTTGTGCATTCCTATTTCACTCAGCATGGCTTAGTACGGATATTTGTGAATTTATAGAAAATGTGTTTTGATTTTAACTTCTGGAGCACCTTCAATGACTTCTATTAGAAAATATTGAGAGAAAACCATTTTCTCTCAAACATGGTTCATCCATTCCCAACGGAGGATCCGCATTCTTCAAAGGGTAAGATCACCACAATTCCTAAAATAAGAATGATAGCACTAACAAAAGGTTTATATTGTAGCTAAAATCTGTTATCACCCTTTATATTTGTTCCTTTTGTGACCCTCAAAATGAGCCAATCTCTATAATACATTTCAGTGAGACAAAAATGGTTCTCACAGACAAAAAAAGTCCAACAGATGCCCTTCTTGTAACCTTTCATCTAAAAAATCCCATGAAAAACACAGCATCTAACAAATACTTCTGTGAATTTCACTCTAAATTGTAAGGGTCTGATTTGCAAAAACAATATTATCCAAGGGGAAAGGCACTCCCAGGTAGTTATTAACTGGGGTGGAGTAGGGCCCTAGGTTTCTCGTCTGAGGCTCTGACTTCAACTCAGTCAATAACTAATTAAATAACTACTTAGAACAGCCCACCGTCCTGGTGGATAATTTTACTTAAATATACCCTCCTGCAACAGGCAATAAGGATATAAGAACATTGTTCTTAGCAAAAAAAAGCCTTCTAGGAGATAAAGGAGTTTTATAATATGTCTGCCTCATGCCAGTTTCTGCCTGGGGTTGCAAGTAGTTGTGCATGGCCTTAGCACTAACTGACATGAATGGAGATCAGTGGCTGTGAAAGAAGGGAGGGGGCAGCCTCACACACGACATCTCCCTCGGACCTGCCAAACCTCTTCCTTTCAGCTGGCATAGCAGAGGGAGAGGCAGGGGGAGAGAATGCTTCCATCTCCCTTCTGTGGCGCTGGCTATGAATGCATCTGTATGCAAATGAGACTATAGGCCATGGGAGGAGGGATGGGGAAGTCCTCTTTTCCCCCGACCACTGCCACCTGTCTCGCTCATTCCCTGCACAACTCGATATATCTTGAAGAGAGTAGGCTCGGATGAATTTTAAATTATGCTGGTGTGGGATTTCTCGCATTTATCGTTCCCTCACAAATAACACCCCCAATTCCCTCTCCTCTCTCCGGGATAAATGGGAGGGCTGGATAGGCTCTCTAGATGATGCTGATTGGAGAGACGCGCTGATGGCCCCTAAAACTGTTACAGCTTCAGCGCGACTCCGCTTAGTTCAAATATACTATTTACACGCAGCTTACCTCACGCCATTCCGCCTTCATCGCTCTGGGCTCCGGCCTGGTGCGTCCTGTCCCCGCTGCCAATGCTCCCAAGCGGATTTCTATCACATGGTATGGCTCTGTCCCGCTATTACGTGCTACTGGGAATTAGTGACTGCTGAACTTACGGAGGTCCTGGGCTGGGAGGTCCCACTGAATCCACTGACCATCCTTTTAGGGGTTACTGATGGCTTGAATGGGAACAGGGCCGAGAAGCTCTGCCTCACCACGGCACTGATGGTAGCTAAACGAGATATCGCAGCCCTTTGGCTGGACCCGTCGACCCCCTCCATGACACGATGGCGCAGGGGGGTGGATTGGTGTGCGGCGCAGGAGCGACCAATGTATGGAGCCCGCGGCTGTCCCAAAAAGTTTCGAAGGGTATGGGGTAAATGGGTCGGGGTGGTGGAAGACTGAAATTCCCGAGGCTTCTCTATGGGCAGGGCTGTGGACAGTGTTGCTTGCTATTCCTTGCTGGATTCATGCATGTGTGAGTATTATTTCCCATTTTTTGTCACTGTTGTACGGACCACTGTGCGAAAAGCTGGTTTGTTCTTGTTGCAACTGTGTTAATTCAAAGTCAATAAAATTGATTATCAAAAAAAAATTATGCTGGTGTAATTTTTATACCTTTAGAAATGTTGCATTAGGCGGAAGCGCAGGAACAACTTGACCAACCGGAACATGAGCAGCTGTTTTATTCAGCAATTGTGGGTTTCACGTTTTAAGCACTAAAAGCTTCTGTCATAAAAAATTGATTTATTGCAGTACGTGTTTTGCACTGAAATATAGCACTAAATGACGGATTTGCATTTTGTGTACTTTTGCTTACATTTTCTGAAATTTATCATAATTATGCACATTTTGCACAGCCCTAGAAGAGAGGCAGAGAGCAAACAGGAAAAGACTGTTGATTGAGGCATTGAAAAGTTGATGAAGACAGACCTAGAACAGTGTGTACAGTCCACTCAACTCTGTTGTTTTCAATGGAGCGCTCAACATTACAATGTCCTAACTGGTTAGTAGGCACATCATATGGAGGAGGCTGACTCTTTCAAACCTGCCGAGGAGAAACTTGTTTCAAAGACATGTCAGACTGCACTGGGTTGAGGCAAGTGGGAGTAGGCCTGGCAAACCCCTCTTTTTCAATTAAAAGGCTGAGTGCATCCACCATCCGATCCATATCTAACCACCCCCGTTAACCCATTCTGGAGGCCTCTCATAAAGGTGACAAGTGCATGATCAACCCCCACTGGACCACAGCTCATCCCAGAGTATTTCTCTATTAACTTTATCGAAGGCAGTGCTGAGGTCCATAAAGGCCAGATGTGCCGAACCCCTTCGGGCTTGAGTGTATTTGGACATCACAAGGTATAAATTTAAATTCTGCCCACCATCATCCTTCTGGGCCTGAACCCATATTATAAGACGGACAGGATATCATTCCCATTGTCCAGCAGGTCAGTCTTTCCAGAATGACTCTCCCTACGATGAGGCCTGGGAGTTGAGTCGGGCCCAGGCCTAGTGCATGTGGGTGGTGCACACTGTGCCATGAGCAATCCTTGCGCTGCAGCTGACCTACATCACCGAGGGCACCGCACTGGCTGTAGTTGCTGATATCGGCCGTTGGTGGCTGAAGGTGCCACGGCCATGGGGGTCATTTCAGGGCCAGGCCTTTGGGGGCGCAGCTTGATCTCCCATCACTCACTGGGGCACTGGGGAACATGGAATCTGGTCACCACTGTCAGATGGGAGGAGGCGACCAGGTGGTGCTGCCTTTCCTCACGCCTGGGTGTATGGGGATTTCAATCAGTGCTGCCCGAATAAGATTCCTGGCTAGTATACACCTGACTGGAGGAGAGGTGGTGGCTGGCCACACTGCACTGCACCGCATGTCATACATAGTGCCTGGGCATCTGGCGCAGTGATGGCCCGCCTGCAGACGGGGTGGCGTCGACATTTGCCAGCTCCTCCATGTCAGTGAACTGAGCGGCTGCTGATCGCTGGCTGCTGGCCGCTGGGGCGGGTGACAGTGGACAGCCTGGACTCCAAACTAGACTCTGTACTCGCAGTGGGTACCTCCCTCAAACAAACAGGCACTTCCTTTAAGGGCCGCATAGACAAAGTCACAGTCGACTTCATCAAGGAGTGCGCAGATCATCACAAGCTGACTTACAAGGTACACGACATTGAGCAAGAACTGGACAAAGTCCCCCGAGTACCCTGAGCGCAGCATTGGAGGAGTAGCAGCTAATGGCACATCTGAAGCCACTGGCAAATACAGCGGAGGTTGTGGAGGGCTGCTCCCAGCGTAACAATGTGAGGGTGTGAGGTCTGCCTGAGGGAGCAGAAGGGGCTGATGCAGTGGCATATACTGAGACATGGTTGCGTGACCTTCTGCCAGCAGGTGCACTCTCCCCTTTCTTTTTTGTAAAGCAGGTCCATTGAGTGCCGGTGAGCCACCTGCTGCTGGGGACAGGTCCTAGACTCTTTCTCTTCTGCCTCCTACAGGGATCGTGACGCTGTCCTGAGAGAGCTACGCAAGTTGGGAGAGGTGAAAGTGGATAATGCCACAGTTATTTTCTTCCCTGACTATGCCACAGAAGTGCAGAGGCAGAGGGGCTCATCTCTAGTGGTTAAGCGATGCCTCCTAGTGTTGGGCATCAAATACTCCCTGCTCTACCTGTAAAGGCTGCGACTGATCTCAGATGTTGACATGCAAATAATTGATGCCGCTGAACAGGTCTGGACCTGACTGCAATCTACTGGTCGCCAGGTGCTGCGGACAGGGAGTGAAGGGACTGCGCAACAAGCTGTCATTCGTGGAGCAAGTCGTACTGGGAGGCGTAGGAGGAGCAGGCATACCACAACTACAAGCCACCCCTAATCTGCAGCAGGTCATACAAGAGAGGTGGAAGGCGCTGCATGCGGCAGCAACGATGTGCAATCACACTCAGAGACAGGATCCCGACACTTCCCCTGAACGCTCCCCAAGCGATGTAGGCTCCACTGCGACCTGGTCATCCTGTGCGGAGTCCCTGCAGCCCACAGATATGAGTCCTCAGATGGCAGATAACCTAATTTAATGTTGACTGTTGTGCATCTCTCCTTCTTCCACGGTTACAGACAGCTCCGGAGAGTCACTGGTTTTCTGCGATTCCTGGTCTCCAGCTTCCTGTTGCTGAAGTTCTGGTGTACAGAGGTTAGCACTTAGAAATGAAATTTGTACTTGTAAAGCGCACCCATACCCCCAAAGGGGTGTCCAGGCGCTGTACGCATACCGCTGTGGAACCCTTCCTGGCTTTTCCCTGTGAAATGTCCACTCCTGGGCACCCCCAGGGTGAAGCCAGGCATCCCAGCGCTGTTGGGGCCGTTGTGGAGATTAAGCAAGCTATTGCCCAGAGTTGCAGAGTGGGACCCATGATTAGAATAGGCACCGAGGCGAGAATTATCAGGTCCGAGGAAATTGAGCCCAAGACCCGCCGAGGCGGGAATTGAACCCTGGTCCCGGGCCAGATCTCTGCATCAGGGTCTGCCGCTCTAACCATTGAGCCACACTTCCCCACTTAGAGGGGATCAGATCCCGTTGTCACCCAAAGGGAACGGAGCAGTTGTTCAGGTGAGCTATGCATGTCAGCGGTAGTGGTGGTGGTCTCCTTGATGCTCCGTGCTGCATTGGCAGGAGGTCCATGGCGTCGTTGACCCTGCCAAAGATGAATTGTGGGAGTTCTTCTATTATCCAAGGGTCTCCCTTAGCCGAACTCTTGCAATGCTGTGACGTCACTTGTTTGACGTTCCGGTTGCGCAATGTGCCACAGCATGTTTCCAAGGCCACCCAAAGCCACTTTACGTGGCTTTTCATGGACTTGTAAATATGTGCCCCTTTCACGCATTAAATAGCATGAAAGGGGCATTTAATGGGTATTGCTGTGGGAGTACCCACGCCAAACCAATGGAATCTAAAGCATATCCAGGTTTACGAGAAACCGTAAACCTTCAGAATGCGTCAGAATCTAATACCACCCCAAGGGTGACGTTTGGGACGAGCTACGAGGATAAATGTTTTCATTTCTTCTCTTTTTTCACTTTTTCAAAGTCTACACCATTCTGCAGCACATAGAGAAAGAGGAAATACCCTGGATTGATAGGTTTTGTGCAGGTAGGTGTCCCTTCCTGTACAACATCAATCAACTCCACAACACAGTCTCCCATGCACCATGGCGCAAGGGTGCCTGCACTGGCACATGGCAGCCATTGTGCGTCAACCTACGGGAAAAATACAGGGGGGCTAATTCATGAACCCCTTTCGACAGTTTAATGCCACCGGTGCATCATTTTCTTGACGCACTTGCAGTGTGAATTTTGTACCACATTGCGCCGTATGTAAAAAGTGATGCATCTAGGCATATGCGTGACCTTGTAAAGCCCTGTGCCACATTATACCTGCGTCAGGTATTGTTAGACTTGGCATCTTTTGGCGTGTTTCCCCTGACTTTTTGCTTTCTGACCTCCCGGTTTTGACTCTGTTTTTGCTGGTGTAATGATTCTGCGCACTTTCCTCACTGCTGTCCAGTGGGAAAGTGCAAGTGCTCCTGTATAAAATGTGTTATGGATTGGTGTTTCCATGATTGGCCTATTTGGTTTATGTGTCAGTCCCTTGTAAAGTGCACTGCGAGTGCCAGGGCCTATAGACCAAATGCTGTTGGTGGGCTGCAGCACTGGATTGTGCCACCCACGCAAACAGCCCGTAAAGTGTAACTCGGGCCTGCCATCGCAGAGCCTGTGCGCAGCCTGGGGCTGCCATATCGACTTGGCAAGTGCACACACTTGCAAGTCCCTAAACCTTCCCTTTTCTACATGTTAGTCACCCCTAAGGTAGGCCCAAGGTACCCCTGTGGGCAGGGTGCGTTGTATGCGAAAGGTAGGACATGCCCTGGTGTGGGTGGCATGTCCTGATAGTGAATTACAGCCTAGTTCGTTTTTCACTATTGCAAGGCTACCTGTTCCCCTAGGCCAGAACGGGCAGTTTTGATTATTACGGCTTATAATCCTCACTGACCCGGGAACATGGTAGAAATTCGAGTTTAGTATGCCTGGACTCAGAATGATAAAATGCAGCTTTTAGTGAAGTTGGTTTTAACATTCTGTGTTTGAAAATACCACTTTTAGAAGGTGGGTATTTTCTTGTCTAACCATCCAAGCCTGCCGCTGCGAGGTTGTGTATTCCTTGTCTGGAGTGTGAGTGACAGGGGCTGGGGGATGCCGGGAGACAAGGTGAGTCAGCGCAGGGCTGAATAGCAAGATCTACATGTAGATGGGTGGGAGGGGTCGCACCTGGGCCCTGAATAGGACAGTGCCTTCCCTCCACAATGCTGGCTCCACCTCCTGTGGTGCGTCTGATGTCCCTGGCCTACTCACTGAAAGAAGGAACGGAGACTTGTCAACAAAGTGCTCCAGAACTGGTTTGGACTAGGCAAAGGCCTCTCTGCCTTCAGAGAACAAAGGAATTTGGGATATAAATATTGGGGCCCTGACCCCATGAATTTAGATCTCGCTGGAATCAAGGAACCTGCCAAGACGAAGAGCTGGAAGAGCTGCCAGGAGGAGTACTGCCCCTTTGCTGTGTTGTTGCTTTGTTGGGTTGGCCTGCATCTGCTGCTTCTGCCTTGGGCAGTGAAAGGACTGGACTGAACTTTCTACAAACTTGTGCTGAGTATCTCCAAGGGCCTGGAACCGAGCTGGCCTCCTGTTAAGAAGTCTCAGGGACTGCAAAGACTTCACAAGCCTCTGGGTACCACTTCTGGAACGCTGTTTCAGTTGCCACAGAGGAAGGGAACTGCAACCGACTCCGTCAACCGAATCCATCCCTGGCCGATGACCTGTTTGCACCGCAGACCGCATCGCCCCGCTTCGCATCGCAACCCTGGTCTCACCGTGGGCGACGTCCAACGCCGCCAACATCAAGCCGCTGCTTGCACCGTGACCTGTGGGCACCGCAGTTCGCATCGCATCGCTTCACTGAACCAGCCGGACCCGACCGACGCGGTCGCTGCAACTGGCTCAAGAGTCGAGACCGCACCACATTTGGGGCACCGCTCGCACGTCTGCGACGCACCGCTCCGACTCGCACCGCTGTCCGACGCCAGCTCCCGCACTCCGGCTAGGTCGCCTGCATCGCAACCTGTCAGCACCGCATCGAGCATCGTCTCACCCTGCATCGCACGCCTTGGACTCACCGACTCCGTCTGCACGACGCTCATCGAGCCGCTGCCTGCACCGCATCGAGGGACACCGCACCTTGCATCGCTCCGTCTTGCACCGCAACCGCGACGAACGCCGACCGGCTTGTACACTACGTACCAGCCACCACGAGAAAGGTACTGTAACCGAGTCTGTTCATGACTCTGCTGGCCCGTATCGACGCGGTCGGCTGGAACTGTTAGACTCTGTGGTTTTCAGCATCGCAATAGGCTCGGACGGAGCTACCGACTCGTACAAACTTTGCTTTTGTGCAATTCCTGCAAAGAAGAAGTTACCGTATCAAGCATTCATTCGTAAAGTATAGTATTGTGGATTTTTGTCGTAATTGGTCTTGTCTTGAGTATATAAAATATTGGTTATTTTTCTAAACTGGTATGGTGTCCGTTTGTAGTGCTTACACTGTATTACTGTTGGTTATGTGCAAATGCTTTACACACTGCCTCTGAATCAAGCCTGACTGCTCGTGCCAAGCTACCACGAGGGTGAGCAGGGGTTACTTCACGAGTGTAACACCCTTACCCTGACTAGGAAGAAGGGTCCCTACTTGGACAAAGGTGCAAGCCCTTGCCAACTAGAGATCCCATTTCTAACATTGGTTGTCAGCGGTGAGGATAGGACTTGTGTTTGCACTTGACTTACAGTGATTGGTGTGCACTACTACCATATCGCAGACCATTACGTACCACATACTGGTTCTTTTTCTTTTGGCCTATTTTTGATCTCGTCAGTTTTCAACTCAGTACTTTTGTCATGCCTGAATCAATTGCATCATCCGTTGCATCTCTGGAAGTTATCTTTGAGGAGGATAGGTTGGAATCCTACGCCGTAAAGGAGCTACGAGCGATTTGTAAAAACCTGAAAGTCCAAATTAAAGGCCTCACAAGGAAGGAGGAGCTACAGAAGGCGCTGAGGGCCTGGGTAGCAGCCAGACATGCCAATGGGCAGCCTGGTGATCTCAGTGAGGAGGTGGAGGAGCCTATTTCCAGGGTGGATGTGCTTTTGGGTAGGGGGAACCCGCCAGATCAGGCAGCAGCAGTCTGTCCCCAGAGGACCTGGAGGACAGGCGGGAGGCAAGGCAGTTTGAGCTGCAGAAGCTCAGACTGGAGAGTGAGCGGGAGGAGAAGAGATTGGCCATAGAGGAGAGGAAGATGCTCTTAGAGCATGAGAGAGAACTGAAGGAGCTAGAACTTAGGAGTAAGTCAGGCTCAGATGGTGGCAGCAATTCGTCCAGAAAGGCAGACAGGATTGTGCACATTCCCAAGAACGTAGGCAAGGAGTTCAAGAAGGGGGATGACATACAAAGGTGGTTTCAGGGTTATGAGGCAGCCATACACATGAATGGGGTCCCTGAGGAGAATTGGGGAGCAGGATTGTGGCCACTTTTCCCTGAAGAAGCAAGGGATGCTCTGATAGCTTTGGGTAAGGGGTATCACCTCACCTATGCTGACATGAAGGATGCCCTTCTCACGAAGTATGGTCTTACTCCTGAAAAGTACAGGGATCAGTTCAGGTCCAGTAAGAAGTCTGATGCCAACACTTGGTTGGAATGTGTGGATGTGTTCTGCCGGTCTCTGGATGGTTGGGTGAAGGGCAGTAGTGTAACAGATTTTCAGGGGCTCTACAACTTGATTGCATGGGAGCACTTGTCTAGTCTATGTTTTGCAGATCTGCGCCAGCACCTAGTTGATAGTAAGCTAACTGACCCCAGGAAGCTTGTTATGGAAGCGGACCGCTGGGTGAGTACCAGGGTCCACAAGAAAGCGTTTGGGGGAGACTCAGCCAAAGGTGGGCAGGGTCCCCAGCAGAAAGGTGGGGGGACAAGGGTAAAGCACAGGAGTTCTCTAAAGGGCCCCAAACTAGTACCCAGGGTAAAGGTTCCCAGCCCCCCGGTGATAAGAAGAAAGGGGTCTCCACAGGGAAGCCTGTTGAGACCGGCCCCGCAAGTGTTATGCATGTGACCAGGTAGGTCACTTTAAGGGGACCCCAAGTGCCCGAAGGGGACACAGCCGCCCACCGGTGGACAGTCCAAAGTGTTGGCTAGTGTAGCGCTTGGGGAGGAGGGGTGCCCACAGGAGGGTGGGGATCCCGCAGAAATGACCCTTGTCTCACTAGGGGACAGTGAGATGGTCCCAGGAAACCAGGTGCCCCCTAACACAAAGAAATATAGCACCTGGGTGACCATTAATGGGAACAGGGTAGAGGCTCTCAGAGACACTGGAGCCAGTGTGACCTCAGTCCGGTGTCACCTGGTGTCTGAGAAGCAAGTAGTCCCAGGAGCATTCCACCAAGTAGTTGCTGTAGACAACTCAGAGCGCCAATGTATGGTGGCGCAGGTTCCCTTTGAATGGGGGGTCTCAGGTCCCTTGAGGGTGGTTGTGAGCCCTACCATGCCTGTAGATTGTCTGCTAGGAAACGACCTCGAGCAGTCCTTATGGAAGGAGGTTGAGCTCAGGTCTCACTTGGAGATGCTTGGGTTGCCAGAGTGGGCATGCGTGTCTACTCGGTCAATGGCAGCCAAAAGGGTGATCAAGAGGACTTGGAGCCTGAAACAGTGGCCCAAGTCCCTGCCAAGAGAAAGGGCAGGGGCGCGGGAAACCGGCCCCGAAGTTCCCACGGACCGGGAGGAGGCGGACCTCGAGGGGGACGCCCCGGTGCCTACAGGGGAGCAGGTAGCCGAACTGGGAGACATCTCTGAGCTGACCCATTGGCAGCAAGAAGGGGGTCCCACCAGGGAGGAGTTCTGCAGGGAGCAGAACGAGTGCCCTACTCTGGAGGGTCTGCGGCGGCAGGCTGCAGACCAGGCAGCTGGTAATCAGTCCGGGTCACATCTGATCTACTGGGAGAGTGGTCTCCTATACAGTGAGCCTATGGTTGCTGAGCCTGGGTCAGCCCGTGTGCTGGTGGTACCCCAGCGCTTCAGGACCTTCCTACTGGGTCTGGCTCATGACGTGCCTTTGGCAGGACATTTGGGGCAGGACAAGACCTTTGACAGGCTTGTCACCCACTTCTTTTGGCCCCAAATGCGAAGGCAGTCAGATGCACACTGTAGGTCTTGCCAAACTTGCCAGGCAAGTGGTAAGAGTGGGAGGAAGGTCAAAGCTCCTCTCCAACCTTTTCCGGTTGTTGGAACACCCTTTGAAAGGGTAGGGATGGATATTGTGGGGCCACTGGATCCCAAGACAGCCATGGGCAACAGGTACATCCTGGTCTTGGTGGACCATGCCACCCGGTACCCGGAGGCAATCCCTCTCAGGACAACGACGGCGCCAGTGGTGGGCCGGGCGTTAATGGGGATCTTTTCCCGTGTGGGATTCCCCAGAGAGGTGGTTTCTGATGGGGGACCAATTTCATATCGAAGTATATGACATCCCTGTGGAAGGAGTGTGGTGTAACCTACAAGTTCACCACTCCTTACCACCCACAAGGAAACGGTCTGGTGGAGAGATTCAACCAGACCTTGAAAGGCATGATCAAGGGTCTAACAGAACCCATGAGGCGTAAGTGGGACGTCCTCTTGCCATGCCTACTCTTTGCATACAGGGAGGTGCCTCAGAAGTCTCTTGGGTACAGCCCCTTTGAGCTCCTGTATGGCCACCCTGTCAGAGGACCTCTGAGTTTGGTTAAGGAAGGCTGGGAGGCAGCTCCCAGGAAAACTCCCCAGAATGTATTTAGCTACATGCTGGCCTTTAGAAACCAAACTGCCCGCTTCAGGAAACTCGCTCAGGCGAACCTAGAAGCAAGCCAGGAAGAAATGAAGAGATGGTATGACCAGAATGCCACTCTGGACGAATTTCAACCTGGGCAAAAAGTGTGGGTCATGGCCCCAGTGGCACCTTGTGCCTTGCAGGACAAGTGGACTGGGCCATATGAGGTAAAGGAGCGCAAAAGTGACGTCACCTACCTGGTGGATTTGCAGGCTCCAAGGAACCCTTTGAGGGTCCTTCACGTGAACCGCCTCAAGCCCCACTTCGAGAGGTCCGAAGTGAGTATGCTCTTGGCGACAGATGATGGGGTGGAAGAGGAGAGTGAGCCTCTCCCTGACCTCCTGTCTACCAAGGAGCATGATGGGTCAGTAGAGGGTGTGATCCTCTCCCCTACTCTGACTCAGGAGCAGCAGGGGGACTGTCGCCAGTTGTTGGGACAGTTCGCCCCACTGTTCTCTCTGACCCCCGGTGTTACTCACTGGTGTACCCATGACGTGGACACTGGTGACAGCCCTCCTGTGAAGCACAAGATTTACAGGTTGACTGACCGGGTCAGAGCCAGCATCAAGGAGGAGGTCTCTAAGATGTTGGCGTTAGGGGTGATTGAGCCCTCCCACAGTCCTTGGGCCAGCCCAGTGGTCTTGGTCCCAAAGGCTGCGGCGCCCGGTGCCACTCCAGAACTCCGGTTTTGTGTGGACTACCGTGGGCTCAATGCCGTCACCAGGACTGACGCGCACCCCATCCCCAGAGCTGATGAGCTCATTGATCGGTTGGGAGCTGCCCGGTTCCTCAGCACGTTTGATTTGACGTCTGGGTACTGGCAGATTGCCTTAACCGATGGGGCCAAGGAGAGATCAGCATTCTCAACCCCAGAAGGTCATTACCAATTCCGGGTGATGCCCTTTGGGTTGAAGAATGCCCCTGCCACCTTTCAGAGGTTGGTCAATCAGGTGTTGGCCGGGCTGGAGGATTTCAGTGCCGCCTACCTGGATGACATTGCTGTGTTCAGTTCCAGCTGGGAAGAACATTTACAGCACCTTGAGAAAGTGTTGAGGGCTCTGCAAGGTGCAGGCCTCACGATCAAGACCAGTAAGTGCCAGATCGGGCAGGGTTCTGTGGTGTACTTGGGACACCAGGTAGGAAGCGGCCAGGTGGCGCCCCTACAACCCAAGATTGACACCATTCTGGCTTGGGAACCCCCAAGACCCAGACAGAGGTGAGAGCCTTCTTAGGTCTCACCGGCTACTATAGTAGATTTGTTAAGGGCTATGGCACCATCGTTGCCCCTTAACAGAGCTGACCTCTAAGAGGCAGCCCAGGAAAGTGATCTGGACTGAGTCCTGCCAGAAAGCTTTTGATGCCCTGAAGGCAGCCATGTGCACGGCGCCCGTGCTCAAGGCACCTGACTTCTCCAAGGAATTCGTCGTGCAGACTGACGCTTCAGAGCATGGTGTGGGAGCGGTGCTCTCACAGCTGAACGAAGAGGGCCTGGATCAGCCTGTAGTCTTCCTTAGCAGGAGACTACTTCCCAGGGAACAGAGGTGGAGTGCCATAGAAAGGGAAGCTTTTGCTGTGGTCTGGGCGCTGAAGAAGTTGAGACCATACCTGTTTGGGACTCACTTGCGGGTTCAGACAGACCACAGGCCCCTCAGATGGTTGATGCAAATGAGGGTGAGAATCCAAAACTGCTGAGGTGGTCCATCTCCCTACAGGGAATGGACTTTACGGTGGAACACCGTCCTGGTACAGAACACGCCAACGCAGATGGTCTGTCCAGGTTCTTCCGCCTTAGTGAAGAGAACTCCAATGGGGTTGGGTAGTTCTCCCTACTTTCAGCTGGAGGGGACATGTGTTAGACTTGGCATCTTTTGGCGTGTTTCCCCTGACTTTTTGCTTTCTGACCTCCCGGTTTTGACTCTGTTTTTGCTGGTGTAATGATTCTGCGCACTTTCCTCACTGCTGTCCAGTGGGAAAGTGCAAGTGCTCCTGTATAAAATGTGTTATGGATTGGTGTTTCCATGATTGGCCTATTTGGTTTATGTGTCAGTCCCTTGTAAAGTGCACTGCGAGTGCCAGGGCCTATAGACCAAATGCTGTTGGTGGGCTGCAGCACTGGATTGTGCCACTCACGCAAACAGCCCGTAAAAGTGTAACTCGGGCCTGCCATCGCAGAGCCTGTGCGCAGCCTGGGGCTGCCATATCGACTTGGCAAGTGCACACACTTGCAAGTCCCTAAACCTTCCCTTTTCTACATGTTAGTCACCCCTAAGGTAGGCCCAAGGTACCCCTGTGGGCAGGGTGCGTTGTATGCGAAAGGTAGGACATGCCCTGGTGTGGGTGGCATGTCCTGATAGTGAATTACAGCCTAGTTCGTTTTTCACTATTGCAAGGCTACCTGTTCCCCCTAGGCCACAACGGGCAGTTTTGATTATTACAGCTTATAATCCTCACTGACCCCGGGAACATGGTAGAAATTCGAGTTTAGTATGCCTGGACTCAGAATGATAAAATGCAGCTTTTAGTGAAGTTGGTTTTAACATTCTGTGTTTGAAAATACCACTTTTAGAAGGTGGGTATTTTCTTGTCTAACCATCCAAGCCTGCCGCTGCGCGGTTGTGTATTCCTTGTCTGGAGTGTGAGTGACAGGGGCTGGGGGATGCCGGGAGACAGGGTGAGTCAGCGCAGGGCTGAATAGCAAGATCTACATGTAGATGGGTGGGAGGGGTCGCACCTGGGCCCTGAATAGGACAGTGCCTTCCCTCCACAATGCTGGCTCCACCTCCTGTGGTGCGTCTGATGTCCCTGGCCTACTCACTGAAAGAAGGAACGGAGACTTGTCAACAAAGTGCTCCAGAACTGGTTTGGACTAGGCAAAGGCCTCTCTGCCTTCAGAGAACAAAGGAATTTAGGATATAAATATTGGGGCCCTGACCCCATGAATTTAGATCTCGCTGGAATCAAGGAACCTGCCAAGACGAAGAGCTGGAAGAGCTGCCAGGAGGAGTACTGCCCCTTTGCTGTGTTGTTGCTTTGTTGGGTTGGCCTGCAGCTGCTGCTTCTGCCTTGGGCAGTGAAAGGACTGGACTGAACTTTCTACAAACTTGTGCTGAGTATCTCCAAGGGCCTGGAACCGAGCTGGCCTCCTGTTAAGAAGTCTCAGGGACTGCAAAGACTTCACAAGCCTCTGGGTACCGCTTCTGGAACGCTGTTTCAGTTGCCACAGAGGAAGGGAACTGCAACCGACTCCGTCAACCGAATCCATCCCTGGCCGATGACCTGTTTGCACCGCAGGCCGCATCGCCCCGCTTCGCATCGCAACCCTGGTCTCACCGTGGGCGATGTCCAACGCCGCCAACATCGAGCTGCTGCTTGCACCGTGACCTGTGGGCACCGCAGTTCGCATCGCATCGCTTCACTGAACCAGCCGGACCCGACCGACGCGGTCGCTGCAACTGGCTCAAGAGTCGAGACCGCACCGCATTTGGGGCACCGCTCGCACGTCTGCGACGCACCGCTCCAACTCGCACCGCTGTCCGACGCCAGCTCCCGCACTCCGGCTAGGTCGCCTGCATCGCAACCTGTCAGCACCGCATCGAGCATCGTCTCACCCTGCATCGCACGCCTTGGACTCACCGACTCCGTCTGCACGACGCTCATTGAGCCGCTGCCTGCACCGCATCGAGGGACACCGCACCTTGCATCGCTCCGTCTTGCACCGCAACCGCGACGAACGCCGACCGGCTCGTACACTACGTACCAGCCACCACGAGAAAGGTACTGTAACTGAGTCTGTTTATGACTCTGCTGGCCCGTATCGACGCGGTCGGCTGGAACTGTTAGACTCTGTGGTTTTCAGCATCGCGGTAGGCTCGGACGGAGCTACCGACTCGTACGAACTTTGCTTTTGTGCTATTCCTGCAAAGAAGAAGTTACCGTATCAAGCATTCATTCGTAAAGTATAGTATTGTGGATTTTTGTCGTAATTGGTCTTGTCTTGAGTATATAAAATATTGGTTATTTTTCTAAACTGGTGTGGTGTCCGTTTGTAGTGCTTACACTGTATTACTGTTGGTTATGTGCAAATGCTTTACACACTGCCTCTGAATCTAGCCTGACTGCTCGTGCCAAGCTACCACGAGGGTGAGCAGGGGTTACTTCACGAGTGTAACACCCTTACCCTGACTAGGAAGAAGGGTCCCTACTTGGACAAAGGTGCAAGCCCTTGCCAACTAGAGATCCCATTTCTAACAGGTATGATGTATGCAGGGTGGCGGTTCCCATGCAAAAAAGCCTTGTAGGAGTGGCGCAGTGAAATTTATCAGATTCTAGGACGCCACTGCCTCATGGCAGGCGTAACGGTGACGCAGTGCCATAGAGCGCTATAAAATTCTTAGGAAGGACCGATCCTGGGGCAAGGGGTGTGGGGTCGCCATAATTTATAAGCACATTTTAGATTGCTCCCTCATCCCGATGGAAACCATAGAGAGCACAGAGTCCTTAGGTTTCAGCTGTATTTTATCCCCTCATCAAAGCATCGTGGGTTTTCTGATCTACAGACCCCCAGGTGCTATCAGAAATTTTATCACTATGCTAAACTCAGCCATCTCCTCTTTGGCCTGAAATACAAAAATTGCCTTATTTTGGGAGACTTTAATATACATATGGAGAATGGAAAAGATCCCCAATCTACATTCTTGTTGGAGACGCTGCAGACCTTTAAGATACTTACATCTATCTCTTCGGCTATCCACGAGAAAGGTCATACCATCGACCAAATCTTTCATAATTTTTTTATCGGCCGGTCCTCCTCGTCCCATTACTTGGTCCGACCACTTCCCTCTGAAATTTGATATCTCCTACTCTGCCTCAGCCCCTCAGGCGATCGTAGGGCCAAAGGCCTCCAACTATAGGGCGTTCCACAAAATATCTATCCCAAAGTTAGCCGACGCCCTAGGTCGCTCCCTACCAGAGCTTTGAATACTCCGGATTCGGACGCCCTTCAAATAGATTCTTGGCTTCGTACCAATATCGAGGCAGTGGTTCCGGTTGTCACCCGTTCCTCTAAGAGGTCGGCCGCGCCGGCTTCCCGGTTTAGTGATCTTCTCAGAGCTAGCAAAAGGAATTGTAGGAAAAAGGAACAGAAATGGCGTAAATTCTACCTACCTGAAGGAAGGAAGGCTTACAAAGACAATTTAAAAACCCACTACACTCTTGTGAAAACAGCCAAAAAGAACTTTTTCCAAACCAAGATTGAAAATGCCCAAAACAAGAGTAAGGAAATCTTTAGGATAGTTAAATCCTTCACCTCACCGAAAGCCAGCTCTAATGAAGGGCCATGCACAGAAGAATGGACAAAGCAGATTGCTCAATTCTTTCATAAAAAAATCTCTTTGATCCAACAAGCTTTCTCTAACATCTCGGAGGATGAGCTGACCTTCTATCATAGTGTAAACAATACATTTCACAACCTGGATCCTCCATCCTTACATGCTTTCCCGGAGCTTCAGTTGGAAAAGTCATTGTTTCTCCTCCGAAGCATTAAGTCGGGTTCCCGGTCCGACCCCTGTCCAGCAAATATCCTGACCTTATTAGCCCCCACCATTAACCCTACAGTACACCAGCTCTTTAATGCTTCCCTCTCCACAGGCACTATGCCAAAATTATGGAAGCACGCAAAGATTCTTCCACTGATAAAAAAGGCTAATGCCAACTTGATGGTTCCGGCCAACTATAGGCCTATTTCTCTGCTTCCGGTCCTCTCTAAGGTACTAGAGAAGCATGTAAACAAGGCCCTGCAAAAACACATTGAAGATGGGAAGCTTCTTCATGAATCCCAATCTGGCTTTAGGGCTAATTTCAGTACGGAGTCCGCTCTGCTGGAAGTGACAGAGTTCATTAGGGGCAAGCTGGACCAGGGAGGCAAGGCCGTCCTGATATTGCTTGACCTGTCAGCGGCCTTCGATACGGTCCCACATGAGAGGCTCCTAAATAGGCTTGAAAACATCGGCCTGGGTGGGACCGCCTTAACATGGATGTCCTCCTTTTTGGGTAGCAGATCTCAGGACATCTGGCTCCCACCTTTTTCATCTCTGGTGCCGGCCACAAATGTAGGTGTCCCTCAGGGCTCCATTGTTAGCCCTACCCTCTTTAATATCTATCTATCTCCCCTTGCATCCATGGTTGAGGAAGAGGGCGCCAAGATCGTTTTCTATGCGGATGACACTCAGCTGATCTTCACTTGTGATAAAGGCTCCGACTTTGATGGGGCAAGGATTAGGTCCTGCCTCACAAAGGTGTTCAACTGGCTTATGATCAATCAGCTTAAGTGTAATCCGAACAAAACGGAAGTTGTTTTCTTTGGAAAGCCGGAAACGCCTGGGTGGAGCTCCTGGTGGCCCAAGGATTTGCCACCCCCGCCTGTAGAAAAGGAAAAAGTCAAAAACTTAGGAATTGTGATAGACAAAACACTGTCCATGCGCTCTCAGATTCAAAATCTCACTGGCGCATGCTTCGGCATACTCCGAATGTTAAAAGAATTCCTGCCACTACTACCGCTGGAGAGCAGAAGGATCGTGGTGCAGGCTCTGGTGACTTCAAAGCTTGACTATGTCAACTGCCTGTACCTTGGTCTTCCCAATTCTCTGATCCAGCGCTTACAAGTGGTTCAAAACACGGCGGGCAGAGCCATCCTTAAACCTAAACCCAGATCTAATATGACTCCGATTCTTAAATCCTTACATTGGCTCCGCATAAAAGAACGGATAGACTTCAAAGCTCTGACCATCTTCTTCAAAGCATTCCACAACGTAGGAGCTGGGTACCTAATCAAACGTGTTAATCACTACACTACCGCTAGACCCTTACGTTCTTCCAATGCCAACCTGGCCATCGTGCCCAAGATACGCCTGCCCCGTACTGGAGGCAGATCCTTCGGCTTCCTAGGCGCGAAATTGTGGAATAGCCTTTTGGAGTCCTTGAGGCTAAACACAGACTTACTTTCCTTCAGGAAGAATCTAAAAACTTGGCTTTTTAATCATTAACTGGGTCATTTCCACTCATTCCCCCCGCTGTCTATGCGCCAGGACACTATAGCTTGAGTAGCTGTGCACTTTAATAAATACCCTATTTCATTTCATTTCGTTTCAGGCTGGCCCCATACCTTGTTGGAGTTGCATCATGCTTGCAACACAACTGCAGCAATGCATGACTTTAGTGCTGACAGATACATCTGGATTCCAGAAGTATCTGTCATTGATCGCGACATGGAGAGCCGTACAGTAAATACGGAGCAGCCATGGTGACGCAAGGAAGGCGCAGTGATGCAACACTTTTCATGAATGGGGCCCAAGAATGCGCCATATCTTATTCATAGGGCACCTTCCTGATCGTTTGTTTTTGCGCAGGGCAGCGCATCAATATTCCTTGCAGCGCTGTCCAGCACCCAGACATCTCATATGTGGGCCCAAGTGTTTGCACCAATTTTAAGACCAGTTATTTCTGGCCTTAAAAACCTGCCTCTAATTGGACTTCGCAGCAGTGTTTTGGGTTTATGGACATACTAGAGTTTACTTATAATTGTCGCGTTGTGTGTTTAGCTGCAGTTTGTTTTGTTTCAAGGGAACGCCTACCTTGCATCTCATTTTCGTTAAGTCCGACTAACAGAAGTGGCGATCTCGATAATTCACGTTTACGCTGGAAAATTGCTGCTAACTGGAGTTAGCGGCAACTTGTAAATACGGCGATAAAAAAAAGACGCTAAAAAATTGACGCTATGGCTGCGTTAAGTTCTTGTAAATATGTCTCCTTTTTTATATACAGACACTATTACCGATCGTCTCCATTCTTCTGGGAGAGGGCCTCAGATGGCCTCATTTACATGGAGAATAATAATTGGTGCCCATAGGTCCATTAGCGACTTCAACTAGTCACCCAGAACCCATTAGCTCCGGGAGCCCTGCAGGAGTAGGGATAAAATTGCCTCTTTCACTTCCTTTCAATGGATTGTGAGACTATTAGCCCTGGGGTGGTATGAGGTGAAAGGTCAGAGCACTCACAGTCATAGAGGACTGAAAATGTTTCACCCAGCCTGAGCAAGCATGGTAGAGGCCTATCAGAGAGTGGTTCTTCTTTAAAAATGAGTGGTACAGAACCATCCAGAACTTGGTACTATCCTTCAAGGTGCTAGCTATCACCAAGTCATTCTGCAGTTTATTTTTCACCTGTTGCTTCCTCCTTGTAAGTGCAGCTCTACAGGCTGTCCTACACCCTTTAAACTCTGCCTTGTTTCGTGATATACTTTTTAATGACGTCAAGAGCTCCTTCCTGGTCCTAGAGCTGTTCTTGTCAAACCTTCTACAGGGCTTTGAAGGACCTGCCACCTCTGGCTTGGTAAGGGCTAGATTGATATATTCACAAATGGAATCAAAAGCCTTTAGAATACAGGCATCGAGGGCCTCATCATCTAAGCAGGTCCTCAAGTCCCCCTGACACCCCTGTATAATTTCAGCATTAAGTTTCTCAGGGATGACATTATGTTTATGTTTGTTTATAGGATTTATAGTGCACACAGCTACTCAGAAGAGTGTTCCGGCGCGAGTCCAGTGGAAGGAAAGGCAGGAAGAAGCGACTTAGATAAATAGGAAGGTCTTAAGCCTTTTCCTCAAAACCTTAGGGTCCTGAAATGCTTCGGTGGTCAAAGGGGAGAAGGTTCCAGGCCGATGCTGCCCTGAAAGCAAGAGAGCTCCCTCTAACTCTCTTAAGGCGAAATCTCAGGATGTGGGCAAGAAGCTGCTTGGCTGAGCGCAGCTGACTGGAAGGGACATAGAACCTGAAGCGCTTTCTCAAGTAGACAGGGCCACCAAGTCCATAGAGAGCTGAATGTACCAGGACCAGGGATTTAAACTTCACCCTCTCAATTACAGGCAGCCAGTGCAAGTTACGCAGGTGTTCTATCACGCTGGTCTTTATGGGAATATTAAGAAGAGTTATGCCCGTGACATTCTGCACCACCTGCAGTTTGTTCAGTAGATAGCCAGGCAGACCTATGTACAAGGCATTGGCATAATCAAGACGCGAGAATACCAGCGCAGGGGTGACAGTTTCCCTTGACAAAATAGGGAGAAGAGGGAGGAACATTTTTAGGGATTTCAGTGTACCAAAGCACCGACCAGTAACCTTCTTAATCTGAGTAGTGAACCTCAACTTCTCGTCAAACCAAATCCCTCAATTTTTCATGGGTTGACCCTCGGAGGTCAGCATGGGGGATTCTTCTGGCCAGAACGACTTCCGAAACTGAGGGGGGAAGTTCCCGAAAAGAAGGATCTCCGTTTTTTCCTCATTACATTTTAACTTTGCAGCGGAAAGCCAGCGAAAGACAGCTGACAGGCAAGATTTAACTAGGGAGGTGGAAGAGTCATTACTCTTCCATGTGAAAAGGAGCTGGGTGTCATCAGCATAAGCGATGATTTTGGCACGGAGCTCCTCAGCCATCTGGATCAGGGGTGTGACATAAATGTTAAAAAGTAGAGGGCTCAGCATAGACCCTTTGTGTCACTCCCGTGGTCACTTTCTGAGGGGAGGATGAGAAAGGAGGGATCCAGATTTGTTGCGTTCTGCCCTCAAGAAAGGATTTCAGCCACCTCCAAGCACACCCAGATACCCCAATTTCCTGGAGATGATCCAGGATCAGGGAGTGTAGGACAGTGTTGAATGCAGCCGACAGGTCTAACAGAATCAGAGCTGCCCTGCCTCCTGAATCTAAAGTTTCCCGAATGGCTTCAGCAACTTCTACCAGAGCTGCCTCAGTGCTGTAAGTGGCTCTGAAGCCAGATTGTACCGGGTGAAGCAGGCCATGTTGTTCTACATATTCAGACAACTGTCTGTTAACCAGTTTCTCACATACGTTTGCCACGGCAGGGAGGAGGGAAAGGGGGCGATAGCTGGAGGGGATGTTGGAGTCAAGAGTGGGTTTTTTTCAGCAACCAGACAATTTTGGCTTGTTTCCAGGCTGAAGGCACAGTGGCTGTGGTAAGGGATAGGATGATCAGCCGATTTAACGCCGGATTGATCGTCTCCGCGGCTATAGTCAGCAATTTGGCCGGACAGTGGTCTGCTGGTGAACCAGATTTAAGAGACTTGAGGGCCGCTAAAGAGTCCCATCCATTTGAGCCTGTGCCCCTTATCTTTGGTGGTAACTAAGGTTTTGTAAAGTACACTTATGCCCAACTGCTTTTTTTCCATAAAAAGGAGGCGGTCAAGGGGTTGTGATCACTGTAGGTATTACATTCTGCTGAAAAGTTTAACAAGGTGGGAAAAAAATCCTTAGACACAAAAATATAATCAATAATAGATCCCGACACTGGGCCCTTGAAAGTTGGTACACCCTTTGCCCGCTCAAGGGATCTTTAAAAAGCAAACTGAACAGCTAAACATCTGCAGACTGATCATTTCAAAAATCCCCTTGAGCAGTATGCTTGATATGAACCTGCTTAGAGGGGGAATCCTCTGAGTCCTTGGGATCATACAGATAACAATCCCTGATAGCATTAGCACAATAATTGTAAGGGACAAGTAACCAGAACATCTAGAATCTCTTTCCTGTGCTTAGCTTTATAGATGGCAATGCAGTGAATACTAAATTGATAATCAAAAGACAGCAAAACTCCGAGAAAAAAAGGAGAATTAGAGGGAATCACTTTAGGGTTGCAATCCAGATCTAATTTAACAAGTGGAACAAGATCTTGCTCAAACACTTAGGGATGGAATACTCTTCACACTAAAAGACACATTTCCATCTCAGCATAGTTCCCTTTTTGAATCCCAGGTTTCCTGTAAATTGATAATATGATAGCATTTGAGAAAACTGATTCACTCAGGATCCCCCGATTTCACCTGAACCCCTGCTATATTCCTAGTCAAGACTTTTAACACCCTCGTAGTAGTACCCACCCTAACCTGAGCAATATTGACAATTCCATTTCCCAGTCAATCTTGCTTGTTCTGCACACTTACGAGCTTGAATCAGTTGCTCAGAGAAATAGGCTGAGGAGTAGTGGAAGCAAGCACTTTGGACCCAATTAGTCTCTTCCTGCCAAACCTCCCTGCCCATAGGAGGTTTGTAGAGAAACCAAGTGGTCAAACTATAATTCTACTAAGGGGGGTGGATTAGGCATAGTGTTAAAATCAAGGATGTTGTCTTGTAGGTTACAATGGGAGTAGCTTTATATGGTTTAGATCAGGTTACAGGTTAACCAGGTAAAGCCCCACCAGGAGCAGCATTCTGCTGCCCAGCCCTTCCCAATCCAACTGTCCGCTCATCCAAGCACAAACACTCTCAACGTTCCAGCCATTCATGACCTCACTCACTGGCGGAGCAGCGGGGAACATCAAAACTGTGGGGAGAATGCAAAAGGTAGCACGAATCCACAACACAAAGGGGTATATTCTCAAGAACGTGTGATAACTACCGCAAGTTTGGCTTAACGCAACTTTGCACATCGCAATCTATCGCGAGAAAACAACGCTGTGTTAACGTAGTATTCCCAACCTGGCGGCACCATGCGATAGCCCCACAACAACGCGTCAAATGACCGTGTTAAAATTAACGCGACGCCGCAAAAATGCGAAACACGAACGCGAATAAAGTTGCGATGAGGCCAACCGCGATACAAAAATCAGCGATAACCAGCGACAGGCCTGCAATCCCCACGCATCATGCGGGAAAATGCACTATAAAAGCTGAACAAGAAAAACACACCATAAACAAAATAAACTGCGGAGCAACATGGAGGCACCCGGAATGAGTGCCCAGGTCAACGCGAACCCCACAAGCCCCACAGACCACCAGCAAGGAACCTCGGGGTCGGGGAAGGCCAAGGAGAAGAGGAAGAGGAAGACGGGGTACAGTACGCATGACAACCGGATCGTCGTCACGGAGGTGACAGAGCACCAACAACAACTGTCCGTCAAATCCACCGTGTCATTGGCAACACAGACGGAAAAATGGCATTCCATCGTGAATGCAGCCGGAGTGTCGAGGAGGCCAAGATGCGCTGGCACGATGTGAAAAGCCAAACCAAGCAGAAACCCGCTGCCAACAGGAAGGCAGCAACGGCGAATGGAGGTGCGAGTCCTGCGCCACAGGAGGAGCTGGAGCTAATGGCGGCCACAGTCATCAGTGTGGAGACGGTGCATGGAGTCGGGAGTCCGGACACTGCTCGACATGACCTGACACAACAGCAATAGGGTGAGTAACGAACAGGGACTGTGGGGACGGGGGGGACGGGCACAATGGCACACATGCACAACGACGTGTAGCACCCTGCACACCCACAATGACCCTGGGTCATGTCCCTGATCCCCGCTGCACACTGCAGCACACATACAAACATCAAGTAGGCCCCCGTCCACCATCTGCCCAAAGGGGTCCCACCCCACACATCACCAATTACACAACACACACATGCACCCGTGCGAAACACAGCAAAGATGCGTATGTGAGAGCCACACTGACAATGCAAGTGACACCACATGACCAGCAGCATGGCTGGAGTACAATCACCATGACACTGTGCACGCCACGAGACTGAGGTGGCTCAGTGTGGACCACATCCAGAAAGGAGCAGGTCACACTCTGACACATCCACCTGCACAAACAACTACTGACGTCAACAACACATCTGCAGACAAACAATGCACAAGAGTACAAAAACCGTCCAAGAGCACAAATGACCCAAGTCGCCAACATCACAGCACCTCAAAAGCACAAAAGCCAAAGGCACACCGCCTCCAAGGGATAAGGGGCAGTAAAATAACAGCTGCAGGTGCGACTCCCACACAATACAGCACACACACATAGCAATGACAGCACACCCACATGGACGACAATGTGGTACACAGTCCAACACCTACACTGCAGAACAGAGGACACAACTGGGTCCGCCTGTGCGTAGAAAATGGCCAATCACATCTGACATAGCAGGAAACTGTGAGATGCAAATGCACGTGTACAACCTCACCTACGTCATGTAGTCCAAATGTCCACTGTCCCGCATCAAATAGTCCGCCCCTCCCAAACAGTCAGAATGTACATTGTCATGCAGTCTGTATGTAAACTTGAACAATGCGGCAACATACATGCCAACACAATGTCAACAAGCATCTCCCCTTCACATTGCAGAGGGACAAACAACACCTCCAGCAGAGCAGACCAGACAACTCTACAGTGATGCTGAAGAGGACCTCCACACTTCCGACACCGACGCCCCACAACAGTCCATGGACATCTTAGGCAATCGACCTCCAGGAGCAGGGCAGCACCGCTGCATCGAGGATACCCCACCCCCTGCACAGACAAAACAGCTGGACGCACCCACCACCCCGGCTGGCTCCCAGCAGCCCACCGAAGCACACATCGCATTCCAAGGCCAGGTGTCAGACTGACAGAAGGGGGTGGCCGAACATGTGCGGGTGAGGTACTACCGCATGGAAGACGAACTAGATCACATACGTGGGTGTCTAAGTCCCATCAGGGACCACCTACACTCCCCAATGGAGACCCACACTGCGACAGAGACACATGCCTTTGCACATTTCCATTACTGAACCACACCCAGAGCCACGGGATAATCATCCACACCCCCACGCTGGACTGGCGTACGCCGGCCCAGTTCACTCCTCTTACGTATTGAGTGGGGGACGACAAAGCTACATGTGCAATGTCCCACCCGCTGCCTGCGGTGGCATGGCTGCGTCCTCTGTACACGGCACAATGTAATGTTGTAGGGCCCGGGGCACAAATGCATACATCATGAGCAGACGGACACACTCAGATAGTTAGTTGAACTGGCTACGGGCACGTGCGCTCGACACCTTTATTGGCATGGTCACATGTACAGTGACGCATGTGCTGGATGTGTGTGGGGTGAGTGTAAGCCAGCCCTCATGGAGTCGTTGGTGCTGGCAACAACTTGAACAGTGATCACAATTAAAGCGGAAACAGAAAACACCAGCATAACAGAAACAACTGTGAAGCATCATGGTGGTAGCCGGAGAAAGTACAGTGTTCACCCAACATGCAAGCAGAATGGTCCATGATTTGTGGTGCACTGAGTTAGTGGCACCTGAAGAGCTGAGCAGGGAACAAGCTGATGATGGCACCCACGACTGGTGTGAGCAACTCTGATAGTCTGGCAGTAAGACACTTACGACTCTGGCACCTGTTGTTTGGAGTTGGTCCTGGCGGTGGTGGCGTGTGCATCCTGCGGTGATGCGACGTCCGGGCAGGCCAGGACTCGATTTGATGTGTGAGCCCAGGTGGGCCGCAGTTGAGGCCGGAGGCAGCGGACAGTGCAGGGCCACAGACACATGGCCTTGATGACCCCCAGTCCATCGACCCACAGGCCATCCAATATGCTATCAGACAGGGGCCATGACTTGAGCTGCACAGAGTTAGTGGCCCCGGATGCACTGCGGCCGGCACAGGCACACCGCCACGGGACGGTGAGTTGCGGTGCAGTGAGATAGGGCCACGCGAGGTGAGCGGGTCCTTGTCGATGTCGAAGGTGAATGTAGCGGAGGTTTGCGAGGGACAGTGGAAGGTGTCCTCCAGGGCATGATGCAGAGGGCAGAAGCCGGCCGGAAGCGGCAAATGGAGGAGTGGAATGCTACAGCCTCGTTTTTGCCACAAAAGTCAGTATCACCGACATGATGATGAAGGAAAGCCCCAGTCCATAGACTCAGTCGCCACCAAAGTTCAACCAGAAAGTGTCCATGGATGTCGGGGAACAGACTTAGTGGCACCGGAGCTCAAAGGGGATGCAGTCTACGATGAGGCCAGTACAATGATGTCAAGTCTGCCATGAATGATTCATGACTGAATTCCCAATGTGTGACCTACTCGACCGCAGTGTAGGCCGAATGCGTAGTCATCAAGGGCCCACAGACACGTGTGGTTGGGATGCCATGCACATACTTTGTGTCACCACATCGAAGGAAGTATAGTGATATAAACTCTGCATTGACATGTGTACTCGGCAATTGTGTAAACAAGACTCAGTTCCAAATGTGTGACCTACTTGACCGCAGTGTAGGCCCGAGGCAGCGGTCAGCAGGGGCCCACAGCCATGTGTCATTGGCCCGCGATGCACAGAGTTAGTGACACCAGGGCAGTTGTCGGCAGTGTTCGAACACCTCCGTAACGATGGTCCTTTTCTCCTCCGGACTGAACCGCGTCTTCCTCTTACTCGTCTCCTGCGTACAATGATATGAACTCCGCCATGCAGAAATCACGACTCAGTTCCACATGTGTGACCTACTCGACCGCAGTGTAGGCCGAAGGCAGTAGTCAGCAAGGGACCACAGACAGGTGTAGTTCGAATGCTATGCACAGAGTTGGTGGCACCACATTGAAGGGAGTACAGTGATATAAACTCAGCCATAAAGTGTGTACTCTGCCATTGCATAATCAAGACTCAGTTCCAAATGTGTGACCTACTTGACCGTAGTGTAGGCCCGAGGCAGCGGTGGAGTAACGAAAAAGGAGTAAAGCGGGCCTGTGTCGCGGAGGCCGTGATGGTCTGAGGAGGCTGCCAAGGTCGCGGGCTTCGGGCTTGGAGCTTGCGCCGGCACATGGTGGACCCTCTTTGACACACGCCCGTGTCGGCAGGTGAGCAGTGAGGCCTGGTTGGGCATGACGGGTTCGGGGACCAGCGCCCCGGGGTGCAGCAGGCACACAGGATCGCAGGCCACACCGCTCACGGCGACGGCGTCGGCCTCGTGGCGGGGTGGGAGGCGCCACCCTGGCAGACACGTTGGGCATTCCGGAAGAGAACCACGCCCAGAGCTACGTGCTTTTTATTCACACCCTTACACTGGCCTGGCGTACGCCGGGCCAGCCCACTCCGCACACGCTTACAGGGGGGGACGTCACAAGCTACATTTCCCACTGGCTGGGGTGACATGGTTGCGTCCACTGTCCACTACACTCCAGACACCAGCAGTGCATGTAGACATGGATATGTCTGTGGTCTGCATACTGCAGTCTGTCCAGCACATCTCCGCCACACTTGGCATTGTGTACATTCTCATTCATGGGTCACTTGCCTCCTTCGCACATGCCTGGTTCCCAACTCTCCCCACATTCCGGTATTGTGTGGCTGAGGTGCCATGCCGTTGATGGCTCATGTACATGGCTAACCAAGGTTGCCACAGTAAGTTGTGCTGTCGTGTCTGGTGGGTGGGCATGTTGTTTGGCATGTTGTATGTGATTTTGTGACGTGTGCAGTGCCAGAGTTGTGAGTTGCATGATTGTGGAGTTGAGGGGTGTGGTGTGTTCATTTGGTACTTGTCAACGTGCAGTGCATTTCCATAGGTGCCATCCTGGAAGCGCTGGTTGATGTTGGACTGTCGGAAGATGAAGGGATCATGCACACTGCTTAGGTAGTTGGCTACGACATTGGTGAAGAGTCCCCTGTGGTCCACTATTGCCTGCACGTTGATGGGATGCATGTGCTTTCTGTTGCGGTACTTGTGTGTGGTGTCGGCAGGGGGCACAAGAAGGACAGGTGTGCAGTCGATTGCCCCCAACACGTGCAGGAATCCAGCTATGGCGTATAGTGCTTGCTTGGTCTCCAGCTGTTCCTGCGCATTGTGGGGGACATATAGGTACTGGGGTACCTAGCTTATGATGGCATCCAGGACAGGTGTGAGGAACTTGGATGGGGCTGGCTGTGCGACTCCTCCGACTCTGGCGGTTGTTGGTTGGGATGTACCAGAGGCCAACAGGTGCAGCACAGCCAGCAGCTTTGTCTGCGGAGGGATGTTGGTTGTCCGCTGTGTGTGGGCAATGATGTTCAGGATGCGGAGGATGGTTGTCCTTTTGAGCCTGTAGTGGGTCTTGACATTGTCTGGTGTTAGGTCTGTGAGGCTGGTGCATTTCCTGAAGGTCCGCTGTCTTTGTCTGCGCTGCCTCTGTGGTGGTCCGGGAGTGGGGTCCGGCGGGGGGGGGGGGTGGCAGTCCTGGGGGTGGTGGCAGTGGGTGTTGTTGCCCTCTCTGGGCTCCGGGATGCATGGTGAGTGGCTCCATGGCATCTGTTGTTCTTCATGTGTGGCTCTGGGCTGGGCTCCCTTTGATGGTGCAGGTTGTCATCCGACTTTACACCAGGTCGGAGCAGGTGTTAATTTTCTGCTGCTAACGCGCCTTATCGCCTGTTTTGCGGTCTTACCGCCGATGTGGCTGGTCGTTGAGAATGTTGAGGTGTGGTGTTGTCGCAGATTTTTGCTCAGGAACGCCTACTCTGCATCTCATTAGCGATAGTTGCTGGGGTCATCTGTGGCAATGTTTTTTGCGGATGCTTTCGCACGTTAACTGGTGGTATGGGCTGTTAGCACCAGCTTATGAATGGGGCAATAAATTTATCGCGAATTTGGTTGCGATAAAGTCCCGATGGCTCGGCGATAGCTCCTTGAGAATATGCCCCCTAGGCTCCTTCAAAATAGAGCCTACCCTATGAGGATTAGCAAATTTGCCACAATACAATCTCCTTCGTAAGCCTTCGGAGTATTTCCAATCCAGCCTGGTCTTCTTATCATGATTATTTCTTCAAACAACGGCCAGCTTTTAAGGTTAGGCATCCTCCCCACCAACCAGTGAACCAACTTATTTTTAACTTGCCTATAAGATTCTAATTCAACATGTTTTAATGGTGGTACATTAGTCAAAACTAATGCACATGGTGTGCATGCCAGAGAGAGATGAGTGAGTGATTCCATTACTGGGGGTAGGACCCTGGGGAATTCTAACTGGGGCCGACTACAGGCCTCCTGGAATCTTGCATGACAATTCAGGCAAGAGTTGCCCACTTCCCTCCCATTTGTGACCCTTGTGGTTGGTCCCTGGGGGGCATTGAGGTTGTTGAAGGGTGACTGGGGTCATTGAAACTGCTTCACCGGCCTGAGCCATTCAACCTGAGCTGGAATATGGGATACATTTGTTACTTCAATGCTAGTTGCTATGGAGAGGATGGTAGGGCCTGGGGGGAATTACTGAGGGCAATCTCTTCTGAACAGAAGCTTCCAACTGTTCACATAAGGTCCCAATCGCTTTTCCCAAAGTACCCACTATTCTTCCAATTTAGCAACTCTCATATTAAGGGCATCAAGCACAAGTAGAAAGGAGTTCCTGTGACATACAGTTCCCTAGTGCTGCTAACAGAGGCCCCCATTTCCCTCTGTTTGCTTTTTGCTTCAGAACTCTGATCTTGTAAAGATATCCCCCTTAGGTTTTTAGTCCTCATTCCGCCTCCCTCCCCACTAGTTTTGGTTATTCTCCAAGTTACAATGCGACCTTTTAGGCCAGCAGTGGGAAGGCTATCCTGAGTCTCAAAGAGGTCAGGGTGACTGTGGCAATGAGAGGGGAGCTGTGTCGGGCCAGACGGAACAATAACAGTGCCATTTGGGGAATATTCTACCACTAATGTGGAAGAGCCCGAAGCCTGTTGAGTTTGAACAAGTTGCTCTTCCACACTAGAGATTTCCTCCGTAAGTGCGCCCACCGCATTATTTAAAAAAAACAGACATAATGGTGTTGTTTGTTCTGGGCCGTTTGTACGTCACATTAATCGCCTCCACTTTCCTTTCCCCCAGTGTAGCTATATAAACTACCTAAAGACCACAAACTTTCTAGAGCACTAATACTAGTAAATACACACAGTACTGAGCCACGGAGGGGTGAAGTGCCCAAACAGTTCATTCGTAGCTCAAACAATTACAAACAGCCCGCCAAGCCAAGATCTCCCAGGGAAGCTAGTTGGATAAAAACAGTGATAGCATGAACAAAGGAGAGTCGCTGCCAGCACGCATTGCTACCAACATGGATGAAAAATGTTCAGATAGATACGATAGTCTGGAGGAGTAGTTCTGTGCCTTGGATAACAAGCATCCCCCTTTAATCCATCTGATAGACAAACCTGACTTGCAGAGTCCGACTCACTGATGCCTCTGCAAAGGAACAAGGGCTTCGCCCTGCCCTGCCTCTTCCTGGCACTGACGGGCACAGGACAGGCCCGTCCTTGGCCTCAGCTTTGCCTGAGCAGGGCTAATGTGCGTCCCGCACAGCGGTATGCAGAATACGCTATATAGCGCTGACAGACCATGGTGGGCTTGTAGCAGGGACTACTCATTTGCCCCACAGAGTTCTGGGACTGAGAGTCCCTCGCCGTAACTCCTCTAATTTGTCCCGAATAGCGGGGGGTAGGCAGAACTACCTATATAGCGCTGACAGGCCAAAGGTGTGCTTGTACCAGGGGCTCCTCACCTGCCTCACACAGGTCTGGGACTTAGAGACCCTAACTGAAACTGCTCTTGTATGGCCAGTGCCGCAGGTGTGCAGAACGCGCTATATAGCGCTGACAGGCCACATGTCTGCTTTTAGCAGGGACTAAAAGTCCCTCACCAAAACGGCTCCTGTTTGTGTGGTATCCAACATTTTCTTCCTCTTCTGCACACATTGGGGTCGATTCCGATTCGGGCCGGAAAAAGCACCGACCGACTCGGATCCGGAAAAAATACCGACCGACACGTACCAGTGGCGCCCGACACGCCAAGTACGATGCAAGCCGCGATAAATCCGACCGACACGTCAGGAAACCAAGCCGACCGACCGAGCCGCTCGGAAAATAGCAATCCGGCCGGAAAAACACGCGAATCCAACCGACCGACACGCACCCGGAACAAATCCGACCGAATCGTACCCGCCAACTCCAACCCGCAAAGTACGATGCAAGGCGCGAAAAACACGACCGAGTCGGACGGAGGACAAGCCGTACGACCGACACGCATACAAAACCGAGCCGAAGCAACACAATACACCGCGACCGACGCGTACGCAGCATACAAAACTGCACAAACACAGCGTGGACGAAACGGAAAACACCGTACGAGACCAATGCAGGGTCCGACTCGGTCACAAGAACGTTTCCAACATACACAAACAGCACAAAGGAAAAATCAACCAAAAAAAGGCCAAACAAGCAATTACCAAGCCAATAAACACTGGGGGGGGTGGGGACAGAGAACAAAGACACACCCACAACTCCACCTATATAAAGGACACAAATCACTACCATGAGCCTTTGCAAATGCCATTTCACTGCCAGCACCCAAGAGAAAGCAACCACACACCCACAGCTCATCCCTCACACAAGCCACACACCATCAGCACACCAACAAATACCTACCTCACATACACCCAGCAAAACACACACTCACACACCCTCACCTGCACACCAACACACACATCACTCACCATCACCACCCATCACCATGCCCCCCAAGAAGAATCCCAAGTTCCTAGATTGTGAATTGGAAGTCCTGGTAGACGAGATCCTCAGGGTGGAGCCACAGCTGTTTGGCACTCTGGTCCAACAGACCCCCATGTCGCAGAAAACCAAGATGTGGGAGAGGATCATCAACAGGGTGAACGCCCAATCATCATGTCGGCGCACAAAGACGGACATCCAGAACAGGTGGTATGACGTGCGCAGGAGGGTACGGGACCTGCTGAAGATAGACTACAGCAACAGCCAACAGACCGGCAGTGGCCCTCCTGCCAAGCCAATATACCTCAGGCCCTGGGAGGAGAAGGTGCGGGCCATCCTTCCGCCAGTGAGCGTATATGGACTAGAGAACATCCCAGAGCCTGGTGAGTACACAACAAATGTACACAATAAACTGCCACAAAACACACACATCACTGTCAAGGGGAGAGTCAAACCATGCACACATAGCAATTACACAGCAACTAGAACAGAATCATCCCAAAATGTGTATGTCAGTCAGATAAACACAACACATGCCATCAAAAAAGTCACATCCAACTGTGCCAACACATGTACAAACACAACCACAACTACAGCTAGGCAGTGGCACAAATAGAACTAACACACACATCCACACATGTAGCCACCACAACAACACCAACACACAGTGAAGACCACTCAAAGGAAGGAATTCTGTGTATGCTGGCCAAGTCAGTGTAGCCAATAGCATCATGGGAGTCGCAGTCACACATATTGCCCCCCCCACAACTGTCCCATCAACACCACCCTGAACCATGCTCACATCACAGGGAGTGGAGAAGGACTCACAAGATGGCTGACACTGGCTACTGCTGTGGGGAGCACAAGGCCCTGCTGCCAACTGTGCACCAACAAACAGCAGGACACCACTGACTGACATCCTGAGAGACAACTTCCACTCCCTGCAATGCAAGCACGTTCCATGTTGGGCTATCTGGCTGGCTGGGTGGGAAGGGGGACTTGCAGCACTGACTATAGTCACCAGCACCTCCCCTCACACCCCCCAACACAAACTCCACAGTACCCACCTGGTAGAATGCAATGCCCTCCATCCTAACACAAGATCCCACAAAGCACCACCACCCTGGGTTATGTTGTGTGAAGCACAGGGACACTCTTGGGACTCTTAGCCAAACAACTGCCAGGACAACACTCCCAGCCATCCTGTCAGCACAGCCAGCCCACCCCACAGGGAAGCAGAGTCAAAAGGAAGGAAGCATGGGCATGCTGGGAAGGGGGTGGAGGCAATAGCATGATGGGAGACGTAGTCACAAACATAGCTCACCCCCACAACTGTCCCATCAACACCACCCTGAACCATGCTCACATCACAGGGAGTGGAGAAGGACTCACAAGATGGCTGACACTGGCTACTGCTGTGGGGAGCACAAGGCCCTGCTGCCAACTGTGCACCAACAAACAGCAGGACACCACTGACTGACATCCTGAGAGACAACTTACACTCCCTGCAATGCAAGCACGTTCCATGGTGGGATAACTGACTGGGTGGGTGGGTGGGTGGGAAGGAGGTCTGGCTGTCAACCAAACACAATCAATGCAGACCATGTTCACACCCCAGAGAATACATTGAAATGCCCAAATAATGCAGGACAATGTGCCACACCAATATCAACCCCTGACTGTGACGACTTAGGACAATACAATGTACAGGCCCGCACCCCGAGGCACAGTCACAACTGTCAGGTGTGTCAACCACTGATGCCTGCAGAAACATGACATACATTGTTTGTGTCTCCCAAAAACAGGTGATGATAGGGACACAGCAGCAGACGCTGAGGAGTCCCAGTCCCAGGCTCAAGAGGATGCCGAGCTCACTGGCGTCGTACAGCCTCTGTCCTCCTCGGACGATGAAGAACAACCTGGCACATCCGGTGCAAGTCAACATGCTGCACCAGCAGGACCACCAGCTGCAGCACCAGCAGGTCCACCAGCTGCACCCCCTGCACCCACCCCTCCAACGACTGTCACCACGAATACCATCCCTGCCGACATGGACAGAATAAGGAACAACACCAGCGCAGTGACCCTGGACCAACCTGGGGCCATGGACACCACCACCACCACCAACCCCCAAGGTGGACCAGGGTTATCTGTGCGTGCAACTGCACACACTGCACATGTCAGCAGGGGTGGTGGGAGGGGTGGGAGACAGAGGTCGCTGCTTGCAGACGTTGCTGGTGTGCATGAAGACCCACAACTGGTACGCATAGCTGATGCGTACCAGTCCAGCACCGGAGAGCTCAGCCAGGTAGTGGGGCACCTCAGAGACATTAAACAGCAGCAGGCTGCCCATCATGCCCGCTTGGACTCCCACATGTCCCAAGTGGAGTCACACATGTCACGTGTGGACTCCCACATGTCACGTGTGGACTCCCACATGACCCGCGTGGAGTCCAAGTGGGATGTACTACATGAGATGACGGCGGTGCACAGGGACATTTTACAATGCCTCCGCCAGATGAACAGCAACCAGTCCACACCTCCCTGTGTGCCAACAACATCTGGTACCGAACAAACTGCAACTGCCACAGGGAGGGAGGAGGACTCTGGCGGAGAGTCCCCTGCACCGCAGCAGCCTGCACTTGAGGGCCCCCCCCAAGAAGAGGGGTCGTCCGAGGAGGGGAAAGTGAGAGGCTGATGGCCAAGCGCAACTCCCAGGAAGCCTGAACCTGTTCTGGATTTTCGCCTTTGTGCACAGACTGTTCACCCTGTTGATGGCAACACTACTCCCACACATTGCATGGGGAGTATAAGTTGGAACAATGTGTCAGACAACAGTGGCCCCGATACTGGGGATCCTGTCTACCTGGACTTTCTATTCATCTAGGAACTTGGGATTGCAAGATTCATGTACAGCACAATCCATCCTATGCACTATTATCACAATAAACACACTAATACACCATACTTGCCTCTGTCGTGATTCCAACGTGGGTGCTGTTATGGGGATGATGAACTGCAAAATTACACAGTGTATGCGAACTGCAACAGCAAGGACAACACAGGCATGTGAGTACAGGCAACGTGACACATATGAGGGAGACACACCACCAGGGCTACACAACACATACACACCTAGGCCATCTGACTCATTGCCTACACTGATGTTGCCAGGGAAGACGGTGCAATGCACAGACACCACACCCATTCCCAGTTGTAGTCAAGTAGCCCACAGGTGCAGTAAGCAAATGGCAGTCAAATGTGTGACCACAGACAACGCACATCACAAAGTGAAGCACAGGTTTATTACACAGTTGCAACATGCTGTAACCACTACAGATGCAAGGTAATCCCACCTGGCAGCGGGCACACAGTCAACAACTGTAGACTGAAGGAAGTCCATGGGTGTGGCGCACATCACCTGTAGGGACACAACAGCTACCAGCCTGGATGTGCAATCACGTCGTCGGTGGACACAGTTCACCAAACGAATCTGAAAGTACCCTGTGAAGGACAGAAATGACACACAGTCAAAAGCAATGCAGTACAGGACAGAACAGCAAAACTCATGCACAATACATGTTACAAGATACCCACCCAGAACCAAGTTAGCATGTCAACACTGTTGGGGAGTACAGCCCACCTGTCACCACACATCGCAACACACATCCTGTCAAGTAGCCCATGGACACACTCCAACAGCACCAGAGCACCACCCACACATCATGCCAACTCACATCATTCACATGACACCTCAGGATACTCACATTCAGCTAAAGAAGTTGGTGATGAGCTGTGTGCGGACATCACCATCACCATCATCATCATCATCGTCACTGGCATCGTGGTCCAGGCCAGGATCCTCCACAGGTGGCGGATGTTGGTCATCGTCATCCTGGATGAGAGGCAACTCCTTCCGCACTGCCAGGTTGTGGAGCATGCAGCAGACGATGATAATCTTGCACACTTTCGCAGGGGCATATGGGAGGGACCCTCCGGTCTTGTCCAGGCAGCGGAAGCGGCTCTTCAGGAGACCAAAGGTCCGCTCAATCACTCTCCTGGTCCGACCATGTGCCTCATTGTAGCGCATCTGGGCAGGTGTCACAGGGTTCCTGAGGGGTGTCAGCAACCACGGCATGTTGGGGTATCCCGAGTCACCTACGGACAGACAAGTGCACATCAGCTGACTTGGAAAAGTGGGCGGAATACTACAGATCAGATCACACACAATGGCACAAAGTCAGTACACACCGACAAGCCAGGCACGCTGGTTCTGCATCTGTGCCATCAACCTGGGGATGCGACTACTCCTCATCACAAAGGCATCGTGTGCTGAACCAGGGAAACGGGCACACACGTGTGTGATGGTCATGTCTGCAAGACACACCACCAGTGCATTGACCGAGTGGTAGTGCTTGCGGTTCCTGTAGGCCTGCTCCTGGGCCTGTGGTGGTACCAAAGCCACATGTGTCCCATCAATGGAGCCAATGACATGCGGCATCCTCCCCAGGGCATAAAAGTCACTCTTCACGTCAGTGAGTCGTCGCAGTCTAGGGAAATAGATGTACCGGTTCAGGAAGAGCAACATTGCCGCCAAAACATCGCGGAGCACACGGCTGAACATGGTCTGTGACATCCCACCAGCAGACGCCACAGTATGTTGGAAGGTACCGGTGGCAAAGAAGTGTAGGGCTGCCATCACCTTCACCTTGGGGGTCAGCGCTGTAGGATACGGGCGGCCAGGCTGCAAATGTGGGGACAACTGCACTGCCAAATCCTCAATCAGCTGCCTGGTGAAGCGGTACCGTCGGATGCTGTCCCGTTCCACCATCGTTGCCAGGTCTGGGAATGGCCGATGGACAGCAGGAGCCCTGCAGTGCAGAGGAGAAGTAAGCAAGATCGTCAGTCACCCCACATATGCGGCATTGAACACACTCAAGATCCCAACATACATCATCATGAGGCACAACTACATGAAGTGTGCAGTACCGGAACGACATTTATGGTACATACATGGCCAACATCTGTCAACACGGTCCTACAGGTGGCATCAATTTGTCCCAGGTTGGCCCATTGGATATCATGATGCTGTGTCACAGTCACCCCCCAGTGACATGTGAGGACAGATGTGCCCCAGGCACCACAGCTCAACGACAGGCACATTCCCAGGGACCCTGTAATGCCACATGGACACTGGCATCACCTGGAGTATCATGTGTACACCACAACAAAACAAACATGACCCCCACAGGTAGTGGCCACACTTGCCATGGCAGCAGAGCCATGGACGTCTGTGACACACACGCACAACATCAGAGTCCATGCACACACAACGTGGATGTGGAGACTGTCTCCCATTGTGCACATGAAATCAGAGACATTGTAAACACTACATGCACAAAGACTGTGGAGGGCCATCACTATTGTGCCACTGGGACACCCTGGCTCAAACATACCGTCCCACATGGGACTCACGGGGTATGTGACATGACATACACAAACACCACTGTGAAATGTGACCATGGCACATGCACAGATATGAACAGTTGCACATCACAGTGGTCACGTACACGTAACACCCATGATCCTGTCCCCATGAACACGTGCACAGCCTGGGGGTGGCTGCCCACAGGTGACACCCACAGGACAACATGTACACCAACATACACACAATAGGAAATGCAGCCTTACATGCCTTATGATAAGGTTTGGACAGGCTGTCGTGATGTAGGTGTGCCCCTCACTCCCTGGGAGCTATCTGTGGCTGGCATATGTCCATCTGAGACAGGCATGCTGACATATGCCAGTCACATGTACAGTGATGCGTTGTACTGCAATGGACCGATCGGTGCCTCCGGCCGGCCCATTGCATTCAATGTGTGCGGGTACGCGTTGTACCCCTGTGCGCGTTGAACAGCAATGGACCGATCGGTGCCTCCGGCCGGCCCATTGCATTCAATGTGTGCGGGTACGCGTTGTACCCCTGTGCGCGTTGTACTGCAATGGACCGATCGGTGCCTCCGGCCGGCCCATTGCATTCAATGTGTGCGGGTACGCGTTGTACCCCTGTGCGCGTTGAACAGCAATGGACCGATCGGTGCCTCCGGCCGGCCCATTGCTTTCAATGTGTGCGGGTACGCGTTGTACCCCTGTGCGCGTTGAACAGCAATGGACCGATCGGTGCCTCCGGCCGGCCCATTGCATTCAATGTGTGCGGGTACGCGTTGTACCCCTGTGCGCGTTGAACAGCAATGGACCGATCGGTGCCTCCGGCCGGCCCATTGCATTCAATGTGTGCGGGTACGCGTTGTACCCCTGTGCGCGTTGTACTGCAATGGACCGATCGGTGCCTCCGGCCGGCCCATTGCATTCAATGTGTGCGGGTACGCGTTGTACCCCTGTGCGCGTTGAACAGCAATGGACCGATCGGTGCCTCCGGCCGGCCCATTGCATTCAATGTGTGCGGGTACGCGTTGTACCCCTGTGCGCGTTGTACTGCAATGGACCGATCGGTGCCTCCGGCCGGCCCATTGCATTCAATGTGTGCGGGTACGCGTTGTACCCCTGTGCGCGTTGTACTGCAATGGACCGATCGGTGCCTCCGGCCGGCCCATTGCATTCAATGTGTGCGGGTACGCGTTGTACCCCTGTGCGCGTTGAACAGCAATGGACCGATCGGTGCCTCCGGCCGGCCCATTGCTTTCAATGTGTGCGGGTACGCGTTGTACCCCTGTGCGCGTTGAACAGCAATGGACCGATCGGTGCGCACCCATTGACAATGGGCTTGCCTGGCAACGGACGCGTTTTTGAATATTCGAACGAGTCGGTTGCTGGAAAATCAGTTGGTCACCCACAACAATGTTGCAAAATAATGTATGTCATGAAGTTGAAGATTTGAAGGATGCTGTGGGCGTGTTTTGGTGCTGCTATTCCATGGATTGGCCAGATTCAGAAGATGCTAACGACTTGGACCTATCACTTTGGACACAAGGGACAGTATCTGCCTCTCCAGCACATATATATTGCTGCATGTTCCCCTGAGAGCCCACTTGCCTGCACTACATGCTCCAGGACGACATCTGCCACTGCACTGCTGCTGTCTCTGCCCCTCTGGACCCTGCAATGGCACGTACTGTGGAGAGAGCCCCAGCCTTCAGCCTTGAAGAGAACCAGGCCCTGCTGGACAGCCTACTTCCACAGTACAGCAAGCTGTATGGGACACCAGGGGAGCAGGTGAGTGTTCTGTGCACTGCCTTTCTGAATGTGCATTTTGTCTGACTAGCAAGGCTGAGAGTCAGCACACCACTGGCTAGCAGGCTCACTGAGTAGTTGTCACCCCCCATAGTGTGTAGTGACTTGCACTGGACAGGTATGGTGCAGTGACAGTGCTTCTGAACAGGGTTTTACTCCCCATGCTATGATACCATGTAGTGACTTCTGGAAAACTGTCCATGGGCAGCCGTGCACTGCCTGGGTACACCATGTGCCCCTGTGATTGCGACATGTATATGCAACTGTGTCATGCACGGATATGTTGCATGTGTAGTAATGTCCTTATCACTTTGTCATCCTGACAGGCTTCTGCCCATCGGAAGCATGAGATCTGGAAGGACATCGTCCGGGCTGTCCGGTCCGTGGGGGTCTACAAGCGCCGGATCCGCAACTGCCAAAAGAGGTGGCAGGACCTTCGGGGCTGGACCCGGAGGATTGCACGGGTCCAGCTGAAGCTGTCGCCTCCTCGCAGGAGGGGCGGAACACGGACCCTGACCCCCCACATGCTCAGGATCCTGGCGGTGGTCTTTCCAGACCTGGATGGGCAGCTGAAGGCCAGAGAGCAGCAAGGAGGGGGTGAGTCAAAGACTGCACTGTGTACTCTGTCTAACATGTTATGTGCCCTCCTCGGGCCAGGTTGAACTGCCACAGTACAGCAGTCATGTTGTCCAGGAGCCATGTCCCTCTATTGTGCACTGCCCACTCCTCATCTGATACCCAGGTGTGGCCCTTACATGCAGGGAATTCTGTCACTTAGGACTGTGTCCTTGCAGTTTGCTTGACTCAAGGTGGGAGACAGCATCTGTTTCCCTGACTCTGTGGTGGGCATCATGGGTGGGTCCATTGCTTACACAATGCCTGTATTCTGACATGTAGGGTAGTGTCACAGGTCTCCCATATGTCCAATAGGTATGACCTGGACAGATGAGGGTTAAGAGGATGTGTTGTGGGGGGATGTACATGTGCACTTGTGCAGCTCCAGGACTTGCATTCCCCATGACCTACTATTGTGACACAGTGCAGAGTGTTGTTGTCTGGCTGCAAAGTCATACATCACTGAGACAGTGATGTATGACTTTGCAGTCATGCCTCCGCCATGGCATGTGTCTACTGATTGGTGATCCTGCAGGGGAGTGACATGTGCTACATGCACACCATAGTGGCGCTGGCTATCAGGACATGGGTGCATCATGGTGTCTGTCGCTGGTATGCATCACATGCATTTCCTATTTGACTCTGGGCATCCCTTACATCCGTAAACCTGTACTGACTCAGTGGCAAGAGCTGTGATGTGTCCACACCGTGTCCTCTGCACTGTCCAACTACTGTGTACTTGGTGCATGTGTCAACACTGGGGTGTTGCAATCCAACAGACACCAGACAGATGGGTGCAAGGCCATGTGGGATGTGAGTGCCATGCTTGGCATCAGACTGACAATTGACTTCTCCTGTTCAATTAGTGCACTTTTAGCAATGTACAACTAATGATGCCAGGGCTTGCTCTGGGATGTGCTGTGCTCACAGTGGTGTGTGCGTTATGTGCAGGTGACTGATGTCTGTCTGTTTCCCCATTGTTTGCAGATACATCCACGGCCACGGAAGGGGACAGCTCCACGGACCAGGAGGAGCCGGAGAGCCAGACTGGGTCAGCAGCCGAGGAGTGGTCGGAGGGACCCAGTGGCACGGAGGGCGAGGGGAGCCACACCGAGGAGTCCTCAGCAGCATCCACCTCAGCTGAGGACCAGAGCAACTCGGAGGATGACTCCCTTGTGGAGGCGGGTGTCAGCAGCCACCACACCCCAGCTAGTGTTGCTGTCCCCGCCACCACCAGCACCACCACCGCCCTCCCATTGGCTCCCATTCCCCAGGTCCGTGGAGGCTCCCATGTCCGGGAGCGTGTCTCCTTTGGGCCAGGCACCGCACCCCCTGCCCCTGTGTCCCCTGCTGCCCTGAGTGAGGAGTCTGTGTACCTCCTTCGCCAGCTCCATGTAGGGCAGACAGCCATGCTGAGTGTCCTCCATGCGCACACCGCGCTGTTGACTCAGCTGGTGTCGTTCATGGAGGGCATCTCATCGGGCATGTCTGACCTACAGAGGGGCAATAGGTCCATGGACTCCTCCCTGACGGCAGCAGTGTCCCTCCTCAAACGGTCCCTCACCCCTCCTGCCTCTGCTCCATCCACACTCCCCAGCACCTTACCCATCCCAGGCACACACACACTGGCACACACCAGCACACACACATCCAGCACACTGACACACACGCCAATGACAAAACGCACACGCAAGCACATTCAGGGGACTGAAGCCAGACTCACAGGGGATGGGGCCCTGGAACACACACACGCATCCACATGCACTGCGCAGTCCTCAGTTCCCTCTCCCTCCAAAGCACCCTCCCTTGCCTCACCTGCAACCCCAAAGTCACAGCAGCTCTTCCTCTGTGACCTCGGCCTCTTCCCCACCGATGAAGCTGCTCCAGCATCCCGGGGGAAGAGGAAGCCCACCCACACGGAGCAGAGTGCCCCTCGCCCCCGGACACCCTCCCCCAGGCGCAGACGGACTGAGGCCCCCACCCGCAAGTCCCCCGGAGTGCTAAGAGCAAGACCCCGCCACCGCCCTGCAGCTCAGGCACAAGGTCTCCGTCCTCCATCCCTCAGGCCCCCACTGCACAGGTGCCCCCACCACACCCTGCCCCAGGTTCCCCCACCCACAGATATACCATCCCCAAGATGCTCCGGCCTTCTCCCCCTGCCACTTGCTCTCCCAGCACCACACCCCCGCTGCGCTTGTCTGTGCCACTGATGTGGTGAGGGTGTCCTCCCCCTCTGTCCAACCCACCTTGCCTGTTCCCCATTCTCCTCCCCTGGAGGTAGGCACTGCAGTGGAGTCCACTACCGCCCTGTCTGACTTGGGCACTGCAGTGGCGGACCTGTCCACCCCATCTGCAGGGTCCACTGCAGTTGTGCCGGCACCCACGACATCTGTGTCATGCCCCCCAGTTGTGCCGGCACACACCATGTCAGACACCTCCACTGCAGTTGTCAGTGGCTCTCCAGCACCCACCACCCCTTCCCTGACTCCCCCTGGTGAGCCCTGATCCTGTCCCTGCGGTGCCTGGCCTGCCCCCCGGTTGCCCCTCCTAGTGGATTGTCCCTGGTATTGTGCAGGCATGCGTAGGGTGACATCTGCCAGTGTCACCCTGTTTGAACTTTGACAATGGACTGGCCATTGGCCTTTGCTCTTTTTTCAGGACTTCGTTTGGCCTCAACACATATGCTGAATAAAGCAACTTTCTTTTCTCTAGTGCTCATGCTTCAGATGTACATGTTGTTGGTGCAGCTAACCATGCCCTTGCTGCAGTGATGGTGATATCTGGTCTCATGATTATGAAGTGTTACTGTGCAGGAACCCATGTGGTCCAGGGGGAATGTGTCCTATCATGTGGTGTATCCATGTCATCAATAGCAGCATCTGAGGGTGTCATGTGTTCAGTATTTGGCAATGGGTTTCCTACTTACATTGGCAATTTCACATCTGTGGCTTCCACCCCTGCACATCTGTTGTGCCTGCCATCGTTGCATTTGTCTACTTCCCTGACCGTGTTGCCATCTCCAGTGGACATGCAGGTTTGGGCATCAATGGGGAGGGACTCATCCGTGTAGTCAGTGCAACATTGCTATACAAGTGTGTTGGATCTGTGCTGATGATTCCGTTGGCACATCCATGACCAGGCTGATGTGATGGGAGCCCTCATTTGGTGCTAATTGTTGATTGTGTGACCAAGTGCTCAGCTGACATGATGGGGCCCTACTGAGGCAACATATGGCACAGCTTTCCTCACACAGGAGTGGAGTCCCCTCATGGCAGTGTGTACACGTGTGACATTGCCTGCGCCCAAGGTGTGTGTTGTATGTGCATGTCTGTGTGTTCACTTCCATTCATCTGCGCATGCTGTGATCCCTAGTGTTGTACCTGTTTGTGATGCTTGCTGACTTGAGCTATGTTCCCCCAAAGTCTTCTCCCTGTGTTCTCTGTGATGTGGGTGCATGGCACATTACTGGTCATCAGGGTGTCACCCATAGGTGTGTTTGCTGTCAGGGCAGAGTTTGTGTGCTGACGCAGATGGGTCACAGTCAGGTTTCCCTTTGGCACTTGTTGTTTGCCCCTGTCATGTGATTTCCAGTTTGTGTTATCTTTCAGTGATTGTGACACGTTGTGTGTGTGACTGCTGGCACTCCTTAGGGTCCGGGCTGCAATGTTGGTTGTTGTCTATGTGTGTTCTTTGTGGGTGACCTTGGTTTCTTCATTGGTGTGTGACTGTGGCTGGGATCCCATTGGTCGGTGTGGTATTGCCGTCATGTCCATGTACAGCGTAGTGTGCAGTGTGTCAGACATTCAGGAGTCTTGTTGAGTGTCCATGTGTGATGTGTTTCTACACCTTGGTTCCCACCCACCACCCTGGAATAGTAATGGGTGCATGTGCAATGTCACCAGTGCATGTGTACTTCACTGCTGCACATTGTTGGAGGTCGAGGGGTGTGGTGTTGAGTGTGTGCAGATGAGAGTTGTTGCCCGGCTAGTCCCCTGCCTCCATGTTGGCCTTGGCTTACTGGCCATGCTGATTGATTTGTGCTTGTGTAGGTGTGATGGTAGTTAGTTGCTCAGGACACCTGACTGTGGTTCACAGTGTGAACGACATTTAGCTTTGTCATCACAGTGGTATTTTTCTTCAGCCCAGGGTCACCACATTGTGGGGGCCCTGGGGGTGGTGCTGTGGTGTGTCTGTGACTTGCTGTGTCAGTTGTTGTTCCTACGTGCCTGTGTGACATGTGTGTTTTGTGCTCCCTCTCACCTGTCAATGCCTGCTTGCCCACATAGGGGATTTGGATCCATGAGTTACCTTAGTGTGGCAGTGTATGCACATCTGTATGATTGGTATTCAGCTCTCCTCATGTGTTGTGTTGTTGCCTGGGGACAATGGCACCCCCACCCCTCACCTGCTGTGTATGATGACAGTGTTGGTCTGCCTGTTTGTGTTTGTGCATCTGCACCACTGCATTGGCATATCTTGGGTGTGCCATTGGCTGTATGTTGTTTGGTGTGTTTCCCCTGCTGTCCCTGGGACTCCTAGGTCATCGGTCAGCACAGTGATCATGGTTTGTGTGTCCCATTGCTGCCATGGTATGGTATCTGTTCACCTCACATCTGCTGTCTCCACAGGGTATCTGCATTTGTGTGCCCATTGGTGCAAATATGTGGTTCTGCATTCTGATGGTCACTTCTGTCATTGTGTCATTGATGACTGTTGACGGTCTCAGCCACCATGGGTGTTGTTTGTCTGCACATGGCCAAAGGAATGTTTCATTTGCACTGCAGTATTTGGCTCCCCCAATTTATGTTGCAATGGGACACATACACTACTTTGCCACAGATGAGTTTTTGGTTCTGTGACCAGGAATGATCCATGCAGTTTGGCAGTTGCAGCTCTTTCTTTGTCAACAATTACCTTTTGGTCACTGTGATGATGAGGGTGTAGACCCCATTGCCACAATGTTCAAAATGTGCTTCAGCTATGGACCCCACACTTGCCTTTTGGTCACTGTGATGATGGGGGTTTAGACCCCATTGCCACAATGGTCAAACTGTGCTTCAGCTATGGACCCCACACTTACCTTTTGGTCACTGTGATGATGGGGGTTTAGGCCCCATTGCCACAATGGTCAAAATGTGCTTCAGCTATGGACCCCACACTTGCCTTTTGGTCACTGTGATGATGGGGGTTTAGGCCCCATTGCCACAATGGTCATGGGCTGCTTGCATTGTGGGTGCCACACACATATATGTGTGGCACATGTGCTAGGGGGTCACATTGTATGTTCAATGTCATGTTCGGTGTTGTAGGCATTTGACACAGCCTGCTCACACGCTTGTCATGGTGGTGGGGGGATGTCTTAATCTTGCATTCCCTAGGTTGTGGTGTGCTTGTTGTGTCATGCATTGTCCATCCTATGAGTGGGGGTGGTAGTAGTGGTAGGCATCCAGCCCCCCTGGCTAAGGGTGGTGGTAGGCATCCAGCCCCCCTGGCTAAGGGTGGTAGTAGTGGTGGGCATCCTGCCCCCTGGCTAAGGGTGGTAGTGGTGGGCATCTGGCACCCCCTGGCTAAGGGTGGTAGTAGTGGTGGGCATCCTGCCCCCCTGGGTGAGGGTGGTAGTAGTGGTAGGCATCCTGCCCCCCTGGTTGAGGGTGGTAGTAGTGGTAGGCATCCAGCCCCCCTGGCTAAGGGTGGTGGTAGGCATCCAGCCCCCCTGGCTAAGGGTGGTAGTAGTGGTGGGCATCCTGCCCCCCTGGGTGAGGGTGGTAGTAGTGGTAGGCATCCTGCCCCCCTGGTTGAGGGTGGTAGTAGTGGTAGGCATCCAGCCCCCCTGGCTAAGGGTGGTAGTAGTGGTGGGCATCCTGCCCCCCTGGGTGAGGGTGGTAGTAGTGGTAGGCATCCTGCCCCCTGGGTGGGGGTGGTAGTAGTGGTAGGCATCCAGCCCCCCTGGCTAAGGGTGGTGGTAGGCATCCAGCCCCCCTGGCTAAGGGTGGTAGTAGTGGTGGGCATCCTGCCCCCTGGCTAAGGGTGGTAGTAGTGGTAGGCATCCTGCCCCCCTGGTTGAGGGTGGTAGTAGTGGTAGGCATCCAGCCCCCTGGCTAAGGGTGGTAGTAGTGGTGGGCATCCTGCCCCCCTGGGTGAGGGTGGTAGTAGTGGTAGGCATCCTGCCCCCTGGCTAAGGGTGGTAGTAGTGGTGGGCATCCTGCCCCCCTGGGTGAGGGTGGTAGTAGTGGTAGGCATCCAGCCCCCCTGGTTGAGGGTGGTAGTAGTGGTAGGCATCCAGCCCCCCTGGCTAAGGGTGGTGGTAGGCATCCAGCCCCCCTGGCTAAGGGTGGTAGTAGTGGTGGGCATCCTGCCCCCTGGCTAAGGGTGGTAGTGGTGGGCATCTGGCACCCCCTGGCTAAGGGTGGTAGTAGTGGTGGGCATCCTGCCCCCCTGGGTGAGGGTGGTAGTAGTGGTAGGCATCCTGCCCCCCTGGTTGAGGGTGGTAGTAGTGGTAGGCATCCAGCCCCCCTGGCTAAGGGTGGTGGTAGGCATCCAGCCCCCCTGGCTAAGGGTGGTAGTAGTGGTGGGCATCCTGCCCCCCTGGGTGAGGGTGGTAGTAGTGGTAGGCATCCTGCCCCCCTGGTTGAGGGTGGTAGTAGTGGTAGGCATCCAGCCCCCCTGGCTAAGGGTGGTAGTAGTGGTGGGCATCCTGCCCCCCTGGGTGAGGGTGGTAGTAGTGGTAGGCATCCTGCCCCCTGGGTGGGGGTGGTAGTAGTGGTAGGCATCCAGCCCCCCTGGCTAAGGGTGGTGGTAGGCATCCAGCCCCCCTGGCTAAGGGTGGTAGTAGTGGTGGGCATCCTGCCCCCTGGCTAAGGGTGGTAGTAGTGGTAGGCATCCTGCCCCCCTGGTTGAGGGTGGTAGTAGTGGTAGGCATCCAGCCCCCTGGCTAAGGGTGGTAGTAGTGGTGGGCATCCAGCCCCCCTGGCTAAGGGTGGTAGTAGTGGTGGGCATCCTGCCCCCTGGCTAAGGGTGGTAGTAGTGGTGGGCATCCTGCCCCCCTGGGTGAGGGTGGTAGTAGTGGTAGGCATCCTGCCCCCTGGCTAAGGGTGGTAGTAGTGGTGGGCATCCTGCCCCCCTGGGTGAGGGTGGTAGTAGTGGTGGGCATCCTGCCCCCCTGGGTGAGGGTGGTAGTAGTGGTAGGCATCCTGCCCCCTGGGTGGGGGTGGTAGTAGTGGTAGGCATCCAGCCCCCCTGGCTAAGGGTGGTGGTAGGCATCCAGCCCCCCTGGCTAAGGGTGGTAGTAGTGGTGGGCATCCTGCCCCCCTGGGTGAGGGTGGTAGTAGTGGTAGGCATCCTGCCCCCCTGGTTGAGGGTGGTTGGCATCCAGCCCCCCTGGGTTGGGGTGGTGGCGCGCATTCAGGCCCCTGTGTGCATATGTGGCATTGGTGATGGGCATCCCGCCCCTATGGTGCTGCTGTTGCTGGTGTAAGTATATTCTGCATCCCTCTGTGTGTGTGTGATGTGTCGTGTACGTGTTGTATGTGTTTTGTGGTTGGTGTCTGACTTACCTTCTGCGCCGTACGCGTCCGTGCCTGTTCCGGTAGTAGATGTAGAATATTGGTATGATCGGGACGAAGGGATTCATGGTTGGTTCGTGTCGTTCGTCCTTCTCGTTGCTTCGCGTCGTCCTCGTCGCTTGGCTTCGTCCTCGTCGCTTCGCGTCGTCCTCGTCGGTGCTGTGTTCGTCTCGTAGCCGTGGATCGTGTTGTGGCGCGATTCGGAGCTTATGTGCGCCTCTCCCGGATGCTTTGACGTGCCGTGCGTAGCGACGGGTTCGGCGCGTACGGAAAGCGCATCGTACTTGTCCGGCCGGACGGGGCTGCATTTTCCCTTCCGTGCGACTCGATTCGGCGTTTCCGGATTCGCCTCGGTCGGAGAACAGGACCTGGTTTGGGTGAGTACGGCTCGGCCGGGATTTTTGCTGTTGTGCGCATCGTACTTGCTCGTTCGGTGTACTGTACGGATCGGTCGGGAAACTGGCTTTCGCATGGCTTTTTTCCCGACCGAATAGTATTGGGTGCGCCTCCGACCGAGATCGGAATCGGCCCCATTGTCTTTTTAAACACATCATCACCGTTTAGGTGGACAAAGATGCTGGACTCTTTTGTTCACGTAAGTAGCCCATATGATGATAAATAACTGAATAGATGCCTCAACAGGAGCTGGGTAGCTTCTTGCTCAGCCTCCTCCTACTGAAAGTCACATCCACACATAATACACAGGGAGACATCCATAACATTTCACATAGAACTAACGTTCCAGGCTGGGCAGCAGTGGGCAATGAAAGGCCCAGAAGAAACAGATCCCAACATAGAGAAAGGTCCTAGAAGAGAAAGGCTCTGCTGTTTGCTCTTACTGTTCTATTTATCACTTCACTTCTCACTTGGAGAATACATACCCTGCTTTTACTCCTCCAGAAGATAGAAGACAAGTGTGGATCTTTGTTTTGCTGTTTGTGAAGATATGAGTCACAAGTCAGAACACATATATGTGGTGATATTAGTTGTGTGGGGTAAGTATCCACCTAAAGCAATATTCACAATCCTTGTCAGGGTGAACCACTGAAGTCACTAAATAATCCTGAGCTCAACCCTCAAGTAGCTATGCCACAAAGCAGAAAGGCTTAACTTGGAGGCAATGTGTAAAGTACTTATGCAACACACAAACAGTAATAAAGCCGAAATGTAAAAAAATACAAATTCAAAATAAATGAGAAAAATAGAGTAGAATGTGATAAACAAAATGACATGAAAATGACAAAAATACAATAAGAGGAACTGGATATATGATTTTTTAAAGTTTGAAGTAGTAACAGCCCCAAGTAGCATTAAGTTCCAATGATAGTCAAAGGTCAGTAGAACAAGACCTAGGCACAATTTGACACTGACTGCGATGGAAAGCGTGTCGGATCCACTAACCTGGTTTGTCCTGATACAAGATTTTACCTTCTAACTCAGTCAAATCACAACAGGATTACACTTCTAAAGCCCTCCCCAAGACATTAGGTGAGGGACTTAGAGACTAATACAGCAAGGTCCAGTCCATGCCCAGTTGCCACTGGGCAGCTAGGCAGTTGCAGGAAAAAGCCACTTGTAGCTTGTGTCCCTGTAGCTTTAACTGGAGGTCAACCGAATGACTCTCTGAGTCTTTTTCTTTGTCCTGGCTACAAGAGAGAGCAGATCCATCCTGCCAGGGCTCTTCTCAGGTTGCCAACACCAGGTTCAGTCCTCTTCTTATCTTACTTAGGTCCAGGAGAGTTTTGACGTTGGTGCCTAGAGGTGTCACATTTATGCCTGGCATGGGCAAATGGGTGGAAATGACCCCTGGGGCGCCCTAACAAATAGTGTAAAGGTTCTCAAGGGTATTCCTACCCACGTTGGGGCTTTTCAAGATGGCCGAAGTCTTCTGCCACACTCAATTTGGGCTCTAAGGCTTAGGGGTGTGTGTGGGGAGTGTATTACATTGATCCCAGTGTACTCCAACATCTAACACCAAAGTCCAGTTTGATGCAGTCCATGTACCCACAACAACCTCAGAGATAGCAGTCTAGTATAACAAAGGTAGGCTTTCAGCAACCATACAGTGAGTACACACACATTGTTTTGGCATTCTGTTTCACTAATTTGAAGTGCACACCACATGGGAGATGTAAACCTAGCAGAACTGTCAAACAGGCTGTGACACTGTAATGTCAAAAGAAGCCCACTGGGATTGGGGTCTGAAAGGCTGGAAAGACAACAGAAGCTCCCTGCCCAACTGTAAGCTAATATTTGCCTATGACAGGGGAGGCATCTTTGAAGTGCGTCCGAAGTGTCTTATGAAAAGCCCCAGCAGACCTGTCAAGCAGGATGTGTCATTCAAGCAGGACATGACACTTTAATGTCAAAAACAATCCTCCCAGTTTCCTTTTCATATTCTGACATGTTCAGAGGGATCATCTCTGTCCATTGAGGTCAGCCTATTGTTTAATTCAAGGAGCAAGTTCACACCTCATTCACACCTATTAAATGCTAATGAATGTAGTGAAAGAACAAAATGAAGATTTAGGACCTGATTACGCGTTTGGCGGTGTGGGAGCGAGCCACAATGCCGCCCCCGCTTCCATACCACCAAATTCGTCCGCACACCGCCCACCAGATTACGAGTACAATTGTGGTTTGGCGCTCGATGCTTTGACGGTCTTGGGAAGTGATCCTTACAAAGGCACCGCAATGGGAACACCAAATCCCTTTCCTGTACAGCATGGACTGCTGGAGTCCATGTCGTGCAGGAACTGGGGTGCATACACACAGAGCGGCACAACATGTCCTCCCCTGCATGCTCTCCAAGGCCTTAAGGCAACAGGGAGCCCTGTAGGGCCCCCTTAGTTTCCTCACTGACTCAGTTTTCATGGCAGGCTCACCGCCAGCATATTGCAGGCTTCAGACCACTGCAAGACAACCAAGGATCACAGATCCCCCGCTGTAGCAGCGTTCCCATGGCGGTCCTACCACCTAACATGTAATAGGGCAGTCGGACCGCCACCATAGGTTTGACGGTAATCGGACCGCCAAACTCATAATCAGGCCTTTAGTTTCCAGGGAATTCAGGCAGGGCAAAGGTAACTTTCTAGAAGTTACTTTTCTGTAATATTTAGAAGAAATCTGACTTCACAACTGAAATGGATTTTTTAACAACTATTAAAAATAGTTGTTCCATTATTTTTCTAGCTAGTCCATTCCCAGGACACAAGAATAGTATTTATTATTGCATCCTAGAGTTTTCTTATGGAACAGGCAGACCTACTTCAAAGAAAATAGCTTTGGCAGCATTTGTTTCTGAGGACATATTTAACGTTAAACTTTTACATATCCTACTTTTAAATACCATCCATCCTGCCTTTATAGGCAATAAGGCATACGGGGGGAATATAAATAGAAGGGGTTATTTTGACATTTTTGACATTTGACATTTTTAATTTGCAGTTAACACCTGCACAGCCAGGCTACTGATGGCAGGTCTGCACTCATGTTTACATTGTCACTGTAGTGGTTAACACAATTGGTGCTTGTGACATTTATCTAACAGGTCCTGGGTACACCTTGGTACCATATACTAAGGAGTTACAGGTAAGTTAAATAAGTCAATCAGGAATATACCAATTTTAACATGTTGAAAGAAGAGGCACAAGCAATTTACCTCTGGTTGGCAGGGGTAAAGTGCAGAGTTCTATGGCCCGCAAAAATAGGGTTCAGCAAAAAGGCCCAAAAAATTGTGGAGAACCTGCAGAAAGGGCAAATGTCTAACATGTGTCTCAAAGGTGCTGGGTTTATATTTGTGTGTACCAACAAGTACCTCATTCTGTGTTGCATTTGGAAACACCAATTCAGCCTAAATGGGCAGTCCAAGCAATGTGTTGAATCCGCATGCAGTCTTACCTCACTCGGGTGTTCTGAGGGCAAATTTCACCAGGCTAAATATGACAAGATTTGATCTTAGAAAATGGCCCAGAAAGAAAGAATTACCTGCAGAAATCAGTGCTGTAATGCTGATGATTTTCATCAGTAATTCCCAGTCCATAGACAAAAATTTTGACTACCACAGTAATTTCACATCTTGCAGCACCAGGAGCCCCAAAAATAACAGCATCTCATCTGGAGTTTTGCTAACCTTTGAATGAGAGCCTGAGTATTACTTGCTATCCCTTTAAGTGTTAGACCCTGAGGCCCAAATGTACTACCTAGAGGGTTGCTTCACTTCGGTGGCACAGCACAAGGCAAAACCATTTTTGGCATTTACTAAGGCATGCGAAGCCACTTTACGTAGCTTTGTGAGGTTTAGTAAATGCAAAGTAAATGCAAGGAAGTGTAAAGTATGCGTTAAATGGGCAGAGCATGAGTGAAGTATCGGCGTACCCATACATCCGTCCATGTATTTTGATGTAAACACAGGGCACAGATTTATCCAGCTTTTGCGTTGTCCTTGCGCTGTGCAAGGTGATGCAAGGACAACTCAAAGGCTTCAGTAAAATTTACAAAGCCATGCAAGGGCTGAATTGCTCCGCCTTGCGTGGCTTTCTGCAATGCAACAAAGCTGCTTGTGCTGCCTTATGTTACATTGCAAGCTAGGAGGCACGCCATGGGTGGAGTATGGGTGCTCCCATGCATCCATCTATGGATTTTGGTGTATTCTCAGATTTACTAAAGCCTGTATACCTGGGAATGCACCTCAATGATGCACCTTCCCCAGTGAGGCATGACAAGGAGGATAGCTTTTTTTCTCTTTGCGATTTCCTCTTTCCATGTGTGCTGCATTCTGCAGCACACATATAGAGAGGATAGTGCCTCTAGGGATTGAGAAGGTGTCTCTTCCTGCACATAAACAATCCTGACCTGTAACACAGGCACCCTTGCACTTTGGTGCAAGGGTGCTTGCGCTGGCGCTATGCAGCACACAAAGGGGCAGATTTACAAGCCCCTTGCGCCACTTTTGCGTCATTTTTAACATGGGAAAAGTGACGCAAAAGTGGCGCAAGGTGCTTGTAAATCTGCTCCAAAGTATCAGCACAAGGAGAGAGCAGAAATGCTCCCTCTCTTTGTAAATATGGACCATTTTGATCTCTCCCTTCCATGCAACGTGGTGCAGCAAGTTTCCTTGTTTCACTGCGTTGCATCGAAAAAATTGTAAATGTGCCCCTGAGTGTGGTATTCTCTTTACATTAATTCCAAGCAATTTCAGTGCCATGTACTAGTTAAAAATATCCTAATTTCGGCTCTTTCACCAACACGTCTGTAAATATGCTATTATATGAACTTAGTGGCAGATAGGAAGAGATGCTTGTCTTGCATTTAAGATCTTTGGGGAGACTGTGCTTCTTGTTTCTTGGCCATGGTGGTGACTGGCTGCTCTGTTACAAAAAATATGTTCAGCACATCACCTGCTGAAGTCAGCAGGTGACAGTCCCTTGGCAATGCTGTGTGTCTGAATGTGAATGAAAGAGGCAGTCAATGAGTGACCTCATAAGAGGACTGTTGGGAGGGCTCCACTCCATAGGTGTGTGTACCAAGGCAGGCCTGAGCCTAAGTCAAATCTAAGGTCTGCCTCTGGCCATGCACTTGGGCCAAATGGAATAGCCATAGAAAGGCCAAGGCGCTGCCCTTTCTCCTCCTCCCTTAGGCAATTGTGGAAAAGGAAAAGAAAGCAAGACAGCTGCTGTAACATGGCATGAACAAGAATTACATCTGGAATGTACTTCTTACCCTTCCATGGAGTTTGCAGTGTAACTTAAAAGCAAGAGACGAAAATGAAAATATCTCCAGCAGAACTGTAGGCATCTTCACTTGGCACTGCCAGCCTGTTACCTCAAAGCTAACTCCATTCCTTGTTTTTTGATTTAACTTATAATGTCTCACTGACCTATTTACTGCCCCTGTTGAAGTGTGGAAGTAGTTTTCTGTGCTAAGTCTGGGAAGACCAATGACATAAAAAATAACACATTCTTTATATGTAAGTTCCTTGTTATGGCCTAGAGACAGTGTCTTGCCAGCCTAATGTTTTCCTAAACAAAATAACATTAAAACACCTTCATTTATATATATACATAGAGAACGTTCGGTCAAGCCTCTTCATCCATTGGTCTGTTCAACTATAATTCACATTTTGCATCCACATCCAGCAAAGGGCATGGGGAATTGGGGAATTGGGGCAGCCCACTTTAGCTAATGGCTTTGTATCTTATCAAATGTGCACTTCTACCTTATAGTGCCAGGACTTAATATTTTGCCAAACACTTTCGCATACTGCTTATATTTGCACTTAAATAATTGGAATAAACACAGTGGCAAGCTTGCAAAGGCAAGGCAGATATATATTAATTTGGATAATCATTTTTGATTGATTCACACTAGTTTACCCAACTTGTTTCCAGTAAGATAAATGCACAACAACTTTATTATGTGATTTATATTCTTTTCAGCTCAAAGAAAAAAATGGCAACCGAGTTACCCTGGGACCAGGGCAGGACAATTAATAAAGAAAACAATGGTCGTTAAGGGGGAAGTGTGAGTCTCAACTTTCTGGGCAACCATATATAACCAACATGATGATTGGATTGAACAAAAAACAGATCAGTTTTATTCAGTTAGTTAAGAAAAAAAACAAATAAAGTAACATTTTTCTTTTTAGACGTTCTATAGTAATGAGGTACTCCCAAAAATCCAATGGCGCAGTGAGAGTGAGATAAGTGAGTTTCAAGTGCGCAAGTGTTATACAAAAAACATATGTAAAAAACTTGTGACTGATGTGGATAAACTGGTTGTTAAATACACTCTGAATCAGAGTATCATGTTCTAAATCAAATTAAAAACAGTCCACTAGTATCTTGTTGAAGTTTCAACCCCATGAAATTACTTATAGAGGAGCGGCGGCTCCTCTGCCAAGGCCGACGATCGTCACTACCCCCTAAAAATGGCAGGAAAGGAAAAATAAAACTATAATAAACACGTTTCATTTTTCCTTTCCTAACGCGTCTTGGTGGCAGTGCCTGAGGGGTGACAGGCACTGAAGGGAGTGTTAGTACACTCCCTTCACTGCGCATGATGGTTGGCCGGCCGTCTCAAGCCCGACATACTGTCATGCACAGTGAAAGCTCTCGCCAACCCAGTAACACCGCTGGGTTGGACAGAGCAGACACAGACTCCCAGTCTGTCCTGGAGCGCAAATCGAGGGCATTCAGGCTAATCCTGAAGCTGCTCTGACACATCAGAGGAGCTTCAGGATTGGCCGCAGGGCATTCTGGGAGCCTGTGTCGTCTGGATAAGAGGAGTAGAAGAGCACAATGCTGCCAGCTGCAGGTAAGCTTTTTCTTTGTTATTATTATTTTTTTATCACCTGCAACCCCTGGTTTTGAGTAAAATGAACAAATCCTAATGAGCACCAGCCACACCATGGAAGCCTTCCCCATCGTATGAAGATCATTTAAACATTTTTATTGTCCCTTCCCTCACGTTTTTCACAGCGGTAAGGGAGAGTAAAAACTGGTCCTCAGATCAGTAGTGTAGATGTGGGACTTTGGAGGTGTTAGATTTTCTATTGCCACTCCACGTGTGGGACTTTAGAGGCCAAGGAAAGCAGGGAATGTGTTGGAGTTGGAATGGGTTAGATATACTATCGCAATTCTTAATCATTTAAAAAAAAAAAATAACATTTCAATGCCAAACAACACACAAATATTAAAGCATGTCCAAAATAAAAGTATATGCATTATAAAAAAATAAAATTAGCTGCAACTTGAAACAAAAATGTAAGAATGCAAAAATAATATAATGAATATAAAATAAAATAAATGCATTTAAAACAAATACACTTCCATGCCTACTACCAAAAAATAATAACTTAAAAGAATCCTACCCTACAAACACGACAACTCACTACTGATAAATGATCAATTAAACTATAGAAAAATGATATTGCACATTAAAAATTACAAAATGCACTTAAATAACTAAAATAACAATTAAACAATTAGATATTTACACAGTTAATTGCCAATAAACTATTTAATTAATAAAGTTTAAAATAAAAAACAATTTATCATTTAACTACATTCTCACTCTATTCCTCTACAAACCCAGCAACCTGCTACTAAATTATAAATTACCCATAAAATATAAAAGAATTAAAAATGAAAACTTACAAACTATATTAAAAAATGAGATGAGTATTATAATAGTAAAACCCTACATTCAATAGAATAACTAATATATATTAACTTGAAAAGCAATTACATACACATGAAAAAAATGATAGTTTTACTTTTAATATTCTGATCCTTGCTATTTTTTGACTTGTTGATCTTTCTGACATTGTATACAACTCAATATTTATGAAACAATACTACTGTCATCCACCCTCAGGATAGTGCATGTCATGTATGTCATGCATTTAATGTAAAATAACCAGCAATCATTCATTCAAAAATGAAGCAAGTCATTTGTCGTTTCAGCACACCAGAGCATTGTCTTTGATTAGTTGGAATATGTAATGCCAAAATTCATATATTTTGTGGGTACATTTATATAATTTTTCTCAGTGCAAGTGGAAGCGGGAACATGTGATAGAAGTGAAATTTGCATAAAGTCACTAATGACAAGTTGCCAGGATCATCTCCTGGGAAGGAATGTGAGATGATCTTAGAAAAGAGCTGACACTATTTTCAAAAATCATTGCTTCGTTGTGCCAACTACAAAACCAGGCTTCACATTGCTTGCATGGTTCAGCAGAACTGTACAGTGTAAAACATGTAATAAAAAAACTATAGTTCATTTAAAATTTGTGTAGATGTGTAACGATGCTAAAGCTTTAATGGTCTTCAAGCAGGTGCAAAGACGAAATCGTAATGGATTAATAGTGTGTTACGCTGGACGTTATGGCACACATGAGAGTTAGCATTTTCATAGGAAATATCTATAAGGCACTGGTGTAGGTGGGATTGCCATTTTTCAGTCAAAGCTAGCCAGGATGGGCTTGCCATACATTTGATCTGCCTTTTAAAAGATAACACAATGTATTCTGGGACTTTAAATATTGCTGTTAACATTGTAACTATGGGCTCAAAAATCCCAGCAGTAAAATGCAGTTGGGTAAAAAGCCAGGACTAGCTGAAGATATCACACAAAACAATGGGGCACTTTGTAGCCATGCATTTTGTTCGTATGTGGAAAGTCGCGTCATGTTTTCACCATTTTCCCATGTGCATGGTAACAGCACTCTTTTGACAGGTATTTAAAGCCTGTGGTATTTGGCGGGTGACCTGCTATCAATACTGACTTGTTAGAAAAGAGGGATGATTTGTCAAAGGGTTTTACCCATTCTGTATCTGTGGGTATATGTGTTAGTACATATTGGCCAAGATTCTTATGAGCCAGTAATATGACCTGTCAGTGAAAGAATTAAACACTGCCAAAAGGTCAAACAGGATTTTAATATTTCCAGACTCTCTACAGTGTTTAAAATAAGTAGATCAGCCCTAAAACACGTGTCTAAACCCTGCTCCTCTTATCTAAGCACACAAAACTGGAGGAAACAAAAGGAAGCAACAATAATTTAGAGACATCCCTAAACAACCAAACTCAAGCAGAATAATCTTAGACCAGTCTTCTTGCTGCTACCACGAATAACAAAGTTACATTGTGTTGCCCCCTTCAGAAATAAAAACAATTACTCATTCTTTCTCACTTTTCACGCTTGAAATGTAATTTTAGTTTGTGGTCATGCAGGTGTTTATCAGTGTATATATGTTTACACTGATGAGGGCTGTTTCCCTTATGATGGGTTTTATCAGTTATTTCAACATAAAACAGGATAGCTGAAGTCTAGCCTTCAACTTATTCAGTATTGTGATGACAAGACACTGCCCCCCCCGCCTCGCCCACACCCCAGGAAGCAACATTAAGGCACTAGCACCCCGAACTGGAACTAAAATCAAGACCCTCAAAGTACAATTTATAGACGTGCTTGTGCCACTTCACAAAACTAGTACTTGAGTTATTTATGACCATCGAGACGATTACACCAATTAGCCTAAGGCTCTGGCCACATTCGTGGGTAGAGAAGCGTACACAAGGGTAGAACCTTAGACACTTAGGGTTCCTCAACGCAGACGTACTTACCCTTTGGGGACAGTTATTAGAAGAACGCCTGATTCCAAAAGAAGGTGAGGCGGCGTTCAACAGTCTCATATTTCAAACACCAACAGCCTTACACCTTAATACATTCAAGAACACAAAGGCAAGTGTTCATTTATTACATAAGATTATGAGCAACACAGTTCTGCATTTACACAATCCCAGTCCACATGAAAAATTTGCACCACAAAACATGAAAACATAGAAGCCCTCAAGTCTACAAATATGGAGCACTTTATGAATCGACACCTGTCCCAAACACGGGGAACAGGACACTTTGGGAAACAATGGCTGCCCAGCCAGATCCTCAACACCTATGCATTTCACTTCCACCGCAGCAGAAAACTGAAAATGCACTAAATGACATCTTGAACTTATCAACATAAAATGATCTTTTAGTGATTATTAGTGGCCCACGTAGCATTTGGACAGCCATCCCAACTGCCCCACGCTCAGTTCCTTTATCTCTAATAACAACAATAAAGAATCACTCAAGATGTAAGACTTCACCAACTCTGACTTGTACTGAGGACCCAATAGCCCTCTTCCTGCCCATAGTAGAACCCCCACAGCAATTGGATAAATCACTCAACCTACTTGAAGAACTTTCGCTAAAGACAAATGGATAAGAACATCCCAATCTCCCTGGTGTTGGACGCCCGTACAACGAACTCAAATGACAACAAGAGCATTGTAAATGACGCAACATGGTGGTCAGTAATGAAGTCCACTATGGATGCAATAGTGAATGGAGTCAGTCTACTTGCAGATAAACCTGATACTCAAATAGACTTACTGCTAATTATCACCTTCGCCGCGATCGGAATTCCGCCCAGGTGCTGGACATTCCGATCGCGGGCGTGGTCATGACGAGCTCAGCTCATCATGCGCACACGCCCACCGCGCAGCATGACGAGCTGAGCTCGTCATGAGCATCGAAGGGGTTATAGCATTCTACACCATGGCAATCAGAGATAAATTAGGAAGACTAAACAATCTAAGTAACTGTGTAAAAGTAGAGGTTGTAGACAGAAACACTGATTGCTCATGCTTCACGCTTCTAGACAAACTAACAGCTCCCCCAGAGATAATGAGCAGCTTAGTTCAATAATGAAAACAACAAACAAAACAAGAACAAACACTAATATAAACACAAGAATAAAGCTTGAGAAATGCTCAGCTGCGGAAGAATAAAAACGCAGCAGTACAAAGGAGAAGCACACCGAACAAGCACCAAAGATTGAAGTACTGGAAACAAAAAGCCTAACGGCCCAGACCCCAATGCAAAGACAATCTTGTAACTCTGAAGGTCAGGCTAATTGAGCGCCCATCAACGAGCCAGAGACAATGGGGGCAACAGAAATCAGATCATCTTGTTCCCCTCCTAAGGCATCAAAGCAGTTCAAAAAGGCTCATCTGCATCATTAAAATATTTTCCAGTATTAGCTGAACAAAAAGAGAATAAATCAAAGCTCAAAGACAGATATAGTCAACAGACCAAGCCTACGCAGTGCAGGAAGACAAGTTAATTCTCATTCTTTATTCAGCCGTATATGGCCATAAAAGGCAGAAACAATACAAAGCAATTAAATGGTTATAAAACAAATAACTCCATCAAACTCCACAATATTTTCTAAGATAAACGATCCAATAACCATAATGCACACTAGCTAATGTTCAACAAAATAAAACTACAGCATATAAGTCCTTTAAAACAATTCACATATCTGCACATAAAGTTCATGGGGCATCTACAAAATATGAACTAATCAAGTACAGTGAATATTTAAAATCAGAATAAAACATTTTAAAACAGGCAGTACTATTCATCCATAGTTTTCCTAGGTAAAACAGCTGCTTAGAGGAAAGAATATACCCTGACACATATAATTGGAGTATCTAATTATTGAAATTTGTGCAAGGCCTGTTCTCAGCTTCAGGACCCTAAGGATTATAAAAGCGGTTTCAAAAAGAGTCTCTGGTCATAAATAAAATAATTACAAAAAAAGATGTAATGCATTAGTGATTGTGAGGAAACCCCCTCACAGGGACAAGCACTCGAGGAGCCTCCCAAGGCGTCAGTTGACATTCAAAAACTCATAAGCCACCATTCCGAGCCTGATCTAAAATGGAAGAGAAGGGACCTCTCCCATTGCATTAGGTCAAGAGAAAGATGAAGAACGAACTCTGAGCTGGCAAGGATACAATAGTAAGTTGAGACAGAGCTCTTGGCAGCTCCTTCTGCATTCCAACCTCAGCACAACGTTCCACAAAGAGACATTTTATCCTAGATTTTTCTCCTTTCTGTAACCTAATTGGAGAAAAGACCAACAAAGACAAACCCAGCACTTGAATGGTTGTGTCAATGTATTTCAACCATGGTATAGAGCCCCACTTATCCAGGTGGAGACAATCTGAAATGATCTCTCTACTGAATGTGGCTTGGGGATTTGTCCATATACTGACACAAAGAAGTAGAGGTGTCATTTGGACACTATCCTCGATAAAACGTTGCTTAATCTCTGTGTGTAGGATAAAACTAGAGGCTGAGGGGGGAGCTGTTAAGCTCTGCTACATATACAATCTTCCTCACGCTGAAGGGAGGGCTCTTACAAGAACCTCACATCCCTGCCCCATATGTACCCCCAGGGACAGACTGAGCGATTTATATATATGTTTAATAGAGGTAGAATCGTCCGCTTACCCTTTGTACTGAAAAGATTAAAAGTATCTCCTGCTGATCTACTAAGTTTAAGACTTGAACTGACCAATTGTGGCTGCCAAGAGCTTGATGAGCTAAATGTAACACCCAGGTAGGTGAAATCCTTCACATTAGATAGCAACTGCCCCTTTATAGGTAACCTGCCGGGTTTCGATTCTTCCCGGTACGCAGTCCACAATGTGGGATATACCATAATTGGTAACTAGATCTAAACTGTCCATGAACTGGACAAAGCGGTCCACCAACACACGCAAGGCCTTAGAGGTGCGAGCCAACAGAACCGCATCATCCGCATATAAAAGTGCGGGCACCTGAGTATCTGCCACTCTAGGGGTATCTACCTGAACAGAAGTCAGGTAAGGGCCAAGAACATTGATGTATAGAATGAACAACTTTGAAGCCAAAATGCTGCCCAGGCGCACTTCGCGCTTGAGGCTGAAAACCGAGGACATTTCGCCATTTTGGTTATGGCGCACTTGGGCAACTAGGTGCGAGTGCGGATTAAATAGTAAATTCACCAAAGACACTTTTACCCCTATGTCCAGAAGTTTTAACCACAATTTAGTTCTATTAACAGTGTCAACCCTGTTGAGAGGTCCATAAAGGCCAAATGAAGAGGACATCGTTTGGCTAAAGTGTATTTAATAGTTATTTAACATAAGTTCAAGCACTGTTCAATCATTCCCAAACCTGGTTGAAACCCAAATTGGAGCGTAGACAGGATGTGCTGCTCCTGGACCCAATCAGCCAAATGATTGTAAATGACTCTACCAATAATTTTAACAGTACTGTCTAGTAAGGAGATGGGTCTATAGCACTTTGGAGACATCCTGCCACCCTTTTTAAAGATGGGTACAATCGTGGCCAGTTTCCATGATTCAGGGATATGCATGTTTAGAGAGCTATTGAAACCGTTAGTAATCAGGGGTCCCAGAGGTCAATATTGCTCTTTATTAAGTCAATGGGGGTCCCGTCCGGGCCTGGTGCCTTACCGCCAACGGTCTCCTTAATCGCAGATTCAACTTCTAACAAATATATAATAACTGGGGGGACATTGCTGAGTCTGCAACATAAGAACTCTGTTGCCTCCTCTACTACATCTAGGTGGTAAATAGCTGAAAAATGGTCCACCCAGTCAGAGCCCAATATGTTGCATTGCATCAGGGAATTATCAGGGGCTGATCTTAATCTAATTCTGTTAACAGAATCCCAAAAGAGTTTACTCCTGCCACCAACTGCAGCTGACTTCAAAATTTCACAATCCTGCTTATGCAGGGCCTCCTTCCTGTCTTTAAGGGCTCGTTTGTATATGCGGCAGGCAAGCTGTCCTTCTGACTATACTCTCGTGGAAGCAGATATTATTATTATTTAGCATTTGTAGAGCGCATAGCTACCCAAGGGCATCCCAGCGCTAGCGGCTAAACAAGCGGGTAGGTGGTTAGATAGTACCAAAGGTGAGTGGTAGATTATAGGGAAGAGTGTTGGAAAAGCCAGGTCTTGAGAAGTTTTTGGAAGGGAAGATGCCGGATTTCCGAGCGGAGGTGTAAGGGCATTGTGTTCCAGAGTCTGGCAACATTATGGGAAAAAGATCTTCCTCTGCTTCTTGCCCTTCTGATTTTGGGAATGACTGCAAGATTGAGGTTGGCCGAGCGAAGGCATTTCCCAGGGCAGTAGGGGGTAATGAGAGAGTTGTTTATGGCTGGGCCCTTTCCCCACAAGGTCTTATGGGCTATTCACAGAGCCTTAAACTTTATTCTATCCAAGACAGGTAGCCAGTGTAGGGTGTTCAGAGCTGGTTTGGCCAACTGATTTTTCGGGACACCCAGCCCAGTTCTGTGCGACTTGGAGCTTCTTTATTGTTGCTTTGGGTGCTCCTAGGTAAAGGGAGTTTCCATAGTCCAGACGTGATAGGACTAGGGCCTGTATCAAGGTCCTTCTTGCATTCATTGGTAGGAGTGGGAGAACCTTTCCGAGTAGTCTGATCGTGCCATAGCAGGCCCCTGTTACTCTCACTGCTTGGTCTTCGAACTTGAGAGAGGTATCCAACCAAATGCCCAAGCTTTTGATTCTGGTCTTGGGGGTTGGAGCCGAACCCAGGCAAATGGGCCATATCTGTTTGAGATCCATGATGGAGGTGTTACCCAGAAACATAGGTTCTGTTTTTCCTCCATTTAACTTGACGCAGGATTGCTCCATCCAGGAGGCCACTTTCTCCAGACAGGTTTCAAAGTCAGAAGGAAAGCTTCGGTGTCCATTGAGAGTAATTACTAGCTGCGTATCTTCTGCATAGGTGACGATTTTTATCCTATGTGGTGAGATCATGTCTGCAAGTGGTCGCATGTACACATTGAACAATGTGGGGCTCAGGGAGGATCCCTTTGGGACTCTGCAGCTGAGCTCTAGGCTTCTGGAGGTTGACTCCCCTGAGAAGACCTGGAAAGTTCTATTGTCTAGATAGGAATGGATCCAGGTAGCCACCTCACCTGAGACACCCATCCTCCTGATTCTCTCTAGCAAGATGTTAAAATTAACTGTATCGAAGGCTGAGCTCAGGTCTAAGAGGGTAATGGCCACTGCTCCTCCTTGATCAAGGATCATCTTAGATTCCTCAACTACTGCGAGTAGGGCTGTTTCAGTTCCGTGATGGGGGCGGAAGCCTGTTTGGGTGGGGTGCAGGAGGTCATGGGTTTCTAGGAATGCCGAAAGGGTCGAGTTCACATGTTTTTCCAGGATCTTAACTACCACAGGGAGCAGTGATATAGGTCGATAGTTACCCAGATCATCAGGGTTCAAGCTAGGTTTTTTAAGTAGAGCCTTCACCATGGCATGTTTCCATGGTGCGGGAACTAGCCCCGTGGTGATGGACACATTTACCATTTCCAGCATAGGAGGGAGTATCACATTTCCGACTTTGAGTAGAGCGTGGGGGGGAGCTGGATCAAGGGGGGAACCTGATTTTATTTGAGAGAGGATATCTAACAGCTTTGCCAGGTCCATGGTAGGGAATTCCTTGAGTACGTGGTCAGGACAGAGCGGGGGCTTATCCGTCAATAGGAGGTCATTTGGGCGGGGTGAACTCGGAGGAGATCTCAGGGGATAGTCCATATCTTGGGAGCTCTAAGAGATCCTTTGCAACACGAGAAATTTCTCTGGGAATGTTAGTGGACGAATAATGATGTCTTCATAGTAGGATGCCTGTGCAGTTTTTATTTCTGTTTGGTAGTGTTTTATAGATTCTCTATATTTTTGTTTACTCAATCTGTTATAGTCTATCCTCCATTTTCTCTCCAGTCTTTTGCACGCCTGTTTAAGTGAACGTAGTTTGGGGGAGTACCAGGGGGACTGTTTCTCTCTTAGTTTATGGCAAGGTTTTGCTGGGACTACCAGATCCAGTGCAGCCTCAATCCAGCTAGTGTAGTTTTCTGCAGCTGAGGTAAGATTTTGATCATTTTTAGGTTTAAGGTTTTCAAGGGCTGTGATCCAGACACCTATTGGGAGTTTGGTCCAGGGCTGAACGCTCTTATTAATGATTTTATAAGCGGGGGGTTGGGGGGGAGAGCTAATACAGATGTGGATCAGGGAATGTCTGACCAGGGCAGGAGGATGGGGTCACCTACCGATAGTTCGTTGTTGTTGGTAAAAACTGGGTCTAGTGTGTGTCCTTGCTTGTGTGTAGGGGTTCAGTGACTGAATATCGAGGGACAGAATATCGACTGACAGAATATCGATGCCAAAATATCGAGGGACAGAATATCGAGTCCCTATCTACAAACAGGTAAGTACTAAAATATCGAGTACAAAATCTCGATGTTTAAAATACAGTTAACTAAAATATCAAATTTTTAAAATGTATTAAAAATAATATAAAAGTAATTAAATAATAAACACAATTAAATAAAACATAGTTAAAATAATGTAAACAAGCTTAAAATGTAAAAATAATAAATGTAATGTAAACAAAAAACATATTAATTATTTTTTAACATATATATATTTACTCAATATTATAAAATAATTATTAATCTTAATTATAAAATATTTAAAACATTATTAAAAATATATTTACATATATATATAAATAAACATATTATATAAATATAAAACTAAATAATATATAATAATTTAAATAAATAAAGTAATTTTTTTAATGTTAATTAATAATTTACACTACATTAAATATAAAAAAATTAAAAACGTTGCATAGCTAAGGGAATAAAATTAGTATTCACACTCCAACAACTGCAAAAGTAGGGAATTTGTTGGATAGCGGGTGGGTACAAATTACTATTCCCACTCAAGTGAGTGGAACAGTAGGGAAAGTGTTGGATAGCAAGTGGGTAAAAATTACTATTCCTACTCCAGCGAGTGGAACAGTAAGGAAAGTGTTGGATAGCGGGAGGGTAAAAATTACTATTCCCACTCCAGCGAGTGAAACAGTAGGAAAAGTGTTGGATAGCGGGAGGGTAAAAATTACTATTCCCACTCCAGCGAGTGGAACAGTAGGGAAAGTGTTGGATAGCGGGAGGGTAAAAATTACTTTTCCCACTCCAGCGAGTGGAACAGTAGGGAAAGTGTTGGATAGCGGGAGGGTAAAAATTACTATTCCCACTCCAGCGAGTGGAACAGTAGGGAAAGTGTTGGATAGCGGGAGGGTAAAAATTACTATTCCCACTCCAGCGAGTGGAACAGTAGGGAAAGTGTTGGATAGCGGGAGGGTAAAAATTACTATTCCCACTCCAGCGAGTGGAACAGTAGAGAAAGTGTTGGATAGCGGGAGTCTAAAAATTACTATTCCCACTCCAGTGAGTGGAACAGTAGGGAAAGTGTTGGATAGCGGGAGTGTAAGAATAACTATTCCCACTCCAGGGAGTGCAACAGTACGGAAAGTGTTGGGTAGCGTAGGGGAATAATTGAGTAGACCCACTCCTACAATATAATTAAAATTAATTAACAAATAATTAATTAATAAAAATATATTTACCTTCCAACATTTTCCCCTATAAACGTCACCTCCAATAGTGTAAAATATTAATGAATCAACATAATTAATTAACATTTAATTAATTAGCTAATTACAATTAACAATGAAATTAATAACCATCATATCTAAATTAATTAACACAATTAACACTATAAAATAACTTTGAATAAATAATATTTAAAAACTATTAAAATTTGAATTAAATGTAACTTAATTCCCACCTTACTCCCCTATCAACACTGAACATACTACTTTTTTTTACATAATTAACATATTAATAAATTAATTTTTAATAATTAATATGTAATTAATTACTAATTAATAAAAAAATAAACAATTTACATAATTATCAATTAATTAAAAAGATTATTCACTTTTTATATATTTAATAATAAATTAATTAACTTAATTAACAATAGTAATTATTAAACAATAAATTATTAATTAATAAATTAGTAATTTTTTAATTTAAATTAAATTGCTTCCCTCCCTATGACCCTATAAACACACAACCGGCTACGGAACTAATATACACAGAAATTATTAAACAATAGTTATTATAAAACACTAAATTATTAATTAATACATTATTAATTTTTATAATGTCAATTAAATTACTTCCCACCCATTTCCCCTATGAACCCACAACCCGCTACGGAACTAATATATGCAAAAATTATTAAACAATAGTAATTATTAAACACTAAGGGGGTCATTACGATGGCGGGCGGAAGCACAACCGCCGTGCTGGCGGATGCAAAAACCACCAGTTACCGCTGGCACGCAGCAGTCCACACGCCCGCCCAATTACGATGCAAAAAGTAGGCCAAACACCGCCGGCAAGCCAGCAACACCGTCCGCCATCAAAGTGCGCCCGTACACGTAGCGGCGCAGCCCAACTGACACACACCGTCCGACGAAAACACGTCCCGCCCGGCGCATAAATTACGATGCCGCAAACAAACGGCTCCCACGGCCAAGAGATACCGTACGACAAACCGAAGCGGTAACACGGACGCCGAGCACGGACAACGAAGAAGCGGCTCCCCCGAGCATGAATCCAGCACTGCAGGCCCTCTCCATGCTCTTGCTGATGCACCACCAAGGACGCAACGTACCGCGGAGACGCAGGTAGGCACACACACAACAAGTGCACGCAAACAGCGCACACAGTGCAAGGGCGGAAAAAGCGGACAACCCCCCCAGCGCGTGTACACTACACATCCACCATTGCATCCACATATGACACACAGGCCAAATCGTAACATCGCGTAACACATGTGTACACACCACCTGGGACTAGGAACCAACGACCCCGTCACGGCCCCAAAGCGGCGATGACGCCGCCACACATGCGCACAACGCAGAGGCCAACCGCAGCGCCATGCATGCGTCGCACACAGACACAGGGACACAACCAAGCAGCACACACATCAGCCCCACCCCGAACGCACTTGACACGTGACAGGCCTGCCACAGACATGTCCCCAACGCCCAATTCACGGACAACACCCAACGCCACACAACCGACGCACACATGTCAGTGAAGTCACGCAACAGCAGGACACACCCCAGTGTAACAAACATGGCGAAGCACACAGCGGCGGCAACACCAACTAGGAGAAGCAGGGCCCCTTCGGGAAGAGGAACGCCAGTACCACACTGAAACACCCATACCACCCTGCACATATGAACAAGACATATAAAACGGAACACCAAAGAGCCCGGGGACCGACAACAGGTGGCCCAAGAATAACATTCACACACAAGGCCCAACGCAGAGCGGAAAGGCAGCCTGCCGCCCACACAAGGGAGAGCAGACAGCACTGAATGACCTTCCATTCCAACTCCGAAACCACAGCCCTACGAAAGAAGCCGGTGAATACAGCCATTGTCCAAGAAAAGACCAACACAGGCATGCCGAGGAGACCGACCACAGGGCAGATAGCGCATATCACAGAAGCACACAACGGATGGGGAAGAAAGAAGAAAACACTCCCCCATGTCGGCCACATGCAAGTTAATTGGAAGGAGTCACACATCACTGACCTTGAACTGTCTGAGAAGCATGTGGGATGAGGGCCCGTGTCCTCCAAACAAGCCAACAGAACACAAGTCCTGTCCCCCTACGACTACACAAAGCTCACAGCAACCTCGGAGCGTGCACATTGCAGACTGCACACACAGCCGGAGCACGCCACCACAACGCACCACTGCGAAATGGCAACCGCAACACACCTACCCAACTACGCCGGACAGCTCAAGCTGTACAAAACCAACCTGATACATATATTGGGATGCGATCTCCTGTCCCTGCTGAACGTAAGTTACCGACTGACTTACTGCATCACATTGTTCAGCTGCGTCATGCCCGTCTTCTACTGTCGGAGGTGTCCCTACCAGCATCCCGTGGAGATATGCCTCTCCAACCCGGCATGTCTAAAGGCGGACCTGCTACCACTACTCCTCCCTCTGGACGCACACGACAGGGCCTGCTCTGCCTATGGGGGCATGGCGTATGTGGCCAACATCGCACCCGCACTGAAATGGGACCACTGTGCCTCCACACGACGGATCATCGAGAACAGCTACATCGAATGTCACCCAGCATGCCCCATCATGGTCCTCCAAGGGACAACTTACGAACAACACCTTGACAGCCACCATCCGCTACATTGGCTGGCAAACATGTACACCACCAATGACATGGAAGCCCTGCTGGACGGCATCGCATACCTGACAACCTGTAAATTCGTCGGACCACAACGCAGGTTCCCCGATTGACCTATGATGTCCAACCCCGCACCCATGCTTAGCTTCCGCACGGACTGGCCAGTCACCACCACAACAGCCATACCAAACGACCGGCAACTGTTACCACACCATCAACGACATCGCCATGACATCGGATATGACCGGGACATGCACACTGTTCCCCATCACATCCAGGAACACTGCATGCATCGTGGGAGGCAGTGGCATGGGGTCTGTGCATCGCACCCACATGGACGGAACTGCACGAACAACCAGGACACGACATGGATCCAGCGCCCATGGACACACACACCGCTCAGTGGACATGAATAGGTCGCCTGGAGTCTGTGGGTGCTGCACCCCTCCCACCCCCGCCCCAGGAATCCCATACCAGGACCTTTGCATGGACGACAAGTGCATACAACAACAACACGACCCCAGTGACTGTGACATGTCCAGTAACCACCACATTGCAACAACAAGTGGCACGCCGCTGCATGCACGCAAGCACATGCCCTGATGTCATCTCACATGCACGCGTGCATGAGGAACAACCGCAGCAAACCTGTCACATGGAACTGAGATGGACTGTGCCCATGATGCCAAGCGGTCTGGTAGGCTACATGTATACCGTCTGTGTCAAAGTCCGCAGCTCCGCAGCTATACGTAAATGTACATTAGCACAGCCTTGGCCAAGCAGATGTAACTCTGAAGCCCACATCCCACATGCAACAGCCAATCACATGTAACCCCACACCCTATCCCATTTGCAATCATGCTCAGTATATCCTCAACATGTATTCCGCTGCCAGTAGTGTCCACTATACTGCATCACAGAGGACAGAAGACTCAATATAATGTTTGAAACCAAAACTGTCTCCGCTGACTCATTTCACAAGTACGAATGAGAGAGGATGAGAGTATGTGAAGTACACGGCAGTCGTGACATGACCATGTAGTCCACTGGTATTGGATGTCAACGCAAATGAGTAGCACAACTGTGGAAGACACACATGTGTCGTGTGAAGTCGTATGGACGCAGTGCTCAGGTGGGTGGGTGTGACGGGTAGATGCGCACATGCCAAGTTGGAGCACGCCGTGTCGGGAGGGGTCATGAACAGTACACCACCGCTTCCCTGGGCATTGTGAGAGGACACCTGTCGGGGGGGGAGTGAACACGTGTGTGCACAGCAGCCAGACACACGTACAAAGCGGTACCATGCGCACCTCAGCCCACCCTCTGTGGACAAGCTGGATCCTGTTGTGCGCCCGCCATGCCCCTTGACAAGGCACACACAGCCCCAGTCGACCAGGTGTAACCCCAACATAGTCAATCCGCACAGGCGATACAGGGCACGGGATGGCAGTGGAGCATGGTGTGTGAGAGGTCTCCTCGCGCTCCTCCTGGTCATATCCCGCAGGCAATAGAACCTCAACGTCTAGCATGGCACAAGTCAAATGGAAGTGTAGGGGGACGCACCACAGCACGAGCAGCACTGACGTCATGGGAGGTGGCTCGCACCATCCCATCCATTGCCCATTATACCAACCACGCCACATGCCATTGCGACTAAGTGCAAGCGCGTGCGCCACCACCCCCGAGCCCTCCCCAGAGAGGCCAAAGAGTGAATGTGTGGGCCATCAGTCACAGACGGACGCGGCATGGCCGCAAGGGCAGCCACAGCCACTGGGTGTCGCAGGTGGCGGATCCGGAAGGCGAAGACTGTGATGCATAGTCCATGCAGGCCGGGTCTCCATTTGGGGCACCACGCAGGTGGACGGCGTCCCGCAATTCATCATACCCTGAGACAGCCCACTCGTGCAACTGGACCCACACATACACTCCTTGCCCTCTCTGGTGCGAGCTTGGGGCTGCCTGTGCAAGCGCTAGCCTCGCAGGTGCACATGCATATTGGGGGAGCGAGGGGAGGACATGAGGGCTGGGCGAAGATGACTGTATCACTGTCAGTGAGTACAAGGGATGACCCAGATGTGGAAAGGAAGAGACGTGTCCCGTGTGTACTGCAACTAGTCGCCAATCCAACTACCCCCCATGTCCGGAATGTAAGCCTGCACCTAGGCCCGCCCATCCGCCACATCGAATATACCACCAGCACGACAACCTTCCCATTCGAAACACTGACTGGGGGTGGCGACCAGTGAACAATCATGTGTAGCCTACCCACGCGTACATGTGGGCCCTCCATGATCCGTGTCACCTGCGGCAAAGTCATGACATGCGCAATGAGGGAAGTGAGGAGAGCTGTCCGCCCCACGCACAGAAGGTGCATCAGCTCCACAGACCCAGCAGCGAGTCCAGCAGGGGTCACATGTGCAGGGGCAGCTGTGCCTGGTGTGAAGGCACATGCATATAGACAGCACATCGACCAATGTGTAGTCTGCCCACATCTACAGTCCATCATCATGCGGACATAGGAATTGAACACAGGGCAACACATCTGAGTGGGTGCACCCACCGTGACCAACAATGCGCAATCATCGACGTACCCGCCCTGTGCATGGCCCCCCACCCAACGGAGGCACATCCAGTGCCACCATCCCACACACACAAGCCTTCCACGGAACATGCTGTGTCCAATGGTCAGTACAGAGTCAGCGCCCATCTGGTGGATCCTGAACAGGAGACACATGCACACACATGCCAGCTCCCACTATGTACGTCTGCCACCTGGCACGTGCAATGTAACCTCTCACCTGTGACGTGTGACTGCAAGCACACAGCCGTCTTGGCATGGGGCTGTCAATGTGGACACCTGTCAATGTTTCGGGAGGTGTGATCCGTACAGTGCTGTACATAGGGTGCAGTGCTGACACCTACTACTGTCTCATATCCCCTCGTGCCACAGGTCCCACTTGTTTTGGCCGCTCAGCCTGTGCCCACATCGTCGTCGTCGTGTGCCATACTCATCCAGCCTCGGAAGCAGTTCCATGCTCAGCAGACATTCATGTTGCCGTGGCGTTGCCGCTTGACGAATATGCAGTCAGTCCCCATCAGCACGCCCCGCAAGTCATTGGGGCCTAGATCCCCATGTGCATGCACATGGCAGTGGTTTGTATCACTAGCCATTGCTGGGAGACCTGTGTAAGTGTATTGTGGCCGTGCCGTCCCAGCTTGACAGCTGTGCTGTGGCTCATGTGCTTGCTCAGTCATGTCAGTGATGTGTATGCGAAATTGCTATGTGTTGTGTTGCTTTGACATGTGTCCACTGCCATTTTCCCTAGGCGGAGACCGAACATTGACCGCCCATACCAATTGCTGGCGGACATGGACGATACAGAGGTCATTAGGAAGTTTCGGCTGGACAGGCCAACCCTGCATCGACTGTGTGCCATGTTGGAACCCCATCTCCGTCCCCGCAGGGTGTATCCGACAGCTGTCACCCCCACGGCTAAGGTGATGGCCGCCATGCATTTCTTCGCCACTGGGTCATTCCAGCACACAGTGGGCAGTGGAGGAGGGATGTCCCAGCCCATGTTCAGCAAGGTGCTGAGGGATGTACTGGCAGCCATGATGCTGTGCCGAAACAGGTACATCCGCTTCCCCAGGGCTCGTCAATTGGCGGCAGTGAAGGGTGCATTCTATGCCCTTGGCAGAATCCCACACGTCGTTGGAGCCATTGACTGCACACATGTTGGCCTTGTTCCACCACAGGCCACTGAGCACCTGTACCGCAACAGGAAGCACACGCACTCCCTGAATGTGCAAGTGGTGTGCCTTGCGGACATGGTGATCACCCACGTGTGTGCAAAGTTCCCAGGCTCGGCCCATGACGCACACATAATGCGCAACAGCATCTTGCCACGACTGATGTCCAATCTGCAACAGGATCGTGGCTGTATTGTCGGTGAGTATGTGGAGTGGTGTAGCGTGCTGGTTGTGCGATGCTGTCCCCTGTCCAGTTGGAATAGCAACGGTTCTCTGTGTCCCTCACACCCAGGTGACTCTGCGTACCCAAATGGGGCATGGCTGCTCAGTCCATTGAGGAATCCTCGCACCCCAGCAGACGATCGCTACAATGAGGCACATGGGAGGACCAGACGTGTGGTCGAGCGTACCTTTGGCCTCCTCAAGTCCAGGTTCAGGTGCCTGGACCGCACCGGGAGTGCGCTGGCGTACTCCCCACAGAAGGTGTGCCAGATAGTGGTGGCGTGCTGCATGCTGCACAATCTGGCCATTCGGAAGCAGATCCCCCTCATCGTTGATGACGGAGATCAACCAGGGCCCCAGCCCGCAGACCAGGACAGCTCGAGTGAGGAGGACAGCGGAGAGGAGGAAGCTGGTAATGTGCGGCAGCAGCTCATCGCCCACTACTTCACTTGACGGTGAGTGTCCATGTACGACGGCTGATGTGGCTGTGTCTGTGCAGGTGTGTGTGTGCTGTGTCAGGGTGGCCGTTTGTTCACTGCGTGCTGTGTGTCAACGCTCCATGGCCAGGGTAGTATGCCACTGTTGGTGGCTGTGGCATTGTGCCCTATTGCTCTGTGCGATGTGTGTACATTGCTTGTAGTTGTTGACATGTACTGTGTGATGGGTGTGTGACACACTCATTGAATGTGCTCCTGTTCTGTCTCCCACCCCTAGGTCCCTACAGGCCCTCCGGTTCCATTGCCATGCCACGCATCAGGTGCCTTTCCGCCCAAGGTGGCCGTTGTATTCCGTACAAATAAAACACAGGGCACAAACAGCAGTTTGTGTAAGAGGTGCATTTATTTCAAACTGTGACATGTGATTGTGTGTAAGGTGATGACAAAAGTGGTGCGTGCAGTGACAATGAGCTGTCGGTCATGGCTGCGTGATGCTCAGGGTGTACCCACTGGTTCTCTGTCCATAGTCCAACACACACATGCCATCCAGATGGCTGTGTGGAGTGGGATCGTAGTCCAAGTCAATGCAGTGGGTGGTCAAGGAAGGCTGGCTGGCTGCCTCACTTGCGTCTGGAGCGTGCGAAGTCCTCCCGGGAGATCTGTTTCCACTTCGGACGGCCCCTTCCACGTTTGCGAGGGGGTGCCTGCTTGCGACATGCTGGTGGTTGAGGTGTGCTCACTGGCTGTGGACGCAGGGGAACTGGACACTGCTGCTCGACCCTGCGCCCCGGCAGGTGGTGGCGGAGGGGAGCTGCTGTCCCTGGCTGTGACCTCACCGCCACCACCAGCTGGCCCATGAGGTCCACGAGTTGGCCCATACGGGCGTCCATGGACCTCAGCACCCCCAGCACCTCCCGCGTGTCTGAAGCAGACCTGACCCATTGTTCTTGGGCCTCTTCATAGGCCCCAAGGACTCTGGCCATTTGAGGCAGGGCATGGCTCCCAGGGGAGACTTGCGTTTCCCTGACCCTGCTCCTCCTACCAGTCCTGCTGCCACCGGCCTGCCCACTAGCCACATTGCTCACCACGGTCCTCGCTGTGGCTCCCAGGGTGGATCCAGTCGGCCGGGCCACCACCTGCGCTGGGGCTGGTGCCAGCGAAGACGTGGTGGTGGTGGCGGCGGTGGTGGTCGGTGCGGCGATGGTGGCGGTTGCGGCAATGGTAGTGGCCGCAATGACCGTGGGTGTGGCCGCAATGACCGTGGGTGTGGCCGCAATGACCGTGGGTGTGGCCGCAACGACAGTGGCAGCAGGGGGCTGGGAATGTTCAGCAGCCCTGGATGATGGGTTGGTGGGTAGGAGGGGTCCTGGGGAGCGGCTGGGCCCTGCCACACCAGATGGGCCTGCTTGGTGGTCCGTGTCCGAAGAGGAGGACAGATCCTCCACATCCGTGTGTCCTCGTTGGGGGCTTGTAGGCTGGCTGTGCTGGCTGCTGTCTCCATCCCCAGCATCCAGCAGTTCGTCACCTGTGGAGAGAATGAGATTTGTTATTGTGTTGCACCTGGCGAAGTATGTATTTGTCGTCTGACATTAACAGTTCGTGCAATCTCGTACATGGGTTTCCCAGAGGCGTGTGTGTGGCTGTAGCATTTGTAGTTGTGTGTGCTTGACAATGGGACTGTGTGCTGTGCACATGTGGCATGGGACGGATTGGCCATGCCGATGGGTGTGTTGCTGTGCCCCTACTTATTGTGACTCTGGTGTATGCGGGCTCCTGGCCCATCCTGGGTCTGGTTTGTACTTTGCTTTTGGTGTTCAGATGGGACGCTTAGGAACGCATATGGCAACATGGGGGCCATGCCCCAGATTCGCATTTGGGATGGAATATGCTTTTGGGGTACATGCTGTGAGCCATGGGTGCCGAACGTGACATGTGTTGTGGCAGCATGACAGTGCATGGTTTGAGGTGTGTGCATGCTTGACATGGCCTGCATATTTGCTGTCTGTTGTGATTACTGGACATGGCATTGGACGCATCGTTATGAGTGAGTGATGGTTGTGTGCCAGCCAACGTATTGCAGTTGTCCCATCTCCTTGGTGTGCGTGCTGCCCTGTGCCATGTGCATCACTGCAGTGCTCGGGGGGTGTGGCCCATGTTGTGTGTTGTTGCTCACAGTGTGTCGTGCGCTTCATTGACTTCTGGCACATGGTTGGTCATGGGCATGTATCTTAGCGTGACTGCTGTATGTGTGGCAGCTGTGCGGATGACATGCCTTTCATGAGACTGGGGCTGACGGATGGGATGGATGGTATGTTGTATGTGCATGGTGTGTCTGTGTGTTTGATGGGTTCAGTGGTGTTCGTGTGCATTTATGTTGTTCCGCTCTGTTGCGTCTAGTGTTGTTTGTCTTACATAGGCGTAGTTGTGGGGTGTGTGGTTGACAGGCAGTAGGGGCTACATGGACAGGACTTCAATGGTGTTTCGGTTGTGTGTGATGGGTTGTACAGTGGCTGCCGTGTGGTACTATATTCAGTGTGGCTTGTGCATGCAGACGTGGCTCCTTGGGTGTTGCTGTGTTTGTGATGGGTCATGTGGGGTGTGAGTCTGTGGTTCATGTCCGTGTGCACATTGTTCACTTGTTCGTGACGGTGGGCGGTGCTGCGTGTTCGTCTGCTACGTGACATGTCCCATGTGTTGGTCGTGTTACGGTCCTCATGCCTCCAGTAATCCAGCCCTGTCCAGTTTCCCACCTGCAGGTTGTTCGTGCGTGCACTGTACTGGATGCCACATGGTTCTAAGCGGGGGTGCTCCATGTTGCAGGTCTGTGGGGGTGGGGGGGTGTTGTGGGTCGTGGTGGTGGCTGGACACCCACTGACACCGATTGCTGTGGACCGTGATGTCTACCTTTCGGCTGTCGTTGTGCACTGCGGTGGCTGACACGTGGCTGTGGGGTGTGGGGGATGCTCCTCCTTGCTGTGCTGTGGGACTAGGGGCCTGGTGTGTTTTGTACTTGGGCTGTCCACCCTCCCACCCACTGCACTTTGTGTTCCTGCCACTTACCTGTTACTTGTCGGTTAGTGCAGCTATGGCGGACACATGGGTGTGGTGGGTGCTCGTTGTGGCGCTTCTGGCATATTTGGGGACCTGTTGGTGGTTACGTGGCTGGCTGAGTGTACACATGTCCCCACGCATCTTACAGTTGTTCAGTTTGGGCTGTGTGTGGTGGTGTCTGTTGCATGTGTGTGTGATGTGTTGTGTATTGTGTGCTGGACATGGGGGTGTTTGTCCCTGGGAGCTGTGGCATGGTGGTAGTGCATGTGAGTATATAGCGGTGTGCTGGTATACATTAGTTTGTACTTACCAGCCTCCACTCCCCCTGCTAATCCGGCGAGGATCTCGGGATGTATGATGACTCGCACCTTCTCCTCCCACGCTTTGAAGGTCTTGAAGAGCGCAGGATTCCCTCCGCCAGTGACGGCAGCCAGCTCTCTGTTCTTGCTCTCCTTCTTCTTGACCAGGCTCTTGACGTCATTCCACCGTTTGTTTATTTCGACTCTGTTCCTGGGCAAGGTCCCGACTGCATTGACCTGGTCTACGATCCGGTTCCACATTCTCTTTCTGGTGGCTAGTGGTGTGTGCTGGACCAGGTTCCCATAGATTTGTGGGTGCACCTTGATGATCTCGTCGACCATGACCGTCAGCTCCATGGGCGTGAACTTGGGCATTCTTTGTGGTGCCATGGTGTTTGTGGTGCTGGTGCGGTGTGTGTTGTGTAATGTGCAGGGGGTTTGTGGTGCCGGTGTTTGGTGGTGGTGGTGGTGGTTGTGATGTGTGCGTTTCTGTGGTGTGCTGCTGTCCTTGCTGTGTCACTGTGTCCTCTCCTCTCCTCTCTAGTTTGCAATGTTGCAAGGGGTTGTGGTCTGTGGGAGTGCTGCTTTTGTACTTACCTATGTGGGTGTGTCCTCATGGTCTGTTGTTTTCAGGTGTGTTGTGTCTGGGGTTCTGGCCTTTGTAGTTTTTGTTTGTCCAGGGGGTGTTTTCGGGATGTGTACTGTGCTTGTGTATTTGTGCGTGCCTTGCTGTGTGGACTTGTTGGCCATGTTGTGTGCGATTGTTTTTGTCAGCGGATGGTTTCTGTGCAGGGACGTGGGCGCCATGGCTTCTGCCGTGTCGATTCTCATCGGCGTTGTTTGCGCTGGCGGGCGGTATATTTGTAGTTTTCCCGCGCTCATGGCGGTGCGATCGTAATCTCACGTGCGGTGTGTCGGGCGTGAGGGCGGGCGGTTTTGTGTTGTTGTGCGTGTTTCCGTCCGTGGCGGGCGGTTTGACTCCGACTCGGACGATGGCGGGCGGTATCTTGTGTGATTTATCCGCCGATGGCGGTTTTCGGTTTGTGTCATCGTAATGGCGTGGTCGGTGTTCAGACGGTGTGTGCGGGCGGATTTTTGCCGCTTCCATGCCTGGCGGATTCTTTTACGCCGGGTATCGTAATGGGCCCCTAAATTATTAATTAATAAATGATTAATTTTTATAATGTAAATTAAATTACTTCCCACCCTATTCCCCTATAAACCCACAACCCGCAACGGAACTAATATACGCAAAAATTAATTCACATAAAATACATTACCTTAAAAAAATTGTAACATACATTAAAAAATATTATATATTTTTAACACATATAGCAACATATAAAACAATTTAAAAAAATTCAATATAATAAAATTCGATATAATGACATTCGATATTACTTACCTATATGTCGATATTTTTTCCAACTATATTATGTCTTTTCTATATTCTGTCCTCTCGATATTTTGGACTCGATATTTTGTCCTTTCGATATTAAAAATTCGATATTTAGTCTCTACACCGTGTGTAGGGCCTATGACTTTTTGAAGGAGTTGAATCGCTAATAGGTCCTGAGTAAGATTTGAGGCATTGGCCTTGTTAGGGTAATCAAAGTGAAGGTTGAAATCCCAGAGAAGAGTGATATTGGGGAATGCTCCTGCCAGCGTGGCTGCTACATCAGGAAGTGATTTAAGGAATTGCCCACCGCCATCAGGGCGGCGGTAAATGAGAACTCCGGAAAAGGAGAAGACGGCGGATGGCGAGATAGTAAAAGAGAGGGTTTCGCAGTCAGCAATAATATTAAGTTCCACCCGACATTTAAAGGAGCTTTTATATATTATTGCGACACCTCAACCTTTCTTTTTGTCACGGTCTTTCCGCTGGATGCTGTAGCTAGTAGAGAGTGTTTGCACCAGGTCTGGTTCGGATTCTTTATAGAGCCAGGTTTCAGTCAGGAATAGTACAGCTGGGTCCTCATCTTCCAAGAGCATCTTCAGCTCAAGGGAGTGTTTTGGAAGGGATCAGCAGTTTAGGAGAAACATTGTAAGTGTGTGTGGGTGTTGAGTTTCTGGTGGCCTCTCTAAAGGCAAGCGGAAGCTGAATGTGCAATGGGTGCATCACTGCTCCTCCCTAAATGAAGGCATCGAGTGACGGCATTTGTCATTGCAGTGTTTTCTTAGCTTTAGTAGTTGGCAGCGCCTGTAGGCTGTGTTACCTATGGTTTGAGGGGCAGGGGTTCTGGCCCCTGGTCCTGGTCGGGCGCAGACGGGTTTGCCTTAGGCGCGCCTTCGGTGCGTCCGTGCTGTCATGCGTGTTATGAGGCTGATTCACCCGGAAGCTCGTCCTGGGCTCTGCCCCCGACTCCACCTCCTCTCTTCCCGCTCCCTCCACACTAACGGAAAACCGCGGTAACCTGGGGAATGGGCAGTGTCAAGCGGAAGCCCTGAATCGGTAAGTGCAATTAGTAAGATAAGACTAACCTTAAGTGCCGATTCGCTCCTGAGCAATTTTCAACAAACCAACGGGGATCCCCATTATCTTTCCATACTGATTTTAAAAGAAAAGGTTTGATGGTCTTTCTGCCTATTGCCTGGTGTTGTTAATATTTTTTCTCTGTTTACAAATTCAATAAAAGAGATTTAAACAAAAATGGCCTAACATATCACTTCCACGTGCTGCTGATAAACAGTTCAGAAACAGATCCCCTGATTGCCTTAAAATGGTGACCAGTACTGGATCTTTAGGTGCCAGATTAATCTAACTCCATCTCTGGAGTGCTGTGTTGGCAAATAGCACTGGTCGGTTTGACACTCTATACGGGAAGAACCCCAGAGATGGAAAGGACATTATGAGCCCCCATTCCGTCTGCTCAACCTCTCCTTTACAAAACGCACTTCACAACATTTCTAATTATAAAGGTATAGTCAATGGTCGAATGCCGACCCTGCCCCCTAAAAGTAGGTAGTGGACACTTGTTCAGATAATCGATTCTATCGACAAGGTCATGGGTGGCTTGGTATTTTGCCTACTTAAGTCCCCATACATCACTCAGATCTCCTAGAGGTCTACCCACATATGGCCCTCCCCCACCTATTTTAGCATTGAAGTACCCACACAAAATATACAGTGGTTGGACCGCGATCTTATCCTTGGGGGTTTTTAGACTAGGTAGGAAGTTAAACAACTGTGTAAAAAGGGTGCAAGAAGAGTTGATACAATCATTATTATAAAAATTAATTATGTAAAAAAAAACAGGAGGATCTGTCCTGGAGCTTAATAACTTGGAAAGCTGAGGACCCCAACTCAATGGGATTTACATCTACACATAATTTAACCCATAACCATATTACAAGATCTCCTAAAGCTTCACAGGAATAACATGCATAACCATCAAGAACAATAGGAGTAGAAGCCCAGGTCTCCTGTGGGGCAATGATATTGTATTTATTAATGAAGGTCTCCAAGTCTGGTTTGTCTGCTTTCCCTCTAAGCCCTGCGACGTTCCAACTTAGAATAGAATAACTACGATCCACCTTCTGCCCAACTGCTGCTCCTAACGTGGGGTCAGGTAACTCTTCATCACTAAAATCACCAGGTGAATTAACCCCAGGCAGATGACAATCAATGTCTGCAAGGACATCACATCTATATACTATAGGAATGTTAAAAAGCAAAATGGCCCTTGGTTTGGTAACTACCAGGCCATGTGAAGGAGCCCCAACTGATATTCCAACAAGACTGGGGGCAGTCTGACGGGAAAAGGAAGGGTACCAGGGATCAGAAGAAGACAAGTTAAGCCCCCCTCCAGATGATTCAGTACATTGTCAGTCCTCAAAGGAAAAGGGACTGAGCCCACCACTAAAGATGACCCTGCCTTGCTATGCGAACAACAGATCCAAATTCAGGTGCAACCATTGTACACAGATAATAAGAAAATAAAACAACCTCAGTCAAACCTGGGATCAACCCCAAAACAGCTAATAAGGCACAACACCTCAATTCAATCAATGTCCCATGGTGGGAACAGCATCATAGCTAACATAAGTGCTCCTCATAGAGGGTCACAATAGAAAGGAAACAAAATGCAAGCGATTGACTGCTGTTGACACAAACAGAACCACTACTCAATAACATCTGCACACCCAGACAAATACGCGCCCTCAAATAATAGATCCTGCTGCAGATACTGGGACATTAAACTAAGAGGCCTCGAAATCTCTACCTGGTGGCACCATTTGAAATGTTTTTTCACTCCTGAATACAAGTCACGTGGCCCTGAAGACATACTAAACAGAGGTAACAGTATAAAACATCTGAAGGCAATATTATCGCACATTGAATCCAAAGATATCTCCTCGGTAGCGTTCAAAGACCAACAGAGCAACAACACAACAGAGGCTACAGAAGAAACTTTTGTTTCACCGGCCATAGGAAAACTGGCTTGAGAACACAAGGATTACTTTTTGAACTGGGGAATCAAAATAAAACTACACAAGATGGAATGTATTCCAATATACTAAAACGTTCTAACAAAAAAACCTTACTAAAATTAAAAAACCTGCAATTAGAATTCAAATAAATCTGTTGTTACAGGAGCAATAAGCTTGGAGTCTTCTTGGTGCCCTGAGGCAAATACCTACCCATGGTGGCCAGAGAGGGAAGAAGTAAGAGGTCAGTGATTTTCCCAAAGTCAAAACAGAAGAAAACAGGTCATAGCTGTCCCTGGCATTAAAGCCTAGTCCTTGTGCAGAGAAAAGTTTAACCTGACCCGTCTCGCAAATCAGTAAACTCCTGGCGCATTAGTGGAGTGCGAAAAATGAACTCTGACACGGCCTCTGGAATCACATAAAAGACTATGAGCCTACAAGAAGCCTAGAGCTTGGATTCCTTTAGCAGGCTCCAGTGAAGTTTCAATGCCAGCACCTAAAAAAATTAAGGAGGTTGCAGGAGGTCTTACGGAATATATTAAAAATACTCTATATACAGTATCAACAGCGTGGCTCCTGCAACTAATTTTATGTTAAATATAAATTGACCTTTTCATTAAACTTGATGGAGCTGTACAAACTAAAACAATAGTTACATAATATATTCACATTCACCCATCTGCATCAACTTAGAAGGTAATATTTCAAGCACTTCTGAAAACTTCAGGCAAGCTTTGAGATGAACACATGTCGACCCAGTTCCTGATGACGGGGGACTTCAACTTGTATCTATTTTCCGAATGCCCCCAAACTCAGTGCTGGATTACCAAATAGGCAAAGTAGGCATTGGCCTATGGGCCCCACTCCTTTTAGGGACCTGTGACAACAGATCAAAATAATATTGTTTTGATATTGAAATCGATCAGCAATGACACACGAACGACTGATCTCACTTGCCCATATGGACACTGAATACGACGTCTTACAAAAGGTAGACTTCCAAGATATCCTGAAAGATTTGAGCACAAACAAATTGAGGAAAGTGAATATTTAAAGTTTTCTTGGTTTATTAAAATGTAAACACTACATTTTTGTTTAATAACATTAATATTTGTTAATGTTTAGTTTTGTGTAATAAAATTGGTTTAATAAAATTGTTGGGTGGTAAAATTAAAAATGTATTAGGAGATAATTTGTGAGGGGGTGCCCCATATTTTCGACTGCCTAGGGGCTCCACAGGTTTCAATCCAGCACTGGCCAAACTGAAGCGGTTGCTTGTGGTAGCAAATACTGGAGGATACCAAAAAGTAAAACTTCAATACAAAGGAAAGATAATGTATGGTCCAACTTAATCAATCCTCTTAGTGCCCTGGGTTTCCAAACTTTGAAAGGCCCTTTAGCTGGGGAAGAATGTCCCTCTTTCGCACATTTCTCTACATTTATGACAGACGTCTTTGACTATACCCTGGTGCCTGTGGACAGTTTTCTGCACCAGAGAAGAATTCAAAATCTTGCCGGTCTAAGGCAGCGATCATTTACCCCATAACCTGGAAACTAATATTAAACTTCAGTGCCTCTCAAAGCAGCATGTATTCCCTGCTCCTGCTGGACCTGCTCCTGCTGGCACTGGTACTCTAAAGAGAATTAAATGGTCCTTAGACAGCCACAGTAAACTCATTGAAAACCAGGGGAACAGAGTGTCAACTGTGGCACATCAGCACAACAACAGAGTTTAATAAGTCAATATACATATTAGTACGGGTGAATACGATGTCAATGTATACCATGATATATGCAGACTTGACAACGGCAATACCAATAAATGCACTGTCATTGTATGCAATAAACTACGCCCGCATAACAAAGTGAATACCCATAAATGCAATGTCAATGTATGCTATAAACTATGCCTGCATAACAGTGTCGATACCAGTAAAAATAATTTCAATGTATGCCATAATCTATGCATGCATAACAGTGTTGATACCAGTAGAAACAATGTCAATGTACGCCATGGTCTAGACACACATAACAATGTCAACATCAGTAAAGACAATATCGATGAACGCTATGACAACTGTATGCCCAATACTAAGGATGTCAGTAAAAATGATATTGATGACCACCACATCATTTGTAGAAGTTCTACAAAATCGTATCATTTCTGTCGGTTTCACCCAAGGTGAACTCCCCATCGACCCCGAATCAGAGATACGTGGTCGGATAGGCCTTGCAACCCCAACCCATGCCTATCTAGTGACAAGTTGCAGTTGGGGTCTCACTTACTCTAAAGACAAAGGCGCACCCAGAGAAAATCCTTATCGATCCCACAGATAGACAGTTTCCCCACAAACAGGTCATAGGAAATTGGCCCCAATAAAACACATTTGGACAGAGGTGGGTGTTCCCAAAAATGCCATAAAACTAGATGCATGTAGTTAGGAACACTCAGCCAATCAGAATACAATATGCACACCACACATATTGATCACACGCTCTCCACACCAGACATCTGGACACATGCACAATGGCCCACACTAGCTCTACCCGAGGTCAAAAGCCACATGTGTCCCCTTATCAGATGACTGTACTTGTTATTTACTGCTAAGATACTTTTCCAAGAATGCAGAATTGGTTTATATGTATATATTGTCGGCTGAAACTCTGTACAGCGAGAGACTTTCTACAGATGCTAACTCTGTTGATGGCTTCATACATCTCTCTAAGCCGAAGCGCAAATATTGGAGAGAAAGTGGCATAGTATTGTAGAGGGACGCCATCGAGGCCGGGGGCCTTGTTATGCGCTAAGTCCCAAATGGCTTGTGTCACCTCCTGTGTTGAGATCTGGGCATCTAAGGCCGTTCTGATGGTGGATCACCAGTGCTGCGGGCCCTCTCATAGCATCTAATTTACAGCTCCTAGGTACATGTAGTACTGCTTTCCTAGGGACTTACAGATAAATTAAATGTGCCAATTGGGTGTAAGTAAATTTTACAATATTTAGAGTAGTGAACACAAGCACTTTAGTGCTGATTAGCAGTGGTAAAGTGCATAGAATCCTAAGACCAACTAAACGGAATTTGGCAAATGGGGCGAGAAGGCAAAATGTTAGGGGAAAACCACCCTAAAGGTTGTGAGGTCTAACAGGGACAAAATGTAATTGATAATAAAATGTACTACCAGCAGGAGCAAGGTAAATTTCCTAAATCACTTCCCCCATGTTGTCTAGGTGCTAAGCATGCCTTTTATTCATCAGTATGGTACCTGGTAAGGTGAGGGATTAAATAAGCTTATCCTCTGCTTCTGGGGAAATAGATTTATTCTCAAAGACTGAAGCCCAACAGAGTCATCAAGAATATGCTATTCAGATGGGGATCTGACCTACATCCACAACTCATCTTCTTTCAGAGACCCTCCTACTCCATTGAGCAAGTTTCTATGTCACACTCTTCTCCTCCACTGGAGACTTGGGTACTCATCTACCCTACCCTCTGTCATCTTCCTTAGGATGTGGACACGTGGACTGAGTTGAAGTGAGAGGCTAAGCCACGTGTTACCATGACAGGTTACTAAGTAGAGTAGCTAAGCTTGTGATTACTTTGTATACAACTGTACCTTGGAACTAGATCTGATTCAACTGCACCCAATAAATAGTGGAGTGAAGTCCTCATGTGTGCTGTCTCACCCGCATAGGCTGGTAACACTACAGTTGTGAACCTCAATGATTCTAGATCCCAGGCACCCATCTCCATCTCTAGCATTGCTCTGGCCTACCAACATGGTTTACATTTGCGGCAGATATCCTCTGTGCATCTGTGTCCCATTTACAATGCTGCTTGAGAATGGGAAGTCAGGCATGCTAACAGTATTTGTGCCTGTATTGCATGCGTTAAACTTGCATTTTTACAGTGAAACTCAAAGATACAATCAGATAAATGCTGATGGTAAATGTGACCACATGCCACAAGCATGTGGAATTTATGATCAACCCAACGTTGGCACTAGTAAAAATAACACAATTGTAAATGTAGTGCAAAGTGCATCAGAGGCCACAATTCTCTGATTTGTTACCCAAGAACACCTACTTAAATTATCATGTTTCTCCAGCTCTGAGGGGGCATCACTGGCTACCACCAAAGGTGAGATTCAGATTTAGGGGTAATCACCTCACTTTTCAAGCCCTCATAGATTAACAACCAATATATCTCTATGCACAGTGCTTAATTTGTCAAAACGTAAGTGCCAGGGCCCTTCTCTGGAGGCCACTGCAGCCTGCGCCACCCATTGCCCCTGCCAGCATTGCCAATAGCAGTACCGATTGAATTACTAACCATCGCACCTCTACAAGTGAGAAAATTCAGCTTATTCTAGGCCATCCAAAGCTATAATAATGGCATTGAGTGGCAGCTTTGCATTTGGCAAAACAGGAACAAGAAGTTAAAATGTCTTTGTCATTTAAGGAGAGCAGCATAGGTAGTTTTCACTTCTTTGTAGGTTGGAATGACAGTGGAATCACAATCTGCCTTTTTCCCCAGATCGGTAACACGAGCCTCGGCTTCAGCTATCTCCCTTTCTGGGGTCCTCTGGACCCCTGTTATCTCCTGTATACAAACACCACATGTCACTACTTTGAAAGCATCCCATTCTAGGGTTCTGGTAGTGGCTGTATTCTGGTTCTCTGTGAAAAATTGAATTGTTGTATACAAGTAACACATATATTCACACACACATACTGGTGGGCAATGGCACCAATGTGTGGTGCCTTTATAGAGCCACAGACTGAGCACCAATATGTTGCGCTTTCTGGGTATTTCCTGTTTGGATTTTGTTTTGCATTACAGGAGGAAAACTGGTTAATATAGATCAAAGGCTTGAGTATAGTTACTTCTTGTGCCTTCCGGAAGCACTGTTGTCCCCTACATCCTTGCACCGATTGACTGGTGTAGGTAGGTTGCATGGCGGTCAGCATTGCAAATTTTGTCTACTATTTTTGGATGATTGAGTCAGCAGCATATTCTCTGAAAGCCTTCAGTATGTTAATGCTAATACTTTATTTACTTGGGAATTAAGCACAATCCACCATCCCACCAGAAGAATATGACATTTTATTTTCAATCTGTATGGGGAGTGAGGCTGCCTTGCATGCAGGAAGAACCCCTCACACACCTTAACTGGCTTTAGAATAATGTGGTGTAAAGCATGCTGGGTAAGTTGTTTGAATGGGGCGGAAGATATCTATATCTCATTTGTGACCAGGTTTCTCAACAAACATCTGGTATTTGCAATGACGCCTAATACCCTCCTCCCAACACTGTGGGCCTTCTATCTGCCTCTGGATTCAATGTCACGTAGCAAGAACTTTCTAATGTCTGTGTAAAAGGTTGATTGGCAGTGTCATTAAAGGTGACAATTGGTGTCTGGGATTGTCATTGTTGATGTGACTTCTCTCCTCTGCGAGAGGCACACCCAATGCCTTTTCACTTGTCTGGATAGTAGCCGATCCAAATGACTTCTAGTTTTGCAGGAAACAGTCATGTAAGGGCCATACTTTCTCGCCTCAGATAACTATGATTGGCATGTATGGTCCAACAAGATCTTCTGTCCTGTAGAGGGAGAAGAGGGGTCCAATGGGATCGCAGCCCAAAGATTCCCCAGGACGGATTGTGAATGGTTATCTGCTCCATCGGCACACAAGATATTAGAAAACTGGTGGATCTGAAGTTCTCCATTCAGTTTCGGAAAGTTCTACCAGGTCTTTACTGAAACAGAATAAATTGTGTTTTGCACTGGTGCAGGCTCCTTCTTAGTACAATATGATGTTATATCACTGCAAATGTGTGTGCTCCAAGGTGGTCAGCTTCTAAAACCATTATGTTATTGAGGGGCATGTAGCTGTGCCTCCTTTTAAAAAGCCTTACAAAAAAAAACCATTTGTTTTCCGCTAGAAGCCTCATTTGTTTCCATGATGGAAGTAATAGCCGTAGACATTGAGCACAAGCCAGGAAATTGTTCAAGCACAGTACATTGTCTTTGTCACCCTGTAGCCTCAGGAGTTTGCCATTGGGTGTCAGCTAGGTTTCAGCTGATAAAGGCCGCAAACGTCCTACAACAAGTAGGTCTGTGCTGCACAAGGTTAGGATCACAGCCGCTGTCTGCAGGAACACTGACAAAGGATAGACGGCCCCAAAAAGGGTACAGAGCAAGAATATCGACGTATTAATATCGACCTACAGAAATATTGAGGTAAAAATATCGTGGGTAAGTAATATCGGTGTAAAAAATATCATGGTAAAGAATATCGATTGTTAGGTAATTAATATCGATTGCAAAAATATCGAAGTGTTAAATATCGTTAACAAAAATATAGTTGTCAAAAATATCGATTCATTATTAATGTCATGTATTTTAGTATTTTGTATGAGAATTGTTAGTATTTTTATTATATGTGTTAAAATTTTAGTAGTTAATATTTTTTTTTAACTGGAATTTTGCGTTTTTAGTTCCGTAGCGGGTTGTGGGTTTATAGGGAATAGGGTGGGAAGTAATTTAATTATATAGATTTTAATAATTAATTATAGTATTTAATAATTATTTTTAAATTGAATTTTGTGTTTTTAGTTCCGTAGCGGGTTGTGGGTTTATAGGGGAATAGGGTGGGAAGTAATTTAATTATATGAAATTTATTTAATAATTTATATTTATTCATAATTGTATAATTGTGATGTTATAGAGTTATAAATGTGTAAATTAATTTATTAATAATTGTTTGATAATTAGTTGTTAAGTATTTTAAATTAATTAATTAATAATTAATTATGTTAATTGTTTAATTAATTTTAGGTGTGTGTTGTTTTTATAGGTGTAAATGGTGGGAAGTAATTTATTTTTATTGATGATTTATTAATTATTTGTTAATTAATTTGCATTAATTAATTTGTTAATTAATTTGTATTAATTAATTTGAATTAATTATTTAGTAATTATTAATTGTAATTATGTAATTATTTTTAGATGTGTGTTGTGGATATTATAGTGTCAAACAATGTGTAATTAATGAAAGTTTATTATTTATTTTTTAATAATAATATATTTACATTTCTATATTAATTATGTTAATAATGGAAATAAAATTTAATAAAACTGTTGATGTTTATTTTTTTATTGGTGTGGTATCCAGCACTTTCCCTACTGTTGCACTCACGGGAGTGGGAATAGTCATTTTTACCCCTCCGCTATCCAACACTTTCCCTACTGCTGCACTCACTGGAGTGGGAATAGTAATTTTTACCCCTCCGCTATCCAGCACTTTCCCTGCTGTTGCACTCACTGGAGTGGGAATAGTAATTTTTACCCCTCCGCTATCCAACAGTTTCCCTACTGCTGCACTCACTGGAGTGGGAATAGTAATTTTTACCCCTCCGCTATCCAGCACTTTCCCTGCTTTTGCACTCACTGGAGTGGGAATAGTAATTTTTACCCCTCCGCTATCCAACATTTTCCCTACTGTTGTATTTATTGTGTTGCGAAATGTATTTTTAATATTTCTTTTAATAGTTTAATGTGTTAATTAATTATAGAATGTTTTATTTTATTTAAAATTATTCATATATGTATATATTTTATTTTTATATAATTTAAAAAGTTTATAAATTAAGTAAAGATAATAGTTAATAGTTAATATATTTGTACACATTTTTGTGTTTATATTTTATTTAATTAAGTTTATTTGTTATATTTAGTTAAAATATATATTAAATGTAATTTATTTTGTTAAAAATATTAATATTATTTAATATATTTTATTTAATTTATATATCTTTTTAAGTCGATATTTTTACATCTATATTTTTACTTCGATATTTTTGTATCGATATTATTGTACTTACCTGTTTAAGTATAGGAGTCGATAGTTTTGTATTCGATATTTTTACCACGATATTTTTGTTAACAATATTTTTTACATCGATATTTAATCAGGGAACCCCCAAAAAGATAGCAGTTCGAGAAGCACCACTAGTCAGATGGTGATGGGGATGCTAGAACACAGAGGGTGCTTTTATGCAAGTACCTCGGGCCAAAGATGTTTCTCCTCAAGAGTTGTCTTATCGGAGTAGAGGATCCAGTGGGATTGAGTAGAGGTCCAGTGGGACTGAGTAGAGAATCCAGATGGATTGAGAAAAATATCCAGTGGGACTGAGTAGAGGATCCAGTGGGATTAAGTAGAGGTCCAGTGGGACTGATAAGAGAATCCTGTTGGATTGAGAAGATGATCCAGTGGGACTGAGTAGAGGATCCAGTGGGATTGAGTAGAGGTCCAGTGGGACTGAGTAGAGGATCCTGTGGGATTTAGTAGAGGTGCAGTGGGACGGAGTAGATAATCTAGTGGGACTAAGTAGATGATCCATTGGGAATGAGTAGAGGTCAAGTGGGACTGAGTAGAGGATCCAGTAGGATTGAGTAGAGGGCCAGTGGGACTGAGCAGAGGATCCAGTGGGACTGCATAGAGGATCCAGTGGGACTGAGTAGAGACTCCAGTGGGACTGATTAGAGGTCTAGTGAGGCGGCTGAAGCTGTGGTCCTGGAACCCTCTAAAGATCAATATGTGATTCACTGCGGTGTAGCTGAAATTCATGGAAGACTCTTTAGCCCTGTTGCAGGGTGTCATCCTTAAATCAGTGTGTACAGCCTGAGGATAAAAACAGAATCCCAGAAGACAGCTTCTGACCCACAGCCCTGGGCAGAGGACGAAGGTCAGGGCAGAAGTCTAAGATGAGTAAGTAAGTAAAATATTTATTGCACAAGTATTTAAAATCATTGCAATGTAGAACAGTTAATCTCTTTGCATAATACAATTCAGAAAGAATTAAAATACCTTATCAAAACTAAAAAACAGCTTTTAGCGTTTTATACACTTCAGTCAATTTGATCATCATTACTACAGTTTCCAAGAATTTTAAAAAGCCACCAATCACTTGGGGATCCACATCACTCAGGCATGCCTCTCTATAAATCCTTGAGGTATAGCTGCAAAAATGAATGTTGCAGAATTTCCACATAAAAGCCACTAATTTTTGCAAATGCAAATGATCCTAGTGAATAGTGATAGGCCCTTGTGGAAATTGAACAGAATATTACTCTATTTAACATTCTTTTTCTCTCGAGGCGGAAGGGGTGTTCCAAGAACCTGTGGGTTAAGTTATTTTCATATGTTTTATTGTCAGCCACTTGTGTTCCTTTTTTCATATGTGGAGCAATCCGCTGCTGATAAAATTAGTTTACCCTGAATGAGTGTAAATTTTTTATTTTGGTAAGGCAGTAGCGTCAATTTCCAAATATTGGTAAAGTGCAGAGATGCAAGTAGATCTTTCAGGTACTAACTTGCTCTATAGGTTCTTGTGTACTGATTGCCACAATAAGAGGTCGATTCCGATTCGGGCCGGAAAAAGCACCGACCGACTCGGAGCCGGAAAAATTACCGACCGACACGTACCAGTGGCGCCCGACACGCCAAGTACGATGCAAGCCGCGATAAATCCGACCGACACGTCAGGAAACCAAGCCGACCGACCGAGCCGCTCGGAAAATAGCAATCCGGCCGGAAAAACACGCGAATCCAACCGACCGACACGCACCCGGAACAAATCCGACCGAATCGTACCCGCCAACTCCAACCCGCAAAGTACGATGCAAGGCGCGAAAAACACGACCGAGTCGGACGGAGGACAAGCCGTACGACCGACACGCATACAAAACCGAGCCGAAGCAACACAATACACCGCGACCGACGCGTACGCAGCATACAAAACTGCACAAACACAGCGTGAACGAAACGGAAAACACCGTACGAGACCAATGCAGGGTCCGACTCGGTCACAAGAACGTTTCCAACATACACAAACAGCACAAAGGAAAAATCAACCAAAAAAGGCCAAACAAGCAATTACCAAGCCAATAAATACTGGGGGGTGGGGACAGAGAACAAAGACACACCCACAACTCCACCAATATAAAGGGCACAAATCACTACCATGAGACTTTGCAAATGCCATTCCACTGCCAGCACCCAAGAGAAAGCAACCACACACCCACAGCTCATCCCTCACACAAGCCACACACCAGCAGCACACCAACAAATACCTACCTCACATACACCCAGCACAACACACACCCACACACCCTCACCTGCACACCAACACACACATCACCCACCATCACCACCCATCACCATGCCCCCAAGAAGAATCACAAGTTCCTAGATTGTGAATTGGAAGTCCTGGTAGACGAGATCCTCAGGGTAGAGCCACAGCTGTTTGGCACATTGGTCCAACAGACCCCCATGTCGCAGAAAACCAAGATGTGGGAGAGGATCATCAACAGGGTGAACGCCCAATCACCATGTCGGCGCACAAAGACCGACATCCAGAACAGGTGGTATGACGTGCGCAGGAGGGTACGGAAACTGCTGAAGCAAGACTACATCAACAGCCAACACACCGGCAGTGGCCCTCCTGCCAAGCCAATATACCTCAGGCCCTGGGAGGAGAAGGTGCGGGCCATCCTACCGCCAGTGAGCATATATGGACTAGAGGACATCCCAGAGCCTGGTGAGTACACAACAAATGTACACAATATACTGCCACAAAACACACACATCACTGTCAAGGGGAGAGTCAAACCATGCACTCATAGCAATTACACAGCAACTAGAACAGAATCATCCCAAAATGTGTATGTCAGTCAGATAAACACAACACATGCCATCAAAAAGTCACATCCAACTGTGCCAACACATGTACAAACACAACCACAACTACAGCTAGGCAGTGGCACAAATAGAACTAACACACACATCCACACATGTAGCCACCACAACAACACCAACACACAGTGAAGACCACTCAAAGGAAGGAATTCTGTGTATGCTGGCCAAGTCAGTGTAGCCAATAGCATCATGGGAGTCGCAGTCACACATATTGCCCCCCACAACTGTCCCATCAACACCACCATGAACCATGCGCACATCACAGGGAGTGGAGAAGGACGCACAAGATGGCTGACACTGGCTACTGCTGTGAGGAGCACAAGGCCCTGCTGGCAACTGTGCACCAACAAACAGCAGGACACCACTGACTGACATCCTGAGAGACAACTTCCACTCCCTGCAATGCAAGCACAGTCCATGGTGGGATATCTGGCTGGCTGGGTGGGAAGGGGGACTTGCAGCACTGACCATAGTCACCAGCACCTCCCCTCACCCCCCAACACAAACTCCACAGTACCCACCTGGTAGAATGCAATGCCCTCCATCCTAACACAAGATCCCACAAAGCACCACCACCCTGGGTTATGTTGTGTGAAGCACAGGGACACTCTTGGGACTCTTAGCCAAACAACTGCCAGGACAACACTCCCAGCCATCCTGTCAGCACAGCCAGCCCACCCCACAGGGAAGCAGAGTCAAAAGGAAGGAAGCATGGGCATGCTGGGAAGGGGGTGGAGGCAATAGCATGATGGGAGTCGTAGTCACAGACATTGCTCAGCCTCACAACTGGCCCATCAACACCACCCTGAACCATGCTCACATCACAGGGAGTGGAGAAGGACTCACAAGATGGCTGACACTGGCTACTGCTGTGGGGAGCACAAGGCCCTGCTGCCAACTGTGCACCAACAAACAGCAGGACACCACTGACTGACATCCTGAGAGACAACTTACACTCCCTGCAATGCAAGCACGTTCCATGGTGGGATATCTGGCTGGCTGGGTGGGAAGGGGGACTTGCAGCACTGACCATAGTCACCAGCACCTCCCCTCACCCCCCAACACAAACTCCACAGTACCCACCTGGTAGAATGCAATGCCCTCCATCCTAACACAAGATCCCACAAAGCACCACCACCCTGGGTTATGTTGTGTGAAGCACAGGGACACTCTTGGGACTCTTAGCCAAACAACTGCCAGGACAACACTCCCAGCCATCCTGTCAGCACAGCCAGCCCACCCCACAGGGAAGCAGAGTCAAAAGGAAGGAAGCATGGGCATGCTGGGAAGGGGGTGGAGGCAATAGCATGATGGGAGTCGTAGTCACAGACATTGCTCAGCCTCACAACTGGCCCATCAACACCACCCTGAACCATGCTCACATCACAGGGAGTGGAGAAGGACTCACAAGATGGCTGACACTGGCTACTGCTGTGGGGAGCACAAGGCCCTGCTGCCAACTGTGCACCAACAAACAGCAGGACACCACTGACTGACATCCTGAGAGACAACTTACACTCCCTGCAATGCAAGCACGTTCCATGGTGGGATATCTGGCTGGCTGGGTGGGAAGGGGGACTTGCAGCACTGACCATAGTCACCAGCACCTCCCCTCACCCCCCACACAAACTCCACAGTACCCACCTGGTAGAATGCAATGCCCTCCATCCTAACACAAGATCCCACAAAGCACCACCACCCTGGGTTATGTTGTGTGAAGCACAGGGACACTCTTGGGACTCTTAGCCAAACAACTGCCAGGACAACACTCCCAGCCATCCTGTCAGCACAGCCAGCCCACCCCACAGGGAAGCAGAGTCAAAAGGAAGGAAGCATGGGCATGCTGGGAAGGGGGTGGAGGCAATAGCATGATGGGAGTCGTAGTCACAGACATTGCTCAGCCTCACAACTGGCCCATCAACACCACCCTGAACCATGCTCACATCACAGGGAGTGGAGAAGGACTCACAAGATGGCTGACACTGGCTACTGCTGTGGGGAGCACAAGGCCCTGCTGCCAACTGTGCACCAACAAACAGCAGGACACCACTGACTGACATCCTGAGAGACAACTTACACTCCCTGCAATGCAAGCACGTTCCATGGTGGGATATCTGGCTGGCTGGGTGGGAAGGGGGACTTGCAGCACTGACCATAGTCACCAGCACCTCCCCTCACCCCCCAACACAAACTCCACAGTACCCACCTGGTAGAATGCAATGCCCTCCATCCTAACACAAGATCCCACAAAGCACCACCACCCTGGGTTATGTTGTGTGAAGCACAGGGACACTCTTGGGACTCTTAGCCAAACAACTGCCAGGACAACACTCCCAGCCATCCTGTCAGCACAGCCAGCCCACCCCACAGGGAAGCAGAGTCAAAAGGAAGGAAGCATGGGCATGCTGGGAAGGGGGTGGAGGCAATAGCATGATGGGAGTCGTAGTCACAGACATTGCTCAGCCTCACAACTGGCCCATCAACACCACCCTGAACCATGCTCACATCACAGGGAGTGGAAAAGGACTCACAAGATGGCTGACACTGGCTACTGCTGTGGGGAGCACAAGGCCCTGCTGCCAACTGTGCACCAACAAACAGCAGGACACCACTGACTGACATCCTGAGAGACAACTTACACTCCCTGCAATGCAAGCACGTTCCATGGTGGGATATCTGGCTGGCTGGGTGGGAAGGGGGACTTGCAGCACTGACCATAGTCACCAGCACCTCCCCTCACACCCCCCCAACACAAACTCCACAGTACCCACCTGGTAGAATGCAATGCCCTCCATCCTAACACAAGATCCCACAAAGCACCACCACCCTGGGTTATGTTGTGTGAAGCACAGGGACACTCTTGGGACTCTTAGCCAAACAACTGCCAGGACAACACTCCCAGCCATCCTGTCAGCACAGCCAGCCCACCCCACAGGGAAGCAGAGTCAAAAGGAAGGAAGCATGGGCATGCTGGGAAGGGGGTGGAGGCAATAGCATGATGGGAGTCGTAGTCACAGACATTGCTCAGCCTCACAACTGGCCCATCAACACCACCCTGAACCATGCTCACATCACAGGGAGTGGAGAAGGACTCACAAGATGGCTGACACTGGCTACTGCTGTGGGGAGCACAAGGCCCTGCTGGCAACTGTGCACCAACAAACAGCAGGACACCACTGACTGACATCCTGAGAGACAACTTACACTCCCTGCAATGCAAGCACGTTCCATGGTGGGATATCTGGCTGGCTGGGTGGGAAGGGGGACTTGCAGCACTGACCATAGTCACCAGCACCTCCCCTCACACCCCCCAACACAAACTCCACAGTACCCACCTGGTAGAATGCAATGCCCTCCATCCTAACACAAGATCCCACAAAGCACCACCACCCTGGGTTATGTTGTGTGAAGCACAGGGACACTCTTGGGACTCTTAGCCAAACAACTGCCAGGACAACACTCCCAGCCATCCTGTCAGCACAGCCAGCCCACCCCACAGGGAAGCAGAGTCAAAAGGAAGGAAGCATGGGCATGCTGGGAAGGGGGTGGAGGCAATAGCATGATGGGAGTCGTAGTCACAGACATTGCTCAGCCTCACAACTGGCCCATCAACACCACCCTGAACCATGCTCACATCACAGGGAGTGGAGAAGGACTCACAAGATGGCTGACACTGGCTACTGCTGTGGGGAGCACAAGGCCCTGCTGGCAACTGTGCACCAACAAACAGCAGGACACCACTGACTGACATCCTGAGAGACAACTTACACTCCCTGCAATGCAAGCACGTTCCATGGTGGGATAACTGACTGGGTGGGTGGGTGGGTGGGAAGGAGGTCTGGCTGTCAACCAAACACAATCAATGCAGACCATGTTCACACCCCAGAGAATACATAGAAATGCCCAAATAATGCAGGACAATGTGCCACACCAATATCAACCCCTGACTGTGACGACTTAGGACAATACAATGTACAGGCCCGCACCCCGAGGCACAGTCACAACTGTCAGGTGTGTCAACCACTGATGCCTGCAGAAACATGACATACATTGTTTGTGTCTCCCAAAAACAGGTGATGATAGGGACACAGCAGCAGACGCTGAGGAGTCCCAGTCCCAGGCTCAAGAGGATGCCGAGCTCACTGGCGTCGTACAGCCTCTGTCCTCCTCGGACGATGAAGAACAACCTGGCACATCCGGTGCAAGTCAACATGCTGCACCAGCAGGACCACCAGCTGCAGCACCAGCAGGTCCACCAGCTGCACCCCCTGCACCCACCCCTCCAACGACTGTCACCACGAATACCATCCCTGCCGACATGGACAGAATAAGGAACAACACCAGCGCAGTGACCCTGGACCAACCTGGGGCCATGGACACCACCACCACCACCAACCCCCAAGGTGGACCAGGGTTATCTGTGCGTGCAACTGCACACACTGCACATGTCAGCAGGGGTGGTGGGAGGGGTGGGAGACAGAGGTCGCTGCTTGCAGACGTTGCTGGTGTGCATGAAGACCCACAACTGGTACGCATAGCTGATGCGTACCAGTCCAGCACCGGAGAGCTCAGCCAGGTAGTGGGGCTCCTCAGAGACATCAAACAGCAGCAGGCTGCCCATCATGCCCGCTTGGACTCCCACATGTCCCACGTGGAGTCACACATGTCACGTGTGGACTCCCACATGACCCGCGTGGAGTCCAAGTGGGATGTACTACATGAGATGACGGCGGTGCACAGGGACATTTTACAATGCCTCCACCAGATGAACAGCAACCAGTCCACACCTCCCTGTGTGCCAACAACATCTGGTACCGAACAAACTGCAACTGCCACAGGGAGGGAGGAGGACTCTGGCGGAGAGTCCCCTGCACCGCAGCAGCCTGCACTTGAGGGCCCCCCCAAGAAGAGGGGTCGTCCGAGGAGGGGAAAGTGAGAGGCTGATGGCCAAGCGCAACTCCCAGGAAGCCTGAACCTGTTCTGGATTTTCGCCTTTGTGCACAGACTGTTCACCCTGTTGATGGCAACACTACTCCCACACATTGCATGGGGAGTACAAGTTGGAACAATGTGTCAGACAACTGTGGCCCCGATACTGGGGATCCTGTCTACCTGGACTTTCTATTCATCTAGGAACTTGGGATTGCAAGATTCATGTACAGCACAATCCATCTTATGCACTATTATCACAGATGTATCACAATAAACACAATAATACACCATACTTGCCTCTGTCGTGATTCCAACGTGGGTGCTGTTATGGGGATGATGAACAGCAAAATTACACTGTGTATGCGAACTGCAACAGCAAGGACAACACAGGCATATGAGTACAGGCAACGTGACACATATGAGGGAGACACACCACCAGGGCTACACAACACATACACACCTAGGCCATCTGACTCATTGCCTACACTGATGTTGCCAGGGAAGACGGTCCAATGCACAGACACCACACCCATTCCCAGTTGTAGTCAAGTAGCCCACAGGTGCAGTAAGCAAATGGCAGTCAAATGTGTGACCACAGACAACGCACATCACTAAGTGAAGCACAGGTTTATTACACAGTAGCAACATGCCGTAACCACTACAGATGCAAGGTAACCCCACCTGGTAGCGGGCACACAGTCAACAACTGTAGACAGAAGGAAGTCCATGGGTGTGGCGCACATCACCTGTAGGGACACAACAGCTACCAGCCTGGATGTGCAATCACGTCGTCGGTGGACACAGTTGACCAAACGAATCTGAAAGTACCCTGTGAAGGACAGAAATGACACACAGTCAAAAGCAATGGAGTACAGGACAGAACAGCAAAACTCATGCACAATACATGTTACAAGATACCCACCCAGAACCAAGTTAGCATGTGAACACTGTTGGGGAGTACAGCCCACCTGTAAGCACACATCGCAACACACATCCAGTCAAGTAGCCCATGGACACACTCCAACAGCACCAGAGCACCACCCACACATCATGCCAACTCACATCATTGACATGACACCTCAGGATACTCACATTCAGCTAAAGAAGTTGGTGATGAGCTGTGTGCGGACATCACCATCATCATCATCATCGTCACTGGCATCGTGGTCCAGGCCAGGATCCTCCACAGGTGGCGGATGTTGGTCATCGTCATCCTGGATGAGAGGCAACTCCTTCCGCACTGCCAGGTTGTGGAGCATGCAGCAGACGATGATAATCTTGCACACTTTCGCAGGGGCATACGGGAGGGACCCTCCGGTCTTGTCCAGGCAGCGGAAGCGGCTCTTCAGGAGACCAAAGGTCCGCTCAATCACTCTCCTGATCCGACCATGTGCCTCATTGTAGCGCATCTGGGCAGGTGTCACAGGGTTCCTGAGGGGTGTCAGCAACCACGGCATGTTGGGGTATCCCGAGTCACCTACGGACAGACAAGTGCACATCAGCTGACTTGGAAAAGTGGGCGGAATACTACAGGTCAGATCACACACAATGGCACAAAGTCAGTACACACCGACAAGCCAGGCACGCTGGTTCTGCATCTGTGCCATCAACCTGGGGATGCGACTACTCCTCATCACAAAGGCATCGTGTGCTGAACCATGGAAACGGGCACACACGTGTGTGATGGTCATGTCTGCAAGACACACCACCAGTGCATTGACCGAGTGGTAGTGCTTGCGGTTCCTGTAGGCCTGCTCCTGGGCCTGTGGTGGTACCAAAGCCACATGTGTCCCATCAATGGAGCCAATGACATGCGGCATCCTCCCCAGGGCATAAAAGTCACTCTTCACGTCAGTGAGTCGTCGCAGTCTAGGGAAATAGATGTACCGGTTCAGGAAGAGCAACATTGCCGCCAAGAAATCGCGGAGCACACGGCTGAACATGGTCTGTGACATCCCACCAGCAGACGCCACAGTATGTTGGAAGGTACCGGTGGCAAAGAAGTGTAGGGCTGCCATCACCTTCACCTTGGGGGTCAGCGCTGTAGGATACGGCCGGCCAGGCTGCAAATGTGGGGACAACTGCACTGCCAAATCCTCAATCAGCTGCCTGGTGAAGCGGTACCGTCGGATGCTGTCCCGTTCCACCATCGTTGCCAGGTCTGGGAATGGCCGATGGACAGCAGGAGCCCTGCAGTGCAGAGGAGAAGTAAGCAAGATCGTCAGTCACCCCACATATGCGGCATTGAACACACTCAAGATCCCAACATACATCATCATGAGGCACAACTACATGAAGTGTGCAGTACCGGAACGACATGTATGGTACATACATGGCCAACATCTGTCAACACGGTCCTACAGGTGGCATCAATTTGTCCCAGGTTGGCCCATTGGATATCATGATGCTGTGTCACAGTCACCCCCAGTGACATGTGAGGACAGATGTGCCCCAGGCACCACAGCTCAACGACAGGCACATTCCCAGGGACCCTGTAATGCCACATGGACACTGGCATCACCTGGAGTATCATGTGTACACCACAACAAAACAAACATGACCCCCACAGGTAGTGGCCACACTTGCCATGGCAGGAGAGCCATGGACGTCTGTGACACACACGCACAACATCAGAGTCCATGCACACACAACGTGGATGTGGAGACTGTCTCCCATTGTGCACATGAAATCAGAGACATTGTAAACACTACATGCACAAAGACTGTGGAGGACCATCACTATTGTGCCACTGGGACACCCTGGCTCAAACATACCATCCCACATGGGACTCACGGGGTATGTGACATGACATACACAAACACCACTGTGAAATGTGACCATGGCACATGCACAGATATGAACAGTTGCACATCACAGTGGTCACGTACACGTAACACCCAGGATCCTGTCCCCATTAACACGTGCACAGCCTGGGGGTGGCTGCCCACAGGTGACACCCACAGGACAACATGTACACCAACATACACACAATAGGAAATGCAGCCTTACATGCCTTATGATAAGGTTTGGACAGGCTGTCGTGATGTAGGTGTGCCCCTCACTCCCTGGGAGCTATCTGTGGCTGGCATATGTCCATCTGAGATAGGCATGCTGACATATGCCAGTCACATGTACAGTGATGCGTTGAACAGCAATGGACCGATCGGTGTCTCCGGCCGGCCCATTGCTTTCAATGTGTGCGGGTACGCGTTGTACCCCTGTGCGCGTTGTACTGCAATGGACCGATCGGTGCCTCCGGCCGGCCCATTGCATTCAATGTGTGCGGGTACGCGTTGTACCCCTGTGCGCGTTGTACTGCAATGGACCGATCGGTGCCTCCGGCCGGCCCATTGCTTTCAATGTGTGCGGGTACGCGTTGTACCCCTGTGCGCGTTGTACTGCAATGGACCGATCGGTGCCTCCGGCCGGCCCATTGCATTCAATGTGTGCGGGTACGCGTTGTACCCCTGTGCGCGTTGAACAGCAATGGACCGATCGGTGCCTCCGGCCGGCCCATTGCTTTCAATGTGTGCGGGTACGCGTTGTACCCCTGTGCGCGTTGTACTGCAATGGACCGATCGGTGCCTCCGGCCGGCCCATTGCATTCAATGTGTGCGGTGCACGCGTTGTACCCCTGTGCGCGTTGTACTGCAATGGACCGATCGGTGCCTCCGGCCGGCCCATTGCATTCAATGTGTGCGGGTACGCGTTGTACCCCTGTGCGCGTTGAACAGCAATGGACCGATCGGTGCCTCCGGCCGGCCCATTGCATTCAATGTGTGCGGGTGCGCGTTGTACCCCTGTGCGCGTTGAACAGCAATGGACCGATCGGTGCCTCCGGCCGGCCCATTGTTTTCAATGTGTGCGGGTACGCGTTGTACCCCTGTGCGCGTTGAACAGCAATGGACCGATCGGTGCCTCCGGCCGGCCCATTGCTTTCAATGTGCGGGTACGCGTTGTACCCCTGTGCGCGTTGTACTGCAATGGACCGATCGGTGCCTCCGGCCGGCCCATTGCATTCAATGTGTGCGGGTACGCGTTGTACCCCTGTGCGCGTTGAACAGCAATGGACCGATCGGTGCCTCCGGCCGGCCCATTGCTTTCAATGTGTCGGGTACGCGTTGTACCCCTGTGCGCGTTGTACTGCAATGGACCGATCGGTGCCTCCGGCCGGCCCATTGCTTTCAATGTGTGCGGGTACGCGTTGTACCCGTGTGCGCGTTGTACTGCAATGGACCGATCGGTGCGCACCCATTGACAATGGGCTTGCCTGGCAACGGACGCGTTTTCGAATATTCGAACGAGTCGGTTGCTGGAAAATCAGTTGGTCACCCACAACAATGTTGCAAAATCATGTATGTCATGAAGTTGAAATTTTGAAGGATGCTGTGGGCGTGTTTTGGTGCTGCTATTCCATGGATTGGCCAGATTCAGAAGATGCAAACGACTTGGACCTATCACTTTGGACACAAGGGACAGTATCTGCCTCTCCAGCACATATATATTGCTGCATGTTCCCCTGAGAGCCCACTTGCCTGCACTACATGCTCCAGGACGACATCTGCCACTGCACTGCTGCTGTCTCTGCCCCTCTGGACCCTGCAATGGCACGTACTGTGGAGAGAGCCCCAGCCTTCAGCCTTGAAGAGAACCAGGCCCTGCTGGACAGCCTACTTCCACAGTACAGCAAGCTGTATGGGACACCAGGGGAGCAGGTGAGTGTTCTGTGCACTGCCTTTCTGAATGTGCATTTTGTCTGACTAGCAAGGCTGAGAGTCAGCACACCACTGGCTAGCAGGCTCACTGAGTAGTTGTCACCCCCATAGTGTGTAGTGACTTGCACTGGACAGGTATGGTGCAGTGACAGTGCTTCTGAACAGGGTTTTACTCCCCATGCAATGATACCATGTAGTGACTTCTGGAAAACTGTCCATGGGCAGCCGTGCACTGCCTGTGTACACCATGTGCCCCTGTGATTGCGACATGTATATGCAACTGTGTCATGCACGGATATGTTGCATGTGTAGTAATGGCCTTATCACTTTGTCATCCTGACAGGCTTCTGCCCATCGGAAGCATGAGATCTGGAAGGACATCGTCCGGGCTGTCCGGTCCGTGGGGGTCTACAAGCGCCGGATCCGCAACTGCCAAAAGAGGTGGCAGGACCTTCGGGGCTGGACCCGGAGGATTGCACGGGTCCAGCTGAAGCTGTCGCCTCCTCGCAGGAGGGGCGGAACACGGACCCTGACCCCCACATGCTCAGGATCCTGGCGGTGGTCTTTCCAGACCTGGATGGGCAGCTGAAGGCCAGAGAGCAGCAAGGAGGGGGTGAGTCAAAGACTGCACTGTGTACTCTGTCTAACATGCTATGTGCCCTCCTCGGGCCAGGTTGAACTGCCACAGTACAGCAGTCATGTTGTCCAGGAGCCATGTCCCTCTATTGTGCACTGCCCACTCCTCATCTGATACCCAGGTGTGGCCCTTACATGCAGGGAATTCTGTCACTTAGGACTGTGTCCTTGCAGTTTGCTTGACTCAAGGTGGGAGACAGCATCTGTTTCCCTGACTCTGTGGTGGGCATCATGGGTGGGTCCATTGCTTACACAATGCCTGTATTCTGACATGTATTCAGCGTGTTACTTTGATCTGTGGTCCAATTGCTGAGCTGATCCACCACATGTGGCTGGGGTACCTGGCACACACCCATGCTGCGGGTGGGAACAATGTTTGGGCCCCAGGAGTATGTATATGACGTGTGTCACACATACTTAGCCAGCTGCCTACAGTCCAGGGCTCATCCCTCATTCATGTGGGGCTGGACAGTCATGCCTACTCCAGGCCATACAATACACTCTGTACTCCCACTCCCGTGTATCAGAGGACACATTGTGCACAGTGATTTGACCCCTCAGGTGTCTGCCTCTGTGTCAGTGTGCTGTGGATTAGTCGCCAGGACTGCTGTGGAGTTTCTTGGTAGGGGCTCAGCATGCCACTGGAGATGTGACCATAGGAGACGATACTTGTGTGACACATAGGTGTCTGATCAGCTGCCCATGCAGACTGGGGCATGTAAATGTGAAGTTCAGGCAGCTGTTCCCCATGCACAGCAGAGTGTGAGGGGCTCAGGTTCAGAGGGTAGTGTCACAGGTCTCCCATATGTCCAATAGGTATGACCTGGACAGATGAGGGTTAAGAGGATGTGTTGTGGGGGGGATGTACATGTGCACTTGTGCAGCTCCAGGACTTGCATTCCCCATGACCTACTATTGTGACACAGTGCAGAGTGTTGTTGTCTGGCTGCAAAGTCATACATCACTGAGACAGTGATGTATGACTTTGCAGTCATGCCTCCGCCATGGCATGTGTCTACTGATTGGTGATCCTGCAGGGGAGTGACATGTGCTACATGCACACCATAGTGGCGCTGGCTATCAGGACATGGGTGCATCATGGTGTCTGTCGCTGGTATGCATCACATGCATTTCCTATTTGACTCTGGGCATCCCTTACATCCGTAAACCTGTACTGACTCAGTGGCAAGAGCTGTGATGTGTCCACACCGTGTCCTCTGCACTGTCCAACTACTGTGTACTTGGTGCATGTGTCAACACTGGGGTGTTGCAATCCAACAGACACCAGACAGATGGGTGCAAGGCCATGTGGGATGTGAGTGCCATGCTTGGCATCAGACTGACAATTGACTTCTCCTGTTCAATTAGGGCACTTTTAGCAATGTACAACTAATGATGCCAGGGCTTGCTCTGTAATGTGCTGTGCTCACAGTGGTGTGTGCGTTTGGTGCAGGTGACTGATGTCTGTCTGTTTCCCCATTGTTTGCAGATACATCCACGGCCACGGAAGGGGACAGCTCCACGGACCAGGAGGAGCTGGAGAGCCAGACTGGGTCAGCAGCCGAGGAGTGGTCGGAGGGACCCAGTGGCACGGAGGGCGAGGGGAGCCACACCGAGGAGTCCTCAGCAGCATCCACCTCAGCTGAGGACCAGAGCAACTCGGAGGATGACTTCCTTGTGGAGGCGGGTGTCAGCAGCCACCACACCCCAGCTAGTGTTGCTGTCCCCGCCACCACCAGCACCACCACCGCCCTCCCATCGGCTCCCATTCCCCAGGTCCGTGGAGGCTCCCAAGTCCGGGAGCGTGTCTCCTTTGGGCCAGGCACCGCACCCCCTGCCCCTGTGTCCCCTGCTGCCCTGAGTGAGGAGTCTGTGTACCTCCTTCGCCAGCTCCATGTAGGGCAGACAGCCATGCTGAGTGTCCTCCATGCGCACACTGCGCTGTTGACTCAGCTGGTGTCGTTCATGGAGGGCATCTCATCGGGCATGTCTGACCTACAGAGGGGCAATAGGTCCATGGACTCCTCCCTGACGGCAGCAGTGTCCCTCCTCAAACGGTCCCTCACCCCTCCTGCCTCTGCTCCATCCACACTCCCCAGCACCTTACCCATCCCAGGCACACACACACCGGCACAGGCACACACCAGCACACACACATCCAGCACACTGACACACACGCCAATGACAAAACGCACACGCACGCACATTCAGGGGACTGAAGCCAGACTCACAGGGGATGGGGCCCTGGAACACACACACGCATCCACATGCACTGCGCAGTCCTCAGTTCCCTCTCCCTCCAAAGCACCCTCCCTTGCCTCACCTGCAACCCCAAAGTCACAGCAGCTCTTCCTCTGTGACCTCGGCCTCTTCCCCACCGATGAAGCTGCTCCAGCATCCCGGGGGAAGAGGAAGCCCACCCACACGGAGCAGAGTGCCCCTCGCCCCCGGACACCCTCCCCCAGGCGCAGACGGACTGAGGCCCCCACCCGCAAGTCCCCCGGAGTGCTAAGAGCAAGACCCCGCCACCGCCCTGCAGCTCAGGCACAAGGTCTCCGTCCTCCATCCCTCAGGCCCCCACTGCACAGGTGCCCCCACCACACCCTGCCCCAGGTTCCCCCACCCACAGATATACCATCCCCAAGATGCTCCGGCCTTCTCCCCCTGCCACTTGCTCTCCCAGCACCACACCCCCCGCTGCGCTTGTCTGTGCCACTGATGTGGTGAGGGTGTCCTCCCCCTCTGTCCAACCCACCTTGCCTGTTCCCCATTCTCCTCCCCTGGAGGTAGGCACTGCAGTGGAGTCCACTACCGCCCTGTCTGACTTGGGCACTGCAGTGGCGGACCTGTCCACCCCATCTGCAGGGTCCACTGCAGTTGTGCCGGCACCCACGACATCTGTGTCATGCCCCCAGTTGTGCCGGCACACACCATGTCAGACACCTCCACTGCAGTTGTCAGTGGCTCTCCAGCACCCACCACCCCTTCCCTGACTCCCCCTGGTGAGCCCTGATCCTGTCCCTGCGGTGCCTGGCCTGCCCCCCGGTTGCCCCTCCTAGTGGATTGTCCCTGGTATTGTGCAGGCATGCGTAGGGTGACATCTGCCAGTGTCACCCTGTTTGAACTTTGACAATGGACTGGCCATTGGCCTTTGCTCTAATTTCTTCTGGACGTCGTTATCAAACAACACATATGCTGAATAAAGCAACTTTCTTTTCTCTAGTGCTCATGCTTCAGATGTACATGTTGTTGGTGCAGCTAACCATGCCCTTGCTGCAGTGATGGTGATATCTGGTCTCATGATTATGAAGTGTTACTGTGCAGGAACCCATGTGGTCCAGGGGGAATGTGTCCTATCATGTGGTGTATCCATGTCATCAATAGCAGCATCTGAGGGTGTCATGTGTTCAGTATTTGGCAATGGGTTTCCTACTTACATTGGCAATTTCATATCTGTGGCTTCCACCCCTGCACATCTGTTGTGCCTGCCATCGTTGCATTTGTCTACTTCCCTGACCGTGTTGCCATCTCCAGTGGACATGCAGGTTTGGGCATCAATGGGGAGGGACTCATCCGTGTAGTCAGTGCAACATTGCCATACAAGTGTGTTGGATCTGTGCTGATGATTCCGTTGGCACATCCATGACCAGGCTGATGTGATGGGAGCCCTCATTTGGTGCTAATTGTTGATTGTGTGACCAAGTGCTCAGCTGACATGATGGGGCCCTACTGAGGCAACATATGGCACAGCTTTCCTCACACAGGAGTGGAGTCCCCTCATGGCAGTGTGTACACGTGTGACATTGCCTGCGCCCAAGGTGTGTGTTGTATGTGCATGTCTGTGTGTTCACTTCCATTCATCTGCGCATGCTGTGATCCCTAGTGTTGTACCTGTTTGTGATGCTTGCTGACTTGAGCTATGTTCCCCAAAGTCTTCTCCCTGTGTTCTCTGTGATGTGGGTGCATGGCACATTACTGGTCATCAAGGTGTCACCCATAGGTGTGTTTGCTGTCAGGGCAGAGTTTGTGTGCAGACGCAGATGGGTCACAGTCAGGTTTCCCTTTGGCACTTGTTGTTTGCCCCTGTCATGTGATTTCCAGTTTGTGTTATCTTTCAGTGATTGTGACACGTTGTGTGTGTGACTGCTGGCACTCCTTAGGGTCCGGGCTGCAATGTTGGTTGTTGTCTATGTGTGTTCTTTGTGGGTGACCTTGGCTTCTTCATTGGTGTGTGACTGTGGCTGGGATCCCATTGGTCGGTGTGGTATTGCCGTCATGTCCATGTACAGCGTAGTGTGCAGTGTGTCAGACATTCAGGACTCTTGTTGAGTGTCCATGTGTGATGTGTTTCTACACCTTGGTTCCCACCCACCACCCTGGAATAGTCATGGGTGCATGTGCAATGTCACCAGTGCATGTGTACTTCACTGCTGCACATTGTTGGAGGTCGAGGGGTGTGGTCTTGAGTGTGTGCAGATGAGAGTTGTTGCCCGGCTAGGCCCCTGCCTCCATGTTGGCCTTGGCTTACTGGCCATGCTGATTGATTTGTGCTTGTGTAGGTGTGATGGTAGTTAGTTGCTCAGGACACCTGACTGTGGTTCACAGTGTGATCGACATTTAGCTTTGTCATCACAGTGGTATTTTTATTCAGCCCAGGGTCACCACATTGTGGGGGCCCTGGGGGTGGTGCTGTGGTGTGTCTGTGACTTGCTGTGTCAGTTGTTGTTCCTACGTGCCTGTGTGACATGTGTGTTTTGTGCTCCCTCTCACCTGTCAATGCCTGCTTGCCTACATAGAGGATTTGGATCCATGAGTTACCTTAGTGTGGCAGTGTATGCACATCTGTATGATTGGTATTCAGCTCTCCTCATGTGTTGTGTTGTTGCCTGGGGACACTGGCACCCCACCCCTCACCTGCTGTGTATGATGACAGTGTTGGTCTGCCTGTTTGTGTTTGTGCATCTGCACCACTGCATTGGCATATCTTGGGTGTGCCATTGGCTGTATGTTGTTTGGTGTGTTTCCCCTGCTGTCCCTGGGACTCCTAGGTCATCGGTCAGCACAGTGATCATGGTTTGTGTGTCCCATTGCTGCCATGGTATGGTATCTGTTCACCTCACATCTGCTGTCTCCACAGGGTATCTGCATTTGTGTGCCCATTGGTGCAAATATGTGGTTCTGCATTCTGATGGTCACTTCTGTCATTGTGTCATTGATGACTGTTGACGGTCTCAGCCCCCATGGGTGTTGTTTGTCTGCACATGGCCAAAGGAATGTTTCATTTGCACTGCAGTATTTGGCTCCCCCAATTTATGTTGCAATGGGACACATACACTACTTTGCCACAGATGAGTTTTTGGTTCTGTGACCAGGAATGATCCATGCAGTTTGGCAGTTGCAGCTCTTTCTTTGTCAACAATTACCTTTTGGTCACTGTGATGATGAGGGTGTAGACCCCATTGCCACAATGGTCAAAATGTGCTTCAGCTATGGACCCCACACTTACCTTTTGGTCACTGTGATGATGGGGGTTTAGACCCCATTGCCACAATGGTCAAAATGTGCTTCAGCTATGGACCCCACACTTGCCTTTTGGTCACTGTGATGATGGGGGTTTAGACCCCATTGCCACAATGGTCAAAATGTGCTTCAGCTATGGACCCCACACTTGCCTTTTGGTCACTGTGATGATGGGGGTTTAGACCCCATTGCCACAATGGTCAAAATGTGCTTCAGCTATGGACCCCACACTTGCCTTTTGGTCACTGTGATGATGGGGGTTTAGACCCCATTGCCACAATGGTCAAAATGTGCTTCAGCTATGGACCCCACACTTGCCTTTTGGTCACTGTGATGATGGGGGTTTAGGCCCCATTGCCACAATGGTCATGGGCTGCTTGCATTGTGGGTGCCACACACATATATGTGTGGCACATGTGCTAGGGGGTCACATTGTATGTTCAAAGTCATGTTCGGTGTTGTAGGCATTTGACACAGCCTGCTCACACGCTTGTCATGGTGGTGGGGGGATGTCTTAATCTTGCATTCCCTAGGTTGTGGTGTGCTTGTTGTGTCATGCATTGTCCATCCTATGAGTGGGGGTGGTAGTAGTGGTAGGCATCCAGCCCCCTGGCTAAGGGTGGTAGTAGTGGTAGGCTTCCTGCCCCCTGGCTAAGGGTGGTAGTAGTTGTGGGCATCCTGCCCCCCTGGGTGAGGGTGGTAGTAGTGGTAGGCATCCTGCCCCCGTGGGTGAGGGTGGTAGTAGTGGTAGGCATCCTGCCCCCTGGCTAAGGGTGGTAGTAGTGGTAGGCATCCAGCCCCCTGGCTAAGGGTGGTAGTAGTGGTGGGCATCCTGCCCCCTGGGTGAGGGTGGTAGTAGTGGTAGGCATCCAGCCCCCCTGGCTAAGGGTGGTAGTAGTGGTGGGCATCCTGCCCCCCTGGGTGAGGGTGGTAGTAGTGGTAGGCATCCTGCCCCCCGTGGGTGAGGGTGGTAGTAGTGGTAGGCATCCTGCCCCCTGGCTAAGGGTGGTAGTAGTGGTGGGCATCCTGCCCCCCTGGGTGAGGGTGGTAGTAGTGGTAGGCATCCTGCCCCCTGGCTAAGGGTGGTAGTAGTGGTGGGCATCCTGCCCCCTGGCTAAGGGTGGTAGTAGTGGTAGGCATCCTGCCTCCCTGGCTAAGGGTGGTAGTAGTGGTAGGCATCCTGCCCCCCGTGGGTGAGGGTGGTAGTAGTGGTAGGCATCCTGCCCCCTGGCTAAGGGTGGTAGTAGTGGTGGGCATCCTGCCCCCCTGGGTGAGGGTGGTAGTAGTGGTAGGCATCCTGCCCCCTGGCTAAGGGTGGTAGTAGTGGTGGGCATCCTGCCCCCTGGCTAAGGGTGGTAGTAGTGGTAGGCATCCTGCCCCCTGGCTAAGGGTGGTAGTAGTGGTAGGCATCCTGCCCCCCGTGGGTGAGGGTGGTAGTAGTGGTAGGCATCCTGCCCCCTGGCTAAGGGTGGTAGTAGTGGTAGGCATCCAGCCCCCTGGCTAAGGGTGGTAGTAGTGGTGGGCATCCTGCCCCCTGGGTGAGGGTGGTAGTAGTGGTAGGCATCCAGCCCCCTGGCTAAGGGTGGTAGTAGTGGTGGGCATCCTGCCCCCCTGGGTGAGGGTGGTAGTAGTGGTGGGCATCCTGCCCCCTGGCTAAGGGTGGTAGTAGTGGTGGGCATCCTGCCCCCTGGGTGAGGGTGGTAGTAGTGGTAGACATCCTGCCCCCCGTGGGTGAGGGTGGTAGTAGTGGTAGGCATCCTGCCCCCTGGCTAAGGGTGGTAGTAGTTGTGGGCATCCTGCCCCCCTGGGTGAGGGTGGTAGTAGTGGTAGGCATCCTGCCCCCGTGGGTGAGGGTGGTAGTAGTGGTAGGCATCCTGCCCCCTGGCTAAGGGTGGTAGTAGTGGTGGGCATCCTGCCCCCTGGGTGAGGGTGGTAGTAGTGGTAGGCATCCTGCCCCCTGGCTAAGGGTGGTAGTAGTGGTGGGCATCCTGCCCCCTGGCTAAGGGTGGTAGTAGTGGTAGGCATCCTGCCCCCTGGCTAAGGGTGGTAGTAGTGGTAGGCATCCTGCCCCCGTGGGTGAGGGTGGTAGTAGTGGTAGGCATCCTGCCCCCTGGCTAAGGGTGGTAGTAGTGGTAGGCATCCAGCCCCCTGGCTAAGGGTGGTAGTAGTGGTGGGCATCCTACCCCCCTGGGTGAGGGTGGTAGTAGTGGTGGGCATCCTGCCCCCTGGCTAAGGGTGGTAGTAGTGGTAGGCATCCAGCCCCCTGGCTAAGGGTGGTAGTAGTGGTGGGCATCCTGCCCCCTGGGTGAGGGTGGTAGTAGTGGTGGGCATCCTGCCCCCTGGCTAAGGGTGGTAGTAGTGGTAGGCATCCAGCCCCCTGGCTAAGGGTGGTAGTAGTGGTGGGCATCCTGCCCCCTGGCTAAGGGTGGTAGTAGTGGTAGGCATCCTGCCCCCCTGGCTAAGGGTGGTAGTAGTGGTAGGCATCCTGCCACCCTGGCTAAGGGTGGTAGTAGTGGTAGGCATCCTGCCCCCTGGCTAAGGGTGGTAGTAGTGGTAGGCTTCCTGCCCCCTGGCTAAGGGTGGTAGTAGTGGTGGGCATCCTGCCCCCCTGGGTGAGGGTGGTAGTAGTGGTGGGCATCCTGCCCCCTGGCTAAGGGTGGTAGTAGTGGTGGGCATCCTGCCCCCTGGGTGAGGGTGGTAGTAGTGGTAGGCATCCAGCCCCCTGGCTAAGGGTGGTAGTAGTGGTAGGCATCCAGCCCCCCTGGGTTGGGGTGGTGGCGCGCATTCAGGCCCCTGTGTGCATATGTGGCATTGGTGATGGGCATCCCGCCCCTATGGTGCTGCTGTTGCTGGTGTAAGTATATTCAGATTCCCAGTGTATGTGTGTGATGTGTCGTGTACGTGTTGTATGTGTTTTGTGGTTGGTGTCTGACTTACCTTCTGCGCCGTACGCGTCCGTGCCTGTTCCGGTAGTAGATGTAGAATATTGGTATGATCGGGACGAAGGGATTCATGGTTGGCTCGTGTCGTTCGTCCTTCTCGTTGCTTCGCGTCGTCCTCGTCGCTTGGCTTCGTCCTCGTCGCTTGGCTTCGTCCTCGTCGCTTCGCGTCGTCCTCGTCGGTGCTGTGTTCGTCTCGTAGCCGTGGATCGTGTTGTGGCGCGATTCGGAGCTTATGTGCGCCTCTCCCGGATGCTTTGACGTGCCGTGCGTAGCGACGGGTTCGGCGCGTACGGAAAGCGCATCGTACTTGTCCGGCCGGACGGGGCTGCATTTTCCCTTCCGTGCGACTCGATTCGGCGTTTCCGGATTCGCCTCGGTCGGAGAACAGGACCTGGTTTGGGTGAGTACGGCTCGGCCGGAATTTTTGCTGTTGTGCGCATCGTACTTGCTCGTTCGGTGTGCTGTACGGATCGGTCGGGAAACTGGCTTTCGCATGGCTTTTTTCCCGACCGAATAGTATTGGGTGCGCCTCCGACCGAGATCGGAATCGGCCCCTGAGTGTTTTAAAGACCCTTCTGATGCCACTCAAAGTTTTGCACAATATATTATGAAAAAGGCTCTCAAAATGTGCTCTGCCTGAAAGTTTGAGTTCAAAGTGCACTTGAGCTTGGGATGAGCTGTTGGGTAAACTAAAAGTCTGCTTACATGTGTGACACTGAGCCACATCTAACCATGTTGTACATTTTCCGTGGAAGATTGTTTGGTCGAAGGTTAGTGGGCATCACTTTACTCTTGAACATTTTGATGAAAGGGGTTCAAATATGGGTCTAACATTGTGATAATTCACTGCTATTTCAGTGCTATAGCTGTTGTTTTCATGGATTTGAGTTGACTTTTGTGGCCTACTCAGTCATTCAACCACATGCTAAGAAATTTATATCTAGGAGTGTGCTCAAGCTCAGTGTTGTGTAGATACCAATTACCTTTCTTGAGGATCTTTTGGCCGAAGATGATCACTTTAGTTTTATCATTATTGATATTCAAGCTAAGCCTTTGGAAACCTATTACCGTTTTGTCTAGTATCACCATCTCATTAGTATATTGTAGTGTGTTAAGCGGTTGACCAGATAACTTGGGTGGGAAGGAGTCAGCATCTTCAAAAGCTGTTCTCAGATCGGCTATATATATAGGTTGAAAAGCAAGGGTCAAAGAACATAGCCTTGCTTCAAACCTTTATGTGTGGTGGTCATGTTTGGTGCAACCTGTTTTTTATCCAGGAGTTTGGGCATAAACTCATGATAGCATTCAGGGGTCTGTAGGGGATGCCTTAAGCTTGCAACTCCACCATAATTTGTCATGGTCTACCGAGTCAAATACTGTTTTGAAATCCATGAAGGCAAGGTACATTAGATAGCTTTTTGTACTGGTTTGGTGTATTATCAAGGACCTAACCATTAGATGGTCCTCAAAGCTGCTGCCCTTCTCTGAAACCAGTTAAATAAATAAATAAATAGGTATAGATTTATTGTGATTTTCCCATTCCTCTAACTGCTTTAATATGGGCTTTGGGAATGATTTCCTCTAGATAGCCAGTGAAGCTATTAGCCCACACTTGCTTGGAGAAGAGTGATGACTCTTTTTGTTTATGGGTACTAAAAATGATCCTCACCAACTTTCTGGCAATGCATTTGCCTTCAAGAACTGCTCTTATAGTAGAGTCAGCATATCTGCCCATAGATCTATAGATTGCCCTTAAAAAGCGATTCAGGTAGTCCATTGGGGTCGGAAAGCCCATTCCTTCCAGTGTTCTCTACGGTGATTTTTATTTCTGCTTTTTGGATGGGTATTAATTCAGCTTTTGCAATGACCAGCCCCTTGCTGGTCAGGGAAATGTATCACTACGGATGCACCATTAATAGTTCCATGTAGTTGTGATATGTAACCAATCCAGTCTTGCAGGGGAATGCAAGTTATTTTGCTTGTTTTTTGTGGTTTTGTTTGTACATCAGAGCCCATCCCACCAAAGGAGAGAAGAGGAGGAATGCCACCATATGTTCTTCTGGCTGAGACCTTAAAAAACCCAATAGTTACAGTGACTGTACAACAGCAGTCATCTCCCATTATCTACTTTTTGTTGTTCTTCCGAAATAGATTTCCTATATTGGGTCCTCGCTTTTTTTGTTTTGTCTTTGAGGGACTGGTTGAGTTCCCTTTGATTTGCTTTTTTAAGTATATGGCTGACTCTTCTTTGTATGGTCGTTCTTCCAGTAGCCATTTTGCGGATGTGGCGCATGCGCACGCACAAGACGTACAACGTAGTGTTTTTTTAATTACAGAAGGACGCGAGGAGCAGGAAGGAGAGCGGCCACGCAGGGGAGGCAGCAGACAAACAGGTAAGTGGCTTCTTTTTAAATTTTTTAAGAATTTGGGAGGGGGGAGGGAGCGGCTAACTCCGCTCCGCCACGGAGGCGGAGTTTTGCCTACCTCCACATTCGCAACGGAGCGCGGAGTAGGCAAATCTCCGCAAACTCCGCTGGCGGAGCGGAGTTACCCGCCCAGGGTTAGGTACTACCCAATCATTCTCTTCATCAGCTCCCTCTGCGGGTATTGGAAACTGAGACAGACAGTCGGTATTAATATTTTTCATACAGAGAACATAGCAAACATTGAACACAAATTCCTGCAATCTATACATCCATTTAGTAATTCAGGGCATCGCCAAACCGAATTACATTTGCATGAACCTGAAGGCTCCCTCTGGGGTCATGAATGAGGTCAAATGTTTGGACTGGGGATGCAGCAGTATTTGATTATACACATTGGACAAATCTATGGTGAAATTATATCACCCACCCCTCACATTTGTCAACATTTCATTTATATTAGGCAAAGGATGTCAATTTACTCAGATGGTCTTGTTTAGATCTCTAAGATCTATGCACATCCTGATTTTCCCATTAGATTTTTGGGCAATCACTATCGGACTTAACCATTCTGATTAATCAATTGGCTCAATTAAATTAATCTTCTGCAGCATTGTCAATTCTTCCTTTAACAAACTTCTCAAAGCTAATGGCACACTCCGTACCTTATGCACCACTGGTACTGCAGTTTCCTTCAACATAATCCTGTGAGGAAACCATCCTAAACCCTTTATAAATAGGTTGGAAAACCTCCTCACCCATTGCATGGTCTCACTCAGCACCAATGCCAGATGTTGTACAGCAGTGTTAGGATCCAATGTTATTCTGAATGCCCTTTGCTCCCTCCAACCCAATAATGCCCTGCCTCTCTCCACAACATAGATACGTCCTGTTGCTGTCCTTCCTTTGAATGGTAGTTCTGCTGGAAAACATCCTATATCAGGTAATTTCACCCCACAATATCCCTCAGGTGCTATCTTGGTTTCTTCCAAACTCTCCATACCCAGCTTCTCCCATGTGTCCTTATCTATAAGTGTATAAAGCGATCAAGAGTCAGCATAAATTGTGACAGGTTTTCCACAAATCTTCACCTCACATTTAGGTGGGCAGTGTGGTTCCACCACCACATTCGCATCAGTACTACACATCGGTATTATGTACTTCTTCCATGTCACACACAACCAACACCTCCTCTTGGTCACTAGACTCTAGTTCCTTCATCCTGTCATCACATGACGAACCATGCTCCCACACCAGATTCACACTCTTTTGACTGTCAGCCTTGCACACTGGAAAAGTGCCCAACATTTTTGCTTTTGAAACATTTCACTTTAACAGCTAGACAGCTGTTGGGAGGAGTGATGTAATTGATGCTCCCATACCCATAACATGAGCCAGGCAGTTTTATCAGACAGCACCTCGAGCGCCTTACGGGTGAAGCAGCCGCGCTCTATAAATCCTAGGTGATTGACTTATTGAACATGCCTTCTTGTCATCAGGATTTGGGCAAAATTCCTAGTTTAAATTTGTCCCTTGTTCCGGATTGGTCTGAACCTTTTTGTTTATTACTATTAATTCTGTACACCCCTTCTTTAATTTTCAGTTCTTCAACATATGTTGACATGTTTTCAGTACGTTTTGCAATGGTTATGGTAGTCTCAAAATTTGGCTCCTTCATACTGGACAACTTTTCTTCATCGCTATTACATACTCATCACCCATTTCTTCGTCTGTATATGAATCACTATTACCATTGCTGGACTGGTTATACAGTGAGGCATTACAAGGAGGATAGCTTTATTTCTCTTTGCGTTTTCCTCTTTCCACGTGTGCTGCTTTCTGCAGCACACATATAGAGAGAATAGTGCCTCTAGGGATTGAGAAGGTGTCTCTTCCTGCACATAAACAATCCTGACCTGTAACGCAGGGAACCTTGCACTATGTTCAAGGGTGCTTGCGCTGGCGCTATGCGGCAGACAAAGCATCAGCGCAAGGAGAGAGCAGAAATGCTCCCTATCTTTGTAAATATGGATCATTTTTGCTTTCTCCCTTTCATGCAACGTGGTGCAGTAAGTTTCCTTGTTTCACTGCGTTGCATAGAAAAAATTGTAAATGTGCCCCTGAGTGTAAGATTCTCTTTACATTTATTCCAAGCAATTTCAGTGCCATGTACTAGTTAAAAATATCCTACTTTCGGCGGAGTACTACTACGCGAATTCTTCCGCATTTCGCTTCCCACTTAATAAAACAGAGACCTCATATACTTTTGGCAAAATAACAAGTATCTCTGTTTTTACATGCTAAAATGCATATAGTCATTTCACAAAAGAGAAATAAAAAATTTAGCAATCAGTGAGAGAGGTGATGATTTTGGGATCCCCCAGTCACCACCATGGCCAAGAAACAAGAAGCTTAAATGCAAGACAAGCATCTTTTCCTATCTGCCACCAAGTTCACATAATAGCATATTTACAGACATGTTGATGAAAGAACCGAAAGTAGGGGTGGGCAATGAACTGAGAAGCAAAAACTCCGTGTCCCTCCACATAGTGGAATCAGTTACTAAACTGCACCCACAAATGCTTTGATAAAGCAACTTTACATGCTAAAAAAAAAAAAAGCATATAACGAATTCACCAACGTGAACTAAAATATCAGCCAATGAGAGAGGTGATGATTTTGGGATCCCCCCTAACCTAGGGAGAAAACCAAGCAGATGCCTTGAAAACAAAGAGCACATCTTGCTGAACGATTCAGTGGTGGTCCCATCCTCTTAGGACCACCCCAAGCACAGTTATGGGCAAAAATACAATCCCAACCAAAGGCCCTGCAAAGCATTATGGGACGAGATTGGCAGTGGGCAGTGAATATTATAGTATCCAATATCAAAATAATTCTACAAAGCGCTGCAGTTCAACTGGTCGTTACTAGGTGTCCCTCACGAGTCAAATGCAAAAGCATTGAAATTATTACATCAAGCTGCAGTTCCACTAGTCGTTACTAGATGTCCCTCACGAGTCAAATGCAAAAGCATTGAAACCCTTTCATGAAGCTGCAGTTCAGCTCTTTGTAGAATTTATAGTATTAGCTCTCAGCTCAGGGTTTCAATGCTTTTGCATTTGACTCGTGAGGGACACCTAGTAACGACTAGTGGAAGTGCAGCTTCATGAAAGGGTTTCAATGCTTTTGCATTTGACTGCTGGGTTGGACAGAGCAGACATAGACTCCCAGTCTGTCCTGGAGCGCAAATCAAGGGCATTCAGGCTAATCCTGAAGCTGCTCTGAAAAATCATAGCAGCTTCAGGATTGGCCGCTGGGCATTCTGGGAGCCTGTGTCACCTAGAGAAGAGGAGAAGAGGAGTAGAAGAGCACAACGCTGACAGCTGCAGGTCAGCTTTTCCTTTGTTATTATTATTATTTTTTATCACCTACGACCCCTACGCCCCACCTACCCCTCTCCCCCCGCCAGCCGCTCGTCCAGCATACCGGTCACTACTGTTATAGAGGGGTCATCATCAGGACGAAGGGAGATAATTGGAGACACCCATAGGTCGAGGTACTCCTAGTATGGGTTTTTAACATAATGATGTGGGTCGAATCAACATCAATGTGAATGGAGTGCACCGGCAAGAGGTACGGATTACACTCAAGGATTAAGTTACCTAAATGATGTAGCAATGGCTATCTGAGTAAGCATCTGTATATTTAGACACCATTTATCATTTGTGGGGCTGCTGATACAGTGGTTACAGAAAGGACTCATCAACTTACATAGAAAAACTGAACCGCCGTCAGGAGATCAGTGTTCCAAAAACTCCTTGTAGTCACGGATCAGTATTTGGAGTGCTGCTTGAAGCTGTCTCCATCTGCTAATATCATCAGTAAATGTTGATCGTCTGGCTACCTCACAGTTCCACATCTAAACCACTAATATTTAAGAGTTATAGATGTTACTGGTAACCTTCAGCATGACCACACTGGTTCCCAAGGAGTTTGTGGAAACAGATCGAACCCTTTTGTTTGTCACTTTTGCATGCCCAAGGGGTTACAAAGAAAACAGACGATAATGCATTTTCTAATGTTTATTGAAAAGCTCCAATGCTTGGAGATAAAATGTGAACTGAGATTATTAGACAGATGGAACACATCATTGTTATAAACATTATTTGATTGGTGAAAAACACAAACAATTCAACCATGTTAATTGGTCCTAATGTTACTAAGGCTACTCCTATCTATCACTATTTCCCTATGCTATTTTTTATTATTTATTAATTAAACTTATAATGCGCAACAGCTACCCAAAAAGGGTTTCCCGGCGCAAACGCAGATACAGAGGCTGATGCTAAAGACCGCAATTCAGGAGTACCCTTCTGCAAGACCTGTTGTAATTATCTAACCCCATACCATGGCACAGTGTGCCAGGAAGCAGGCCTCATTGCATTAACAAATGCACCCCCGTGTGAGTGTGCAGGCATGCACACTTCTCTCGGATGGCTATCTTCCTTCTCAGGATGGAGGTCGGGGACGGCAGAGCTGCATCTCAGTCAGAGCACACAGCAGCTACCACGAAAAACTCTGTCAGGAAGTAAAGAGCCTCTCACCGACTTCAGCATTGACGCTGCTTAAATAATAAAGCGCAAGGTTATCATTCTGTGCCAGAAGTGCAGAACAACATCTTTAATTAGTCTGGAGAGAAAGAGTCGTCTCCTACAAACAAAAAGAAAACAAGGCATCACATACTAATATGTGTGACCTCGTAACTAAATGTACAGAGAATAGGGTGACAATGCCACCATTCTAAGTTAAAAAGGAAAGCTAAAATGGAGACTAAATTAAGCTCTACAACAACTTAGAATCACTAAGAGACCAGAAGCACTTGAAAAACATTTACTCATTTAGAAACACTTTGATTGAAAGAAATTCAGACATATTACCTAGAATCATGCTTGTCCCAGAACAAAGTCTTCATGTAATGACCCTTATGCTAGAAAATAAATGTCTGCACTTCACACAGCAATCACTTTCTAATGGTTCCTTTGCTAAAGTTCTCCAAGCGCAACAGATCACAACATGCCACAATCGACAAGGCTACCATATGTGGTGAAACTGCCTTTACACCAAGCTGAATTATGTAAAAGAAGGAATTCTGATGGAGAACCTCAGAACACAGAAGGGAAGGCAGATTAACAAGCATGGAGGGAGCAAAAAATAAAACAGAACACTTCCTCACTTCTTAGAGATGCATTTAAGAGAGACACAAAGGCCCTGATTTAGACATGGGTGCACAGTATTTACTCTTTCAGGGTGACAGAGTAAAATGCTCCGTTGCACTGATGGAGTGCCCGTACTCCAAATTTAAAGATGTCAGCCGGCCCAGCAGTACTCTCTAGTCATTGACTTGGAACCGCCATCAAAGCGGTTGCTGTCAATGAGCTACAAGTTTTATGAATGGTACAGTCCATCAAACTATTAATTTAGTTTTCTTTTTTCAAAAGCTGGTTTTGTGTAGGTGAACAAAACCTAATGAGCGCCACACCATGGAAGCCTTCCCCATCATATGAAGATCATTTAAACATTTGTATTGTCCCTTACCTCACGTTTTTCACAGCGGTAAGGGAGAGTAAAAACTGGTCATTAGATCAGTAGTGTAGATGTGAGACTTTAGAGGTGTTAGATTTTCTATTGCCACTCCAAGATAAGCAAGAAAGTGTGGGACTTTGGAGGGGTTGGATTTCCTATCCCCACTCCAATCTAAGCAACAGTAGGGAATGTGTGGGTCTTTAGAGGTCAAGAAAAGCAGGGAATGTGCTGGAGCTAGGATGGGTTAGATATACTATCGCAATTCTTAATCATTTAAAAAAAAAAAAAACATTTCAATGCCAAACAACACACAAATATTAAAGCATATTCAAATTAAAATGATATGCATTATAAAAAAATAAAATTAGCTGCAATTTGAAACAAAAATGTAAGAATGCAAAAATAATATAATGAATATAAAATGCACTTCCATGCCTACTACCAAAAAATAATAACTTAAAAGACTCCTACCCTACAAACCCGACAACTCACTACTAAATGATAAATGATCAATTAAACTATAGAAATATTATATTGCACATTAAAAATAACAAAATGCACTTAAATAACTAAAGTAACAATGAAATAATTAGATATTTACACAGTTAATTGCCAATAAACTATTTAATCAATACAAGAATTTTTTTAAATAAAACACAATTTATCATTTAACTACATTCCCACTCTATTTCTCTAAAAACCCAGCAACCCGCTACTAAAGTATACATTTCTAATAAAATATAAAAGACTTAAAAATGAAAACTTACAAACTACATTAAAAAAAAGAGATGAGTATTATAATAGTAAAACCCCTACATTTAATAGAATACCTAATATATATTAACTTGAAAACACTTTACATACACATGGAAAAAATGATAGTTTTACCTTAAAATTCTGATCCTTGATATTTTTTGACTTGGTGATCTTTCTGACATGGTATACAACTCAATATTTATGAAACAATATTCCTGTCATCCACCCTTGGGATAGTGCATGGCATGCATTTAAAGTAAAATAACCAGCAATCATTAAATCAAAAATGAAGCAAGTCATTTGTTGTTTCAGCACACCAGAGCATTCCCCTCGATTAGTTGGAGTATGTAATGTCAAAATCCATACATTTTGTGGTTACATTTATATCATTTTTCTCAGTGCAAGTGGAAGCGGGAACATGTGATAGAAGTGAAACTTGCAGATAGTCACTAATGACAAGGTGCCAGGATCTTCTCCTGGGAAGGAATGTGAGATGATCTTAGAAAAGAGCTGACACTATTTTCAAAAATCATTGCTTCGTTGTGCCAACTGCAAGACGAGGCTACGCATTGCTTGCATGGTTCAGCAGAACTGTACAGTGTACAGCATGGAATAAAAAACTATAGTTCATTTAAAATTTGTGTAGATGTGTAACGATGCTAAAGCTTTAATGGTCTTCAAGCAGGTGCAAAGACAAAATCATAATGGATTAATAGTGTGTTACGCTGGACGTTAAGGCACACATGAGCGTTAGCATTTTCATAGGAAATATCTATAAGGCACTGGTGTAGGTGGGATTGCCATTTTTCAGTCAAAGGCAGCCAGAATGGGCTTGCCATACATTTGATCTGCCTTTTAACAGACAACACAATGTATTCTGGGACTTTAAATATTGCTGTTAACATTGTAACTATGGGCTCAAAAATCCCAGCAGTAAAATGCAGTTGGGTAAAAAGCCAGGACTTGCTGAAGATATCACACAAAACAATGGGGCACTTTGTAGCTATGCATTTTGTTGGTATGTGGAAAGTCTTGTTTCATGTTTTCACCATTTTCCCATATGCATGGTAACAGCACTGTTTTGACAGGTATTTAAAGCTTGGGGTGTTTGGCGGGTGACCTGATATCAATATTGACTTGTTAGAAAAGAGGGATGATGTGTCAAAGGGTTTTACCCATTCTGTATCTGTGCGTATATGTGATTGTACATATTGGCCAAGATTTGTATCTGTCAGTGAAAGAATTAAACATTGCCAAAAGGTCAAACATGATTTTAATATTTCCAGATTCTCTACAGTGTTTAAAATAAGTAGATCAGCCCTAAAACACGTGTCTAAACCCTGCACCTCTTATCTAAGCACACAAAACTGGAGGTAACAAAAGGAAGCAACAATAATTTAGAGACATCCCTAAACAACCAAACTCAAGCAGAATAATCTTAGACCAGTCTTCTTGCTGCTACCTGGAATAACAAAGTTACATTGTGTTGCCCTCTTCAGAAATAAAAAAAATGACTCATTCTTTCTCACTTTTCACGCTTTAAATGTAATTTTAGTTTGTGGTTGTGCAGGTGTTTATCAGTGTATATATGTTTACACTGATGAGGGCTGTTTCCCTTATGATTGGTTTTATCAGTTATTTCAACCTAAAACAGGATAGCTGAAGTCTAGCCTTCAACTTATTCAGTATTGTGATGACAAGACACTGTCCTCCCCCCCATCCCAGGAAGCAACATTAAGACCCTCAAAGTACAATTTATAGACGTGCTTGTGCCACTTCACAAAACTAGTACTTGAGTTATTTGTGACCATCGAGACGATTACACCAATTAGCCTAAGGCTCTGGCCACATTCGTGGGTAGAGAAGCGTACACAAGGGTAGAACCTTAGACACTTAGGGTTCCTCAACGCAGACGTACTTACCCTTTGGGGACAGTTATTAGAAGAACGCCTGATTCCAAAAGAAGGTGAGGCGGCGTTCAACAGTCTCATATTTCAAACACCAACAGCCTTACACCTTAATACATTCAAGAACACAAAGGCAAGTGTTCATTTATTACATAAGATTATGAGCAACACAGTTCTGCATTTACACAATCCCAGTCCACATGAAAAATTTGCACCACAAAACTTGCAAACACAGAAGCCCTCAAGTCTACAAATATGGAGCACTTGATGAATCGGCACCTGTCCCAAACACGGGGAACAGGACACTTTGGGAAACAATGGCTGCCCAGCCAGATCCTCAACACCTATGCATTTCACTTCCACCGCAGCAGAAAACTGAAAATGCACTAAATGACATCTTGAACTTATCAACATAAAATGATCTTTTAGTGATTATTAGTGGCCCACGTAGCATTAGGACAGCCAACCTAACTGCCCCACGCTCAGTCCCTTTATCTCTAATAATAATAATAAAGAATCACTCAAGATGTAAGACTTCACCAACTCTGACTTGTACTGAGGACCCAATAGCCCTCTTCCTGCCCATAATAGAACCGTCACAGCAATTGGATGAATCACTCAATCTACCTAAAGATATTTCACTAAAAACAAATGGAGAAGAACATCCCAATCTCCCTGGTGTTGGACGCCCGTACAACGAACTCAAATGACAACAAGAGCATTGTAAATGACGCAACATGGTGGTCAGTAATGAAGTCCACTATGGATGCAATAGTGAATGGAGTCAGTCTACTTGCAGATAAACCTGATACTCAAATAGACTTACTGCTAAATATGGCATCCTACACCATGGCAATTAGAGCTAAATTAGGAAGACTAAACAATCTATGTAACTGTGTAAAAGTAGAGGTTGTAGACAGAAACACTGATTGCTCATGCTTCACGCTTCTAGACAAACTAACAGCTCCCCCAGAGATAATGAGCAGCTTAGTTCAATAATGAAAACAACTAACAAAACAAGAACAAACACTAATATAAACACAAGAATAAAGCTTGAGAAATGCTCAGCTGCGGAAGAATAAAAATGCAGCGGTACAAAGGAGAAGCACACCGAACAAGCACCAAAGATTGAAGTACTGGAAACAAAAAGCCTAACGGCCCAGACCCCAATGCAAAGACAATCTTGTAACTCTGAAGGTAAAGCTAATTGAGCGCCCATCAACGAGCCAGATTCAATGGGGGCAACAGAAATCAGATCATCTTGTTCCCCTCCTAAGGCATCAAAGCAGTTCAAAAAGGCTCATCTGCATCATTAAAATATTTTCCAGTATTGGCTGAACAAAAAGAGAATAAAACAAAGCTCAAAGACAGATATAGTCAACAGACCAAGCCTACGCAGTGCAGGAAGACAAGTTAATTCTCATTCTTTATTCAGCCGTATATGGCCATAAAAGTCAGAAACAATACAAAGCAATTAAATGGTTATAAAACAAATAACTCCATCAAACTCCACAATATTTTCTAAGATAAACGATCCAATAACCATAATGCACACTAGCTAATGCTCAACAAAATAAAACTACAGCATATAAGTCCTTTAAAACAATTCACATATCTGCACATAAAGTTCATGGGGCATCTACAAAATATGAACTAATCAAGTACAGTAAATATCTAAAATCAGAATAAAACATTTTAAAACAGGCAGTACTATTTATCCATAGTTTTCCTAGGTAAAACAGCTGCTTTAAGGAAAGAATATACCCTGACACATATAATTGGAGTATCTAATTATTGAAATTTGTGCAAGGCCTATTCACAGCTTCAGGACCCCAAGGATTATAAAAGCGGTTTCAAAAAGAGTCTCTGGTCATAAATAAAATAATTACAAAAAAAGATGTAATGTATTAGTGATTGTGAGGAAGCCCCCTCACAGGGACAAGCACTCGAGGAGCCTCCCAAGGCGTCAGTTGACATTCAAAAACTCATAAGCCACCATTCCGAGCCTGATCTAAAATGGAAGAGAAGGGACCTCTCCCATTGCATTAGGTCAAGAGAAAGATGAAGAACGAACTCTGAGCTGGCAAGGATACAATAGTAAGTTGAGACAGAGCTCTTGGCAGCTCCTTCTGCATTCCAACCTCAGCACAATGTTCCAAACAGGGACATTTTATCCTAGATTTTTCTCCTTTCTGTAACCTAATTGGAGAAAAGACCAACAAAGACAATCCCAGCACTTGAATGGTTGTGTCAATGTATTTCAACCATGGTATAGAGCCCCACTTATCCAGGTGGAGACAATCTGAAATGATCTCTCTACTGAATGTGGCTTGGGGATTTGTCCATATACTGACCCAAAGAAGTAGAGGTGTCATTTGGACACTATCCTCAATAAAACGTTCCTTAATCTCTGTGTGTAGGATAAAACTAGAGGCTGAGGGGGGAGCTGTTAAACTCTGCTACATATACAATCTTCCTCACGCTGAAGGGAGGGCTCCTACAAGAGCCTCAAATCCCTGCCCCATATGTACCCGCAGGGACAGACTGAGCGTTATATATTTTTAATACAGGTAGAATTGTCCGCTTACCCTTTGTACTGAAAAGATTAAAAGTATCTCCTGCTGATCTACTAAGTTTAAGACTTGAACTGACCAATTGTGGCTGCCAAGAGCTTGATGAGCTAAATGTAACACCCAGGTAGGTGAAATCCTTCACATTAGATAGGAACTGCCCCTTTATAGGTAACCTGCCGGGTTTCGATTCTTCCCGGTACGCAGGCCACAATGTGAGATATACCATAATTGGTAACTACATCTAAACTGTCCAGGAACTGGACAAACCGGTCCACCAACACACGCAAGGCCTTAGAGGTGCGAGCCAACAGGACCGCATCATCCGCATATAAAAGTGCGGGGACCTGAGTATCTGCCACTCTAGGGGTATCTACCTGAACAGAAGTCAGGTAAGGGCCAAGAACATTGATGTATAGAATGAACAACATAGAAGCCAAAATGCTGCCCGGGCGCACTCCGCGCTTGAGGCTGAAAACCGAGGACATTTTGCCATTTTGGTTAAGGCGTACTTGGGCAACTAGGTGCGAGTGCGGATTAAATAGTAAATTCACCAAAGACACTTTTTCTCCTATGTCCAGAAGTTTTAACCACAATTTAGTTCTATTAACAGTGTCAACGCTGTTGAGAGGTCCATAAAGGCCAAATGAAGAGGACATCGTTTGGCTAAGGTGTATTTAATAGTTATTTAACATAGGTTCAAGCACTGTTCGATCATTCCCAAACCTGGTTGAAACCCAAATTGGAGCGTAGACAGGATGTGCTGCTCCTGGACCCAATCAGCCAAATGATTGTAAATGACTCTACCAATAATTTTCACAGTACTGTCTAGTAAGGAGATGGGTCTATGGCACATTGGAGACATCCTGCCACCCTTTTTAAAGATGGGTACAATCGTGGCCAGTTTCCATGACTCAGGGATATGCATGTTTAGAGAGCTATTGAAACCGTTAGTAATCAGGGGTCCCCAGAGGTCAATATTGCTCTTTAATAAGTCAATGGGGGTCCCGTCTGGGCCTTGTGCCTTACCACCAACGCTCTCCTTAATCGCAGATTCAACTTCTAACAAAGATATAATAACTGGGGGACATTGCTGAGTCTGCAACATAAGAACTCTATTGCCTCCTCTACTAAATCTAGGTGGTAAATAGCTGAAAAATGGTCCACCCAGTCAGTGCCCAATATGTTGCATTGCGTCAGGGAATTATCAGGGGCTGATTTTAATCTAATTCTGTTAACAGAATCCCAAAAGAGTTTACTTCTGCCACCAACTGCAGCTGACTTCAAAATTTCACAATCCTGCTTATGCAGGGCCTCCTTCCTGTCTCTAAGGGCTCGTTTGTATATGCGGCGGGCAAGCTATCCTTCTGACTGTACTCTCGGGGAAGCAGTTATTATTATTATTTAGCATTTGTAGAGCGCATAGCTACCCAAGGGCATCCCAGCGCTAGTGGCTAAACAAGCGGGTAGGTGGTTAGAAAGTACCAAAGGTGAGTGGTAGATTATAGGGAAGAGTGTTGGAAAAGCCAGGTCTTGAGAAGTTTTCGGAAGGGAAGATGCCGGATTTCCGAGCGGAGGTGTAAAGGCATTGTGTTCCAGAGTCTGGCAACATTATGGGAAAAAGATCTTCCTCTGCTTCTTGCCCTTCTGATTTTGGGGATGACTGCAAGATTGAGGTTGGCCGAGCGAAGGCATTTCCCAGGGCAGTAGGGGGTAATGAGAGAGTTGTTGATGGCTGGGCCCTTTCCCCACATGGTCTTATGGGCTATTCACAGAGCCTTAAACTTTATTCTATCCAAGACAGGTAGCCAGTGTAGGGTCTTCAGAGCTGGTTTGGCCAACTAATTTTTCGGGACACCCAGCGCAGTTGTGTGCGACTTGGAGCTTCCTTATTGTTGCTTTGGGTGCTCCTAGGTAAAGGTAGTTTCCATAGTCCAGACGTGATAGGACTAGGGCCTATATCAAGGTCCTTCTTGCATTCATTTGTAGGATTTGGAGAACCTTTCCGAGTAGTCTGATGGTGCCATAGCAGGCCCCTGTTACTCTCACTGCTTGGTCTTCGAACTTGAGAGAGGTATCCAACCAAACGCCCAAGCTTTTGATTCTGGTCTTGGGGTTTGGAGCCGGACACAGGCAAATGGGCTATATCTGTTTGAATTCCATGATGGAGGTGTTACCCAGAAACATAAGTTCTGTTTTTCCTCCATTTAACTTGTGGCAGGATTGCTCCATCCAGGAGGCCACTTTCTCCAGACAGGTTTCACAGTCAGAAGGAAAGCTTCGGGGTCCATTGAGAGTAATTAGTAGCTGCGTATCGTCTGCATAGGTGATGATTTTTATCCTATGTGGCGAGATCATGTCTGCAAGTGGTCGCATGTACACATTGAACAATGTGGGGCTCAGGGAGGATTCCTGTGGGACTCCGCAGCTGAGCTGTAGGCTTCTGGATGTTGACTCCCCTGAGAAGACCTGGAAAGTTCTATTGTCTAGATAGGAATGGATCATGGTAGCCGCCTCACCTGAGACACCCATCCTCCTCATTCTCTCTAGCAAGATGTTAAAATTAACTGTATCGAAGGCTGAGCTCAGGTCTAAGAGGATAATGGCCACTGCTCCTCCTTGATCAAGGATCATCTTAGATTCCTCAACCACTGCGAGTAGGGCTGTTTCAGTTCCGTGATGGGGGCGGAAGCCTGTTTGGGTGCGGTGCAGGAGGTCATGGGTTTCTAGGTATGCCGAAAGGGTCGAGTTCACATGTTTTTCCAGGATCTTAACTATCACAGGGAGCAGTGATATAGGTCGATAGTTACCTAGATCATCAGGGTCCAAGCTAGGTTTTTTAAGTAGAGCCTTCACCATGGCATGTTTCCATGGTGCGGGAACTAGCCTCGTGGTGATGGACACATTTACCATTTCCAGCATAGGAGGGAGTATCACATTTCCGGCTTTGAGTAGAGCGTGGGGGGGAGCTGGATCAAGGGGGGAACCTGATTTTATTTGAGAGAGGATATCTAACAGCTTCGCCAGATCCATGGTAGGGAATTCCTTGAGTACGTGGGCAGGACAGAGCGGGGGCTTATCCGTCGATAGGAGGTCACTTGGGCGGGGTGGACTCGGAGGAGATCTCAGGGGATAGTCCATATCTCGTGAGCTCTAAGAGATCCTTTGCAACACGAGAAATTTCTCTGGGAATGTTAGCGGCCGAATAATGATGTCTTCATAGTAGGATGCCTGTGCAGTTTTTATTTCTGTTTGGTAGTGTTTTATAGATTCTCTATATTTTTGTTTACTCAATCTGTTATAGTCTATCGTACATTTTCTCTCCAGTCTTTTACACGCCTGTTTAAGTGAACGTAGTTTGGGGGAGTACCAGGGGGACTGTTTCTCTCTTACTTTATGGCAAGGTTTAGCTGGGGCTACCAGATCCAGTGCAGCCTCAATCCAGCTAGTGAAGTTTTCTGCAGCTGAGGTAAGATTTTAATCATTTTTAGGTTTAAGGTTTTCAAGGGCTGTGATCCAGACATCTATGTGGAGTTTGGTCCCGGGCCGAACTCTCTTATTAATCATTTCAGTAGCCGGGGGTTGGGGGGGGCAGCTAATACAGATGGGGATCAGGGAATGGTCTGACCAGGGCAGGAGGATGGGGTCGCCTACCGATAGTTCGGTGTTGTTGGTAAAAACTGGGTCTAGTGTGTGTCCTTGCTTGTGTGTAAGGCCTATGACTTTTTGAAGGAGTTGAATTGCTAACAGGTCCTGAGTAAGATCTGAGGCATCGGCCTTGTTAGGGTCATCAAAGTGAAGGTTGAAATCCCAGAGAAGAGTGATATTGGGGAATGCTCCTGCCAGCGTGGCTGCTACATCAGGAAGTGATTTAAGAAATTGCCTACCGCCACCAGGGCGGCAGTAAATGAGAACTCCGGAAAAGGAGAAGACGGCGGATGGCGAGATAGTAAAAAAGAGGCTCTTGCAGTCAGCAATAATATTAAGTTCCACCGTACATTTAAAGGAGCTTTTATATATTATTGCGACACCTCCACCTTTCTTTTTGTCACGGTCTTTCAGCTGGATGCTGTAGCTAGTAGAGAGTGTTTGCACCAGGTCTGGTTCGGATTCTTTATAGAGCCAGGTTTCAGTCAGGACTAGTACATCTGGGTCCTCATCTTCCAAGAGCATCTTCAGCTCAAGGGAGTGTTTTGGAAGGGGTCGGCAGTTTAGGAGAAACATTGTAAGTGTGTGTGGGTGTTGAGTTTCTGGTGTCCTCTCTAAAGGCAAGCGGAAGCTGAATGTGCAATGGGTGCATCACTGCTCCTCACTAAATGGAGGCATCGAGTGACGGCATTTGTCATTGCAGGGTTTTCTTAGTTTTAGTAGTTGGCAGCGCAAGTAGGCTGTGTTACCTATGGTTTGAGGGGCAGGGGTTTTGGCCCCTGGTCCCGGTCGGGCGCGGACGGGCGCAGGCGGTCTTGCCTTAGGCGCGCCTTCGGCGCACCAGCGGTGCGTCCGCGCTGTTATGCGTCTTATGAGGCTGATTCTCCCGGAAGCTCATCCTGGGCTCCGCCCCCAACTCCACCTCCTCTCTTCCCGCTCCCTCCACACAAATGGAGAACCGCAGTAACCTGGGGAGCGGGCAGTGTCAAGCAGAAGCCCTGAATCGGTAAGTGCAATTAGTAAGATAAGACTAACCTTAAGTTCCGATTCGCTCCTGAGCAATTTTCAACAAACCAACGGGGATCTCCATTATCTTTCCGTACTGATTTTAAAAGAAAAGGTTTGATGGTCTGGACTAATGTATAAAAATGGCCTAACATATCACTTCCACGTGCTGCTGATAAACGTTCCGAAACAGATCCCCTGATTGACTTAAAATGGTGCCCAGTACTGGATCTTTAAGGTGCCAGATTAATCTAACTCTATCTCTGGAGTGCTGAGTTGGCAAATAGCACTGGTTGGTTTGACACTCTATATGGGAAGAACCCCAGAGATGGAAAGGACATTATGAGCCCCCCATTCCGTCTGCACAACCTCTCCTTTACAAAACGCACTCCACGAAATTCCGAATTATAAAGGTATAGTCAATGATCGAATGCCGACCCTGCCCCCTAAAAGTAGGTAGTGGACACTTATCCGTGTTTAGATAATCGATTCTATCGACAAGGTCATGGGAGGCTAGGTATTTTGCCAAATTAAGTCCCCATGCAACACTAAGATCTCCTAGAGGTCTACCCACATATGGCCCTCCCCCACCTATTTTAGCATTGAAATACCCACACAAAATATACAGTGGTTGGGCCGCGATCTTATCCTTGGAGGTTTTTAGACTAGGTAGGAAGTTAAACAACTGTGTAAAAAGGGTGCAAGAAGAGTTGATAAAATCATTATTATAAAAATTAATTATGTAAAAAGAAAAACAGGAGGATCTGTCCTGGAGCTTAATAACTTGGAAAGCTGAGGACCCCAACTCAATGGGATTTACATCTACACATAATTTAACCCATAACCATATTACAAGATCTCCTAAAGCTTCACAGGAATAACATGCATAACCATCAAGAACAATAGGAGTAGAAGCCCAGGTCTCCTGTGGGGCAATGATATTGTATTTATTAATGAAGGTCTCCAAGTCTGGTTTGTCTGCTTTCCCTCTAAGCCCTGCGACGTTCCAACTTAGAATAGAATAACTACGATCCACCTTCTGCCCAACTGCTGCTCCTAACGTGGGGTCAGGTTACTCGTCATCACTAAAATCACCAGGTGAATTAACCCAGGCAGATGACAATCAATGTCTGCAAGGACATCACATCTATATACTATAGGAATGTTAAAAAGCAAAATGGCCCTTGGTTTGGTAACTACCGGGCCATGTGAAGGAGCCCCAACTGATATTCCAACAAGACTGGGGGCAGTCTGGCGGGAAAAGGAAGGGTACCAGGGATCAGAAGAAGAAATTTAAGCCCCCCTCCAGTTGATTCAGTACATTGTCAGTCCTCAAAGGAAAAGGGACTGAGCCCACCACTAAAGATGACCCTGCCTTGCTATGCAAACAACAGATCCAAATTCAGGTGAAACCATTGTACACAGATAATAAGAAAATAAAACAACCTCAGTCAAACCTGAGATCAACCCCAAAACAGCTAATAAGGCACAACACCTCAATTCAATCAACGTCCCATGGTGGGAACAGCATCATAGCTAACATAAGTGCTCCTCATAGAGGTTCACAATGGAAAGGAAACAAAATGCAAGCGATTGACTGCTGTTGACACAAACAGAACCACTACTCAATAACATTTGCACACCCAGACAAATACGCGCCCTCAAATAATAGATCCTGCTGCATATACTGGGACATTAAACTAAGAGGCCTGTAAAGCTCCACCTGGTGGCACCATTTGAAATGCTTTTTCACTCCTGAATACAAGTCACGTGGCCCTGAAGACATACTAAACAGAGGTAACAGTATAAAACATCTGAAGGCAATATTATCGCACATTGAATCCAAAGATATCTCCTCGGTAGTGTTCAAAGACCAACAGAGCAACAACACAACAGAGGCTACAGAAGAGACTTTTGTTTCACCGGCCATAGGAAAACTGGCTTGAGAGCACAAGGATTACTTTTTGAACTGGGGAATCAAAATAAAACCACACAGGATGGAAGGTATTCCAATATACTAAAACGTTCTAACAAAAAAAACTTGCTAAAATTAAAACACCTGCAATTAGAATTCAAATAAATCTGTTGTTACAGGAGCAATAAGCTTGGAGTCTTTTTGGTGCCCTGAGGCAAATACTGACCCATGGTGGTCAGAGAGGGAACAAGTAGGAGGTCAGTGATTTTCCCAAAGTCAAAACAGAAGAAAACTGGTCATAGCTGTCCCTGGCATTAAAGCCTAGTCCTTGTGCAGAGAAAGGTTTAACCTGACCCGTCTCGCAAATCAGTAAACTCCGACACGACCTCTGGAATCACATAAAAGACTATGAGCCTACAAGAAGCCTAGAGTTTGGATTCCTCTAGCAGGCTCCAGTGAAGTTTCAATGCCAGCACCTAAAAAATTAACTGGGGCGCCTTGCAGGAGGTCTTACGGAATATATTAGAAATACTCTATATACAGTATCAACAGCGTGGCTCCTGCAACTAATTTTATGTTAAATATAAATTGACCTTTTCATTAAACTTAATGGACCTGTACAAACTAAAACAATAGTTACATAATATATTCACATTCACCCATCCGCATCAACTTAGAAGATCATGCACTTCTGAAAACTTCAGGCAAGATTTGAGATGAACACATGTCGACCCAGTTCCTGATGACAGGGGACTTCAACTTGTATCTATTTTTCGAATGCCCCCAAACTCAGTGCTGGATTACCAAATAGGCAAAGTAGTCATTGGCCTATGGGCCCCAGTCCTTTTAGGGACCTGTGACAACAGATCAAAATAATATTGATTTGATATTGAAATCGATCAGCAATGACACACGAACGACTGAACTCACTTGCCCTTATGGTCACTGAATACGACGTCTTACAAAAAGTAGACTTCCAAGATTAATAACATTAATGTTTGTCAATGTTTAGTTTTATGTAATAAAACTGGTTGAATAAAATTGTTGGGTGGTAAAATTAAAATTGTATTAGGAGATAATTTGTGAGGGGTGCCCCAAAATTTCGACTGCCTGAGGGGCTCCACAGGTTTCAATCCAACACTGGCAAACTGAAGTGCTTGCTTGTGGTAGCAAATATTCGAGGATTCCAAAAAGTAAAACTTCAATACAAAGGAAAGATAATGTATGGTCCAACTTAATCAATCCTCTTAGTGCCCTGGGTCTGCAAACTTTGAAAGTCCCTTTAGCTGGGGAAAAACGTCCCTCTTTCACACATTTCTCTACATTTATGACAGAAGTCTTTGACTACACCCTGGTGCTTGTGGACAGTTTTTTGCACCAGAGAAGAATTCAAAATCTTACCGGTCTAAGGCAGCGATCGTTTATCCCGGAACCGGGAAACTAATATTAAACTTCAGTGCTTCTCAAAGCAACACGTATTCCCTGCTCCTGCTGGCACTGGTACTCTATAGAGAATTAGATGGCCCTTAGGCATGGGAATACAAAGTCAACAGGTGGCAACAGAGTATGGAAACCATTCTAGACATTCTGGCAAATTATGGCAACACCAAAACAAATCCGTAAAATGGCTACCGGAAGAACGTCCATACAAAGAAGAGTCAGCCATATACTTAGAAAAGCAAACCAAAGGGAACTCAACCAGTCCCTCAAAGCCAAAACAAGAAAAGCGAGGACCCAATATAGGAAATCTATTTCGGAAGAACAACAAAAAGTAGAGGATGGGAGAGGACTGCTGTTGTACAGTCACTGTAACTATTGGGTTTTTTAAGGTCTCAGCCAGGAGAATGTATGGTGGCATTCCTCCTTTGGTGGGATGGGCTCTGTTGTACAAAAAAAACACGAAAAACAAGCAAAATAACTTGCGTTCCCCTGCAAGACTGGATTAGTTACACATCACAACTACATGGAACTATTAATGGTGCATCCGTAGTGATACATTTCCCTGACCAGCAAGGGGCTGGTCATTGCAAAAGCTGAATTAATACCCATCCAAAAAGCAGAAATAAAAATCATAGTTGAGAACACTGGAAGGAATGGGGTTCTCGACCCCAATGGACTACCTGAATCGCTATTTAAGGACAATCTATAGATCTATGGGCAGATATGCTGACTCTACTATAAGAGCAGTTCTTGAAGGCAAATGCATTGCCAGAAAGTTGGTGAGGATCCTTTTTAGTACCCATAAACAAAAAGAGTCATCACTCTTCTCCAAGCAAGTGTGGGCTAATAGCTTCACTGGCTATCTAGGGGAAATCATTCCCAAAGCCCATATTAAAGCACTTAGAGGAATGGGAAAATCACAATAAATGTATACCTATTTATCTAACTGGTTTCAAAGAGGGCACAGGTGGCTGACAATAAAACATATGAAAATAACGCGACCCACAGGTTCTTGGAACATCCCTTTAGCCTTGAGAGAAAAAGAATGTTAAATAGAGTAATATTCTGTTCAATTTCCTCAAGGGCCTATCTCTATTCACTAGGATCATTTGCATTTGCAAAAATCTGTGGCTTTTATGTGGAAGTTCTGCAACATTCCTTTTTGCAGCTAAACCTCAAGGATTTGTAGAGAGGCAGTAAAAGCATGCCTGAGTGATGTGGATCCCCAAGTGATTGGTGGATTTTTAAAATTCTCGGAAACTGTAGTAATGATGATCAAATTGACTGAAGTGTATAAAACGCTAAAAGCTGTTTTTTAGTTTTGATAAGGTATTTTAATTCTTTCTGAATTATATTATGCAAAAATGTTAAATGTTCTACATTGCAATGATTTTAAATACTTGTGCAATAAATATTTTACTTACTTACTCATCTTGGACTTCTGCCCTGCCCTTCGTCCTCTGCCCAGGGCTGCGGGTTAGAAGCTATCTTCTGGGATTCTGTTTTTATCCTCAGGCTGTACACACTGATTTAAGGATGACACCTTGCAACAAGGCTACAGAGTCTTCCATGATTTTCAGCTACACCCCAGTGAATCACATATTGATCTTTAGAGGGTTCCAGGACCACAGCTTGCAGCCGTCTCACTAGACCTCTACTCAGTCCCACTTGAGTCTCTACTCAGTCCCACTGGATCATTTGCTCAGTCCCACTGGCCCTCTACTCAATCCCAATGGATCCTTGACTCAGTCCCATTGGATCATCTACTTAGTCCCACTGGATTATCTACTCAGTCCCACTGGACCTCTACTAAATCCCACAGGATCCTCTACTAAATCCCACATGATCCTCTACTCAGTCCCACTGGAACTCTACTCAATCCCACTGGATCCTCTACTCAGTCCCACTGGATCCTCTATTCAGTCCCACTAGACCTCTACTCAGTCCCACTGGATCATCAACTCAGTCACACTGGACCTCTACTCAGTCCCACTGGATCCTCTACTCTGAGAAGACATCCCTTGAGGAGAAACATCTTCGGCCCAAGGTACTTGCATAAAAGCACCCTCTGTGCTCTAGCATCTCCATCACCATCTGACCGGTGGTGCTTCTCGAACTGCTATATTTTTGGGGCCGTCTATCCTTTGCAAGATTCCCTGCAGACAACGGCTGTGATCCTAACCTTGTGCAGCACAGACCTGCTTGTTGTAGGACGTTTGCGGCCTTTATCAGCTGAAACCTAGCTGACACCCAATGGCAAACTCCTGAGGCTACAGGGTGACAAAGACAATGTACTGTGCTTGAACAATTTCCTGGCTTGTGCTCAATGTCTACGGCTATTACTTCCATCATGGAAACAAATGAGGCTTCTAACGGAAAACAAATGTTTTTTTTTGTAAGGCTTTTTAAAAGGAGGCACAGCTACATGCCCCTCAATAACATAATGGTTTTAGAAGCTGACCACCTTGTAGCACACACATTATCAGTGATATAACATCATATAGTACGAAGAAGGAGCCTGCACCAGTGCAAAACACAATTGCTTCTGTTTCAGTAAAGACCCGGTAGAACTTTCTGAAACTGAATGGGAAACTTCAGATCCACCAGTTTTCTAATATCTTGTGTGCCGATGGAGCAGATAACCATTCACAAGCCGTTCACAAGCCGTCCTGGGGAATCTTTGGGCTGCGAACCGATTGGACCCCTCTTCTCCCTCTACAGGACAGAAGATCTTGTTGGACCACACACGCCATTCATAGGTACCTGAGGCGAGAAAGTATGGCCATTACATGACTGTTTCCTTCAAAACTGGAAGTCATTCGGATTGGCTACTATCAAGACAAGTGAAAGGGCATTGGGTGTGCCTCTCGCAGAGGAGAGAAGTCACATCAACAATTACAATCCCAGACACCAATAGTCACCTTTAATGACACTGCCAATCAACCTTTTACACAGACATTGGAAAGTTCTTGCTACGTGACATTGAATCCAGAGGCAGATAGAAGGCCCACAGTGTTGGGGGGAGGGTATTAGGCGTCATTGCAAATACCAGATGTTTGTTGAGAAACCTGGTTACAAATGAGATATAGATATCTTCTGCCCTATTCAAACAACTTACCCAGCATGCTTTACACCACATTATTCTAAAGCCAGTTAAGGTGTGTGAGGGGTTCTTCCTGCATGCAAGGCAGCCTCACTCCCCATACAGATTGAAAATAAAATGTCATATTCTTCTGGTGGGATGGCAGATTGTGCATGATTCCCAAGTAAATAATGTATTAGCAGAGTGAAGGCATTAACATACTGAAGGCTTTCAGCGAATATGCTGCTGACTCAATCATCCAAAAATAGTAGACAAAATGTGCAATGCTGACCACACTGCAACCTACCTACACCAGTCAATCGGTGCAAGGATGTAGGGGACAACAGAGCTTCCGGAAGGCACAAGAAGTAACCATACTCAAGTCTTTGATCTATATTAACCAGTTTTCCACCTGTAATGCAAAACAAAATCCAAACAGGAAATACCCAGAAAGAACCACATATTAGTGCTCAGTCAGTGGATCTATCAAGGCACCACACATTGGTGCCATTGCCCACCAGCCTGTGTGTGTGAATATACGTGTCACTTGTATACAACAATTGTTCACAGAGAACCAGAATACAGCCACTACCAGACCCTAGAATGGGATGCTTTCAATGTAGTGACATGGGATGTTTGTATACAGGAGATAACAGGGGTCCAGAGGACCCCAGAAAGGGAGATAGCTGAAGCTGAGGCTCGTCTTACCGATCAGGGGAAAAAGGCGGATTGTGATTCCGCTGTCATTCTAACCTACAAAGAAGCGAAAACTACCTATGCTGCTCTCCTTGAATGACGAAGGCATTTTAATTTCTTGTTCCTGTTTTGCCAAATGCAGACCTGCCACTCAATGCCATTATTATAGCTTTGGATGGCCTAGAATAAGCTGAATTTTCTCATTTGTAGAGGTGCGATGGTTAGTAGTTCAATCGGTACTGCTATTGGCAGTGCTGGCAGGGGCAATGGGTGGTGCAGGCTGCAGTGGCCTCCCGAGAAATGCCCTGGCACTTACGTTTTGACAAATTAAGCACTGAGCATAGAGATATATTGGTTGTTAATCTATGAGGGCTTGAAAAGTGAGGTGATTACCCCTAAATCTGACTCTCACCTCTGGTGGTAGCCAATGATGCCCCCTCAGAGCTGGAGAAACATGATAGTTTAAGTAGGTGTTCTTGGGTAACAAATCAGAGAATTGTGGCCTCTGATGCACTTTGCATTACATTTACAATTGTGTTATTTTTTACTAGTGCCGACGTAGGGTTGATCATAAATTCCACATGCTTGTGGTCACATTTACCATCAGCATTTATCCGATTGTATCTTTGAGTTTCACTGTAAAAAATAAAAATGCAAGATTAACTCATGCAATACAGCCACAAATACTGTTAGCATGTATAACTTCCCATTTTCAAGCAGCATTTAAATAGGTCACAGAAGCACAGAGGATATCTGCCCCAGATGTGAACCATGTTGGTAGGCCAGAGCAATGCTAGAGATGGAGATGGGTGCCTGGGATCTAGAATCATTGAGGTACCACAACTGTAATGTTACCAGCACATGCAGGTGAGGCAGCACACATGAGGACTTCACTCCACTATTTATTGGGTGCGGTTGACTCAGATCTAGTTCCAAGGTGCAGTTGTATACAAAGTAATCACAAGCTTATCCACTCTACTTAGTAACCTGTCATGGTCACACGTGGCTTAGCCTCTCACTTCAACTCACTTCCACGTGTCCACAACCTAAGGAAGATGACAGAGGGTAGGGTAGATGAGTACCCAAGTCTCTAGTGGAGGAGAAGAGTGTGGGATAGAATCTTGCTCAATGGAGTAGGAGGGTCTCTGAAACAAGATGAGATGTGGATGAAGGTCAGATCCCCATCTGAATAGCATATTCTTGATGACTATGTTGGGCTTCAGTCTTGAAAATAAATCTATTTCCCCAGAAGCAGAGGATAAGCTTATTTAATCCCTCACCGTACCAGGTATCCTACTGATGATAAAAAAAAGGCATGCTTAGCACCCAGACAACATGGGGGAAGTGATTTAGGAATATTACCTTGCTCCTGCTGGTAGTACATTTTAGTATCAATTAAATTTTGTCCCTGTTAGACCTCACAACCTTTAGGGTGGTCTTCCCCAAACATTTTGCCTTCGCGCCCATTTGCCGAATTTCCTTTAGTTGGTCTTAGGATTCTATGCACTTTACCACTGCTAATCAGCACTAAAGTGCTTGCGTTCACTACTCTAAATATGGTAAAATTTATTTACACCCAATTGGCACATTTAATTTATCTGTAAGTCCCTATGAAAATAGTACTACATGTACCTAGGACCTGTAAATGGCATGCTATGAGAGGACCCGCAGCACTGGTGATCCACCACCAGAACGGCCTTAGATGCCCAGATCTCAACCCAGGAGGTGACACAAGCCATTTGGGACCTAGCGCATAACAAGGCCCCCCTCTACAATACTATGCCACTTTCTCTACAATATTTGTGCTCCGGCTTACAGAGATGTATGAAGCCATCAACAGAGTTGCGTCTGTAGAAAGTCTCTCACTGTACAGAGTTTCAGCCGACAATATATACATATAAACCAATTCTGCATTCTTGGAAAATTATCTTAGTCATAAATAACATGTACAGTCATCTGACAAGGGGACACAGGTGGCTCTGGGAAACATCCTTTACCCTGCATGCGTTACTACGTATGCCATTACCCCGCAAAATCTTTTACAACGCAGGGCTTTACACCGCAAACTATTACAACGCATTCCCCAAAGTAACGCCCTGGTAGAGTTAGAATAGTAAATTGCGTTGTAATGAGGAATGCGTTGTAATGGATTGCGTTGTAAAGCCCTGCGTTGTAAAAGATTTTGTGGTGTAAAAATGCGGGGTAATGGCACGCGGAGTAAAAGAGTGCAGGGTAAAGTGTCCTATTCGGTGGCACTTGACCTCGGGGAGAGCTAGTGTGGGCCAGTGTTTATGTATCCAGATGTCTGGTGTGGAGAGCGTATGATCAATATGTGTGGTGTGCATGTTGCGTTCTGATTGGCTGAGTGTTCCTAACTACATGCATCTAGTTTAATTGCATTTTTGGAAACAGGCCAATTTCCTCTGACCTGTTTGTGGTGCAACTGTCTATCTGTGGGATCGATAAGGGTTTTCTGTGGGTGCGCCTTTGTCTTTGGAGTAAATGAGACCCCCACCTGCAACCTGTCACTAGATAGGCATGGGTTGGGGTCGCAAGGCCTGTCTGACCATGTATCTCTGATTTGGGGTTGATGGGGAGGTCACTGAAAGGAAGACGAGGACACGACAACTTGAAGGTAAGAGGGTAGTTTATTCCCACCGACAACCTCCAGGTCCCGGCAGCAACTGCCGCTCATGAACCCAACACTCTAGAGTGGAACCATCACAGCAGCTCGAGCTGACAACAGGAAATTCCCTACACACCCCCCTTCCTTCACACATTACACAAGAAGTATAAGTAAAACAAAATAAGGAAAACAAGTGCAGAAATAAAGGCTAGCAATTGATGAACAGAGGACACATTAACGCATATCATAATCAATGAACCTTTTAGGAATAGATCTAAATCTGGTAGGTGCACCTCTAGAATTGACATAGTTGCGATGAACAGTTTCTTTACCGTGAACACTCGAAGGCATAACATAATTATGAAACTTTACAGGAACAGATTTCGATCTCGTTGACGCACCCCTAGGAATGACCAGGTCCTGAAGAACAGTTTCCTTGCCTTGATCAACAGAGGCCGTGTCAGTCAAAGGATGATGTACACCAAACCTCTTGTTGACATAGCTGAGCATTGACTCAGGCACCTTGGAAATAGCACACTTGTTCCACACTTATCCGTTCTCCAACACCACTACACGATCCTTCACCACAGACACTCTTTTGGGAGCTGAAAAGCGAGACTCCCCTTGCGAAGGAGACCTGGTTTTTGACTCTCACCCAATCTCCTGTCTTGACAGACAATGAATGATTAACCTCAGACCTGGTACTATACTTAGCCTGAACAGCCACTCTGACATCAGTTACTTTAGATAGTTTTCAAGATCCACCTCCCTCCTAGACATCCATTCCTTGTTTAACTTGGAACCAGCTATTCTCCCTCTCAACAAAGTAAACGAAGCAATGCCAGTGCTGACATGGGGGTAGTTCTTACAGCCCACAACATGTCACTCACCGCTTGCCGCCACTGTAACCCATTTATTAACGCCAGCTGCAAATGTTCCTTGACAACGCGATTGAAACGCTCGACAAGGCCATTACTACGGGGGTGATAAAGAGAAGTGAGAGTGTGTTTGACACCAATTTCCTTAAGGAACACCTGCATCTCACCCGAAACCAGCTGGGTTCCATTGTCCGATACTAATTCTTCAGGAAAACCTTCTCTGAGGAAAACATCCTGCAAAAACTTGATGACTGACGAAGAGTTAACATTCTCTACAAACCTTACCTCAGGCCACTTTGACATATAATCAATCAAAACAAGAGCGTATTTAGGAGATCTCCCAATGAGCCCAAAAGGGCCCGCAATATCGAAAGCCAATTTGGTCCACGGAATATTCTTCACAACAACGGGTTCAACAGGTGAAGGATGTGTCACTTGGGATTTATCACTCGTAACACACGTGCAACAATCTCTAACAAAATGTTCTACATCCTTGTCCAGAGCAGGCCACCAGAAATTCTGTCTTATCCTACGCTTCATCGCCCGTATACCAGGATGACCCTCATGAGCCAAAATTAAAATCCTCCTGCGTAAAGACATGGGAACAACTAACAATCCACAACGTCTTAATGCGCCATTGACCACAGACAATTCGTCCTTAATCTTCTTATAAGGAGCTAGCTCAGAGGGACAATCCTTGTCACTGGGCCACACACTGGCTATGAGATCAATGACCCTGACCATATCCATATCTTCTGACACGCATTCCAACCATTCTCGCTCCAACAAAGCCCCACCAGTAGTATCCTCCAGCGAACACACCGCATACACCATTTCTAAATCATCACAATCCTCAGCCTCAACACCATTACCTGAAAGAGGTAGTCTAGATAAGCAATCAGCCACAAGATTCTTGGCCCCTGCCACATACTCAAGACGATACTGAAATTCTTGCAACCTGTATTGCCATTTTGAAATGCACGGTGTGGCTCTCCCACCACCTTTAGTAGTAAACAAATCGACCAAAGGCTTATGGTCGGTTCTAAGAACGAACACATTTCCCCATAGGAAATTCCTGAAATGCTGAACACCCCACCACAATCCCAAAGCCTCTTTTTCGATAGTCGAGTAAGTGCTCTCAGCGCCTCTCAGAGTCCTAGAGGCAAAACCTATGGTTTCTTCTCGACCATCACTCCTCCTTTGAAGCAATACTGCACCTAACCCCACATTACTGGCATCAGTAGATACAATGCACAAGTCATTTATGTCGAAGAGTTTGAGGGGACCAGCATGCACAATTTCTTGTTTGATGGATTCAAAATTTTCGTTACAAACAACATCCCATACAAATTTAACATTTTTCTTAAGTAAATTGCGCATGGCAGCAGTTTTTGTGGAAAAATTGCTGACAAACTTGGCATAATATTCCACCAAACCAAAAAAGGAACGAAGTTGGTCTTTCTTCGTAGGTATGGGCGCATTTTGGACAGCTTCAATTATTTTTAGTTTGGGTTCAATGCCTTTAACCGAAATATGATGACCAAGGTAATCGACACCTTCCTGCAGAAATTTGCATTTGTCTGCCCGTAATGTTAACCCACTAGATCTACTTATAGTTAATACTTGTCTAACCCTCTCATCATGTTCTGATTCAGATTTCCCATAGATAAGGATATCGTCTTGGAAAAATGCTACCCCGCTTATATCCTTGAACAACTTGGTCATTAGTCTTTGAAAAACAGCTGAAGCTGATGCAAGGCCAAAAGGCATGCGAATATAGCGATAAACACCCTCGGGAGTGACAAAGGATGTCAGATGTCTCGATTCATTACACAGCTCAATCTGATGGTACGCTGAAGAGATATCCAAAGAGGAGAAATATCTGGCACCTTTCAGAGTGGACAACATCTCATTTATGTTGGGTAGTGGTTGGCGATCAATCCAGATGTTGGCATTGAGGTCTCTCAGGTCAACACACATGCGAAGAGACTTGTCAGCCTTACGTGCTAAAACAATGGGAGCCAACCACTCTGAACCTTCGATAGGTTCAATGACCCTGCACTACATAGTCGTTCCAACTCGCATTTAAGTTCATTGCGTAAACTCAAGGGTACCTTACGAACTTTGTGGGCCACTGCTTTTGCACCATCTTTTAAAATGATGCGATGCTGAAATCCTTTGAGTTTTCCTAGATTAGCTTGGAAAACCTCTGGAAAAATGTGTGCCCACCTGTTATTAGAAACCTGAGAAACACTACCCGTAGTCAGGACATTAGGCTTGTGGTGACATAACGAATTGCGGGACACAACCTTGTCGGGATGATTGGGGTCTAAGATGATGTTAAGAGCACCTTGCTCATCCCACCCCAGCAAGTTTGTACCCTCTTTAACCACAAATACAGTTCCACTAGCTTGGTCGGGTGTCAAAAGCTAAATTCGCTGAGAATTTTCCCATGACATCGACTCTCTTGCCCCCATACGCGAAAATTTTGATATTCGACTGTTCCAAATGGACGTGAGCCAATTTACCAAAATCATTTGCATTAATGAGAGTAAACGGTGAACCAGAATCAGCAAGAAACTTAAGAGAGGTGCCGTTAACAAGAATCTCACAAGAAGGAGATTTCCTTTTCTGCGATCCCCTTAACAAGGATAACTCAACTACACCTTCAGATGTTGGTGAGGAAGATGATAACATCAGTAACTCATAACCTTCCTCGTCAGAATCAACTGCATTTTCTTCAATGGCCTTTACAACACGAGTCTGGTCCTTCTTGGTAATGACAGCTTTGCACATTCTAGAGTAATGACCCTTTTTCCCACATTTGTAACATGTTTGATTAAGAGCAAAACAAAACCTGGCATTGCCTAAATGTAATTTGCTCCCACAACGAAAACACATAGTCTCATTATGTTTACCCCTAGAAACAGCAGTACTGGTGCTTTGTTCAGGTTTGTCTCTGGAAAGAAAAGTGGTCGATAGATTAGGTAACAAACTTTTTGGTTTGGAGACAGGTTTGGTATTAAGAACCTTAATCTCATTGGAAGAAACACTATTGCTCATTTCTTTCATACAAAGCAAAGAATGCTCAACACTCCTAGCTAGTGTGAGCACAGTTTCTAAATCAGGATCGTCAGAAGACAAAAGTTTCTCCTGAATTTTCTTGTTGGAAGTTTTCTCGATCAGCTGGTCACGTATGATCTCGTCTCTAAATTCCCTATAGTTGCAATTGACTGCTAACATCCTAAGAGCAGCCACAAAGTCATCGATTGACTCACCCGGAATTTGAGCGCGTTGTAAGAATTTATGACGTTCAAGGACTATGTTCCTCTTGGGACTGAACCTTTTGTCGAGAGTCTTAATTACAGTTGCGTGATCATCGACAATGATTGAATCACCACTGTCGCCACTTACCAGCGTACTGACTGTTTCAAGACGTAACGTTTTTAAAATATTTCGCCCTCAGCACCTAAATTGTAAACAAAGAGCGACTTTTTCTTCTTGGAGGTGAAAGTTTCTCCATCAATGGCTTCAAGATATGCTTCGAAAGTGTCCTTCCACTGCTCCCATTGAACAGGAGGTGAACCAGCAGATTGTAAAAACGGTGGAGGGGCAGATATGTGATCCATGGCCGAACGTGGGTGAATTGCTGCCTCAACCAATTCAATACCAAGGTAAAACAGTAAAAGAAGTGAACTTGCTGAGTACAAGAGAGAAAAAAAAATATGCCCTGAATAAAATGCACCAGAAAGGAATGCACAAACGAATTTGAGCGAGATGTCGCCACAAATCTATTGACACAATATGCCGACCCAGCTGACATTCATTGCGAAGATAGTGCAGGTGTGCACATCACCAGATGCCCAAGACAGTTCCTTCGTACTTTAATAATAAAATATAGACAGTACCAGATAAAGGTGTGCGCATCACCGGATGCGCTGTGCAGGAAGTTATCCAGAAATGCAGGTCCGCTTTAACATGCAGGTATGCTGCTCGAAGTATGCACTCACCGGCAGAATCCACAATGATGACTGCAAGCAGATGAAAACGAACGGCCTGACTTGAAGATGGCTGCTGGACGTCGGTACGCTTGACATCACCGACGTGACGCGTCAGACATCAAAGACGCTTTAGTGGTGCGCGCACAGCTCGGGGTCGCTATGCAACGGGACGGTGCGCAACCAATGTAGGCTCGAGCGCACACAGAAAAGTCCCAAATTAGACCCCGATTCTTCACCTTCACCGACCTGGCACAGAAACACCAACATTCAGGACGGATGGGCAGCGGAAGCAGCATGAAGCGCCGGGCGGACCAATCTCAAGGTTTAGGAATCAATCAAGGCAGCGTGGTACAACTTCGGGGTCCGCAGGAGCGCCCAAAACACGGATCTGGAGGTGTCGGTTCCCGCTCGTCGCCACTTGAAGGAAGACGAGGACATGACAACTTGAAGGTAAGAGGGTAGTTTATTCCCACCGACAACCTCCAGGTCCCGGCAGCAACTGCCGCTCATGAACCCAACACTCTAGAGTGGAACCATCACAGCAGCTCGAGCTGACAACAGGAAATTCCCTACAGTCACCTTGGGTGAAAACGACAACAATGATACGAGTTCGTAGAACCTCTTCAAATGATGTGGTGGTCATCAATATCATTTTTACTGACATACTTAGTATTGGGCATATATTTGTCATAGCGTACATCGATATTGTCTTTACGGATGTTGACATTGTCATGTGTGTCTAGACCATGGCGCACATTGACATTGCTTCTACTGGTATAAACACTGTTATGCGTGCATAGATTATGGCATACATTGAAATTATATTTACTGGTATCGACACTGTTATGCAGGCATAGTTTATGGCATACATTGACATTACATTTATGAGCATTCACTTTGTTATGTGGGCATAGTTTATTGCATACGATGACAGTGCATTTATTGGTATTGCCGTTGTCAGGTCTGCATATATCATGGTATACATTGACATCGTATTCACCCATACTAACATGTATATTGACTTATTAAACCCTGATGTTGTGCTGATCTCAAAATTAGGCAGACAGAGCTACCACGTGGTGGACAGTCACTAGAGCCAGTGCTGACAATTAAGTACTGGTGCAGAGTACTGGAAACCACCGCCTCAATTTTAGCACTGTCGATGCTTCACAAATATCTCCAGAGGGGTGTTGGCTTCAGAGGAAAAGAGACCCTTCGAAACCAAAAGATTGAAATTAAATATAGCAGCAAAATATTGTATTCTATTGAGCCTCATCACGGTGGGATTCTTCCCAGGAGACCTGAGCTGAAAAAAACAACAATCTCTTCATCTGCTGACTGCTTCAGAATCAGCTCCTCTCATTCTGAGTTCCTCCTTTAGGTTTGCGCTCCTTCTCGCACTCACAACCTGCGGTTAGATGCTTACCTGTTGCTTTTGTCATGTTATGTGTATACATGTATTACATGCAGTCAACTTTAAAGTCAACAGTAACAAATAGTTATTGTTGATTGTAAAATGCACCAATACCGCCCAGGGTAGAGCACTGCTAAACAAAAATGTTAAATAAATAAAATAACATATATATAGCTTGGGCCTTTGCGATTCATAACATTTAGCAGTGGTTCATGGGCAGTCTTTGCAGGGCCACTGTGCCAGGGAGTAGTTAAAGGGAGGCATCAGGATGTGATGGGCTTTGTTGCTGAATGTAATGGGAACCTGGGGATCCTGATGCATTTCATACATCATAGCCATCGAGTGGCCCTGTAAGTTATTGGGTTATTAGTTGTGCAGTATGTGAGGCCTGCACAAGTAATAGGTCCACAATTTGCCCTTCCTGGGAACCAAGCACCCCACTGTAGTGTTTAACAATCTCAGGGTAGCGAAGCAGAGCAGTCCAACGCCTACTCAGGGGAGGTGACGTGGGCTAATAGTCATAATTAGCTGGTAACCAATAATAACACTTCAATAAATGATTGTCCAGTCAGGGATTTTTCTTTTGAAAAGGAAAAGCACATTTATTACCCACACACTACTGAGTACTACACAGTATTTTACAAATATATACATCAGGCAAATAGAAATACCTCAGTGACATTCTGAAATCACATTTGACCCCTAAAGGGCCATGTCCCCCAAAGTCATAGCACCCCCATCTATGCCAGATAACACATCACAATATAGGGGGGGGGGGTATCACATTAAATGAACCAGGCCTATTGACTTCGTCAAGGGTCATCTAAACAACATATTGGCTTTGTCAATAGTACACCACAAAGCAAGCCTATTGGCTTGGTCAAGGGGTTAACACATTAAAAAGACTAATAACCACATATTAAAATTCCACCATGAATCACCATAATCAATTACAATGTTTAAATGCAATAATTAAGCATTTTAACATTTATCAAAAACAACTATCAGCCATACAGGGTTAATAAAATATTGAAAATGAACATAGCATGTGTCTGTGTCTTTTCTATACACCTTCAGGCCATATAAAATACAGCCATAGAACCAACCCCCAGGGAGCATTGCACTCCTAGCTGAAAAACAAATGCAATGCTTTAAAGTGAGGGTGAAAATTCTGGGAGGTCACAATTTCCTTGACCCCGCAAATGTTTGGTCACATTTCAAAAATGGCTTCTGGGGGCTGCTGTTATTCCTACAGCCCCCTCAACACTCCTTAAGATCATTGGTGGTCCTCTTGGGGCCACCACAGGGCAAGAAAAAATGGAAACAAGCCTCTCCTGAGGCATTAGGAAGCGCTCCCTCCATGGAAGCAGTGAATATTTTAACAGCATGTCTACCGCTGTGTGCGGGTTTCTGTGTGCCTTTTTCTTTTGCCTTTTCTGTTATGTTCTTTTAATTTTAGTAAGTGCCCACCCCGGCACCCCGCCATCTCCTTTTCGCCTACTTTTGCCATCTTCCCACTGATTGGCTCCTTCTCTACCAGAGCAGGAGCCAGCAGCATGCTTCACCCTTGCCCAATTAGGGTGCTACAGTATGGTGACCATCCAGCTCACCCCAACATGGGCATGTGGAGGGCGCTAGCCTACTGCCTTTGGAGGGGCTCCTCCTCATCTGGTGCTTGTTAGGGGCCCCAGAAATGGGGGTTATTGACCCCTTTCTTCTTCCTGGGGGGCACAACGGTGCTCCCTCCTTCTCTTTTCTTGCCAGGCTGCCCAGAGATGGGTCCTGGGCCCCTTCTTTGAATGATTCAGCCCAAGGTATGGAGTCCCCGGGGCTCGGAGAGCTCTGGGGAGGGCGCCCAACCACGCCACCTCCCAGGCTCATAAATAATGAATGCACCTTTACTTTGAATGCACTGGCCCACTTCAGGGGGTAAATTTAAAATTTGCAGTGGAGCTCCACACACTCCGTTTTCTCTCGGGGTCATAGGTCAAATCCTTTTACAAAGTCTTAACTCGGGTCCCGTTGGGCAATTTGGATGATCCGGGGCTCATTGTTCACCTGGTAGCGAGCTCTCGCCACAAGCGGGCCGTCTGGCCTCTAAAGTGACATTCTTTGCAGGGAGATGGTTCCACTGGCTTCCTGCACCAGCCTTTCTCCTTTTTCTTGTACTCTGGTGCTCCTTTCCTTTCGCTTGGGCACAGAAGTACAGATCTTCCCCAAGTGGTCTTAGGGGTGTAAGTAAACTAGCTTCCTTGGTCCTGGGGTCAACTGTAGGCAGAGTCCTTAGTTCATTCGGGAATCAAGGGGCTTGACCTTCCAGGTGTCTATGGCTGCAGCCGCCGTTCAGTTCCAGGGTCCATATCCAACAACTCTCTCTTGTGCAAGAGTTTTTAAATGAAGACGGAATGATCGAGAAGACAGGCACCTCTGGCCAATCATAAGATGCCACATCACCCCTCCACCTCTGCCCCAACCCTCAAGCACAGCATGATGGAACCATTTAAAATGGCGCCGTCAAGCAGTCACTGCTCACATCTACTTTGGGGGCATCAGCTCCGCCCCTAGCTGACATCACTGCCAGGGTCGTTCCCACCAAAACTTCAAAGGGTAGTCCCCTCCTTTATTGGCTCCAGTTGTCTGGGCATCCTCCTTTGTACATTGTGCCTGAGCTGTCCCAACCCTGGTACAGTGTGGCAGCTGATTAACACGTGCAGATTGTCTTCACCACCACTTCCTCCTCAGGTTCTGAGGGAAGCACTGTAAATGATTCCTTTTGTGTGGGGGAGGTCTTTGTTTCGTCTACTGGGAAGCAGAGTACTTAACTTGGCCCAGCAGGGTGACAATAAGCCTTGACTCTGCTCCTGAGCTGAGCCAGAGAAACATGAAAATTCTGGACTACCCATAAGGTGTACAGGTATGATTTTGGAACTTGTGTAGTCAAACTGGGCACACATGTTTCACCCCAGTTTCATACTTCACATGACTTTGTAAGCTTAATGGAAGGAAACTATATTCTAAGGCAGATTTCCCCCTAGTGTATAATACAGTTTCACTGCAGACAAAACAGTAAACTATACTGACTACACCTATGAGTGCCCACTAATATTATAATGCCTATCCCAGGTCAACATCTTGCCAAAAACACGATCCTTACATGAAGACAAATAAGAAGTTATTTTCTTTTCTCAGTGATAATGTAGTGACCAGCTAAAGGTTGCAACTGCCCAGAAGAACATTCTTAGCACTTAAAACATACCAGTTCTAGAATGGAACTGGTTCTACAGATCAGAAATATAACACATCCCTTATACCAATATTTAACACACTACAAGAATGAAACAATTCTATAATAAAGGAAGAATAACAAGGAAAAATAAATAAAATACACAAATATATAAAAACTTTGAACACTATGACATATAGTCAATGCTGACCACAGCTGGATACCATATGCACATCTTCAAAACACATGCATTGGTTACTCACTTGGACAGAACATAATCTGTTAATTTTACAAGTATTTTCTTTAGGCGCACACCACTTTGGCACGTTCCATCTTGTGGCATGAGTTGATTACACTTTCTTACTGAGGTCTGCACTCTCTCCTATCTCAACACCTCCTCATCAATACATTTGACCACCTTACACACATTCCATCTTCTAAAACTACCGTGAATCCACTAGCATCCACTACCTTTCTTGGCTTGGACCAGTTTGATGAGCCCAATCCCCAGCCTTCAATTCCAATGTTTTTCTGTCTCATATGGCATCTAAATACTTCCTCTGCTTTTCTTGTACAGCACGTCGTATCTTAGCTACTTCAACCCCCACTGTCTTTTCTTTGAATTGCTTTGGAGCATGGCATGCAACCCCTCAGCAACACCAAGGGTGACAACTCTGTAGTGGAATGTGGCATGATTCTATAGCTCCAAATTACATTTTTTATCTTACCCTTCCAATTGAGATCATCTGGAGTTGCCAAATACACATTCTCCTCCAACACCCTTTTAAACCTTTCCACAAGACCATTTTCCCAGGGATGTCCTATTGCAGTTTTCCTGTGTTTCACTCCATTCATCATAAGATATTCTTCAAATTCTCCAGATACGAACTGTGGGCTGTTATTAGTAACTGCTTCCTCTGGGTACTCTTCTCTGCAAAATACTTCCCCACAAAATTCCACTATCACTTTTGACTTCACTTCACTCATTAAAGCCACTTCTTTACATTTCTGAAAAATAGTCCATAGGCACTTCCTTTCAATTCAAACGGACCACATATATCCATTGGTACCTTCTGCCACGTCCTTTCCAGGTGTTCTATAGAAATCACAGGAGTCTCCCTACACAGATGACTTTTGTCACTGCAGGCACTCGCTAAACATCCTTTCACAAATCTTTCCACATCTCGATCCATACCTGGCCACCAAAAGTTTTGTCTCACTTTTCTCTTCATGGAGGACATGCCACCATGCCCCTCATGCAACGTCACCATCAAATTTAGCCTCAAGGCTCTTAGCACCAACAATTTGTCACCACGCCTGACAACACCATCAGGAGCAACACCTCGAACCAAACTAGTATGTAATTGGACAATCCAGGATCTAGATCCTGCTTCCAGGTCCTATGTTGCAATAAAAGCACCACAATCTTCTGCATTTCCTCATTCACCTCTATAGCCCGTTTCCATTCTACCTCAGTGATAGCCTTTTGACTAGAACCCTCCACATAAGGTACTACCCAATCATTCTCTTCATCAGCTCCCTCTGCGGGTATTGAAAACCGAGACAGACAGTCGGTATTAACATTTTTCATGCCAGGAACATAGCAAACATTGAACACAAATTCCTGCAATCTATACATCCATTTAGCAATTCAGGGCATAGCCAAACTGAATTACGTTTGCATGAACCTGAAGGCTCCCTCTGGGGTCATGAATGAGGTCAGATGTTTGGACTGGAGATGCAGCAGTATTTGATTATACACATTGGACAAATATATGGTGAAATTATATCACCCACCCCTCACATTTGTCAACATTTCATTTATATTAGGCAAAGGACGTCGATCTACCCAGATGGTCTGGTTTAGAAATGTAAGATCTATGCACATCCTGATTTTTCCATTAGATTTTTGGGCAATCACTATCGGACTTAACCATTCTGAATTGGCTCTATTAAATTAATTTCCTGCAGCATTGTCAATTCTTCCTTTAACAAACTTCTCAAAGCTAATGGCACACTCTGTACCTTATGCACCACTGGTACTGCAGTTTCCTTCAAAATAATCCTGTGAGGAAACCATCCTAAACCCTTTATAAATAGGTTGGAAAACCTCTTCACCCATTGCATGGTCTCACTCTGCACCAATGCCAGATGTTGCACAGCAGTGTTAGGATACAATGTTATTCTGAATGCCATTTGCTCCCTCCAACCCAATAATGTCCTACCTCTCTCCACAACATAGATACGTCCTGTTGCTGTCCTTGCTTTGAATGGTAGTTCTGCTGGAAAACATCCTATATCAGGTAATTTTACCCCACAATATCCCTCAGGTGCTACCTTGGTTTCTTCCAAAGTCTCCATACCCAGCTTCTCCCATGTGTCCTTATTTATAAGTGTATAAGGCGATCAAGAGTCAGCATAAATTATGACAGGTTTTCCACAAATCTTCGCCTCACATGTAGGTGGGCAGTATGGTTCCACCACCACATTCACATCAGTACTTCACATCCGTATTATGTGCTTCTACCATGTCACACACAACCAACACCTCCACTTCGTTACTAGACTCTAGTTCCTCCATCCTGTCATCACATAACGAACCATGCTCCCACACCAGATTCACACTCTTTTGACTGTCAGCCTTGCACACTGGAAAAGTTCCCAACATTTTTGCATTTGAAGCATTTCACTTTAACAGCTTGACAGCTGTTGGGAGTAGCGATGTGATTGATGCTCCCATACCCATAACATGAGAACAGGCAGTTTTATCAGACAGCACCTCGAGCCCCTCATGGGTGAAGCAGCCACGCTCTACAAATCCTAGTTGATTGATTTATTGAACATGCCTTCTTGTCAGGATTTGGGCAAAATTCCCAGCTTAAATTTGTCCCTTATTCCGGATTGGTCTGAACCTTTTTGTTTAGTAATATTAATTCTGTACACCCCTTCTTTAATTTTCAGTTCTGCAACATATCGTGACATGTTTTCAGTACGTTTTGCAATGGTTATGGAAGTCTCGAAATTTGGCTCCTTAATACTGGACAACTTTCCTTCCACGCTATTACATACTCATCATCCATTTCTTCGTCTATGTATGTATCACTATTACCATTGCTGGAATGGTTACTACACACTGGTAATGTTTTAAGCACTTTTCTACCTTCCACCCCGGAATGGTTTCTTAGTAAAGCTAACTTTCTCATCGCCAGATAGATGTCTTCATCAGTAGCTTCTAAATATGTCTCAAAAGCTTGTCGCCAGTCTTCCCTTAGCATGATAGGATCCCCTGGGGCAGTAGAAAATGCGGGCGAAGGTGAAATGGACTGCATGATAACGTATTGAAATGGTACAATACACTCTGCACATAAAGAGATAAAACTTGAATCTGTTGCAGGGATTCTGCTCTTAGAATAGAACTATATTTGGAACCATAGAACATCAGTATCTATGGGCCTGGGTCCGACGAGCTATAGTGCCTCAATTGCCCTCCTGACCTTACCAGAGAAACAAGTGAATTGGCACTCCAGAACACAATATTATCGACCCTCTCAGGGATCGTGGTAACAGGACACACCCTTTCGCTCTCTCACTCGTACTCGTCCACAATAAGATAACCAGGAGACACGAAGGCAGTTTAGAATATTTATTTAAACTATTTTGCTCTGAAATGCAGAATCCATGTCACAATTAGAAAACAAATGCATCCTAAAAATACTGTTAGCATGGTTAATAATCCATATATCATGACAAGCCCTGTCATTTTATAGGACAGAGTAACCTAAACCCCCCTCTCTTGCTACTGAAGCTAAATGATTATATATCAAAGATCTCTGGGATTACTGGCACACCCTGTACCTTAGCATACACAGATGAATGTTCTACATGTCAGCAGACACAGTGCTCTTGTCTCAGAACTCTTGTTCCATGTATGTGTTTTTGGCTCATGTGCTCATCTATATGATAGGAGATGTGTGCACATAAACATCAGCTGCATTCTTGTGTTATGTCTGAGTGCTAGTGCCTGGCCAGACAGAATAACAATGGACATGTTGTCTGACCTTGTCTGTGGTGTTCAGACTAAATCCCAGAAAAGGAACAGAACACGAAAATATATGCAGGTTCCACTTGAAAGTACAGTGTGGCAAGAAAGTGAACGTATTTATATAGTAACATGTGCAAAGGAAAATGTGGCCTACAACGCACACAATTAGGCTAACATAAGAAAAACCACAAAGGGCCATTCAGGAAAATCATTAACCATGCACCCAAAATGACAACATAAAAAAAATCAACAAAATAAAAGTCAATGTTGCCTGGGGATCAAATAAGAAAGTTACATGTGAAAAATAGTCACCGATGTGTACTTGTAGGGTCAATGGTGTATACCAATCAGCTTTAGCTTCATTCAATTGTGCTGTAAAAGGTAGCACCAATGACCATCAGTGTTGCAATTTCCAAAGTTTCAATAAGGTTTCAGTCAATGAGTTTTGAGTTAATTCCACCCAATCATGCTGCCAGAGGTTGAACCAATGGCCACAAGGGTTGCAATTTTCAAAATTCAGCTACTTCCACATGCAGTTCTAGAATGGAACTGGCTCTACATATCAAGAATGCAACACACCTAACCCTGCTGAGTCCCCTCTGCGCCAGGCTACCTGTGCTCAGTTACCGGGCTGTGCACAATCGTAGTCACACTTGCACAGCTCACACATGTGTGCACACAAATGTGCACACATGTTCACGTGTAAGCAGCCAAGTGCACCATACCCTAGCTGCGTCGCAAAGACCTTTTATTAACAGGCGGACACTGGCGGTAAACATGCGCAGTTCATCTAGCATGTGATTACCGTGGGTGAGACACAAGTTGTGAGACTCACTCACAGTAAACAGTTCAAAACCAGCTGATCAAATAAAGCAAAAAATCTGGGAGTACTGAATGGACAGAACCCGGTTAAACAGGTCCCTTGTCTTTTTATCGAGATCTGCCTTTTTATTCAGAAACCCTTTGTACAATGGGAATTGTTTACAGTTTAACACTCAAGGGCCACGTTTTCACATGCTGTTATCACAGAAAGGCAGGGATAGCCGATATGCAACATATCTGACGCAGTTAAGGGAAAAATAGGAAAATGGGAAAAAATTCAAATGAAAAATCTAATTTGACAGCGCATCTTCTATAGTTTACCATCGGAGTACCCTTGCTGGCAGGTAGCCTGCTGCCACGACAGTTGCCTACGAGGAAGACAGTACCTGCTTTTTTATGAAAAACAATATTTTTTTAAACCTTGCAAGAAACCTTCGTAGGTTAGAGAGCGCCGTCTGTTCAGTTCTACGAAAACTGTCTGCAGATTTCTGAATGCACGTAGGACTGGCGGCCTTGGGGTCGTTATACGTCCTGAAGAACATGTCTCCCTGGACAGGATGCTCATCACGCGACCCCCCCTCCCCCCCCCCGGATCCCGACCTCTCCTCTCCCGCCTCCCGCTCGCCTCGTTTGCCTCCATATTTACAGCCATCGCTGCAGGCCGACAAGTCTGCTGTCACAAGACACTGCCCTCCTCCGCACCGCTCTCAGGGCAATTACTCAACCTCCCTCCCTGTAGACAGAGATGAGGGGACGGAAACCGCCGAGCCCCTGGCGGTGACTGACGGATGGAAGCGTCTGGGGTGAGACCTTGAATTCATCGAGTTACATAACAAGGCTGTACAGGTGTCAACAGCAGGAAATGAATCAAAGCTGTTCTACCGCTCAAAAGCGAGGTGACGGGTCTCTGGGAGTCAGAGGCGAAGTTTGTTATCGCAAAACACCTGGCCAAGGTTCCCACGTCAGTGCGTGACGACCTGCTCCCGTCCAGTCCAGTTTCTTTCTTTGAATTCTGGGACTTGTATATTCCATCATAAAACAGGACTACAAGTACTAAAATTGTAAGAAAAAAAACCCCCACCAGACTGGACCAGCACATCACACATGCATCTGGGAAACTTGGCAGCTGTTGCAAAATTAGGTGATCTGAAGTCTAATGTCTGTGAATGGCAGTTTAGGCAGAAGAGTCGTTAATTCTTCAGCTTACTCCTCTGACAGATATTATTAAAGGCACAGAGGCTAATACTATAGTCCGAGCCGCTTTACTACTCATCAAAGCAGCAAAGCACTTTGTGAAAACTGAAACACTTAAAAGAAAACAATACACTGTCCATGCTCTTTAAGCCCTAGGACCCACAGAGCACCCCACCCCCCCTGCCACACCCCCACGGCACATACAAATGGCTGACAGCAATGTGAGACATCATGTATCTCGTACCCTAGAATCGGAATCCTCCCCTGGAATCAGGCTGATGTAAACATATACAAAATATAAAGCAGAATAAAATTACATCTGTGCCTTTAATAGAATACAAACCACTACTCACAAATGTGAGAAAGGTTCTACATTATATATTGACTGTATTATTCAACCCTAAAGCATGTCTATTGCACCCGAGTCCCATGCAGTAAAGGCTTCTGGTAAAATGTGTAAATGAGGTTTAAAATGGCCGATCCGCGTCCTCCAGTATATTCTGGTATTAGACCTGTCAGCCCTAGGGTGGTCTTCCCCAAACCTTTTGCCTTTAACCTCCTATTTATGCTGATCTTGTTTGCCTCCTGATCAGAAGCCTCAGGGACATAACAGGCTTCCAACAACCTTGAACCCAACACCTGTACTCTGCCTTCTCTGAGTAATACCCTGCCAAGTGATGCCACCCCAGTCCTGGACCCTTGCAAGTGGGCTTGAAAGGTGCTCTGCCATCCCAGCAGGACTGACGCAGCTCCTCTGCTGCGCAGCGCAACACAGAGCAGAACCGATGCAATACCCCTGCTGCATTTGCTTATTCCGTCACAAGGTCTTCACATTGCCCTTGCAGCTCTCAGCCTCATCAGAACTGCTGCTGCGTCATGCATCCCCGACACAGGCCCTCCCATCGCAAGCCTCTCGTTGATAGCAGCCTCAATGATGACGCAGGACTCCACATTGCAAGCCCCGCAGATTCTTCCAAGCCAGTCGGTGCACAACACACCCTCGACGCAGGCCTTTGCATCGCAAGTCCCCTCCTCAACGGCCTCCTCGGTGAGGACGCAAGACCTCGTATCACAGTCTTGCAGCTCCTCAGAACCGATGCTCCGCAATGCATCTCCAACCACAACCCTGCCTCGCCTCAGGTCACAACGCAACCTCGACATGGGACTCCGCAACTCTTCACAAATAGGATTTAAGGTACTCTTGTTCAGTGGGCCTAACTGGATCCCTGTACCCAGCCCGCACTCCATCATGGTCGGCCTCAACTTGTGACTTTGTCCCGGTCTAACACGACCAATATCCACAGTTGGTGCTTTGTGTTTTTTGGCGCAATTTTCACTTTAATCTTAGAAATTGCACATCTCGGCTTTTACTAATTGGAATTTTGTCATTTTGGCCTTAAATGATTTAATACATTATACTCTATTTTTCTAAATCGGTGTGGGATTTTTCATGTGTTTTGTTTTCACTTTATTACTACTACACATTGCCTCTAAGTTATGCCTGACTGCTCTGTGCCAAGCTACCAGAGGGTTGAGCACAGGTTAATTTAGAGTTTGCTCGTGACAACACCCTGACAAGGATTGTGGTTTCTGTTTGAGTAGGGCTTCACCCCTTCAACCAGTAACCCGATTTCTTGCACCTGGAGTTTAGCACAAATTTGCAACCTTCTTCATAAGCCATTTTACCCCACCGGATGGCATAGGGGCAGAGGCCAGAATATAGGGGGTCTGAAAGAACTCAGTAACTGGGAGGCACCAGGGGTTCTGAAGCTAGGCGTTTTGTCTTCTTTGGGCCAGATTGCGAGATTAGGTGCTATTTATCACACCTGATAAATAATGATGCCACGGGGTAGCTTATTTATTAGGTGCAATAAATAACACCTATTATGAGGTATTGGGAAATAACATGCATATTTTGATGTTTAAGGCACCAAAATCCACGTGAAATGGTAAATGCCGTATACTATTCCCACGTCAAATTTCAGCAGGTTTGGTCCTGCCGAAATCTAACGAAGGTTGAGTTATTTAACACCTCTGATGAATATCGGATACGTTAAATAACTTCAAACTTGTAATTCTGACCCCTGCGTAAATGTTTTTTTTTACACACTGGTTGTAATTAACCAACCCACATACAATCAGGTCTATAGTATTTTAAACACTTTACCACAAACAACTGAACATTGTTTGGTAATCAAAGATTAGTCATAGTAGAACACATGGTCGTAGTATGTCTTGTAAAACAACTCCCTGTCAAGGAAAACATTCGATTTTGAAACTGTAGAACCCTTTGAAAAAACGCTTACCAAGACGCTCCCAAACTACCAAGACATGGCTCGGTGAAATGGCATCCTACAACCATTAGTATTATGAAACGTTTTACATTGAATGAAAAAATTTACCAAATCATAAACACTTTCACTGCTCGGAAACATATATATCTAATCATGGGTTGTAGCACTTGACTAATGAAACAGCTTACTCCTGGAGCTCCAGCGGTATTCTAAGTATCCTCATCAGCACCCTAAAAATGGGTAAGAATGACTACTGCATCAATCAATCAATCAATCAGTCAATCAGGGGCTTGTAAAGCGCGGCTGCCCACCCGTGAGGGTCTCAAGGCACTAGGAGGGGAGCTGCTGGTCGAACAGAATGGAGGATTATTCGAAGAACCAGCTCTTGAGGTCCTTCCTGATTTGGGTCAGTGACTCGGATTGAATGATGTGGTGAAGCAGGGTGTTTCAGGTCTTGGTGGCGAGGTAGGAGAATGACCTTCTTCCGGTTCTGGTCTTGTGGATCCTGGGGATGGAGGCGAGGGCGAGTTGGGAGGATCTGAGTTGGCTGGCGGGTACGTGGAATGTGAGGCGGTTGCTCAGGTATGCTGGTCCTTCGTCGTTTAGAGCTTTGTAGGTGTGGGTGAGGAGCTTGAAAGTGACTCACTTGTTGACCGGGAGCCAGTGGAGTTGTCGGAGGTGTTGCGTGATGTGGCTGCGGCGGGGGATGTCGAGGACCAGTCTGGCTGCGGCGTTTTGGACGTTCTGTAGTTTCTTGAGCTGTTTCTGGGTGACGCCAGTGTAGAGTGCATTGCCGTAGTCGAGTCTGCTGGTGATGAGTGCGTGGGTGACCGTCTCTCAGGATTCTGTGGGGGTCCAACTGAATGTTTTTCGAAGCAGGTGGAATGTGTGGAAGCAGGCTGAGGAAACTGCGTTGATTTCGTGGTTCATAGTGAGTGATGAGTCCAGAATCTGCATACTAATAGAGCTCCCCCGCTACAACTAAAACCCTCAACAACACCCTTGTTACAAGCAAGAATGACGACTGCATCGGTTTACTTGTGAATCGCCTGTGAAACTCCTAAAACCCTCAGCAATACTCTGGTTATGGCAAGATTGACTCCTGCATCTAATTAATTACTCATGGAGATTCCGTAGTATGCCTAAAACCTTTATCTGCAGCCTGATTATGAGTAATATTGACAACATTAATTATTTACTCCTGGGGTTCCCGTGGTACTCCTAAACCCTTTATCTGCACCCTCGTTATGAGTAAGATTAAAGGGCCTACACCTAAACCAT